>CM042386.1:12049545-13404545 GCA_023634145.1 Thymallus thymallus
GAGAGAGAGAGAGAGAGAGAGAGAGAGAAAGAGAAAGAGAAAGAGAAAGAGAAAGAGAAGAGAAAGAGAAAGAGAGAGAGAGAGAGAGAGAGAGAGAGAGAGAGAGAGAGAGAGAACCTAAAAATAAAATTATCCCTACATTGCACTGCTTGATTGTACTGACATGGAAAGAGAAGGAGTCACGGAGGGAAATATGTGTTTCCCCTATATTCATTTTGCAGTGGCGAGCTGCCACTGCTAAATCGTTCCCGCCACTCCCAAAAACTCCACTTCAATCAGTGTAGAGGAAGAGGAAGAGACAGGTTAAATAATTATTTTTAAGCCTTGAGACAATTGAGACATAGATTGTGTATGGGGTGAATGGGCAGGACAAAATATTGAAGTGCCTTTGAACAGTATGGTAGTAGGTGCTAGGTGCACCGGTTTGTGTCAAGAACTGCAACGCTGCTGGGTTTTTCACTCTCAACAGTTTCCCATGTGTATCAAGAATGGTCCACCACCCAAAGTACATCCAGCCACTTTGACCATGACACCTTGTAGAGTCCATGCTTCGAATTGAGGCTGTTCCGAGGGCAAAAGGGGGTGTTCAACTCAATATTATCAATGTGTTCTTAATGATTTGTACACTTAGTGTATATCTATAGGATCATCTTGGAGAACTAACAACCACCAAAATAAAAACTAGACATTCAGGGAGAATGAAAAATTCCGCAAATGTCATGGCATAAGGAACCCATTGATTTTGTTACTCAATTTTGGATATAACCTAAGAACACGCATAAGCCATGTCAAAATGTGTAAAATTGCAGGAAATTAGTTTAAAACATTTTGTCTATGCGACCAAGAGGAGGTCGGAGACAACACCATTGGACACCCCCCCCCCCCCCCACGCAAACTTTGCTACCGCTGCTGAAAGAAATCCTAAAAAAAGACGTTGTTTGGAGAGATGGAGAGAGAGAGAGAGAGAAAGACAGTGAGTGAGAGGAAAGACAAATAAATATAGAGTAGAGAGCGGAGCAGACGTAGCAGCCAGGCGATTTGTGCACATGCCTGAACGACACCAGACATCAGCTGATCTGCCCTCCCGCATGGTCGCCATGACAACCTCGTCTCCTGGGAAGTTGGCATGACAACGGCGGCGGGAGAGAGCAACGGATGAAGAGGGAGAAAGATGGCAGAAAGCGAAGGGAATGTGTCAGGAAAAAGAGGGATGAGGGAGGTAGAAGATATATATATATATATTTTACATTGTTTTTTACAAGGACACAACAGTTAACACAGCAACGATCGCTGTATGCACCACAAGGCAGTGGTTAATTGACCTATAAATCGGAGGTAGACAGCCGTGACTCCTCAGTAGTAAGGACGTATGGGGAGCTATCCATCTCCCTGGCCTAGTGGATGTGTTCCAAATAGCACCCTACTCCCTACATAGCGCACTGCTTTTATCCAGAGCCCTAGGGACTACAGGGAATAGGATGCCATTTGGGACACAACAATCGCCTTTGGTTCCTGCAGGGGCAGTAAATAAACACAAGGGCAGCCTGGCTTTAGCATGGCAGCAACGTAGCTAGCTCGCTAACCAACAGCATGGCAGCAACGTAGCTAGCTCGCTAAGTATTCACTTATCTGTAAATATAACTGTATACTTACCTGTACAGCTAATTTAACCATGCAAAATTTTCACTTACCTGTTCATTTAGCCAGTCTGTCTATTAAGTAAACTATTATTACCCTCGCTCATATCATACGCATTTTTAGCTACTGAAGTATTTCTCTGCCATCGACCTGTATAGTATATTTAACCATCCAACATCCACCAATGTATGGTGTACATATTCAGCCAACCACCCATACTATGCAATGTCTTTTTATAGCTTTTTTTTTGCACTCCAGATATCTTGTATTTCTATACTTTTTCATACTGCCGCTCTATGTATCATGTACCGTGTATCTGTCTTTTGTGTACTTTCGTTGTGGCATTTTGCACCTGCCCTGTGTTTTGTTGTAGCTGCTTGACAATGAAATTTCCCCCCCGGGGGATCAATAAAGTACCTATCTATCTATCTATCTATCTATCTATCTATCTATCTATCTATCTATCTATCTATCTATCTATCTATCTATCTATCTATCTATCTATCTATCTATCTATCTATCTATCTATCTATCTATCTATCTATCTATCTATCTAACCAACAGCATGGCAGCAACGTAGCTAGCTCGCTGACCAACAGCATGGCAGCAATGTAGCTAGCTCGCTAACCCACAGGCCTTTCTCCTCCATCCGACCTTCAAGTAATCGACGGTTCTTTGTCATGCCTCGCTGGCTCCCCTAGCAACCATTCGTCTCCATCTCAATCTACTCTCTTACCTTGGCCAGCTCTTTAGCGCCTATAGATGACATTCAGAATAATGGAATCTTTCATCATGCCTGTGTGTGTGTGTGTGTGTGTGGGGGGGGGTGCAGTTACAATACATGATGTCATACATGTAGCTGGACACAATGTTCTATACTGTATGTGTTAAGGGTTACGTCATCCTCTACCTCTCTGAGTAGTCTTCTTATGTCTACCAGTCTGTTCCATTTAACAATACTGAAGCTTCAGACTGAGTGTCCAGAACACATGCTTTCCCAGGCTCTCTTGTGTGTTTAAACAATAGCCCTTCAGCCACCCCATTCTCCTCCTAGCGCTGCTTTTCCATTTCAGACGCAGCGATAGGACCGGGGTGTCCATCCTATAATTCTTTCCTGACAGCTTTTCTGATTGAACACCGTGGTTCTTTGTCATCGTACACCTCAGCTCATTTCTCACTCATAACTACAGAACAGGGAGGGAGTATCTGGCTAGAGTAATGGGGTCTCTCTCTCTCTCTGCAACTGTCCAGGTATAAGCCACTGTTAGTATCTGCCTGTACTGTAATACCAGAGATGATAATTTGCAGCGTACTTTGACTCGTACTTGGAACAAGGACAGAGGTTTAAATGCGGGTGTAGGTTACATAAACAGAGTTCTGATAAAAAGCCAGGATGTTTTGGGAAAAAGCAGGGACGCACTGCTGTAAATCTAAAAACAACCCAGAGGATTTTCACCATGGAAACAAGGCTCATAGTCTGTGTGCCTTATAGTCCACCAATCAGTGAGAATGTTTTTAACATAACATGAATGCAGTGGAGAAAGGATTAGGAGAGTTGTACATTTTGTCTCTGTATATAGTATAATAAAATACTCTCCGAAACGAGAGCTGATTATGATGATTTAAAACTAAACAAAATCCCATCTAATATCTATATTTTTTAATTAAAGTCTACCAAGACCTGGGAAAGACAATTATTCCATTATCTCAACATAGTGTTTAGTAAGATTTCCATCAATTTCAACTACATAAATGCACAATATTAAGAACACAGGGGAGATTATCCTACGTTGTAGAGGGGGATGCTCTTCATGGGCTTGTACTGCTTCAGAGGGTCCATTTTGTACAGGTGGCGGTCTGTGATGAGCACGGCCCGGTCCTGTGCCTTGTGGAAACGGTTGATCTGAGAAACACAAAGATCCTCATCAGTCACTCCACAGGAGACCTACACACACAGCCAACAGACACCACTGGTAGTTGGCTAAAGTCAGTAACAGTTAGGTGTGTGTGTGTAACAGATGTGATCGTATTCTCTATTGCGTGTGTGCGGGTGTGTGTGTCCGCATCTGCATACGTACCTTGCGCACGTTGCAGGAGAAGAGAACTCTCATGAACTTGTCCTTACGCTGCAGCTCACTGGACACCAAGGTGAAGGAGGACGCTGTGTCAGGACTGTCTCGCTTCTGAACACACACACACACACACACGACTGTCATGAAGATCATCAACTCTACAAAGACAAACCTCTTTCCATTGTATTTTAGTTCCAACAATGCACATGCTCTTCCCACACATGCTCTTCCCACACACACGGTCACCCGTACACCGCTACACCCCCAAAACACACACACAATTTACAACTACCTTCAAATGAAAAACAACAACAAAAACACACACCTCCGTTGAGGAACTCAGAGCTTCAGTGTCGAACCCCCCCAGCCAGTCCAACTCACCAGGTAGTTGCCATCCCAGGTCCTCTGCAGCCCCAGGTCAGGTCTCTGGCCCTTGAGGGCCTCCAGGGTGGACACCTTGGCCCTGATCTGCAGCTTCTCCTCTGGAGTCAGGTCTTTGATCAGCGTCCATGCCCACCACCTAAAGCAGCAGGAACCACCCACAGGAATAGCAATTGAGCCAAGATATCGACTGATAGTGTAGAATCTGTAGCCTTGATAACAGGAGTGGCTATTTCTGACGTGATGATACTGTAGAACAGTGATTTCTTGGGGGGCTGCACTCTCTCTGACAAGAAACATCCTGCCTTGAAACTGTACTTTCAAAGCATTAAGTGTGGAATTTCACTTTCTCCAGATGAAAGTATTGAATTAAGCTTTGATGGGGGGAAATCAATGGCCACCACAGAGCTGAGGCTGGAGGAAACACGGGTAAGAACCTTCAAAGGAAACCAGTTGGAGTTTAAAACAGCACCCCTGGCTATGGCACTCCACATAATTTGTACTACACTGAAGATATACCGATCAAATGCTTACAGTGCATTGTGTTCCAGGGGTGATGTTCTGTCTGAACGGAGGTGGGACAAGTCCTACAACAACTCTGTGTGTGCGTGCGTTTGGTCACCTGTTGTAGATGCTCCGCAGCGCCTCTTCAAACCTCCGCAGAACTTTGGGCGGCGTGGGCCACTTGACGTGCTTGCCGTGGTCCTTCATGGAGCGCACGTTTTTGAATTTGCGGTTGACGTCCTTGATGTAGGACTTGACTTTGAAGCGCCGGTAGGCCCGCAGGATGATGATGGCGGCTCGCATGCGCCGGTAACGCATCCTGGCTATAGTACCGCGCCATACCTGGAGAACAGGACCGAAGAGAGAGAAGGGGATACAGTGGAAATGAATAAACTTCTTTATTGATACCTCCCAATAACAACTATTAGTTTAAAAGGATGCATGTCTAGAGTATGAAACTAACTAAACATAATACATGTAAAATGTCAATAAAAGGCAGCCTATATTTGAGCAACATATTTTTTTGTTGTTGATATATTTTAGATACATAAACTAGATTTTATGTAAGATTTGATGAACTCAAGTAAGAAAGCCAAAACAAAGATGAACATAATTCAATTTCACATTCAAGTTAGTAGCTGTAAATATGAACAGCTTGCATGTTGGACTCTTACTGAAAAGAATGCCTTGAGCCGGCATAACCAAACACCAGTTACACGTTCCCACCACCTCATCAAATCCCTCATAGCTATCCTTTGGCAAATGACAGGACTATTAGCTAAAAAGACTGGTACCCAGGCTAGCTCAAACATGTAAGAATTAACTTCATAGCTTTTAGTTGTCCTTCAAGTCAATCATAAACTACACTGAACAAAAATGTTCATTTAAAAATGTATTCAAATGTTGCGTTTATATTTTTGTTCGTATAATTGAATACAGATCCCCCAAAAATCACTACTTTTTAAAACTATTTGAATACAGATCTCAGAAAGTGACTACTTCTCAAAACTATGTGAATACAGATGTCAGAAAGTAACTACCTTTTAAAACTGAATACATATCAGAGAAAGCAACTACTTAACAACCCTATTATGTAATTAAGGTAATACATTTTTTTTTACGGTTTTCGCTTTGTCATTATGAGGTATTGATTGATGAGGGAAATTGTTTATTTAATTCATTTTAGAATAAGGTTGGAACGTAACAAAATGTGGAAAAAGTTAAGGGGTCTGAATACTTTCTGAATGCACTGTACTCCTAATGTTGAGATGATTCCATGTCCTTCATGTATTTAATTATAGGCTATTTTTAGATTAATATCCAAGAGCCCTCCAAACCACATGCTAATGATCATATATTTAAAACTAATTCAACTAACTGTTGTAGTTTTTGGTTCTTCAAATATTTGTCAGCCATCACATTATTTTTGTTTTCAAATAACTTGCATATATTCAAATATTATGTGGTTTTCTGAGAGGTATTCAAAATACTTTCAAATATGATTTGGTTTTCTGAGACCTTTATTTGAATATCAAAGAAAAGAGTTGCCTTTTAGTTGAAAGTCTACAAAAAATATATTAAACTACCTAGAGTATATGAAAATAAACTACAAAATACAACTAATTTCTGCCCAGGTCCCTCACTGATGGCCTCACACTCCCCCCGTCCCCCACCTCGCTGCCCTAAGTACCTCATAAATAATGTAGGAGGGAAGAGAGAGACCAGAGTGATCCATAATCATCCCCTCCATCTACCCATGGGTTGTATTCATTAGGCAACAAACATGTATTTTTTTACTGAAAACCGGGAGGCATTAACTGAACTTGTCCAATAAGAAACGCTTGTTTTCGTTTTCCGTTGCAAAATGTTTTGCTACAGTTTGCAGTAATGAATGGGCCTGTTACTATCCTCCCACGTGACAAGGATGATGATGAGGTGAATAAATGAATGGAATCTAACTCATAGATGGTCCCCGCTAGCTAACTGTGTTAGAAAAATAACATTCAAATTCAGATTTGATCAAACGTTTGGGGAAATTAAGTCTGTTTTAGGCAAGCGGCATTGAGATAAGATACTCTAATAAAACATATTAAAATGGAGAATTTAAGATATTTCTTAAGGGACCCGAATGTATTATGGTCTTGCAATATGAAGAAATTGTTTGCCTAATTTCAGTTTATGTGAAAAAAACAAGCAATAGTGTATAGCTTGTAGTATAATGTAGAGATCATTGTACCATCTAAACCACTGTGAAATATATATTTTTTGAAAATATAGTATTTTCAGCTGATGTACAAAACCGAAAGTAAAAGACACAAAAAATAAACTTAAGAATGGAAAGCATAGAAAGTGTACATCGAACAGATCTAGAGCTTCTTAGACTTCCTTTCAATGATAATGACAGATCTATAACTTACATTTCTATGTAAACTTGGTTACATATTGCAGCTTTAAGTGATTGTGAGCAATATACTGTAAGGCTATTGGACCCTCAATGACCTTCTTTACTTTTATTTTAAACAAAGACTAGGATTCTGAGCGGAGAGTTGGTGGGATGGCTGTGTGTTAAAAGAAGCTCCCGAGTCAAAAGAACCTCACAACCTGATTTCACACAGTACATCTCTTCCTAAACATTCCATATGGGCAGATATGAGAAACGTTATCTAAGTGACAAAATACTGTAAACAACTCTGATTAACTACGACAGTTGCGTCATAATATTGCAGAGAGATGGTAGCTACTGAGCATCAATCAAGCCCTTTGTATGAACATACATTTGAATGCAAATGTCCTGAGATTCAGATTTAGATAATCTTAAGCCGATAAAAATATACAACAGGTAAATGGCTTGATGTGTGTATTCACCATGGACTTAGGTGGACCCGCCCATCCGACACACACACACACACGCCACTGCTTGGCTGTGCTTAAACAAAGAGAGGCGGGATAATCATGAGTAGGAAGGTGGGGAGAGGAGGAGAGAGGACAACACCCAGGGGAACGTGTGTAAATCAGGCCAATAACACGTCCGGAACTCCCTCCTCTCCTATAAAGCCATCTGATCAGCATTTTACAGACTCCCTCCACCCCGCCATCCTCCCTCCATCATGGAGTCGTACTAGCCACACGCTTCCCCGGCTTTGGGGCTCCAGATTTACGAGCTCGTCAAAGCCAAATTGGGGGTGTCTTGGCCAGACAAAGTGGGACAGATTGGTAAGGCTTTATTGGGGCGCTTTGAAATGCATGCTGGGTAGAGAGAGGCCGGCCAGCACAAATCACATACCATGACAATGGCTGGATGTGTTTGAAAGAGTTTGAAAGAGAAGAACATAAAGATCAAATATTTTACTTGACATATATCTTCATGTAAACATTCAGATATACAGTTGTTTACATACACCTTAGCCAAATACATTCTCAGTTTTTCACAATTCCTGACATTTAATCCTAATAAAAAATCCATGTCTTAGGTCAGTTAGGATCACCAATTTATTTTAAGAGTGTGAAAATGTCTGAATAATAGTAGAGAGAATTATTTATTTCAGCTTTTATTTCTTTCATCGCATTCCCAGTGGGTCAGAAGTTTACATACACTCAATTAGTATTTGGTAGCATTGCCTTTAAATTGTTTAACTTGGGTCAAACGTTTCAGGTAGCCTTCCACAAGCTTCCCAAAATAAGTTGGGTGAATTTTGGCCCATTCCTCCTGACAGAACTCGTGTAACTGAGTCAGGTTTGTAGGCCTCCTTGCTCGCACACGCTTTTTCAGTTCTGCCCACAAATGTTCTATAGGATTGAGGTCAGGGCTTTGTGATGGCCACTCCAATACCTTGACTTTGTTGTCCTTAAGCCATTTTGCCACAACTTTGGAAGTATGCTTGGGGTCATTGTCCATTTGGAAGACCCATTTGCGACCAAGCTTTAACTTCCTGACTGATGTCTTGAGATGTTGCTTTAATATATCCACATCATTTTCCTTCCTCATGATGCCATCTATTTTGTGAAGTGCACCAGTCCCTCCTGCAGCAAAGCACCGTCACAACATGATGCTGCCACCCCCGTGCTTCACGGTTGGGATGGTGTTCTTTGGCTTGCAAGCCTCCCCCTTTTTCCTCCAAACATAACGATGGTCATTATGGCCAAGCAGTTCTATTTTTGTTTCATCAGACCAGAGGACATTTCTCCAAAAAGTACGATCTTTCTCTCCATGTGCAGTTGCCAACCGTAGTCTGGCTTTTTTATGGCGGTTTTGAAGCAGTGGCTTCTTCCTTGCTGAGCGGCCTTTCAGGTTATGTCGATATAGGACTCGTTTTACTGTGGATATAGATACTTGTGTACATGTTTCCTCCAGCATCTTCACAAGGTCCTTTGCTGTTGTTCTGGGATTGATTTGCACTTTTCGCACCAAAGTACGTTGATCTCTAGGAGACAGAACGAGTCTCCTTCCTGAGCGGTATGATGGCTGCGTGGTCCCATGGTGTTTATACTTGCGTACTATTGTTTGTACATATGAACATGGTACCTTCAGGCGTTTGGAAATTGCTCCCAAGGATGAACCAAACTTGTGGAGGTCTTGGCTGATTTCTTTGATTTTCCCATGATGTCGAGCAAAGAGGCACTGAGTTTGAAGGTAGGCCTTGAAATACATCCACAGATACACCTCCAATTGACTAAATGTATGTCAATTAGCCTATCAGAAGCTTCTAAAGCCATGACATAATTTTCTGTAATTTTCCAAGCTGTTTAAAGGCACAGTCAACTTAGTGTATGTAAACTTCTGACCCACTAGAATTGTGATATAGTGAATTATAAGTGAAATAATCTGTTTGTAAACAATTGTTGGAAGAATTACTTGTGTCATGCACAAAGTAGATGTCTTAACCGACTTACCAAAACTATAGTTTGTTAACATTAAATCTGTGGGGTGGTTGAAAAATGAGTTTTAATAACTTCAACCTAAGTATATGTAAACTTCAACTGTTTAGGCTACACCAAGTGTTGCAACTGCTTTAGTCCTACTGAAGAGCAATATAACATTCACGGTCTCTGACCAAACATGCTAAACAGAATAGTCATCCACAAAACAAATCAAACATGGAAAGGCAGATAGCCTAGTCGTTTTAGGCCGGGCGACACTCGACTACAATCCAATGCTGAGCACCACTATTTCTCTGTTCTCCGGGGACATCAGGCTGGTTTTCCAGTGACATGCTCGACACACCAAGGTGGGTGGAGGCAGCATCAAGCGGAGTGTGTGACACAATTTAACGAGGGCACAACACACACACACACACTCTGACCGCAGGCAATCACCAGGGACACTGGGCTGAGATACTGGGCCAACGGGTATTAGCATAAATCAATCCAGTGCTCGGTTGAACAGCAACACCATCACCACATGCTCAAGGCAGCAGCCAGTGTCTTTTTCTGAAACCCTCATTAGACTGACATCCTCTATACATGATCACCATTATTGGGCTCATGTACTGAATGACAAAGGATTTTTAAACAATGGCAATACCAAAGTAAGAAGGAAATAGAATAGCTATGGATACTGTTGATCAATAGAAATATTGATCGAAATTTGATATATTTTATTTGTGTTGCCTTCAAGTACAGACTGTCAGACAGTAAAATCAATAACTGAAACAAAGAAACCTTCAGAAACGATTGCTTGTGTCAGGTCTGGCAATTAGAAATCCAGACAAGTAGAACATATTGTATTATACATGAATAGACATGCCAAAGGATCGAAAGAAAGCGGTGATTCTACGAGGAGTCGGGGAACATTTTAAATGAAGGTCAAATCGGAGGAAAGCAGTGCACCTTGGCTGGGAGCCAAATGTTGGTTGCCATGGTGAGAGCCCCGTCTATCCATATCCTTCCACTGTCAGAGAGATGCGCCAGGTCAGTGGATTGTTTTGAATGTGGAACGCCTGGCACTACTTTATCTTCTTGTTGTTAGTGCGGTGAATCCAAGCATGAATAACTATACCCAAATATCTTACAACGAATCAATTACATTACCAACTCATGGATTTTTTTGAATAAAATATGAGCCTGTATTAACTTGGTTTGCATTTTTAAATAAATGTGTGATTATGAATTCAAAGGAAACATCTGTGCCTTAATTGTTCAACAGCAGGAAGTTGGAAATTGTTGAGGCGGAGTCAAGTTGCAGCAAAAGAGAATATTCAAACTGTCACAGCGCTAGTTGTCAGCACAACCGCGAACAAACAGCATGAAAGAACACAAAATGAGAACGCAGCTGAGCTCTGAGAGACAGCAGGGAAAAATACTCCTGTGCAATTGTATAAGCCACATTGTATCTTAAAAAGGCATTGTTTCTGTAACTCTGTTAGTGTTGCTGTTCTTCGGTCTGTCTGAGGCATGGGCTCAGGGAAGTCAGAGACAGAGCTCAACAGGGTCACAGCGCAGGGAGAGAGAGCAGAGCGGGCAAAGATCCGATGGAGAGCCGAGGGACTGAAGCTATGGGCGCGACCGACGAACACACACCTGACATCTGGAATGAGATGAAGGAGCTGAGAGACATGGTGGTGGAGTAGCAAGAGAGAAGCTGAGGAACACGGAGGCCAGACTGACAGTCAGTGAGAGCCAGGTGGAGGAACTGAAGACAGACAATACGGCCTTGGAGGCCAGACTGAGACCCAGTGAGAGCCAGGTGGAGGAACTGAAGACAGACAATACGGCCTTGGAGGCCCGACTGACAGCCATCACTAATTGAAATGATCATTGAAGAGTTGTAAATATTGCAGAATGTATCTTTACATCCTATTTTAATATAAACGTGATCATGTTGGTATTAACAAATCAAATGTTATTGGTCACATGCTTCGTAAACAACATGTGTAGACGAACAGTGAAATGGTTACTTACGCGTCCTTCCCGACAATGCAGAGAGAAAGAAAATGTATAAATAATAGAAAAGTAATAACACGTAATAATAAAAGCTATAATAAATACACATTGAGTGACGATAGTGACGATAAATAGAGTCGATGTGCAGGGGTACGAGGTATTATGTGTTCTGCTGTAATAATTCTACGAACTTCTATCACATAAAAATACATTGACAAACTTGCTTATACTTCTGGCAGATTGTCAATTTTTGAGGTAGCTAGGTGTTTTACAGTCAGCAGTTGTAAATGTACCATAAGTAACAGAACACTATACACACTGCTGCAATAATGCCTACATCAGACCAATTAGGATCAGGTTACATACTGCTGAGGAGTGTGGACAGAGGGGATCAGTTCAGGCCCAGTAGGCTTACGCTAGGCTAACGCTAAGTTAACGTAAGCGTAGCCTACAGTCTCACTGATAAAACCTCAGTTGCTCAGACACATGTAATGCTTTCAATAGCAATTAATGCCCAATTCCAAAAACACAGGGGACTGACTCGGTCTTCCTCTCTCTCTTGTCATCTCAGCTAAAAGAATATCCCTGACATAAACTGATGTGGATGGCTGGGCTTAAATTTATGAAATATTCATTAAAAAAGAAGGTTGGAAGCTCATTAATAATTTATAAAGTCTCTGTATTTGTGTTGGATTGTAGTATTTAAAGCCCTTTAGGTTGGTTCAGATTGGGACTGTTGGCCCTTCCTGAGGATATGGTTGGATGGGGGCTCAACTGCCCGCACAGTCCACACTGGGGAGTGGGCAGCGGAGCAGATATAGGCCATTGATAGTGGGATGTAGTGCACTCAGTCAGTCAGTGGTGAGGGCAGAGTTGATAGCCGTGACGGTGGATTCAGCAGAGCCAGGGTTCTAGTTGCTGCCTCGGGGAGCAGAGGAGAGCCGGAGTGGAACGGCTTAGACAGGGGCTCAGGAGAAAGGGGTGGAATCGAGGAACGACGGAGCTAAAGGCACCGTGAAATGAGACTGGGAGGGAGTGTGTGTGTACCCCACTTCAGGGGATGAGGGGCACTCAAGGAGGGGGCTGTAACGAGGGGGTGAAGGGGCGGTTGGGAGAAAGGTACATTGTGTACTGCAGAACCAGGCATGGAGAAGGGCACCTCGAATCTAATTCTCTGGTTCTATATATGGGACCCCTCATTTCTTATGTGAAGTGCAGTCACTGACAGGCACTTGTGGTTGTCTGGGGAAGGAGGCTCGTAGGGGGGAGGGGAGAGATACTGGCACGGGTTCTGCCACCCCTGGCATGGTGCGGCTCATTGGCATATGCCACATTGGTGTGCCAGCTGCTGATAAGGGGATTGCGTGGCACAGAGGATGAGCAGTGTGTGTAGAGGGCAGGAGACAAATAGAGTAAAAAATCTGTCTATTTTGGTTATTTGTGGAGGGTGGTGCATGGGAGTGTGTGTGTGTGTGTGCGTACCTGTGTGCGTACCTGTGTGCGTGTGAGCAATGTCCATTGACAAAGATCTTCTCTTCTTATTGTCTGACAGAGCCCCTACACGATTTCTTCAACCCTAAACCTCTCTTTTGTGTGATGTTTGTTTTGGTAGAACTGGAATTCTCTCTGGTGTTTGTACTTGGTTATCAAAGTGACAACATCCTTTGAGATAGGAGAACAGGAGCACGAGGCGAGCTCGTCTGTTGGGCAGCACAACCAGGGCCTTGAGGATCGACACAGAGGTCAAACAATCAATCCCAGATTGAAGCAATTTGGTTGGTTTAACCATTTGATGTCAGCGGGCAGTTAGATTGCAGCACAGTCCTCCGAGAGAGCTGACTGAATCAAAGGTGTTAAGGATGTGAAGGAATGTTCTCCTAGGGATTTGAGGCGCAATAACATGCTAGGTTAATGTATAGCTGTCAATCTTTATTCAGCCAGAACACCAAACATATAGATGGCTCTCAGGTGAATCAGTGAAATAGGCTAGGAAAAGGAAACACAAAAGAGAACTGACAGATGCTGACAAATGGATGTTTTTGAGCTCTGTACCAGTCAGTCAGAGAGGGCATTACCTTTAGAGACACACGCTATCTTCACATCAGAGTTGCTATCATTCTTACCTGAGGTGTCTGAAAGTAAGTGGTGCATTCTTTATGCACAACACAATCACATTACTTTCTTTACCAACCAATCAACGGAAGAAAGCATATAGAAAATCCAATATCCAATCATATAACAGAGAACATTTATGGAGAGTTGGTTGTAATAAAACAATAATATGGGATTCCATTCTGGTCTCTATCAATGTCAATATGATAAAAGGTGCTTCTACTAAATGGATTTCATCTATAGCTAGAGTACATCAGCTAATGGTTTATATTAATACATATGGGTTTCAGCATCTCAGGAGCTGTGCTAGTAGTGATATATTCCAACTATGAGAAGGAGTCGCTAATAAGGTTTTAATAAGAGTATAGGGAACATTATATTCTGTTTTCACAGTCTGTTTGTTCTTTTAGTGTGCAGGAGTTGCCAGCGGCTTCCCAGAGTTCTGCAGTGCGGATGTGTGGACCCGTCTTCTCTCCTCCAGATCATTTACTGAGTTGGGTTTGCGTGGGCGGATAAAACCCAGAGAGGAAGAGGGAGAGAGCCAACGCTATAATAATACAACATTATTTTAGGCTCTGAAAATATCTCGGCGCCTAGCGGCAGTGGTATACCAAGTACTGAGTTGTTCCAGTCTCGGGAGTTAGTTACTCATTTGAGAAGGTAGGAGAGTGAATTTAAATGAGGACAAAAGCGAATGAGGTCACTGGATAATAGGTAGCTTTGACCAACAATCAGGCTCCCTGACAATGTGATATTGAATATAAAAGTGTCCGCTATTACATTTAAAGCGTATTTTTGTCTTAAACTTATTTTTATTTTTTACAGAGTTACCTGTAGAGGTCACACCTATACAATGTTTACACTCGACCAGGACACAGGACAAAGATGATGAGATTAACAGACCTTCTGAAGGAAGAGAACGATTCTCCCAACCATTTCGGTCCTCTGCTCCTCCAGGCAGAAGAGGGTGCGCGGCGTCCGGATGAACACCTTCGTCTTGCCGTACGCCACGTCGTCCTCGAAGCCGCAGCCCTGCACCAGCCTCTTTACCGCCTCTTTGTCCGATGGGAGGTCGTGATTGGGCCACGTGAACTCCGAGATCATCTTGTACCTGAGGGGGTGCAATGGAGGCCGAGGGGAAAGGAGACCAATATTAGTGGACATCAAAATACTTAGCACGATTGCTAACCAGAGTGGTTCTAATTGCTCAGTGGTCAGAGCATGGGGCGTACAATAACATAATAACTGTTTGGATTCCTGCATGGGCCAAAAACACAGTATACTGTGTGTTAAATGTCACCTGGGACAAAATCATCTGCTAAATGAGTAGGACTTCAAATCAAATCAAATGTTATTGGCCACATACACGTGGTTAGCAGACGCTATTGCGGGTGTAGCGAAATGCTTGTGCTTCTAGCTCCGACAGTTCCTAACGGTGTTTGCATCACTCTTCTTCCTTTATGAACCACAGAAGAACTGCCCAGCAAAATGTTGAATGATTTGTAACTTCACAGGATATATTATTTGACTGCCAAGAGAGGTCAGCAGGCCTGACAAAAACATCCTACATTAGTTATTTCACTGGCATTTTACCGTTAAAACATGATGTAATACCGAATTATACCAAATTCATCAGTGAAGGAAAAATGTATTATGCAAAACTATCACTGTTAACTATCACAGCTAGTACCTAATCTATACTGAACAAAAATATAAAAGCAACATGTAAAGTGTTGGTCCCATGATTCATGAGCTGAAATAAAAGATCCCAGAAATTTTCCAGATGCACAAAAAGCTTATTTCTCTAAAATGTTGTGCACAAATTTGTTGACATGCCTGTTAATGAGTATTTCTCATTTGCCAAGATAATCCATCCACCTGACAGGTGTGGCATATCAACAAGATGATTAAACAGCATGATCATTACACAGGTGCACCTTGTGCTGGGGACAATAAAAGGCCAATCTAAAATGTGCAGTTTTGTCACACAACACAATGCCACAGATTTCTCAAGTTTTGAGGGAGCTTGCAATTGACATGCTGACAGCAGGAATGTCCACCGTAGCTGTTGCCAGATAAATTAATGTTCATAAGCCGCCTCCAACGTCGTTTTAGAGAATTTGGCGCCCAACCGGCCTCACAACCGCGCCAGCCCAGGACCTCCACATCCGGCATCTTCCCCTGCGGAATCATCTGAGACCAGCCACCCGGACAGCTGATGAAACTGTCTGTAATAAAGCTAATTCTGATTGGCTGGGCCGAGCTCCAAAGTGGGTGAGGCCCTCCCAGGCCCACTCATGGCTGCACCCCTGCCCAGTCATGTGAAATCCATAGATTAGGGCCTAATGAATTTATTTTAATTGACTGATTTCCTTAGATGAACTGTAACTCAGTAAAATCGTTGAAATTGTTTCATGTTGCGTTTATATTTTTGTTCAGTATAATTTAACAGAGGAATGGCAAGGCAGTAGGAGAACAAGACAGCTGTGAATGAATTAGGGAAAGGGATCAAGAGAGTGTGTTTGCATTTGTTTGGGACCATTTGGAGCTTGTGTGTGACAGTGCAGTTTGGACCAAATCCTAATTAAACATTTGGTCAGTATTGACTGCCAAGAGTCCAAAATAAATCCTATAAAAATCCTCCTTTAGCACACAATATAAAGCTGTTTCTGTTTCCCAGATAATACACTTTAAGGGGAAACGTCCTATCTTGCTATATTTTAACAGAATGTATTATGTAACATCTCATCTGATGTGAGAGACTTGCTGCCACCTCAGTGACCTCACTGCTGTCGCTTAGCGCCCTATCTACCTCTGGAAGGGAGACACAAGGTGATGTGATGATGCAAAGCCCATCCTCTTTTCTCCTCCGCACAGATCTCTATGACTTAGTCCAGTACTGACTGGATTCTGCTTGATCAAACTCAAGCCCCGGTTTAGTCACTTAGTCATGAGTTGGTGTTAGTAGAATAACTGTTGTACATAAAATAATATCATAGTATCATGGTAGAGAAAAAAATATTAGGGAATGTTCAGTCAATACAGGATAATCGATTGAAAACAGAGGCAGGAAGTAGTAAGGGTCGTAGTCTCAAAACAACCCGTCACAGAGCTTGATTTCCCCACAGAATTGCAGTGTGCGTCGACTGAATTAGATGAAAAGGCAATTCATTTAATACATCCACTCTATTACAAGGCTGTTCCTAGTCAAGGACTAGTCAAGGGCACAGGAACATTGTGTTGGTGGGGAAGTATCAAATCAACTGTCTGGGACATTGGCTAAACAACACCTGACAGCAGGAAGTAACACGATAAGGATGAGGAAGGTAGGGAGGATTACGTTGCCCCTAGCCAATTATCTAATGCAGGGGTGGGCATCTTGTTCAGGCTTTTGACCCAGCCCAGTTTTTGTTGTTCTTCAAGGAATTTGTTGAAGAACATTTTCTAATTAAATCACACATATTATAATGTATTTTTTGCACTTGGCACAATGCTTTAGCACTACATAAACGTCGCCCTCAGAGTAGGAGTGCTGTTATAGGATCGGGATCAGGCCTTTTAGATCAGAATTAATACGATAATATGGACAGGAGAGACTTGATCCTACATCAGCACTACTCTGAGAAGCTTTTTGAATACGGCCCCGATTCTACTTCTACCCGGAGTTGGGGTGGAAGCTCGTACCTCTGGAGGAAGCGGGGGTACTCCTGGCGATTGGCAAATCCGGCGCGGCGCACACGAACGTTCTCCAGTAGGCCTAGGTACTCGACCTGGTGGCGACAACGCTCGTGCTCGAACAGCAGAGGCGACTTGACGTCGTTGGGCTTGATGCAGCGCACGTAGTAAGGCTCCTACACACACACACACGTCACAGTAAGGGGACAGAAAGTGGCACTGAACACTGATGACATCTCAATAGTCTAAAATGGTTTTACCCCACAGTCTCCTATCCTTTATCTGCACGGATGTGGAAGAACAGGAAACGTGAAAGCTTATTCCTATAGGATATCCAACATGTTTTTTCACCTATTCTGTGAGTTCACATTGGTGTAATTTTGGAGGAGAGGAGATGAAATAAAACCACTTTATACTATTAAGTCGAAATACATGCGCGTACACACACACACACACACACACACACACACACACACACACACACACCACACACAATCAGCCAAGTCAGTAGTACAAACAGAAAATGGGATGTTGTTGGCCGTGCCCCTCACCTTACAAGCCAGGTTCTCCACCAATGCGATCATGGAGTTCTTAAAGAGGGTGGCGGCCGTTAGGGGTCGTTTTGTGACCTCAGTGATCCTCAGCTTGCCCTCCGGCCACATCACCTTCAGCACTGGGTTGGAGCTACGGAGAGAGAGGAGAAGAGAGGAACAAAGAAAAAGAGATAGAGAGAAGGAGAGGAACAGAGAGGGAGAAAGAGAAGAGCAGAGGAACAGAGATAAGGAAAGAGAAGAGAGGAGAGAGGAGAAGATTGTTAATCAGTTCATCATTGTAGGTGCTGTTGTTCTGTTTTTTGACGGCTACTGTGGTGTCATGAGGGGAGGAGGGGGAGAGGGGAGTGGATAGCAGGTGTGTGTTGAGTCTCACCTGTTGTACAGTAGCCTTTTGAAGTCCTGGAAGAGAGTGTCCTTGTTCTTGTCAATGAAGCCAAACACAGAGTACCTGTGTAAATACACAAGTGCGCGCACACACTTTTTTATAATTTTTTTCTGACCCTAAGACAGTCTTAAAACTTGCATCACCAAAGACAGTGCTTACAAATGACAACAGCATCTCCTAAACCCTACTCAGAAACGATTACAATGGATAAACCACAGTCTGAGACAGTGGAAGTGTAGGAACCATCTGTGGTATTCAGTAAGACCCAGGGGACACTGGCCCATTACACCCCTTCCTCTACAGTATCAGGCTGCATCTCAAATGGCACCCTATTCCCTATATAGTGCACTACTTTTGTCCAGAACCCATTGACCAGAGACCTACAGTACGGGCCCTGGTCAAAGGTAGTGCACTATATAGGGAATAGGGTGTCATTTCGGACGCAGAGTCAAGTTTGAGTGCTCCCTGAACCAATTAGGCTACGCTGCAGGAGGCAGAGTCCATGGTATTCAGAATGGTTTCATCACTTCATCTTTAAAGCCATATAATATGTTAACTATGGGGAGTTAGCTAGAGAGCTGCTGTGCATACTGTAGCATACAAAGCTTGTGATTTGTCTGCTAGTGTTTGATGATCTCACATTTTTGTAATGATTAGGGTATTAAGAGAACATAGTGAAGTGCAATGAAGCCACAATTACTTTTAGCCCAGAGTGGTTCCATACAGTACACCCCTGCAATGGTTACTTACACGACATTCCCTGCATAGTGCCGGATACGGAAATCTCTGTCAAACTCCAAACTCTTGTCTGTCGGGGAGAGCTGAGGATGGAGAGAGAGCGAGAGCGACAGAGCGAGAGACAGAGCGAGAGACAGAGCGAGAGACATAGCGAGAAATTGAGTAACACAAACCGGGGCAAGTGGGGACGAGTAGCCTAATGGCTCCTATGCAAAGGAGCTAAAACGATGGGGCACTTTACTCCGTAATATCAAGGATATCTGTTTTCATATGTGCTATGCTCCGTTTTTCTTTACTGGAAAGTTGCTTTCCCAGATATAACCTAGTGTACCTCATTAGAGAGGGACAGAAGCAGCGTCCCCAGATAGGAGAGAGTGAGAGGAAATCTGTGCACATGAAATATGAATGAGCTGTGTGTGGTGCCGCAGGAACTGATGTGGATGGCTGTATGTAGGCCAGTGGTGGAGCGCACAGAGGAGAGAAAAGTAGGGTGCCGGGAAATGCAGAGAGGTCTGCCGCAGTCCTCTGCAAACTCTGTAATGAACCTGTGTGTGTGTGTGTGTGTGCGTGTGTACCGGCTTGTGTGTGTCTGTATATCCATCCATGTTTGTACACCTTTGTGACTGTGTCAGTGGTCTATTGGTGTGCTACAGTAGAGTAGCTAGTGTGTCTGGTGACAGAGAGAGGACGCCATAGGCAGCACTGTGACATGGTGCGAGTAGCATTATAAACTGGGTGATTCGAGCCTTGAATGCTGATTGGCTGACAGCCGGGGTATATCAGACCGTACACCACGGGTATGACAAGACATTTATTTTTGCTCTAATTACGTTGATAACCAGTTTCTAATAGCAATAAGGCACCTCAGAGGTTTGTGGTATATAGCCAATATACCACGGCTAAGGGCTGTATACAGGCACTCCGTGTTGCGTCGTGCATAAGAACAGCCCTTAGCCTTAGTATATTTGCCATATACCACACCTCCTCGTGCATTATTGCTTAATTATACAGTGGGTATCATATGTATTCACACCTCACAGGCAGCAAACTGTTGAGGAAAGTATACAAATCTCTGACCGCATTCAAATTCCTATTCAAAGCCTTGAAAATGAATGGGCACGGCCATAGCAAAAATACTTCAGTGGAACTGTGATAGGGAATTGATCCATGAAGGGCCCCGTGCTCTACTCAGGCCAGTACAGCCAGCCAGCCAGCCAGCCAACCTGGCAGCTAGACTTACAGCCAGCTAGCCAGACAGACAGATGGAGGCTGCTGGAAGCCACCTTGTCCTCATCCATCACAATAAGTCCCCCTCCACACACACTGCCAACTACACTATTACCACCTCTCTCCCTGTGTCTATCACTCTTTATCCAGCCTAATGCCTGCTGTATATCAGATGAGAAAGAGGGGGGTTATGGGAGACATGGAGGACACCGCGCAATGGAGATGCAACGGAAGGTTTCGAGAGAGGGAGAAAGTAAAGAGAGGTAAAAAGTGAGCATTTGGGTTCTTCACAGGTAGATATAGGACAGATAGAACATATACAGCATCAGGTGGATCCAAAACCTGTTCAGAACAGGTCTATTGTGCCTATATCAAAGTCATGTGTACACGGACTGTAATCCTTGGCATAAGTTCCCTTGCCTTTTGCCCATTGGTCTTTTTAGTTCCACATTAATTCCTTTGAGAACGACGCTGCACCTGTACACAAAAGCACTGAACATTCTCTGATTCAAACAGTATGTGAGCACGTTGGCCATTCATATCTGTACAACTCAGAGAAAATGGGGTCCATTTGTAGCCATACTAGGGCAATAGCCTGGTGTGTACATGGGTGAACAGCTTTATAGCAGAGACCCCTCTGATCACCCTAACACCTGCTGTCCCTCGTCCTCCTACCTAAATCTCGCCCTCCCTCCAGCACATCTCCTCTCCTCTGCCACCTCCACCCTGTTCACCACCTGTGCCTTGCTCCCCCGCCCACTGACTAAGCTGGCACCTGCAGGGTAAACACGCCAGGCGGGCCGACTGACTGGCTCCAAACCGGTCAATCACTCACCACAGGAGCTAATCAGGACACAGGGAGATGGATGGTGTTGTTTCACGCCCACTGCACCCGCTGCAGCTGTCATGGTATTTACTCTCTCACTACATAACCTCTCACTACATAACCTCTCACTACATAACCTCTCACTACATAACCTCTCACTACATAACCTCTCACTACATAACCTCTCACAACATAACCTCTCACAACATAACCTCTCACTACATTATCTCTCTAGACTGCATATTATCACAGAAATGGACATATACTGAGTATACCAAACATTAGGAACACCTTCCTAATATTGAGTTGCATCCCCCCTTTTGCCCTCAGAACAGCCTCAATTTGTTCGGGCATGGACTCTACAAGGTGTCGAAAGAGTTCCACTGGCATGCTGGTCCATGTTGACTCCAACGCTTCCCACAGTTGTGTCAAGTTGGCTGGATGTCCTTTGGGTGGTGGACCATTCTTGATACACATGTGAAACTGTAGCGTGAAAAACCCAGCAGTATTGCAGATCTTGACACAAACTGGTGCCTACTACCATACCCCGTTCAAAGGCACTTAAATCTTTGTCTTGTCCATTCACCCTCTGAATGGCACACATACACAATCCATGTCTCAATCGTCTCAAGGCTTAAAAATCATTATTCAACTAGTCTCCTCCCCTTCATCTACACTGATTGAAGTGGATTTAACAAGTGACAATATCGGATCATAGCTTTCACCTGTATTCACCTGGTCAGTCTATGTAATGGAAAGAGCAGGTGTAAGCACGCTCTTCTAGGAGAAGTTCAAACGTAATATCAAGAATATTATGTAATGAGAGGTAAAAAGCCATTGTATTTTAACCGGAGAACTTGCAAAGCTTTCTCACAGACGTGAATGAGACCACTCTAGACATCCTTCCTTCCTCCCTCCTGTTTGTCTTGTATTGTATTGTAAACACACTAGAGCTAATGAACGTGCTATTAGCATCTCCATCACATGGTGTACGCTAGGGTAATCACTTAACGGAGGTCTACCATCCTCTGCTGTATCTGAACAGGGTACGTGCAGAGACTGCAAAGAGCAGGATCAGGGGATAGATCAGAAAAAGGGGGGAGGGAGGGAGGTTGAGGAGAGAGAGGTAGTGTGTGTGTGTGTGTGTGTGTGTGTCAAATAAAATAAAACAGAATGTCACATGCTTCCTAAACAAGTGTAGACTAACAGTGAAATGCTCACTTACAGTCTTTCCCAACAATGCAGAGAGAAAGATTATGAATACATAATTGGTAGAGATAACTTGGCTATATACACAGGGTACCAGTACCGAGTCAATGTGCCGGGGTACGAGGTAATTGCGGTAGATATGTACAGTTTAAGTCGGAGGTTTACATACACCCAAATACATTTAAACTCAGTTTTTCACAATTCTTGACATTTAATCCTAGTAAAAAATCCTTGTCTTAGGTCAGTTAGGATCACCACTTTATTTTAAGAATGTGAAATGTGAGAATAATAGTAGAGAGAATTAATTATTTCAGCTTTTAAATCTTTCTTCACATTCCCAGTGGGTCAGAAGTTTACATACACTCTATTAGTATTTGGTAGCATTGCCTTCAAATTGTTTAACTTGGGTCAAACGTTTCGGGTAGCCTTCCACAAGCTTCCCACAATAGGTTGGGTGACTTTTGGCCCATTCCTCCTGACAGAACTGGTGTAACTGAGTCAGGTTTGAAGGCCTTCTTGCTCGCACACGCTTTTTCAGTTCTGCCCACAAACTTTCTATAGGATTGTGGTCAGTGCTTTGTGATGGCCACTCCAATACCTTGACTTTGTGGTCCTTAAGCCATTTTGCCACAACTATGGAAGTATGCTTGGGGTCATTGTCCATTTGGAAGACCCATTTGCGACCAAGCTTTAACTTCCTGACTGATGTCTTGAGATGTTGCTTCAGTATATCCACATAATTTTCCTTCCTCATGATGCCATCTATTATGTGATGTGCACCAGTCCCTCCTGCAGCAAAGCACCCCCACAACATGATGCTGCCACCCCCTGTGCTTCACTATTGGGATGGTGTTCTTCATCTTGCAAGCATCCCCCTTTTTTCTCCAAACATAACGATGGCCATTATGGCCAAACAGTTCTATTTTTGTTTAATCAGACCAGAGGACATTTCTCCAAAAAGTACCAACTTTGTCCCCATGTGCAGTTGCAAACCGTAGTCTGGCTTTTTTATGGCGGTTTTGAAGCAGTGGCTTCTTCCTTGTTGAGCGGCCTTTCAGGTTATGTCAATATAGGACTAATTTTACTGTGGCTATAGATACTTTTGAACCCGTTTCCTCCAGCACCTTCACAAGGTCCTTTGCTGTTGTTCTGGGATTGATTTGCACTTTTCGCACAAACGTACGTTCATCTCTAGGAGACAGAACGCGTTGCCTTCCTGAGTGGTATGACAGCTGTGTGGTCCCATGGTGTTTATACTTGCGTACTATTGTTTGTACAGATGAACGTGGTACCTTCATGCATTTGGAAATTGCTCTCAAGGATGAACCAGACTTGTGGAGGTTTACAATTTTTTCTGAGGTCTTGGCTGATTTCTTTTGAGTTTGAAGGTCGGCCTTGAAATACATCCACAGGTACACCTCCAATTGACTGAAATTATGTCAATTAGCCTATCAGAAGCTTCTAAAGCCATTACATAATTTTCGGGAATTTTAAAGGCACAGTCAACTTGCCTTTAAAAAAGTGTATGTAAACTTCTGACCCATTGGAATTGTGATATAGTGAATTATAAGTTATCTGTCTGTAAACAATTGGAAGAATTACTTGTGTCATGCACAAAGTAGATGTCCTAACCGACTTGCCAAAACTATAGTTTGTTAACTATAGTTGAAAAGTGAGTTTGGTTGAATAATGTGGTTGAAAAATGGTTGAAAAATGAGTTTTAATGACTTCAACCTAAGTGTATGTAAACTTCCGACTTCAACTGTTTAGGGCAAAATGGGGTCCATGCAGATAGTCCTGGTTGCTATTTGGTTAACTAACTTATAGCTCGGGGGTAGAAGCTGTTCAGGGTTCTGTTGGTTCCAGACTTGGTGCATCGGCACCGCTTGCCGTGCGGTAGCTGTGTTGGAGTGTGTAGACCATGTTAATTCTTTAGTCTCAACCTCCTTCACGAATACTGCACTAACAACAGACTCCTGTCCAGACCAGCGTGTCACAGCTCTCCCTCGCTGTGTACCACATCAGCCAAGCCAAGTACCGAAATAAGCAGTTCGAGGAGAAGCACGGAAGTGTTTCCTAAACCTTAATACAACAACTGCAATCCGTTTAAAACTTCATCAAAGTTCTATTATACAGTTGTCAGTAAGTAACCACAAAAAGGATGCCGTGATCAAACTAGAGCCAAAAACCCTAAACGTCCCGGCCCATCATAGTCCCATTATATCAATTACATCCAGTCATTTTATCTAATTGAGAGGTCAGTGTAAAAACAACCCAGCTTCACCGCTTCAAACACCCCTTGATTCATACATAGAAGCCCTGATAAGACTGAAAACCAATAACAGGGATATTTAAAAGAGATATTTTCATAAGACAACATAACAAGTCTCTACGTCTGGAGGAGCTTTAAAAGCCAAGATGCGCCTGAAGACGCCGCCACTGATCAAGACGCTTCTTCGTTTTCACTTTCTCTCTGATCTGGAGTGTGAAGTCTTTGCTAAGGGATGTAACAGTGTGTGTGTGTGTGTGTGTGTGTGTGTGTGTTGTCAGAGTGTTTACGGGGTGACAGTCAGCCAGGAGAACAGAGAGGAGCTTGGTGTCTAGCAGCTCCAGGACTTCTTCATAAAAAAATAGGGTGACAAAATTAGTGCTGATAGACAGTGCAGATCTTATTACAGGCTAATCCACTGTGATGCACCGCTTCTCTCGCTCTCCCCCGCCGCACTCCCTCGCTCCCATTGCCTTTCTCATCCCCCTCTCTCTCCATCTCTGACACGCTTTCGGTCTCCCTCTTCCTCTCTTTCTCACCCCATCTTTCTACACATCCCCCACTCCTTTTGTCACACATCCCCCACTCCCTCTGTCACACATCCCGCACTCCCTCTCTCCCACATCCCAATTCTCACACTCACTTGGGAAGATCTCCAAAAAGAACTGCAATGTTAAAAAAAACACGCCTGAGGTCTTTCAAGTCTGCCGAGTCTGTGCCCACTGAACCTGGCAGCCGTGAACATTTCAAAACTTTTAGAGCAGAGCTGCTTGTAGAGTATGTGTGAATCTAAAAATGTATCCCTCCAATGCCCCAGGGATGAGCCTTAGAGCATTTTCATTTATGCTTTTGCAATAAATCCCACTTTTAAAAGTAACCTTTAAGATTTTTTTTTCTCCTGATAACAATGAGAGTCAAGCATTTTTACTATGTCTAACCAGATCATGGCTGCTAGCATAACTACATTATGGAAAAAGACATCCACATAATCATGTAGCATTCTTATCTACATTTCCTTCCCGTACTCTGGTTCTCTGCCTGTCAAGCTTCTCCACTGGTGTCACACATTAGCCTAGCGCACCAGTGGAGCCTCCTCAGAGGAGGAGGGGAGGACCATCCTCCTCAGTGAATTTTATAAAAATAAAAATGGTAAAACATTGAAAAAGTTATCCTTTTTAGATAAAACTATACTAAATATATTGAAATGTCACCAAATAATTGATTAAAACACAAAGTTTTGCAATGAAGGTCTACAGTAGCCTCAACAGCACTTTGTAGGGTAGCAACATGGTGTAGCCGGAGGACAGCTAGCTTTTGTCCTCCTCTGGGTACATTGACTTAAATACATTGACTTGTTTTCAACAAATACATTTATTTTCACGTTCAGTTTCTTTCACTTATCTAGCAAATGCAGCTGGCTAGTTCAGTTACTGAAACGTTGGGCTCAAACAGAGGGATGCTATGTTAGCTAGCTGGCTATGACTATCCAGCACAGCACTAGAACTCTTCCAAGTCAAGGTAAGCTTTTGGTTTTATAAATTTATTGCCACCGGGGCCCACCAGTGTAACTGCTTACTGTCTATACAGTCGTGGCCAAAAGTTTTGAGAATGAGTATTGGTCTCCACAAAGTTTGCTGCTTCAGTGTTCTTAGATCTTTATGTCAGTAGTTACTATGGTACACTGAAGTAAAATTACAAGTATTCCATAAGTGTCAAAGGCTTTCATTGACAATGACATTCAGTTTATGCAATGAGTCTATTTTTGCAGTGTTGACCCTTCTTTTTCAAGACCTCTGCAATCTGCCCTGGCATGCTGTCAATTAACTTCTGGCTACATCCTGACTGATGGCAGGCCATTCTTGCATAATCAATGCTTGGAAATTGTCAGAAGTTGTGGGTTTTTGTTTATCCACCCGCCTCTTGAGGATCGACCACAAGTTCTCAATGGGATTAAGGTCTGGGGAGTTTCCTGGCCATGGACCCAAAATGTCAATGTTTTGTTCCCCAAGCCACTTAGTTATCACTTTTGTCTTATGGCAAGGTGCTCCATCATGCTGGAAAAGGCATTGGTCGTCACCAAACTGTTCTTGGATGGTTGCGAGAAGTTGCTCTCTGAGGATGTGTTGGTACCATTCTTTATTCATGGCTGTGTTCTTAGGCAAAATTGTGAGTGAGCCCACTCCCTTGGCTGAGAAGCAACCCCACACATGAATGGTCTGAGGATGCTTTACTGTTGGCATGACACAGGACTGATGGTAGCGCTCACCTTGTCTTCTCCGGACAAGGTGTTTTTCGGATGGCCCAAACAATCGGAAAGGGGATTCATCAGAGAAAATGACTCTACCCCAGTCCTCAGCAGTCCAATCACTGTACCTTTTGCAGAATATCAGTCTGTCCCTGATGTTTTTCCTGGAGAGAAGTGGCTTCTTTGCTGCCCTTCTTGACACCAGGCCATCCTCCAAAAACCTTTGCCTTACTGTGCATGCAGATGCACTCACACCTGCCTGCTGCCATTCCTGAGCAAGCTCTGCACTGGTGGTGCCCCGATCCCGCAGCTGAATCAACTTTAGGAGACGGTCCTGGCGCTTGCTGGACTTTCTTGGGCGCCCTGATGCCTTCTTCACAACAATTGAACCTCTATCCTTGAAGTTCTTGATGATCCGATCAATGGTTGATTTAGGTGCAATCTTACCAGCAGCAATATCCTTGCCTGTGAAGCCCTTTTTGTGCAAAGCAATGATGACGGCACGTGTTTCCTTGCAGGTAACCATGGTTGACAGAGGAAGAACAATGATTTCAACCCACCCTCCTTTTAAAGCTTCCAGTCTGTTATTCTGACTCAATCAGCATGACAGAGTGATCTCCAGCCTTGTCCTCGTCAACACTCTCACCTGTGTTAACGAGACAATCACTGACATGATGGCAGCTGGTCCTTTTGTGGCAGGGCTGAAATGCAGTGGAAATGTTTTTGGGGGATTGAGTTCATTTTCATGGCAAAGAGGGACTTTGCAATTAATTGCAATTCATCTGATCACTCTTTATGACATTCTGGAGTATATGCAAATTGCCATCATCAACACTGAGGCAGCAAACTTTGTGGAGACCAATACTTGTGTCATTCTCAAAACCTTTGGCCACGACTGTACACTGTAACATTACCGCATGTTTGTAGTGGGTTTACTAACACATTAGATCTATTAGCCATGTTGACTAGGACGACTAGGCCGGTGAGGTATGTCTCTCTATTATGCGTAGGGATACTCTGGAACAGATTTCCCAAATTAAAATCACTTGGAGTTGAGTTGCTGGTGTTTTTACAGTCTTTTACGTCAAACAAGAAAACTTGGGGGGGGGGGCCTTGTCATTAAGAAACAGCTAAGATGATGACACATAACAGTCTAGGAAGTTGGGGGTAAACAACCTGGTTGTTAGTGACACCCTTTCTATCTTTACCTTGCATCATTTCTCTCCCCTCCTCTCCATCTGTTCCTCTTGTTATGATTCTGTCTCTTCCGTTCTCTACTCCCTCCCTCCCTCCCTCCAACACCCATGCCAGCGCAGCAAGACGCCATCTCCATTGACTCTCATTGGCTGCCAGTGACATCACTGGGGGGAGAGTGTTGAGTCAGTTAGCCCAGCACTCGTTTCTCTGACGCCTGTTGCCCTCTTGTGGTCCACTGAGTGAAATACTATTATGTAAAATGCAGCCTTCTGAGCCACCAGGGAACAGATGTGCAGGTAAATTAGTTTCTTAGTCTGGTGGTGTACAATGGCTTTAATGCCAATTAGACTTTAAACAGGATTTGATGGAGCCGATAATTGAAACTAACCAAATTATACAGTATACGTCTCGTCTTATGTTTTAAAATCACTGGGCTTGGTTGTTGAGCTAATAGCAATACTTTGCTGGGAACAAGCCTTTAAAATCACACACGCTTTATAATTGCTAATGTTGTCCTAAAGTTACCGCTACGACCTGTGAAAATAAGAAACCCATTGGTGCATCAAGCCTAGGGTGATCATATCCATGTGTCCACATTGTTGGGGTGAAGACCACTTTCAATTAAGTCAATACAGGAAATGAATAAAAATGTAATTAATTGAAAAGGATTTCCTATTGTTTCCAACGTACCTTGCGGCTGGTGTAGTGGGCGTGCTTGGCCAGCTTGCTGTTGAGTCCTTGTAGGAAGACCTCGTCTGTGACTTTGCCCACGTTCATACAGGCCTCGTCCAGAACAGAGAAGATGCCCTTGTGTTGCAGCTCTACCAGGTCCACAATGATCTGGTTGTTGAAGAAGTCAATCTATGCCCAGGTACAGAGAGAAAACAGGGGATCCGTATATCATTACAACTAAAACCAGTACAGGTAGGAAGGCGCTCCTAGTAGTCATATTCAATGGAAGCAGAATGACTTGAGGCAAAGTGACAATGCTGTCGTAGGCGATACAATACATGAGTGGTGTGGAACCAAGATGCGGCCTTACATGTTTCCATGGGATTCCCTCACGCTGGTACTCTTCCTGTTCCTGCCTCAGCACCAGCTGAATGAAGAGCTGCTGCAGCTTCTCATTACAGTAGTTAATACAGAACTGTTCAAAGCTGACAGACAGACAGACAGACCGAGAGAGACAGACAGAGACAGACAGACAGACAGACAGAGGCAGACAGACAGACAGACAGACAAAGAATGAGAGGGTGAGTGAATGACTGTGAACCTGGTTTAAATTTAACTAGGCCATAAATGTTTTATGCTGTGTTACATACAAATCAACTAAGTGGCATGACAGAGATTGACACTAAATGTAGCGGACAAGGCTTCTAACCTGTTGTTCTGAAAGATCTCAAAGCCGTAGATGTCCAGCACGCCGATGACCGTGTTCTTCCCGTGGACTTTGGCGTCGTAGTTCTTTACTTCGATGACATCATTGATCCTTCCCACGATCCAACAGAACATTCTTTCGTATATAGCCTTTGGTCACAAGCCCCAACACCAAGGCAGACAACAGTAGACCAAGATCAGATGACAGAAAGCAGGGTGCAATGCATCCATAATCAGCCTACCTACACTGGTTCCTCTTTTACACACAAGCATTCATAATATGTTACACTGGTTACTTTAAAAACTGAGTAGGCCTACCACGTCTAAATCAACATTGGGCCCATATCACAAGAGTTAGCCTTATCATTGAGAGTCGGCGTTGTCATTGAGAGTCTTAGCTAAGAGTCAGCATGTTGACAGTTAACTGTGCATCGGTTAACATAGCGTACTAGCATTAGCTACCTTAGCCAAGGCGTCCCGGCCGTAGCTGGCCTCCTGGGCTGTGTGCTGCTTGTCAATGACGTCACGGCCGGTGGCCACGGTGCGGTAGAGGAGGGCCTTCTCAACATTCTCCTCCTTAGTGGCCAGCAGGTCCCCGATCACCGCCACCACCTTGGAGTTCTCAATCAGCGTTGTGTCACCGTCCACAACAAACGTCAGGTTGCCCTGGGGGAGGTCACATGGAAGTAAATACAGGAAGTAAACTGTAAACTAAAGATACTATGTGGAGTAATATCATTGGAGAAAAGGGGAGGGGAATAGCACAAACCTGTTCCATTTTAAAGGGAGACTCATTACAACAAGAAGTCACCCCACAGTAAATGATGACATATTGCTGAGTATACAGTACCTATTGAAAGTCTACACTTTGCACAGTCTTCACATTTAAAAAGACATAACATTACTATGTTTTTCTCTACAGATCTACACAACCTACTCCACATTCACAAAGTGAAAGAAATGTTGAACATTTTCCAAATGAATATATAAAAAACAGTTGGTGGAAGCTCCTTCGGCAGACGTTACAGCTGTGAATGATTTTTGAAAAATATTCTACCAACATTGCACAACTCTTAGAGCAACATACGTCAATTGTTTTTGTCCAGATTTCTCAGCAATTTAATGGGCTTTCTCGATAAATTAAATTGATGGACAGCAATATTCAAACCTCGTCTCTGATTTACAAGCAAATTTAAGTCAGGACTGAGACTTGACCACACAGGAACATTTAACACCTCTTGGAAAGCCATTCTGGTGTGTCTTTATCTAAAATGTGTGTAATTGTCTCGCTGCTAAATAAAACTCTATCCCAGGGTTAGGTTTTCAGAAGACTGAGGTGGGTTTTTCTTTAAATGACAAACTCCCCAGTCCCTGCCGATGACAAACATACCCATAACATGATGCTGCCACAACAATACAGAGGGTTTCACTCAGTGTTGTGTTGTATTAGATTTTACTAAAATCTGTAGTTCTAATTTAAGCCAAAAATGTAGTCGTTGCTGTGTTGTCTTGCAGTATTATTTAACAACCTAGTTGCAAATAGTCCAGTCTGAATTGTCCAGTCTCTTTCCTGACTTAAGTCCAACAAAAAAAATTAGAGCCAAGGTTTGAACATTGCTGTCCATCAATGATTCCCAACCAAATTTTCTGAGCTTGAGCAATTTTGACAAAAACAATGGATATACAGTATGTTGCCATAAGAGTAAAGGAAGGTTGGTAGAATCCACAAAGTATTAACTGGGGTGTGAAGACATATGCAAGCAATACCTTTTTATATTTTTCTTTCACTTTGAAAATGTGGAGTAGGCTGTGTAGATCAATAGGGGGAAAAAAATCTAATGTAATTACAATTTTAAGGCAGCAAAATGTGAAGACTGTACAAGGGGTATGTAGACTTTCACTGGTGACTGTACCTTAAACCCTGTTAGTATGGGGTATTACCAGGTGCAGGATAGTGGCCAGGACCTTGTAAACCGTCTGGAGCTCATCTGCTGTGAAGCCAATCACCTTCATGGCGTCTGCAACTGCTTTGAAATCAGCAACGTCGTTAATAGACGACTGTGACAGGGAGAGAGAAAGGAGGAAGATGGAGGAATAGAACAATCAAACTGCCTACAGTAAGTGTTTGTCCCCTCATTTCACACAAAACACATAACATTTTGTCAGTTTTGAATTTAGTCAAGATATTTACTTAGCATCTACATTCGATCAGTCTATAACACTGGCCAAGTTCACCACTTCCTCACTTTGGCAAGGACAAGTTAATTCCTAACATGTTTCTCCTCCCAGCTGCCAAAGTCATACAGTAGGAAATATAGATGACCACAAATTTGTCAGTCAGGGGGATATTCCTATAAAAATGGGACCCTGGGACCATGTACAAACCACTTCAGCAGTTTGGGCCCTAGCTCTGTTCTGTTCCATGACGTCACATTTTTTTTTTTTTTTTTTTTTTTTTAACCTTTATTTTACTAGGCAAGTCAGTTAAGAACAAATTCTTATTTACAATGACGGCCTAGGAACAGTGGGTTAACTGCCTTGTTCAGGGGCAGAACGACAGATTTATACCTTCTCAGCTCGGGGATTCGATCCGGCAACCTTTCAGTTACGGGCCCAACACTCTAACCACTAGGCTACCTGCCGCCCCATTGTTTGTTGCTATAAAATATTGTTTTGTTCCTACTCATTAAGCAGAGACAGCAGAACGGACATGCCTGCTTTAATTAAACAATGTGTTAATAGCTGGGCTTGTGTATCTTTATTCGTGGGAAAATAAACAGTGTGACCAAATAAACACAGCATGATAGTGACATTCTCTGTCTAGAACTTGTTTTTGTGATTGTTTACACAAAGTTAAGGGTTAAAGTAGATGTAGTTCTGCAGTAACCTACAGTACCTTGACGTGGCCTCCCACTTTGATGTAGTTGTAGGCTGTGGAGTCCTTTGAGACGTGGAGGGACCGCAAGAGAGACTCAGGACCCCCTTTAACCATCTAAAGAGAACGGAGAGAGAGATAGAGAGTCAGTAGTGACACATGCCAAGGACTGTTCAGTATTTACATTCTAAACCATTTACATTTAACGACTTACAGGACCAATTAGGGTTAATTGCCTTGCTCAAGGGAACAGACACATTTTTCACCTAGTCAGCTCAGGGATTTGAACCAGCAACCTTTTGGTTACTGACTCAATGCTCTTAACAGCTAAGCTACCTGCTGCCCCCTATTTAATTTCAATGTTGTTGTTAGTCACATGTAACTCCACAGCAATATGGAGCAAAGGAACATTATTATCTAGATCAATAATGAGACCAGACCAATGGAGGGTGAATTCCCTTAAGAATGGGGAGTTTATGGAGTGAGAAAGATAGATGTTTTATTTGTGGAGTTAAATGGGGTGAGAAGATGGATCTATATGTTTTCAACTGACAGCATGGAGCTGTAACAGCTATGATATAACCATGTCTTTATGATTAACACTGTCACAGACCCTTATGGTGGCATCAGTCTGGCGTGTAACACACACACACACACACACACACACACACACACACACACACACACACACACACACACACACACACACACACACACGTAAACTCTCACACACACCTGGTAGAATGAGTGGAAGCTTCTCTCCCCCTCCTGCTGGAAGATGACTCTGGACTGTAAGAGAAACAGATTTAGTTTAGTTGATTGATGTTGTTATCTTTATCTATACAGGTGATCTCATCGGGAATAAAAATGTCCTTTCTAGCGCCCCCTACCTTCTCCAGCAGGTAGTTGTTGATGTGGCCCCCGATGGGATCTCCCTTGAAGTCGAAGTTGATGTCCATGTACTTGCCGAAGCGGCTGGAGTTGTCGTTGCGGTTGGTCTTGGCGTTGCCGAATGCCTCTAGGACGCAGTTGGATTTCAGCAGCATGTTTTTCACCCTGAAGAGAGAGAGGCAACACATGTTCTCAGTGATACTAACGGCTCGCCAGGCTCATATTAACTGATACTAGCCCACAGAGATAAACAATAAGGTGGCCTATGGCGGACGATGGGGCTGAATATAGTAGAGTGAGGTAGATACACTAGAGTTTAGATTTAAAGGGATAGTGCGAGATTCTGGCGTTGTTCTACTTACTGGGAGTCAGATGAACTCATGGATACCATTTCTCTGCGTGCAGTATGAAGGACGTTAAAGGTAGTTTCGCGAGCCAACGCTAACTAGTGTTAGCGCAATGACTGGAAGTCTACAGGTATGCTGGCCGGAATCTTACACTATCCCTGTAAGTTCTCCATTTTACACTGATTCAGTAGAACAGTTATTACTCAGTCTGATCCTACAGTTGTCTGTCCCTTATGCTGTGTAGTGCTGGATCAGACCACAGGCTCCTCACCCCATACTCTGTGCTGCATGCCTCCTCCCGTGGCCCATACAAACACATACACCACCCACTCTGGCTATCCCATAAATCAGAGCTCCATACAGCCTGTAGCGTTTCCTTACAGGCAGGGCAGAACTGGACGAGTTGTGGGCTTATAAACTTGACTTGTACTCTGTCTTAAAATAACACAAAACTAAAGTCGCATAGGGCGGTGGACAATTGACCCAGCGTCGTCCAGGTTAGAGGAGGGTTTGGTCAGCGGTAGGCCAGAATTGTAAATAAGAATTGGTTCTTAACGGTCTTGCCTAGTTAAATAAAAGGTTAAATAAAACATAAAATAAAATATTCCTTTAAAATGGCTACAGGGAAGATGTAGTGGGTCAAGGGCAATATATTCAGCAGTAAAATTCCACAAACAGCCCTATTGCTGTGATTGTATTAAGAGCGGTGTGTACCAGTCATTAGGAGGATTATAAAGCATTCATACAGCTTAGATCTTTGGGCCAAAGTAGAAATGATAACAGCGGTAATAACCTGATAGGCAGGGGTGTAGTTCTGCCGGAGTGTGGAGGAGTGACGCACCCTCACTTTTTTCAATTTGAGAATGGTCAAAGTAATTCTGGAAAATTAATTCAGATCCATTCTAAATTAATTATATTTAATTACCTCAGAAGTTCCATGAAAAACGATAGAATGACAAACCAAGTAAATATGTATAGCAGCCTAGAGGTCCCTGTCTTCTCTGGCAGTTTGGATGCAGTTTGGATGTAAAATGTGAAGAATTATCATTCACGATTGACAGTGATGATGGCCTATTTTGAAATGAGATATGCCTTCCTTGGTGTTTGAGGGTATTAAAAATATAACATTTTCTTGAGACAATATGTGTGGGCATAGGCAAATGTTGAGATTGGAGGATGCATTTTGTGCTTAGGCCTATTCTACTATGGTATTTTATACACTACATCTGTCAGTACAAGCTTTCATTGAGGGAATAATGATGTCATTAATAGCACTACACCACTGCTGATAGGATATATAATGCAAGGCTTGCTGTTTCATTGCCTGCTGTTTACATTCAAACAGCATGTGTACTTTAGAAGATAAGGCCTATAAGGATTTATACAACGGGTGGGTCTAATCCTGGATGCGGATTGGTTAAAAACTCATTCCAGCTGGTGTCTATTCCACAAGTTACCACCGGCTAAAAGCTATGACGTTGAAATGACTATTTACTCTGTTCCATCTGACTGCGCAATCCACTGGCTCATCAGCCCAGCCAGGCAATTTATAAACTTGATCTCCACTATAAAAAGCATCTAGACATTATCTCCCATTTATTTTAGACTAGCAGCGGAGATTTGTACAAACCTTGCTGTCTGTCTCTCCGACATTTGCAACATTGTTTCAATGTCGAAATTGGATCTTCAGCTGTCCCATAGTAATGAACATGTTGGGAGTTGCTACGAGACAGACGGGCAGCTTTTCTCAGCCAATCGAAATAAAGAATCAGCTGGCATCATTTTTATGGATATACAGTACCAGTCAAAAGTCTCTGCTGTAACCAAGAAGCTTGATCTTGACATCTAGCCAATTAGCTAGCATGTTAGCAAACCAAATGAGCTGGATATAATTTATTTGACATCTTAGATTTGTTATAGTTATACTTCACTTCTAGTTATAAGCATGCACCCCAGTGAGGCAGTATTTTTTTAACGGTATTGAACATTTCGAAAAACCCCGGTATACGGTATGAACAGTATATTGCCCAAGCCTACCTTCAACCAATATTAATATTAATCTTATCGCATGGCAAGCAACGCACTCTTACTCAAGACTGTGTCCCAAATTATCACATTCTCTATGGCGATAGAGGCATTTCTTTTCCAGCCACTGGTGATATGGTAACAACCTTTAGTTTATCATACTTCTGGGAATGCAAACCATTTCTGATGACTTATTCATTCCCAAGTCATTAGAATGGACATTCTAAGAAAGTTTTCATTTGCATTTGCAGAAGAATGTCAGAATTTCTCACCTTTCGACCTCCGCTCTTTGCCCGGGGTTTGTGATAGCAGCAATGTATTGCATGATGTATTTGCTAGCTTCTGTCTTTCCGGCGCCACTCTCCCCTGCAATGAAACAAATTATTAGAATGTGTTTTAAAGTGCTAGTGAATCCAATAAGAACCTTTAACATGTAATCTCCATTAAGACAGGCTTCTTTAGGGGGAGTTTGGGGATTTATGCCTTTTGATACAGAATATTCCTCTCTTCGCCACTAGGTGGCGCTTTATAAACCAAATAGTTTCACCATGCTGTCACAGCTTGTGGCCGGCCACTTTCAATGTTTTCTTAGAAAGAAGGTAAAAAATTGGTCCTGCTGTTTTCAACTAAATAGGGTCATATTGATTTCCCCAAAAGGCTCTCCACCGAAATGACAAACTCGCATTAGAGAAAAAGTCAGACATGACATCAATAATTTGAGAGAATATTTTACACTTTAAAGCTACATTTTAAATGAAAACAAAAGTTGGCATCCAGGAAGACGCTTATAACAAGTAATGCCTGTCGCATGTATGAGCCCTTATAAATGCCCTATTATGTTGTGTACTTCTATGCTGCAGTTCATTCACTAGACAGATAAGAATTCATAAATCAAAACTCATTTGGTTGGCCGTTTTTGGGGGCTTCCCCCGTTACCTGAGATGACGATACAGGTGTCCTTGTTCCTCCTCTTCATGGCTTTGTAGGCTGCGTCTGCGATGGCGAAGAGATGTGGCGGTCGCTCGTACAGCTCCCGGCCCTTGTACTGGTCTATGGTGTCTCGACCATAGATGTTCATGGCCCGGTAAGGGTTAACCGACACCACCACCTCGCCGATGTAGGTGTAGATACGGCCCTTCTCAAACCTGCAGCCACATGAGACAACAAGCATGGTCAATTCATCATCATCTCACCTGACCATGCGTGATGCTACACTGCTGATTCACAAGATTGTTACAGGGAAAGGACGGGTTAATTTTCTAACCGCTAGGCTACCTGCCGCCCAATCTAAACAAAGAGGTCCTCCATCACTATAGAAGGATGCATCCCTTTCTATATCTCAATCCCCCCCTTCAACACAACAACGCATCAGACACTGATAGCTTTCTATACTGATCTGCAGCCTAGAGGGATGCATGTATGCACGCATGTATGCTACCAGGAACGTGGTCTTGGTAGGTCCAAGCATAAGACACTGATCCTAGAGCTGTGCAGAATGCAGAGAGAGGAGCTGACTGGTGCTGATCTGGGCCTTCTCTCACTTCCTTCCTCCTCTGGACCAGGGTCTCTCCCCTAGTCAGAAGAATAGGGCCTTTCTTCTCAGCTGCACCCAAGCCAAGCCTACCTCTGCTCTGGCCTCTGGGTTCCTCCTGGCGGCCCTGGGTTCCAGAGGCCTACACTAACAGACAGTGGAATGCAGCTATACAGCTTCATGATAAATTCTTGAATTTCTATGAATCTATGACTGTATTTATGTGATATAGCCAGGTAAGTTACCAAGACAATATCCCATTTTACAGTATTTCAAAGACCTGGTTATCTTAATTAAGATCTTAGACCTTTGCTATAGCACTGCTCTTGTACAGAGTCCCTGGAAAGAAACCTTGGCTTCTGATGAATGTGGACTTTTGGCTTGGTAATCTCTACCTACGGTCAGTGAAATGATGGGGATTTCCCCATTTATATAATGTTTTTGGAATGCTGTTAGATTGTATATCAGATAAAGCAAGTACATTTTGTGTCGTTAGATATAGGCCTATTGATATTGTCATGATGTGCTGTGCTTTGGTCATGCTTAAATGATAAACACAGAAGTGAGCGACATACAAATATTGACATAGCATTAGAGGTAAGCCACAACATACACACACTGGTTGTTGAAGAACTTGCCAAACACACACAGAGCTGATTGTAATCTAATCAGTGTTCCATCTAACACACCCAGATATACAAACGGAAGAGCAGAGAACCATGGCTTTAGATATTAAATGAGAACGGAGAACAAACAGAAGAGACCGAGAGCTTAATTAAAATGCACAGAAGTACACTACAATCAATCTCTACCCCAACAACCACAGCTAATTCTCTGACATGTCAACACAGGCGGTGATTAGCTCATTCTCCTGCAGCCAGTCATGCGTAAGCCCTCTCATGTCGTCACGCCACGCGCCACTGGGCATGGGCGACACCGAGACGCTATGCTTGTGTGCACAGGTTGGCATCGTGTGCACAGGCTGGCATGGTTGCCCATTACCAAGCCAAGCTGGTAGCCTAGCAGGCCGGCTGGTGGCACCTCCCCTGGCACTAGAGGAGGAGCCATTGTGCCATCCTCCAGTGCAGAATGCTGCTGTGTGCACTGCCTGCTCCATTGTTCAGACGTCAATTGGGGGTCTTTGTCTGAGAAGCACAGATAGGCCTCCGTTCCCCTACATACCCTGGGCCAACACAGTAAGCTGCCCTCTTTAAAGAGCACATGTACAATGTCATCTGGGTAATGTACACAATGAACTACTAGCTGGGAGTGTTCCATCTGTGGCTGTGATCTCAGCTGGTTAGAAGGAGTTGACAGCAAAAATGGCTGAATGTGAATATACGTAATACTAGGCTACTGTAGACCTAACAGGTTTCAGAGGGACGTGGGGAAATATTAATGTCCGAAATCACAGTGTGATCGAGAACATTACTAGGGAGTGTCATTGTCATAGTGGTTTGGTTTCCAGCCACACTCAATAACGCCATATATGGTAGAGAAAAAACCCAATGGCAGACAAAGAAACAATCTGTTTGCAGTACAACTGAACAGTCGATTGGTTAAACAATGTTCCACCCAAACAGTCCGTCAGACCGTTTCAACAATACAGACAGTGCCCTTGTGTTTCAACAATACAGACAGAGTCCTGGTGTTTCAACAATACAGACAGAGTCCCGGTGTTTCAACAATACTGACAGAGTCCCGGTGTTTCAACAATACAGACAGAGTCCTGGTGTTTCAACAATACAGACAGAGTCCCAGTGTTTTCCCTACCTCTGGGGCTTTTAGAAATAGACATTATGATTCATATCCTTTTCCATCATCATCTCTTCTTGATTAGAGGTCATCTGTCCAAAAACAGAATCCATTGTGTGTGTATTATGATGAGAGACACATCTGTGGGAGAACGTGTGTGAGAACACTGGATAACTCCCACAATCTGGTTCAGCGAGTCTCATTTGGGGGGATTTCAGTAACAACACAGAGAGATGATTAAAAATATAAACAGACTGGAGTGGGAGTCTAGGCTAAACCTTGTGTGGATGTTTCTGAGAGGTTGAGAAACGTTGTGGTCCAGGCTAGGGTCTTTAGAAAAACTGGAGGTGGGTGGGAGGGTTCTATGGCAAATCTAGCGTCAGAGAGTGAGGGTATAGATGTCAGCATGTCTCAGCGCTCCTCCCCTCTCTCCCGCCCTCCTTCTTCTCCTGTTTCCCAGCAGCTCTAGGGAGGGGGTCCTGCTAGAGGGACATGAAGGCTGTAGGCCATGCCAGTCAGACACTCTTCAACTCACAGCTGGGCCGAGAGCAGAAAGAGGGAGAGAGGGAGAGCTGGGTAGAGAGCGAGAGAGTACAAAAAAGTATGCACTTCACAGGGTTGGGGTCAATTCCATTTAAATTCCAGTAAATTCAGGAAGTACACTAAAATTCCAATTCTCTTCAATGCTTTTCAATGAGGAAAACATTTAGTTTGAATTGGAGTTTGGTTCACTTTTTGACAGCCAAATATGTGTCCTCCTGCCACAACCAGTGAAAAGTACAATGTTTTGTTTTGTCTTTCATACAATGTCATGTGTCTTCTCAGTCTGGTTGAGACTGGTCTACTACTATTGCTTTAATGTATTGTTATTCTCATGACTATTGTTGTTGTTAATGTTAATCCCATTTCCATTACTACTATTATTATTGCTGTTGGTCCCACCATGTTTGTTATATGTATACTTTGACAATGTAAGTCATTTAACTTGTCATGTCAATAAAGTATATTGAATTGAATTGACAGGGAGAGACCAGAGAAACCAGAGAGAGAGACCAGAGAAACCAGCGAGAGAGAGAGTCCAGCGAGAGAGAGAGAGACCAGCGAGAGAGACCAGCGAGAGAGAGACCAGCGAGAGAGAGAGACCAGCGAAAAAGAGAGACCAGCGAAAGAGAGACCAGCGAAAAAGAGAGACCAGTGAAAGAGAGAGACCAGCGAGAGAGAGAGAGACACCACAAACAATCAATCTCAAGAGCTACCCTGGGCCTTGAACTTGTTGAGCCACTGTAATGTCTTCACTATGACTGTCAGTCCCTACCGTCCGTATAACGATTCCAATGCCTGCCCAAGCGCACACACCCCTCAGAACTGAATGACAAGCTGAAAAAAAGCATATAACCGCTGGTCCCAATCTTGTTTGGGTGGGTCTCTTATGGTTATTTGTCAGTGGTTAACTAGGGTGGGGAGCAATTTTCACACTCAAGTTTAGTTTCAAGTTGTATAACACAGGAACAATTTATAGTCCAATATTTACCCGTGTATTGGGGTGGGGGGGATGGGGGGGGGCAAGTGACTAAATTGAGCAGTATAATAAGAGTCTGGTAGTAGGCTTGGGTGGTATACCGTATACCGGGGTATTTGGGTGGTATACCGTATATACCGTATACCGGGGTATTTGGGTGGTATACCGTATATACCATATACCGGGGTATTTGGGTGGTATACCGTATATACCGTATACCGGGGTATTTGGGTGGTATACCGTATATACCGTATACCGGGGTATTTGGGTGGTATACCGTATATACCGTATACCGGGGTATTTGGGTGGTATACCGTATATACCGTATACCGGGGTATTTGGGTGGTATACCGTATATACCGTATACCGGGGTATTTGGGTGGTATACCGTTTTTCAATAAATGTAAATATTTGTAGCTTCTTTTTAAGTGCCTGCAGTCACCTTTGCTTTAGGAGATAAAGCAGATGGAGTTGTTCATTTCACCAGCCACAATATTTCACACTATGAAATTTACCGTAGTTCCCCTGAACAAGTGAGCCAGTCACATGTTTGATTGTAAATAGCACAACATGCTAAAGTGGAAGTAGGTGAGTCCTATTGACTGGGGTCACCTTTTATATTAATATATGTCATTTAGCATAGTCATGCGTGCATATATTTTTACTTATGGGTGGCCCCGAGAAAAGTCAACAGTGTTTTTATGCTTCAATAGAGTAAATCAGGGATGTGCAACTATAGTCACAGAAAATACATTAGATCAACACATTCGGCAGAAAATAGCTTCATTTTCATCAGTAAATTATCTTACAATGAAAAAACAAGGACAAACAATGCATGGCCATCATATTTCTAATGTTTATCATAGAAATAATGTTTTGCTTAAAGTTAATCTTGCATTTTCATCAGAGAAAAGTAGGCTGGCTACACCGAGAATAATACCAGAGAAAAGTAGGCTGGCTACACCGAGAATAATACCAGAGAAAAGTAGGCTGGCTACACCGAGAATAATACCAGAGAAAAGTAGCTACACATCAGTCAGAGCTCTGTCTGCTGATAGAATTCGCACATTTTAAATCGGTGTTTACAAAAAAGTAAGTGGTTGAATTAATAAGGTGGCGGGGCATCATATTGTGTTAGCTTTCTGCCGGGTTTGAGAAGTCAAAGCCCTTTGGATGAGTTATCTTTTGATTTCTTTGTGTTTTTCTCCTCTGTTCTTGGCCCATCTTCTCCTCCCCAACCTCCTTCGAGCAGAGCAGGCAGGCCCGCTGCCCTAGCGACTCCAGTCTCCACACAGACACAGTGTGTGCACATGCTTCTCCAGAGCCAGTACTGTTCTTTCTTCAGACAAGCGTGAGGGAAGTTTTGTTGTCTGAAGAGATATCCTTGAATAGTACATCTTGTCTCATACAATCAGTGGTTCCTGTAGGTGAAGTTTAGAGACGGTCATGACCCCCTCCTCAGACCTTTTGACAGAACGACCAGAATGTGTTCTATAAGTTAAGATAGGAGGCGGTGCCAGTCACATGCAGGGACCAAACGTTAATGATTATCATGCAAATATAACTTGTCTGTGTAAGCAATATATTACAGATCTAACTGGACAGCACCGGGAGAGCTCCCGGCCGACGTGTACTAGACGTGCATCAAGTTTGTTGGAACCTCTCCAGCTTGCTGATAATAAAGAATGATTCATTTAAGTTTGACTTCGAATCCCTGGTAGGATTTTCTACGACACATGCATGCCTCAAAACTTTGTTAATTTGCACATTTTTCACATTCGCTTGTAAACGTCCAAACTCACCGGAAATGGCATTCGGTAGCTCCTACCTAAATACTGTATGTATAACTTTATGAGCTGGATAGCCTGTCTGCAATTTGTTTATGTTTGTTTGCGCTCTTACCTACATGGCAATTCGCAATTATTTGTGCTAATTTTGTTATTTGTTAGCATTCTGGTAATAGATGCCCAATGGCCTTTTTTGAGTTTTTTTGGCGCCCACTTTTGTACTTAGCCGATAATACCGTAAATCTCGGAATGAGAGGACAGTATGACGATGTGAAAATCTGGATACCGCCCAACCCTAGCTGGTAGCAGCAGTTGTGATGTGTGAAATTAACCATAATTATGAACCAATCCATGATACCTAATAGCATATGATTAGGGACTGGAGTTTCTCCTGACAACGTGACCAGAAAAACCTCTGGGTCATAGGTCGTACGTTATAGGCCCTTCATATGATGACAATTACTGGAGGTGCCCATTCAGTCAACACACAGATTGAGTCATAAGAACACTGAATGAAACGTACAATAAAGCAGCAAGGTATGTTTCATGTTAACGCATGAGATATAGCCTAGTCTGTGTTCCCATGAACTCCACTTTCATTTTCCTCGCATCTGAATACTTAAGAAATGGGAGCCAGGTGTAAACAACTTGTCTGGAGATCGGGTGGCTGACAGGCAGTAGTGTTTCTACAGCTTGTCTGGAGATCGGGTGGCTGACAGGCAGTAGTGTTTCTACAGCTTGTCTGGAGATCGGGTGGCTGGCAGGCAGTAGTGTTTCTACAGCTTGTCTGGAGATCGGGTGGCTGGCAGGCAGTAGTGTTTCTACAGCTTGTCTGGAGATCGGGTGGCTGACAGACAGTAGTGTTTCTACAGCTTGTCTGGAGATCGGGTGGCTGGCAGGCAGTAGTGTTTCTACAGCTTGTCTGGAGATCGGGTGGCTGGCAGGCAGTAGTGTTTCTACAGCTTGTCTGGAGATCGGGTGGCTGACAGGCTGTAGTGTTTCTACAGCTTGTCTGGAGATCGGGTGGCTGGCAGGCAGTAGTGTTTCTACAGCTTGTCTGGAGATCGGGTGGCTGACAGGCAGTAGTGTTTCTACAGCTTGTCTGGAGATCGGGTGGCTGGCAGGCAGTAGTGTTTCTACAGCTTGTCTGGAGATCGGGTGGCTGACAGGCAGTAGTGTTTCTACAGCTTGTCTGGAGATCGGGTGGCTGACAGGCAGTAGTGTTTCTACAGCTTGTCTGGAGATCGGGTGGCTGGCAGGCAGTAGTGTTTCTACAGCTTGTCTGGAGATCGGGTGGCTGACAGGCAGTAGTGTTTCTACAGCTTGTCTGGAGATCGGGTGGCTGGCAGGCAGTAGTGTTTCTACAGCTTGTCTGGACAGTATGACGATGTGAAAATCTGGATACCGCCCAACCCTAGCTGGTAGCAGCAGTTGTGATGTGTGTGTGTAGCATGAATGTTAATTGAATGTGTATGAGTGAATGTGTATGAGTGAGTGCATGTGTGCGAAGGTGTGGAGAATAGGTGGTCAGTCCAGTTCAGGTGTTCAGCAGTCTGATGGCTTGTAGATAGAAACTGAATGAAAATCCTTAAAAAGACATAGTAAAAGAAAAACCTAATAAACCTACGTATATAACATGGTGGTCCTAAGAGACCTCTTCAAACCAAAATAGAGCCTATCCCCTAGAGTAGACACTAGTGAACAGCTGAAAGGATTGAAATGGCATATAAACAACAGGGCAAGGTGGAATTGTTACCATATTACTTAATCATTCCAAACCTTCAGAAGATGCCTAGAGGTAAAACGAATAGGACACAGCCACAGTGTTATCACCAAGGATCCAATATAATAGACAACACAACCTAGCTGGCTGGCTGGCTGGCTGTTATCAGTGACAGTGACCTTGTGGGGGATTTCCAGTAATCAAGACAGGGATAATCTCTGGCTGTTCCAATTTTCTCTCTCTCTCCATGAATTTACCACCAATCAGTGTTCTGCTGTCCCTGTTTAGACTGATTGTATGATTTACATCTTATCTGGCCCAGTGCATGCTGGGTACGACCTCTCAGAGATTACGATTTTTTTCACACTTTTATGAGGCTGTTTCATAAAGAAAAATGGAAACTGGTGATTCATGGATATGTTAAGGGTTATTTGAGGCCATTTAGGGTGATTTCAGCCAATGCTATTTTACAGGAAAGTGTTTGATTCCATTGAAGAGATATTCACTTCAAGCCCCCATTACTGGTCAATTCATAGATATAAAACACATATTTAGTCAAAGGCATCAACTGACAAATCTCCAAGATCTAGACATTGCCAAAGGACTTTGATCATCTGAACGACAACTACAAGTCAAAGTACATTCTATATCTGATCCCATACTTAATGGTTTCTTATGGCCTACTGGCCATTACACCTGAATGACACTATCCTAGCATCGATCACGCCCACTCTCCTTACAGGCATCTATGGGCTTCCTTCTCCTTCAGCTCGTCAAACATCTGATGACTGCATTAGGAGATTTTCCATTGCTTTGGAAACTGTTCCTTAGTGCTAAACAGAAGCTCCTAGCTCCCATTCCAGCCTGTCTGCCTGGCTGTGGAAGACCAGGGACTTTAAACATAACACTCCCAGCCCTTGGCCCACAGACAAATACATTTTCACAAGCACATATTGTAGGAGTGGATCTGGATTCCCCCTCTGAAGTACAGCTGGCACAGAGCTGACTGGGTGAGATCACTACATCCCTTCCCTCTACTCTAATGACAGCACGTCTGCAGATTTATGATAGCAATCAGATGGGTTAGCAACTACTGTTAGCAGCTCTTCTGGCTTTATAAGGGAGAGGATGCAGCTGAGACAGGATGTGACAGGGAAACTACAGGACATGACACACCCAGTATTGAAACGAGAGAGAGAGAAATAAACAAGGTAACCTTCCCATTATTATGAAATTAACCATAATTATGAACCAATCCATGATACCTAATAGCATATGATTAGGGACTGGAGTTTCTCCTGACAACGTGACCAGAAAAACCTCTGGGTCATAGGTCGTACGTTATAGGCCCTTCATATGATGACAATTACTGGAGGTGCCCATTCAGTCAACACACAGATTGAGTCATAAGAACACTGAATGAAACGTACAATAAAGCAGCGAGGTATGTTTCATGTTAACGCATGAGATATAGCCTAGTCTGTGTTCCCATGAACTCCACTTTCATTTTCCTCGCATCTGAATACTTAAGAAATGGGAGCCAGGTGTAAACAACTTGTCTGGAGATCGGGTGGCTGACAGGCAGTAGTGTTTCTACAGCTTGTCTGGAGATCGGGTGGCTGGCAGGCAGTAGTGTTTCTACAGCTTGTCTGGAGATCGGGTGGCTGACAGACAGTAGTGTTTCTACAGCTTGTCTGGGGATCAGGTGGCTGGCAGGCAGTAGTGTTTCTACAGCTTGTCTGGAGATCGGGTGGCTGGCAGGCAGTAGTGTTTCTACAGCTTGTCTGGAGATCGGGTGGCTGACAGGCAGTAGTGTTTCTACAGCTTGTCTGGAGATCGGGTGGCTGGCAGGCAGTAGTGTTTCTACAGCTTGTCTGGAGATCGGGTGGCTGACAGGCAGTAGTGTTTCTACAGCTTGTCTGGAGATCGGGTGGCTGGCAGGCAGTAGTGTTTCTACAGCTTGTCTGGAGATCGGGTGGCTGACAGGCAGTAGTGTTTCTACAGCTTGTCTGGAGATCGGGTGGCTGACAGGCAGTAGTGTTTCTACAGCTTGTCTGGAGATCGGGTGGCTGGCAGGCAATAGTGTTTCTACAGCTTGTCTGGAGATCGGGTGGCTGACAGGCAGTAGTGTTTCTACAGCTTGTCTGGAGATCGGGTGGCTGGCAGGCAGTAGTGTTTCTACAGCTTGTCTGGAGATCGGGTGGCTGACAGGCAGTAGTGTTTCTACAGCTTGTCTGGAGATCGAGTGGCTGGCAGGCAGTAGTGTTTCTTTGGGCGTCGACCCTTTATTGTCTACTACTCTGACAGAGGCCATCACAGCTACTTCCTAGGCCAATCCTGGGAAGTAGCTGTGAGAATGCAATAAAGAGACTTCAGAGAGGGGTGGGGAGTCTGGCTGGCTGGCTGTTTGGCCTGGCTGCCGGTCCGATGCGGAACCCGTTTTCACTTTAACACGTTGGTCAGTCCAGTCACCTATGTAAATTCACAGCCAACCAGCCAATGGGAGGCTGATGACGGGCCGCTGGAGAGAGAGAAAGACAGAGCCATCCAAACAGACTCAGACGTTACTCAGCAGGCTATTTCAGGAAAGCACTGAGATTTCTGTCGGGTAAAAAGAAGCGGGAAAAAGCACAAAAACAGACAGAGGGAGCGAGGGAGAAAAAGAGAAAGGGAAGAGAGAAGTTAAGCTGGAAATATAAGAGCATCCTTAGCTACTGTATAGAGATAGAGGGAGAGTGGGATAGATATAAAGAGAAAGAAAGGAAAAGAGAGAGTGTCTAGGTGGGTATTCAAAAGGTTTGTGAAGTGAGTCATGCTGGGGCTGTGATCTGATCTCAGACCTGGTTGTGAAAGCCAGATCCCCCACAGTGAAGTGAGTCATGCTGGGGCTGTGATCTGATATCAGACCTGGCTGTGAAAGCCAGATCCCCCACAGTGTCTTAGGGCATAGAGCCAACAGGTGGACAAGGGAACAAAAGAACGACATCACCGCCCACTCCGCCCCAGCCACCACACACACACACACACACACACACCAGAATTACTGTTAAACACACACACACTTAAAAAATGTCCAATGCAGCCATTTTTATTTCAATATCACATGTAACCTGTTTCAAGAAGCTAGGCATATGTCGCAACTCACTACTTCACAAGAGAGGCATTTTAATGTTATAGAGAACCTTCCCGGTATCTCTATAACATGAGCTGAACAGTATGTGTAGATAATCCTTGCTACCGCTGCTTTTTTGAAAGATATAACATTAGCCATGTAGAACTGCAAAAGTGTTGCTACTGCTCTGAACAACATTGCTGCCCAGAATTTAGCAGGCGCTATCGACAAAGATCAGTGGGGAAAAGTTGTAATGGACTACTTTCTGCACACAGTCAGTGTGAACCGAAGTGACTTGACACAACACCGGGCCAAAAAAGCTATAGCTAGCTACAAACGAACCCACCCCCCCCCCCAAAAAAAACATGCTGACGCGAAGTGTTCATCATAAGAGGCTAGCTACATTTTCAGATATTATAGGTTTCTAATTTTGCCAGAAAGTCATTTTCATTGCAAGTTAAAGCGTACTGTTCGCTAGCTAGCGAACGTTAGCTTGCTGGCTCGCTAATGTTATGTCCAAACAAAAGACTACTCCACCAAATGATTACATGACCCATCAAGTTAGCCAGGTGTCAATGGGGGTGATTACGGCCATCTATTGTATTTCATGAACATGTGTACATGTCTAGACAATAGTGACCCATCCACTTAGCTAATGTGGTTGAGGGGTGATCATAGCATTTCTTTCACATGACCCATCAATTTAGACAAGTGTGTCCAGTTGACAGTTGATAATCGGATCGGATTATACTAGTGATCGGAAAAAACTAAAAAGTGTTTTAATACGTCTAAATAGATGTTGGTTAAAAATACCGCCCTAAACGTTCTCACAGCAAAAAAGCTGCAGATGAGAAGCAGCGTGCAGAGTGGTGGGTGTGTATGTGTCCTCAACTTGTAGCGAGCGGGCAGCCAAGTTTGCTGTCACTCAGTCAGAATGGGCATTAGCGTTTCATATTGTTTCCCCACCCTTCCCCCGCTTGTTAGATATTATGCACATTGATAGCTTGATAGCAAACATCCTCGTCATGTGATTTATCATAGTAGCATGCAGCGGCAATCTAAACGATCAGTATGAAAACATGCAAGGAAATGTGATCAGGTGAAATTATAAAGCGAGTGGACAGAGAAATGGAGCTTCATTCTATCGAATCAGAGCAGCAGGATCAACGTACAGCCCGCCCTTCTCTTTATAGACAGGCAAACTAGCCAGTTGAGTTTAGACCACGCACATGACTGATTCAAAGACAGTACAGTATGGTTTAGAAAACTGTGACTGACACATGAGAAAAATGCTTGCTGACACTCGAAAAAAAACAAAATTTTTCTGATCACAGATAATTTAAAAAGTATATACTCTGATCATAATCGTATCCACAAAACTGTCCTTATCCATTATGATACTCATTTTGTCCGACTATACGACACACCCCTAGTGTCTGGGTAAGCATCATCTAATAATTATAAAATGTTTTATTTTTTATTGTTACTATGCAGGATATAGGCCAAGGACTAGATAAAGTGTATTTGTACCTGGAATTCTTCCTACTACTTTCTCTACTTTTAGTCTTGAAATCTTTGGTTGTTTACTACACTACTTTACTCACTCTGTTTAGCTCATAGCCTCGTGTGAACCCTTAAAGAGATGGGTGGGGCTAAAGTTTAAGAGGGTGTGAACGATGCTGAATAGCTGTAGACAAAGAGCTCTCCAGTCGGTGTACCGAAACATTGCAAGACCTTATTCTCAAAAGTGGGGTTACAAGTTTCAAAGCAGAATTACTTTCTCATCGTTTCTCAACTGCAGTGTATTATATACCATTTTGTAGTGTCTACATTTATCCAATGTAAAAAACACCACTTTAAATTGTTACATAAGACCAAATTGAGGCAAAACTATTTCTCAAGCAAGACTTTTGCTAGGACTGTCTAGGAGTTGTCTGAGTGGGGAGGGGGAAACTGAAAACTAGCTGTTATTGGCAGAGAGTTTTGGAACTCTTTCTTATTGGTCTGTTATCTAATTTACCGCATTGTGATGTCGACCAGGCAGGCCAAAAACTCCATCCCACCAAAACAGGCTGAAATTTCAGGCAGTCTTTTTAAACAGCCCTTACACTAAAAGGGCATTATCACCATTTTCACAATTTCACAGTATCAGTCCAACCTCATAGTGTGGAGACCCCTTCAAATGAGTGGATTTGTCTATATCAGCCACACTCGTTGCTGACAAGTGTATAAAATCAAGCACACAGCCACAGCCAGTGACTTTCAACGTGGCACCGTCATAGGATGCCACCTTTCCAACAAGTCAGTTCATCAAATTTCTGCCCTGCTAGAGCTGCCCCGGTCAACTGTAAGTGCTGTTATTGTGAAGTGGAAACATCTAGTAGCAACAACGACTCAGCTGCGAAGTGGTAGGTCACACAAGCTTACAGAACGGGACCGCAGAGTGCTGAAGCTGCAACCCTCAATACCGAGTACCAAACTGCTTCTGGAAGCAACGCCAGCACGATAACTGTTTGTAGGGAGCTTCATAAAATGAGTTTCCATGGCCGAGCAGCCACACACAAGCCTAAGATCACCATGTGCAATACCAAGCGTCGGCTGGGGTTGTGTAAAGCTCTCCGCCATTGAACTCTGGAGCAGTGGAAACGCATTCTCTGGAGTGATGAATCATGCTTCACCATCTGACAGACGAATCTGGGTTTGGCGGATGCCAGAACGCTAACTGCCCCAATGCATAGTGCCAACTGTAAAGTTTGGTGGATGAGGAATAATGGTCCGGGGCTGTTTTTATGGTTCGGCCTAGGCCCCTTAGTTCCAGTGAAGGGAAATCTTAACGCTACAGCATACAATTAAATTTTAGACCTTTTTTATATAATACTCACACACACAGAAAAATCTAATTTTTGACTGCACTGGGCCTTTAAGGGATTCTTGGATGACATGACACAAGGGATTCCTGACAAACAACTTACTCATTCATTACAGAAACTGATCGTTATTCACATGAATGCAACCGGTGTCATGTCTAAGTAAATTGGTTTTCTAGGAAATTACAGCAGAAAGTTAATGTAGTGGAGGATGTGCTTCACCTCGTTAAAGCCAGACAGCCTTAATGGGAAGCCTAATCTGATTGAGTCTATCAAGATTGAATCAAGGTCTTCCCATAGCTAGGATAGATTGCCCTGTGCAGTGATCATATGCCAGACAGAACTGTCTAGTGAATGAGTAGTACATATTCCATACATAAGATGGGTAACTTACTGTATGACCCTACTGTGCTATAGGCTAATATCAAGAATGTGGACAACATAATGCGGGGTGGCCAGCAGGAAGGGAATTTACATGGGAAAAAGAGAGAGAAAGACGTAGAGAGAATAAACCTTATGAGGGATATGAAACGAGAAAAACAAAAAAGAGAGAGTGGAAGAGAGAGGAGGCATTAGGAGGAGCACAAACGTGGCGCTGCCAGTGCACAGTCCACAAATGAGACGTCTGTGAAACCCGGCGGACTTCTACATTTTAGGGGGGGGGGGGGATTCCAAAGGCACGGCCCTGTTTATGTAAAGGCTGTAATGTGTTTCAGATTACAGGAGGTTGTATGGAAATTCTTATGGCGAGACTGGCCTTTTCATTGCTTGAGAGCAAGAGAGAAGGAAGTAGACATTTTTCAGAAAATACCGTATATTAGTGATATTATTATTTTTGGGCAATATTATATTGTTATTTGAATCCAAGTATCGATTTGCAAAAATACTGTTGATAGCGTTAGCTAGCGCTAGTCAGCTGTACCTGCGCTAATACTCTGGTATTTTTCATCCTATTCATGGGGTGTATGTTTCGTCACAGTATTGATTTGAGCGTTTGTTTTGGACTGATGCCCGCCTGAGCATTCTACTCATTGCATCGTCTATGAGCGCTGATGAAGATCAAAAGTGCAGGCTAATTGACATCCTTTGAGTCAATTGGAGGTGTACCTGTGGATGTACTTCAAGGCCTACCTTCAAACTCAGTGCCTCTTTGCTCGACATCGAGGGAAAATCAAAAGAAAGACCTCAGAAAAAGAAATTGTAGACCCCCAAGTCTGGTTCATCCTTGGGAGCAATTTCCAACCGCCTGAAGGTACCACGTTGATCTGTACAAACAATAGTACGCAAGTATAAACACCATGGGACCACACAGCCGTCATACCGCTCAGGAAGGAGACGTGTTCTGTCTCCTAGAGATGAACATACTTTGGTGCGAAAAGTGCAAATCAATCCCAGAACAACAGCAAAGGACCTTGTGAAGATGCTGGAGGAAACAGGTACAAAAGTATCTATATCCACAGTAAAACGAGTCCTATATTGACTTAACCTGAAAGGCCGCTCAGCAAGGAAGAATCCACTGCTCCAAAACCGCCATAAAAAAAGCCAGACTACGGTTTGCAACTGCACATGGGGACAAAGATCTTACTTTTTGGAGAAATGTCCTCTGGTCTGATGAAACAAAAATAGAACTGTTTGACCATTGTGTACTATAAAAATGACCATTGTTATGTTTGGAGGAAAAAGGGGGAGGCTTGCAAGCCAAAGAACACCATCCCAACCACGAAGCAGGGGGCTGGCAGCATCATGTTGTCGGGGTGCTTTGCTGCAGGAGGGACTGGTGCACTTCACAAAATAGATGTCATCATGAGGAAGGAAAATGATGTGGATATATTGAAGCAACATCTCAAGACATCAGTCAGGAAGTTAAAGTTTGGTCGCAAATTGGTCTTCCAAATGGACAATGACCCCAAACATACTTCCAAAGTTGTGGCAAAATGGCTTAAGGACAACAAAGTCAAGGTATTGGAGTGGCCATCACAAAGCCCTGACCTCAATCCTATAGAAAATGTGTGGGCAGAACTGAAAAAGCGTGTGCGAGCAAGGAGGCCTACAAACCTGACTCAGTTACACCAGTTCTGTCAGGAGGAATGGGCCAAAATTCACCCAACTTATTGTGGGAAGCTTGTGGAAGGAACATTTGACCCAAGTGAAACAATTTAAAGGCAATGCTACCAAATACTAATAGAGTTTATGTAAACTTCTGACCCACTGGGAATGTGATGACAGAAATAAAAGCTGAAATAAATCACTCTCTACTATTATTCTGACATTTCACATTCTTAAAATAAAGTGGTGATCCTAACAGATCTAAGACAGGGAAGTTTTACTAGGATTAAATGTTAGGAATTGTGAAAAACTGAGTTTAAATGTATTTGGCTAAGGTGTATGTAAACTTCCGACTTCAACTGTGTGTATATATATATATATATATATATATATATATATATATATATATATATATATATATATATATATATATATATATATATATATATATATATATATATATATATACACACACACATACATACACACATATATATAAATAAGAATTTGTTCTTAACTGACTTGCCTAGTTAAATAAAGTAAAAAAATAAACATACATACATATACTGTATATGTTAACATCCCTGTTATTGAGGATTTCTCCTTTGCCAAGATAATCCATCCACCTGACAGTTGTGGCATATCAATAAGCCGATTAAATAGCATAATCATTACACAGGTGCACCTTGTGCTGGGGACAAGAAAAAGCCACTCTAAAATGTGCTTTTGCCAGACAATAGAATGTTAATTTCTCTTCCATATGCCTTTTCCGTCGTTTTAGAGAGTTTGGCAGGCATAAGCTACGGACAACGACCACAATTAGATTATTGATGGCAATTTGAATGCACAGAGATACTGTGACGAGATCCTGAGGCTCATTATCGTGCCATTTATCTGCCAGCATCACCTCATGTTTCAGCATGATAATGCATGGCCTATGTCGCAAGGATCTGTACACAATTCCTGGAAGCTGAAAATGTCCCAGTTCTTTCATGGCCTGCATACTCACCAGACATGTCACCCATTGAGCACGTTTGGGATTCTCTGGTTCGACGTGTACAACAGCATCTTCCAGTTCCCGACAATGTCCAGCAACTTTGCACAGCCATTGAAGAGGAGTGGGACAACATTCCACAGGCCGCAATCAACAGCCTGATCAACTTTATGCGAAGGAGATGTGTCGCTCTGCATGAAGCAAATGGTGGTCACACCAGATACTGACTGGTTTTCTGATCCACGTCCCTACTTTTTTTTTTAAAGGTATATGTGACCAACAGATGCATATCTGTATTCCAAGTCTTGTGAAATCCATAGATTAGGGCCTAATTAATTTATTTAATTTGACTGATTTTATTATATGACCTGTAATTCCAATCTTTGAAATTGTTGCAGGTTGAGTGTATATTGTTGTTCAGTGTATATTAGACCAATCCTGTATAACAGGAAAAGGATGTAGAACCTTTGACCTCTCTTGTTTGCTTCATCTCACTGCACCTGAAACGTGAAGAGACTTTGATCCCTGTGTTTGCTCTGCATGGAGGGAGTCGGGTTGCTATGTTCGGTGTGCCGCACCTATTCGACGATTTAATCTGCTGTTACGGCAACAAATGAACATTTACACGCCTGAAATTGTAGAAGCTGCCAGGCCCTATTTGTGCAGCACTTTCATAGTGGTTAAAGGAGAAGTTCGCTTTTTTACAACCAAATCTAAATTTGTATGTAAATAGTATCTTATAGAAGGGTCCAGACACTTTTCTTGCGATTTCACTTGTTTTTGAGAAACTTACCCCAACCAGCAATTCACTTCCTCATCCTCGATGTGCAGTACGGGGGATCTGAAAAAGCATGAGCAAATGCTCCAGAAACACCCAAATACAAACTTTAAGAAACTGAAACACTATCAGTATAGTGATGCAGGTCTTTCCAGCCGTTATATTCCATTTGGTGTGACTCGAGCTGTTTCCCCTATCCAGCTGTTCCATTCACCATGTAGCCTACTGATTTGACAGAGAAGTATTGCTCGAGTCGCAACAAAACGGAATATAACGTTGCAGAAAAAGTTCAGAATGACAATTTCATGTATTCAAAATCCAAAAGACCTGTATCGATATACTGAGAGCTTTTCCGTTTCTAAAAAGACGTATGAGTATTTTAGGATCATGTGATCATGTTTTTCAGAGCCCCCGTACTTGGGCTAAGTTTCTCAAAAACAAGTGAAATTGCAAAAAAGTGTCTGGACCCATCTATAAAATAGAGATTTGGTTGTAAAAAAACACTATTCTCCTTTAAATTCTTAGTACACACCGCAGATAATGGGTTACAGTGGGGCTCAATGGTAGACCAGACACACACTCTCACACACAAACTCAATTTCGCAGAGTAAGCCTTTCCTAGCCAGAGTTGCCTCTAACAACTCTCCCTGAGGAATTGGGAGGTGCTTTCACGCAGATGCAGTCCCACTCTGAGCAGGAAGTGGAGCGGCAGTTCTGTGTACACTGTACATGAAAATGATATGAGCCTATTCCTCACCGTATTATTTGTCATCTGAGTGTTATTCTTATTTTAATCTTGTCATCATAACTTCAGTAGGACTTTAAATCTCAAGACATCGTGCCCTGTCAACACACAGCTTAAGCCAATATTCAGGCTTAAAGAAGACATGCAGGAAACAATGAAATGCGAGGCCAAAGAACACTAAATGCCAATGGGAAAAGGCAGCTTTCCTTTGCCTTAGTCCAGGCGCCATATTTTTGTCTCCTTCCTTTTCCCCTCTTAGAGGAGTTCAAAGGTCAAACCAATTGGAACAGACACAGAAAAATAGTAGCTTTGAAAACTATACAAACAAATACTGTAGTCCTAAGTCATGATGTCCCTAACAAGGGTTACCACCATATTCATGTTTTGATTAGGTGGAAACACTCAGATAAAGAATTATCTCTTGGCTGGCAAAATAACCCTGCATTCTAGACTAACCAACCCAACACAACTAGAGCTGATAGGCAGGGACAGTATAAGGCTAGTTGTAACCGGGGTTGGTTTAAATTGTTTTTTTCCTTCTTTAAACTACACACAATATACCATAATGAGAATGCAAAAATAGGATTTAGAAAATTTAGCAAATGTATAAACAATTTAAAAAATATTTTAAAAAATGAAATATCATATTTACATAAGTATTCTGACCCTTTACTCAGTACTTTGTTGAAGCACCTTTGGCAGCGATTACAGCCTTGAGAATGAAGCTACAAGCTTGGCACACCTGTCTTTGAGGAGTTTCTCCTATTCTTCTCTGCAGATCCTCTCAAGCTCTGTCAGGTTGGATGGGGAGCGTAGTTGCACAGTTATTTTCAGGTCTCTCTGGAGATGTTTGATCGGGTTCAAGTCCGGGCTCTGGCTGGGCCACTCAAGGACATTCAGAGAATTGTCCCAAAGCCACTCCTGCGTTGTCTTGGCTGTGTGCTTAGGGTCGTTGTCCTGTTAGAAGGTGAACCTTCGTCCCAGTCTGAGGTCCTGAGCGCTCTGAAGCAGGTTTTTAATCAAGGATCTCTCTGTACTTTGCTCCGTTCATCTTTCCCTCTATCCTGACTAGTCTCCCTGCTGCTCAAAAACATCAATGGTGCTAGGTTTCCTCCAGACGTGCCACTTGGCATTCAGGCCAAAGAGTTCATTCTTGGTTTCATCAGTCCAGAGAATCTTGTTTCTCATGGTCTGAGGGTCCCTTTTGGCAAGTGGGCTGTTGTGCCTTTTACTGAGAAGTGGCTTCCGTCTGGCCACTCTACCATAAAGGCCTGATTGGTGGAGTGCTGCAGAGATGGTTGTCCTTCTGGAAGGTTCTCTCATCGCCACAGAGGAACTCTGGAGCTCTGTCAGAGGGACCATCAGGTTATTGGTCACCTCCCTGACCAAGGCCCTTCTCCCTCAGTTGCTCAGTTTGGCCGGGCGGACAGCTCTAGGAAGAGTCTTGGTGGTTCTAAACGTCTTCCATTTAAGAATGATGGAGGCCACTCTGTTCTTGGGGACCTTCAATGCTGCAGAAATGTTTTGGTACCCCTCCCCTGATCTGTGCCTCGACACAAGCCTGTCTAGGAGCTCTACGAACAATTCCCAAACCTCATGGCTTGGTTTTTGCTATACATACACTGTCAACTGTGGGACCTTATATAGTCAGGTGTGTGCCTTTCCAAATCATGTCCAATCAGCTCAATTTCATGTCTCATAGCAAAGGGTCTGAATACTTATGTAAATAAGGTATTTCAGATTTTTTATAAATCTGCCAAAAAAATCTTAAAACCTGTTTTTGATTTGTCATTATGGGGTATTGTGAGTAGATTGAGGGGAAATATTTATTAAATACATTTTTGAATAAGACTGTAATGTAAACATTTTTGGGAAAAAGTCAAGGGGTCTGAATACTTCTGAGTGCACTGTACATTTAAAATGTCACAGATTACATATCAAATAATAAATACACACAATATCTTGGTCTAATACATACTGTAGTACAGTACATATTACAAAATAAGATGTATAGAATGGCTGTGTAAGGTGTTATTTTATTTGTTTTCTTAAACTGGTTTTATTGCTAGATTGAGTTACCTGGGGTGGCAGGGAGTTCCATGTAGTCATGGCTCTATTTAATACTGTGCATTTCCCAGCTTCTGTTCAGGACCTGGGGACTGTGAAGAGACCTCTGGTTGCATGTCTTGTACCGATGAGTTTCCTAACTGTGTGCCAACTGCACAAAGACCAATAATGATGCAGTCAATCTCTCCTCAACTTTGAGCCAGGAGAGACTGACATATAAACATTTAAAGACAAGATCTAGAATGAGGATGGAGGTTTATGCGTCAGTGTGAGAGAGAACATTCTTAGCTACTGACATGTGGAGTGGTTATCAGCTATTTCATCTGCAGTATTTGGGACGCCAGTTTGGAAGAATACAAAAAATGCCTCTAATTGTTTTGGACATATGCAGCGATTTTCCAAAACAGTTTCCTGCAAACCAAGGAACAGACAAAACAATACTGCCAAAGTGCCATATAAAGACAAACAGTGAACAGTGATAACAATGTGCCACATAGAATAGTATTTGGGGTACACTACAAGAGGTGTATATAAGGAGGTTCCAGAATCAGACATGAGGAAAGAAACTACCACCTTTCCTTTGCACCATTGTTAGACTGGATCACAATGGTTTATTTGCTCAGTTCCAATGTGCTGTAGAGGCTTCATGGCCTCTTATCTGCTGACTGGTCCGTTGAAGCAAATTCCCAAGACATTAACTGGAATGTCACTGTTTTCATATGGAACATTTCCAAAGAGATTGGGCATCTGTTGGGGTTATATTTAGGAAGTTCCGTGGCACTGTGCTCCCTGAGGCCAGACTGCTCGACCTCAAGTCAAACAAAGTAAATGTCAATTGGACAAGCACTCTGGCCAAATGAAGATGAAAACTTAGCAGGCTACTACACATAATTTATCGTATCGTCACTAGGGGATACATTCTGATTAGCGACTCAACATGGCCATCATTGGCTGACCGCAAAATACACCCCTGAGAGCCATGATGGCATTGAAAGAGGACATTTGGGAACTTTTGCACCTTAAAGTAGCTATCGAAGGAGGCAATTAGATGCCTCGTACTCTGTCGGCGTATCCCTTCTCCAAGTGTTTTTATACGCCTGCTTCGCCCTGCTGTAGACACACACACACAGGATGAGAAGGGAATGAGGAGGAAATGCTCCTGGTCCGTCACACCCTCTGCAAATAACAATTTGCACACATCATCTCCGCTCTGGCCTGTCCAGCTGGAGGGAAGACAAACAGTAGGACCAGGGAGAGCTGGGAAAATTATGCATACAGATCCTACTGCCTGGCTATCAAATATAAACAGCTACATTATAAACTGGATGCTTATCAGGATAGAAACACCAATAAAATCTAATAATTGTGATGACAGCTTTGGACGTGTGTCTGTGAAAAGACTTTCGTATTGAACTACATTGTCTGTCTACACAGTCTGTCAAATAGTTCCCACATCCACTATCTCAGGGGTATTCAACTCTGACCATACAAGGTCCAGAGCCTGCTGGTTTTCTAACTGATAATTGCACACACCTGGTGTCCCAGGTCTAAAATCAGTCCCTGATTAGAGTGGTACAATGAAAAAAAACACAGTGGTCCAGAGTTGAGTTTGAGGGCACTATCTCTTTATCCACTGGGTACAGACAGGGCTCGCCAACCCTGTTCTTGGAGAGCTACCATCCTGTAGATTTTCGCTCCAACCCTAATCTAGCAGCCCTGATTCTAATAATTGATGAGCTGAAATCAGGTTAGTTACAACTGGGGTTGGAGTGAAAACCTACTGTATAGGCGGGTAGGACTCCAGGAACAGGGTTGGAGAGCCCTCGGTAGAACAAATATGACTCCAGCGTTACGTATGATAAACATAATTTGAGACACATGTATGCAATAACAGAGCTGCATGTTTCCCATTTCCATGCATGGATTACAAACTGAGGTATATACTGTATACTGTAGCTCAGATAGCAAGAGAATATTGACCGGGTTGAGGCCCTTAAAGGATGACAAGTTATATGGATGTTTTATTTGTGCCTAAACAACCCTTGGAGACGCCGCCTAAAAAACGAAGGTATTTTGGTAAGCTATATAACTGATCTTCAGGAAACTAGATCCTCAAGTCTGGTTCTCTGTCGTGTCTATAACACAGGAGGCTGCTGAGGGGAGAACGGGTCATCATAATGGCCGGAACGAAGCAAATGGAATGGCAAACACCTGGAAACCATGTGTTAGATACCATTCCACTAATTCTGCTCCTGTCAAACGTGGTAATGTTAAGTGAGTAAGCTAAAATGTTCAGCTCATCGCCATTGCCTGCAGTAATTCGAACAGGTCAAGGTGTTGACATCTTTAATTGACGTCAGCAATAAGGAAGTGTGGCTTGTACTTTGGTGCTTAGGAAAACAGACTTCAATATTGTTCCAACTCATTTCACTGTAGTATCAGAATATACAATAATTTGAGAATTCTACTAGAATCAACTCTGTCCATAGTCAAGTCAAACAGGAGTAGGCTATTACAATAAGCATTACATATTAAAAAAAGGTCCACACCCTGACATTTGATGGGGTCAGAAACCACATGCAAAGTTGCATGCAGCTGCAGCCGAAGACAGGCACACAGGGCCAGGGCAGTGAGTGACTTTGAATATCTCCCACATTCACCTTCCCAAACATACCATGCTTGGTTGGCGTCATCCCACAAACCATTCATGATGCAAAAATAGCCTTGGACAATCTGTATGTTCGGATGATGCTTTACAGTGGGAGCACTGTGATTCCTTGGGTGGAGCCCCATTCACACACTGCATGGCTCATATAATTACCAGTCTGACAAAGACAACATCTCTGAGGAATGCTCTGTGTCAGGACAGAATAGGATCCAAGAGGAAACTATGTCCATTGTTCTATGTCTGACCTGCTGTGTATGAATGGTCAAAAGAATCATGTATGCAGACAAAACATGAGGAATCGTTTTCACATGAGAGGTCAATTTCTGTAGTAAAGGCCAAGTAATAAAACTGCTATTCTGTATCACAATCCGGCCGTGATTGGTAGTCCCATAGGCAAATTGGCCAAGCGTCGTCCGGGTTGGCCGGTGTAGGCCGTCATTGTAAATAAGAATTTGTTCTTAACGGACTCGCCTAGTTAAATAAAGTTTAAAAAAAATAAAGAATATTCCTTGTTTCATCCGTCAAAATGACAATGAATAACTGGGACATCTATAGCTAGGTTTCCGTTGCATTTGCGACAGATTTTCATGCGAATAATAAATAATCTATATAAATCAATATGTGCATTTTCCCACCAGAGATGTTTCCATCAAACTGACTTTTGTCGGATAAAAGTGTGATGCAAAGAAAATTAAATAAATAAAATTAACTTTTGGCGTTAAATTCCCATGTACTGAATGAAAAATACAAGTTAAATGGGTTTCCATCGCATTTTCAAATATACGGATGGTTTTGTCACAAAAACCGTTATATAGCAAATGTGCCCACTCTGGTCTTGGCACATGAGCTCTAGCCAACAGCTCGCAGCTACAGTGCAGGTAGACTATACATTTTGATTATTATGGATAAGAGCTATATTTGTCATTGTCAAACGGCTACATTTTTATACCAGAATTTCATGTTTCCATAAGCCTGCTCGTGACTTTTTTTCACGCGTCAGGTAATACTTAATCCGCATGAAATGGTTGGATGGAAACGTGGTTAGTGATAAAAGTTGCTCTGCAAGATGTGCACTCCATAATGGAATGGGAATTCCATTCATATTACTCAGAGAGAGTCATCAAATAGTAGCCTAGGCTATGTCTCTGGCAGTCTGGCAAAGCCAACTAAAAATAAACAAATCTCACAATCTTACTGGAAGATGTGGTGTAGGAATGTAGCACTGCAAGTGCAAAACATTTTTGTAAGAGTAAGTCTGACCTGTCAAAATGAACAGCAAGCACTCCTGCACCTGTGCTGCTTGAAAACAACTCATTCGTTAGTCAGTCCTAAACACATAGGGGCCTAATTGAACGAACAACAACAAAAATATATAATTATTTATGGTTCATACTGTCAAACGCGTCCATCAGACAAGGAAACATGATTTTCTTGAACCAGCAGGCTATGCCTCCCATGACTGAGGTGAACGGCCGTGGTGGACGCCACTGCCTACCTGAGCTTTAGGTTAGCCATGAATTCCTCCAAAGAAACGTTGTCCAAAAGAACAAAGTCAGACTTTCCAAACTCCAGACTCTCGTGTTGTGCCATGTTGTATTTTGGTCTTTAAAAAAATCGGTTCAGGAGAAAATACTTTTTTTTTGTAAAAGACAACTTCACTGTTTTGAAGTGGCCTCCGCGACACCAGGTAAACAATGGCGAGCTGGTCAATGCACCTATTCAAGCGCTAAATAGTCGATGAGCATTGTCTTCATTCATGTAGTCAACAGTACAAGTTATACTATGTTACTTTTTACTCATTTTAAATGAGCTGGGAAAAAAAAGAAAAAAGGAAACGATATAAAACAGCCAAACGTATCTAATTATTTGTTCTTAATACAACGGACTGTTTCAAATAGGCATGGTTATTTCAGAATATGTTTTCATATCCACACAGACTCGTTGCTTTCGCCGAAAAGGTCATGTCCCGACTCCCGTTACACTAAACGCCTATCAATAGAGCATTTCCCTTGAATTTCTCGTCTCGACTCTATACAGACGAATAGAATCCTCCCCGCCTCGCGACGCTCCTCCCCCTGGTCAGAAGTGTTGGTCTAACCTTGTCGTGTGTACATTTGAAAATGTTACCATTCCCAAGACCACAGTTTTATACATTTTTCGGGATGACTACTCATTTTGAAAAGTTCTTCAAATCCAATTCAGTATGTCCATTCAAGGCCTCAAATGATTCCCTATAATTATGCCATATAAGGAAATAGTCATAACCTACAACTTATGTGTGCAGGCCTAACCTAAATTAGCAGGCCTAAAATAAACACCTGAAACTAGATCCCCCACATTCTGGTCTTAACAATACTTTTAAAAAACTGTCATGGGAGGTTCTCTTCTGCACTGTTAAAAAAATCCAGTAAATGTGAAGGAGGAGTTATGATGAAGTGTGGCCTTGTTAACTTCCAAAAGTGGAAGTCGCATCATAGGTGCTCTCTTCAATTTCTCCTGAAAAACGGAACTTCCGCTTGTTGGTAACTTGGCCTAGCTACATGCCGGCCTACCATTTGTGACTTTTGGTAGTTTTTGTATGTCAAAATGAATAGGATGTAAAAAATAAAAATAAAATAAAAAACACTTTCAGCACTTTTAGTTGATTGGAATTAGGCCTACTGAACACTGGCAAAATAAACCTAATCTATAGGTTTATGACTAACAGTCTATATCGCTTCACTGATGCTGCTGTAATCTGCCTACTAATTACAATTGTATACCCTAGTATGCCATCTTGTGTTTGAGAGAGGTAGGCTCTTATTACTGACGTTCACAAGTACATTCCTCTACTTGATGAAGTTCACCTTGCCTGAGATAGGGCCTGGACAGCAGGCAAAGAAGTGGACTTTTCTCTTCAGGGCTGCATGAGAGAAAATTACCAGAGATCAGCCTGGACATTTGGAAATGTCTTTCGATAGTGTTAATTAAAAATGTGTTATGACTACTCATGTCTTGGCTTCTTCTTACACCTCCAGTTGATCTTGTCTCGACTCACACAGGTCTCGCTTCTCCTGCACCTTCCACACACAATAGTGTTGATATCTGACAGGAAAAGAAAGTGTCACATGTTCAAATTGTAAAACACTCAAACTACCACAATAAGAGTACTAGCTTCCCAGACACAAATTATAGCCTAGTCCTCACCTAACATGCTGAACATGCTTTTAGTCTAGGACTACGCTTAGTCTGTGTCTGGGAAGCTGCCTCACAAAGACCAATATTACCTGCACAGTAGGCCAGGTGACATGTGGTCGGTTTGGTAAACTTGTAGACGTAGTAATTGCCCAGGCACTTCTTCTCTTTGATGGGTGTGGACTTGAAAGCGCAGCAGTTCTTGTTCCAGTGGCCGCAGACATTGCGGGTGACGATCCCGTCCCTCGTCTTTGGGTGAGGCCTGGCCAGCCACAGGGGGGCGTGGGTGCCACACTTGTCCTTGGGCACACACTCCTCGGGCATCTGCAGACTGTTGCCCTTGTAGAACAGGCGGTACCAGCCTCGCCACTTGACGTTGCTGTCACACATCTTGTTCTTGATGCTGTTGTTAGTGGCCCTCCAGGCCTGGTCCAGGACAGTGTAGCGGAAGCAGGGATCGAAGGGTCCCATGGAGTCTTCTTGTTCTGATGACCACATGATGTCCTCCTCTCCATGGTTTGGGGGGTAAACAAGAGTAGTACTTCCTACCAGAGATATCACATAGAGGCCAGACAGGAAAGGAACCATAGAGCAGTTATGCTCACTCTAAAGCTAGTCATATGGATACCTTGTCAAGGATTATAATGATGAATTTTACTTATCAACAATAATGAAATCTACTGCAGTAAATGTCAGACAGGTATACTATATTACAAGCTGCAACAATTATCTTCATAAAAAAGTTATAGAAATCAAATTGTCATGTAAAGGACTAATACTCATATAATTGAATTCACTGACCTATTTCTGTTGTAGTCTCATTCTTAGGGCTTGTCAGCATCTGTGGATGAAGAAACACAAACAAAAAGTCTAATCTGCCTGTTTAAAGAAGCACAAAATCATATCACAAAAGATTAAGAGGAAAATCCCTTACCTGATTTAGGGCCTCCAGATGTTGCCTAAAAAATGTTTTGTTCACATTTGAAGTGTTCCAATATAGAAAAATATGACAATAACTTACGTATAACTAATGAATCTTGTTACACTGCATTATTGTTAGGTGTGAGCAAAGATTGATTCTTAGGCTACATCACAAATTATTTCTAAAACATGTAATTTAAGTTTTTTTTAAAAATGGCATTACCTCGTAGACAGCAGCAAGTTGCATCACCAAAGGTTGATCCTCAAACTTCCTAATCTTAAACTCAACCTGGAAGATTAAGAGACTTTATTTGCGTTATTCATTCGGCAAACCTTTGGAAGTTTTATAGCAGTGTGCCAGTCTCATCATTAGGGAGGTTTGGGAACTTCCATCCGATGTAAACAACATTGGGAAGAAAGAATTTAATACATAATGTATGATTTCTATATTCCAAATCTTCAACTGCTCTGGTTTTGAACATCACTTGGAGTAGTTGATAGTCACAGAACTGGCATTCCCTACTGAGCCCACTGTGTAGGATGATACCATAGCAAAGAACACAGCCACAGCTAATGCAATCATCTGGGGAAAACAGTGACAAATCAATTGTATAAGATAGCACTATTTCAATTATTCATTGTTAGATATTGTGCTATTCTCAAATTAATGTTATGGTAATTACATATTAAAAGGAGTGTGATAAGATAAGGTATTTATTTTTAATTTATGCTGGCTACATATTCTTACCTTTAAACACTGCATCTCAAAGTCAATGATGAGGGACCCTGTGGATTAGAACACCAAAGTTAGGGAAAACTATAAGGAAAAGGAAAAGGTTCACTGTCAAGGAGTTTTCATCTTTTTGATTTAGGGTTTGAGACATGTTGCTTGTGTAAGCAGCTAATGGGGCAGTGCATGGGAAAACTGCATGCAAGATATGATTGGTTGAAGCCATGGGGTGTGCACAATGTTGTGTCAGCACCAGCTAAACTAAGTGCAACGACATAGGCTGCAGTATGAATCTAAAAACAATTTACCAGCATTTTCCATTCAATCTTTTGTGGGAAAAACAGTGTTTAAAAACAATCATACTTGAAACATGGATTGGATTAACTTGTGAAAATGTTGGATATACAGTGCCTTTGGAAAGTATTCAGACCCCTTGACTTTTTCCACATTTTGTTAGGTTACAGCCTTATTCTAAAATAGATTAAATAAAATAAAATCCTCAGCAATCTACACACAATACCCCATAATGACGAAGCGAAAACAGATTTTTTGACATTTTTGCAAATGTATAAAAAATAAAAAACATAAATACCTTATGTACGTAAGTATTCAGACCCTATGCTATGAGATTCGAAATTGAGCTCAAATGCATCCCGTTTCCATTGATCATCCTTGAGATGTTTCTACAACTTGATTGTGGTAAATTCAATTGATTGGATATGATTTGCAAAGGCACAAACCTGTCTATTTAAGGTCCCACAGTTGACAGCTCATGTCAGAGCAAAAACCAAGCCATGAAATCGAAGGAATTGTCCGTAGAGCTTCGAGACAGCATTGTGTCGAGGCACAGATCTGGGGAAGTGTACCAAAAAATGTATGCAGCATTGAAGGTCCCCAGGAACAGAGTGGCCTCCATCATTCTTAATTGGAAGAAGTTTGGAACCACCAAGACTCTTCCTAGAGCTGGCCGCCTGGCCAAACTGAGAAATCTGGGGAGAAGGGCCTTGGTCAGGGAGGTGACCAAGAACCCAATGGTCACTCTGACAGAGCTCTAGAGTTCCTCTATGGAGATGGGAGAACCTTCCAGAAGGACAACCATCTCGACAGCACTCCACCAATCAGCCCTTTGTGGTAGAGTGGCCAGACAGAAGCCACTCCTCAGTAAAAGGCACGACAGCCCACTTGGAGTTTGCCAAAAGGCACATAAAGACTCTCAGACCATGAGAAACAAGATTCTCTGGTCTGATGAAAGCAAGATTGAACTCTTTGGCCTGAATGCCAAGCATCACATCTGGAGGAAACCTGTCACCATCCCTACAGTGAAGCATGGTGGTGGCAGCATGCTGTGGGGTTGTTTTTCAGTGGAATGGACTGGGAGTCTAGTCAGGATCGAGGCAAAGATGAACGGAGCAAAGTACAGAGAGATCCTTAATTAAAAACCTGCTCCAGAGCGCTCAGGTCCTCAGACTGGGGTGAATCTTCCCCTTCCAACAGGACAACGACTCTAAGCACACAGCCAAGACAACACAGGAGTGGCTTCGAGACAAGTCTCTGAATGTCCTTGAGTGGCCCAGCCAGAGCCTGGACTGGAACCTGATCGAACATCTCTGGAGAGACCTGAAAATAGCTGTGTAGCAACACTCCCCATCCAACCTGACAGAGCTTGAGAGAATGGGAGAAACTCCCCAAAGACAGGTGTGCCAAGCTTGTAACGTCATATCCTTGAACAATGGATGCTGTAATCACTGGCGAAGGTGCTTCAACAAAACACTGAGTAGAGTCTGAATATTCAGTTTAGCAAACATTTCTAAAAAGCAGTTTTTGCTTTGTCATTATGGGGTATTGTGTGTAGATTGATGAGGGAAAAAAACAATTTAATACATTTTAGAATAAGTCTGTATTGTAACAAAATCTGGAAAAGGTAAAGGGGTCTGAATACTTTCCGAAGGCACTGTATGGTACTCTGTATTGAAAATGTCCAGTCAGCACTGTAATAACCCAAATATGCACTTACTATGCTAAACTGAGGGGTGCAGCTATTTTATTTTAGTTATTTTGCAGACGCTCTGGATAAGCGACTTACAATAGTGAGAACATACATTTTCATATTTTTTTTATATACTGGTCTCCCATGGGAATCGAACCCACAACCCTGACATTGCAAGTGCCATGCGGTACCAACTGCGTCCAAGATGTCCAACCGTTGTTTTCAAAACAATCTACTCACGCAATTGTTTACACCGCCCAACTTCATGTGTGCTAGCACTCAGTGCACACAGGGAGCAGCGCAAGCAGTGATTACTTCATCAAGTCATCCAAAAACATGGTAGACACTGGATTAATATAAAATGTCAATATCTTTGGCTGTTAGTGATGGAAAAAATAGTTTTCAAATCTGACTATGTGGCTGTCTATGGAAATTGGCTTTCTGGGCCCTGCTTCAATTAAACTGCAGTACTAAAGCAAGACTGTAGAAGCAGTCCAAACCGTGCTTCTAGACTGGAACTAGTTACCACAGCCACCAAGTCATAAACCCTGCCTGTTTAGAGAATTTCTCTTCTGAAATGTGATTGTAAATCTAAACCTAACCACACTGCTAACCCCAACTTTAAATTAAGACCAAAAAGCTCATTTTTGTTATCATTCATGTTTACAATATAGCCAAGTTTGACTTTGTGGCTGTGCTATCTAGTGGAAACCTTAGGGTGCATAGTGATGCTTGAGGGCTGTGCCAACACTGCAGTATCAAATATATCCCCATAGTGGTAGTAGCAATACAGCTTTACATATCAAATATGAATCCTCATTTGGTAGCTTACTGTTTCATGCCACTGATAAGATGAATTGACTGGCATAGCTAAAAACATACAGAATAAATTGATAGAAATAACACAGTGAGTCTGCAGTTGAACAACACTCTTTAGACTAGTGCTATTGGAAGAGCTTCTTTACATTTTCAGTTGTCCCACACACGTTGTTACTGACCGGCATGAAGGGCACGTGCCCCCGTTAATTTTGTTATCCACTCTCACTCAGATATCATTTTAACATGGCATAAGTCACAGCAAAATGTCTAGAATTTCAAGAAATTCGCTTTAAAACCAAATGGCTAGAGCCGGCCCTGCACACAAACACAAACAAACCTGCACCAGGGCAGACTGTATCTGAAATTGGAGAGGGGGCATTAGTTTGGAATGCAATCTACCATCAGATGGATGTTACACTCACAGCTCACTGGAGATAAAACAGGCTTGCTGGCCTTATATGGAGAGGCTGGCTGAGGGCAATATGAGCATGAAACTAACTGTAATACTATCCTTACTTGACTAGGCCACCCTCAGTTCCATTTAGTCAAAGACAAGGGTGTCCACAATAAGAAATCCCTGCAGCTCTGACGTCAAGGCTGTTGTCAGGTAAATCACTGTTACAGTAAAGAAAAAAAGAGGATTGCGTCTTATTTTATTTATTTAACCTTTATTTAACTAGGCAAGTCAGTTAAGAACAAATTCTTATTTACAATGACGACCTACCAAAAGGCAAATGACCTCCTGCGGGGACGGGGGCTGGGATTCAAAATACAAATAAATAAAATATAAATATAGGACCAAACACATCACGACGAGAGACAAAACAACACTACCAAAAGAGAGACCTAAGACAACAACATAGCAAGGCAGCAACACATAAAAACACAGCATGGTAGCAACGTAACATGACAACAACATGGTAGCAACACAACATGGTAGCAACACAACATGGCAGAAACACAACATGGTAGCAGCACAAAACATGGTACAAACATCATAGGGCAAGAAGGTAGAGACAACAGTACATCACGCAAAGCAGCCATAACTGTCACTAAGAGTCCATGATTGAGTCTTTGAATAAAGAGATTGAGATAAAACTGTCAGTTTGAGTGTTTGTTGCAGCTCGTTCCAGTTGCTAGCTGCAGCGAACTGAAAAGATGTGTGTGCTTTGGGGACCTTTAACAGAATGTGACTGGCAGAACGGGTGTGGTATGTGGAGGATGAGGGCTGCAGTAGATATCTCAGATAGGGGGGAGTGAGGCCTAAGAGTGTTTTATAAATAAGCATCAACCAGTGGGCCTTGCGACGGGTATACAGAGATCACCAGTTTACAGAGTGCAGTGATGTGACCTATAAGGAGCATTGGTGGCAAATCTGATTATATCTCCGTAATCTAGCATGGGTAGGTTGGTCATCTGAATCAGGGTTAGTTTGGCAGCTGGGGTGAAAGAGGAAACATTACGATAGAGGAAACTAAGTCTAGATTTAACTTTAGCCTGCAGCTTTGATATGTGCTGAGAGAAGGACAGTGTACCATCTAGCCATACTCCCAAGTACTTGTATGAGGTGACTACCTCAAGGTCTAAACCCTCAGAGGTAGTAATCACACCTGTGGGGAGATGGGTATTCTTCTTACCAAACCACATGACCTTTGTTTTGGAGGTGTTCAGAAATAAGGTTAAGGGTAGAGAAAGCTTGTTGGACACTAAGAAAGCTTTGTTGTAGAGCATTTAACACAGAATATGGGGAGGGGCAAGCTGAATATAAGACTATCATCAGCATATAAATGAATGAGAGAGCTTCCTGCTGCCTGAGCTATGTTGTTGATGTAAATTGAGAAGAGCGTGGGGCCTAGGATTGAGCCTTGGGGTACTCCCTTGGTGACAGGCAGTGTCTGAGACAACAGATTTTCTGACTTTATACACTGCACTCTTTGAGAGGGGTAGTTAGCAAACCAGACCAAAGACCCCTCAGAGACACCAATACTCCTTAACCGGCCAACAAGAATGGAATCGTCTACCGTATCAAACGCTTTGGCCAAGTCAATAAAAATAGCAGCACAACATTGCTTAGAATTAAGGGCAGTGGTGACATCACTGAGGACCTTTAAGGTTGCAGTGTCTATTGTAACATTGATACTGTGGTCATGCTAAACATTATAATAAAATGCTAAACATAGGACACCATCATTATTAAAGATAAGAGGGAATCTATTAATAGTGTCCCACAGCCATTCCAGAGAGATCGTTTCAGAACCTACTGAACCCAATGATCCTAACAAGCCACTTGTTTACTATGGGCTGCCCGAAGAAACCAGCTCCCCCACACTTGGCATTGGGCCAACTACAACCTGGGTGGCTGTCAACTTCTATTTTAACTAAACTCCAAGTCATCGTGGAATATAGCCTATTTAGAACAGCCACTTTATCTGATGGAATAGGTCAAATAAGAGTCAGGGTACTGACAGAATCACATGCAGGCGGACATTCTATGTATTGGTACATATACTGTGATGAGGGCAGGGTAGACTTACTTAACTTGATAGGTCATTTTGGAGCTGGTTCCAGCCAATGGCAAGACAATGGTTTCTGCCTAGAAACAGATATCTCACTGATTATCTGGGCCCGGACAAGAAAAAGCCACTAGCCTTGACTCCTTACACACAGATTAGATAAGCAATATAGCAAAAGGTTATCCATACCCCTTTAGAGGGTTAAGTGGAAACAATTATTTCAGGTCTACATGAAATGCCTGGAGATTGGTGGCTAGGGGTTGTTTCTGGACAGGGCCTCACTGTCTTTCTCCCCAAGCCCCAGTGACCAGCACTACCTTACAGAAGTATTAAAACAAGCACTTATAATTGAAATAGGTTTAATAATATTACATATTTCCAACAATTTCAATTAAAAAAAATGTAATTAAAAAATAAACATTTAAAATATAACTGAAGACATGTAGAGTTTATTACAAAAGTAAGGGAAGTGTTTAAAGCAGACAGGCTGGGCGCATCTTCCCATCACATACACAGCGTCAAATATTCCTATGTGACTGGCCTAGCCTTAAGGTTCCCAGATGATAAGAACTTAATAGAGACTTATGTGATGTGTTTTAACTAGCTTCTGATGAACTTCGCCACAGGCAATAGAACTCCAGTGCGTAAAAAATGAACACTGGCTTCCTAACACAAAGTCAATCACAGTCTAACTGCAAATAAAATTGGATAATATTGTTTCCACAACTTCACAGGAATACAGAAAGTCACAACACGGAACATAGACAAACTCATTTTAGGCTAGTTGAATCCGGTCCATTGAACCGGCAAGAGAAAAATGTACTTGAAATGATGAAATCAATAGGCATCAGGACCAATACTCATGAATGCATCAAGGCACATGGTAGAACAGAACTTAACAATATTATTTTAGAATCAATGAAATGGACTCCATGCAATGGCACTAGTAAGTCAATAGCAGCATTCACATAGATTGAATATTACATTGTTAATAATGTACATGTTTCAAGTAAAGAAAACTTATGACTGATGCACTTAAGGCCGAGGTGACATTCTGTCAGTCAGCGGTTTAGAGACAGGGAGATCTAACGCCCGCCAGGACATTAAATTATTCTACAGTACTGTTTCATCTAAGGACTTCTACCGCACCTCAACATCTCCAGCTCATTTCCGTTTACAGTACATAAAGAACCTCTCAGAGAGGTCAACCAACACATTGTATTGCCTTTTCAACCTGGGTCACGTTCAGAAGGACAACATTCTGAATGTTGCAGATGAAAATGTAATGTATAGAGATGCCATGATTCCTAGTCGGCATGATAGAAAAGCTTGGCTGTTCTACACAACCTTTCATAACGTTGGGCCATACTGAACGCTACCCTGGTGTTACGTATTCTCACTCTCCCACGGTCACCCTTCAATAGCATACTGGGCACAGTCTCTGGGTCTTCAGACCCATCCTGCCACATCTCTCCCCCCATTGGGGCCCCATGTGGGCATATTTCATAAACATCGGGCAATGGTAAAAAGGCATAAACTGACGCACACCCAAAAATGTTTTTATAGAAGTGCTGACTAACGGAGAGCAAACTATAAAAACAAAGAAAGTCACATTCTTATGCTCCCAAACATTTAATGGGTATAGCAACTGGGTTGGTACACCCATTAAATGTTTGGGAGCATAATTAGAGTGTGTGACTATTTTTATTATCAACATCTGGCACTCCCATAAAAACCCTCATGGAGGTGAACAAAGATTTATTTTTTAAAGTGCCATAACGCAATTGTTTTCCATACTTCCATAAGTCCCCAATCTAAGCTAAAATAAAACCATGAGGACGACAAGAAAACGTGCCAATGCCAAAACCAGGATGGAAAACATCCTGTCATATCTGGGCGGGATTAGGTGGCTGTCTGCCTTGGCTGCTGTGGGCAGGCATACAGAGCCTCAATCAAAACCGTGGTGGCGTCGCCATCATCCTCATTTGGCTACCCTGTAATTGGTCAGGTCCAGGGGTTCTCTGCTGGGCACACACCAGTCATCTGCCTCCTGGCTAACCTTGTAATGGCGCAGAGCAGTCTTGTTGTACACCGGGAGCCTCTCCACAGAGTCTGTGGACAAGGCCTGTAGAGGGAAGGAGATCGGATTGGTTTTTTAGCATCTGGAGAAATAAAATATTGTGAAATTATACAATGAGTGTTTGGGTACTAGAAAGTCTCCAGAAATGTAACGTATAACTCTCACGCCGCCCCCCCAAAAAAGTAAAATAACGAGAAAAAAAAAAGTGCACTTTTCTTTTCCCACTAGCACTGACTGCTGATAAATACTTTGAGGGGAATTGTGATGCATCGTCGTCTCACCTAGCGATCTTAACATGAATGCACTAAATTGTAAGTCGCTCTGGATCAGTCAGCTAAATGAACCCATGGCCAGAAAAATTATGACAATTATACGAGTCCCATTGCCTCAGCATGTACAGTTGAAGTCGGAAGTTTTCATACACCTTAGCCAAACACATTTAAACTGAGTTTCACAATTCCTGACATTTAATCCTAGTAAACATTTCCCGTTTTAGGTAAGTTAGGATCACCACTTTATTTTAAGAATGTGAAATGTCAGAATAATAGTAGAGAGAATTAATTATTTCAGCTTTTAAATCTTTCATCACATTCCCAGTGGGTCAGAAGTTTACATACACTCAATTAGTATTTGGTAGCATTGCCTTTAAATTGTTTAACTTGGGTCAAACGTTTCAGGTAGCCTTCCACAAGCTTCCCACAATAAGTTGGGTGAATTTTGGCCCATTCCTCCTGACAGAACTGGTGTAACTGAGTCAGGTTTGTAGGCCTCCTTGCTCACACACACACTTTTTCAAAAGCCCACAAATGTTCTATAGGATTGAGGTCAGGGCTTTGTGATGGCCACTCAAATACCTTGACTTTGTTGTCCTTAAGCCATTTTTTAACTTTGGAAGTATGCTTGGGGTCATTGTCCATTTGGAAGACCCATTTGCGACCAAACTAACTTCCTGACTGATGTCTTGTCGTGCACCAGTCCCTCCCGCAGCAAAGCACCCCCATAACATGATGCTGCCACCCCCGTGCTTCACGGATGGGATGGTGTTCTTCGGCTTGCAAGCCTCCCCCTTTTTCCTCCAAACATAACAATGGTCATAATAGCCAAACAGTTCTATTTTTGTTTCATCAGCCCAGTGGACATTTCTCCAAAAAGTATGATCTTTGTCCCCATGTGTAGTTGCAAACCGTAGTCTGGCTTTTTTTATGGCGGTTTTGGAGCAGTGGCTTCTTCCTTGATACAGGACTCATTTTACTGTGGATATAGATACTTTTGTACCCGCCTCCTCTAGCATCTTCACAAGGTCCTTTGCTGTTGTTCTGGGATTGATTTGCACTTTTCGCACCAAAGTACGTTCATCTCTAAGAGACAGAACACATCTCCTTCCTGAGCAGTATGATGGCTGCGTGGTCTCTTGCTGTTTAAACTTGCGTACTATTGTTTGTACAGATGAACGTGGTACCTTCAGGCATTTGGAAATTGCTCCCAAGGATGAACCAGACTTGTGGAGGTCCACAATGTACTTTGAGGTCTTTGCTGATTTCTTTAGATTTTCCCATGATGTCGAGCAAAGAGGCACGGAGTTTGAAGATAGGCCTTGAAATACATCCAAAGGTACACCTGTACATTGACAAATGATGTCAATTCTAAAGCCATGACATAATTTACTGGAATTTCCCAAGCTGTTTAAAGGCGCAGTCAATTTAGTGTATGTAATCTTCTGACCCACTGGAATTGTGATATAGTGAATTATAAGTGAAATGATCTGTCTGTAAACAATTGTTGGAAGAATTACTTGTGTCATGCACAAAGTAGATGTCCTAACCGACTTGCCAAAACTATAGTTTGTTAACATGAAATTTAACATGAAAGAGTGGTTGAAAAATTAGTTTTAATGACTTCAACCTAAGTGTATGTAAACTTCCAACTTCAACTGTAGCTTACCTTCATGTGGATGCCAGCGTCAGTGCCGTAACCCTCCATAGAGTAGAGCTGCAGGTCTCCCTGGAAGTACTGAGCGTAGAGCCGGGAGATGGGCAGGCCGTAGCCAAAGCCAGCCTGGAGAAGGGACGACACAACAGGCCTAAACCATGGCTGCTTCAATAATCTTGATAAACATGGGTGTTTTGTAAAGTTTGGATATAAATATATATTGTGTAGAACAGAGACACACATGCCTCTGACATATAGTGTAAGGAATCATGTCAGCTCTATTTCACAGCATTTCTACCTGCCATGTTCAGTACGTTGCACCCTCCTGAATACGAACCTGGTCCATGAAATAATAGACTTGACAAAGAGCAGAGGCACTCACCAATGGTGTCTGCGAGTGCTCACTCCTCTCTGGCGTGGGGGCCGTAGAGTACATGTAGCTGAAAAGATTCTCAATCTTCCTGAAAGGTACTCCGCCACCCCTGTCACTCACCTTTGCATAGAGAGAGAGAGCGAGACAGAGCACTGTCAGGCAATGGAGGAATGGTCAGTCATAAAAATGGGGAGATGCTGCCAGAAAGACAGGTGGGTGCCCCTCGTGCCACTAACTTGAATTCAACAGCCTATCTTACGATAGGCCGAACCAAGGCTTCTATTCTGCATATCGTCAAGGTAACTGGACAACAAGGCCACTCAGATCCCTCTGTTGTGTGTTATGTCACTGCCAGGGACGTATTCATTGCGGAAACCGTTTAAGAACCAAACGGAAGCAAATTGAGTTTCTATTGGACAAATTCAGATAGGTCCTTTCCCATTTCATTCTGTTTAAAAAAACATTTTGCGTAATGAATACGCCCCAGGTGCACCGGTCAGATCACCGAAAGAACAAGCAGTACCGAGATCAAGTTACTGCAGGACAAGGTTAATGGGCTCTTAGTATGGAAGTCAACGTAGGCCCAATCCTGTTAATCTTATCTGGGATTAGCAGTTTGGAAAATAAATCAAATGAAAAGTAAGATAGTAAATTATGCCACAGATTATCATTAGCACTTGTGAGTGCGACAATGGCATTAGTTGGGAGTAGTGGCAATACGCAATTGTAATGTTTTTAAACATAGCAATATAATTCACTAACATACTGTACCTTAATTGACAGGTCCTCTCCTCCAATGGCCACCATGACTTGAATGGGTGGTAGCCTGTTGCTGGCTTCGTGGTTCTCAATTGTGGCCCTCATAGCATTCTGGAACATGGACCAATAGACAAGGTAAGATTCACATTCACAAGTGACTAACATCTTCGATGTAGGAATACATTTTTTATGCAGATTCTACTATACCTTGAAAAGCTCAAACAACATGTGGTAGAGATGGGAGGGCACATAGACAATGCTTATAGGTTGTTTCCGGTTCTTGACTGGATAAAGCGTAAGAGAACACATTAATAAACAACTTCTGCAGTTCAATTAAAATTCTAAAGCCATTAGGATGTAATGCGTCATTGACAGATTCTGTTGACATCCATTTTCATTAGTCTGGGAATAGAGGGGAATTTAGTCAGTGTCAATATTGTCCGAGGCAGCCAGCCATTGTCACATTACTTTTGCCTCGCTGGAATAATTACTTGGCCCTCAGGTCCAGATGGCAGAAATTGTTTATACACACAGCAGTGGTGGTCAGACAATTTCATAAAAAATTCCCACATTAGCATAAAATGGTCATCCATCTACTTGCGTGTGTCATAGGTGGAATAGATAACTGAGTACACTTGGTTTGGTTCTTACCATTAATTTCTTGCAGGATCAGTTCTGGCGAGCTCATATAGTACTGATCACACACAAACTTGGCGCTCTGGTAAGCATCTGGAAAAATACAACACCATGAAATGACACAATAAGGGTGTTTGGTACAAGAGAAATCCTGGCAAAATCGCAGATGTTATATTTGACTACATCAAAACTACAATTTTTTTTTTTTTTTACCTCTGACCACCTCTGTGACTTCACAGTGAGGGTCGATGCTCCCTATTGTGTTGGGGTGAAGTGGATTTGTTGCTCCATCAAAGACAAGAGCTACAAAGAGTCCAATGAGGGGAAACGTCAGTTTCAAAATGGCCAACAATTGTCCTGTCAACAAAGTCTATAAAAGAATGGGTAACTTAGTGGACTGAACTTGTTCTCATCTGACCTACCTGGTTAAATAAAAGTGAAATAAAAATCTGTACTCACTGTGCTGGTTGATGAGCATGCGGATAGATATACGGCTCATGTAGAAACGGTCCAGGAAGTACTGAATGTTCTGGTTGGTGACCGGGTCCTGGCCGAACACAGACTTGTACTCAATGATGCCCTGTGCCATGGTGGGCACCACGTCATTGTGCCTGTTCCTGATATTCACCAGGGTGTCCACAAACCTAGCGGACAAAAGGCTACTGTAATACAAATAGCATGATATAGATTGATGAGCGGGACTGCCTGACTAAAGGTGATTGAGGACTTACTCATCCAAGACACTGTGGTTGTCAGGATTCTTGTCCAAGAACTCCAGGATTTCCATCAAGCTCTGGATATACCTGAAAACACATTTTTTTGTTTGCATCATTCCTGAGTAGTGTGGTGTATATGTTTAGCTGCAGCAATACAACTTATAACTAGTATATATATATATATATACACTATCGGTTGTCTTTATCGGTTGAGGTCTAGTACTGTCTTTTTGCTAGCTAGGGCCATCTACCTTAAGTGCTGCCTGTCTTCCCAGTGGTCTACTTGGTGTGTGAACTGCTGACTGCTCATAATTTGCAGATAGTTGTTGACGCATCAACCAGGATCAAAGTAATCAGTGGCTGTATTGGAGGGGGAGTGGTTTCACCTCTCCTAGGCAATCACCCTGCGCGCACAACCCATGTGGAATTCTGGGTCTATAGCAGTGTTTGGAACTGCCAATCTGTGGTCAAGAACGTCGAGTTCATCTCAGCCTCTGCTGCCCCTCGAGTTTTCGGCCCTGACAGAGACATGGATCACCCCAGAGAACACGGCTACTCCAGCTGCTCTTTCTTCATCGGTCTATGTTTTCTCTCATAGTCCGAGAGCATCTGGTCGTCGCGGTGGTGGCACAGGTCTACTAATTTTTCCTAAGTGGAGATTCTCTTTTCATCCTCTCACTTATCCGTCTCCTCATTTGAATTCCATGCGGTCACGGTCACTTGTCCACTCAAGCTTAACATTATTGTAATCCAATCGCCCACCAGGTGTCCTTGGAGAGTTCCTTAATGAGCTTGACACCTTGATAAGCTAATTTCTTGACTATGGCTCACCACTCTTTGTACCTGGCGACTTCAACCGCACTACGTCTGCTTTTGATTAATTTCTTTCCAACTCTCTTTCCCCTCCGACTCACAAAGCAGGCAATACGCTTGACCTCATCTTTACTAGGAGGCTGCTCGCCCACTAATCTCACGGCAACCCCCCTCCAGGTCTCTGATCACTACTTTGTTTCCTTTTCTCCAACCCTAACCACTCAGCCCCTACCCAGATGGTCATGCGCGTCGCAACCATCACTCTCTCGCTCCCACTACTAGTTCCTCTTCTATCCTATCATCTCTCCCTTCTGGCAAATCCTTCTCCCTCCTGTCTCCTGACAGCTTCTTCGACCCTACTCGCCTCCCTTTCTGCATCCTATGACTCGCACTGTCCCCGTTCCTCCGCCGACTAGGCCCTCCCCTCATGCTCCGTGGCTGAGTGACTGATTGTGAGCTTACAGAACAGGGTGCGTGCAGCTGAGCGAAAATTTAAGAAAACAAAACTTCTAGAGGTCCTATTATACTTTCACTCCATCCTCGCTACCTTCTCTTCCTCTGTTGCTAAAGCCACATTCTACCACTCAATTTCAAGCTTCAGCCTCTAAGCCTAGGAAACTATTTTACGCCTTCTCCTCCCTCCTTAGTCCTCCACCCCTTCCGCGGATGACTGTCAAACACTTTTGGAAAAAAAGGTTGACGACATCCGCTACTCACTCACTCAGCCTATTGAGTCCACTGGTCTCACTCACACAGAACTACCCTATGCCTTGACCTCTTTCTCCACTCTGTCCAGATGACTGCTCGACCCTACCCCCTCCTCCAGACCATCTCGGGAGACCTTCTCGCCTTTTCCTCAAGTCCCTCAACACTGACCACTGGCTGCATCCCCTCTGACAAAATGATACCAACACTTGACTCATCTGACAAACTTTAGACCTGTATCCCCTTTTATTTTATTTAACACTTGAGCGTGCCATCTCTGACCAACTCTCTCGCTATCTCTCAGAGAACGATCTTCTTGACCCTAACCAGTCAGGCTTCAAGACGGGTCACTCAACCGAGACTGCTCTTCTGTGTCACTGAGGCCCTCAAAGCTGACTCTCTCTCTCTGCTCTGTTCTCATCCTTCTAGATCTAGCCGCTGTCTTCGACACCGTAAACCATCAGATCCTGGCAGATATCTCAATTTGGATGTCGGCCCACCACCTCAAGCTCAACCTTTACTAGATGGAACTACTCTTCCTCACGGGGAAGGCCTGCCCGCTCAAAGACCTCTATCACGGTTGACAACTCCACGGTGTCCCCCCTCCCAGAGTTCAAAGAACATTGGGGTGACCCTGGACAACAACCTGTCGTTCCAACTAAGTCTCTCTGTATAAAAGAGCGTCTGCTAAATTAAGCAAATGTAATACCAAAATTCTGGTAGTTTACTGGTAAAGTTTCCAGTAATATACCGTCCCTTTGCGGCCCTACTTACAACAGTGCTGTTATTGCCCTTGTTGAAACTTTATTCTATTGTATCCCTCTTGTCTAATGCAATAATAACCTTCAGTCCCTCTTTATTTCAGCACAACGAAGAGCACCCCCAGACAACTTCTGTAAAAGCCCAGCTATTCCGTCACGCACAGTCAATAAGTCACAAATGGATTGCTTGTATCATACTGATGTACAGAACAGATCCTGTGAAATGCTCATATCTTCTAGCTGGTGTGGAATATTGCTAAAGCAAGCCGCTGTTATTGTCACATTGATATTTGCAATGGTGTGATCTGAAGACCAAGGTCGACGAATAGGCCAACAGTTCTACATATAGACCTTAAGTATATGGAAACACTTATTTTATTCAAACAGCAGTGCTTTCCCTATTGAAATGGCTTTCACGATGCGAAGACCACTGCAGAAAGACGGTCAGGAGGGGAAAGCTAGGGCAAAGTTAAGGTCGGGGAGGGATGACGTAGCCATCAACATACCAATATCAACAAATAGCTTAGTGTGGTTTATATGAACTACATTTTCAAAACAGTGAATTAAACAATATAGAAAACTACTGGGTTCTAAAACGCAACTCAACTACACTTACAGAATAGTCAAACCCTCTTACCAGCTCTGCACCATCTGCACAGATGGGGTTGTAAGCAATTGGTCAGGTAGCAAATTGATCTCCTTCATGATGTTAGATAGTCGCACAGGTAGCTCTTGCCTCAGAAAGACAAATGATGTCCTCTCGCATGCATTGGTGGAACCTGAAGAAAAAAAAAAGGACAGAAAACATACCCATATGTATAGGCAGGCAGGCCTAGCCTCTTTACAGGAAGACCTGTAAAACAATGGGCTCCGGTCGCTGAAGGATATATCCTGTATCCTTAAAAACATAAGCCTATTTACCAGCCCTCGCTCCAGGTTATAAAATGTGTGAACTCAAGGACTGTGGGCTCTTGTTCTCCGTTGCCAACGTGGGTAAGACATTTAAACCTGTTAACAAAGGTAACTGAACTAAATGACTATCACCCCGTAGCACTCACTTCTGACATCATGGAGTGCTTGGAGAGGATGGTTAAGGCTCATATCTCCTCTACCTTACCTGACACTAGACCCACTTCAATTTGCTTACCGCCCCAATAGATCCACAGATGATGCAATTGCCATCACACTGCCCTATCCCATCTGGACAAGAGGAAAACCTACGTCAGAATGCTGTTCATTGAATATAGCTCAGCCTTCAACACCATGATAAGTTCATCATTAAGCTTGGGGCCCTGGGTCTGAACCCTGCCTTGTCAACTGCGTCCTGGGGCCATCCCCAGGTGGTGAAGGTAGGAAACAACACCTCCACTTTGCTGATCCTCAACAAAGGGGCCCCACAAGGGTGCGTGCTCAGCCCCCTCCTGTAATCTCTGTTCACCCATGACTGCATGGCCACGCACACCTCAATCATCTGGTTTGCAGACCAGACGATTTCTCTCTCTCCCCCCTCCCTCCAAAAAGGAACTGATCATCTACTTCAGGAAACAGCAGAGGGCGCACACCTCTTTCCACATCGACGAAAACAGTGGAAAGCTTCAAAATCCGCGGTGTACACATCACTGAGAATCTGAAATGGTCCACCTACACACAGTGTGGTGAAGATGGCGCAACAGTACTCGATGTGACAGGAAGGCCAAAAGGATCATCAAGGACATCAACCACCCAAGCCACAGCTTGTTCACCCTGCTATAATCCAGAAGGCGAGGTCAGTACAGGTGTATCAAAGCATGGACCAAGAGACTGAAAAACAGCTTCTATCTCAAGGCCATCAGACGGCTACCACCCGGCTACTCAACCCTGTACCTTAGAGGCTGCTGCCCTATATACATAGACATTAAATCACTGGCCACTTTAATAATGGAACACTAGTCACTTTAATCATGTTTACATATTGCTTTACTCATATGTATATAGTGCTTTCAGAAAGTATTCAGACCCCTTGATGTTTTTCCACATTTTGCCGGGCCCAGAAAGACAATTTCCCTAGACTTCCACAGAGAAGTCAGATTAGAAAATTCCTAATAAGACACTTAGTCATCACCTTTGTGCACAAAACATCCATTGAATTATTCAAATAATTGTAATATGTATGGGCCTATAGTTTACTGCACAAACCTTATTGCTACAGTACTGTTTTTAATGGGTAAATGTCGCATAGGCTTACGTTTAAGTTATGTAAAAAAAAATAAAATAAAAAAAAAAAAACATTTGCGTGGAAAGCGATCTTGACAAAGGTTGGTGACCACTGTTCTACAGTTTTCCATGTTAACACTATACACGTTTCCCTTTACTGTGGAAATTGTGATCGAATAAACGAAATATTAGCCACTTTCAATACAACATCCCGAAACAAAACTAACTATGCAAGAGATTTTGTTGTAAGCATTGGAGTAGGATTCTATTGCATTGACACACGACTCAGCCCGTACTCTACACAGACCGGTGCAGCATAACCAATCAGAGCTGCAGTAGGCCTACTGTTGAAGTCGGAAGTTTACATACATCTTAGCCAAATACATTTAAACTCAGTTTTTCACAATTCCTGACATTTAATACTAGTAAAAATTCCATGTCTTATGTCAGTTAGGATCACCACTTTATTTTAAGAATGTAAAATGTCAGAATAATAGTAGAGAATGATTTATTTGAGCTCTTATCACATTCCTAGTGGGTCAGACATTTACATAGTCAATTAGTATTTGGTAGCATTGCCTTTAATTTGTTTAACTTGGGTCAAACGTTTTGGGTAGCCTTCCACAAGCTTCCGACAATAAGTTGGGTGAATTTTGGCCCATTCCTCCTGACAGAACTGTTGTAACTGAGTCAGGTTTGTAAGCCTCCTTGCTCGTACAGGCTTTTTCAGTTGTGCCCACAAATATTCTATAGGATTGAGGTCAGGGCTTTGTGATGGCCACTCCAATACCTTTACTTTGTTGTCCTTAAGCCATAACTTTGGAAGTATGCTTGAGGTCATTGTCCATTTGGAAGACCCATTTTCGACCAAGCTTTAACTTCCTGACTGATGTCTTGAGATGTTGCTTCAATATATCCACATCATTTTCCTTCCTCATGATGCCATCTATTTTGTGAAGTGCACCAGTCCCTCCTGCAGCAAAGCACCCCCACAACATGATGCTGCCACCCCCGTGCTTCACAGTTGGGATGGTGTTCTTCGGCTTGCAAGCCTCCCCCTTTTTCCTCCAAACATAACGATGGCCATTATGGCCAAAAAGTTATATTTTTGTTTCATCAGACCAGAGGACATTTCTCCAAAAAGTACAATCTTTGTCCCCATGTGCAGTTGCCAACCGTAGTCTGTCTTTTTTATGGCTGTTTTGGAGCCGTGGCTTCTTCTTTGCTGAGCAGCCTTTCAGGTTATGTCTATATAGGACTTGTTTTACTGTTGATATAGATACTTTTGTACCCATTTCCTCCAGCATCTTCACAAGGTCCTTTGCTGTTGTTCTGGGATTGATTTGCACTTTTCGCACCAAAGTACGTTATTCTCTAGGAAATAGAACGAGTCTCCTTCCTGAGCGGTATGACGGCTGCGTGGTCCCATGGTGTTTATACTTTTGTACTATTGTTTGTACATATAAACGTGGTACCTTCAGGCATTTGGAAATTGCTACCAAGAATGAACCAGACTTGTGGATGTCTGCAATTTCTTTTCTGAGGTCTTGGCTGTTTCTTTTGATTTTCCCATGATGTCGAGCAAAGAGGCACTGAGTTTGAAGGTAGGCCTTGAAATACATCCACAGGTACACCTCCAATTGACTCAAATTATGTCAATTAGCCTATCAGAATCTTCTTAAGCCATGACATCATTTTCTGGAATTTTTCAAGCTGTTTAAAAGGCACAGTCAACTTAGTGTATGTAAACTTCTGACCCACTGGAATTGTGATAGCGAATTATAAGTGAAATAATCTGTCTGTAAACAATTGTTGGAAGAATTACTTGTCATGCACAAAGTAGATGTCCTAACTGACTTGCCAAAACCATAGTTTGTTAACATGAAATCTGGAGTGGTTGAAAAATGAAATTTTAATGACTTCAACCTAAGTGTATGTAAACTTCAGACTTCAACTGTATATGCAAATAGACCATTGCCATATATGGATCTGTGACATTCACTTTTAACAGGACTGTTTACAGCATGAGCAGTCGTAAATAGATGAGCGTGTTCTGAGATCGAAGGGAGAGCTGCATTTAGCCAGGTGTGCAGTTTTTGTTCATATCCTTTGCTAGTTAGTTACTAGCCCAGCTTTTTCTGTCTTAAAGGGGCAGTGTTATATTTTGAGACCAGCTTGAATAAGCTAAGTAGCCAATAGGCAGGGGGTAGAATAATTTGTATGATTCTCTTTAATAATGGTATGGGTATAATAATGTATTTTATAAAGTGGCTTCTTGCATCAAACAACATTCAGTCACCTCTGTCTTTAGGACAAGTGGATAAACAGGTTCATGTCAAGCCCTGCATGTGTTTTCCCCCAAAAGTCTCATGGGAATGTAGGCCTACATTGAACATCACATATTGGCTGCAACGGTAGACTGAATGATAGGACAGCTATTTCCATGTTAAAATTCCATGGGATTCATTTTCTCCATTGTTTTTTATGGTAGGCCCACATTATGATGTAGTAGATTACTTGTCGCCACTTAAAAATAACTTATAACGGGTACAGCCTCAGTGTTCAAAGTAAACGCGCACTGGAAGTTGCAGATAATGTACACACCGTTGAAGTTTGCGCTCAGCAGACCTGACATTTGATCAGTGAAGAAAACATTGAGGGACATTGCTTCTGACCAGCAGTGAATGAGAACGTTACAAATGCTGACGCAATAATATGCAAATGCACTATGAAGTAGCCTAGTCTAGGAAAGGCGGACGACCAAAATATCCAGGAATTTCGCCCAATAGAGTAAACTGAAACAAATACGCTTACATGTCAATACGTGCATAGGCTTGAATCTGGCATTCAATACAATATTCTCTGAATCTGACTATTCAAACTGGTGCAATGTCATAAATCACACTAGCCGCCTATGTCGCTCCACAACACGAGCGCGATAAAACTCAAATATAAATGCATTGCCTCAGCTCAAAATGTTAGATATATTGCATTAAATAGTTGTCAGTTGTCCAACGTGGTAGTAACACATTGAACGACTACTCACCAAAATCGAGAAACTGTTTCATAGAGAGTGGTGACGGCGAAAATTTAGCAAAATGTTCGATACATTTAGGCACATTGGCCAATGTAGCATTTTTCATTATAAATCTCAGGAATTTCATCATTGATGTCTTCAGTAGATCGCTTTGAAAACAAAAAAAGGGTTTGCAGGCTACTACAAGTGCTCCTTCTGTTCCAATGTTGATTGCCCAAAAGAACAGGCTGGGTGAAAACCTGCAGCCAATAGGACACCACAGTGGTTGATTTACCATCCAATAAAAAGGCGGTGGGTCGGGGGAGGGGAGGAGCTTCTGACTAGAGAGTTGATGCACCTATAACCTTTCACACCTTCTAGCGTGTGATCCGCTAGCACCTCCCTAGGTAAGAGGGGAACGAGGCAACCTCAGAGTAACACACAAGGATACTTTATTTACACACACAGGAATGGAACGGACATGAAAAGGTAGTGGTTCTGTAACAGGAGAAAACAGTGGCAATGCATGTACACATACCCAATGAATACACCAGGGCAAGAATGCACAGATACAGAATCTTACAGAATTAAGCAGTACTAAATGACAAAGGACTGTATGGAAATTGAAGCTGATTTCTGCTGAATAACTGGCAATAATATGCACAAATACACAACTAACTTTATACATGCAGACCAATTAGTCCCGTTGTTGTGCAGGACAGAGATTACCTCGTAGCCCTGCACATCGACTCGGTACTGGTACCTTGTGTATATAAGCCAAGGTATCGTTACTCATTGTGTATTTATTCATTGTATTCTATACTTTTTCTATTATTTCTCTTTTTTTCTCTCTTAATTGTTGGGAAGGGCCCATATGTAAGCATTTCTGATGCATATAACTAATCAAAATGTGATTTGTAATTTGCTTGCTGCTCTCTCTGTGACTGTTTGAAGGACACTGAAAAATGACAGATGGGCAGATGTCCGGCCCGCTAGCAACCGCCCTAACAACTGCCCTGTCAACCAATCAGTGACCAGGGCCTTAGGCGTGAAAATACAGTTTATGACATTATGACCCCTAGCGTAGCAGGTGGGGAGGGGTGCCTACTGTAAAGGTTAGGAAGTTAGTGTTTGCGTCTCTGAGGCAACTGTGAAATGGTGTGCTAAGTGTCTCCGGCAGGGAATTCATAACAGACTGTTCTAGCCAAATTCTTGCTTGAGAAATTGCTCTTTGCTAACAAGTTATTTTTCTTTATTTTTTTTTTACCATTTTAATTGAAAACAATCACAGTAAGGTACTTAATAGTTACCAAGAAATTATTTGACATTTTAATACAAAACAACTGCTTTGGACCTTAAATATTCAAGAGTATTGCTGCATTCAAGTGCTAGTCAGAACTAGGAACCTCTAAGTTAAAATTAACTTAAGTTATTTGTGTAGAACTCCCTATTGGTTGATTCTAATACTTCCCAAGTGGTAAACTGGGGATCTGATTTAGGCATAACACATCAACCTGTTTGCAACAGTGTGTTATATGTGAAAATATGATCAAATTATGAATTGTATTTTAATGTGTAAGGACTCTTGGATGGTTAGTCCAAATGAGGACTAAAAGTGATCCTAATCAAATCAAATCAAGCCCTGTTACCGCTAGATCACAGGAGGTTGTTGGCACCTTAATTGGAGAGAACGGGATCATGTTAATGACTGGAGCAGAGTCAATGGAATGTTATCAAATACTTCAAACACATGTTTCCAGGTGTTTCATGCCATTCCATTTGCTCCGTTCCGGCCATTATTATGAGCCGTTCATCCCGCAGCAGCCTCCACTGCCCTAGATAGGTAGGCTAGAATTTATTTTACAAGTACACATTTTTTGTAAAGCTTGAATTCAATTGTCACTCCCTGTTTCACACAAAAAGCTTCCATCCCCTCTGTCACAAGAGGAGGTATGGCTAATTTTGAATGATTTATTCATTTATGAAGTTGAACATGTTCTCTTTATGACAGAATGTTAAAGTTAGCTGAAATAAAGTACACTACCTAAAAGGCACATATAGTACACTGATTAATATCTATAATTTCAAATTTCATGAAGCAGAAAAGGAAGCTTCACAACAGTTGATAATAACATTTTATTTGACATGGTTCAATGCCATAAGTGTTGTGTTATCAATTTTCATCTTATTTAATGGCATTGTATTTATTTATGTAAAGGTTTGTCAGCCGCTCAGTAGCCTACTGTATAGTGCTATCCATCAGCCACCCTGTCTGTACTGTCTACATTGTCTGCATCCATGGTCCTTTCTCTCTCCTGGGCATGTAAATTGTCCCTCCAAGCATAAGTCCCTGGCAACTGGCCACCTACTGTTTTTAATAGAAATGCCATTGTTGGGGGGTTTGTGCAATCCAAGATCCTTGGGATGTCCCTACCCCATTGAAGTGTCACACCCTGATCTGTTTCACCTGTCTTGTGCTTGTCCATAATCCACATTGGGTGTCTCCTATTCTTCCCCATTATCCCCTGTGTATTTATACCCGCGTTTTCTGTTTGTCTGTTGCCATTTCGTCTTGTATTGTCAGGTCTTACCAGTGTGTTTCCCCGTTTCTCCAGTTCTCTAGTTCTTGTTTTCTAGTCTTCCCAGTTCCGACCATTCTGCCTGTCCTGACCCTGAGCCTGTCTGCCGTTCTGTCCCTGATTGACTCTGTCTTGAATTAGAAACCTCTGTCTGCCGTTCTGTCCCTTGATTGACTCTGTCTTGTATTAGAAACCTCTGTCTGCCGTTCTGTCCCTGATTGACTCTGTCTTGTATTAGAAACCTCTGTCTGCCGTTCTGTCCCTGATTGACTCTGTCTTGTATTAGAAACCTCTGTCTGCCGTTCTGTCCCTGATTGACTCTGTCTTGTATTAGAAACCTCTGTCTGCCGTTCTGTCCCTGATTGACTCTGTCTTGTATTAGAAACCTCTGTCTGCCGTTCTGTCCCTGATTGACCCTGTCTTGTATTAGAAACCTCGGTCTGCCGTTCTGTCCCTGATTGACTCTGTCTTGTATTAGAAACCTCTGTCTGCCGTTCTGTCCCTGATTGACTCTGTCTTGTATTAGAAACCTCTGTCTGCCGTTCTGTCCCTTGATTGACGCTGTCTTGTATTAGGAACCTCTGTCTGCCGTTCTGTCCCTGATTGACTCTGTCTTGTATTAGAAACCTCTGTCTGCCGTTCTGTCCCTGATTGACTCTGTCTTGTATTAGAAACCTCTGTCTACGTTCTGTCCCTGATTGACTCTGTCTTGTATTAGAAACCTCTGTCTGCCGTTCTGTCCCTGATTGACTCTGTCTTGTATTAGAAACCTGTCTGCAGTTCTGTCCCTGATTGACTCTGTCTTGTATTAGAAACCTCTGTCCGCCGTTCTGTCCCTGATTGACCCTGTCTTGTATTAGAAACCTCTGTCTGCCGTTCTGTCCCTGATTGACTCTGTCTTGTATTAGAAACCTCTGTCTGCCGTTCTGTCCCTGATTGACTCTGTCTTGTATTAGAAACCTCTGTCTGCCGTTCTGTCCCTGATTGACTCTGTCTTGTATTAGAAAACTGTCTGCCGTTCTGTCCCTGATTGACTCTGTCTTGTATTAGAAACCTCTGTCTGCCGTTCACCTGCCCCTTTGTTATAATAAATATTTTGAGAACCAAACTATCTGCCTCCTGTGTCTGCATCTGGGTTAAGGTTAGGTAAAGGTTATGGTTATGGTTAAGGTTAGGGATGTCCCAAGGATCCCCTATAGCAGTGGTCACCAACCTTTTCTGAGTCAAGATCACTTTCTGAGTCAAAATGCAAACCGAGATCTACTGCTCTGATTTGTTTTTAACATGACTTAAAAAACGTAAGCCTATGCAAAAAAACAGTACTGTAGCAATGAGGTTTGTGCAGTAAGCTATAGACCCAATACATTATCGCCTCATATTGGCTTTGCTTGGATTGCCCTGACAATGCATTGTTGTTTGGGCCATTATTTTAAATTATATTTAACGATTTGAGGTAGGCTTTACCGGTAATAGATCAGTTGTTGTATTATTTGCAAGGCACAGCTGTGCGACTAAACATTTAAATTATTTGCTGATGGTGCCTGCATCTGATGGTCAGTCTCAGCCGAGGGAGAGAGCATCAGACTGAGGGTTCGCCTCAACGTCCCTCCGCTCACTTTTCCTCCACTGACACCGTCTTCCAGCTGATGGCAAAACTCGAGTCGCACCGCATTATTTTTGCCTCATGCACAAATTCATGTCGTTACTCCTATGAACAGAGAAGGTCAAATATTCCTATTAAAAAAGACCCAAGCTGCTGAATTGAATTGAATTAATAACAACAACAACACAAGCCAATCACTACACTGTCCTACTCATTTTTTACTGCTGCAGTGCTTCTTGTAGCGCCAAATGGAAATACGAAGAACACGCATTTGTTGAATATAAAGTGTTGACAGTGCTGAGTAAGTACTTAAACATGAACTCACTCATACAAACAGCAGCTCTTTGCTGTATTCTTTGACAGCCTCTCTCTAGTCATGGTTTTAAACGTTTTGAAATCTCACAGTATCAACTTTGCAGTAGCTTTCTTTTATGACTGTAACTTTTAAAGGCGGCAGGTGGTATAGTGGTTAGAGCGTTGGACCAGTAACCGAAAAGTCGCTGGTTCGAGTGCTCGAGCTGACAAGATGAACAACCTGTCGATGTGCTCTTGAGCAAGGCACTTAACCCTAATTTGCTTTAGGGGCTGACCCTGTAGGTAGGCCGTCATTGTAAATAAGAATTTGTTCTTAACTGACTTGCCTAGTTAATTAAACGTTACCCCCTGCAGACATGGTAATCTGAGCCATCCGATTGGCCAGTGGAAGGCCTATGGTGCACTTGATTTTTCTCTCCGTGCCCGCCGGGCAGTCGAATCGGGTACACCTACCGCCAACAGCCCGAGACGAATAAAATAAATAGGAACAGAAGGCTTTATCATTGGGTTTTTTACAGAAATGTTTGGTAATCGGCTAGGACATGCTGTTTCACCATCAAATCCATCATTACATAAGCAATATGCCAATAAGGTGCACATAAGGTGCACATTCACATTAAGTGCTTTCTCCCTTAATCTACTTTTAGATAAACTTGGCTATTCGAAACAACTCTCCAAAAATGACAATGTGTAAAGTTACTGTATGATTGAAAGACTGGAAAATATACAAGCTTGAGTGTAATTCTATAACTATGAAAGGCGCAAGAGTCCGCCAGAAAAAAGTCACGACTGATGAAATTATTCTGCTATACCTATCTAACTGTTGTGTTCATTTTGTCAGAAGATCGCTAACTAATGGAAAACGCCTAAATACAGCTCAATCTAACGTTGTAATAAAATGCAGTATTAGTCACTTTATTTTCAGGTGTCAAGAATGTTAAAATACCATGTAAAGCACTTCCCCTATGATTATACACCCCCATGTGGTGATCATAAGAACATCATTCAGCATTATTTTCTCATCTACAACCCTTGATCTTATACCTGTGTAACGATTACTAGTACCGAACAACGAATCAATACATTCTTACATAATAATTCAGTAATTGATTTGAATTTGCATATTAATGGTATTGAGTGAATACTCTCCCCTAAATATCATGGACGTCCAAAAAGTATCTAACTCCTCAGTATCTAATTTGAAAAGTATCTAGCTCTACAGTATCTTTTATTATTTTTATTTATTTATTTCACCTTTATTTAACCAGGTAGGTCAGTTGAGAACAAGTTCTCATTTACAACTGCGACCTGGCCAAGACAAAGCAAGGCAGTGTGACAAAAAACAACAACACAGAGTTACACATGGGAAATAAACAAACGTACAGTCAATAACACAATAGAAAATCTATATACAGAGTGCAAATGTAGTGCAAAATGCAGTAAGGTTATCTAACTCTCAGAGAGACTATTCTACCTTTGAACTCTCAGTGATTCACACTTACAGTCTCTCCCACCTACTGCTCAACCCCGGGGGTCAAATAACTTAACCAGTGGCTACTCTGGTAGTTTTCCTCTCCACTGCTAGTCCTAGCTACATTCCAGGCTGCAGTCCCCCTTGTAAATAAACAGGCTGTTATGTCAACCCTGATTACCGGAGCATTCTGCCTGTGCCTTAGTGATTGTCAGATAGGAGAGTGGATAACAGCCCCAGTGGAAATTTCCTCTGCGGCTGGGCAGGGGGAGCTGATGGCCTACTTAGCGCAACCAAACCATCCCTACTCCAAATGGACTGATGCACCGCTTGGCCACTTAATGAGATCAATCAGCTCCCATTGCATTGTTGATGGATGAGGCTGTTTGGAGAACCACTCCAACATTCACCTTTAGAGGGCATTTAATTTCATTACTGAAATGCCAACATCATGTTGTGCTATGCCCTAAACAGAGTGCACAGTTGAAGTGCTACTTGTGAACAATTAATAAGTATAATTGGGGAGGTGAACAACAGTGTAGAATCTGCTGTCTGTCAGTGGTCATTGTCATAGAAGTCTTTTGCTTGTTGCTTTTTGGGGATGGGGGATGCAAAGGATGGGGGTAATTCCTTTGAAATACAACATGTTTTCTTGTAGGAGCATGGCCTATGTGTACAGAGGGTCCATGATTTGACAGTACTGCCACCGTTTGAACTGCACAAAGAAAATAAGTAAATGAGAAAGACATACAGTGTGTGTGTGTGTCCATGTGAGTGTGTGTGTGTGTGTGGTAGAGAGAAACTATGAGAGAGAGAATCTACTGTTTCTGTAGTTACTTTGAGCACACCTGAGATCACATCATACATTTATAATAAGCCTGACTGGATAGTTTTCTTGTGCATCTGTTACTTTGATCACTGCAATGTATACTACTGCCCAGACAGCACTGGTCTCTTGTGACTCAGATGACTAATGGCTGTTGGTTTTCATGATCAATTTATCCAAATAAACTTCTGCAGATGACAGCAGCAATGAGCTACCAGAGATGAAAATAAGATAATGGTCTTTTGAAATGTGTGAATTGCAAGCTATTGGATTCTCGGAATAGACCAAGGAGAATAATACTGTAGGCCTACACTTCAAATTTGCAGGTGTTAAAATCTTGGTGTTCAGGTAAAAAGTGTTGTAAGTGTTATCTGAGTGTTGATTCCAGTGAGGCTAACACTAGTGGGATTGAAAATGACACCACCTGCTGTGTTCTTTTAATCACAGGGGAATCAACACCAGATGGTGTGGTTACTCGACTGTGTTGAGTTAATTTCTGCTAACTCTCTAAGTGAAAAAGATGTGGGAGGGGCCTCATTATCATATTTCCCAGCATGCTTAGTTACATTTGTATATATTTATGTTTCTGCATGCACATTCATTGATTAATTGTTCTTGTACTATACAAAGATTAATAACTTTTTTAAACTAATCCAATCTATACGTGGTTGGACTTGCACCCGTTACTGAGATGGTTGTTCCAATTTATATGCTTTAGCTAGTCTTGCGTCCTCGTTTGTACTTTTCCATAGCATTAATCCTAAATGCAGCTCGTGGGAGTTCCAAAGTAGTGATGGGAAGTTCGGCTCTTTTCCGAGAGCCGGCTCTTTTGGCTCAGCTCCCAAAGAAGAGCCGGCTCTTTCGACTCCTGAACGGCTCTTAATTTAGGATTTTTTTGTAGGCCTTTATTTTACCCTAACTTTAAAAAAAAAAATGGTTTGTGTGTTGAAAACCCTTTCATGTGCAGTGTTTTTATGCATTTATTTTGTTACAAAAGCATTCTTTTGTTTTTAATCATTTTAATCAAACATTTTTTTGCACAAATTAACAACAAAAAAACAGCAAATAAACAGAATTGAACTAGAACAGAACTAGAACCAAACTCAAGCAAACAGTATTAATGTCCTCAGTGAAGATTGGCATTCAAAAAAATCAGATGCCTCAGCTTTGATGGACTGATCCTATTTCTTCTTTCTGAGATTATCTGCCCTGTTTTTGAGAAGATTCTCTCTGAAGGAACCGATGTTGCCACAATACACAGTCTCCCTTCCATCACCTTCGCCAGGCGTGGAAAGACTGAGGCCTTGGCCTGCCACCAGCTCAGTGGGTCTTCTGCTCGTTGGATGATGGGCTCCTCAAGATAAGACCTCACCTCCAGTATAGCATCAGCTGTAGGATTTCTTCTTGTAGCATCTCCTGTAGCTCTTTCATCAAAAAGCCTCCAAACAACAGAGGTTTGTGGTTCCTCATACACTTGGCCTTCTAATGGCGGAGCTGGCTGGCTGCTAGGGGTGCATCTTGCTGCTGCACTAATTCTCTGAAGTGCCTCATCAACAGCTCTGTTGTCATTGAATGCAAGTTTTTTAAACCTAGGATCCAATAATGTGGTTTCTGAGTGGACAGTGTTGTACTCCATACGCAGAAATTTCCGGTCCATGGCTGAACAAAGAGCTGCAACCAATTCTTTCCCTTTCTGCATGGTTATAGTCTGTTGGGCTGTCACACGCTGCAAACCTTTGCATAGCAGGAGCATTTTTGAGGCAGAAACATAGCTGAGGGAGAGAAACAGCAACTTTTAAAATGAAGCTTTTTTTAAAGTATGTGGCATATTATATGTGGCACATTATACTGTATTGTTTCTGCAATGTATAATAGTGACTGAATGGTAGTAGTGAAAAAAAATGGTCCAAGGTACCTGTCTGCACTTATTTCCAAAGTCACCTCCTCAAATGGTTGCAGGACGGTGCAGACCTCTTTCACCAGCTCCCATTCCTCTTGACATAGAGCATCAACTGGTGCGTTGATGAGGGCCAGGGTGGAGATGATGGCATCTTTTGTTTCAAGAATTCGTTTCAACATATAAAATGTTGAGTTCCACCTGGTGGCACACTCTTGTTTGGGCCTCAGTTCAGGCATCCCCATCTGGCACTGTGTGGACTTTAGCCTCTGTGTTGCAACTGTGCTTTTGTGGAAAAACTCCACAACAGCCTTCACCTTATCCACGGTTGGTTTGACCACCTTTAGGGCATCTCTAATCATGAGGTTTAGTGTATGTGCCAGACATGGGTGATGGGTCCACTTAAGAATTTTTATGGCTTTGGTGATGTTTGCTGCATTGTCACTCACACAGCACACTACTTTGTCCTCTACTTGCCACTCTTACTAGCTCATCTGCTAGGTTTTCTGCAGTGTGTCTCTCTGTGAACTCAAAGCAGTCCAAAAGGCAAGATGTCATCTTGTAATTTTCAATGAAATGGCAAGTGACAGCCATGAAAGAGCAGGTTGTTCTGGAGGTCCAGCAGTCAGTTGTCAGGCAAACTGATGGAGCTTGTTTCACCCTTACTTGCCATAATGCCCGTTCTGTGTCATATAGTTTAGGTATTGTTGTTTGGGACAATGTTTTTCTACTGGGAAGAGTGGATGTGGGATTTAAAGTTTTGACAAAACTTTTAAAACCTCTGTCCTCCACAATTGAAAAGGGTTGGAAATCAGTAGCTATCATTTTAGCTAGCTCTACCTCAATGCTGTGCTGTTTGGATGGGGTCATCACTTTGGGTATAAACTGGCTTATTTTGCTTTGAGCTGCAGTAGGAGAGGTTATACCTGCATGTGTGGGGAAGCCAGTAGATGCTGCTGCAGTTGCTGTTTTTTGGGGATGAGACACACCAGGATCTGTAGATGGGGTGCTAGCTTGCCCTCTCTCCTCTAACTGCACTGTAGGATGGACAGTTCTCATATGTCTATGCAGGTTTGTGGTGGAACCTGCTCTTAAAGTAATTTTCATCTTGCAGTGAACGCACTCTGCTTTGTTGTTTCCATTGTCTTTAAACTGGAGCCAGATGCTGCTTCTCTTTCGGGTGTCACTCATAGTTACGACTCACACACTCTCCTCACCGCTATCTGACAGACAGTGTCGTTATTAACGTTGTTACGACTCATTAACTTGCAGTGGAGTGCCGCTTCACTTCACCCCCCTCTCTGTTTTTACATAATGGTATGATCCCATATCCTCACATCTGATTGGCCGCGATGCGATTGCTGACCAATCAAAACAAAGTTCTGCCTGTAAGCACGCAGCGAAAGGAAAAAAACTGGGAGCCGGCTCTCACTCGATGCGAGCCGGCTCTTCTGATTCACTACAAAGCATCGGCTCTCAGAGCCGCATCTTTTGCGCATGACACATCACTATTCCAAAGTTCCAAATGGTGACTATTCTATCTAGCTGTATTCCTATAGAATTTACAAATCACTTCACAAACTAGCATATTGTTAACCTGGCTATCCAAACTCCTAGCTCTGGGCAAATGCTACGCCACATCCACGGATGTTAGTTTGTTCTCTGCAATAAGGCTGGATCTGACTAACTCCCCGACAATTTATAATATGCAAATACGTCTTTACACCCTACAACTTTAAAACATCCCCCAAAATTACAGTAACACTACTAAATGTTCATTTAAGTTGGAATTTGCGTCACCCACAGTGTTAGTGACCCAACACTCTTAGGGCATAAGTATGTCAACACTATTTTGGTGGGTCACATACAGTCGTGCCCAAAAGTTTTCAGAATGACACAAGTATTGGTCTCCACAAAGTTTGCTGCCTCAGTGTTGATGATGGCAATTTGCATATACTCCAGAATGTCATGAAGAGTGATCAGATGCCATGAAAATGAACTTAATCCCCCAAAAACATTTCCACTGCATTTCAGCAATGCCACAAAAGGACCAGCTGCCATCATGTCAGTGATTGTCTCGTTAACACAGGTGAGAGTGTTGACGAGGACAAGGCTGGAGATCACTCTGTCATGCTGATTGAGTTAGAATAACAGACTGGAAGCTTTAAAAGTAGGGCGGTGCTTGAAATCATTGTTATTCCTCTGTCAACCATGGTTACCTGCAAGGAAACACGTGCCGTCATCATTGCTTTGCACAAAAAGGGCTTCACAGGCAAGGATATTGCTGCTGGTAAGATTGCACCTAAATCAACCATTTATCGGATCATCAAGAACTTCAAGGAGAGAGGTTCAATTGTTGTTGTGAAGAAGGCGTCAGGGCGCCTAAGAAAGTACAGCAAGCACCAGGACTGTCTCCTAAAGTTGATTCAGCTGCGGGATCGGTGCACCACCAGTGCAGAGCTTGCTCAGGAATGGCAGCAGGCAGGTGTGAGTGCATCTGCACGCACAGTGAGGCGAAGACTTTTGGAGGATGGCCTGGTGTCAAGAAGGGCAGCAAATAAGCCACTTCTCTCCAGGAAAAACATCAGGGACAGACTGATATTCTGCAAAAGGTACAGGGATTGGACAGCTGAGGACTGGGGTAGAGTCATTTTCTCTGATGAATCCCCTTTCCGATTGTTTGGGCCATCCGGAAAACACCTTGTCCAGAGAAGACAAGGTGACTGCTACCATCAGTCCTGTGTCATGCCAACAATAAAGCATCCTCAGACCATTCATGTGTGAGGTTGCTTCTCAGCCAAGGGAGTGGGCTCACTCATAATTTTGCCTAAGAACACAGCCATGAATAAAGAATGGTACCAACACATCCTCCGAGAACAACTTCTCCCAACCATCCAAGAACAGTTTGGTGACGACCAATGCCTTTTCCAGCATGATGGAGCACCTTGCCATAAGGCAAAAGTGATAACTAAGTGGCTCGGGGAACAAAACATCGACATTTTGGGTCCATAGCCAGGATACTCCCCAGACCTTAATCCCATTGAGAACTTGTGGTCGATCCTCAAGAGGCGGGTGGACAAACAAAAACCCACAACTTCTGACAAACTCCAAGCATTGATTATGCAAGAATGGCCTGCCATCAGTCAGGATGTGGCCCAGAAGTTAATTGACAGCATGCCGGATTGCAGAGGTCTTGAAAAAGAAGGGTCAACACTGCAAATATTGACTCATAAACTGAATGTCATTGTCAATGAAAGCCTTTGACACTTATGGAATACTTGTAATTATACTTCAGTGTATCATAGTAACTACTGACATGAAGATCTAAGAACGCTGAAGCAGCAAACTTTGTGGAGACCAATTCTTGTGTCATTCTCAAAACATTTGGCCAGGACTGTACACAATAAGAAACTGTTAAATTCAACACTGTGGGTGTTACAATTCTGATCTCAAATTTGCTATGTAGAATGATTGATGTTATAAGAATAGTCTAATATAAAATTCATTTTTTTTTAGAATCTGAAACATACATTCTATAGTTCGTTTTCTTATAAAACGACCGACGCAAATGACTTACTAAAACGTTGAGCGACAGAGTGATGTGCTGCTGCTGCTGCTGCTGCGTGTTTGAGCCGTATGACGCTCCTATTCCCGCGACAAGAATCCACACCACATCGAGCACAGAAGTGTGTGATCTACTGTCATAGCAGCAGTTACTGTGGAAGAAAGAAGAGAAGAGGAGAACACTGGCCACTATCAAAGGACATTGGAACTCGCCATAAGCGAGCGCTTTTTGGGGTGCATTGACCCCTCTTGAGCAATGGCATCAATAGATCGATCAAAGGGAACGTGTGAGTATGGGCTCGCCTTTTTTTATTCCGATTTTTCATCCGTAGATTAGATTTATCGTACGGTGATGGTGATAGTAGAGTTTCCTATACAGCCTTTTGATGTCTGTGCATGGAAACAAGAGGCAGACAAGATTGGAAATGTAAAAGAAGCAGCGCGCTCCGTGTATGCAGACATGTTGTACAGATTGCACAACATATGACCACATAAATGAACGGCACAATATTTCCCATGTATGTTTTTTTGTTTGCAGACTTCATAACAAAAGGGTCAAGTCTTGATTCATTATCAGCTGCTAGTGAACATACCATAAATTAGCAATATCTTAAAGGAGACGCGCGCGTGTTTAGACAACATCAGCACCACCTCGAATGGATGGAGTTGTCATCTGATCCTGGCGACAGAAATAGCCCAACTTCAAGCGCCACGTAGGTGAGGGATGCATGCTCATACGATATTTTCAATAGATGATCAAACAATTTGCTCAAGGTAAATTTCGATTACATAAGCTAAAATGTATAGCTTGCAATTCAATTGTCAAAACCGTTCAGGTTTATTTAATTAGACCACTCATTTAGTAGTCTATACTAATTACAATTATATACCAATAAACACATGAAGATAGTGTTTTGTTGATCACTTGTACATTATTGAAAACAAGGAACCTTTAGGCTATTTGGGCAGCAGTTTCGGCATGGGGCGCCTGCCTGTTGACTCTTGGTGTAGATCGACTTTAGCTCTCCTGTTATGTCAGAAATGTTTGGTAAGCTATAGGACAACCAGTGGCGTAGCTTCAGCCGGTGCGGTCGCACCAGGGCCCGCGACGTACATGGGCTCCGTGACCGCCCCGATATGCGGAGCTGCAGGCTCCCTATGTAATTTGAGTACCGCCCCACCATGCCCAAGTATTAATTGTTGACGCGGGTCTATTACGTCTATGATTTATCAAGATGATCTTTCTTTAAATTACACTATATGATAAATGATCCCACTGATGGTTTCACCAACAACATTGTTTTGCCACTACATAAGTCAGCATGATATTTTAGTGTATTGCTGACAATAAATCAAATTAATTTGCTAAATAAATCATATTATTCAATAGTTTCAATACCATGTTAAGATAATGAAATGCATTCTGGGATTCATTGTGAAAATACTCTCCAAAGCCTTGTTATTTCTGTCATCATTGTAAGCAACAGTTGATCTAGCTATCAAGAGACAGTGGCCGAGAAAAAAAAAAGAAAGAGAGTGAAAGTCGAGAATAGAAAATTATGGATTTAAAAATCAGCAATGTATCAACACAAAAGTGGAGCCCAAAAGAGGAAGGCCAGAAATGAGAAAGCAAAGGAGTTATCAAAATGTGTTAAATTAGATTCCTTTCTCAAATGCAATTCAAGTGCAGCCATTGCTAGCACAAGCAATGTAGCGGGACCAGAAGAGGATGTAGGTTTATCATCGCCAGCAGCAGCTTTTAGCAGGTCAAGTGAGCCAAGGGCAAGCTGTTCCATCGTGCCAGAAGAAGCAACTTTGACAGAGGAGGATACAGGTTGTCAGGTATCGGCGGATACGACCCTGAGCACAAGCCAGGCCGGACAAGCTATCCCCGGCCGGGCGGGGAGGAAGAGGAGCAGGGCGAGGCTAGAATCGTGGGGGCTGAGGAAACAGGTGGAAGTGGGACAGACGGCCTTTTTACCTATCCAACTGACAGGGGGCATTATGCAAGAAATGTGGATGCAAAAGTTAAACGGCACGTTACTTCATTAGGCTCGTGTAAGCCTACTGGCCGTGGTATTACACCACTACAACCAAGGCTGGAATCAAATGACCACGTACATGGCTATGTTATTCGGCCAAGCTAGATTGCGGGTATTGTGAGCCTTGCTGGCTGTTTCGAGATCGGAGTGCCCCTTTCTTCTCTGATGCGTGGGTGAATGGGGTGAGAGATTGGCGCCATCTAACATCCAAAATAGCATGTCACGAGACATCCCACTTGATTGATTTGCTGGTGTTTTTGCTATAGGCCTCTGCGGGAGGCAGATCATTTGAAATACCGGTATGTCAGTTTTGCCGCCGTGCATAACTTCAGCGAGCATGAGCCTGTACTGGGTCATTAGCTGTGTTTCGTGTTTCTGTCAAGAGATTGATCTATATATTTATGTTTTATAATATTGGCTATTGCCTATTATTTGCAGATAAAATAGGGTGTTTTTTGATCGCTTTGTGCTTTCCGTGGTGCTGATCGATTTATACGGGTTAATTTCTGACCGCCGTCCATGGTGCTGAATGTATTGGCTATGTTGCGGCTCCTCTGGTAACAGCTTCAAATGAGCCCTTAGATTAGGTTCTGCTCTGCTGTTACAATGCTTAGTAATATTAACACACAGCCTTACCAACAAGATATTTAAAATTTTAAGGGAAATATTGGTCGTGATAGGGGCCCGTAATATTTTTGGGCACCTGGGCCCGTCATAATTAAGCTACGTTACTGAGGACAACCGTAACATGATGATGTGCAACTAGCAGACCGTGTGATCTTGGGATGGAATCAGTCGAATGGAAAGCCACAGTAGCAACATCTGGACTGAAACCTAAAGGGGAATGTGACATGACACAAGGTTTAATTGGATAGACAAGGACTTTTATTCTGAGGTGAGTGAAAGGCAATGCATTTTTTACACTGGATGGGCCTAAACTCACAACTGTGCATGTAATAACGCCATTTACTGTACCATTTACCTAAACACAAAATATAATTTCAGTCTACCTGCAGGATATTATTTTTGGGTCTTTCTGGTGTCAGGGGACACAGGTAGCGTAGCGGTTAAAAGCGTTAGGCCAGTAACCGAAAGGGCACTGGTTCGAATCCCTGAGCCTGAGCCGACTAGGTGGATAAATCTGCCAATGTGCCCTTGAGCAATGCACTTAACCCTAATTGCTCCTGTCGCTATGGATAAGAGCATCTGCTAAATTACTAAAATGTAAATGTAGTCATTGAGGACGCCTGTATGAAATGGCTAGCATGATACAAATTCAATCATAGTACTGTGGTGCTTTAGGTGGATACAAGTTTGCCTTGAGAGGATACATTATTATTGTCCAGTGGAGTGGACTGGACAGTCGGCTGCAGTGGCTCTACTGTGGCAATGAAGAGTGATCAGCGCCGTGGTGCTGAAATTCACCCGCATCGCTTTGCGGAAATTGAAGGGTTTAAGTAGGACTTTCAGAAGAGCGAGAAGAGGGATTGTTGAGTTTATCTTGACTGTAGATTGTGCTTATATTGGGGTTTGGGTTGTCTGACAACCCAGTTCCTTGTGAATTGGTTGTCATGTATACCACCACCTCAACCACCACCTCCTAGCCTGTTCCCCTGCAGACCCTTGTGTTATCGCTTATCTATTCAGTGTTCACGCCCGGGCCTAAGCCTGACTTGATTACTGTACACTTCATTTGTAGCACTGCTGTACTGCTGGGCCCGCTGGGGCCTGTCCATCTGTATGCAGGAGCTAATTTAAGGGACTGAATCCCTTTGCGTGTTAGCCTACCTGATAATCACCAGCCACATACAGTTGAAGTCGAAAGTTTACATACACTTAGGTTGAAGTCATTAAAACTCATTTTTCAACAAACTATAGTTTTGGCAAGTCGGTTAGGACATCTACTTTCATTCTTTCAACAATTGTTTACAGACAGATTATTTCACTTATAATTCACTATATCACAATTCCAGTGGGTCAGAAGTTACACTAAATTGACTGTGCCTTTAAACAGCTTGGAAAATTCCAGAAAATGATGTCATGGCTTTAGAAGCTTCTGATAATTGACATCATTTGAGTCAATTGTATTTCAAGGCCTACCTTCGAACTCAGTGCCTCCACAAGTCTGGTTCATCCCTGGGAGCAATTTCCAAATGCCTGAAGGTACCACGTTCATCTGTACAAACAATAGTACGCAAGTATAAACACCATGGGACCGCGCAGCCGTCATACCGCTCAGGAAGGAGACGCGTTCTGTCTCCTAGAGATGAACGTACTTTGGTGCGAAAAGTGCAAATCAATCCCAGAACAACAGCAAAGGACCTTGTGAAGATGCTGGAGGAAACAGGTACAAAAGTATCTATATCCACAGTAAAATGAGTCCTATATCGACATAACCTGAAAGGCCGCTCAGCAAGGAAGAAGCCACTGCTCCAAAACCGCCATAATAGATGGCATCATGAGGAAGGAAAATGATGTGGATGTATTGAAGCAACATCTCAAGACATCAGTCAGGAAGTTGAAGGTTGGTCGCAAATGGGTCTTTCAAATGGACAATGACCCCAAACATACTTCCAAAATGGCTTAAGGACAACAAAGTCAAGGTATTGGAGTTGCCATCACAAAGCCCTGACCTCAATCCTATAGAAAATTTGTGGGCAGAACTGAAAAAGCCTGTGCGAGCAAGGAGGCCTACAAACCCGATTCAGTTACACGAGTTCTGTCAGGAGGAATGGGCCAAAATTCACCCAACTTATTGTGGGAAGCTTGTGGAAGGCTACCCGAAACGTTTGACCCAAGTGAAACAATTTAAAGGCAATGCTACCAAATACTAATTGAGTGTATGTCAACTTCTGACCCACTGGGAATGTGATGAAAGAAATTAAAGCTGAAATAAATCAATCTCTCTACTATTATTCTGACATTTCACATTCTTAAAATAAAGTGGTGATCCTTACTGACCTAAGACAGGGCATTTTTCCTAGGATTAAATGTAAATTGTGAAAAACTGAGTTGAAATATATTTGGCTAAGGTGTATGTAAACTTCCAACTTCAACTGTAACTACTGTAGCCTCTAACGGTGCTGTTTCTCAGCTAACCACATGGGGACATGTAATTACTAGTTACCTCATCATGTGTGAAAGTGATATGGCCACTTGCTGGTCCAGACCAATGTTGCACATCAGAGGTCCCATAGGACACAAATCTCTCCAATTTCTGTCCTGTCTGGCTTTTTATGGGTCACCCATAATCAGAGGCCCTACCAATCAGTCAGCTGATTGCTTCAGTCGATTCATTAAGACTGCTACATTGTGCTGTCCGATCTTCACTAAGTTTGGCACCATACTGTTGGAGTGCTGAAAATAAATGTTTCTCTCTGAAAGGTAAGCCGCTGAGGGAGAGTAATGCGTTGAATTAGCTGGTTTATTGAAGTGGAATCTAATTTGTCTGGAAATTTCAGCTTCTCTTCCCTATCATCAGAGTCAACTCTTTCCTTTACAATTCAAACTTTTGGGAAATCTGTGAGGGCCGGTGTGGGTGCAGGTTTTTGTTCCAGTCAGGCAGTATCACACCTCATTCTACCAATGTACCAAGTAGTTGTCAATCAAGACTTCTTTAGAATTGGAACACCCAATACCAAGAGTAGGCACTCTTACCCACATAGGCTTGGTGTAGATGCAGGCTTTTATTCCAGCTTTTCAATCAAAACCTTGATTATTTGAATCAGAGGCATCCCCCCTTGCCCTTCTTGCCCCTCTCACCTAAACCCATACTGCACTGAGATGAAATCTACCTCTGCAAAGCCTACCACCAGAGAGTATACCTGAGTGATGTCTTTAATACACCCAGAACCTGCAAGACTGTCTAGTGTAGCACACTGGCATATTGAGGTCATCCATCTCACACATGGTCTCAACACCTGAGTCCTACATTCGCTCCACCTCTCTGCTTAGGTGTGCATGTGTAATAACTTCATAAGCACGACTGAAGTACCCCTCACTACCAAACCAAGGAACAGCCCTAACGTGACTCGCAGCATAGCCTGCCCATGCATATAAAACTAATTCCATGTTTCACCCCATGTCTTTCCAACTGTCAGTCATTTCTGCCAAGCCCATTCAACATTGATGCTGCTGGACATTTATGGAAGCCACTCACACTCTGACACATTCAGCTAATGATGAGGGAGGAGGGAGAGCAGGAACCCTGCTACATTATGGAATATTCATGGCCTGCTTTTAAGGGTCGCGAGGGGTGATTGAAGGAGAGAGGGACAGAGCGAGAGAGAGAGAGAGAGAGCGAGAGAGAGCAATCCTGCAGTTGTGCACTGATCTCTTCTTCCTTCAGAAGTAGCCTACTGTTTAACAACACTCTTGGCAAATCTATTTAGTTGCTTGGACACTTTATACGGCCCTTGTCTTCTCTCTTCCTGTGTGTTTCTGACTTCAACCCGAGGTGACCCAGCTCTTCCTTTGATCTAATCCAGGTCGGGGGAGTTTTCTTGCTATCGCTTAAGTCAGAAAAGTGCAGCGCTAGTTTGTAAGATGCGTTTATGTTCAAACAGGTTTCAACCATCAAATGGTACATCACTTCGGTTGAGTTGTGAGGGAAAGAGGGGGATTCTCGCTCATATTCAGTCTGATGAATATTGGGGAAACAATCACCATGTTAGCCGAGGGTCATTGCTAGCTCCTTCACATAGCTTTATCAACTACCAGAGACAGTGGAAGCTCTGCTTTGCTTACTAACTGTCAATCATGAATTCAGAATATCAAAACCATCCATTCAAACAGACAAGCACCAGAATCCAATGAACCATAATAGATCCTTAGGCGTGGCTACTGAGGAGAAATTGAAATGCATGGCGTCTTTTGAAGTATGACGGATAATACTGTTTGTTTGATGACTAGCCCACACAAGTGTAGCCGGGTGCTTGACTTAATAAGAGGACAACAAATAGCAGCCACTGTTGTTTCCCAAAAGCCCAACAATGCCCAACCAGCTTTCACTGCAACACATACTGCTCTTTCCACGACATAGACTGACCAGGTGAATCCAGGTGAAAGCTATAATCCCTTATTGAGGTCACTTGTTAAATCCACTTCAATCAGTGTAGATGAAGGATAGGTTTTGAGGATTTTTAAGCCTTGAGACAGTTGAGACATGGATTGTGTATGTGTGCCATTCAGAGGGTGAATGGGCAAGAAACATTTTTTTGAAGTGCCTTTGAACGAGGTATGGTAGTAAGTGCCCGTTTGTGCCAAAAACTGTAACGCTGCTGGGTTTATCACCCTCAACAGTTTCCGTGTATCAAGAATGGTCCACCACCCAAAGTACATCCAGCCAACTTGACACAACTGTATTTGTATTTGTATTTATTAGGGATCCCCATTAGCTGTTGCCAAGGCAGCAGCTACTCTTCCTGGGGTCCAACACATTAAAGCACTTACATTACATATAAATCAAAAGATAAAACAGAACATTATATAACATTATTACACCACTACATATCTACAATACAAAATGTATAATACCACCATACAACAATATCACAATGTGTGCATATGCATGTGTCTGTACCTTTGTGTGTCTCTTCACAGTCCCCTTTGTTCCATAAGGTGTATTTTTACCTGTCTTTTTCTTTCAAATCTGATTCTACTGCTTGCATCAGTTACCTGATGTGTAATAGAGTTCCATGTAGTCATGGCTCTATGTAGTACTGTGCACCTCCCATAGTCTGTTCTGGACTTGGGGACTGTGAACAGACCTCTGGTGGCATGTCTTGTGGGATATGCATGGGTGTCCGAGCTTTGTGCTAGTAGTTTAAACAGATAGCTTGGTACATTCAGCTTGTCAACACCTCTTACAAAAACAAGTAGCGATGAAGTCAATCTCTCTTCCACTTTGAGCCATGAGAGATTGACATGCATGTCATTAATGTTAGCTCTCGGTGTACTTTTAAGGGCCAGCCGTGCTGCCCTGTTCTGAGCCAACTGCAATTTTCCCAAGTCCCTCTTCGTGGCACCTGACCACACTACTGAAACAGTAGTCCAGGTGCGACAAAACTAGGGCCTGTAGGACCTGCCTTGTTGGTGGTGCTGTTAACAAGGCAGAGTAGCGCTTTATTATGGACAGACTTCTCCCCATCTTAACCACTGTTGTATCAAGATGTTTTGTCCATGACAGTTTACAATCTAAGCTTACTCCAAGCAGTTTAGTCACCTCAACTTGCTCAATTTCCACATTATTCATTACAAGATGTAGTTGAGGTTTAGGGTTTAGTGAATGATTTGTCCCAAATACATTGCTTTTAGTTTAGGAAGTATTTAGGACTAACTCATTCCTTGTTACCCATTCCGAAACTAACTGCAGCTCTTTGTTAAGTGTTGCAGTCATTTCAGTTGTGGAGTCATCCGCATACGTGGCATGTCATTAGTAAAGATTGAATAAAGTAAGGAGCCTAGTAAGGGGCTTAAACATCTACCCTGGGGAATTCCTGATTCTACATGGATTATGTTTGAGAGGCTTCCATTATAGAACACCCTTTGTGTTCTGTTAGACAAGTAACTCTTTATCCACAATATAGCAGGGGGTGTAAAGCCATAACACATACATTTTTCCAGCAGCAGACTATGATCGATAATGTCAAAAGCTGCACTGAAGTCTAACAAGACAGCCCCAACAATCATTTTATCGTCAATTTATCTCAGCCAATCATCAGTCATTTGTGTAAGTGCTGTGCTTGTTGAGTGTCCTTCCTTATAAGCGTGCTGAAAGTCTGTGAAATAGCATTGTATCTGGTCAAACACCATTTTGTCCAGAAGTTTTCTAAGGGTTGGTAACATGCTGTTTGGTTGGCTAGTTGAGCCAGTAAAGGGGGCTTTACTATTCTTGGGTAGTGGAATTACTTTAGCTTCCCTCCAGGGCTGAGGGCACACACTTTCTAGTAGCCTTAAATTGAAGATGTGGCAATATCGGCCGCTATTATCCTCAGTAATTTTACATCCAGATTGTCAGACCATTGTTGATAGACAACAATACTTTTTTCACCTCTTCCACACTGACTTTACGGAATTCAAAAGTGCAATTCTTGTTTTTCATAATTTGGTCATATATACTTGGATATGTAGTCTCAGCATTTGTTGCTGGCATATCATACCTAAGTTTGCTTATCTTGCCAATGAAAATGTCATTAAAATAGTTGCCAATACCAGTGGGTTTTGTGATGAATGAGCAATCTAATTCAGTCAATGATGGAGCTGAGTTTGTCTTTTTTCCCAAAATGTCATTTAATGTGCTGCAAAGTTATTTACTATCATTCTTTATATAATTGATCTTTCAGATTATTGTTTATTTTTCGTATTACTAGTCACGTGATGTCTTAATTTGCAGTGCGTTTTCCAATCAGTTGGGCTTCCAGACTTATTTGCCTTACCTTTTGCCTTATCCTTCTCAACCATACCATTTTTCAATTATTGACTTTGTTTCTCAGGCTGCACATGTTAGCACTTTTCAGGGTTGCTTGATTGTTTTCAGTGCTTTACTGGGAAGCTTATCCGAAGTAGACTTGTTCATGTTATTTATATTGGAGCTGATGGTGGTCTTCCGACTAGGGCACACTGCCTCAGTACTAACAGTGCAACTCTGGTTCATAGGCTAATGATTACTGCATACAATAGCTGTAGGATCAACAGAGGTATTCAGGGCAATTAGGGGGACATACATTAAGTTACTTAGATTGTGTCTGCCAACACCCCTAGGATAATGTACATTTGATGCAGCATTATGACGAATCATTGTCACAATGGTAGGGATTAACTGAACTGGTCTTGGGATTTTGATAAGTAATTGTTTCAACACAGCTTTGTAATGCGTGGACAGAGTCTAGGAGCCAAGATTATTTGGATGGACTCCGTCATTCCTGTAGAGCAGCTTCTGTTTCCAGAAGGTGTCAAAGTTATCTATAAAAGTGATTCTGTGGGAAGCATTGGCATCAATTTAGGCCAGCATCGCTGTGGAACGCTTTCAACACCTTGTAGAGTCCATGCCCCGACGAATTGAGGCTGTTCTGAGGGCAAAATTTTGCAATTCAATATTGGGAAGGTGTTCCTAATGTTTGGTATACTCAGTGTAGACGTTAGCCAGATACCTCCTGTTTCTAATGCAAAGCTTTCACAATGCTTCACTTTATATGAGCACAAGAAATATCTGCCAATGTCCAGCCAATTTGTTTCCCCAAGAGCATCACCTTCTATGCCTCGAGAGATGGTGCTACTATGCTTCTAAATGAGAGGTATCCAGTGTCAAATTCAAAGCAGTGACCACATTAAGGATGTTTCAATTCAGTTCTGTTCTCTGACCTCTGGCAGGTTACAAGAGCCAGAACCCTGAATACTGCAACACATACCTGTCTTTCTAATGTTGGTTTATGACCCCATAAATACCTAACCTCTCCCAAACCTCTACCAAGATGGAGGTTTGCAGTATGGTAACATCAAAAGGTTGGACAATGAACAATATTTCTGTGATCCAACCAGTTGAAAGTGTCCGTAATATCCCAGACCAGTTGTTGTCTGGGATATTATTATTGCATGATAATACATCATTGTATCTTTGAACATCTACACATTCTAGTTATAAGATGAAAATGTAAATGCAGTCCAATTTATATGATTCAATATGAAACTATTTGTGAGAAGATTAAATGTGATTTTGTCTTTTAAAGGAGATAATTGTTTGCATAGTCAGTGGCCACACCCAAGTGAACAGACATTGGTTGAGAACTATGAAACACGCCCTTCTCCTTCCCAGTATGAAGCCCCATTGGCGGAAGTCAATCTCATGTTCCCGATCATTTAAAGGGCTAATTTCAACTACAACCTAACTAAATTTACATGAGATCAGGTAACGTGGCGGTGACGATCACCACGTTGAAATGGTGAATTTCGACTAGACCAGACAGAATATCACGTGAGCTGATTATGGCAAAATGGTATGAACTATTTGATCACTAAAGAAGAAGTGATATACTCTACGACCAGAAAGACTCTACAATGGACAATGGCGATCTCTGCTTGGCAAACCAGAGCCTTACATCTTCGACCAATCTATCGAAGCGCAGCTCAAGAGTAAATATATAATTCCCTTTCTTTTTCCGAATGGGTGGTTATGTAACGCCTGTGCCTTCTATCTCGACAGTGCTCCTCCCGCCCCGGCACTCTGGCTCGCCGTTATACTAACCACCGGCACGAGTATGATGGCAGCCGCGCTCACGCGCCCACACCTGATGCCCATCCCCTGATTCCACACACACACACACACACCGGTTTCCACTTGCTTGTTAGCACTCCCTATATATGTTCCCCTCCCTCAGTGGTGCGTGTGGATTATTGTGTGTTATTAAATTGTCAGTTCTCTACGTTGCTCATTCTTATTTTCATTTTGTGTTTGACCTCCTCCTTTTCTGTTCTTAACCCTCGCACTGTCACAGGTTATTAGAATGCACCAGATCTTGTATTTACATTGAGCATCCAGGTCAGATAGAGACACATCCCTTTGTCTTTCAGCCTTCACGGCCTTTGTAATGGTGATGGTGGGTGGAAGCAATCGCACGGACACACACGAAGTCTCCAAGGATAGTTGATTTAATTAGAAAATCCAAAATACCAAACGGTACCCAAAAGGGAAAAAGGCACAGCACTGTGCCGAACAAAAATACTACCCTACCAAAACAAATATTCCAAAACACGCAGGTAGAATACAAGAACTCCGGCGCAGACTGAAAAGTCTGACCGTAACAAGGGTTAATCACCGACATCACACAGTAGTTTCCTACTCCCTAAATACCCCCCCTAACTTCCCAAATAATAAACAGGTGCGTAGCTGCGTAGTTCAGCTCCTCCTGGGATTTAGCACCCTCCATTCCCCCAACACTAGTTAATAGGAGGGAGACGCCGAACGCTGGATGGCGGAGGGTGGATCCAGCGTTGGTGTTACAGAGCCCCTCTCTCCAGGCGCTGCTCCAGCCGCGCCTCTGCGTCTCCCACAGGGACGGCCCCGAGGGTGGGGAGCTGGGCGGTCGGGACGGCGCCGGTGGAAGTCCTCCACTAGCGATGTGTCCAGTATGTCGCCGGAAGCCTCCCACGATCGTTCCTCGGGGCCGCACCCTTCCCAGTCCACCAGATATTGGAGCCTTCCTCTACGACGCCGGGAGTCCAACAACGAGCGGACTGTATACGCCACCTCTCCCTCAATGTCCAGGGGAGGGGGTGGGGCGTCGTGGGTGACTGCGAGGGGCCCCGCCACTACCGGCCTAAGGAGTGACACATGAAAGGAGTTAGCAATTCTATATCCCGGAGGCAACTGTAGCGTGTAGGTCACGTCATTGACCTGGCGGACCACCTTGAATGGTCCCACAAACCGTGGGCTTAATTTTCGGCAGGGCAGTCGAAGCGGGAGGTCACGTGTCGACAGCCAAACTCGATCGCCCGGTCGAAACTGCGGAGCATCCATACGCCTTCTGTCGGCCTGTTCCTTTTGTCTGCGTACTGCTCGCTGGAGGTGAGTGTGCGCAGCATCCCAGACCTCTTCCGCTCGCTGGAACCATGCATCCACAGCTGGGGCGTCAATTTGGCTTGGATGCCAGGGGGCTAGGGCGGGTTGATACCCTAGCACACACTGAAAGGGAGTCAGATTAGTCGAAGCATGACGTAACGAATTTTGGGCGTACTCGGCCCAGGGTACATATCCAGCCCAGTCCAATGGCCTGTCGTGACAGTAGGTCCGTAGGAACCTCCCCAACTCTTGATTCTGTCGTTCCACCTGTCCGTTAGATTGCGGTCTATAGCCTGAAGTCAAACTCACCGCGACCCCCAGTCGTTCCATGAAGGCTCTCCACACCCGCGAGGTAAACTGGGGTCCGCGATCGGAAACGATGTCCTCAGGTATTCCATAGTGCCTAAAAACATGCTGAAACAATGATTCTGCTGTTTGGAGCGCTGTAGGAATACCGGGCAAGGGGAGGAACCTGCAGGCTTTAGAAAACCTGTCCACGATGACCAGGATAGTGGTGCATTCCCTGGAAGGAGGGAGGTCAGTAACAAAGTCAATGGATATATGAGACCATGGTCTCTGGGGAATGGGCAGCGGATGTAGCTTTCCGTATGGTAAATGACGGGGAGATTTGCTTTGAGCACATATGGCGCATGACTGTACATATTCCCGAACCTCTCGACTGAGATGTGGCCACCAATATTTCCGGGATAACGTGTCTATGGTGCGTGCCATACCTGGATGTCCAGTAGCGGGTGACGTGTGAGCCCATGCAATGAGTCGGTCCCGAATCTCAGGAGGGACATACGTGCGGTCCGGAGGACACAAGGCGGGTGGTGGTTGATTGGCCAGGGCTCGTCTGATATCCTCGTCCACTCCCCAAAGTACTGGTGCCACAATGCAAGATGAGGGGAGAATGGGCGCGTCCTCTGACGCTCTCCCTTCACCTTCATAAATGCGGGACAGGGCATCCGCTTTAGTGTTCTTGGACCCTGGCCTGTAAGACAAGGTAAATTCAAATCTTGAAAAGAAGAGAGCCCACCTGGCTTGACGAGAGTTGAGTCGTTTGGCCGTTCTGATGTATTCAAGGTTTTTGTGATCGGTAAGGACGAGGAATGGGTGTTTGGCCCCCTCCAGCCACTGCCTCCATTGCTCCAATGCCTTCTTCACCGCCAACAGCTCCCGGTCTCCAACGTCGTAGTTGCGTTCTGCCGGGTTGAGTTTATAGGAGAAGAAGGCACAGGGAAACAATTTGGGGTTAGGGTGACCTTGTCTTTGGGATAGCACGGCTCCGATTCCTACCTCCGATGCGTCCACTTCAACCTCAAAAGGCAGATTTGCGTCAGGATGTTTCAGGAGCGGGGCGGACGTGAACTGTTCCTTTAAGCCATGAAAACTCTGCTCTGCCTCTGGAGTCCAGCGTACTTTCCCTGTTCCTCCCCTGAGAAGTGAGGTCAGGGGGGCTGCAATACTACTGAAATTGCGTATAAAACGCCGGTAATAGTTGGAAAACCCCAAGAATCTTTGCAAAGCCTTGACATTGTGGGGAACAGGCCACTCCCTTACCGCTTGGATTTTGTCCTGATTCATGGTGACCCCTGCCGGGTTAATATCATACCCCAAAAACGAGATTTCCTTTTGATGGAAAACGCACTTTTCCGCCTTGGCATACAGGTGATTGTCGATGAGGCGCTTCAGGACGGTCCGGACGTGGTTCACGTGTGCTTCATAGGAGGGGGAGTAAATCAAAATATCATCGATGTACACAATGACGTAGCGACCAATCAGATCTCTGAACACATTGTTCACAAAAGCCTGAAATACAGAAGGAGCGTTAGATAATCCAAAGGGCATGACCAGATACTCGTAATGGCCCGTAGGAGTGCAGAAGGCGGTTTTCCATTCATCTCCTTCCTTTATCCGAATCAAGTTGTAGGCGCTGCGCAAATCCAATTTTGTGAAGATACGGGCGCCATGCAACTGTTCGATGCTAGCGGTGATAAGCGGCAGAGGATACTTGTATTTGACTGTGATGTTGTTCAAACCGCGATAGTCTATACACGGTCTCAGTCCTCCGTCTTTCTTCTTAATAAAAAAGAAGCTGGATGAAGCCGGCGAAACTGAATGCCTAATAAACCCCTGCTGAAGGTATTCCTGGAGGTACACCTCCATGGCTTGCGTTTCTGCATACGACAGCGGGTACACATGACCCCTGGGCAGAGGCGCCCCTTCCAAAAGCTGTATAGCACAGTCTCCACTTCGGTGTGGGGGTAATTGCGTGGCCTTAATTTCCGAAAAGGCCTCAGATAAATCCCGATATGGATCTGGTAACTGAGTGGTAGACGCGTTATCCGGACTCTCCATGGTATTGGTATTTACGGATACGGCTATACATCGTGATTGACACGTAAGAGACCAGTCGAGTATAGCTCCTTGTGTCCAAGAAATAATCGGATCGTGTAATTGTAACCAGGGCATTCCTAACACGACTGCATGGCGGGGAGTGTGTAATACCTTAAATGACAGGTTTTCCTGGTGCTTGCCAATTCGTACCTGTAAAGGGACAGTGTCTTGCGTAACCGTTCCGCTCCCTAACGGTTTGCTATCTAAACCTTCCACTGCTAGGGGCTTAGCTAAGGGCCTCAATGGAATCCCCCATATGGCCACTATACGTTGATCGATAAAGTTGCCCGCGGACCCGGAATCAATCAATGCCTGTAGACATGGCTGTTTATTAATGCCCTCTAGTACCACATCCACCAACACAGGCCGACTCTCAGAGCAATTAGCAGAATTAAGTGCTCCTACCTGGGTTGGCGACTGTAGTGTCCTCTCTTGTTTGAAGGAGTAGGTCCGTGAAGCGAGCAAGACGCACTGTCTGCTCCAATGTCCTTGTTCTCCACAGTACAAACAGAGGCCGTTTCTGAGTCTCCTATGCCGTTCCAATGCCGACAGATGTGTGGAATCCACTTCCATAAGTTCATCTCGCTGCTCCATAGGAAGGGTTGTCCTGATCGGAGTTCTCCGGCCCCTCCGGCGTCCCCGGATGAGATTGTCCAAACGAATAGCGACACGCACGAGCTGATCTAATCCCATATCCTCGTCACGGCAGGCTAGTTCGTTTTGGATGTCTGGATTCAGACCTTGCCTAAAATGCGCTATGAGCGCCGCTTCGTTCCATCCGCTTCCTGCCGCCACCGTACGAAACTGGAGCGCGTAATCTGCCGCGGACCGAGTCCCCTGTTCCAACTGTATCAAACGTTCACTCGCTTCTTTACCCTCCACTGGATGATCAAAAACAGCCCTAAAGAGTGTCTTAAACTCATCATAGCGTTGAAGCGCCTGATGACCTCGAGCCCAGAGCGCGGTAGCCCACTCCGACGCACTTCCAGTGAGACAAGATATGATGAAATCCACCTTCTGTGCGTCTGTGGGTGGAAGGCCTTGTTGGGAAGAAAAATGTAATTCGCACTGGAGAAGGAAGCTCTTACAGGTCGCTGCGTTGCCTGCATAACGCTCCGGCGCTGGAATTCTTAGACCTGTTCCGCTCTCCGATCCCCTTTCCCGGTCCGCCAAGTCCGCACCCGCTGTAACTGGACCCGTGGGTAATGCCTGATCCAGCCGGTTCAAAGTCGTCAGGACCGTGTTCATAGCCTCCGCTAACTGGGAGAGTTGTTGCTCGTGCCTAACGAGAGCCTGGTCTGTCCCCTCGTTCGTCGGGGAAGGTTCGGTGGGTCCTGCTGCTTCCATGAAGAAGGTCGGTGATTCTGTAATGGTGATGGTGGGTGGAAGCAATCGCACGGACACACACGAAGTCTCCAAGGATAGTTGATTTAATTAGAAAATCCAAAATACCAAACGGTACCCAAAAGGGAAAAAGGCACAGCACTGTGCCGAACAAAAATACTACCCTACCAAAACAAATATTCCAAAACACGCAGGTAGAATACAAGAACTCCGGCGCAGACTGAAAAGTCTGACCGTAACAAGGGTTAATCACCGACATCACACAGTAGTTTCCTACTCCCTAAATACCCCCCCTAACTTCCCAAATAATAAACAGGTGCGTAGCTGCGTAGTTCAGCTCCTCCTGGGATTTAGCACCCTCCATTCCCCCAACACTAGTTAATAGGAGGGAGACGCCGAACGCTGGATGGCGGAGGGTGGATCCAGCGTTGGTGTTACAGCCTTTCATTCCCCCACCCACTTTCCTTTGTGTAACCAGCGGTCATATCGGGTTAGTCCACTAGGGACTTTACATGATATGATGAATTAATCAATGTTTGATCTATCCTGTTGTAATTCTGTGTGATTATTTAGATTAGTTAGTAAATAAATAATTAAGCCAATTTGTGTGTTGCTGATTCATCATTCGGACTAGGGTTCGTGCAGATTAGATCTTATGAACATCAGAATGAGACTGATAAAGGTAAAGATGAATAATTGACTGCTATTGATGTAAAAGATAATCAGATCTTTAAGAGCGGGAGATAGCCGTTCTATATAAACCAATGCTTCCGTGGTGCCCCAGGTTATTAATGGATAACTGTTGCACGATTGAATTCAATCACATAATCAATTAAACGTTAGGTAATTGATAAAATAGCATGTCAAAACATTAATCATAGCAACGTTACGACAATTCTTTCTTTCTCTCTCTCTCTCTCTCTCTCTCTCTCTCTCTCTCTCTCTCTCTCTCTCTCTCTCTCTCTCTCTCTCTCTCTCTCTCTCTCTCTCTTTTTCCCTCTTCCATGTCCATTCCCCTTCTCTCTTTCTCTTCTGTCTGTCCCTGTCTCTATATATCCTTTTCCCTCTCCTCCTTTTATTCCACCCCTCTCTTTCTATACCCAGGCTTCTGTTTTTCTCCTCTCTTTTCTCTTCGCCCTTCCCTCTCTCTTTCATCTTCTCTCTGTTACATAACATATCATCTTCTCTCTGTTAGATAACACCATCTTCTCTCTGTTACATAACATATCATCTTCTCTCTGTTACATAACATATCATCTTCTCTCTGTTACATAACATATCATAGCCTGTGCGGAGACAGAGGCGGTGACCCCAGCTTGACAATATTCTGACAGCCAAACAAAAGGTAGGGCTTTGGCACAGGCAGCTGCCCTGTCTCTGTGCTCCTCCATCAGAGAGCTTGTTTCAGATGAGTCTCTGCTATGATTTATTCATTCTGGAAGGAAGGGGCCTCACCTTTCCATCCCTATTTGTTTGCTGCACTCAATAAGAAGCAACTCTACTGCTTGTCCAAGCTGTTTTGATAACTCTGATTACAGACGACTTCCCTACCAGCTCCACTCTATTTGGTGGTTACTGGTTAGTCAGACAGTGTCAGTGTGGGTTTGTGTCAATGTGACATATCGTTGCTTTTATGTTTCTGAGGCGTTGTGTGAGCGTTGGGACAGGGTCTCTGTTCTGTTCTGTTCTGTTCTTTCAGTGTAGAGAACACCTGTTCAATTGGTGACTGACTGGGAGAGAGTGATGCAACTGAATTGTAATGGGACATCTCTCTATCTCTCTATATCTCTCTCTGCCCACTCAAGGCACTGAGCCCGACCATGGAGGCGTAATGTAAAATAATCTGTAAAAAAAGAGAGAGGGGGAGAGAGAGAGCAGAGGTGTGTGTGTGTGTGTTTGTGTGTGTGTCTGTGTGCTGTATGAGAGAGAGAGAGAGAGAGAGAGAGAGATAGGGAGAGTGAGAGAGAGAGAGAGGGCAAGAGAGAAGGAAAGAGTGTGTGGGAGAGAGAGAGTAAGAGACAGAGAGAGAGAGAGAGAGAGAGAGAGAGAGAGAGAGAGAGCGTGTGTTGTGTGTGAGAGAGAGAGAGAGAGAGAGAGAGAGAGCGTGTGTTGTGTGAGAGTTTGCTTTAGGCCCTTTTTCACCCTGGGGATTTACAGGGTTCTTTTTGTATCTTGAAAAACCAGGTTACCCACTTGCCTGTCACTTGGTGCTGTGCTGGACTGCCTTAATTCCCCCAGGTGGCACTAAAATAACCACTAATGCTCTATGAATCCCCCGACTGCTTCGTTTGGCTGGAAAACCCTCTTTCCTTCTACTGATGTCTACAAAGTTCGATGCGCCATGACAGCGATTGTTAACAGTCCTAATACTGCTGCAACCAAAGCATCACAGCCCTGCATATGAAGTAACCACGAGGGAGTAAAAATTATAGACAGTTATACAACACAGTGGTACGTTTCAAAGAACAAGAAACTGTCTCTCTCTTCAAATGAGGCTCAACTAATGAACAGGGCGGTAAATCGACTCAGAGACACCGAAAAGTATTTAATCTGCGAGAAAATCGTTTGTGGCCGTAACAGGACTCACACGGCCAATAGATTTCCTATAAATATCTTCCAAAAAAGGCCAGCTGAGGAAACAGTGATGTGCTAGCTGCTAAAATGCATTGTTGCAGTCTTTTGTCCAGTGGACTGGACCTCTCTCTCTTTCCTACCTGAGTCAGTGTTTGATGCGCCTAACAACTGACACGGGCAGTTTTGTTGTTTTGCTCACATTGGTTGAGGGTAAGTGGAGAAAAGTTTTTAAAGGTTATTTCCTACAGTGCAGTATGGCCACTGCCCAAGCAAACAGACAATATAACTTGTGGCTTTTGTTATGTTTCAGTTATCCCTAAAAACTCGTTCAGGACCTGCTTTATGCGTTTACTATTAAAGGGACAATCTATGATTGTTAATTCAATTTTTTTACTTTTAAGTTAATGATATAGCCATGATTCTTGAAGAATATAATTTACACTACATATACAAAAATATGTGGACACTCCTTCAAATTTGTGGATTTGGCTATTTCAGCCACACCCGTTGCTGTCAGGTGTATAAAATTCAGAACAAAGCCATGCAATCTCCATAGACAAACATTGGCAGTAGAATGGCCTTACTGGGTACTGACCAAGACCAGATGGAGAGCACACATTACACCGGTTTTAAAGTCTCTGCACTGGCTGCATGTGAGTTTTAGAATACCTTTAAAGATTCTTCTATTGGTTTTCAAATCAATCCACGATTGTGCACCCCAATACATATCAGACATGCTTTTAAGTTATGTACCCAGTAGGTGCCTCAGGTCCTCTGGCGCTGGCCTTTTAACTCCCCAAAGCCTGGGACCAAGAGGCATGGAGAAGCTTTTCCTTAGGGTGCTTTTTAGTTTTTATTTTTATTAGTTTTTGTTTTTTTTCTTCTGTAAAGTGCATTATGTTGTAAATGTGCTATATATACTGAACAAAAATATAAAAGCAACATGTGAAGTGTTGGTCCCATGTTTCATGAGCTGAAATAAAAGATCCCAGAAATGTTCTATACGTAGCTCATGAAACATGGGGCCAACAGTAAGTAAGGCCATTCTACTGACTTGTCTAGTTAAATAAAGGTAAAAATAAAATACAAAAATTACATAAAAAAAAAAGTTATATTCTTCAAGTATCATGGCTATATCATTAACTTAAAAATCCCAAAATGGAAGTAACAATCACAGATTGTCCCTTTAATAGTAAACGCTTATTTTTCTCAAATGTTGGGCACAAACATTTGTCAAGATAATCCATCCACCTGACAGGTGTGGCCTATCAAGAAGCTGATTAAACAGCCTGATCATAACACAGGTGTAAAAGGCCACTCTAAAATGTGCAGTTTTGTCACACAACACAATGCCACAGATGTTTCAAGTTTTGAGTGCAATTGGCATGCTGACTGCAGGAATGTCCACCAGAGCTGTTGCCGGTACGTCCAACCGGCCTCACAACCTCAGGCCGCGAGGAGTATTTCCTATCTAAGTGACGCTGTGGTCTAAGACACTGCATCTCAGTGCTAGAGGCGTCACTACAGACAACCTGGTTTGAATCCAGACTGTATCACAACCGGCTGTGATTGGGAGTCCCATCGTCCGAGTTTGGCCGGTGTAGGCCGTCATTGTAAATAAGAGGGCCAGAACAGTAACCTCATGTTTGGAAAGATGTTATATGAGATGATTGTGAGGCACAAGACAAATTTGAAAAACGTAAAATATGTCACGTCAAGGGAACTGTACTGTTCAAATGGGTAAAATGGAATAGTATCTGATGGACACTTACTGTTGGTCTCACCGCTCATATAATATGAACTGAATTAAGCAGTTCTTGCAGTAAAATGATACGCAAAATGTACATTTTGACTCGGGAACAGGAGTGTAGATATATTATTAATTTATTTCAGCACCTTGAGAGAATGAATGTGTGGTTAGGGAACGTCTGTAAAGGTGCTCTAGTTATCAACATCATGAAAGCTAATAGTATTTCAACCACATAAAATATGCATCCAAGCCAAATTGAAATCTTATCAGAAACATATTGGGTCTTTTAAATTGCCTTGAAAACGGACAAACTGATGTCATTTGGACATTTTGCACGGAAAATAGTTACTTTTTTTGCTGTGTAATCGCAGAGATTAAAGCAAAAAATGTACCAATGTCATCTAGAATAAAGCATTCATATCGATGTATGACATATTTTCTGGTAAGCAAGGGTTTATTTGTTTATCTCCTAGAGCGACAAGTCATTACAGAATATAAGCTACATGTATCTAATTATAGGCAAGTTGACTAACAGTACATTTGCGGGTTAGGGTCAGGTGTAGGCCTCACATTTTCACTTTATCACATATAGTCGGGCGGTTGCGGGTGGGTTATTAGCAATTGCGGGCGGGTGCAGGTGAACAAACAGCTGACCCGCGCATCACTACTGTGTGTGTCTCTGTGTCTGTGCTCGTGTGTGCACGCCCGTGCACGTCTTAATAGCGTCAACACTCCCTTGTGTACAAGTGACGTTCAGCTTAACTCTCTCCCCGAGCTCCATTCCTTTAACTCCAACTAGAATGGAGAGACAGTCCTCCTCTTTTCTCAGTCGCCTTCTTACAACCCTTTCTCTAGTTTTGCTGTGTTTCCATCCTTCTCTTTTCACCTACTCTCCTCCTCCTTCCCCCAGTCTGTGAGGAGATGAGCATAGCGTCACAGGGATGGTGGTGGGGGGAGAAGGGGGGGGGGCTCTGTCCTCTGCCAAGGACACCCTAGGCTTTTCATTAGAGTAATGGACTAACGCCTTGAGAGAGAGGAACACGTGTGCACACACTCTGAGATACACACACTTGGATACCTTGGCTGCTTTTACACAGGCAGCCCAATTCTGATCTTTTGCCCAAAACATCCAACCTAATTGGGCAAAAGACCAGAATCGGGCTTGCTGTGTAAACGCAGCTATGTGTTTCTCTATCAAACCTACACAGACGCTGACATAGACACACTGCACTGCACATACACACACAACACAGAGACAGAGACACAGAGAGAGAGAGAGAGAGAGAGAGAGAGAGAGAGAGAGAGAGAGAGAGAGAGAGAGGGAGAGAGAGAGAGAGAGAGAGAGAGAGAAAGAGAGAGAGAGGAATATTGCTTACGTTCATCAAATATTCCTCCTGATCCAACCCACTGCTTTCCCACTCATCTTTTTCTCAGCTGCTGGTCCAACCTGAATGTCATAGCAGTGAATGTCATAGCAGTGAATGTCATAGCACTGAAAGTCAATTAAATCACACATATCGTTATAGATTGACTAATCAACACAGTCTCATTTATCATCGCTCGGCAGCATGATCACTTATCGGACTCAGGTCCATTGTGCTTCTGTATTTGGTGCTGGGGACCCACAGGGAATTCAGGCTTTGGTTATAACCCTGTTTTAAACACATCAGGTAACTAATCCCCAAGCCCTTAATAGTTGAATCTACTGTGATTGTGCTGGGCTAGAACAAAAGCCTGCACACCATTTGAGTCCCAAGCACCAGAATGATACAACACTCTTTTAGTGGGAGTGTTTTTTCCATCTCATTTGAGTGCATTTGTAGTTGAGCTAGGACCTGACATCACAGCAGACCCAGTGGAGGTAGTGTGGTGTGATGTCGTCTGGCAGAAGACAAAGTGAGAGGACAGCGACATGTCAGGGCCATTGGCAGGGAATCATTGTGCTATACTGAATAAAAATATGAATGTTTTTACTGAGTTACAGTTCATATAAGGAAATCAGTAAATGTAAGTAAATTCATTAGGCCCTTATCTATGGATTTCACATGACTGGGCAAAGGCGCAGCCATGGGTGGTCCTCGGAGGGCATAGGCCCACCCACTTGGGAGACTGGCTCACCCACTGGGGAGCAAGGCCCAGCCAATCAGAATTAGTTTCCCCCCCACAAAAGGTCTTTATTACATAAATAAATACTCCTCAGTTTCATCAGCTGTCCGGGTGGCTGGTCTCAGACAATCCCGCAAGTGAAGAAGCCGGATGTGGAGGTGCTGCTGTGGTGATACGTGGTCTGCGGTTGTGAGGCCGGTTGGACGTACTGCCAAATTCTCTAAAACGATGTGGAGGCGGCTTATGGAAGAGAAATTAACATTCAATTATCTGGAAACAGCTCTGGTGGACATTCCTCCAGTCAGCATGCCAATTGCATTCGCCTCAAAACTTGAGATATCTGTGGCATATTGTGTTTTGTGACAAAACTGCACATTTTAGAGTGGCCTTTTATTGTCCCCAGTACAAGGTGCACCTGTGTAATGATCATGATGTTTAATCAGCTTCTTGACGTGCCACACCTGTCAGTTGGACGGATTATCTTGGCAAAGGAGAAATGCTCACTAACAGGGATGTAAACAAATTTGTGCACACAATTTGAGAGAAATAAGCTTTTTGTGAGTATGGAACATTTAAGGGATCTTTTATTTTAGCTCATGAAACATGGGACCAACACTTTACATGTTGCGTTTATATTTTTGTTCAGTATAGTTGACCTGGTTAGCATTGTACTATAGATGTAGGATCTTAATTTGAGCCACTTTGCTACAGCAGGAATATAATCCTGCAGCAGGGGGAAATGTGAATTATTATGTGGATTATAATTAATTGACCTTTTTGTAGGGGTTGATACATTTTTCATTAGGATAAAATCAATTTTGTCCAGCAAAATGACACACTGCTCAACTCAGCTCAACCATAGACCAATGTAGCATCCACAGTTACAACTGAAAGGTGGCACTAAAATACCAATATATGGACACATTTCATCTGAAGAATTCGCAACACAAACTCCATAGCCTTTCACAATGGATTTACAATTCTTCCAATTCTAATCAGATGCGTGGCTTTCAAATCACAGACATCAGAAATATAACACAACATCAAGGATACATATAGTTATAGCTAGTTACAACTAAATAGCTATGCAACATTTTATATTATAATGAAACAAACCAATGAATGGCGCAGTCAGCTAGCCAACAAGCTAGCTACACTAGCTAGCTAGTAGCTGCTCTTAGCTCTGCAGGTGTATTTACATACACTGGTGTTGCTTTCAAATGTATTGAGTTGCGCAAAAAGTCTGCGGGAAGCCAGAAGTTAAATACAATTCCATTTCAACTTACTGTGCCGGAGGGCAGGAAGGTGGTCATGATGAGGGGAATTTGCATTGGCATAAAGTACTTCAGTAAAAATACTTTCAAGTACTACTTAAGTCGTTTTTTAAAAATATATCTGTACTTTACTTTAATATTTGTGTTTTTGACAACTTGTACTTTTACTTCACTACATTCCTAAAGAAAATAATGTACTTTAACCTCATACATTTTCCCTGACAACCAAAAGTACTCGTTACATTTTGAATGCTTATCAGGACAGGAAAATGGTCCAATTCACGCACTTATCAAGATAACATTCCTGGTCATCCCTACTATCTGATCTGGCAGATTCACAAAACACAAATGCTTTGTTTGTAAATGATGTCTGAGTGTTGGAGAGTAACCCTGGCTATCAGTAAATTAAAAAAACAAGAACATCATGCCGTCTAGCTTTCAAGTATGACAATTTGATGCAGTTTTAACACACTTTTTGACCACCAGAATCACTGAAAAAAAAACATTAAGTAATAGAAAATAAACATTTTTTTATATAATTTAATTTGGGTGTGGGGGGGTGGCTTTTCATAACTGCTTTTAAAATTATTATGACAGGGTAACCACTGCCCTCCCTGCCTACCCTGACTGCACGTCACTGATCTCTTCCAAGTAGCAATCGTTCACTTCAGTATTAATGCCTTCTGTGCGTGTGGGCTGTGATCGGTGGCCTTGATGTTGCTTCGTAACGCTTGAGCAGCTGAAATTATGGGGAGGGAGTTTTTCCACTGTGATCCTTCCTGGGTAAAGCCTCTGACTCACTATTGTGTGTGTGTGGGGGGGGGGGGGGGGGGGGGGGTTGGGGGGGGGGGGGGGTTCGTGTGTGTATGCATGTGCATGTTTGTGTGTGTGTGTGTGTGTGTGTGTGGCAGGCGTAGGTAGGAGGGTTCGGGTGGTGATTGGATGAAAAAAGACAGACCAAAATCTCATTGTTTTCTCTTTGCACTTGGAGACTGCTGCAGACTTTGAGCTAGGGTTGAGAAGGAAGGACTGCAGTGCTAATATTGAGGAGATTAATGTCTTTTGTGTGAAAGTTGTCATTGAAACTTGGTGCTGAGAGTAATTCCCCCTCCTTGGGGGGCTGTGATGAACTTTTATGCTGGAGCTGCGGGTCCCCGCTCAGTTCGACGGGGGATGACTGAGACGGAGGGAGGGGACGAGGGAGGGAAGGCGATGGAGAGCCAGGCTCCCCACAGGTTCGGGAGAAAGAGAAGGAGAGACAGATAATGAGAGAGAGAGAGAGAGAGAGAGAGAGCTTATTGTCCACCCCCTGCTCCCTCTATCAATCTACTGGGTGACAACCGCCCCTACATTCTCACACAAACCCCCTACACACACACACAGCTCGAGGCTGCAGTTTGCCAGGCTGCCTACACTGATGCGGAGGGATGAATCATGGCTTGGAATGGCTTGGCACAGCATGACGTGATGGCTGTACATTGTTAACACACAGTACAGTTAAGTACAGTTATAATACTGACATCCTGTAAGGGACAACACAGACTGTAGATACATGGGGAAATAGTGTAGGTCGAGCCACTATACACCTCAATCCCAATCGGACATCACAGTGCCTATCTTTTCATTAATTTAGTGATTAAGGCATATAGGCTTTAGACTTCAGGTTTTATTTATTCACACCAAAGAAAAAAAGTAAAAGACAAAACAGATAAAAACTGGTAAAAACTGTGTGCAGGCAAGGTTTAGGTTCCAAAAGGACTTACAGTGCATTCGGAAAGTATTCAGACCTCTTACCTTTATCTACATTTTGGTACGTTATAACCTTATTCTAAAATGTATTAAATTATTTAGTTTTCTCATCAATCTACACACAATACCCGATAATGACAAAGCAAAAACAGGTTTTTAGACATTTTTGCTAATTTATAAAAATTAAAACCTGCTTCAGAGCGGTCTGGACCTCAGACTGGGGCGAAGGTTCACATTCCAACAGGACAACGGCGCTAAGCACACAGCCAAGACAAAGCAGGAGTGGCTTTGGGACAAGTCTCTGAATGTCCTTGAGTGGCCCAGCCAGAGCCCGGACTTGAACCCGATCGAACATCTCTGGAGAGACCTGAAAATAGCTGTGCAGCGACACTCCCCATCATACCTGACAGAGCTTGAGAGGATTTGCAGAGAAGAATGGGAGAAACTCCCCAAATACAGGTGTGCCAAGCCAAAGGTGCTTCAACAAAGTACTGAGTTAAGGGTCTGATAACTTATGTAAAACTTTATAAATCTGCTAAAAAATAAATAATATGTTGCTTTGTCATTATGGGGTGTTGTGTGTAGATTGATTTTTATTTATTTATTTTATTTAACCTTTATTTAACTAGGCAAGTCAGTTAAGAACAAATTCTTATTTACAATGATGGCCTACCAAAAGGCAAAATACCTCCTGCAGGGACAGGGGCAGGGATTAAAAATAAATAAAAATAAATAAAAATAAATAAAAATAAATAAAAATAAAAATAAATACAGACAACAGCACAAAGGGCAAGAAGGTAGAGATGACAATACATTGATGAGGATTTTTTTTATTTTTTATATAATCCATTTTAGAATAAGGCTGTAACTTAACAAAATGTGGAAAAAGTCAAGGGGTCTGAATACTTTCTGAATGCACTGTATATGAAAACCACACCACAAAAATAAGTAAAAAATTAAAGTTTGTTCAATCAGTTAAACAAAGCATATGAATTATAATTGTACATTATATACTCAGTATACAAGAAAAAGAGATACCATGTTTGATTATGTGTGTATGTGTGAGAGTTAAACTACATGGACGGGATTATTGGGTAGTCTGACCCCTAGTCTACTACTGGGTAGTCTGGTTCATCAGGCTGACCCCAGTCTTCGCTTGAAGTTATTGAGGGATGATGAGGTTTTGGCAATGTGAAGATAATAATTCCATGGTATGGTACCTCTGTATCTGATAGAGAATTGACTGTGAGGTGCGGCAGTGGGGAGAGTGAAGGTTATCGCAGTGTCTTGTGTTTTATAGATGGATTTCATAATTAACCTGGAAGAATCCATTGAAGGGTTTCGCTTGACCTAAACAACAGATGTAGTGGTACGTGACCACTTTTGAGGCCTGAAAATGTCAAACGTGACAACAGCTAACCCAGAACGTAAAGATGTGTATACATGCATAGCTAGGCTGTCAGGACATATGGGCACCATTCTATCCCTTTTTTTTTCCATCTCTGCCTGGCATACACACAAAGGTGGGCATTAGGCGGGCACATGATGGCGAGCATGGGGGCAGGGTGGCAACCCCCTCTGAGCCCTGGACTGGCCCATTCTGGGTTGTGATGTCTGAATTAGATGTGCCAAGCTTCTTCTGGATTTTCCCTCTTTGTGCCACCGTTTCACTCTAGAGATTCAGAAAAGCAAAGAAAAAAAACGTATCTACCTTCTCCTACTACAAACTCACACATTAATTCATACTCACAGTGACTCACTCCCCGAGTTCTTTGATTCTGAATCTATTGCCATTGGAATATTTTCAGCTTGACCCATCTGGCTAGGGTTTATCGCTTCTTTCACACATTATTTATGCCCGGAGACAACAACACACTGCATGGCTTGCATCTTTGTGGAAAAATGACTTAGGAAATTATGCAGAGCCACTGGAGAATGGAGATGCCTTTGTGAACTTTGTGAGATTTCATTAGACAACTTTTAGTCAGGAAAAGAGAAAAACAAACAGCTTTCAATGTGAATGTTAGAATGTCCAATGGAAAAGGAAAAGTACACACATCCCACTGGTTAAGGTGCTGGACAGAAAAACAAATGTGAAGAAAAGAAGGATGACCAATCTGATACAGTATAAACCTAAATACATTCTAATGGGACTGTGAGCAGAGCTTTGCTCACGTCCTTCATGTCAAAATTACTGTCCATGATAAATATAGATGTTATGTTATGGGATATAATGTACATGTCACAGTAGGGGAGAGTGGGGTAAGTTGAGCTACCCTTGATTCTAGGCAACCATACACAAAATTAATAATTTGACCAAATATTTAGGAAGAGGTAATGTCTGTATAGAAGCAAGTTAGGTCCAAAAAACAGATTTTTAACAAGTCAAATGTATTTATTGTGTTAGAGGTTTCATGATGAATTGGCACAATGGTTGAGCCAATGGCAAGTTGAGCAAATGTGTGTTTTCTTCGAGGCATTAACGCTGGGATATGAGGTAACAACAGGGCCTGGCCTATGTTAAAAGTGTTCAAAGTGTTTATTAGGTGTTAAGCCTGTGTTAAACGATGGTTAAAATTATTAAAATGTTTTAAAAAGGTAGTGGTAATATTTCAGAAATGTGTAAGCGGCTTAACTCACCCTGTCCCATGGCTCAACTTACCCCATACCATCTTTTTTGAACAAGCTATGTTTCAAAACTGTAATGTTTCCATGAACTCTGACTATTTCGAGGGATACACAACATCCTGAAATATATGTCGATATCTTTGTTAGAAAGAATACTATATTTCCCTTGACAGAGTGATGCTGAATGTAAAAAAAATAGATGAACTTACCCCACTCTCCCCTATGTGTGATGTACAGGATACTGTACCATTTTACATACACAAATCAGATCTGATCTCAAGAAGAATCTATATCTAACCCCACATAGCAGGCACACAAGACAAAAGGCTGATGGCGACAACAGACACTGATTATGCAATATGCACGCATGCTGATACCATCATTTTTCAGTAACTATCAATAAAGCATTCCTTTCTTCTGTAATGAGGTCCCTTGATGAATCTGAACCACAACGCTGAATCTCCTTCTTTCTGAACACAGGCCTACCATTCTGTCAGTGTGTTACTGTAACGACCTAACCAGTATGCACAGTATCTGGTTTGAATGGTGGCGGTAGTACAGCCATAAAAGGTTGTAGAAGGTGCCGATTTCCTCTCGGGGGAGTGCTGCAGCGCTCTGTCTTTGTGTGTGCCAGTGAAATGTGTGCCATCTCAGCCCCAGGTAATATATGACTTCCTGTAGCAATCACTCTAATGAAGCGGGCAGGGAGCAGCTAAAGCAGAGGTAAATGAGCCCTGTAGGTTTGACAGATATAGAGTACTAGGAGGGTGACAGAGAGTGAGAAAGATTATATAGTGGAGGGAAGCTAGCTAGCTGAGTAGGCAGCAGCCAGAGAATGGCCAGTCTGTGATAAATGCTCTGTCTCTGCAAATCAAAGTTTATTGGTCGGGTACACAGATTTGTATATGTTATCGCAGGTGCAGCGAAATGGTGGTGTTTCTAGCTCCAACAGTGCAGTAATACCTATTAAGCCTTGAGACAATTGAGACATGACTTGTGTATGTGTGCCATTCATAGGGTGAATGGGCAAGACAAAATATTGAAGTGCCTTTGAACGGGGTATGGTAGTAGGTGCCAGGCGGGGATAATCTAACACAAAAAGACTCCCTAACTGTCTTCTGTTAGTCACAGATACCTTTAAAAAAGGGGGCGTGGATCAGAAAACCAGTCAGTATGTCAGGCGCTGACTGACACTGGACCAGAGCTCCTCACCACACGGGGTATGGTAGTCCGGGACCGGCCGTCAGCCCCTCTCCATTGCCGGAGCAGTCCGCTCCACCGGTTCCCAGTCCGGTACGACCCGTGCCGGCTCCTCGCACCCATCCTCCAGTGCGTGTGTCCAGCCCAACGCCTCCAGTGCCGGCTCAACGCACCAGGCCTCCAGTGCATTTTTCCAATCCGGTAGGACCTGTGCCGGTTCCCCGCACCCGAACCCCGGTATACAGTGGGGAGAACAAGTATTTGATACACTGCCGATTTTACAGGGTTTCCTACTTACAAAGCATGTAGAGGTCTGTAATTTTTATCATAGGTACACTTCAACTGTGAGAGATGGAATCTAAAACAAAAATCCAGAAAATCACATTGTATGATTTTTAAGTAATTAATTTGCATTTTATTGCATGACATAAGTATTTGAAACATCAGAAAAGCAGAACTTAATATTTGGTACAGAAACCTTTGTTTGCAATTACAGAGATCATACGTTTCCTGTAGTTCTTGACCAGGTTTGCACACACTGCAGCAGGGATTTTGGCCCACTCCTCCATACAGACCTTCTCCAGATCCTTCAGGTTTCGGGGCTGTCGCTGGGCAATACAGACTTTCAGCTCCCTCCAAAGATTTTCTATTGGGTTCAGGTCTGGAGACTGGCTAGGCCACTCCAGGACCTTGAGATGCTTCTTACGGAGCCACTCCCTAGTTGCCCTGGCTGTGTGTTTCGGGTCGTTGTCATGCTGGAAGACCCAGCCACGACCCATCTTCAATGCTCTTACTGAGGGAAGGAGGTTGTTGGCCAAGATCTCGCGATACATGGACCCATCCATCCTCCCCTCAATACGGTGCAGTCGTCCTGTCCCCTTTGCAGAAAAGCATCCCCAAAGAATGATGTTTCCAGCTCCATGCTTCACGGTTGGGATGGTGTTCTTAGGGTTGTGCTCATCCTTCTTCTTCCTCCGAGTGGAGTTTAGACCAAAAAGCTATATTTTTGTCTCATCAGACCACATGACGTTCTCCCATTCCTCCTCTGGATCATCCAGATGGTCATTGGCAAACTTCAGACGGGCCTGGACATGCGCTGGCTTGAGCAGGGGGACCTTGCGTGCGTTGCAGGATTTTAATCCATGACGGCGTAGTGTGTTACTAATGGTTTTCTTTGAGACTGTGGTCCCAGCTCTCTTCAGGTCATTGACCAGGTCCTGCCGTGTAGTTCTGGGCTGATCCCTCACCTTCCTCATGATCATTGATGCCCCACGAGGTGAGATCTTGCATGGTGCCCCAGACCGAGGGAGATTGACCGTCATCTTGAACTTCTTCCATTTTCTAATAATTGCGCCAACAGTTGTTGCCTTCTCACCAAGCTGCTTGCCTATTGTCCTGTAGCCCATCCCAGCCTTGTGCAGGTCTACAATTTTATCCCTGATGTCCTTACACAGCTCTCTGGTCTTGGCCATTGTGGAGAGGTTGGAGTCTGTTTGATTGAGTGTGTGGACAGGTGTCTTTTATACAGGTAACGAGTTCAAACAGGTGCAGTTAATACAGGTAATGAGTGGAGAACAGGAGGGCTTCTTAAAGAAAAACTAACAGGTCTGTGAGAGCCGGAATTCTTACTGGTTGGTAGGTGATCAAATACTTATGTCATGCAATAAAATGCACATTAATTATTTAAAAATCATACAATGTGATTTTCTGGATTTTTGTTTTAGATTCCATCTCTCACAGTTGAAGTGTACCTATGATAAAAATTACAGACCTCTACATGCTTTGTAAGTAGGAAAACCTGTAAAATCGGCAGTGTATCAAATACTTCTCCCCACTGTATACCGGGGTTCGGGTGTGGGGAACCGGCACAGGTCCTACCGGATTGGAAAAATGCACTGGAGGCCTGGTGCGTTGAGCCGGCACTGGAGGCGTTGGGCTGGACACACGCACTGGAGGATGGGTGCGAGGAGCCGGCACGGGTCGTACCGGACTGGGAACCGGTGGAGCGGACTGCTCCGGCAATGGAGAGGGGCTGACGGCCGGTCCCGGACTACCATACCCCGTGTGGTGAGGAGCTCTGGTCCAGTGTCAGTCAGCGCCTGACATACTGACTGGTTTTCTGATCCACGCCCCCTTTTTTAAAGGTATCTGTGACTAACAGAAGCAAATCTGTATTCCCAGTCATGTGAAAGCCATAGATTAGGGCCTAATGAAATAATTTAAATTGACTGATTTCCTGTAACTCAGTAAAATCTTAGAAAAGGTTGTATGTTGCATTTATATTTTTGTTCAGTGTAAATATACAGTGCCTTTAGAAAGTATTAACACCCTGTTACTTTTCCCATATTTTGTTGTGCTACAGCCTGATTTGAAAATAGATTAGATTTTGAATTTGTGTCACTGATCTAAACCCAATACCCCATAATGTCAAAGTAGAATTTTATTTGTAGAAAATAAGTATTGTAAAATAAGTAGAGTAAAAATGTGCTTAACAAATTGTGCTTTGGATGGTGTATTATACACCCAGTCACTACAAAGATACAGGTGTCCTTCATAACTCAGTTGCCAGAGAGGAATAATACTAAATGTTGCAAAGAAATTAACTTTTTGTCCTGAATACAAAGCTTTATGTTAGGGAAAATCTAACACAACACATCATTAAGTACCACTCTTCAAAATGTTCAAGTTATGGGTATGCTTGTCATTGGCAAGGACTAGTTTTTTAACATAAAAAGAAACGGAATACAGCTATAAGCACAGGCAAAATCCTAGAGAAAATCCTGGTTCAGTCTGCTTTCCAACAGACACTGGGAGACAAATTCACCTTTCAGCAGGGCAATAACCTAAAACAAAAGGCCAAATCTACACTGGAGTTGCTTACCAAGACGACATTGAATGTTCCTAAAATCCTAGTTACAGTTTTGAAAATCTATGGCAAGACTTGAAAATGGCTGTCTAGCAATGATCAACAATCAACTTGACAGAGCTTGAAGCATTTTTAAAAGTATAATGGGCAAATATTGTACAATCCAAGTGTGCAAAGCTCTTAGAAAGCTCACATCTGTAATCGCTGCTAAAGGTGCTTCTACAAAGCATTGACTTAGGCGTGTGAATACTTATATCAATTAGATATTTCTGTAGTTAATTTTCAATACATTTGCAAACATTTCAAAAAATATGTTTTCCCTTTGTCACTATGGGGTATAGATGGGTGAGAACAAAATTATATTGAATCCATTTTCTATTCAGGCTGTAACACAACAAAATGTGGCAAAATTCTTTCTGTACATATGAAGTGGGGTAAACGGCCACACAGTCATGGGTGAGCAGGGAGTACAGTAGGGGGCTGAGCACGCACCCCTGTGGGGCCCCCGTGTTGAGGATCAGCGTGGCGGAAGTGTTGTTGCCTACCTTCACCACTTGGGGTCGGCCCGTCAGAAAGTCCAGGATTCAGTTGCACAGGGATGGATTCATACCCAGGGCCCTGAGCTTTGGGGTGAGCTTGGAGGGCACTATGGTGTTGAAGGCTGAGCTCTAGTCAATGAGCAGAATTCTTGCATAGGTATTTATCTTGTCCAGGTGGGGGTCCACTGCCAATAAACTCAGCATGGACAACATGGATGCTCTGTGTCCCTGTCCTTTGTTTTATTCCGGAGAGAGTCTAAGTTCATGGTTTTGGCTATTGATCAGTCTTTACCGGAAGATGTTGGAACCACAGGTGCAGCACCGCCTGCTGTGAAAGGAATGTTGCACTTCTGTTCCAGGTAGAACCGTTTCAGCAAAGGGTCCATAAAGGGGTTTTGGTTGAGTGAAAGGGTGAAAAGGGTTCTCCCACACCTATAGGACTGTCTGGTTATTATCAGAAGGATATGACCATATACAGTAGGCCTGGGAAATTATTTTCCATGGAGGGCCACATTAGAATATATTATACACAATGTGTATAAATGTGTTGACAAATCACGTCCAGATATGCTACTTATTTTACTTTTTTAACATGCACAGAAATAAACCACATCCATGTTCTCCTTTTGGTAGGTATTTTAATTATTAAACATGCAATGAACTACACAGAGGGAAAAGTACACTGTGCTTTCAGCACCACGGACAGAACTCTTGTTAACGGATATGCACAAAAACACAAGAAAGAGAGAGAGCTCAACATTACATTTAAACTACTCAATCAGTGTGAGGAGTGAAGTCTCTGATGGGCATTGACTAGAGCAGTGAAGTCAGCTATAGTTTCTGACGTCGCTATGCGCAGGATTGCTGAGAGGTGAGAGTCAGTAAGAGATGATCTGTGCCTTGACTTGTTATATTTCATAACTGAAATGTCTGTTCACATACATAGGTTGACCCAAAAAGTACAAACATCTTCTGAGCATGACTCCTAATCTTTGGAAAGTTTTGTTCATCGAGAGATGTGTAGAACCTCGTCAGTGACCTTGTTTTGAATAGTTCTCCAATCACTGCATCAGACTGAAGACCAATAAGCTCAAGTTGCAGGTCAGTGGGAGCGTTATCCACATTGAAGGTGAAAGGAGAGGAAACCAACAGCATGTCCTTTCCCAACACTTTGAAATCCTCAAAACGACGAGAAAACTCACAGTTCAAAGCACGTTTACTTCCCCTGCTGGTCATCTGATAGAGAACAGACTAGTAGTGCCGGAAGGTGGGTGAGATTGTTGGCTTCTACTTGACGGGTCAGGAGGAGTAATTTTCTCTCGAAGGCTTTGACAAGGCTGTTCATCTGATGTGCAAAAAGGCCCTTCCCTTGTAGTTTGGAATTCAGTTAATTCATGAGGGCCATGATGTCAACGGTGAAGGCAAAATCAGCCAACCATTCATTCCACATATTTTCCTTTCATTTGCAAAAACTCAGCAATCTCCAACTTCAGGTTCCACACCCTTTTAAGCACCTTCCCCAAACTCATCCATCTCACGTTTGTGTGGTAGGGGAGATCTGCATGACCCAACTCTGTCCCTTCCAACAGTGAGACAAACTGCCTGTGGTATAAAGATTCTGCTTTTATGAAGTTTACCACTTTATTGACTGTATCCACAACAAGCTCATTTTCAGAACACATTTACAGAGCACCTCAAAATTATTTTCTGATCTGGGTTCAGCTCAGCAACTTGATTTTGTATCCTTTTCAAAAGGCAAACATTTTTTCCTGTCAAGTTTGGGCACCCATCAGTAGTCACACTGGATAACTTTTCAAAACTCAGTCCCAGCTTTGTCACACATATTTTAACCTCCTCCAATAAATATTTCCCTGTGGTTGTGCTCTTCATTGACTGCACTGAAGCAAGCTCCTCTGTAATTTCAAAGTCTGGGGTTCAACAACTGCGCCGTGTCACATGCATCACTGCTCTCATCCAGGGCCAAGGAGAAATAGGTGAAATCCTTTACCTTGTCTTTCAACTGTTGTTCCATATTCTCTGTGATGTCCTCAACATGCCGTGTCAATGTTCGTCTTGACAGGGAAACATTTTCAAACAGAAGTTTGCAAAGTTTTGCTGCAGAGTCAATTAAACATCCTTGAATGAATTCGCCCTCAGCGAATGGCTTGCTATGTTTTGCAATTTTGTGGGACAGTACATAGCTAGCTCTCGCAATTCCGTTGTTTGCTGAATGCAGTTTTGTGAAAAGTCCTTGCTGCTTTTGCAACTGAGAAAGCAACGCTTTCGATGCACTTGCCCTCTGCTCAGAAGACACATTCCTATATTTCTCTGCATGCTTCGTCTGGAAGTTGTTGTCTTTCAAGACAGCGATGCTCTCTTTGCACACTAAGCACAAAGCTTTCCCTGATACCTCAATAAAGAAATATTTCAATGTTCCTCTTGTTGGAACACCCTACATTTTTTTCTACTTTCCTTTTCTTTGAAATCTTTGAAAAACAAATTTTTGCGCAATTTCTAGCTTGCTGCTATTTGTAACTGTGACGTGTGTGTCAGCCTGTCAGTTACTGTCTGTCCTCGTGCAGTTGTTATTTATACGTGCCTTCAAAATAAATGTCCCACAGGCGGTGGGAGTTAAATCATTACACAAAGGCGAGTATTCATTGGGCTTTTAATTTGAATAACAAATACGTTTTTCAAAACGTCTTTATGTGATCTGAGCATGATGGGCTCCCAAGTGGCGCAGTGGTCTAAGACACTGCATCTCAGTGCTAGAGGCTTCACTACAGACAACCTGGTTTGAATCCAGACTGTATCACAACCGGCCGTGATTGGTAGTCCCATATGGCGGCGCACAATTGACCCAGCGTCGTCTGAGTTTGGCCAGTGTTGCCTAGTAAAATAAAGGTTAAATAAATAAAAAAATAATAATATTCCGCGGGCCGTATTGAATCAGGTCGCGGGCCGCATACGGCCCCCGGGCCGGCCTTTGCCCAGGCCTGATATATAGTACAACAGCCAGGTTTGAAGACACTAGCTGTGATTATATTCAAAGTGTCAAGAGAGTTTGATATCGCCCACACACAAACACACATGTCAATGTCGACATCCATATCCAAGCAGTGGCCAGTTGACTAGGCTACTCTTGTGCAGATGTTCCGTTTGCTTTCCAAGGCCTGTGTGTGCGTGCGTCTGTGTGTGGGAACCTGTGTGTCAGTATGTGTGTCTGTGTCTGTGTGGGTGTGCTTCTGCATTACCCTGAAGGCCAGATAGAAAAAGAACCTGGCGTTTTAGTGGAAACAGGAATACAGCAGTAAGCAGATATGATTAAAATAGCTCAGTAGGCAGTGCCTGACTCACGAAGCAAGCAGCACTGGAACTTTTTGTGCATCTTTATTAAAAGCCAAATGGACTACAGTGTCCACTGCCGGTTATACAATGTAACAATGTATAGTGCACATATTCAGCCATTCACCCATACTATGCAATGTCTTTTTATAGCTTTTTGCACTCCAGACTTATATTTTTATACTTTTTCATACTGCCGCTCTATGTATCGTGTATCTGTCTTTTGTGTATTTTTGTTCTGGCACTTTGCACCTGCCCTGTGTTTTTTCGTGGCTGCTTGATGAAGAAATGTCCTGCCTGCCTGCCTGCCTGCCTGCCTGCCTGCCTGCCTGCCTGCCTGCCTGCCTGCCTGCCTGCCTGCCTGCCTGCCTGCCTGCCTGCCTGCCTGCCTGCCTGACTATCTATCTATCTATCTATCTATCTATCTATCTATCTATCTATCTATCTATCTATCTATCTATCTATCTATCTATCTATCTATCTATCTATCTATCTATCTATCTATCTATCTATCTATCTATCTATCTATCTATCTATCTATCTATCTATCTATCTATCTATCTATCTATCTATCTATCTATCTATCTATCTATCAACAAAGACTTGATTCTGGAAAAAGTGTCCTTCCTCCATTTCAACAGACATTTAAATTGGATCTTGCATTGGTTAGGTCCACACATTTCTGCTGTTTGTTTAAAATTGTTGAATTACCCTCCTGTAGGCCTATGTGACACTCTTGTGCAGTGAACCGCCACATAAATAGAGGTTACTGATATCATCGTGGGTGCACTTCATCTTCCATGACAACTAACCCCCCAAAGTCATGGTGGAACGTGAGGAGACTGAGGCCACGTCACTGTGAATTAGCATGGTTGGTCAGTTAGCATGGCTAGCTAGCATGCTCAGAGCACGAGGCTAGCCAAGAGTGCTAGCATAGGATGTCTAGGGAAAATGTTACAGTATCATTACATACTGTGGTGAGGTGGCTGTTGAACTCGTGAGTCGCCACTGACGTCTATGCTTCTCACTGCCCTTTTCACTCACTGAATATTTTACACTGTCTGTGCCAGAAGTGTCCCGAAGTTCCCATTAGAACTTGTTTATAGACATGCAAGGAGCGGCATTAGCCTTCCTGGCATTTTAGCAACGTTGTTGACAGGATGCTGAATGCATGGAGTGATGATTTGAGAGGAGCCAGAAGCTCAATTTATGAATATTACTCTAGCATGAGTATCTTTGTATAATTAGTGGATAGTGGACCAGGTGTTAAATTCTGCAGAGAGCTCTTTGGCCATGCACACCAGTGGTGGGTTTGGCGTCGAAAAAAGAATGCAACTTCCCCCACACCACACCTATCTACATACACTTTATATATACAAAAGTATGTGGACACACTAATGGTCTTGTGGCTGAATGGAAGCAAGTCCCCGCAGCAATGTTCCAACATCTAGTGGAAACCCTTCCCAGAAGAGTGGAAGTTGTTATAGCAGCAAAGGGGGGACCAACACCATATTAATGCCCATGATTTTGGAATTAGATGTTTGACGAGCAGGTGTCCACATACTTTTGGTCATGTAGTGTATCTTCATACGAATCATCTATCTCTCACTCTCTATCCTGGCAGGTTGAGGCTCTGAACGATGGAGTCTCTATTCGGCGGTGAGCTGAGGCTGCTGGGAGGTAGCGAGGGCTTAAAAGAGGACAGCTGTGGCGACGTGGGCTGGTCCTCCTCACCCCTCCCTGAAGACATGTACTCCGCCTCCCACTTCACCCTCATCACCGCCTACCAGGACATCAAGACACGGCTGGTGGGCCTGGAGAGAGAGAACAGCGGTATTAAGAGGAAGCTCAAGATCTACGAGATCAAGGTAGGCCTCAGAGCTGATAGGTTGGCATATTAACTTTTCCTGATTCTGACAATGTGACTTGACCAGGAAATACTCTAAGCTCCAGTTAGGGGTCTGAGATTTTCCTGGGAAGGACAAATTCCTGGAATAGGAGTAAGAGGAGAGCAATGCCATGGTAACGGTATTACTCTGAGACTCCAATTTTTCACATTCAAATGTATAACAAACAAAAAAACAAACCATAGAACTCTATGGACAAGGACTACTTGAAAATGTTTTACATAAACACATTTACAGGAAGAACTGTGCAAATACAAAGTTTGGTAACAGAATAAAACCAAGGGAGATTTTACTGTAATTCTGTTAACAAACTTTGCATCTGCACAGTTTTTCCAGTAATTATAGAAATATTTTTTTTGTCAGTTTAAATGGTTTGTTAAACTTTTATTAAACTTTTAAATAAGTGGAATACTGGCGGCCTTGTGGTTAGTGTGTCCACCCTGAGATTGGAAGGTTGGGAGTTTGATCCCCGGCTGAGTCATACCAAAGACTGCTTAGTACTCAGCATTAAAGAGATAGATTTGGGGTAAGGCCATGCAATAGACTAGCGTCCTGCCCAGGTGGTGTACTTGTACATCAAGCTGCCTCACGCTACAGAAAAAGGAGGCTCCTGCTCCTATGAGCTGTTCCGACTCACACATTCCAAGTCTTGTGCAAGGCTACTTACTGACGAATCTAGCTTCCATATGGCCATTGTTGATGACTACCACTGTTGCATGTTGCATGTGAGTGACAAGGGTGTCTGTGGTCCCATCTGTGGTGGTATTGTGCGTAGTCAATGATGTGTCACCCTGCTCTCTACATGCATGGAGTAGGAGAGAAGTGGTGTAGGGGAACACAGCTGGTGCAGCAGATTAACTCTCTGAGCTGTCCCACCTGGCAAGGGGGACTGTAATGTGACCCTGGGGGACAGCGCTGCAGGTGGGATGAGAGAGAGGAGAGAAAGGGGACGGGATGGAGAGAGAGGGTTGGAGGGAAGAGAGAGAGATGGGAGAACAACAAAGTACAGAGAGAAGAGAAAGAGGAGAAATGAAGGAGGGTGATGAAGATAGTGCCCTCGGGGCTCGAGATTGCCTGCCCCCCCCCCCCAGATGTATGTACCCTCAGTAACAGACTGTCCATTAAGAGCAGCTGGCACTCAAGGCTTTCAGCTACCATAAGGTTGCAGTGCGGTTGAATGCCTATAAAGTCTTTCAACCGCACTGTGTTTGAATGCCTATAAAGTCTTTATTAAAATAACATTTTGTTCAGTTTTAATCACCCCCAAAAAATGATGCGTTGATTTGGTTAGTACTGAATTATTCTCTTTTCTAGCAAGATATCTGGGTGCCGAGATTCATACTAAGTACGATGTGCTGTGCCTGGTTAAATACATTATGTAGCTGGTCTCTGCTTCTTTTTTTATAATGCGATAGGTCTTTCCAAAATTGCACAAATGTGAGGAATTAGTTGGTCTGAATCCGAGTTGCAAAATGTTGGATTTTTTTTCTCCAACATTAAGGCTGATTAAGGCAGACAGACAGACACAGACAGACACAGACAGACACAGACAGACAGACAGACAGACAGACAGACAGACAGACAGACAGACAGACAGACAGACAGACAGACAGACAGACAGACAGACAGATAGATAGATATTTATTATACACAATACACGCTATCCGGTCACAACAGCTGACTGCGAATGCGAACTATGCCAGATAAATCCTACACATGCATTGAAATAAAAGGCATACATCCAGGGGCAACTTTGGTTTTAGAAGTGTGGGTCGGATTAACACTCCTACCCGTCCGCATGGTCCTAAAGCAAACCGTTTACTCGTTTTGTAGGGGACAAAAATGCCTAAAGCAAACCCCCCCACCCCCATCCCCAGTGAAAGTTGCGCACTGCATTCATCAAAGGACTTGCTTAGGCCTACAATCACCAAGGATGACACACTCGACCAAAGAATGACGAAAATCCCGAAATACAAAAGGAAAATCTACACATACCTTTTTAAAGGGCACAGCGCCTTGGTAGCCTACAGGTAGGCATAGTGGAGCTCCGTGGCATGGAGCTGAATGGACAGCGCCACTGTTTAGTAGCCAGTATAGAATTTTTTGGGCACAGTTAGGTATCCTACAATGCGTATATGAAAATCATAACTGCCACACAGATCTTTAGAAATGGTAGGATCAATTGTAAATTGGCAGTCCACATGAAAAGGTTGCCGACCCCCTGCTATAGGCTATATAAAGCCACCCTTGTAGAACGGCCCATACAGTGTAGGCTACTATGACAGTGTCGTTGTCACCTGAACTTCCCACCTACATTGCCTTGTGCGCTTCCCGATCAGTTTTGCATTTGCCTGCCTGCATTATTTGCCAGGGAAGGGAAACCTTCTGCGAATATTGAAGCATTGTATCAACAAGGTAGCTCTGAGAATGTTGAAACGTTGTATCAACGAAGGAGGCGGCTCAGAGAATATTGAAATGTTTTGTATCAATAAAGTGGCTCCGAGAATATTGATATTGCAACATAGTAGCCATCGAGGGGGCGGCTCACACATTTTTCCCTAGGCCAGCTTGTCTCTGTCTGATATTATTGTGTTGCCTACGCTTATTATATAAAATAAAAAAAAACAGCTCTACATCCACACTATAGCTAAATAACTTAGCAATATTTAATGATGTTTTGCCTGCAAGATTGATTAGAATATCTCATTTGAATTGAGGAAGATGGACATGCAAGATTGATAGAGGGAGAGGTGGAAATGCATTATACCAGAGGCAGGTAGGCTACAGGTACGGATTAGGGCAGCCAAGTCATTCAAGATTGACTGAAATTGGACATCTATGCCTTCAAAACCGGCCACTAGGGGTAACAGTGAGCGCTATTACCATCAAGTAGGCTTGACTTTTGCAAGGGTGTTGTGGATGGGATTGGCGGACAGGTGGATGAATCAGAAGGTTGCGTGTTCAATCCCAGTCATGGACCCTTTTTTTTATACCCTATCCCAAACCTTAACCCTTACTTTAACCATTCAGAATAAGTGCCTAAACTTAACCCCTAACTTCGAAATGTGATGTTTGGAGAAATGGAACCATACAGAGCAGCAGGAGAAAATGTGATGTTTGGAGAAGGTGGATGAACGTCTAATTCTGCAGTGAGACTGTGAAAACTTGTTGGAGTAGGGATGCAGGCTGAGGATGATGATGGATTAGGGCTACAGCAAAACAGTTTTTAAAAAGTTAGCCCAACTAAGTAATCATTAATGATTTGCATTATCTCAACAATCATTCTGTCACTGCATGACAATGTACATTTCTTGTAGTCTTTGAAGCCAAAAACAGGACATGTATTTTAGGGAAATGCGTTAAATAGCAAGTACATGAATACCAATACATGAAATCAAAATTGCAGGCCTACAGCTATCACAGAATATATTTTAAAAGCTTTTGGTTTTAAATGGTCACCAAATTGTCACCTCCCAATTCCCAATTCAATGAACCCCTGGCTATCAGATTACAACAAGGCTTACAAGGCCGAGTTCAAATGCTGACATCAAATTCAAAGCAATCGGCAATGGCTGACTCACAAAATAAACTACCACTGTCTCTGCTCTTTGCTTTCTAAAAGTGAAAGAAAAGGATGTAGGCTGGCAGCTGGTCCTACGCTAAACAGCCGTTGCATTTTAATCGGGATTGGACTGATTTTAACCTACTTTACATTTGTTGTCTTGAGCTAGGTTATGGTGACTGCCATACCCTGCCATACCCTGCTATACCCTGCCATACCCAGCCATACCCTGCCATACCCTGCCCTACCCTGCCATACCCTGCCATACCCAGCCATACCCTGCCATACCCTGCCATACCCTGCCATACCCTGCCATACCCTGCCATACCCAGCCATACCCTGCCATACCCAGCCATACCCAGCCATACCCTGCCATACCCTGCCATACCCAGCTGACACCCCTGATTTAGAGTTGCTGGTGTTTCACAGTGTGACGACTGTGTGGCCCTGGAGACTTCCATCCAGAGCTCCAGCATGCTTTGCTAATTCAGTCTGAGTAGAAAGAAGTGTTTCTCTAAATGGAAAATGTCTGTTTGGTCCTCACGTCAACATCACTGGATGATTTAAGTCAAAGTCAGATATAGGCACTCCAAAATAGAGATGTGCATTAAGATGGAACCATCATTTGCTCTCTGGTTATATTATATAACTTGTGTTGTCCCCTTTTTGTGTGATTTCCTCAGATGCTCATCTCACTCATGCTGTCCCTCTATGCTATGGTTTTCTCTGTATTTCTCTAACAATATAGGAGTTATGAGAGTACAGATGTAGGATCTTAATTTGATCACTGTGTTACAGGAAATATAAAATATGTAGTGTATTTGAGGTTTAAAAAGGCTTCTAAAGTTTGTAATTTTCCCTTTGATTTTCCATTACGAAAAATGTATCAACCCCTACAAAAAATGTCCATTAATTCACATATCCTGTTGCTGCAGGATTACTTTACTGCTATAGCAAACTGGCTCAAATGAATGTCTAACAAGATTGAATTATTATTTTACACAGGTATGTGTGGAGAATTTGTGGGGGAAAAGTTTGACATGACAAGATTGTTTGTCTCCAATCCCTCTTATTTCCCTTGTATGTATGTTTCTCTCTCCCTTCCCAGTTCCCAATGATCAGTGAGTTTGGGGAGGACAGGAACTCCTACTGCAGCTTTGAGTCCAAGGAGACGGCCCTGCTGCAGTCAGAGAAAGGCAACCTGCAGCAGAGAGTCAACGCCCTCACTCACGAGGTGAGACACCTGGGGCTTAATTTAATTCCACCCACAATGCAGTATTTATCCACCCACAAGGCTGTTGCTGTCCTTTCCTTTGTCAAATCAAATCACAGGATGATTTTGAGAACTGTGAAAACATACCATTATTAACAGGAAGACTCTTAGGTAGATGCTTTTGGTTTTCAGAATAGGTGCATGGGAGCAGGCAGTAGTTTGTACACAGTGTAAACATTGATATAGCGGTTTCTTCAAAGTAAAAAAAAAAGGTATATCCCTTAGTCTATTGGTGTGAGGGAGGAAGGAGAGGCAGGAGAGGAGAGGTGAGGGGGAGCGTGTGGAGGGAGTATACGAAGCTGTGAGAAAAAAAAAAGAGTGAGACGGAGGAAGTGGGTTATGGGGAGTGAAGCAAAGCGTGCCTCTGGAGGACACAAGGTAACAGCGCTTCAACACAGGCCTTTATAAAAGATTGAATGTGTCATGCCTAAGTGAGTATGCTCCATACAAAGTCAAGGCGCTTTTTTCTTCCCCTGCCGATCTGAAACAGTGGCTTCCACTGGAAAACCAGGGTCGGACATGTCTGGTCCATTTTCAGCTTAGTGGGCCTGTCTAACTAGTTTTATTTTTACACAAAATTATCATTATCTGGTTAATAATGGGGGCCTCAAGGAAAAAATGGTCCGGTGTGTTACAAATGTTAGAGCTGATTTATGGTCCCAGTCTGCCCCTGTAGGAAGACCATGGTTGCTATCCACAAAGCTATAAACTCCTCTTAGTCACAGCCGGGCTCACCTTGGCCGTGATTTCAGTGTGTTACCATAGACACGCTGCTGCTGAAAAATCCTCTGCTCAAGCATCCAGTAATGTCATATCTCTCTTTGTCCTAGCTCACTTTCTCTCTTTCCCTCTCTCTCTTTATACAGACTTTCTCTCGCTCTTTCTCTCACTCCTTCTTCCCCTCGCTCTCTTTCTCTCTTCCTTTCTAAGTCTCTTTCTCTCTCTCTTTCTCATCAGATTCTTTCCCGCCCCCTCCTTTGTTTCCTCTCTTTCATTTGTCTTCTTCCTTAGTCATCTATCCATTTGCCCGCCATGACTCCCACATACATTATCAGTAATGAGTTTCTATGACTTTGACATCCTAGTTATCAGGGCCCTTGCCCATGTTCACAAAGAGTCTCAGAGTAGGAGTGCTGATATAGGATCAGTTTAGCCTTTTAGATAATAATGAATAAGATTATATGGCTGATCCTACACCGAGATGCTTTATGAATTCGGACCTTGATCTGTGGGTGTAAAAGTTATTAAGATACTATTGTTGCAAAGTCTTTTGTCTCAATGTTGAAACTAATTGCTGGAATTAGAATACATGTAAAGGCTGTCTAGACTGTCTGTGAGACACTGTAACCATGAAAGGCTGGTCATGACACACATCATACTACAGCTCAGCATTCAACACCAACACTCAACGTCAGCAAGACAAAAAGGAGCTGAGAGTGAACTACAGGAAACGAAGGGGAGCTGAGCGTGAACTACAGGAAACGGAGAGGAACTGCGTGTGAACTACAGGAAACGGAGTGGAGCTGAGTGTGAACTACAGGAAACGGAGTGGAGCTGAGTGTGAACTACAGGAAACGGAGGGGCGAGCATCCACATCAACGGAGCTGTAGTGGAACAGGTTGAAAAGATTCCGCATGGCCCCTTCAGGAACTCAAAAAGCTACAGAGGGTGGTGGGGGCGGCCCAGTACATCACTGGGACCTAGCTCCCTGCCAATCCAGGACCTCTATACCATCCAGGACCTATATTCATTTTTGTAGGGGTTGATAGAGGAAGGAAAATTGTCAAAGACCCGAGCCACCCAAGCCATAGATAATGGCGTAGCGCAGTTTCACGCCCTGTTTATCTATCCTGATTGCCTAGTCACTTTTACCCCTAAAAAAGTACTCAACTACCTGGTACCCCCTGCACATTGACTCAGTACCGGTACTCCTTGTATATAGCCTCGTTATTGTCATTTGTTGTGTTGCTATTTTGTATTTTCTAATTGTATTACTTTTTAACGCTCGTTGGGAAAGGGCTCGTGAGTAAGCATTGAACGGTAAAGTCTACACCAACTGTATTCACCAAATGTGACAAATACAATTTTATTTTATTTGACACAGACACTGTCTGAAATTACATTATTTTTGTGTCCTGTATAAGGATCATTATGTAATATCTCTTCAGGCTTCAGACTGAGAGAAACATTTGAAAAAAACTAACTCAAATAAAACAAGTTTCAAAAAAGAAGTTTCAACAGTGACATGAATCAAAACAGGAAATTGTGGCTGGCGACTTCAGTCATTTAATTCCTAGTCTCTCCCACCCTTTCTCTTTTTCTGTTAACCTCTCTCTTCTCCCTCTCGTCTCTCTCCCTCCCCTCTCTCTCTTTCTCTCTCTCCCCCTCTCTCTCTATCCCCCTCTCTCCCCCAGGCCCAGAAGAGGAAGGAGCGCGAGGAGCAGCTGGAGGATGTGATTCAGGCCTATGAGAAAATCCACATGGAGAAGAGCAACCTCCAGAGAGACTTGGACAAAATGGTCAGATACCTCCATCCCTGTGTCCCTCCACCCTTCATCCAACCATTTCCCGTCCCTGCATCCCCCTATCCCTCCCTCTATCCAGCCAATCTACGATACGTCCACAAATGTTCCCAAAATGCTTTTTGAAAATCCATATAATGATATTAAATAAACGTTCATTATTCATTGAACACTTTCTCTACTTATGATGACGACAGGGTGTCTAGAGCCTTGCCTAATCCCAAGCAGCTGTTCAGAGGCCCTATATCAGTAGAGGGTTTCTCATGATTAATTATGAGGACATGCTTCTACCCCAGCCTCTGTGTTCTACCTGGTTACAAGACAGATTGAAGCCCAATAAAGCAGAGATCGCCTAGAATACTGACTTCCCCCAAAATATTTTTGTTTCTGAAAATGAAAAGCAACACTATGCACTCTCAGCATGTTTAAAAAAAATATGTTTAGATAAAGTATATGAAAGATGTTGATTGTAGAGAACACTTGCCCTGAAACCATTTGCAGTAAATGTGAGATCCTATAAAATGACTATACACTGGTTAAGATTTAAACTGCCATTATGTATACCATATATCAAACCCTAACCAGGACACTAACACACACCTTTCCACTAGTCTGACTCAAGATCTGTATGTGCCTGACCCAACTTCTTCTAATATCTTTGTCAAAGCCATGTGTTTGTGTTTCTGTATCTGATCCTAGACCAGTCTAGTGGAGAAACACATGGAGCGTATCCTGGGTCTGGAGTCTGCTCTCAGACAGAGGGACAACTCGCTACAGAAGCTCAACACTCAGATTCACAGCAAGGACATCCAATACCTGCAGCTGCACAGCCCAGACAATCACAGTGAGTCTCTTTGGAGGTGGCACAAGCCTTGAAAGCACACTATTGTCTGCTGACGCTTGCAGGATCGGATTGGTATTTTCATTTCAATACACTTTAGTCCAGGAGCTGATTTGAAATATGATTAGTCAATATCCTCATTAAAAAAAAAATATTGGCAGCTTTACAACCTCCAGAGCCAATGGACCCCAATCCTGGTTGCTCCAGTAGCTGGGTTTCTCTGTCTTCTTTTTTCTATTCGTAACATATCTTGCTGTGTGCAGGTAGATAATGAAGTCCCAAAATGAAATAATGTGGAGTCAAATTTTTATCATAATAAATATACTTATATACAGTATATCTATATATAAACTATAAATAAGGACATTTTAATTCAACTAAGTCAGCCTGCTTTTCTAACAACATTCTAATCAGGTCTCAGACGGATCATGTGAGGGCGTGACATTTTCTGGTGACAGTGGTCCTTGCAGTGCTTCCACTGTGAAGTCTTGGAGGCCCAAAAACTTATTGGCTGCAGATACTGTATAATGATGTCCAGCTTCTTGGACGTCTTGGACACTTGTGCAGTACAGTTAATAACAGTGGCTATAAATGCTACAATATCCATCTTCTTTACAATAAGTGTATCCAGATCACTGGTTGCGGTGCATCCACCGCCATATCTTCTTCAGAACTGTGGCCTCTTGCACCTTCAACTCTCTTCACCGCCTACACATAGGAGATTTGCTGTACAGCCCTGATCCTTGACACCTCAACCTCTTTCACCCTAACAGGGCACTCAGGGAATTTGGGAATATGATCCCCACCACAGTTTTTACACTTGCGGTTTTGCACAAACGCTCTCACGGAGTATCTTATATATCCCATCAAACATCAATAATACAGATAAACTTTGCTCCTTTTTCCCATTCTTCATACGGGTCAAGCGGCGTGCGTCGATGGCAACTGATGGATGCGTGGTGCTCATGACAGAAACAGTCTTTCTTGCCTGTCATTGGTATAGTGTGAGTTTTGTCTCGCTTTGTTCATGGTGCCAACTAAGCTGGTTTTATTTTCGAGCAACTTGTTTGCCAATGACAGTGAAGTGAAAACATTGTCCACGGTGACATTGCTCCCCTTGACAACGTAAGGTTCCACAAGCCTCATCACTACATTCTCCGACACTCTCTCACCTGCTGCTTGATCTTTTCCAAAACGCTGTTGTCCCTTCCTCTCTCCTATCTCACCGTTTCATTTGGTGGTGGCGCCGGTACCTGCTCAGTGCGTACCATTCTGGCTTTTTTGCGCTTAGGCCTCGGATGTGTAGGTTCAGGCTGTGTACTTCAAGTAGGCCAGAGTACACTGGTAAGACTGCTTGGATTTGGTGGACTGATATAGGGTACATACCATTTTGAGATTATAATTAGAATATACCAATACAATAGAATTTCCCGCCCTGTTCTTCATTCACAATAGGTAATGACATAATTATGCATTGTCCACTTCCCCTTGCTCATCAACTCACCCATTCACCCCTTTTCTCCTCATCATACTTTACTTAATTTATTTAATCTGATATGTGTGAAATTAGTTTCGGTACAGTTTAGGTTCGGTTTTGAGGCAATTATCGGGGTGATTATCTTCTGGCCACTGCACCTTCCAATGTTGGGAGAAGGAGGGGCAATGGGGGAAACCATTCAAATAATGACCTCCAGTAATGACATGGTTGTATCTCCAGTTCTGTTTGTGATATTAAGATTCTAACAACGGCAGTGTGTTACATAGACTTCTTTAGGAAAAGGACGGAGGGTCCATGACTTTAAAAATGGCAAAGTAATGAAATAAATGAGTTAATGAGCAGTCAAAATGACCGCTTTAGCGGTTCTAGTGTTAACTACTTCTGGAATTAAGTTATTGATTATCAATGTCCAACAGGACGCCTTTTACCGGTGCTGCCCACTTCATGCGTCGATAATTTTGCATGCCACAATGCACGCTCCTTTTGCTCTTTAGATACACTCGATATTAACACCATACCACTACTGGTTACTTTTCCCAACGCCTTCTTCATCATCCTCGTGACTTCAAAAGGGCTTCTCAAATGAACATCCTTATCCAAAAAACGCACTCCAACAAGCAACGATTCATCGGACTCGTTTTCCACAACAATTTTGTTCCATTCTTGGACTTCACTGTTGTCCACACATCCTTCTCACTAACTGTACTCGACGCGCTTTCAGCTTCAAACAACACTTCTGCTTCCCCATTCTCCACGTCTCTCTTTTGTCCGCTGGCTTGCTACCTCCCACTCTCACGAGAGTCGCGACAACCGAAAGTGATTTGGGGAAACAGAACTACGATTGGTCAACTTTCTCCTATCTTGCCCTGCTGCTTCCTATATGCTAATTAGCCAGTGGCCCTGAATCTAGTTGATGATCCCTGCCTTAGAAGCTCAGCTGTGACTTGAACACAAACACGAATGTGTGGGTATGATGTAATTACGGAAGTTGCGTGCAAGAGAGTGTGGGCAATGTACTGCGTTAGAAAGGATTTGTGTGTTTTATATCAGTGCGTGTTGTATGTACTGTATGTTTTTTTTTTTTTCTCCAGTGTCAATGTGTCAATGCCTGTGTGTTGTGTGAGGTGGCTGGTGAGAAGAGATGAAGACGACTCCTCTATCACAATAGCTACTGAATGACGGAGTCTGTATGAGCTGGGCTCCGTGGCTGTGGCCACGCACGCTCCTCCACCCAGGTGGAAAATGAGGATACATGGAGCTCTTATCTGTACGGAAGTCCACATCACTATCCCTTATCCCTTCCCAGCAAAGACTTGCCTAGTTAGTTGCCCAGCAAAGTATAATGATGGATGCTATAAAACCCGGGGATAATTAAGTCCCTCTAGATTGATCCTGTGTGTGTGTCGGTGATGCGTTCCCCCTCCCCAGTGCTGGACTGTCCTGCGCTGACCCTGCAGAACTCTCGTAGTCTAGACACTCTGTCAGATCTGAAGCTGCAGCGTCTGGAGGCGGAGCTAGAGGGGGCGCGGCACCAGGCCCAGGGGGCATGTCAGAGGGAACAGGAAGTGAAGGCAGAGTGTGAGAGACTGAAGGAGGAGCTAAAACAGATCCAGAACAACCACATAGAGAGGGTCAGTGAACAACACACACACCTAACACACACATACACACCTAACACACACACACACACCTAACACACACATACACACCTAGCACACACATACACACCTAACACACACACACCTAACACACACATACACACCTACATTATATTTTCAGTTCTGTCTAACTCTTGTTCTCGCTTGGCTCTTGCTGTCCGCTTCGAGCACCTGCATGCTAATCTGTTTTCACGCTCTACTTCGGTAGGAAATGACTTCGTCATGTGAGCAGTGTGATGTGGAGTGGATCAAGAAGGTGGGAGATGAACAGTAAGTGAAGACAATAACCATTTACTGTGTGGCACGTACATAAGACCTGCAACCATATAGACACATTTAGAGAGAGAGAGAGAGGAGAGAGAGAGAGAGAGAGAGAGAGAGAGAGAGAGAGAGAGAGAGAGAGACAGTAGCACTCACTTCTGTGCTTTGAGAGGCTAGTTAAATATTTTCTTAACTCTTTCTTGAACTACGTTGCTGGTTAAGGTCTTGTGTGTAAGCATTTCACTGTAAAGTTTACAGCTGTTGTATTCGGCAGTTTGATTTGATTTGATTTATATGACCTGTAACTCAGTAAAATTGTTGAAATTGTTGCATGTTGCATTTATATTTTTGTTCACTATAGTTTGGGGGTGGAGGTGGTGCAATTTTTCTTGTTTGGGTGGGGGGGTCCTGGAAACACTTTTTGCCCCTGCTACAGACGGCTATATCGGTCCGCTAATACAGGGCTATTAAAGGCCCAGTGCAATACTTTGTGAAAATATATTGTTTGCGTAAAATAATATATATATATATTTTTTTTTTTTACATTATTTTATTTTAAAACTACTTCCCTCGGCAATGCCCATAAGCATTGCACTGGATAATTAGTCTCTTTCAATGTGGGGAACAGACTTATGATGAGGAGCCTAGTTGTGTGGTAATATATAACTCAACAATAGAGGGCAGTGTGGGCACAAGAGCTTCATGACATACAGCAGTTGTAGTTTTTCAGGGGAACCGAAACGCACGCTGTGGACCCCCGGTTGAATACCCCTGTCTTACACACAGTCACACCACACACAGCTCGCCCAGTAGCAAGTGCAAAACCACATTCATGACAAGCCTGAGGGCTGTGAAACACGAACACTGTTTCAATAAGAAAGTGGAAGTTAAGTGTATGGTAGAGTGGCTATGGTTGAGAGGGCTAGAGGCCTGGGAGGGGAAGCCTACTAATTTTCCAGTCACATCTTGCTTCGCCAGCCTTACTCACCCACCTACCTGTATTTTCTTTCTGAATGGCAGCCGACTTCTTGTAAGTGCTCTCATTTATTGTAAATGGCTCAGATTCATGTGGAACTGGTCATGTGTGTTGCATGTTCTGGAGAGAAAATGTTTGGCTCTCACAGACACTTATAATTGGCTTCAAATATGGTCAGTTACCTGAGGAAAAATACAGAGATTATTGAATGCGTTCATTTGAATGTGTATGAATGAATTTGATTTGGTTGACATAATTGCTGACAATTGTAATTGCTTTGTTCAGCTACATAGTATGGAGTATATATTTTCAATGTAAAACAACTTCAGAAAGACAAAGACAAAGTGCCAACAGTAAGGAACAGCATTAAATATACAGTAGATCATCTGTTATTACAGCCACTGGGCAAAAACTGGTTGAATCAACATTATTTCCACATAATTTCAACCCCAAAAATCTATGCGATGACATTAAATCAATGGAAAACTGATTGGATTTTGCAAAAAGTTATCAACGGCATTTCATATTTACCTAAATTCAAGGACACGTGATATTTTTTGTTGATTTCAAGTTTAATTTATGTTAGTTGGCAACTTAACCAAAACTAGACATTGAACTGAAGTCTGTGCCCAGTGGGTAGCTTCTGACAGTGTGTAGGCTGTGGGCATGAGAGTCGAAAGCCTGCACTCGTGTAATGCTTGTCTTCATCAGAGACCTAAGGAGACCTATGGGGCCTCATTACCTCTGCCTCTGTAATTCTATGTACCAGAATTTGTCATTCCATTGCTTTTACTTATTAAATATCACTGAACAATGGAACTTTTACTGAGAAATGATATGATATATGGTAAATGTACAGTACCAGTCAAAAGTTTGGACACACGTTATCATTCCAGGGTTTTTCTTGATTTTTACTATTTTCTACATTGTAGAATAATAGTGAAGACATCGAAACTATGACATAACACATTTGGAATCATGTAAAAAAATATATATTTTATATTCTTCAAAGTAGCCACCCTTTGCCTTGATGACAGCTTTGCACACTCTTGGCATTCTCTCAATTTCATGAGGAATGCTTTTCCAACAGAAGGAATTCCCACATATGCTGAGCACTTGTTGGCTGCTTTTCCTTCACTCTGCGGTCCAACTCATTCCAAATAGCCCTTACACAGCCTGGAGGTGTGTTGGGTCATTGTCCTGTTGAAAAACACATGATAGTCCCACTAAGCACAAACCAGATGGGATGGTGATCGCTGCAGAATTTGTGGTAGCCATGCTGGTTAAGTGTGCCTTGAATTCTAAATAAATCACTGATAGTGTCACCAGCAAAGCACCCCCACCTCCTCCTCCATGCTTCACGGTGGGAACCACAATTGCGGAAATCATCTGTTCACCTACTCTGCGTCTCACAAAGACACAGCGGTTGGAACCAAAAATCTCAGATTTGGACTCATCAGACCAAAGGACAGATTTCCACCGGTCTAATGTCCATTGCTCGTGTTTCTTGGCCCAAGCAAGTCTCTTCTTCTTATTGGTGTCCTTTATTGATGGATTTCTTTTCAGCAATTCGACCATGAAGGCCTGATTCACGCAGTCTCCTCTGAACAGTTGATGTTGAGATGTGTCTTTTACTTGAACTCTGTGAACCATTTATTTGGGCTGCAATTTCTGAGGCTGGTAATTCTAATGAACTTATCATCTACAGCAGAGGTAACTCTGGGTCTTCCTTTCCTGTGGTGGTCCTCATGAGAGCCAGTTTCATCATAGCGCTTGATGGTTTTTGCGACTACACTTGAAGAAACGTTCAAAGTTCTTGACATTTTCTGGATTGACTGACCTTCATGTCTTAAAGTAATGATGAACTGTCGTTTCTCTTTGCTTATTTGAGCTGTTCTTGCCATAAAATGGACTTGGTATTTTACCAAATAGGGCTATCTTCTGTATACCACCCCTACCTATGTTTGTATTGGTGGGGACCCTACTTATGTTGTAATAATTCCCACCTGCGTTGCGGATTATTGTTTTGTGTTCTGTGCCTGTGTGATAAAACCTAGTTTACGGTCGTGTTTTCTTTTGTTGTTGTGTAATTAAAGTTCGCTGTTAATAAAAAGTATGTCGAACTACTATTGTGCTGCTCCTTGGTCGGTTCCTGCTCCACACCGTGACACTACCACAACACAACTGATTGGCTCAAACGCATTAAGGAAAGATTTTCCACAAATTAACTTTTAACAAGGCACACCTGTTAATTGGAATGCATTCCAGATGACTACTTCATGAAGCTGGTTGAGAGAATGCCAAGAGTGTGCAAAGCTGTCATCAAGGCAAAGGGTGGCTTTTTGAAGAATCTCAAATATAAAATATATTTTAATTTGTTTAACACTTTTTTGGTTACTACATGATTCCATGTGTGTTATTTCATAGTTGTATGTCTTCACTATTATTCAACAATGTAGAAAATAGTAAAAATATAGAAAAACCTTGGAATGAGTAGGTGTATCCAAACTTTTGACTAGTACTGTATATGTTGAGTTATGTTTAGGATCTGCGTTTCTTACAGTTGAGTGACAGCAGACTCAATAGTACAGAACAAAATGTATGTTAGAGCGTACAGCCCAAAACTGTGTAGTACTTACAGAAACAGCAAACCTCCAGTCCATACTCGCTAATGTGTGTACAGAGGTCAAATCCAGCATATACAGCCCACACACACTTCATCTCCCACACACACTTCATCTCCCACACACAACCAGCATATAGATTGGCTGTCATGAATTTCTTCTCGCTATGTACACAGTCATCATATTTCCTCCCACACACACACATACACACACACACAAACACACAGACACGCACAGTCTTGTTCAACTAAATTCAGTCCCATTCAATATCCCATTTTCTTTAAACACTAACCCTAACCTTAACCCCAAAACTTAACCTTGACCCTAACCCTAAACCTAACACTAGCTCCTAACCCTAACTCTAAGATCAACCCTAGCTCCTAACCCTAACCCTAACCCTAAACCTAATTTAAATTCTAACCTTAACCCTGAACCCCCTAGAAATAGCATTTGACCTTGTGGGGACCAAAAAAATGTCCCCAAATGTTTGTTTGTTTACTAAGTATAGTTAAACACGTACAGAAAAGGCATGCACGAAAACACACAGACTTACACACACACAGGTGGGCAGAATATCTATTCCATGTATTTGAAATATTAATTTAATTTACTGAGTATTTTGTAATTTGTATTACACTGAGCTGAACTACACTCCAATGTATTTTGTAACAAGATACTTTAGAAAGCTGTCATTTGAATTTTCAAAATACTCTTCAATACCATTTATTTTTTTACAGCGATTCACCATTTTGTGGCCCCAGTTCACCCTGCATTGGTATCAAAAGTCTAATGCCACTATGGTGTGATAAGAGTGTCTACTAAAGGAAGTAAATATAAATGTACATGTAAAAATGAACAATTGCAAATCACACGTCACGAAACAAGGCCAATAATAAACCAAGTGGGCTTTGCGGTTCATTTTGGTATGTTAATTTTCACATGACATTTTGGTCATTTAGCAGACACTCTTATACAGAGTGACTTACAGTCATTGTGTTCAACTAAGACAACAACAACATATCACAGTCATAGCAAGTAAAACATTTCTGGAACCGTTACTGAGAATGGTATTTCTGTTTGGGCTAGCTACGTGCAAATGTATTTCTGTATTTTAAAATACAACATACATGTATTTTAATTAAATACATTTCAAAATACAAGTATTTTGTAGTTTATTTTGATATATTGATCTTGGTATTTTGTAATTTTATTTTGTAATTGTATTTTGTAATTTTATTTTGTAATTGTATTTTGTAATTTTATTTTGTAATTGTATTTAGCAATTTATGCCCATCCCTGCACACACAGACACACTCAAACACCTCCAAATAGCTTTTCCAAAACAAAGGGGGGTGAAGCATATTGAAGTCTTGGCAGCGTTTATGAACCAACAGAGGTGTTCACACATAAGAGATCGCACAAGGTGCTGTGAGTGAGATGTGTTGTTTTCCAATACATGCTTTTCAAAGATTGTCAAATGGCACAGGCGAAGTTGAGACTTGTGTGAGCTGAAGTGTGAAAAGGAAGAGTTGCGTATGTCGAAACAGTTAATAAATACAGTGCTGTGTGAAGAAACGGCGATAGTCACTCAGACATCCCCCTTGGTCTATAAAGGAAGATAGGCAATTTAAACTCTCAAAGAGAATACAGGTACTTCCATATACATTATATTTGGGCGGCAGGTAGCCTAGCAGTTGGAGCTTTGGGCCAGTAACCGAAAGGTTGCTGGTTCTAATACCCAAGCCAACAAGGTGAAAAAGCACTTAGGCCATCATTATAAATAAGAATTTGTTCTTAACTGACTTGCCTAGTTAAATAAATGTTTTTTTTTAAAACATTGGGTAGAGGCAGTTGGGAAGAAGAGGACTGCTTTTTTTTCCATTGTCATCAATGGTTTCCACAGTTCCTGTAAGTTATGATCTATTGTATTTTCAGATTGTTGTGAAGGTATTGGTGGAGAATTATAATGAAGTGGCTTTAATAGCCCACTCTGTCTGTCTGGGTCATACTGTCTGAATGACTTATTCCACTGACTAACTGGTGGAATTTATGAATGTAATGCATCTGTGATCAAAATGACAGCATTTTGTGGAATGGTACCTTTTCATAAATCCTTAAATAGAAATTAAATTAATTGATTCTTAGATTTGAGATGTACCATAGCTGTGATTCAACATCATTCTCCTGAAAAATATATATGATGAAGAGAGATTTTGTGTGTTAGAGAATTATCAAAGCAAATGGAAACTATTCACAATAATGACTCATGATGTAATTTCCATTATCTGATGGGTTAGTGTTTGGTGATGTTTTTTTTTTACAAATTTAATCAGACAAGTCAGTTAAGAACAAATTCTTATTTACGATGATGGCCTACACCAGCCAGACTCGGAAGACGCTGGGCCAATTGTGCGCCGCCCTATGGGACTCCCAATCACAGCCAGTTGTGATACAGTCTGGATTTGAACCAGGTTGCCTGTAGTGACACCTCTAGTCTTAGACCACTGCGCCACTTGGGAGCCCCAAGTTTAGTGGTCAAAAAACCTTCAGGCTATGTGATATGTTTTCTATTGGTACTGTGCTTCCCTCTCCCTCCTACGCACAGTGGTTTGTTAGAGTACTCATAATTTGAGGCTTCTTTGTGTAAATGGCATGACCATACAGAGTTGTTACAATTTCTCGTTGTACAGTTGAAAGTATATGGGAAGTTATTGTTTGTGACGCCATCTTTCTGTTATCTTCCACCATTAATATGTAGAGGAAGCTGAGTCAGCAAGCAAAACACCGAAAGTTTTATTGAAATGGGTTTGAGAGCACAGATAAGCTTTATCAGATCTGTTTGGGTACACACTCTCACCTATCTAGCGCAACCTATCTTCCTCCCTCCTCCCCATTTTAAAACGTTATATAAAGTTTGTGGCGATATACATGGTAGAAATTATAAAGTATGTGGTTCATACAGTATAGTTCATGAACTTTATCGTTTGTCTAAATACAGTCATTGTTTCTCTTCGGGATAAAGATCAAAGAAGGAGGTGTATTGTATTAGTGACTAGCAGAAGTAACTTTTCGTAAAATGTTAGGAGAACTTGTGCAGCAAGTAAGGAGAATTAACGTAGCAGGTTAGGAGAATTAGGTTAAGGTTAGCTAAACTGCAAAAATGTTCCCTGACGCAACTCGAATATACACTATATATACAAAAGTATGTGGACACTCCTTCAAATTAGTGGATTCAGCAATTTCAACCACACCCGTTGCTGACAGGTGTGTAAAATTGAGCACACAGCCATTCAATCTCCATAGACAACATTGGCAGTAGAATGGCCTTACTGAAGACCTCAGTGACTTTCAATGTGACACTGTCATGCCACCTTTCCAACAAGTCAGTTCGTCAAATTTCTGCCCTACTAGAGCTGCCCCGGTCAACTGTAAGTGCTGTTATTGTGAAGTGGAAACGTCTAGGAGCAACAGCGGCTCAGCAGCAAAGTGGTAGGCCACACATGCTCACAGAACGGGACCGCTGAAGTGCGTAGCGCGTAAAAATCGTCTGTCCTCTGTTGCAACACTCACTACCGAGTTCCAAACTGCCTCTGGAAGCAACGTCAGCACAACAACTGTTCGATGGGAGCTTCATGAAATGGGTTTCCATGGTCGAGCAGCCGCTCACAACCCTACGATCACCATGCGCAATGCAAAGCCTTGGCTGTAGTGGTTTATCATTCTAGACGATTCTGTGCTTCCAACTTTGTGGCAACAGTTTGGGGAAGACCCTTTCCTGTTTCAGCATGACAAAGAGACGTCCAAACACTTGTCGAGATTGGTGTGGAAGAACATGACTGGCCTGCACTGAGCCCTGACCTCAACCCCCATCGAACAACTTTGAGATTAATTGGAACGCCGACTGCGAGCCATCAGTGCCCAACCTCACTAATGCTCTAATGGAAGCCAGTCCCTGTTCCAACATCTAGTGGAAAGCCTTCCCAGAAGAGTGGAGGCTGTTATAGCAGTAAAGGGGGGGACCAACTCCATATTAATGCCCATGATTTTGGAATGAGATGTTCGACGAGCAGGTGTCCACGTATTGTATCTAGCTACAACCAGGCCTGCCTTGAGAAAAGACTGCGTCCTTCTGCTAAGAATTATGTTCTACAGGTCCAGTCCACACTAAACTATTCTTTGCCATCTTGTATTTTTTTGAAAACGAGATTGAAAAATGCACTCTCTATTTTTCAATGCAGTCTGATTTATCACAACGCTTTATTTTATCGTTGTCTGTGAAATAAAATAATATTAAAACATTGCTAAAGTCAAAAGGTAAAATAAATCACACCTCAAAGACCAATAGGCGACATTTACACAGGCAGACCAATTCTGATCTTTTTTCACTAATTGGATGTTTTGACCTATCATATCAGCTCTGGAAAAAGATCTGATGTGATTGGTCAAAATACCAATTAGTGGAAAAAATATCAGAATTAGTCTGGCTGTTTAAACGCAGCCATCGAGTATCAGACTTTCCTTTCTTTTTCAAAGCTTCACATTTTCCATTACCAGCACCTCACGCAATAGGATGTGTTCTTTACCAGTAATTTCACCATCTTTATCTACCACCATCATCAATGTGTGAAATTATCTATTCCAGTTCAAGTAAATCACTTGTAAAGTCTTATGTGAAATTGGTTTGTGAGCTCAGATAGGTTTTATCAGATCATAGGCTGGATAGCAGGTACACACTGCTTGCATCTACAACAACCACCTCTCTCTATATACTCTAGATTATTAAATAAAGGTTACATTTAAAATTAAAATAAATAGCAATTGGTATCCAGTCAATCTGGAGATGCATATAGGAACTACTTAGATAGACGTAAATAACCATAGACGTTGAAAACTAGAATGCATTTAGTCAGGTAACCTCACACAGTGTGTGTGGTTGGTTGGTTGGTTGGTTGGTTGGTTGGTTGGTTGGTTGGTTGGTTGGTTGGTTGGTTGGTTGGTTGGTTGGTTGGTTGGTTGGTTGATTGACTGTTTGGTTGATTGGTTGGTTGGTTGATTGACTGTTTGGTTGTTTGATTGACTGGTTGGTTGGTTGGTTGGTTGGTTGGTTGGTTGGTTGGTTGGTTGGTTGGTTGGTTGGTTGGTTGGTTGGTTGGTTGGTTGGTTGGTTGGTTGGTTGGTTGGTTTATTGACTGGTTGGTTGGTTGATTGGTTGGTTGGTTGGTTGGTTGGTTGGTTGGTTGGTTGGTTGGTTGGTTGGTTGGTTGGTTGGTTGGTTGGTTGGTTGGTTGATTGATTGATTGATTGATTGACTGGTTGGTTGGTTGGTAGATTGGTTGGTTGGTTGGTTGGTAGATTGATTGGTAGATTGATTGGTTGGTTGGTTGATTGACTGGTTGGTTGGTTGGTTGGTTGACTGGTTGGTTGGTTGGTTGATTGACTGGTTGGTTGATCAACTCGGTTCTTTACCCCTGCAGGGTGAATTTGGCACTGGCCTACACAGAGCTAACTGAGGAGTTGGGACGTCTGCAGGCACTGAGCTCCAAACAGAAAGAGATCCTGAGGAAGACCTCCCAGGAGCAGCATAGCCCAGGTTAGTAACATCCCTAGAGAATGATATATGGCCCACATTTAACAGGTTATCCCAGGTTAGCAGGATACCTATAGAAGTTAACATCTTAATAAAATGTATAATTAAAAACGCCTTTAAAAATATATTTTAACAATCAATATACAGCGGGTGAAATAAGTATTGAACACGTCACCATTTTTCTCAGTAAATATATTTCCAAAGGTGCTATTGACATGACATTTTCACCAGATGTTGGTAACAACCCAAGTAATCCATACATACAAAGAAATCAAAACAAATAAGTTCAGAAATTAAGTTATGTGTAATAATGTGAAATGACACAGGGAAAAAGTATTGAACACATGAAGAAAGGGAGGTGCAAAAAGGCATGGAAAGCCAAGACAACAGCTGAAAACTATCAGTGATTAAAAAGCAATCCAGCCCCCTGTCAGTGCAAATTAATATCAGCTGGTTCAGTCCCAACTGATGGCCTACAAAAAGGTCTCATTGCCAAGGTGTCACACAAGACACATCTCATGATGGGTAAAAACAAAGAGCTGTCTCAAGACCTTCGCAACCTAATTGTTGCAAAACATAATGATGGCATTGGTTATAGGCGCATTTCTAAGGTTCTGAATGTTCCATTGAGCACTGTTGGGGCCATAATACGGAAGTGGAAAGACAATCATTTCACCATAAATTTGCCATCAGTTGGGACTGAACCAGCTGATATTAATTTGCACTGACAGGGGGCTGGATTGCTGATAGTTATCAGCTGTTGTCTTGGCTTTCCATGCCTTTTTGAGGTTCAATAATTTTTCACTGTGTCATTTCACATTATTACACATAACTTAATTTCTGAACGTATTTGTTTTGGTTTCTTTGTATGTATGGATTACTTGGTTTGTTACCAACATCTGGTGAAACTTTCATGTCAATAGCACCTTTGGAAATATATTTACTGAGAAAAATGGTGACGTGTTCAATACTTATTTCACCCGCTATATTTTACTTTAGAAGGACTGAATGCTAAGTTAAGGCTACCTAGCTTGCTAGGACAGAACAGATCCGGCTGCAACTTCAATTAGCACCGAGGTGTGAAGTAAGAGGTGTCAAAGCCTGTCAGGCTCTGGCCATAGAGAAGCCGATTTGCTTCTCTATGTAGCTATGGTCAGAGTCTGACAGTGTCTTTCTTTTCTGTTTCTGTGTCGGGTTGGGGTGGATCCCTAATTAGAGGCAGCTGCACCGCATTGTCTCTAATTAGGGATTCCATATATGTTGAGTCTGTCCCTCACTCGGGTGTGGGTTGTTATTGATGCATGTCGCAGTCACGGTGTAAGTAAGTGTGTTTTGTTTACGTCCGTTCATTTGGTATGTGTTGTGAACGTGACGTTAGTCTGTTCGTTAAGTCTTTTCGTGTTTCGTTAGTTCGTCATTTGGATTTGTTTTACATAGTATAGTAGTGTTTTTATCTATACATAGTAAAATAAAAATCATGTCGAACTATCCCTGCGCTGCGTCTTGGTCTCTCCAAACACCCGTTCATGACAAAGCCCTAGAGTCCAACAATGGCAGGAGAGTTTCACAGCCTCCCCCACCCAAATGCAGAGGCCTTTGAAGCCCCCTCCATCTGTGCAGAGGTCATTACAATACAGTAACTGATATGCAGCCAAGACACTTCAATTGTAAATTACCTCAATAAGAAACAATACTGATGCGTTGATCACTTCAGAAGATATCCTCCTCGCAATCAGCCACAGGACAACTTTGTTTGGACGTCGTAAAGGACCATTCGCCAAAACTTAAGAGATATAGCTAGCTAACGACCTCCTTTTCCATGTGGAAAAAAAACGGTGGACAGAGACTTACTAGCTGGGATTTTCTACAAGTAATCTGCCTCACGAAAAAAGCTTCTCCCAACTGGGTGTGACACCTACTCCCGTTGCCCGTTGCACTGCTGCTTGGATTCCACCTGTCTGGTACAGGTACCCCCGCCATTCTCCCCCCTCTCTCCCATGCTTTCGCTCGCCTCCAGCACACACGCACTGTTGGGGCGAGTGACTCTGAACTTACAATGGCTAGCCCCATGTCGTTCTATTTTTTTCTTGTGCTTTATGCTATTTACCCGACCGTGGGACAGACTACGTTTGTTCCCACACTCGGGACTCTGACTCTCTATTGGTTACACAGATTCTTGGCCTCTCATCCAATTCTAACCACCTATTGCCAGCTTTGTATTCATGTTACCTACAGAGCTCTCCCTGTCCTCTGCCGTACACTGATTGTATTACTGCTGATGATATCTGGAAATGTGCATGTACACCCTGGCCCATCTACTGTTGCTGGCCCCAATTCTGACTTGTGCTCTGATATCTGCTACACTGAGTTCTGCTCTCGTAAAAGCCTGTTTTTTTCTGCATTTTAACACTAGAAGTTTATTACCTAAAATTGCCAACTGGCCAAACTGAGCAATCGGGGGAGAAGGGCCTTGGTCAGGGAGGTGACCAAGAACCCCATGGTCACTGTGACAGAGCTCCTGAAGAGGGGAGAACCTGCCTACAGCTGTTTGTTTTACTCTCCTGGGGTTGCAGAGCTACATATACAGTACAGATGTAGGATCTTAATTTGAGACAGTTTGCTACAGCATGAAAATAATCCTGCAGCAACAGGAAATGTGAATTATTAGGTGGATTATAATTCATTAACATTTTTTGTAGGGGTTGATACATTTTTTGTTAGGGCAAATCAAGTGTGGCATTTTAAAGTAGAAATCACAAACTTTAGAAGCCTTTTTAAAACTTGAATACACTTCAAGTTTGCATCACCTGCTATGCAGGCCAATGCAGGCCAATTCAGCAACAAAAGAGTGATCAAATTAAGATCCTACATCTGTATGTGCACTGAAATACCTAAATTCTCTCCCTCAAGTCTTTTTCAAGTCTCTGTTTTCTCTTTATCTCAAGACTCTGTGGAGAGTTCAAGAGCACAACACCACCCTTTTTTCACTCAACCACAGAACCATAAATGTTTCCCCTTTGAGATGCTTCTGATTCATCGATGCACCCATCTTCTTTTTTTTTTGCTAAATGGCTGATAGCTGTCTCAAGATTACAGGAAGCATCTCATACTGTTACTGTAAAATTAGTCTACATCTGATTAGATCTGTGTCTTAGGTGAGGGGGAAATAAATGTATTCAAAAATGTAAATGTTTTGCCTATCTTGTCGAGTGCGAGGCTTGTGGAGAATTGATTTATGCTTTGTGATCAGACAAACATTTGCATTGCAAATCCAGAGCAACACAGCGTGTCTGACGCACCATAGAAAGAGGTAGAAAAATGTTATTCAGGAAAATAGCATAATGTGATATGGTAGATATGAAAGATTATACAATTTTTCTTCATGATCAAAAATACAGTATATTAGATTCTGTGTTATTGCTAGAGAAGATACCAGACAAAAAAAATCCTCCTGGCCCTAGTTACTTCTCATACAGATCACTCTGTTGTCACAGAGAATTTTCCTGCACAGCAGAAAATACTATTTATAGTGTCTTCAAGGTTTAAAAAGGCTTCTGAAGTTTGTAATTACCACTGAAAAATGTCAGACTTGGTTTTCCCTAACGAAAAAGTTATCAACCCCTACAAAAATGTCCATTAATTATGATCCACATTTCCTGCAGGATTACTTTCCCGCTGTGTGAAATGGTTACTTTTTTTTTGCATATACTTACTTCCCAAAGAGTGAGTTCACAGGCATTATTGACGGCAACTCTGGAGAAATTAGGGTTAAGTGCATTGGCTCCGGGATTCAAACTAGCAACCTTGCGGTTACTGGCCCAATGCTATAACCACTAGGATACCTGCCGTGCACCTGTATGTACAGTGCATTTGGAAAGTTTTCAGACCCCCTTCCCTTTTTCCATATTTTGTTACGTTACAGCCTTATTCTAAAACAGTTTTCAAACTTATAAAACGTTAAAACAGAAATACCTTATTTACATAAATAAACAGACCCTTTGCTATGAGACTTGAAATTGAGCTCAGGTGCATCCTGTTTCCATTGACCCTCCCTAAGATGTTTCTACAACTTCATTGGAGTCCACCAGTGGTAAATTCAGATGATTGGACATGATTTGGAAAGGCACACACCTGTAGGTCCCACAGTTGACATGCATCTCAGAGCAAAAACCAAGCCATGAGGTGGAAGGAATTGTCTGTAGAGCTCCGAGACAGGATTGTGTCAAGGCACAGATCTGGGGAAGGGTACCAAAACATTTCTGCAGCATTGAAAGTCCCCATGAATACAGTGGCTTCCATCATTTTTAAATGGAGGAAGTTTGGAACCAACAAGACTCTTCCTAGAGCTGTCCGCCCGGCCAAACTCAACAATCGGGGGAGAAGGACCTTGGTCAGGGTGGTGACCAAGAACTAGATGGACACACTGACAGAGCTCCAGAGTTTCTCTGTAGAGATGGGAGAACCTTCCAGAAGGACAACCATCTCTGCAGCACTTCACCAATCAGGGCTTTATGGTAGAGTGGCCAGACGGAAGCCACTCCTCAGTAAAAGGCGCATGACAGTCCTCTTGGAGTTTGCCAAAAGGACTCTCTAACCTGGGAATTCTCTGGTCTGATGAAGCCAAGATCGAACAACTTTGGCCTGAATGCCAAGCGTCACGTCTGGAGGAAACCTGGCACCATCCCTACGGTGAATCATGGTGGTGGAAACATCATACTGTGGGGATGTTTTTCAGCGGCAGGGACTGGGAAACTAGTAAGGATCGAGGGAAAGATGAACGCAGCAAAGTACAGAGAGATCCTTGATGAAAACCTTCTCCAGAGAGCTTAGGGCCTCAGACTGGGGTGAAAGGTTCAACTTCCAACAGGACAACTTGGCACACAGCCAAGACAACGCAGGAGTGGCTTCGGGACCAGTCTCTGAATGTCCTTGAGTGGCCCAGTCAGAGCCCGGACTTGAACCCGATCGAAGATCTCTGGAGAAATCTGAAAATAGCTCAGCAGTGACGCTCCCATTCCAACCTGACAGAGCTTGAGAGGATCTGCAGAGAAGAATGTGAGGACCTCCCCAAATACAGGTGTGCCAAGCTTGTAGCGTCATACCCAAGAAGACTCAAGGCTGTAATCGCTGCCAAAGGTGCTTCAACAAAGTACTGAGTTTAAGCATCTGAATACTTATGTATATGTGATGAAGTTTTTTATTTTTAAGACATTTCCACACATTTTTACAAACCTGTTATGCTTTGTCATTATAGGGTCTTTTGTGTAGATTGAGGATTATAATTGTTTTTATCCATTTTAGAATAAGGCGGTAACGTAATATAATGTGGAAAAAGTGAAGGGGTCTGAATACTTTCCGAATGCACTGTACTTATGAGTAATAAGTAACAACAGGCTTTAGTCCTATTTTGGCGAGATGTAACTTTTGTCTTCTAGAGACAGTCTTGTCTTGTGTGCTGCTCTCTGACTCCCCCTGTCTCCCCTGTCTCCTCAGTCCAACGCCACTCCCACCCCCCATCTCCCATTCATCACCAACGCCACTCCCCTGTGCCCCAGCGCCACTCCCCCATCCCCCAACGCCACTCCCCCATCCCACCCCAGCACCACTCCCCCATCCCCCAGCGTCGCTCCCCGGTTCTCCAGCCACAGCACCTCTCCCCGGACATGCACCGCCGCTCGCCCCTGCTGGATATCAATGATGGGCCCGCCTCCTACTCCTGCCGGCCAGCCAGCCACCACCTGAGGGCCAGCTTCCAGGGCCGCCGCAGCTACTCCGAGGTGTCTGACCCTTCGGCCTACCAGCGGCCGCCGCGCCTCAGCCTTGACCCCGTGTCCACCCTGCCCAAGCCCTACAGGGACTCCGGCTACTCCAAGCAGCACCAGCAGCACCAGCATGGAGGCTCCCAGCATGGGGGGTCTCCTCACAGAGGAGGCCAGCTACGAGGTTCCCAGTCTGGGCTGCAGAGGGCAGGCAGCGAGGTGGGCCTCCACGAAAGTTCCCGCCACTCCCGAGAGCTGCCCTTCCCCCTGTCCGAGGTCTCTCCCAGGTCTCAACTGCACTTTGAGCCCCTGCCACCCCCCACGCCCGCCCCCCAGCCGCCGCAGTCCTCTGAAGACGAGGAGGAGTGGGCCTGTCCACACCCCATCAGCCCCCCACGGACGCTGGGCGTGCCCAACAATGTGTCGCCTCATGGGGTCATGAGGGGGCCGGCGTCCTGCTCGGCCTTCCCTATCCCATCCAGACCCAACACCCTGACCTGCCACCCGCCAGACTACCTGTACACAGAACACGCCCAGTCCTGGCCCTCCATCAATGTGAGTCACACGCACACTCAAATATACTGTATAATATCATTATTATATCACAACAATCTCTAAAATTGTAAAATGGGTCAAGGTTAGCTTGCTATCCCCCTCAATCAAAATCTGTCTTTGAAAGAGAACTGCCCTTGACTTGTTAATGTCTTCCTGCTCTGTGCTATTTCATGGGAAATGCTCTGTGTAACAGGACATTTGTTCTAATGCACCTTTACATATGAACTTATTTTCTTCATGAAATGACCTAAATGGTCAAAATATTAGACCCACACTGCTTGTTGATCTGAATGGTGTGTGTGTGTGTGTGTGTGTGTGTGTGTGTGTGTGTGTGTGTGTGTGTGTGTGTGTGTGTGTGTGTGTGTGTGTGTGTTTTGGATGCAGCTGTGGATGGAGACAGAAGAGAGTGACATGAGGAGCTGCCCTCTGTGCCAGTTGATCTTCCCCATTGGTTACCCTGACGACGCCCTCATCAAGCACATCGACTCGCACCTTGAGAACAGCAAGATCTGATCGCCATGGCAGCACTGCACCTTCTTTTTAGTTGCTACTATTTTTAACTTATATTGTGGAGTTATTTTAGGTTTCGTTTGGTTTTTTAAGCTGGCTGGCTTTTGTTTGACAAGACTTGAGAGGGCTTTTTGTGGGCTTATTAGCATGTTTTGGAAAAAATAAGTGGCTTAAGAAATTAAATGGATGGCGTTGAGGTTCATGACAGACAATTTCCTTGACAGATGCAAGATCAGGGACATTCCAGGCAACTTGCAGTCCATCTGTTTTTATATCTCACACTTTACCAGTACTACTTCCTGTAAAGCAGCCTGCTTTAGTTGCAGCAATACAGACCAAACACAATGAATTCCTGGAATGATTTGGGTGACTGTAATGGATAGATCCAGTCTGCTTGTTCTTCAGGGCTTGACGATGTGCAGTCAGAGGTCAGAGTTATGTTATGAAGAGAGGCAGTGTTAATTGTGTGTAGATTTGTGAAATTGTCCTGCAGGGCGGGGCATGTAGTTAGCGTGACGACCTTGCTTTAGTGCAGGGGAACGCATAGGCAGATTATCTTCATGCTTGTGGCCTATATTATATATAAGTATAATTTCCGCCCTAGATTTTCCATTTTAATCTATCATTTGATATATCTGTTCAGTAACAAGTAAAACAAATCTTAAGATATAATTAGTTTTTTTCTCTCCAAATGAGAGAAAAACGTCTTTTGTTGGTGACATTTCACCCTCACAAGCTTGCACACAGCTGTATATAGACAGTAGGACAGGAAGAGTCCTTATATGGAGGAGAGCATGGAAAATATTTGTATATGATAACAGTGATTCAACTGGGAGTCTCTTTAGTCTTCCTGAAGAACTGACCTGCAAACACTTATAGTGGTACAGCATTTATCACTTTTGTCCAAAAGAAAACATTTCTGCATCCTTACAGTCCAACACTGGCACACTTAGTATTTCATATCTTATACATATATATCTAAAATATAACCTCCAAAATTCAGAGTGTTTGGGGTTATATTATGGAATCACATAATTGGTATCTGACATTTTGGTGGGACACAGTGGCTCCGTTTACACAGGCCAAAACACACACACACAATTCATTTTTGTTTTGTTTTAAAGCTGTGTACAGACAGGTATTGTAAGCCTATTGCAAGTTATTCTGTGGTCAATAATTTTAATTAATAATATCTTAATATCCTGGCTACCAATTTAAAATATACACAGTAAATACTATTCTGCTATTTAATCAATTTTATAGCCTACTGGTTTGAGGTAATGTTCTTGCTAGCTTTTCTTCAATCAATTGATCAACCTCCATGACTAATACAGCATGCTGTTGTTAAGCATTTGATATATTCTTGGCCCAATTTGTAATGTACCAAAGAAGAAATGTTGCACACGATTGTTTGGTTACTATCAGAGCTATATATAGTTTACTATATATTCTATATTAGGCCTACAAAGGGGTGGAAAATGAACAAACTCACCTACACTGGGGGCCAAAAGTTTGGAATATTACTCATTCAAGGGTTTTCTTTATTTGCAAAATGTTTTACATTGTAGAATAAAAGTGAAGACATCAAAACTATGACATAACGCATATGGAATCATGTAGTAACCAAAGAAATGTTAAACAAATCAAAATATATTTTATATTTGATATTCTAAAAATAGCCCCCCTTTGCCTTGATGACAGCTTTGCATACGTGGCATTCTTTCAACCAGCTTCACCTGGATGCTTTTCCATCAGTCTTGAAGGAGTTCCCACATATGCTGAGCACTTGTTGGCTGCTTTTCCTTCACTGCGGTCCGACTCATCCCCAGCCATCTAAATTTGGTTGAGGTTGGAAGCAAAAATCTCAAATTTGGACTCCAGACCAAAGGAAACATTTCCACTGGTCTGATGTCCATTGCTCATGTTTCTTGGCCCAAGCAAGTCTCTTATTCTTATTGGTGTCCTTTGGTAGTGGTTTCTTTGCAGCAGTTCAACCATGAAGGCCTGATTCACACAGTCTCCTCTGAACAGTTGATGTTGAGATCTGTCTGTTACTTGAACTCTGTGAAGCATTTATTTGGGCTGCAATCGGAGGCTGGTAACTCTAATGAACTTATCCTCTGCAGCAGAGGTATTTCTGGGTCTTATATTCCTGTGGCAGTCCTCATAAAGCTGGTTGAGAGAATGCCATGAGTGTGCAAAGCTGTCATCAAGGCAAAGGGTGGCTACTTTGAAGAATCTCAAATATAAAATATATATTTTGATTTCTTTAACACTTTTTTGGTTACTACATGATTCCATATGTGTCATGTCATAGATTTGATGTCTTCACTTTTATTCTACAATGTAAAAAATAGTGCAAATAAAGAAAAACCCTTGAATGAGTAATATTCCAAATGAGTAATATTCCAAATGTATGGCCCCCAGTGTATGTAAAATCCTATTGTCATATGTAAAATAAAATGCAGACACATTTTTACATCTCAAAATTATTTCACTTTGGGAACTCTGTTCCCACGCATTCCCGCCCCTGGTAGTACATCCATATTCTAATTTGAAACAAACAATGATGTATATGATTGTGCAGTTAGAATAATGGTCTCAATTGCTATCCAGCCCACACAAAGACAACATTGTCTGTCATTGGCTGTGTACAGAATTTCATGTTGGATTGTACCTTTTGATCACTTTGAATGAAGTACCCTTTCATAACCAAAGAAACCTAGATTAGATGTATGTACAGGATAGACACTTATCTCTCTTGATGATGACCAAGTATCAATTAAGCATATCATGTTCACACAGATATGAATGGATATATGATACACAGATATGAATGGAGAGATGATACACAGATATGAATGGAGAGTTGATACACAGATATGAATGGAGAGATGATACACAGATATGAATGGAGAGTTGATACACAGATATGAATGGAGAGTTGATACACAGATATGAATGGAGAGATGATACACAGATATGAATGGAGAGATGATACACAGATATGAATGGAGAGATGATACACAGATATGAATGGAGAGTTGATACACAGATATGAATGGAGAGATGATACAAAGATATGAATGGAGAGTTGATACACAGATATGAATGGAGAGTTGATACACAGATATGAATGGAGAGTTGATACACAGATATGAATGGAGAGATGATACACAGATATGAATGGAGAGATGATACACAGATATGAATGGAGAGTTGACTAAAATGTCAATGTAAATAGGAATGGAGAGATGATACTGTTTTAAGGAAAGCATTCATGACCAAAACATTTTGACCAGCAGCTGTAGTACATAGTAAACATGCCTATCAGCTCACAATGTTAAGCAGTCACATGTATATACAGCATGTTGTAAGTGAAATGGCCACACACACACACATACACAGTCTGACACTCAAACCACTGTTCACAAAGACGTATGTTTCCTCTCCTGCTTTTTTTTCTTCAAATCCTCCGTCAAGTTTCAAATCAGATCAAACACTGACAAAGTCAGTCTAAAAACCATCTTGTCTCCCTCAGCCTGTGATTTCTAGCTTTGTGACTTATCTGATGATAACAGTAAACCCTTGTGTGGAAAACCCGCCTCTGCGGCACCCTCGACGACTGACCTCGACGACTGACCGCGACTGACCGATAAGAACTCACCAAGCTAAAGGGCCACTAATGAGGATGAAGAATCACTATGGAGGTATTTTGTGAGTGCACTGCTGGATTTCAAGGACTTTCAACAATGTGTATTTCAAAATTAAAAAAGTTGCATAAGGAGTTGTGACTTTTTCTTTCTGTGTCTAAATATTCAGAAAAATAAACTGCAACATGGACTGAAAGGACTCTCAGAATTAGCTGGTTTCACTTATGTAAAGATACACAATTAATGCTATTTAGTAGTCAAGATAGCGTTTATTGTGTACCTATACATATTTCTTGTACATCTCTAATACTATATCTCCACTGTGGTGAATATTCAGAGATAAACAGTTGTCCAAGCCAGTCTTTACTAAGCTGCTGTGGTGTCTTTTTTCCAGACTATCCTATTTATCTTTCCCAGAGCCACTCCAGACTGCAGAGCGGAATCTGAGCACAAGGGGGAAGCAGACAGTTGGAATCACATTGGGAATCACAATCCACCCTCTTTACCGTCCATTTTATAAGTTACAGATAGGCATGAACCCAATCACCCACTCTCACACACACATACGGTTTTGTATTGCTATCCTTGCAGGGACCAAAGAATAGATTCTCATCCAAAATCCTATTTTCCCTAACCCTTATCCTAACCATAACCCTAACCTTAACCCTAAGCCTAAACCTAACCTTAACCCCTAACCCTAATCCTAAACCTAACCTAAATGTCCACACTTGTCAGAATTTTCCTTGTTTTACTGTGCTTGTGAGGACTTCTGGTACACACAAGGATAGTAAAACAAAAAGACACACACACACAATGTGTGTGATGAAATGTGTGTGCTGTGTTGCACTGTAGATGCTGCTGTCAGTGCAGCACGAACAGCTGTAATCAGACTCATTCGTTCCAGCCCCAGTGCTGACTACACACTGTGAGAGAGAGAGAGAGAGAGAGAGAGAGAGCTGAGCTAGCTGTGAAAATATGTTCCGCACGCCACCGAAAAAATTAGCTGCCAATATGCCACACTATTTGACAAGTAATGAGTAGAGCTCTGCTGTTGTACCAAGATTAACAATTCTGGTGATTCCACTACGGTTAAAGATGCACTATGCAGAAATCGCAGTATAGTGTAGATAAACATTTTACAATCTAAACTGCTGTGAAATATTTATTTAACCAGGCAAGTCAGTTAAGAACAAATTCGTATTTACAATGGCGGCCTACCTACAGGGTCAGCCCCTGGAGTAAATTAGGGTTAAGTGCATTGCTCAAGGACACATCGACAGGTTTTTCACCTTGTCGGCTCGGGTATTCGAACCAGCGACCTTTTGGTTACTGGCCCAATGCTCTAACCTGCAATATGTATTTTCAGCTGTTTTGAAGCTGGTGTACATGACCCAAAGTAAAAAACGCAAAAACGAAACTTAAGAACGGGAAGTTTAGCAATAGTGCACATAGAACAGATCAACCTATTTTTAGACTCTCTTTCAATGAGGATGACAGAGCTATAACACACATTTTTATGTGAATTTGGTCAGGTCGGCCAAAAAGTGACATATTGCAGCTTTATTAAAGTCAGGTTGTTTGATAACTAGTTTGCATTGATAGTGGGTTTACGGGCCAGTATACTTGTTATGCTAAATTGCCAGAAAATATACAACTCTCAATCTGGTGTGATTGTTTGTTATTGGTGAATCTACCCAAAAACCTTTGCAGGACCACATTCCACCACAGCGTACACCACCGTATACAGTATATAGAAACCAAAAAAGGCACAGCTTGTTCTGTTTCTTCCCTCCTCTGTAAAACAGAATAGTCTTAACTCCAGTTGTCACCTTCTATAGTCCTTCACCACAGCCGTTGTGTATGCAAATCAAACAAAAGCAAATTCACATTTTCATTGAGACCTCAAACATGAGCAGATACACTCATGTTTATCCTCTGGTGTAGTATGTCTTTCTGCCAAACACCCCCTCTCTACCCCCACACCATACCCCCTGTTTCCTAGCTTCAGCTCTCAACCTCGAGCCATACCTCAAGAACTTGCATGCTCAAAGCACCCGCCCATCCGGTCCTTGCTAACCACAAACCCCTAGCAGAGCTGAGCACAGGAGGTTGACTGAAGAGCTACAGTACCAAGAAAACCCACATGTATTCACCCATTCAAATAGTGATACATGCCATACACTCACTCTCTAATGAAAAACAACTCCTTAACTCTGTAAGCACACACACGCCTATATATATATATATATACACATACATACATGCATATCCTGTATTTTTTTCATTCATCAGAAAAACATTTCACAAGTATTCCCAGATTTGTAACAATTCTGAGAAGGCTTTCATGTATTCACCCTATGAAACATCCTGGTTTTGTGTTTGTAGCTTTGCTGCCTTGTAAGCAGGGCCTATATACTGTATATATATACACTGGGGGGCAAAACTCCTTCAAGACTGATGGAAAAGCATTCCAGTTGAAGCTGGTTGAGAGAATGCCAAGAGTGTGCAAAGCTGTCATCAAGGCAAAGGGTGGCTACTTTGAAGAATCTCAAATATTGTCACAGACCTTTGAAATGAGTGGCCAAGGCGCAGCGCAGGGCACATAGAGACAAACTACTGTCAGGCCTTGACCTAGACAACCATTGAGAACCCAGAGGCTTCCCTACGGTCAGGACCTGACAGTACCCCTCCCCGGCCGCAAGACTCAGAACATATCTGGGAGGGTTAAGGAGGGAAACTTGCGTCGGTGGCGGCCACACCGGCGCCAGGGAAAGCTCCGGCCATGGAGCTGGGTTGGACGCAGTGCCCAGACTGAGCACCTGGCGCAGAGGGAGGCTCCAACCTGGCAGCTGGACTGGGAACCGGTCCCGGACTGGGCACCGGTGTGGCAGGTGGCTCCGGCTCAGGATTCGATTGGTCCCGGACTGCGCACCGGCATAGAGGAGACCTCCTGCCATGTAGCCGGGCTGGCCACCGGTTCCGGACTGGACACCGGTGTGGCGAGGAGCTCCTGCTCTGGAGAGGGGCTGGCGACCGGTCCCGGGCTGGGCATCGGTGTGGCTGTAGGCTCCAGCCCGGCAGCTGGGCTGGCGACCGGTCCCGACCAGCCAAGCTCTCCACCAGAATGTCTGTACCTTCAGAGGCAAGTTGTTGAAACCCTCCGGTGGTAGATCTTCCCCTCTTACAGACTTCGACCCTGGGGCTAGGTTGGACACCTTCACTGGAGGCTTGGTGCGGGATCTGTCAGGCACTGACCTAGACAACCATAGAGAAGCCAGAGATTTGTTTAACAGTTTTTTAGTTACTACATGATTCCATGTGTTATTTAATCATTTCAATTTCTTCACTATTATTCTACAATGTATAAAATAGTAAAAATAAAGAAAGATCCTGGAATGAGTAGGTGTGTCCAAACTTTTGACTGGTACTGGATATACAGTAGGCTACTAAATAAACTTTCCAGAGGCAGACTGATTCACCCAATGATGAAGATCGTGGTGACAATAGCCTACCTCAGGTAGGATATTGTGAAAAACAGTACTGCTGTTTGTTCAAAACTGGGAGTTGTTGAGAAAAACAAATATTTATTTTGGTTCTACAGGCAGATCTTCTCTTTTCAGCAGTAGGCATTTGCTTTCCACTGTACATTTTTCCCACGATTGTGTTTTGAAATTTGCAAAAGGCAAACTGACAGCTGCAACCAACGATAGAAATATAATATAATAATGGCAGTTCCCATTCAAGTCAGGACTGGCAGCCATTGCTAGTGTACCCATGAGTTTAACAGTCAAAATTCCAGGGTAAGCGATTCCAAAATCTTTCTATGGATAATATGTCTATAAGCACAACAAGCTGTTCTATATTTGGAGTACATGCTGCCCAAATTGCGGCCTTCCCGACTGTAGGCATACTGGTAACTGCCAAAATAAAGGAAACATTTGAGTAAATTAGGGATCTTATGGTGTGGGGTGCATTTTCCTGGCATGGTTTAGGTCCACTTGTAGAATCAATACCAAGGCGCATTGAAGCTGTTCTGGCAGCTCGCGGTGGCCCAACACCCCATTGAGATGCTTTTGTTGGGGTTTCCTTTATTTTGGCAGTTACCTGTATGCGCTTGTGAAAAAACGTAATCCACACTTATTTTTTTAGAAACTATTGATCCTCTGTCGCTAAATTATGTTCTATGGTGTATTTTGAAGATTGAGAGTGGGCTCCTGTGGTTGGATTTAAAAACAAGCCCCTGTAAACCACTGCATTAATCCGGCCCTGCTTGAAAGTGTCTGATAACCACAAACAGTCTAAATACATTATTTTCAATATATGTTTTTAATATACTGTATGTCTAAATTTGACGGATATATGAACAGATGTTCCGTATTTGACTAAGGGGCAAATGTAAGTCATTGGCATAGTATCAGTGGCACAGCACATTTATAATTCTGAACTTCCCTAATGAACAGAACTTTAAAATCATTATTTTAGTTCTGCCTCAGCAGCAATTTGTATTCATATGAATAAATGTTATTCTGGCCGTTATTGCTGTTCTTCATGTACAGATTTCTATTTAGTGACATTAAAGTGTTGCTACTACTAAAAATAAACAATGTCACACTTCAACAAATTATACTTCAACTGTTAGAACCAAAGTGTGCTACACATGAGTTTGGGAGTTGCATGTTAGACATGTTTTGCATATTTTGAAGTCATTTCATTCAACATATCAAATATACTGTATGTCAATAAATGTATTGTTTTCTAAATAAATACACTACATGCCCAAAAGTATGTCGACACCTGCTCGTCAAACATCTCATTCCAAAATCATGGGCATTAATATGGAGTTGGTCCCCCCTTTGCTGCTATAACAACCTCCACTCTTCTGGGAAGGCTTTCCACTAGATGTTGTAACATTGCTTCGGGGACTTGCTTCCATTCAGCAACAAGAGCATTATTGAGGTTGGGCACTGATGTCGGGCGATTAGGCCTGGCTCACAGACGGCGTTCCAATTCACCCCAAAGGGGTTCGATGGAGTTGAGGTCAGGGCTCTGTGCAGGCCAGTCAAGTTCTTCCACACCAATCTCAAAAAAATATTTCTGTATGGACTTAGCTTTCTGCACGGGGGCATTGTCATGCTGAAACAGGAAAGGGCCTTCCCCAAACTGTTGCCACAAAGTTGGAAGCACAGTATTGTCTATAATGTCATTGTATGCTGTAGCATTAAGATTTCCCTTCACTGGAATCCTCCTCGACTAAACTTTACCGTTGGCACTATGCATTCGGGCAGATAGCGTTTTTCTGGCAGAAACTTAGATTTATCCGTCAGACTGCCAGTTGGTGAAGGGTAATTCTTCACTCCAGAGAACGCGTTTCCACTGCTCCTGTCAGGCTCTGGCCATAGAGAAGCAATAGGCATCTCTATGTAGCTATGGTCAGAGTCTGACAGTGTCGTTCTTTTCTGTTTCTTTGTGGGTTTGGGTGGATCTCTAATTAGAGGCAGCTGCCTTCCGTTGTCTCTAATTAGGGATCCAATATATGTAGAGTCTGTCCCTCACGCGGGTGTGGGTTGTTATCGTACAGATCGATGTATGTCGCAGTCATGGTGAGAAGTAAGTGTGCCTTTTTTTTTTTACGTCCGTTCATTTCGTGTGTTTTGGTGAACGTGACGTTAGTTATTCGTGTGTATGTGTCCTGTAGTTCGCCATTTGTTCGTTTACATATAGAAAATAATAAACATCAATGTCGAACTACTATCCCTGCGCTGCGCCTTGGTCATTCCCACACCCACATCGTGACAGCTCCAGAGTCCAATGCCGGTGAGCTTTACACAACTCCTACCACTTTGCGGCTGAACCATTGTTGCTCCTAGACGTTTCCACTTCACAATAACAGCACTTACAGTTTACCAGGGCAGCTGTGTGAAATATAACATATATAAGCACCCACCAAAGTATTATTATGAGAAGTCATTCCTGTCAGGTGGTTTAATAACAAATCGTGATGAAATTTCGCTGTGACTTGTTTCTAAGTAATTTTCAGACAGTTAGGTGACTGTAAAGTGTTACTTTCTATCACTGGAGAATGTGAGCGTTTGCTGCCCTGTCTCTGCTATCCAATGCTTCTCCTTTCAGTACTGTTATGTCACACTGTGCTCTACCTCAAACAGAAACCACTGCCAGCCTTTCACTGGAGGAAAATGTTTCATATGAGTAGTTAGTTAGAAAATATTTCCTGTACACTACACTCTTGATAATTGATTCAGTGCTAAGCTATATTCAGCATTATGGCTGGTGTTGTCCCAATGGATCCCTGTCTTGTCCTGTATCCATGGCCAGAACATTCCACATTGCCCACTAGGTGGCCATTCAAAACACACAACAACTACCTCACACACAATGAGGCATCCTCCAACTTCACTGTCATCACAATCTTTTGAACAGCACTCTATGAATGTCAACTATAAACAAAAAAGTGTCTTAATAGGGCGTTGGGCCACCACGAGCCGCCAGAACAGTTTTAATGCTCCTTGGCATAGATTCTACAAGTGTTTGGAAGTCTATTGGAGGGATGCGACACCATTCTTACACAAGAAATCCCAACATTTGGTGGTTTGTGGTGGAAAACACTCTCTCAGGCTCCGCTCCAGAATCTCCCATAAGTGTTCAATTGAGACTGAGACACACACACACACACACACACACACACACACTTTGAACCAACTATGCTCCTTTGAGACCCCTCTTTCAATGTCACTGAGATCTCTTCTTCTAGCAATGGTAGCCAAAATAATGGGCAACTGGGCATTTTTAAACATGACCTTATGCATGATGGGATGTTAATTTCTTAATTAACTCAGAAACCACACCTGTGTGGAAGCACCAATATACTGTCTCCCTCATTTACATAAGTGTTTTACACTTTTACACTTATGCATTTACATAATTTTATTTTGGCAGTTACCTGTATATTGATAATGGTAATAGTGTGATTATTATTATTCCAACTATTCATTGATATTATTATTGTTTATCTTATGCCAGTATCTTGTAATATATTCTATATGACAGAAAAGACAGAAAGTACTAAATACAGTATAAGTCCACTGGTGAACAGAGTAGACAACACAGCCCATTGTGTCTGAGAGTCACTGCCTCTGATGTGCCCCCATCAGCATGTTAATTGGAAACTGGCCCAGTGAAGAGATCGAACCCTGGGTGCTGCTGAGCCACAGTTAGTAAACACACATTGGCATGAATGATAAGGCACACACACACACACACACACACACACACAGCTGTATTTTCGTGACATTTCAGGACTTTTTGAGGAGTAAAAAGTTTGACCATTAAAAATCCTATTTTCCCTAAACACCAAACCTTACCCTAACCCTACCAGTAACCTAACCCTAACATTAACCCCAAAAATCCTTACCCTAACCTTAACCCCAAAACCTTAAACCTAACCCTTAAACTTAAAATAGCATTTGAACAAATTCAGAACATGAAAAAGTCCTGAATTTTCCAAAAAGTTATTGCTTTCCTATCTTGTCAGGACATTGAAGTGAATTGTTAGGACATTGGGGTGAATTGTCAGGACATTGGGGTGAATTGTCAGGACATTGGGGTGAATTGTTAGGACATTGGGGTGAATTGTTAGGACATTGGGGTGAATTGTCAGGACATTGGGGTAGCAAAATAAGTAGACATACAGTCACACCCAGGAACACTCGGTTAGAGGCGTTGAGCGTTGCTGTGACTCTGTGACCTGCGTTTGAACCTCCGACCTGTGTGACTCACCCCTATTGATAGCGGGCCACGCTCTCGCTCACTCACAGCATAGCGCTTCAGCAAGCACAGCATGGCCCAAGGGGCACTGGTCGTCAGAGTAGAGGAGGAGTGGGACGGGAGGGATGGAGGGAAAGAGAGGGAGTCAAAACTTCAACCGTACAACCTTGAATTTAGACAAAATTACCTGAAAAGGATTCTTACTGCCAAAGACTGCCAAAGTCTACCCAGCGAAACAATAACCAGAAACAAAACTGCATTGTTGGCTTGTAAGTAAGCATTTCACGGTGAGGTCTACACCTGTTGTATTCGGCACGTGACAAAACATTTGATTTGATTTGAAAAGCCACACAACCTTCAACTGAGTGACTAGATGCTCTGTAGCTACTTCCAAGGCCTAGAAGTAAAATAAAGATATTACAATCATCTTTAGATATGTTACTATAAGATTATATTTTCCTATATGAAATTAGGACAGGACAGAATTCTTGTCCTAAGGTGTGACGTGAGAGGTGTGAATGACCTTGAATACAACAATGGCAGCAGAGCATGCGCAGACCAGCTGGCTGGTGTGTTTACGGGCATATTCAATTTCTCCATATCTCAGTCTGCGGTCTCCACATGCTTCAAGATGGCCACCATTGTTCCTGTACCCAAGAAAGCAAAGGTAACTGAACTAAATGACTATCGCCCCGTAGCACTCACTTCTGTCATCATGAAGTGCTTTGAGAGACTAGTCAAGGATCATGTCACCTCTACCTTCAAATCAAAATAAAATAAAATAAAATGTATTGGTCACATACACGTGGTTAGCAGATGTTATTGCGGATGTAGCAAAATGCTTGTGCTTCTAGCTTCGGCAGTGCATGTCACAATCGGGTGCATGGAGAGACCAAGGTGCAACGCAGGATTTGTAGTTCGACATAGTTTGATTTTCTTCAAAACTCAAATGTACGAACTATACAAACAAAACCAACGAAGCAATCACAAAAAAACGGAAACACACTTACTTTCACTGTGACTGGAGATATAATGACCCACACCTAGGTGTGGGACATACAAACAAATGTAGGATCCCTAATTAGAGACAATGCACTGCAGCTGCCTCTAATTAGGGATCCAACACAAACCACCACACAGAAACAGAAAATCAGGACCTGTCAGACTCTGACCATGGCTACATAGAGAAGCAAAAGGCCTCTCTATGGCAAGAGCCTGACAGTGCAGTAGTATCTAACAAGTAACATCTAACAGTTTCACAACATATACTCAAATACACATAAATCTAAGTAAGGAATGGATTGAGAATATATACATAAATGTCAGGGTGGCATTCGACTAAGATACAGTGGCATAATAAGCTTTATAGTATGCAGTATACACATAAAAGATTGGTGATGCAGAATGTAAACACTATTAAGTGACTCAGATACTGAAGAATAGTATAGCTTACAGTGAGATGAGTAGTGCAAGACACGGAAACATTATTAAAGTGACTAGTGTTTTATTTCCTTAAAGTGGCCAGAGATTTTCTAATCTATGTCTATAGGCAGCAGTCGCTGATGTGCTAGAGATGGTTGTTTAGCAGTCAGTGGCATAGTATAGAGTACAATACAGTATATACAAATGAGATGGGTGATGCAATATGTACACACAAATTGAGTGACTAAGATACCTAGACCCACTTCAACTTGTTTACCGACCCAATAGATCACTCTGCACACTGCCCTGTCCCATCTGGACAAGAGGAATACCTATGTAAGAATGCTGTTAATTTACTATAGCTCAGCATTCAACACCATAGTACCCTCCAAGCTCATCATCAAGCTCGAGACCCTGGGTCTGAACCCCGCCCTGTGCAACTGGGTCCTGGACTTCCTGACGGATCGCCCCCAGGTGGTTAAGGTAGGAAACAACACCTCCTCCCCGCTGATCCTCAACACTGGGGCCCCACAAGGGTGCGTGCTCAGCCCTCTCCTGTACTACCTGTTCAACCATGAATTGGCCAAGCACGCCTCCAACTCAATCATCAAGTTTGCAGATGACACAACAGTAATAGGCTTGATTACCAACAATGACGAGACAGCCTACAGGGAGGAGGTGAGGGCTCTGGGAGTGTGGTGCCAGGAAAACAACCTCTCACTCAACTTCAACAAAACAAAGGAGATGATTGTGGACTTTAGGAAACAGCAGAGGGTACACCCCACTACCCACATTGACGGGACCGCAGTGGAGAAGGAGGAAAGCTTCAAGTTCCTTGGTCTACACATCACTGACAAACTGAAATGGAGCACCCACACAGACAGTGTGGTGAAGAAGGCACAACAGAGCCTCTTCAACCTCAGGAGGCTAAAGAAATTTGGCTTGGCACCTAAAACCCTCACAAACATTTACAGGTGCACAATTGAGAGCATCCTGTCGGGCTCTATCACTGCCTGGTACGGCAACTGCCCTGCCCGCAACCGCAAGGCTCTCCAGAGGGTGGTGCGGTCTACCCAACGCATTACCGGGGGCAAACTACCCGCCGTCCAGGACACCTACAGCACCCGATGTCACAGGAAGGCCGAAAAGATCACCAAGGACATCAACCACCCGAGCCACGGCCTGTTCACCCCGCTATCATCCAGAAGGTGAGGTCAGTACAGGTGCATCAAAGCTGGGACAGAGAGACTGAAAAACAGCTACTATCTCAAGGCCATCAGACTGTTAAACAGCCATCACAAGCATATTAGAGGCTGCTGCCTATAGACATCACTGGCCACTTTAAGAAATGGAACACTAGTCACTTTAATTATGTTTACACATCTTGCATTACTCATCTCATATGTATATACTGTATTATATACTATTCTAGTGTATCTTAGTCCATGCCGCTCTGACATCGCTCGTCCATATATGTATATAGTCTTAATTCTTTCCTTACATAGAATTGTGTGTATCGGGTATTTGTTGTGCAATTGTCAGATATTACTTGTTAGATATTACTGCACTGTCAGAGCTAGAAGCACAAGCATTTCGCTACACCCGCAATAACATCTGCTAAACATGTGTATGTGACCAATTTGATTGGATTTGATTTGAGTAACGCAATCTCCCCCACCCAAATGAAGAGGCCTCACACCCCTATGCAGAGGCCATCAAAGTACAGTTCCCACAGAAACAAAAAATTATGCTGCACGTAAAAAGTACAAAGATAAGCTCCTCAAGGAAAATCCTGAGACACTATTTGCTGACTGTTACAAGAATGGAAACGTAAGTAACCTCATCTTCCACACAGACCAGCTCCTGGCATGGCGCAGTGCTATAAGATCACACTACCCCTCTGTCAAGAGAGACGGTATTAACCCAGGGTAGAACAACAACACCCCCTCAACCAGACCCAGAGAGCTGAAGAGGGAGAGAGATTTGTCTGCACTCTGGACTGTGGTGACAAAACTCCAACAGGAGGGGGAGGAAAAACTGCCCAGCTGGAGGAGGAGGGGAAAATGATGTAGGAGGAAGTGAGAAAGCTGAGGTGCGACAACGAACAATTCATGAGAGAGCTGGCCAGCCCCCAATAGAAGCCAACAGAACAGCCCACTTCAGACCCAAACCACAGCAGGACCGACAGGACCCACCAACCCATCAGATCCGAAGCGTCGACCTCCACCACGAGCTGACGGGACGGGTCAGGATGGATTAAGGGAGCTGTAGTGAATCGATGCTTGAGGTCCGAGAACGCCCGGTCAGCTGCTGGAGACTGGTGGTCGATCAAGGGATTGTGTCTCTGAAGCCATGACAACCCCAAAACCACGGGTACATGAGGAGATTCAATGAGCAGGAACTGCATCGACTCACTGTGATTACCTGACACTCGCAGGTTAATAGGAACCATATTGTGGCTGACTCTACCAATAGAGCGCTCATCCAGCGCTCTGACATCCATGGTAATGGAGAGGGATTGTGTGGAGATTCCCAGCTCCGATACCAGCGTAGCGTCCAAAAAGCTCTCGTCGCCCCAGAGTCAATGAGGGGTGGCATGGAGAGGGGTACGAGTAATGGAGGATTGGAAACTCCCTGTATGGCTCACCAGCATACTCACACCTACTGATGTTCCTGGTCTTTTAATGTACAGGTAGATATGTAATGTCCTGTAGTTCCACAATACAGACAGCTTTTGGTGCTCAATCTGTGTAAGCGTTCAGCAGGAGACAATCTAGCCCTGCCCAGTTGCATGGGCTCCGGAAAAGGCAAGTTGACAGCTCTCAGTGATTCCCGAGGGAACTCGAGTGACATTGGATTCTCCCGGTGGTGTAGACGCCGGGGACTTCCGGGATTCCTCGGAGGCAAGGTGGGAGCCATGGATGAGCGGCTGTGACCGGGAACAGACCTCCTCTCGCAGCCGCCCATCGATCCGCATGGTCAAGGCTATGAGAGAGTTGAGGTCCATGGGAAGCTCCCGGGCTGCGAGCTTGTCTTTAACCACCTCTGATAATCCATGAAGGAACGTGTCTAACAGAGACTCCAGGTTTCATGCACTCTCGCCAGCCAAAGTATGAACATCGACCGCATAGTATGCCACACTACGGTAGTTTTGATACAGTTGAAGTAGCTTCCGAGCAGCCTCTCTACCGGACAACCAAACACCTTTCTAACCTTCGCCACAAACTCCTCCAGACTTAGGCAAATGGTGGATTGTTGCTCCCACACTGCCGTAGCCCAGGCGAGTGCCCTCCCGGTCATCAGCATTATCAGGTACGCTACCTTCGAGCAATCCGAGGGAAACGAAGAGGGCTGCAGCTCAAAGATGAGGGAGCACTGGGAGAGAAACGCACGGCAGATCTCCAGCGTAGCACTCTAGAGGAGGTAAGCAGGGTTCTTGGGAAGCCGTGATAGGCTGGGGAAAAGCGACGCTGGTAGCGGGGTTACTGAGAGTTTGGGGGGTTACCGTAGTGGCTTGCTGCATAGTAGATAATCAGTGGAATTGCTCCAGCAATGCATTAGATTGGGCTAAGACTGACTGATTCAACCCCTGTCTGGCAGTCCTTCAGACATTTAAGAAATAGATGTCTTAGTCTGGTTAGAAATGCAAAGTCAACATACTTTGTGAATTGTGTATCTGAGAGTTGTGGAAAATCTTTGAGAAGAAAACCCTCCACCTCCTCATTGCCCAAGAAGGTTATGACAGCCTCTGGTCCCAAACAGACATTTGTGGTGCTTTTTATATCCATTTTACCTTAGTTGGCCATCTATTTCAAAGAATGGTTTCTGAAAATAGTTCAACTAAAGGGTCCTTTATTCACCTAAACATTTTTTTTGCAGAGAATGATGCACTTCCAGGCACTCACTCTTTATTCTCTTTATTCTGACAGTGATTCTCAGTAAGACAAAAATAATGGTGTTCCAAAAAGGTCCAGTAGCCAGGACAACAAATACAAAGTCTATCAAGACACTGTTACCCTAGAGCACACAAACAATTATACCTACAGTGGGGAGAACAAGTATTTGATACACTGCCGATTTTGCAGGTTTTCCCACTTACAAAGCATGTAGAAGTCTGTAATTTTTATCATAGGTACTCTTCAACTGTGAGTGATGGAATCTAAAACAAAAATGCAGAAAATCACATTGTATGATTTTTAAGTAATTCATTTGCATTTTATTGCATGACATAAGTATTTGATACATCAGAAAAGCAGAACTTAATATTTGGTACAGAAACCTTTGTTTGCAATTACAGAGATCATACGTTTCCTGTAGTTCTTGACCAGGTTTGCACATACTGCAGCAGGGATTTTGGCCCACTCCTCCATACAGATCCTTCAGGTTTCGGAGCTGTCGCTGGGCAATACGGACTTTCAGCTCCCTCCAAAGATTTTCTATTGGGTTCAGGTCTGGAGACTGGCTAGGCCACTCCAGGACCTTGAGATGCTTCTTATGGAGCCACTCCTTAGTTGCCCTGGCTGTGTGTTTCGGGTCATTGTCATGCTGGAAGACCCAGCCACGACCCATCTTCAATGCTCTTACTGAGGGAAGGAGGTTGTTGGCCAAGATCTCGCGATACATGGCCCCATCCATCCTCCCCTCAATACGGTGCAGTCGTCCTGTCCCCTTTTCAGAAAAGCATCCCCAAAGAATGATGTTTCCACCTCCATGCTTCACGGTTGGGATGGTGTTCTTGGGGTTGTACTCATCCTTCTTCTTCCTCCAAACACGGCGAGTGGAGTTTAGACCAAAAAGCTCTATTTTTGTCTCATCAGACCACATGACCTTCTCCCATTCCTCCTCTGGATCATTCAGATGGTCATTGGCAAACTTCAGACGGGCCTGGACATGCGCTGGCTTGAGCAGGGGGACTTTGCGTGCGCTGCAGGATTTTAATCCATGACGGCGTAGTGTGTTACTAATGGTTTTCTTTGAGACTGTGGTCCCAGCTCTCTTCAGGTCATTGACCAGGTCCTGCCGTGTAGTTCTGGGCTGATCCCTCACCTTCCTCATGATCATTGATGCCCCACGAGGTGAGATCTTGCATGGTGCCCCACACCGAGGGAGATTGACCGTCATCTTGAACTTCTTCCATTTTCTAATAATTGCGCCAACAGTTGTTGCATTCTCACCAAGCTGCTTGCCTATTGTCCTGTAGCCCATCCCAGCCTTGTGCAGGTCTACAATTTTATTCCTGATGTCCTTACACAGCTCTCTGGCCTTGGCCATTGTGGAGAGGTTGGAGTCTGTTTGATTGAGTGTGTAGACAGGTGTCTTTTATACAGGTAACGAGTTCAAACAAGTGCAGTTAATACAGGTAATGAGTGGAGAACAGGAGGGCTTCTTAAAGAAAAACTAACAGGTCTGTGAGAGCCGGATTTCTTACTGGTTGGTAGGTGATCAAATACTTATGTCATGCAATAAAATGTGATTACAATGTGATTTTCTGGATTTTTGTTTTAGATTCTGTCTCTCACAGTTGAAGTGTACCTATGATAAAAATTACAGACCTCTACATGCTTTGTAAGTAGGAAAACCTGCAAAATTGGCAGTGTATCAAATACTTGTTCTCCCCACTGTACATTGGACTTAACATCAACCCCACAGGTAACTTCCACAAGGCTGTGAACGATCTAATAGACAAGGCAAGAAGGGCCTTCTACGCAATCAAAAGGAACATCAAACTCAACATGCCAACTAGGATCTGGCTAAAAAATTGTAAAATCAGTTATAGAACCCATTACCCTTTATGGTTGTGAGGTCTGGGGTCCGCTCACCAACCAAGAATTCACAAAATGGGACAAACACCCAATTGAGACTGCATGCAGAATTCTGCAAAAATATACTTTGTGTACAATGAAAACCTCCAAACAATGCATGCAGAGCAGAATTAGGACCATACCAACTTGTTATCACAATCCAGAAAAGAGATGTTCAATTTTACAACCACCTAAAAGGAAGCAATGCCCATAACTATTTGAAACCCTGGAAAGAATCAACCAAAAAAACTGAGCAAATTGGAATGTTATCTGGCCCTAAACAAAGAGTACACAATGGCAGAATACCTAGACTAGTCAGTGAGCATAGCCTTGCTATTGAGAGAGGCCGCCATAGGCAGACCAGGTTCTCAAGAGAAGACAGGTTATGTGCACACAAAGTGAGGTGGAAACTGAGCTACACTTCCTAACCTACTGCCAAATGTATTACCACATTAGAGATACACATCTCCCAAAGGTTACAAAGACGACGCAGAATTGTAAAACAAATCAAATATTGATAAACTCCCATATTTGTTAGGCAAAATATTACTGTGCGCAATCACAGCAGCAAGATTTGTTGGCAAGGCCACCAGTGGAACAACAACGAGTTGTAAATACTACCAATAATTATCTGTTTATCTTGCCCTACTCTTCGTACTTGACCTATTTGAACGAGAGAGAGAGAGAGAGAGAGAGAGAGAGAGAGAGAGAGAGAGAGAGAGAGAAGAGGAGAGAGAGAGAGAGAGAGAGAGAGAGAGAGAGAGAAGAGAGAGAGAGAGAGAGAGAGGAGAGAGAGAGAGAGAGAGAGAGAGAGGAGAGAGAGAGAGAGAGAGAGAGAGAGAGAGAGAGAGAGAGAGAGAGAGAGAGAGAGAGAGAGAGAGAGAGAGAGAGAGAGAGAGAGAGAGAGAGAGAGAGAGAGAGAGAGAGAGAGAGAGAGAGAGAGAGAGAGAGAGAGGAGAGAGAGAGAGAGAGAGAGAGAGAGAGAGAGAGAGAAAGAGAGAGAGAGAGAGAGAGAGAGACACTCCATATCCAGGAGTACCATTCTTTATCCATTGTGAAAAACACGGTTCAGCGATTTAAAGACCCTGCTACAACCCTGCTTTGGGGTTCAAATAACAGATATCACAATGGTGTTGGACCCTCAAGCCTGGAACCTGACCTCACATGCTCTAGGAATGACCTTCAAACGGTTTGTTTTCAGAAGTGTATGCCTATCCTCACACTTGTAACTTTGTCAGATACAGTATGTAGGTGACTGTCACTTTATTGTCAGATACAGTATGTAGGTGACTGTCACTTGAGGAATAGTAGGGTCATGTCCGATGACAGCATAGAGATAGGAAAATGTCTATCTGAGAACACATCAACTCAGTGATTACCGGGTGGGGATGTTGTTCGACTAGGGCCATTCCTTCTCATCATTAGGCGACACCGCATGGAAAACGGGTGGTGTAGGCCCTTTTTTTCCATGCTGCAGGTTCACAGCTCCGATCTGTCACCCTTCGCTTGCCCTAATGTGCGAAAGCAAGACGTGTTGCGCCTATTAGCACTTCCTGGCAAGGCTGGCACGCTGATCCCCCGTCCCCGGGGAGCCTGGCAATATGGTGCTGTGCGGTCATCGCTGTCACAACAAATCACGCATCCCCCCCCACCAACATTGTCACTGCCGATGCCGCTGCTACCACAGCTCAGGCCACATCACAGCCAGTGTACAGTAGCACCATGGAAGGGCCCACCGCAGACATACAGACACCAGCATCAGGGGACACTGGGTAGAGCAGAGCAGCCTGTCAAGGTGGGCGGAAGTACACATCTTGGGTAAACAACTGCTATGAACATGAACAGCTTCAACAGGAGGATGGCATAGATGATATGGATGAATAAATCAATTCTACAATATAGAATGGAGGATGGCATAGATGATATGGATGAATAAATCAATTCTACAATATAGAATGGAGGATGGCATAGATGATATGGATGAATAAATCAATTCTACAATATAGAATGCACACAGACACTTCCATCCAAACAAAACATTGAAATGGAAGACCGAAAGTGTCTCTGAAAGTCTATAATGTGTTAAGAGAGACGCAACGGATGTCAGTGAGGTCTCTACTCTTCCAGGAAAGACAGCGTAACACTTCGTCCTACAAGGCTTCCATTGACTCAGTCATCAGGGTAGGATGTGTTGTGGGTGAAAAATTACATATACAACTAATGAATGTACACTGAGTGTACAAAACATTAAGAACATTTCTATTTCCATGACATAGACTGACAAGGTGAATCCAGGTGAAAGCTGTGATCCCTTATTGAATTCCTCGTTAAATCAGTGTAGATGAAGGGGAGGAGACAGATTAAATAAGGATTTTTAAGCCTTGAGACAATTGAGACAAGAATTGTGTATGTGTGCCATTCAGAGGGTTAATGGGCAAGACAAAATAATTTAAGTGCCTTTGAACGAGATATGGTAGTAGGTGCCAGGCGCACTGGTTTGTGTCAAGAACTGCAACGCTGCTGGATTTTTCATGCTCAACAGATTCCCATGTGTATCAAGAATAGTCCACCACCCAAACAGACATCCAGCCAACTTGACACAACTGTGGGAAACATTGGAGTCAACATGGGCCAGCATCCCTGTGGAACGCTTTGGACACCTTGTAGTGTCCACGCCCCGTCAAATTGAGGATGTTCTGAGGGAAAAAGGGGTCGCAACTCAATATTAGGAAGGTGTTCCTAATGTTTTGTACATTTGTAGAAGACTAAAATAGCACAATTTTGTCACTTTCAATGACAAAGAGATCCCTTATCATTTGACGGAAAGGGATTTCTAATAGCAAGCTGGTGTTACACTTCCGCATGCTATCAGAATGGCACATTTTTCCCATTTGACCGCAATTATATTATATTATATAAGTGGTGTTTTGTTGTGAAATATTGCATCTGAATATAATTATACCCACACTTGGCTTGCATGGACAACTTAACATGCAAAACAAGAATAAACATGTTGCAAAATACCACTCTTGGCTGTGAGCACAAGGATTGTGCAGAGAGGCATTGGAAAGGTCGAGCTAGCCCACTGGGTAAAAACTGGTTGAATCAACGTTGTTTCCACGTCATTTCAACCAGAAAATTCAATGTGATGACGTTTGCATCAACATGGAAAACTGATTGGATTTGCACAAAGTCATCAACATGAGGGAATTTCATATTTTTTTCACCCAACCTTTAACATACATCCAATTACAGACTTACATTTTTGCTTGATTTCATGTTGAAATCACGTTAGTTGACAACTCAACCAAATGTAAATAAAAACTAGACATTTAACTGATGTCTGTGCCCAGTGGGAGAGGACTGTTAAACATTCTGACAGCATCATTTGAGACTGCCTTCCCTGCTCTTGAAGTCAAATCAAATCAAATCAAAAGTATTTATAAAGCACTTCTTACATCAGCCGATGTCACGAAGTGCTATATAGAAACCCAGCCTAAAACCCCAAACAGCAAGCAATGCAGATGTAGAAGCACGGTGGCTAGGAAAAACTCCCTAGAAAGGTAAAAACGTAGGAAGAAACCTAGAGAGGAACCAGGCTCTGAGGGGTGGCCAGTCCTCTTCTGGCTGTGCCATTAAGGCTAGTTCTTTCTCCAAGATGTTCAAACGTTCATAGATGACCAGCAGGTCAATAAATACCTAACACCATATACCTAAAGTGATGGTAGCATAAACATATCCACATGTAACATTTAGAATTTCATTAGTATATCCATCAAAAGTCCCAATGCAAAGTTACACCTTACTTTTCAATTAGTTATAATGTAAAACCGATCAGAACCGATCACAATTTCATGACAGAATTTTTTGGGGAACATTGGGTTAACAAGTTCACTCTCAATCACATAGATTTGCATGCTACTGTATGAGAGTTTATCCAACATGAGGAAGAAAATCGGATGCGGGTCGTTGTGACACTATGGCTCCTAGCATTGAGTAATACCCCCGAAAGGTGCCTCGTTATCCCAACCATCACCACCGCTCCTCCCTGCCACCCTGGCAGTACCCGCCGGGCATTGCACCGCGTGGCATGGTGCTAATTCCTAGCCCAGTGCCAGAGACACGGCCAGGCAGGTTTTGACCTGAAATTAAATTTAGATTTATGTCTGCCAGGGGTGATGCCGGCCGGGCAGGGATATTAGAGCTGCGCCCTGGGAGCAAGGGTGACAGGGGGGCGGCAGAGGGGTGGCAGAGGGGGATGCAGAGGGGGAGGGAACGGGGGAGGAGGTGGTGGGGGTTGTCTGCTGAACTGTCACAGCTCCACGCCTGGCTGGCCGCGCTCCTATTAACACTGCCGAGACAAAGGGGTGACACATTCCAGCCCGCAAGGGGCAGATATACACACACGTACACACACACACACATGCACGGGCCACACACACATTCAAGCGTATATACACTCCGACAGAAAACACACTCAAAACACAAAATACACACAATGATATAAACAACAAAACCACGAACATATACACTCACACATAAAAAGCACAACATAAAAAAACATATGTACGCAAACCAAAATCTATTGCTCGACTCACAGCAGGGGAGACAGAAAATTGGGGGGTGGTCACAAGCACCGACACACACACCAACACACCACGGTTCACAAACAGCTCGGCTGATGGATGGAGGGTGGTAGAAAGCGATGCCAGAGCATGACATGATTGAACTTTGGGACATCTCTGTTCTCGACAGCTTCAACAAGCAGAGGGCACCCGGTGGTCACCAGGGGCATGGCTTCAGTCAACGGGGGATGGTGCAACACAGGAACGGGGGGAAGGGAGGGGAGGAGGCGGATATGGGGGAAGTGGGGGATGGGAGGGGGCACATGAGGCGTCAACGTGTCATCGTAATGGCAGCCGATGTCAAGTGTACTCATCGTTGGCTGTAATTTTCTGAGCCATTAGAGTGCTTTATATTGAGAAAGCTGGCTTGTGAACAGAGGGGCTGGCTGGCTGTTGGCGCTATCCTCACAGCCATCTAGAGACATCCACACGCAAACAGACACACGCCATCCTCACAAACACGGCCAGCACTTGCTTTGGCTGATTTCTCACTTTTCTCACTAGCTTTCATTCCAGTTTTCTGCTGCAGATGATCTGTTCCAGTTTTCTGCTGCAGATTTCTTGTTTTCATTCCAGTTTTCTGCTGCAGATGATCTGTTCCAGTTTTCTGCTGCAGATTTCTTGTTTTCATTCCAGTATTCTGCTGCAGATGATGTGTTCCGGTATTCTGTTGCAGATTATCTGTTCCAGTATTCTATTGCAGATTATCTGTTCCAGTATTCTGTTGCAGATTATCTGTTCCAGTATTCTGCTGCAGATTTCACACTTTTTTCATTTTGATTCCAGTTTTCTGCTGCAAATCTAAATCAAATCAAATGCTACTGGTCGCATACACATATTTAGCAGATGTTATTGCGTATGTAGCGAACTGCTTGTTTTCCTAGCTCCAACAGTGCAGTAATCTATAGCAATACACACAAACCTAAAAAAGCTAAATAATAAAATTAAGAAATATAGAAATATTAGGATGAGCAATGTCGGAGTCCGGAGTATATATACTGAAAAAAATATAAGTGCAACATGTAAAGTGAAATAAAAGATACGCACAAAAAACGTATTTCTCTCAAATTTTGTGCACAAATTTGTTTACATCCCTGTTAGTGAGCATTTCTCCTTTGCCAAGATAATCCAACAACCTTACAGGTGTTGTCACGTCGAGAAGGCAGGACACGAGGCGCAGAGCTATAGTATGTAGGCATTCCTTTTATTTTATACTACAAAACAACAAAGGCGAGAATGCAACCATGAACCGATGAGCCCCACGCACAAAACAAAGATCCACAACGCAGGTGGGAAAATCATGAACTTAAATAGGATCCACAATTAGAGACGACGTAATGCAGCTTCCTCTAACTGAGGCCTCTCTAGTCAGGACCTGACAGGTGTGGCATATTAAGAAGCTGATTAAACAGCATGGTAATTACACCGGTGCACCTTGTGCTGGGGACAATATCTCAAGGCCTCTCTAAAATGTGCAGTTTTGTCACACAACACAATGCCACAGATTTTTGAGTGAGCGTGCAATTAACATGCTGACTGCAGGAATGTCCACCAGAGCTGTTGCCGAAGAATTCAATGTTCCTTTCTCTACCATAAGACGCAGTCAATGAAAGTTTTAGAGAATTTTGCAGTATGTCCAACCGGCCTCTCAACCACAGACCAAGTGTAACCACGTCAGCCCAGGACCTCAACATCCGGCTTTTTCACCTGTGGGATCGTCTAAGACCAGCCACCCGGACAGCTGATGAAAATGTGCGTTTGCACAACGGAAGAATTCTGCACAAACTGTCAGAAACCGTCTCAGGGAATCTCATCTGCATTCTCGCCATCCTCGCTTGCAGTTCGGCATGTTCGTAACCGACATCAGTAAGCAAATGTTCACCTTCGATGGCCACTGGCATGCTGGAGAAGAAGGCTTTTCATGGATGAATCCTGGTTTCAACTGTACCGGGCAGATGGCAGATAGTGTGTATGGCGTTGTGTGGGCAAGTGGTATGCTGATGTCAACATTGTGAACAGAGAGCCCCATGGGAGTGGTGGGGTTATGGTATGGGAAGGCATAAGCTACGGACAAGGTACACAATTGAATTTTATCAATGGCAATTTGAATGCACAGAGATACCATGGCGAGATCCTGAGGCCAATTGTCATGCCATTCATCCGCCGCCATCGCCTCATGTTTCAGATGGTAATGCACGCCCCCATGTCGGATCTGTACACAATTCCTGGAAACAGACATCACCCATTGAGCATGTTTGGGATGCTCTGGATCAACGTGTACGACAGCGTGTTCCAGTTCCCACCAATATCCAACAACTTTGCACAGCCATTGAAGAGGAGTGGGACAATATTCCACAGGCCACAATCAACAGCCTGATCAACTCTATGCGAAGAAGATTTGTCGGCAAATGGTGATCACACTAGATTCTGACTGGTTTTCTGATCTACCTTACCTTTCTTTTTAAGGTATCTGTGTCCAACAGATGCATATCTCTATTCCCATTCCCATGTGAAATCCATAGTTTAGGGTCTAATTTATTTCAATTGACTGATTTCCTTATATGAACTGTAAACGCAGTAAAATCTTTGAAATTGTTGCATGTTGCGTTTATATGTTTTGTTCAGTGTATATATACAGTGCATTCGGAAAGTATTCAGACCCCTTGACTTTTTACATTTTGTTACGTTACAGCCTTATTCTAAAATGAATAAACTCATCAATCTACACACAATACCCCATAATTACAAAGCATATCACATTTACATAAGTATTCAGATTCAGACCGTTTACTCAGTACTTTGTTGAATTACATCCTTGAGTCTTCTTGGTTATGACGCTACAAGCTTGGCACACCTGTCTTTGGGGATTTTCTCCCATTCTTCTCTGCAGATCCTCTCAAACTCTGTCAGACTGGATGGGGAGCGTCGCTGCACAGCTATTCTCAGGTCTCTCCAGAGATGTTCGATCTGGTTCAAGTCCGGGCTCTGGCTGGGCCACTCATGAACATTCAGAGACTTGTCCCCAAGCCACTCCTGCGTTGTCTTGGCTGTGTGCTTAGGGTCATTGTCCTGTTTGAGGGGGAACTCTCGCCCCAGTCTAAGGTCCTGAGCAGGTCTTCATCAATGATCTCTCTGTACTTTGCTCGTTCATCTTTCCCTCAATCCTGACTAGTCTCCTAGTCCCTGCTGCTGAAAAACATCCCCCAGCATCATGCTGCCACCACCATAATTTGCAAATAAATTCATTAAAAATCCTACAATGTGATTTTCTGGATTTTTCTCATTTTGTCTCTCATAGTTGAAGTGTACCTATGATGAAAATTACAGGCCTCTCTCATCTTTTTAAGTGGGAGAACTTGCACAATTGGTGGCTGACTAAATACTTTTTTGCCCCACTGTATGTAAACATTATTAAGTGACTAAGATACTGTAGAATAGTATAAAATACAGTATATACATATGAGATGAGTAATGCAAGATACGTAAACATTATTAAAGTGACTAATGTTCCATTTCTTAAAGTGGCCAGTGATTTCTGGTCTATGTCTATAGGCAGCAGCCTCTAATGTGCTAGTGATGGCTGTTTAAGATAGATAGATAGATAGATAGATAGATAGATAGATAGATAGATAGATAGATAGATAGATAGATAGATAGATAGATAGATAGATAGATAGATAGATAGATAGATAGATAGATAGATAGATAGATAGATAGATAGATAGATAGATAGATAGATAGATAGATAGATAGATAGATAGATAGATAGATAGATAGATAGATAGATAGATAGATAGATAGATAGATAGATAGATAGATAGATAGATAGATAGATAGATAGATAGATAGATAGATAGATAGATAGGTACTTTATTGATGGCCTTGTAACAGTCTGATGGCCTTGAGATAGAAGCTGTTTTTCAGTCTCTCGGTCCCAGCTTTGATGCACCTGTACTGACCTCGCCTTCTGGATGGTAGCAGGGTGAACAGGCCGTGGCTCGTGGCTCTTGATGATCTTTATGGCCTTCCTGTGACACCGGTTACTGTAGATGTCCTGAAGGGCAGGCAGATGATCTGTCCCAGTTTTCCTGTTGTCTGCTCTCTCAGTCATTTTTTTTCTTTCTGTCACTCATAGTCTCTCTTCATAACAATGTCATAGTCAGCAAAAGATTTGAACATTTTCCTATCATGATTATCCATTTGTCGTTTTTCTTTAAAATGTACTTTCATTTTCCCGGCATTGCTAAATTGCTACTGAATGTAGCGACTTCTGTGTGACAGAGGGTCTGATTTGAGGGTCTGATTTGAGGGTCTATTTTGAGGGTCTGATCTGGGGGTCTGATTTGAGGGTCTGATTTGAGGAGGGCACTTTGTTTTGACACAGCTAATATCAGCCATGTGGTCCCAGTCCTTTTTCTCATACCCTGGGTGATGTCTGCCCCTCTTTTTGACATGACTCTGGCTCCCTGCCTACCGCCATCTCACCACTCACACCACATACACACACTATCCTCACTACACCACGTCATGCAAACCCCTATAACAGATTCTGTCACAGCAGCCTAAGCAGACATAGTGGATCATGTGATATGATTGAAATGAAACAACAACAAACGCTACTGTTTTTTTGTGGGGGGAATGTTGAAATTATGAAATGGGGTGTCATTTTATTTCCCTGGCAAATTCCACCAGTCCACTAGGAGCAACTCAAACGCCTATTATCATCTATACGGAAAAAAAATATAAACGCAACATGCAACAATTTCAAATATTTTTCTGAGTTACGGTTCATATAAGGAAATCAGTCAATTAAAATAAATAAATTAAGCCCTAATCTTTAGATTTCACATGACTGGGCAGGGGTGCAGCTATGGGTGGGCCTGGGAGGGCATACACTCTTAGAAGTAAAGGTGCTATCTAGAACCTAAAAGGGTTCTTCGGCTGTCCTCACAGGAGAACCCTTTGAAGAACCCTTTTTGGTTCCAGGCAGAACCTTTTTGATTCCAGGCAGAACCTTTTTGAGTTCCATGTAGAATCCTTTACACAGAGGCCTCTACATTTAAGTTATGCCTGGAACCAAAAAGGATTCTTCAAAGGGTTCTCCTACAGGGATAGCCGAAGAACCCTTTTTTTCTAAGAGTGTAGGTGCACCCACTTGGCAGCCAGGCCCATCCATTGGGGAGCCAGGCCCAGCCAATCAGAATGAGTTTTTCCCCACAAAAAGTGCTTTATTACAGACAGAAATATTCCTCAATTTTAGAGAAATAAGCTTTTTGTATGAATCATTTCTGAGATTTTTTATTTCAGCTCATGAAACACGGGGTGTTTATATTTTTGTTCAGTGTAGTAGGCTCCTGGGGCTTTGGTGACGGGGTTAAGCATGGCCTTAAACCATGAGCTACGGCTATGAGGATCACAGGTTAAATCCCAGAGCTAGGCACTTGTTTTGTCATTTTGGTTTTTCTGTTTTAACCATTTTGACTGACACATAGCATAGGGCAAAATATGCCAGAAATTAAAACGGCAACACACTCCATAATATACAGATGGCAGCAAAGACGGCCCCACTCACCACAATAAAAATGACCAGCCATGCCATATCATGTTGCTGCAGTTATAGTCAGAGCTTGACTTGGGCAGGAGCTCACCGGAGCTGAGTACCAGCACCTCAAATGTTCTACTGCTTGAGCTCCTGTTCCTCTTATAGAATATTAGCTCAAAGTATTGTGGAGCTCCTGCACCTAAATATAAAGATTACTGACATCCAAAATGAGTACTGGAACCTATTTCTGGTTATAGTGGGGGTATGGTGTTTTCTTTGGAGATTGTGTTGAGTGATTAATGTATAACTCTATACTAAGACATTACCACTAATTAACAACAACATTTTAATGTTATTTAGTTATTGACGGCTTGGTTGTGTGAGAAAAGTGAGAGAGAGAGAGAGAGAGAGAGAGAGAGAGAGAGAGAGAGAGAGAGAGAGAGAGAGAGAGAGGAGAGGAGAGAGAGAGAGGAGAGAGAGAGAGAGAGAGAGAGAGAGAGAGAGAGAGAGAGAGAGAGAGAGAGAGAGAGAGAGAGAGGAGAGAGAGAGAGAGGAGAGAGAGAGAGAGAGAGAGGTGGGTTGCTGAGAACACAGGCACCAGTGCGGTAGGCTGATGGCTGGATGCTGGTTTCTCTGGGTAAATCTATATGTACGTCTGGTTGAACACTGTTCTAAATCTGGTACAGCTCTGCTGCTATCATGGCTGCCTGGCTCATACCTGGCTGACTGACTCACCAGGCCATCAGCAGGAGAGAGAAGCTGGGCATGTCTACTGGTATCAGACTGAAGCCAAAGCCCTCCATCCCCGTCACCTTCACAAAGCCTTAGTGTCTCCCTCCACTCGGGTGTCCTCCCGCGTCAACCCACGCGTTAGTGACACATGTCTATCCTGGGCGCTGCTGCCATCCCATTCGCCCACTGTGCCCACGTCCTGTCTGCTTGCGTTGGCACCACCCGTGTCACCACCAGCCACCCGCCACCCCAGCGCCTGTGCCCAGAATGTCTCTGACTCCCTGTGCCCACCCCAGCAAAGTGGAATAATTGTCACTGGAAGATTTCCAGGGGCCTCGCCATCGTAAGCCAAAGATGAGATGACACACACACATTAAAGTCTTCAGTGGTTGTCACAAGGCCTATTGGAGGGGACAAACGGCTCTGGTTGTGACACTGGCATGGCTGTGTGAAACACGGTGGTGCAGAGTGGTTGTGCAGTAGTGACAAATGGCACCAGTAGTGACAAATGGCACCAGTACTGACAAATAGCACCAGTAGTGACAAATGGCACCAGTAGTGACAAATGGCACCAGTAGTGACAAATGGCACCAGTAGTGACAAATGGCACCAGTAGTGACAAATGGCACCAGTAGTGACAAATAGCACCAGTACTGACAAATGGCACCAGTACTGACAAATGGCACCAGTAGTGACAAATAGCACCAGTAGTGACAAATGGCACCAGTACTGACAAATGGCACCAGTAGTGACAAATGGCACCAGTAGTGACAAATGGCACCAGTACTGACAAATGGCACCAGTACTGACAAATGGCACCAGTAGTGACAAATAGCACCAGTAGTGACAAATGGCACCAGTAGTGACAAATGGCACCAGTAGTGACAAATGGCACCAGTAGTGAAAAATGCCTGCAAGACTCAAATCGGAAGGAGTTTTTGCTAAATTAATAGAGAAGTGTGCATGTATAAAACACACTGCATCTATAAAAAAAACTACTTTAAATCAAGCTTTTTCAGTCCCAACTGTCATAAGACCACCTTTTGTATTAGTATTTATTTATGTATTTTCTGTACAGATTTTACTGGTGGTAAATGCCACGCCGTGTCCTCTTCGGTGTATCCTTGTCTCCTCCTTGACCATCTCCCTGGCCTGTGAGTGGTTGTGATGGGAGAAAGAGAGAGAGAGGAGAAGGAGGCGCCTCCTGAGACCAGGGGCTGCTCTCCTCTCGCCTCCCTCTATGTGTAGGTGCAGGATGGAGGATGGAGGATGGATGTATAAATATAAATATCCCCAGTCCCCCCAGGGGCCCGCTTGGTCCAGCAGGGCCCTCTCTGCCCCACCCTCACCCGCCCCCCTCACCCCTCACCCCTATCCCTCCACACCGTCTAATTAGGATCTTGGGCCTCGTTAGGACCGGCAACCCCAGGGCCTGCTGATACAAAAGTTGATTCTATCTGACGTAACAAGTCAATGCTACAGGGACAGATGCTAATTTTAATTAATTAAATGGTAGGGAAGGGTCAGCTCTAGCGGCAAACAAAGACCAGGGGGAAAGGGGAGGGGCGGGGGGGGGGGTATTATTGGTGCTGGAGACCTCAAGTCCCCTCGTCCCCTCTGAATGTTCACCAACGCATTGGATCTGATGGCAGGTGCACAGTGGATCTGTGAGGTACTATGAGAGCATGCCATGACAACTACAACCACCAGAGCCCTTATTGTGTAGTTGCCCTCTGTTGGGGATACTGGCTGTAGCAACCTCTGTGGAGGATACCGGCTGTGGCAACCTCTGTGGAGGATACCGGCTGTGGCAACCTCTGTGGGGGATACCGGCTGTGGCAACCTCTGTGGGGGATACCGGCTGTGGCCACAGACAGGACAGGGAACTCCATGTAAGGGCAACAGTCTGGTTTCATAGTTGTCTACTAATCCCTCTTGATTTAGGATGAGGATCTGGGTGGAAATGCTATGACAAGAGGCGTAAAGCATTCAGTCAATGTGCCAGTCTGTATCCATGTCTTGGGTTCAGTCAATGTGCCAGTCTGTATCCGTGTCTTGTCTCAGTCAATGTGCCAGTCTGTATCCGTGTCTTGGGTTCAGTCAATGTGCCAGTCTGTATCAATGTCTTGTCTCAGTCAATGTGCCAGTCTGTATCCATGTCTTGTCTCAGTCAATGTGCCAGTCTGTATCCATGTCTTGTCTCAGTCAATGTGCCAGTCTGTATCCATGTCTTGTCTCAAGCTGCTCTCCTCTACCTTTCCCTCCTTCTTTCTCTTCTTCCATCTCACTCTCTGCATGTTGGTTTGTCACTAGTCCACTTCCCCCCTCGTCGTATACCCTGTTCCCTCTCTCCATCCCTCCCTCTCTTCCCTCTGACCTAGTTTTATCATTTGATCCTGACTGGAAGGTTAACCCCTAGAGGGTGTACGGTGTCAGCCTTGCGCCACATCAATTCCCCCACAAAGGGCAGCCTTTGTCACATCATATTTTCAAGGCTCCAAAAGCAGCTTCTCTTCATTGTTATGTATGTATACGTTCTCCTATTGGGCGCCCTCGCCTCCCCTCACCTCCCATCGCCTCGCCTCCCCTCACCTCCCATCGCCTCACCTCCCCTCCCCTCGTCCCTTGTTGCCAGTCACCAGGTGATCCCGTGCACTCAGCGGGGATCTATACGCCTCTATACACAAACAATAAGTAGACTGGACAATGAATCTTCCAATCCTTCATAGACTGTTCAGTGTAAACAAAAAAGAGATATGTGTTTGTATCTCAGCATTCAGAGTATTCAACAAAGTGGGAAAAGTTTTGCTTCCTTCAACTAGTTTCTCCGATGCCTCAGTCATCCATCTCCTCTATGGCCTGTGACTCTGAGAGACAGGGCTGTGTACAGGGCAGTTTAATAATGGGAGGGCCTCTGTCTGATGAGGCCTTGCTCAAATTAGCCAATGTGTTGTCGTTGCCCCGCCCGCATGGCTCGACAGCAGAGTGACTGGTGCCAGGGCGTTCCAGGGTGTTTGTGCTCTTGGCAGGAAGTGAGCCTGGGCCCTTGTGTAGGTTGTCGCCAACACCGGTTGCGACCACTTCGGACACGCTCTGCCAGGGGTCAGCACCCATCATGCACTGGGGCCTAATGCTACTGATGAGAGGGAGCCCACCCCGGAGGTCTTTGCATCCGCAAGGTGTGGCCACACAGCGTCAGGATAACCTGAGCTGACAGACTGGCACGGCCACACACACACACACACACACACACACACACACCGTAGGAGGCTGGTGGGAGGAGCTATAGGAGGACAGGCTCATTGTAATGGCTGTGTTTGATACCATTCCATTGATACCATTCCAATGAGCCTATTTTTTATTGAACCTTTATTTAACTAGGCAAGTCAGTTAAGAACAAATACTTATTTACAATGAAGGCGTACACCGGCCAAACTCGGACGACGCTGGGCCAATTGTGCGCCGTCCTTTGGGACTCCCAATCCCGTCCGGTTGTGATACAGTCTGGATTCAAACCAGGTTGTCTGTAGTGACGCCCTCTAGTACTGAGATGCAGTGTCTTAGACCACTGCGCCACTTGGGAGCCCTATCCTCCTATAGCTCCTCACACCAGCCTCCTCTGACACACACATATAATATATACACACACACACCCACACACAGACAGAATCATAAAAATACACACATTCATACGCATACATACACAGTCACATAAACACACATACACAAACATACACTCATACCACACAGACAGGGACACCACAAACACACATTCATACAAACACACATTCATACAAACCTCACACACATACATATACTGTGCATGCTCATCAGAAACTCCTCCTACTCCATCTGTTTTCTGTCAATCAAGAATGACATTCGTTTTTTGGAATGCCCTGAGTGAGCATGCCCAAAGATAACAAAGCTCTATACAGTCAGTGTACTGTAAATGTGATAGTCCTTAACAACAAGCCTGTTCATCTTGTGCATTGTGCTATCCTGTGTTCACAGTCTGAAAATGACAGAAATTGTTAACATGGCTAATAGTGTGGAAACTATCCATTGCTTTGTGTCCTGTGTCGCCGCCATGTTGCGTGTTTGTGTCAAATGGCAGAAAACGTACACTTAGGCTAATTCTGCACAAGAAGCATAAAGATTGCATGTGTTAGGTTCTAAATAAACAGAGTTGCCAATGACGATTACTTGTCAACTCCTATTTATGAACAGGGCTTTTCGGCAAATTCTATTTGATAGATTGATGAGCATTCCCGTTGATTCTCTTCTCTTTATTGTGAAGACAGTGACTGCTCCCTGAAGTTGAAAATGTCAAGCCAAATGTCACAGTAGATGTTGGTGGAAGATCAGTGGGAGTCCATGATCCATTATGTGTAAATCCAAAACTCAATATTGGGGGATGGGCGGGGGTGCAGTGACATGACAACCCAGCAGGAGGCAGGATCATCTGTTACAGCAGGGGTGCCAAACTCATTTTGCCATGGGGGCTGTATTCGGTCTTCAACCAACTGAACATTTGTTATATTTCCTCACCCTCAAAATAGTCATCTGTCCATAATCATTCCGGTGATTATTAACGAGGTGTACACAGTCAATGAACTGTATGAATGTAGGCCCTTTATCATTTCTATAGGTGATAGATTGTCTTCCTGTAAATAACTCAAAATAAGTGGCTGAAGTAAAGACTGAGGTAAACCAAGGCTGGGGAGTAGGTAGTCGGAGCTGCTGGCAATGACCCTGATGGTGCACAGAGGAGAGGGTGTGGGTGGTGGGGTTTGAAGGGGGCGGGGGTCTGAAGTGGATAGGTTGTTTGGGGGAGAGGGGGGGGGGGGGGTGAAAGGAAACACCGGGGTGTTGATCTCCGGGAATGCGGCATGCCAGAGTGCTGGCTCGACTGGCACCAAATCCAAATACCTTTGCCCACCCCCTTCCTGTCTCTCTCTCGCTCCCCCCCACCACCCCTCCTATCCTGCAGGTTAGCATTTTTCATCATGAATCTTGTTCTGGAGGCAGTTCTGCAGAGTGGTCACTAGCTGGCACAGCCACAAAGTTATCAAATCTGATTTTAAACCTAACCTTAACCACACTGCCAACGCTAATGCCTAACCCTAACCTTCAATTAAGACCCAAAAGTTCAATTCAGTTTTCATGAATTTTTACAATATAGTACATTTTGACTTTGCAGCTGGCCCATCTAGCGTAAATTGCTTAGTTCTGCCTCCAGGATAAGACTCATCCCAATAAACTTCAACCTGCATCTATCCTTGAGGATATGGAGTGGCCCACACTACCCCCCCCCCCCCCCCCCCCCCACCCCCCCTTTCCATAGCCCATGAAACAGGAGAGCACCCCTTCTCCACTTCTTCCAAAAGGTTCAGCGCTCAGCTCGGTCTCCGGACGGGACAGCATTCCTTCCCCCAGCATGCTGTTGCTGGCCGGCTGTCACACTCGGTGGCCAGAATAGCCCCGTGACGTCTGCCCCGGTTACTAGAAAACCAACCTGTCCTGGGAACTGCGGGAGCATGGATACACAAAACAACATCCCTGGCCCAGATGTATCCCTACCTAACGCTGAGGGGGAATGGTGGCGGAAGCAGGACCGATGCACTGATACATGACATACACACCTGGACAGTAGATGGAAGGACACACAAACATTCTCTCTCTTTCGCTCCCTAATGATGTTATTGTGACCTGATCAATAGAAAAACAGTTGTCAAAGTTCACGCAGTGCCGACTAAACAATATGCAGTGTGTCCTTCATCCTTCAGTTCATAGATGTGTTGAGTTTTTAAGCGGAGTGATATGATTGGGGGGTGGGGGTGACCTCCAATTCCATTGAGCGGACCAATACCGTATGTGATGTGCAATAACAGACCACCATGCTCCTAAAGACACTGTGGCACGAGAAATACTATCCATTATGTATCTGTTGTTAGACGTTTTGCCCCGTCTATACTGGCCCGTCCCAGAAGGCATCTATAGGTTGGTGACACAGATTGTCAACTCTTCGTTCATATAGGAGTTATCAAAACAAAAGAACAAGGGTTGCCCACCAGCAAACTGGGGACGCTGGTGACTGGGAGGGAAGCGTCCAAGGCGGCGTGATGTCAGTTTGTTCGCGTTTTACATGATGCGTGTTGACTGCAGCCCTGCGTTTGTCAGAGAAGGTGTCTGCTCTGCAGTCAAAGTGCCACAGCCCCCAGATTGACACTCATTAGTGAGTGCCTGTAAGTCAGGGACCTGTGGGGGCATGAGGAGGGCAGGGGGGCGGGCAGGGATGACAAAGGCAAACGGCCACATCCAACTAAAAATAAATGATGCAAATGATTGATCCAGATAGCGGCAGACTGATACAGCCAGATGAATCAGAAGGATTGGGAGGCAGGCTGGGCAAGACCCCTGGTTGGCAAGCTGTTGTCAGTTGGAACGCGGCTTAAAGCCCCCACCACGTCCAGATCCTCGTCCCAACATCCCCTCCCTTCCCCTATCGCTGGTTGTGTTTGACCGCCCCCAAGCAAAGCCCCCCTCTGTCTCCTGCCACTCACAGTACACACACCCCATCGCCTGCCCCAGCCGCAGCCCGGAAGCAATTGGAATGAGGGCCGCCAAACCTGAGGCCCACACACAGGCGCACACACACACACACAGCACTGTGTCCAGGGCCCTTGTGCCCTAACCCTGCTACACTTTCCATGGCTTCACAGCCAGAGCCAAATGTCCATCATTGTATTCGTGCACCAGTTCCCCAGCTCAAGTCATTCATTACGCGTGTCTGCAACTGTCAATCAATCAATCATAACATTATTACATGGATTGTAAAATCAGGCCCCCCAGCACAGGCTAGTAGCAGGGTATGGAGAAGTGGGCAGCTTATTTTTACAACTATGTTCAGAACTAATTTCCTTCAAAAGTATCTAATTGTTATACCATTTCTGAGATTGTTTTCAATGAGACAAACATGACAGTCAGAATACATTTCAGAGAAATATGTTTCAACCATCATTGGACACCAAAAAGCTTTTGTAAAAATAAATATCATGTATGACATTAGACCAAATGTAGAAAAATGCACACCCTCAATTCTATAGGGCTTTTAATCCTCTCCTCTCGTCTCAGGAGATCCTCCGCCTTCCTCCGCCCCTCAGAGCATGGCTCTCCCAGGCTGTTTTCTCACAGTGATTGTGGTCGTCTGAACTGGATTGAAGGGGAGAGAGAGAGAGAGGCAGGGCCGTCTGAACTGGCCAGAATGGGAGAGAGAGAGGGCGGCAGGGCCTAGACCCTGCGCCAAATGTGTCACCTTGAATGGATGGGTAAGGAGAGAGGGAAAGAGGGAGAGGGGGAGAGGGGGAGAGAGGATTGCTAGCTAACGATATCCGAACTGAGTTGAGGTCAATCAGAACAAAAAAGGGATTTTTAACCACTTGAACCATCTTATCCTCAGATTAGCATTTTATGCTTAATCATGTCAAATGTTATGCTATGAAATTTCATTAAAATGACTTTGGTAGACTGTATACATTTCCTTCCTCAACTATGTTCTTTGCTCAAATGAGTGCCTCGCACGAAATATGTCTGCTGCCTTATTGCCATTACATCCCCTAAATCAAGCATTGATCGTCATGGCATTATGCCTTGCAACAAAATATACATCAATCAACAATCAATGAATCATCAATCAGTTTGTGAATGTGGGAAGATACGAACGGATGGATGGACGAGGGGGCAAATCAAATGTTGAGGTGTCTGAAGCATTGAACATGAAGGCTGGAGGAGAGCGGATGAATTATTGAGTGAACAGACAGACAGCCTTTGTCTGGAAGGGGAGGGGGGGACATGGAGCCCTCCGAATTCTCCATCTGAACTGACAGCATCTGACACCTTGTCCACTGGGATTTATGACATGATAATTAGGCATTCGATCTATTCAAAATGGCAGCTGTAGTGTAGTGTATATCCCATAGCAATTAAAATAAAGTAAGACTTCCTCGCTTGGCGCTAGCCTCTGCCTGCATGTCAATATTGGGAAAACATACTGCATTACTTTGTACGTCTGCTTCGTCGGCACCACCACTATGAGAGCGACTACGTGATGAGGATGCAGTGAAATGTCTCATCTCGTTTTAAGTCTTCACTAGCCGTTAACCTTGTTGTGTCCTCTTTGCTCTCTAATCGAAGCTGTCTTGAACTCGCTGTGAACTTACTGAAATACGCTGAATCAAGCTAAGTGACTAACGCACCTGGCTTTTCTTAGCAGACTCTTATTGCCCTGGGTGAATGGAGGGGAGCGGAGAGGGCAGAGCCAACCCAACACTGGAGGCTGCTGAAGAACTCTGGGAGAGATACACCACCTGAACTTAGCGTAAGGGGGCACAGGAGATGTGCGGTTCACTCAGCTCTTCCTCCTCCAAAATATAGTGGCTGTGCTAAGAGCCATTATGCAGGCAATAGGGCAGGGGCAATACTGTGTCCTGGAAACGTATTGGAAACATTGCTACAGTGTGTCTCCTCCATTAATTATAGTGTTTATAAACTGGGTAGTTTGAGCCCTGAATGCTGATTAGCTGCCTGCCTTGGTATATCAGACCGTATACCACGGGTTTGACAAAACATTTATTTTTGTTGCTCTAATTACGTTGTTAACCAGTTTATAATAGCAATAAGGCACCTCGGGGGTTTGTGATATATGGACAATATACCACGGCTAAGGTCTGTGTCCTACCACTCCGTATTGCGTCATGCATAAGAACAGCTCTTAACCGTGGTATATTGGTGATATACCACACCCTCTCTGGCCTTATTGCTTCAACAACACTCCTTCGACACTCACACGTCTTCATTTAACAACACGACTCTCTTCCACCAGATTTAGATCCTCTTCATCTAGCTTTGTTTAAGTTCTGCACGAAACACAAAAGTGTAGATAAACAGGGTCTCAGTTTGATTTATTAATGTCAAACCACTAATAAATCTGTGGCTTGACATGATGCCAAGCTACGCTTCCACTGCTACACTTCAGTCATGATTTAATTTGCACATTATATATTTGGGGTGGGGCAACTGAAGTACCCCTACTTAGTTTGCTATCATTCCAGATTTAGTGTTATCCGGTTTTCCATAGATCAGTTACAAATAGGTTGCTGGCATGTTATTGTGAGTGTTCACCTTGGCATGGCAGTCCCTGTACTTGGGGGTCAGAGTGGAAATGACAGGGGCAATGATTTCTTAATGCAGTCAGTTGGCCCTGCTGATTGGACTGTGGCTGTAGTGGGGGGTCCGTATGTCCTTGCATGCGGAGTGAGACGAATAGTCCCTATGAGGGAAGACTGAGACTCACTGGTAGTGTTTTGGAGGGGGGGGGGGTCACTCTGTGTCAGTGAAGCAAGCCAGAGGAATGCGACAGAGTGCACAGCTGCCAGGTCCCATCCAACCACAGGCACTGTGCTGTCTGAGGAGCATAAAGATTGCTGTGTGGCATGTCCATGTTCAGGACCTCCCATGGATGGAGTTGAGGGCCTGGGATGCATCGTGCTCAGTTCCCTATAAGAGCACTTCCTGGTGTAAAACACTCTAGCCCCTCAAGGTGGGATACAATTCCTTGGAATTTAGAAACAAGGCTTGCTCATCGTACAACATAAAGTTTCTGACCCTGCATAAAGGTCCTATGGGACACGTAGTCCTGCTTATTCCACAGGTCTATGGCTTTTTTAGGGAGAAATGAAGCTCTAGACCATGGTGTATCAGTCAATCTTGCAATCAAGTCCATACTGACACCTGAGCACCCTCCATGACATTGAGTGAGATGCACTGTCTGAGAAAGAGCCAATGGGCTCCCGAATGGCGCAGAGGTCTAAGGCACTGCATCTCAGTGCTAGAGCCGTCACTACAGACCCTGGTTTGATCCCAGGCCGTGATCGGGAGTCCTATAGAGCGGCGCACAATTGGCCCAGCGTTGCCTGAATTAGGGTAGGGGTAGGCCGTCATTGTGAATACAAATTTGTTCTTAACTGATTTGCTGACTTAACTGACTTAACTGACTTAACTGAGTCTTAAACATGCGGCCCGGGAGCAATTTTTGGCCCACCACTTGATTTAATGTGGCCCCACTTTTTCTTGCAGCACTCTTTCCAAACATTGGAACCTCATTTGAAAAAATAATTACGATGTGATGCTCATGCCTTGATGCTTTAGCACTCATAAATGGGATTAAGCCATCTATTTACAGAATGTGTGTTTATCTTAAGGCTCACACACAGTGACTGCCGACTGCCTACATTTTTCACGCCATTCTACATGTAAAACGTTCAGAGGTGCTAAGTACTCTCGCCCAGCAAACTCTATTGGTGTGTCTGAGGCCTTACGTCGACTGATTTAGCTTGACTGTTACTACAGCTGGTTCTGCTGAGTGTCCACGGCAACCAGAGAGGTCTTTGTGACTGATCTCTGAACAGTTTGCTCCACAGTTAACATTTCCAGGCCGAAAGGTCACGTCTGGAGTCTGGGTGTGTGAGGGCCGCTCTGGGTGTTTGAGAAGGTGCAGGCCGACGCCTCGGGCTTACATACACTCTGGGTGTTTATTGGGGGTGAGCCAGGGTTCATGGGTTGACCAGAGAATGTGCACTGTCCCTCTAGCCATCTCAACACTGCCCTCATCTTACGCAAGCTCTCTCTGAATGCAAATGTCAAAAGGCCGCTCCATAACAATGCTATCAGAGACCATGTTAACTCCCACTTTTCTCAGTGAAATCACTGGTTAAGAGAACATAGCCTCCAGCTTTTTTTTGTTGGATTTCTTTCCTAGGCCCACCAGCATGTGTGAATTGTAGGTCTTTCCTAAATGTTTTTTTCAGTCCAATCCCTACAGTATGCTTGTAAATACCTGTTATAAAGACAACCTTTATTTTGAATACAGTGCCAAGAATGCATGGAATGCTTTTGTTATTCAATGTCCATGATCTTCTGTCACAGTCGTCTGTTTACGGCTGTGGGGCCGGCATTGCCCAGCCATGGCTGAGCTAGAAACCCACCCAGCATTGATTACCATCTCATTAGAAACTAAGGAAGAAGCAGCTTGTTTGTTTCTAGGGTTGCAGTGGAATAGATTTGCACTTCTCCAAGAGTTCATGTGATATCAGGTGTGAATTCCGCTGAGCACTAAGTGCTATCTTCTTCTCTCTCACTTCTCGCAGTCTCTCGCTCCTTCTCCATCTCCTTCTACCCCCTTCCCCACTTAATTTGGCCTCCCTCTGTTTTCACAGCCTTTGTAGGTGATGCCTCCTGAAGTTTCCTTTCACACTCTGCGTGGAGATTTTAATCAACATATGTTGCGTTAATTAGGGCCCCTCTGCCACGGCGCAACCAGAACGGAAGGCGGTTCTCCAAGAGCTGGTTGGGAAGCATGTGCTGCCGTTAAGTCCTTCTAATCAGAACCGTTTGCACAGCGATTACTAGGAGCGTCTCGTTTCTGCCTTCACAGCTCCCGAAACACCTGCACCTCACCGCCTCAGCACCACAAACACACAAACAAAAACCCAGACTTCATCACATTCTCACAGCTGCCATGAAACACACCCCAATGTATTGATTATAACATAGTCATAAGAATATGTGACACCTGTCATAACATGTAGTGACAGATTCTAACAACATTTGTAAGACAATTGACATAACCCTGCAATTGTGATCCATTTAATGTTAAACAAAGATTCAAATGTTTCATATTTCGCAGTGTTGTGTGTGTCAGGTGGTGTAATGACTTCATAGTTGATAGTTCCTCCATTCTCATGAAGTGTTGTGCAGGAACTAGAAAACCAACTTCAAATGTGGTACACCGTAAGTCAACATTGTGATTCATACAGGCTACAGTTTAGTCATTGATTTGCGATCCATGTGGGTCAAGCTTGGGAGGCCTATCCACATTGGTGAAATGTTAAGGTACTGTTTTTTTTTTTAATTAATGACTAGAGGTTATGCTCTCAGTGGATAAAGTTGACACGGAACACGTGGATAACATTTATATTATATATTTGACAGAATTTAGCGGTCTAAGCACGTTTTGGTTTAGTGCACATAAACTAGATTGGAAACACATGTTGTCAACCAAGAAGCATCAATGATGGAGTACAGTTCGTCATGTATCCTGTTGTGATTCCCCTGTCTAAGCACCAAACTGCCTGATCAGGTTTCAGTGGGGGGTCAATGTTACAGACCAAATTAATGGTATCCGGCAAGGCATAAGGACCCTACTGTTGTCAACAGGTTTTACCATTTAGCAGACATTCCTTTCCAGAGCGACTTACAGCAGCATTTAGGGTTAAGTGCCTTGCTCAAGGACACATCAAGAGATTTTTTTCACTTAGTGAGCACTGGGATGCAAACCAGCGACCTTTCAATGACTGGCCCAACGCTCTCTATCTGCCGCCCATTGTAAATGTCATTGTTGTGTCTTGTGTTCTAATTCAGTGTCAACACTACAGGCCTGTACTACTATAAACTTAATGGGTAACAACCAAGTGTAGAGTATAACTATTTAATAATTTTAAGATAATGTAACCCTCCGGGTATATATCTTTAGAGGCCGCTAATGTCCGGCATGAGATATTTGACACTTTTCACAAAAATGTATCACTATATAGTCAAGGCTCTAGACGACAATCTTGATAAAGACCTGGGTTAACCAACTACCTCCTCAACGGGCTGCAAATTGTTCAGAAGTCTAGCACTTCTAAATCTGTCAGTCTACAGAAGTCTTAAAAGGCTGAAGGTCCATTCTAGCTTGCTCGATTGCCAGGTCATAGGCAGCTTTGTACTGCATTTTGACCTAAATATAGTAAGTACCTTGTGTTTTTTTTGTTCATAGTGCAAAAAATGTATCCTGAAATAACTTGTTCAACACATAAAATGTGAGGTTAGTACCTTATAATTATGGTGGTCTGTTTGCTCGGTAATCAACACTGGTGGATATATTGAGAACTAGCACATGGCCTGTTTGTAATTGTTGGAGGAGAAAAGAGAAGCTGATTGTGCACACTAAGGTAATGTCCTGGGGCACTAACCTGCAGCAGGTTGGCCTGAGAGCAGTGAAGGAGAAACGGTGGCTCTGCCCCGGAGGCTCATGGGTACGCCTGGGTGGCCTGGTTGCCGTGTCGCTCAAACTGTGGCCCTCTCGCCATTCATGTCAACATCGATGACTTCAGTGGCGTGCCCTTGTGAGCTCACCTTGCTAGGAGAGACACAGGAAGCTGACATTAGAGCAATGAAAGTGTGGCGGGGGAGAACTGTGTCATACCTGTACTGGAGGGAATTCTGTGTGTGTGTGTGTGTGTGTGTGTGTGTGTGTGTGTGTGTGTGTGTGTGTGTGTGTGTGTGTGTGTGTGTGTGTGTGTGTGTGTGTGTGTGTGTGTGTGTGCGCGTGTGTAACCCCTGAAGTTATATGTTTCATCTGTGTTTATCATAGAGATCTCCTCTCCGAGCAGATTTGACAGAAGTTGTGCTGGTGTTCTCGGAACACACTGGGACAGTTCTTAAGTGTTGAGTCTGTTGCTGGAGGAGTCAGTCACAGACAATTTCAGTCAATTCCGTCTCTATTTCATCTTCTACACTATTCTCTAGTATTCTACACTCTGTTACTGAGCTAATGTACTGTAGCAGTGATATCACATTGTTTTAACTGAATTATTATAACACTTTTTATTGAATTAACTAAGTTATGATATTTATTTGATTCCTTGTGAAATCAATGTGTTTATGTGGTTAATTTTACAGAAAATATAATAGATTTGACCAATTTAGGTCCAAAAAGGACACTGTTAAATATTTTAAAGTCGAGATAGAAGAAACTCTAGACTATTATGGATTCAAATGTTACATTTCCCTTTTTAAGCAAACAATAACTGATCATGTGCAAGTTAATTTCAATTAGTGACATAATGATGGGTGACAATGACTGGTATTAGATTTCTGCGAATATATTCCTCCACAATACCTCATTTGCTAGATTTTAAAAACATGATTGAGTAAATAGTAAATATAGGCGTTATGCACTATTTTACTAAACAAAATCATTTTGGAAATGTCATTTTATTAAACATTCAAAACTCGTTTATTGTGAATCTTTCACACTCGTTTTGTTACCCTGTCAGGCTATTTTTATACATGAACTCAAAACCTTGTGGGTATGCAGAAACGTTTATAAATTCTCCCTCCCTCGTGATGATAACTAAAATATTGAAAAAATAGCGTTTAATAGGAAGGTTGTATGTAGGCTAAGGTAAGAATATGGATCAACTCAGGGACAGTTATTAAATATTGATCAGAGTCTGGTGTCAGTGTGATTCTGACCGTACTGCGCACGCCTGTGCACGCTATCTCCGTTAACCAATGCATTGTAAACGCTTGTTATTAGAACATTTGAATTATAGAAATACAAAGGCCACGAATTTAAATTTTGTACAATCAAAAGGTTATGAATAAAACGAAAGACAAACCATTAACTTGTTTTTGTTTTTAAACCAAAAGGGCAAAATAGGCTATCGAATAATACTTTTTATCAAGCTACATGAATAATTTACATCTGATTAGCAATACACCTACACTGAGTGTACAAAACGTTATGAACACTTGCTCTTTCCATAACATAAAGACTGACCAAGTGAATCCATGTGAAAGCTATCATACCTTATTGATGTCACTTGTTAAATCCACTTAAATCAAACTCTGCTGGCTTTTTCACGCCAAACAGTTTATTGTGTGTATCAATAATGGCGCATCACCCACAGTTCATCCAGCCAATTTGACACAACCGTGAGAAGCATTGGAGTCAACATGGGCCAGCATCCCTGTGGAACGCTCTCACATGCCCCCACGAATTGAGTCTGTCTACTTTCTCCGTATGTTGTATTCAAAGTAGGCTCTACTTTATAGTTAGGATATTAGGCCTATAGTAGCATTATAGTAGGCCATTTAAATAAAATAAAGAGGTTATTCCAGTAACCGACTGGTGAACGGTATTATTTACATTTCCTCAAATGTGTTCACGAGCTGAAGTAATGTGAGAAACTGTTGCACTCAAAACCATTTCAGAAAGTGTTCTAATTGTTTATCGTGCTGTTTTCTTGTTATAATATGCGCACGAGCAAGTCCTCAGGAAATAGGGAGGGTTCTTGCGAAATGCAAGCCTATCAAGTCCAGCTTCGACATCAGACCCACCTCCAACCAATTACCAATCGCTAAATGTATATATCATAGCTTATGAACCTGGGCATGTGTTTGAGACACTGGTAGGGACTCTTGTAAAAAAAAAAGACAAGACAATCGAAGACCAAAGATAAGATAATTAGACCGTTTCTTTTAATAAATAGTAGGCTATTTTAAATTATTGCCAATTTGTTGGTGTATTTAAATGTAGCGTGCGTTTTCCAGAAGTTGATAGATTTATTGGTCTAGGAACTTTAGTAAATTGTATTTAGCTCGAGTGAAAAAACATCGTTAGGTGGACGAAATGTTGCAGTTTGTGCATTTATCTCAAAATCCGTAAACGCGCTTTCATTTCACTGGACGTGAAACAGAGGGGCACCGTGAACCTATGACAACGCACATACACTGAGACTGGGACTGCAAATGGGTGGGATAGGTGGCAATCTTCACCTCAGTATGTTGAATGGGACTGATACGCAAACTTTCGGAAAAGACACCGATATCAACAATCACCTTCAACGCAGCAAGGATTTAGCGGAGTTCAAAATGGGAATTCAAGACACCAGGTTCTATTACCAAGACTCAATTCAAAACGGACAAGACGGGTCGGCACTGCCGTACCACGCAGACCAAACTGTGGCCGGATTCGGAGCGCATCCCGGGAGGTTTTACTCACCAACTCCCGTCAATAGCTGCCATTTCAGCAGTGTCAGGTCGCCGACTAGAAATGGAACGGGACAGACTTATTTACCAACGGGAAGCGAAGGTTTCTCTACAACTAGCAAAGACGTTTACCCTGCCTCTGCGGATAGTTATTCCGCACCCTTTCAACATGGGTACCCTCGCTCGCCACTCTACCCCTTACCTGGGCTACAGGTGTGCGGGAAGACGCGGGCTGTCCTCAACAACTATCCTCTGTGGGCGAAGTTCCACAAATACCAAACCGAAATGATCATAACGAAACAGGGGCGGTGAGTAAAAATGCCAATTCCCTCAGAGTGAAATGTATTGTCTATTTATATTTTATTTAGCCACCAAATGACAAATTACCACGATTTGTACCCCTATCTCGGGGCGCGTTTAATTTTTTTGACAGGTGCGAAGCACTTGTGGGCAAATCATTGGTGAGAAGTTAATGGGAAAGTTCCTTTACTGCCTTACTCTTGTTTCCTTCGAGGTCATTCCTAAACAATGTATTGGCTAAGGATGGCCTTATTATGAAGTTTCAATTTGTGCCAAACTGCCAAAACCGAGTCTGTCACGCGCAAATGAATTAGGCCTATATGAATTAATCCAGACAGAGCATAAGTGTATCGACCCGCTACAGAGACTAACAAAGTGCTGAAAAAATACTTATTAGATATTAATGAGATTTAAACTCGCTGGAAAATATATAGAGCAATTTCCCCAAGGATGAAAACTGCATGATATTTAGGCGAAACCTCAAATAAACTAACTCCAACATTAAGAGCTTCTCACATCATTGTTTTCTCGTTTTCCTTTCAGTATTTACTTTTTATTTTACCGTTATATCGTAATTGATTTAACTTGTGTAACTAATCATGAAAAGAATAGTCCAAGCAATCCAAGTTCTCATGCGTCGTTTTGAGTCCAATGTGTTATGATGACGAGCATAAATACTAGCCACAATATCAGGGAAATATTTTGACCCCCCTGAAGTGCATGCAGAGGGTATGACGACGGTGGCATAAGCCACTGGCTCCCAACCCACCCAGCAACGCACACAGGGGAAGAAATGTCTGGAGGGGCAGTCGCATAGGTCACTGAGCATTAAGATCCAGTCATGTCGGTGATGATTCATTTACTAATATGCGACACATCCATCTGACATAAGGTTTCAGGCCATCAGTTTCTCATGATTCTGATCTCTCAAAACACCAAGTGCGCTGTAATATAATAGGACATTGATATTTTAAATTAATTACATGTTTGCCAATCCAGTTAACACTGTATTTACTACCAGCTTTTAAAATTATTAAAATACATATTTTAAATGAATATTTTTAAGATACAAAAATGGTGTCATAAATATATTATTAGGCTACCTTTATTTATCAGAAAAAATGTGATTGTTCTAAAATGTATGTACATCAATCATAAAATGAATGCTTTGCCGAGCACAACAGCGTTCACAAAACAGTATTGATCAATGAAAAGTCTACTTTTTTCTTTGTAATAATAGGTACAGTACTTTCATAAGCTACTTTTCATATTCACATTTTGTATGCCAGAATGTGTCCAGTTACTCTTGTTCACCTTTTGAGGCTACAGACACTGTAGCCTCATCTCTCCTGCTCGCTCTTAAAAATAAAAAATGCACTACAATCCAGTCTGTCCACCACTTTGTATTCTCCCTTACTCTCCTCTCACTGAGAAAGAGCTGCTGAAGAGAGTTCTTCAAGTATAAGAGAATTCCGTCCATAGTCATGGCCTTAGGACTGTAGCTGCTATATACAGACAGATCTTATGTATGCATTAGTGAATTTCTGTGTGAAGGTCCTGGACACAGGTGCATTTTAATCCTTGTCATAGTCTTGCACTGTCCTCTGGGACTTTGGAAATGGATAAAAATGTATCAAACATTAATTTGGGGCCAATTTAATTATTTGTGGGGCAGGCTGTGTGAGTGTGCGTGCATGTGTGTGTGTGTGTGTGTCCGTTTTTGACTTAACGTCTTCTGGCAGATAACCCTGTGGAAAATGACAGTCTGGTCATGGTCGTCCCAGCTCATGTAATTAAAGTAATTAATACATCTCTTAAAATACACATAATGTACCCCCCCCTTCCCACACACACACACACACACACACACACACACACACACACACACACACACGCACGCACATACACACACGTAGACACACACACAAAGAGGCACGCACAAACATAGGCCTACACAATCACGATAGTAATAACTAGATGCATATTGAATTGAAATACTGCATATTATAAACCAAAACTTTAAATCCACAAAACAAAATAGCTCTTCTCATGATGGAATTTCCCACTGATAGTGAAAGAAAAGTCTTTGAACTATTGGGGTCTGCAATACTCATCAGTTCCAATGGATCTTCCATAGAGCCAAGAGAGAGAGCTAGAGAAAGAAAGAGAGAGAGAGGTAGGGGGTGAAGGGCAGAGCGAGCACCAGCGAGGCTTCAGATGGCCATACACAGAACGGTGGTGCTACTGCTAGGCACCTTTGATGTTTAGGATGGAATGCAAGGTGGGTTTTTTTCCCCCCTTTCTTCACCCTCACTTCTTCTCGGATATAGTAAGAGTACAGTGAGTTATGATCCCATTCCCTCAGAAGAACAAGTCTGGCCTTTGAAATGTTCAGCTAGCCCCATGCCTGTGCCAGGGGTCCAAGTTCTACTTTTAAAGTTTTCCTCTACGACAACACCAATTCGTTCAACATGGGCTTGGCCCAGCCAGCTACAACACCACTGAATCTCGGTTTGAGTCATGGCAGTGGCAATGGTAACCTCAATGAAACCTTATCTGTTGAGGTTTGTATATTTTGATAGTGGTCTGCCGTGCATTAAGATAGCAACATAATTAAGGAGATGGTGTTAGGTGATGGTTCTACATGATTTTGACCAGGACATGCATTTTTAGCAATAACTGGATTCAGCCGTTGTTAATGTTTCAGAAACATCTCTTGTAAAAGAAGGCATTTTGTAAAATAAGACAACCATTATGTTTTTGTGTGCCTTCTGGATTTTGATATTATTCAAATCTTTAATATTCTCTAATTTGATTATGTTTGTAACTGTTATTGATCTTTAGCATGATGTGTTCTTTCAGAGGAAGAGTTTCGAGCTAACTTTAGACTCACACGAATCATGGTAACCTGCTCAGAAAGAAAATAATGTTTCTGGTTCATTGAATCTTGATAATGTTGTGAGAAACACATCAAGGATATATTTCTCACTTAATATGTTCCAAAAAACATTTCAACATTGAAAAAACTATTAAGGATCAATCAATCATAATTTAATTAAACCATTGTGTTATAACTGTTTATTACCCATGTATAAACTATCTATAAACTAATATATACTGGGTGGTTCGAGCTCTGAATGCTGATTGTCTGACAGCCGTGGTATATCAGACCGTATAACACAGGCATGACAAAACATACATTTTTACTGCCCTAATTACATTGGTAACCATTTTATAATAGCAATAAGGCACCTCAGGGGTTTGTGATATATGGCCAATATACAACGGCTAAGGGCTGTGTCCAGGCACTCCACGTTGCGTTGTGTATAAGAACAGACCTTAGCCGTGGTATATTGACCATATACCACACCCCCTCGGTCCTTAGTGCTTAAATAATGAACATGTCTTAAATAGAGTATGAGGGTGAAGGATGACGTAGAGTTTGTTTGTTGACTGGTTTTAAGCGTCTTTGGTTCTATAAAAGTACTATATATATCCATTGTTTGTTTATAATTATAATTTTTACAGCTCCAGTTCATGGAGTAATAGTATGCTGGCTTTTGAAACAGTAGCGGAAAGTGTCAGATGTTTTAGTCTGATGTTTTATTTACTGGTGTTCCTGAAAACAGGCGTTGAATAAAAATGCACATAAGCGTTTGTAGAGATAGCAATCAGTGGTTCTTAACATCAAGTGCAACCTAGTCTGTGTCTGGGTAATGCATCAAAACTTGAGACATTTGTGGCATTGTGTTGAGTAACATCTGTCCTTAACCTTGTTCTGAACACCTCCAAAACAAAGGTAATGTGGTTTGGTACGGAAAATGCCCCTCTAAGGGTTTAGAGCTTGAGATAGTCACATCATACAAGTACTTGGGAGTATTGCTAGATGGTACACTGTCCTTCTCTCAGCACATATCAAAGCTGCAGCCTAAAGTTAAATCTAGAGTTGGTTTCCTCTATCGTAATCGCTCCTCTTTCACCCCAGCTGCCAAACTAACCCTGATTCAGATGACCATCCTACCCATGCTCTTGAGCGGCTAGATGTTCTTTACCATTCGGCCATCAGATTTGCCACCAATGCTCCTTATAGGACACATCACTGCACTCTATACTCCTCTGTAAACTGGTCATCTCTGTATACCCGTCGCAAGGCCCACTGGTTGATGCTTATTTATAAAACTCTTAGGCCTCACTCCCCCCTATCTGAGATATCTACTGCAGTCCTCAGCCTCCACATACAACACCCGTTCTGCCAGTCACATTCTGTTAAAGGTCCCCAAAGCACACACATCCCTGGGTCGCTCGTCTTTTCAGTTCGCTGCAGCTAGCGACTGGAACGAGCTGCAACAAACACTTAAATTGGACAGTTTTATCTCAATCTCTTCATTCAAAGAATCAATCATGGACACTCTTACTCTTTTGTCCTATATTTTAATTGAATTTATTTATATTTTTAATCGCAGCCCCCAAAGGAGAAATGCTCTCTAATAGGGATGTAAACAAATTTGTGCACAAAATTGGAGAGAAATAAGTTTTTTTTGCTTTTTTTGCTATCTTTTCATGAAACATGGGATCAACATTTTACATGTTGCATTTATATTTTTGTACAGTGTATGTTCCTGGCTTTTGTTCAGTGTATGTTCCTGGCTTTTGTTCAGTGTATGTTTCTGGCTTTTTAGGGATCAACCTAACACCCCCGCCCCCCTTTCTCTCCCTCCCCTCTCGCTCTCTCTCTAATGAAGCAGAAGTAGGACTATTTCAAGGTTTTGGTGTCTTAGGCTTTTTAAATGACTTGTCACATCCTGTACAGCTGTTGGTGAGTGCATACATAGAGGATGCAATGTCTTGCAGAAACCTCTAATGCAGACTCTTCAGAAAGAACCAACCCAAGTACTTCCTGTACGCAATGGTGTTTAGTTTATTGACGGATGTGGAAAATATGGAGCGTGTATGGTGGCGTCCACTCATAGAAACCGTCCCTCTGGGCACAGACGTCAGTTCAACGTTTAGTTTTGATTTGCATTTGGTTGAGTTGTCAGCTAACGTGAATTCAACGTGAAATAAACAAAACAAATCACCATGTCATTGGATTTAGGTTTAAAGTTGTGTGGAAAAAAATATGAAATGCCCTTATTTTGATGATTTTTTGCAAATCCAATTAGTTTTCCACGTTGATTCAACCAGTTTTTGCCCAGTGGGTTTGATTTTGAGGTTCATGCTTTCAGCAATAATACTGCTTTACTGATTAATCCAATGCAAACAGCATACTGTTTCCACAATCATATCTTCAATGTGTATCAAATAACATCCTCTGACTATATATTCCTGAGCTGAAATCATTGCACCTGTACTGTTTTCTTTCTTCACAAAGGTTATTTATACTGTACATTGATTGATAAAGTAGATAGATAATAGATGCTTATAAATAGTGTGAAACTGCTTGTGTCCAGCAGCAGCTGTAGACTGGCAGGTTTTCATCATAGTTGATCAAGTGTACTTGTGTTGTGACACAAACTGGACCTGAACTCCTGTCCTGTTGAATCAGTGGGTGCGCTCAAGCATCAAAGTCTTCTCCACGGTGAATATCCAGTCACTCTCCACCTTCTGCTTCACATCCCCTCCTTTCTTTCTCTATCTTTCCCGCTACCCCGTTTTCCTTCCTGTGTGCTCTCTCTTTCTCTCTACCCCATTTCAACGACAATCCCGTTTTTGTCATTTAATAAATTTTTCTCCAAACTTCACCCACATTTTAAATGAGTGGCAGTCTGGCAAGTACTACAGGTACAATAATGACTATGTTTTACGTGGACACTACAGGCCCTGTCATACCAGACAGGTTTCGCCTACAGTCATAGACACTAGTGTAGGAGTCACTGGACATGGAATCATGGCATGGTTAGACCATTCTGTGGTTGTGCCGTCTCAGTCAGCCTCTCTGCCTTTCAGCCTCAGCCAGAGAAGTTTCCAGACCTCAGCCTGCACTCTCAATATCGAAAACCCCTGAACCTCCTCCACATGTTAGTTTCCCCTCGACAAGTTCTGATTTCTGATAAAAGGCCTCAGTTTAAATAAGTCTGACAATATAAGTGAAGGAAGGAAAATGTCAACTTTCAGTGTTCTTGTTTTCTGTTAATCTTATGGTGCAGGGGTAGTGGGGTTGCACTCATGACTCAAATAGCCTGCCGCCAGTTTCTGTTTTCACTTATATTAAATGCCAAATGCAGCCGTTTTAGTTTTTTTTTTTAATATCAAATAATTTCTGGGTAACAATTAAGTACCTTACTGTAATAGATTTCCATTAGGAAAACAACAATTTCTCAAGTAAGAATTTTGCTAGGACTGTCTGAGAGTGGTCTGAGTGGTGAAAACTAACCGTCATTGGCAGAGAGGTTTGCAACTCTCTTTGTAATTGGTCTATAAATCAATTGACCCCATGGTGATGTCACCATGGAAAGCCGAAACTCTGTTTAGATTGTATTTTCAATCAGCAACTATCAGGAAATAATACATATGTTGTACAATACCATAAAAACCACAGGAAAAACATAATTTTGACTGCACTGGGCCTTTAAACACAGACATGGATGGAGAAACATATCACGTTATTTGATTGTTGCACTGGGCTGCCCATGATCCAAGTAGCCAGACTGCTATCCAACAGTGTGGGGGCTTACTGTAGATCATCACCTAATTGGATTTTGTTCAAAGGGTATATGATGTGTGTAAGGTCTCGTGAGTTTTGCCAATGAAATCAGTACAGATACAGTATGCAGCCATTTCCATCTTGTCATATCAAAAGCATACAGAACAAACAAACAAAACATATTTTATAACAGTTGCTAGGTTTCCATCCAATTGGCGACAGATTTTCATGTGACTATTATAAAATACCCACCAGTAGTGTTTCCACCAAACTGATAAAAATCAGTGCGTGATGATGCAACGCGCCCAAAATTCACACTTTTTCGCTTAAGTTTTCATGTACCGAATAAAATCATAATTTCACCAGAATAAGACCCTCGATATTTATTGGAAAGGAGCATCACGATCACCGTGCACTTTCACCATTCTGTGTGAAGTTCATCATAATTTATTTAATCAGTAGCCTAATAAACTGCATGGTTTCCCGAGTCGTAGTGGGAGGACTACACACCATGTCATCTCGTGACTCCCAAATTTAATTCGATATGATGGTTGTTATATCAGTATTTGTGCATAAAGGCGTTTCTACCACCATTTCGCGAATAACCATGTCGAAGGAACAAATGATCTGTCGGCATTAAAAACATTCCATCACAACTGTCGTGATTTATTTGTATACGGTATGACTTTACTCGCATAAAAACGGTGAACTGTGAATGGAATCTGGTTATTGAAGTGGAAACTCTGTTTTGTCTCAGCAGAGTGCAGTTTGCCTTGACTAAATTACTGTGGCACAGAAATCTGTGAGACCCACCCCATGGACTAGGAGTTACCCTCCAGACTGAATGCCCTCTGTCCACACACACACAAACAGTTTCCCAAAAAACAAATATCTCATTACACTTGGTTTACACTGCTTAATGCTGAAACAACTAGAGGGTCGAGTAGACTGAAATTAGATGAGCTGAAGCTGAATGTATATGCTCACACCAAGTGGAAAAGGCAATGCCCGTTCTATCATACCGATGCAGACAGGGCTGTCAGTGTAAGAGGCAGAGTGTCTCTCTCTCCCTCTCTCTCAATCTCTGCTATAGTATTGTAGCATTAAATACTTTACCATGGTTTAATTCAAGGCGACCAACATTTAACCCTCTAAAAAGTAAGCACCTTCAGTATTAATTATGAATAATGTTATTCTCTAAATATTTATTTTATTTGGATAGTGACAGAGTACAAACACATCGACACTTGAACAAACAATCGTCGGATTGCGTTGCACTTGTGTTTCTAGCTCATGCAAATTTTCAAAACCTGTCCCTAAATGGACTTCAATGTATAAAAATAATAGTCATTTCCTGAGTTGGCTGGTTGGTGGTGATTAGAGTGTCTGGAAAGGAAGTGTGTTTTTAGCACAGCTTCTTGAATTTAGAACCACCGCTAATGAAATGGCAAAGCCTTATCTGATCAAGTATCTACCCTTCACTGAAGTACACTATCTCACCGAATGTATTGCGTTGGTGGTGCTATAGCCTCAGGTACTATGGAGTGTAAAAACAACGGACCAAATGTCAAGTGTTCCGTGGTCATTTAGCACCACCAACTACCCTGTGTTTATCTCAAACAGCAGAAACCTGCAATATCACAACGAAGGCATATACAGCTTAGTGTAAACTGATATGTGTATATATCCACTCCAGCAGAAAGTAATCCTGTGGTTGTGTTGTGTACTGCTGCCCCAGAACCTTACATGCAGCCCACACCGATCGAGTTGCATGCGCGAGCGTTGCAAAATAAATGTACACACACGTTATTCAATTATTGCACCCACACTGTTGGTGCACGAGTCCGTTGCCAGGCGTTAAAATAGAAGTTGGTTCTATTTGCAATTGAGCTACAAGTCCTGCCTCTCCCATCTCCTCATTGGCTTTTTGGAGCATATACCCACATGCCATCTACTCATTGGTGTTTAGAAGCATATACCCACGTGGGTGATTGAAAGATGAACTGTTCGGCTGTGGTAATGCACATTATAATGAAAGTTATTTGCCAATCGCCATATGAAGTCCCAAAGAAGAAAAAGAAGCCTGAAGGAAGGAGGAGAAATGACTAGACACTATTCGATTTACCGTTTTATCTGTGGATTAATTGTCGGCGTAGAGGACCTTGTGTGTTTCAGGTAAAATAACAACCCAAAGTTTATATACCAGGACAAATTAGCTAGCAACAGCAAGCTAGCTTGCTAAATAGAACAAATTAGCTAGCAACAGCAAGCTAGTTAGCTAAATTGCCATACATGTTTAATGCTTTTCGACCTGTCCCTAAATTAATATAATTGGTTCAGTTTGCAGAGTTTGTTTTGATATTTCAACCTGCGTGTCGGTTATCGGGTTTTCATGTGGGGGGGTAAAATCAACTTGCATGTTATGGCGCACATGGGCGCAGGCGAGCACCCGGTGTGGGCATGGTGTTAATCCACAGATAAAACTAACAGTTTCTAGTCATCTTTCCTCCTTCCAGGCTTCTTTTTCTTTGGGACTTTATGGCGATTGGCAACTAACTTTAATAATAACGTGCATTACCACAAACGACCTCTGTTCATCTTTCAATCATCCATGTAAGCTTATGTTCCTAAAAACCAATGAGGAGATGGCACGTGGGTATATGCTTCTAAAGACTAATGAGGTGATGGGAGAGGCAGGACTTGCAGCACGTTCTGCGTCACAAATAGTCACTAATAGAGTTCAATTTTAGCGCCTGGCATGGGTGCAATGATTTATTAACATGTACAGCGGGTGAAATAAGTATTGAACACGTCACCATTTTTCTCAGTAAATATATTTCCAAAGGTGCTATTGACATGACATTTTCACCAGATGTTGGTAACAACCCAAGTAATCCATACATAAAAAGAAACCAAAACAAATACGTTCAGAAATTAAGTTGTGTAATAATGTGAAATGACACAGGGAAAAAGTATTGAACACATGAAGAAAGGGAGGTTCAAAAAGGCATGGAAAGCCAAGACAGCTGAAAACTATCAGTAATTAAAAAGCAATCCAGCCCCCTGTCAGTGCAAATTAATATCAGCTGGTTCAGTCCCAACTGATGGCCTACAAAAAGGTCTCATTGTCAAGGTGTCACACAAGACACATCTCATGATGGGTAAAAGCAAAGAGCTGTCTCAAGACCTTCGCAACCTAATTGTTGCAAAACATAATGATGGCATTGGTTATAGGCGCATTTCTAAGCTTCTGAATGTTCCAGTGGGCACTGTTGGGGCCATAATACGGAAGTGGAAAGACAATCATTTCACCATAAATTTGCCTCGACCAGGTAAGATTTCTGACAGAGGAGTGAAAAGAATAATCAGAAGAGTTGTCCAAGAGCCAAGGACCACTTGTGGAGAGCTTCAAAAAGACCTGCAATTAGCAGGTACTGTTGTCTCAAAGAAACGCAAGACTCCATTGCTGAAAAAAAATCATGTTGAAGATCGTTTAAAGTTTGCTGCACAACATTTGGAAAAGCCAGTGAAATACTGGGAGAATATAGTGTGGTCAGATGAGAGCAAAATTTAACTGTTTGGATGTCATAATACACACCATGTTTGGAGGAGAAATGGCACTGCACATCACCCTAAAAACACCATACCAACAGTGAAGTTTGGAGGTGGGAACATCATGGTGTGGGGCTTTTTTCAGCAAATGGTACTGGTAAACTTCACATAATTGAAGGAAGGATGAATGGGCAAATTTACCGAGACATTCTTGACAAAAATCTGCTGCCATCTACCAGGATGATGAAGATGAAACGAGGGTGGACATTTCAGCAAGACAATGATCCCAAACACACAGACAAGGAAACTCACAATTGGTTTCAAAGAAAGAAAATAAAGCTGCTAAAATGGCCCAGCCAATCACCTGACTTAAATCCCATTGAAAATCTATGGAAAGAACTGAAGATCAAAATTCATAGAAGAGGCCCACGGAACCTTCAAGATTTGAAGACTGTTTGTGTGGAAGAATGGGCCAAAATCACACCAGAGCAATGCATGCGACTAGTTTCTCCATACAGGAGGCGTCTTGAAGCTGTCATTACCAACAAAGGCTTTTGTACAAAGTATTAAATAAATATCAGTAAGTGTGTTCAATACTTTTTCCCTGTGTCATTTCACATTATTACACAACTTAATTTCTGAACTTATTTGTGTTGGTTTCTTTGTATGTATGGATTACTTGGGTTGTTACCAACATCTGGTGAAAATGTCATGTCAATAGCACCTTTTGGAAATATATTTACTGAGAAAAATGGTGACGTGTTCAATACTTATTTCACCCGCTGTATGTGTGCTTTTCCAATGTTTCGCCGAACTTTAGCCAGCATTCCCCTACTGCATTGCCTTGGGAAAGGCTGACCGTTACCTTCTTTAAGTGACGGCCCTGGTGATCAAAATCAGTTCACCAAGTAAAGCTCCAGCAATCAGACGCGGCTTCTGGTCCATATTTTATTAACAGCCACATTAAATATTAACCTCCACTACACGCCTATCCCACCGCTCTGCCCCTCAGCCCTCTAACCGCACACAGAAGAAGCACACACTACACCTTAAAAAATGTACACACAGAAATCCCCACTCTATCTTGCTCGCTGGTGTTTCTGACGAAGATGCCTTCTGGTTGCTTCCGATTGCAGTACAATTTGTAAATAAAAGTAGATATTGTGATGGTAGTGTTGTAAAGCTGTCAAGTCAAGAAATGTTAATTGCACTCATAGTTTTTAAATTGTGTGTATACAGTACCCGTCCCGTGCAGCTCAGATGGTAGAGCATGGGGCTTGCAACGCCAGGGTTGTGGGTTCGATTCCCACTGGGGGCCAGTATGGGGAAAAAAGTATGAATATGAATGCACTAACCAACTGTAAGAGCGTCTGCTAAAATATAAAAGTTTGGACACCTACTCCATTCAAGGGTTTTTCTTTATTTTTACTATATTCTACATTGTAGAATAATAGTGAAGACATCAAAACTATGAAAAAACACATATGGAATCATGTAGTAACCAAAAAAGTGTTAAACAAATCAACATATATTTTATATTTGAGATTCTTCAAAGTAGCCACCCTTTGCCTTGGTGACAGCTTTGCGCACTCTTGGCATTCTCTCAACCAGCTTTATGAGTAAATCACCTGAAATGCATTTCAATTAACAGGTGTGCCTTGTTAAAAGTTAATTTGTGGAATGTATTTTCTTATTAATGCGTTTGATCCAATCACTTGTGTTGTGACATTTTGTTATCCACATTGGAATAATGGTAGTAAAGCGATAACACCACACACAATACGGCTATTACAAAGAGCAATAACGCATAACTTTTGTGTTACTTAAATTCTATCTGGCTCTATAAGAAAAAGCTACGCTACATCTGTTTTAGTTTATTTTAACCAACTATATCTACCTCTTCTCTCATCTGATGATGTTTTTCTCCTCTCTTCTACTCTAGGAGGATGTTCCCCTTCCTGAGTTTCAACATCAGCGTTTTGGACCCAACAGCCCACTACAATGTGTATGTGGACGTGGTCCTGTCCGACCAGCACCACTGGAGGTACCAGGGAGGCAAGTGGGTCCAGTGTGGCAAAGCAGAGGGTAACATGCCAGGTATGATTACCTAGCGGTTAGGAAACGTTTGGGCCAACAACCAAAAGGTCACTGGTTCAAATCCCTGAGCAGACTAGGTGAAAAATCTACTGATGTGCCCTTGAGCAAGGCTTCTGCTAAATGACTTAATTGTAAAAATATATATACAGTTGAAGTCGGAAGTTTACTTACACCTTAGCCAAATACATTTTACAATTCCTGACATTTAATCCTAGTAAAAATTCCCTGTCTTAGGTCAGTTAGGATCACCACTTTATTTTAAGAATGTGAAATGTCAGAATAATAGCAGAGAGAATAATTTATTTCAGCTTTTATTTCTTTCTTCACATTCCCAGTGGGTCAGAAGTTTACATACACTCAATTAGTATTTGGTAGCATTGCCTTCAAATTGTTTAACTTGGGTCAAACGTTTTGGGTAGCCTTCCACAAGCTTCCCACAATAAGATGGGTGAATTTTGGTCCATTCCTCCTGACAGCACTGGTGTAACTGAGTCAGGTTTGTAGGCCTCCTTGCTCGCACATGCTTTTTCAGTTCTGCCCACACATTTTCTATAGGATTGAGGTCAGGGCTTTTGATGGCCACTCCAATACCTTGACTTTGTTGTCCTTAAGCCATTTTGCCACAACTTTGGAAGTATGCTTGGGGTCATTGTCTATTTGGAAGACCCACTTGCGACCAAGCTTTAACTTCCTGACTGATGTCTTGAGATGTTGCTTCAATATATCCACATAATTTTCCTTGCTCATGATGCCATCTATTTTGTGAAGTGCACCAGTCCCTCCTGCAGCAAAGCACCCCAACAACATGATGCTGCCACCCCTGTGTTTCACGGTTGGGATGGTGTTCTTTGGCTTGCAAGCCTCCCCCTTTTTCCTCCAAACATAATGATGGCCATTATGGCCAAATAATTCTATTTTTGTTTCATCAGACCAGTGGACATTTCTCCAAAAAGTACGATCTTTGTCCCCATGTGCAGTTGCAAACCGTAGTCTGGCTTTTTTATGGAGGTTTTGGAGCAGTGGCTTCTTCTTTGCTGAGTGACCTTTCAGGTTATGTCGATATAGGACTCGTTTTACTGTGGATATACAGTCAAGTGGAACAAGAATACCTTTTCCTTATGGGGAAAAAGTTACTACACCCTTACCTTTACCATCACATAAAATGGCTAAAATTAGAATTAGTTGTACCAAAACAAGTGCAAATGATTAGAAAACATTAGAGAGCCTTCCATAAAGATAAGGTTTGGTCTTAAACATATGGGTGTGTGGTAACACATCATTTAAAGACCTACCCCGAGGCCCTCAGAAGAAGGGTTATTGATGCCCATGAGTCTGGGAGGGGTTACAAATCATATTCCAAGCAATTTGAAGTACATAATTCAATTTCCAAGCAATTCAAAGTACATCATTCCACTGTCCGACGAAAATTCCAGACCACTGGCAAACTACCTAGGACAGGTCGTCCCACCAAAGTCAGCCCAAGAGCTGACCGAAAGATGCTCATAGAAGTCTCTAAGAACCCCAGGGTAACATCAAGGGATCTACAGGTCTCTCTTGCCACAATCAATGTCGAAGTGCATGGGTACACATGTACATTTATCTGTCAATAGTGTTGAAGTGAAGATTACATATCCATCTGTCCAAATATGTAAAATAAAAAAACTTTCCAGGTGTTGTACTTACTTTTTCACATGACTGTAGATACTTTTGTACCTGTTTCCTCCAGCATCTTCACAAGGTCGTTTGCTGTTGTTCTGGGATTGGTTTGCACTTTTCGCACCAAAGTACGTTCATCTCTAGGAGACAGAACGCGTCTCCTTCCTGAGCGGTATGAAGGCTGCGTGGTCCCATGGTGTTTATTCTTGCGTACTATTGTTTGTACAGATCAACGTGGTACCTTCAGGCATTTGGAAATTGCTCCCAAGGATGAACCAGACTTGTGGAGGTCTACAATTTTGGGCTGATTTCTTCTGATTTTCCCATGATGTCGAGCAAAGAGGCACTGAGTTTGAAGGTAGGCCTTGAAATAAATCCACAGGTACACCTCCAATTGACTCAAATGATGTCAATTGGCCTATCAGAAGCTTCTAAAGCCATGACATATTTTTCTGGAATTATCCAAGCTGTTTAAAGCCACAGTCAACTTAGTGTATGTAAACTTCTGACCCACTGGAATTGTGATTATAGCGAATTATAAGTGAAATAATCTGTCTATAAACAATTGTTGGAAGAATTACTTGTGTCATGCACAAAGTAGATGTCCTAACCGACTTGCCAAAACTATAGTCTGTTAACATGAAATCAGTGGAGTGGTTGAAAAAAGAGGTTAAATGACTTCAACCTAAGTGTATGTTAACTTCCGACTTCAACGGTATAATTCCACACTACACTATCTGTCATCCATGCAGCTCCAATCAATGACATACAATGGTACAACAATTGAATCCGCAGTAGGGTCCCTCCAGAGTAGCATTGAGAGTTAGCATACTAACTGCATTTAGAACCATGCTTATGGATTGAAGGGAACATGGATTCAGTCTTTTCCTCAGTGGCCAATCATCCCTCTCACTCCACTCCATTTGTTTCAATTTACCCAGTATGATGAAATCACCAAGAGACTCAACCTAAGGCAGCTTCATTGTTTCGTGAACGATTACAATTTGAACTCACATGCAGCACTGCAGTCATTGAAATAGGTCAACTTGTGTTGTACACTAACACATATTGCGGCTGTGTAGCGCCTGACTAATTACAGTGTAGTGGTAGCCATGGTAACATTGTTGTGGTAGCTATGATTCTTTAGTAATGGGTTAGTAGTAGTTTTGCTAATGTTAACTGTAGCTGTGATTGTGTAGTAGGCCTATGGCATTTGCTTGTAAATGATTTGTGAAGGATTTATGTAGCCTTTTGTAGACTTATAAAGGGCACACGAAGGCTTCTTTAATATTGTTACTAACTCTATCCCATAGGGAACAGGATGTATATGCACCCAGACTCTCCCAACACAGGGGCTCACTGGATGAGGCAGGAGGTGTCGTTTGGCAAGCTCAAGCTCACCAACAACAAGGGCAGCGCCAACAACGTGGGACAGGTAACAGATATGCTCCTAAATTTAAATATGTCATAAAATACAAATGAGATTTTCCATTGCTGGTACTTTTGATCGTTTTTCATGGTCGTAATGCCCTTCTAGGACTAATTCTTCAGTGCTGTTCCCCCCTAGATGATTGTTCTGCAGTCGCTTCATAAGTACCAGCCAAGGCTGCACATCGTAGAAGTTAAGGAGGATGGTTCTGAGGACCACTTCCTCACCGCCAAGGCCCAGACCTTCGTCTTCCCAGAGACCCAATTCATCGCTGTCACAGCCTATCAGAACGCAGACGTGAGACACCTCGCCTGACCTCAACAGCTCATTTGACGTGCCCTTTTCCATAGCATACCATAGACGTTTATAACGTAATTAGGAATAGAAGTGTACTCACTTTGAGGTGCCAAAGAAGATGTTCCCACAATAAGAAAATAAACTGTGTGTAACCCTCATTAATTATTTCATGCAGTCGGTGATCTCTCTCTCTCTCTCACACTCTCTCATCAACGATCCGTCTGTCCTATCCTTGCCCCCTCTCTCATCCTGTCTCTTGCTATTTCTTACACAGATCACCCAGCTGAAAATAGACCATAACCCCTTTGCTAAAGGTTTCCGGGACAATTATGACTCGTGAGTATGCCAGAAAATAACTGAATGAATAAAGAGAAAACAAAACTCCTCAAAAGGGGGTGGCAGGTAGCCTAGCGGTTAGAGCGTTGGGCCAGTAACTGAAAGGTCGCTGGTTCAAATACTCAAGCCGACAAGGTGAAACAAATCTGTCAATGTGTCCTTGAGCAAGGCACTTAACCCTAATTTGCTCCAGGGCCTGACCCTGTAGGTAGGCTGTCATTGGAAATAAGAATTTGTTCTTAACTGACTAGTTAAATAAAGGTAAAATAAAAACAACTCTAGTCTTGAATGAGAATGTTTGACATGTTAAACCAGCTCTATGTCTAAACAACCAGGCCCTGAAGCACAGTGCTGACACACATACTTAGTCATACCGTATCAACACTAGATATCTCCAACAAAAAAATATACAATTGCTAACCCTAGTAGGCCAATGTATTTCTATCTCACAAAGATGTGTTGATAAAAGGAGGTGTGAAAGACCTGCTAGATGTTTGCCAGGAAGTAACACCACATCCTTCCCCCGATTCCCCTGCCTAGGCTGTACGCACCACATGACTCGGACCGCGTCACCCACTCTCCCACCGAGGGCCAGCAGCTCTTGGCGGGTACCTGCTACACCCAGGGGTACCTGATGGACCAGTACATGAACCCCCTGCCCCAGAACCACTTCTACAGCAGGGAGCACGTGGCAGCCATGAGCCATCAGGCTAAAGACCCCTCAGCCAGCCCCCACAGCCGCTGGTACCTCTCCCCCCAGCAGAGTGTCGCCTCCAACCGGCTGGACTTCAACTCCTACGAGGGCGACTTCTCCAGCAACAGCTTCTACAAGCCCTTCCCCCTGCAGACGTCGGCCCACCACACGCTGGGCTACTACGAGGACAGTCCCTTCACCTCGGCCAACGTATCCATCTCAGGAGCCTCCTCAGCAGCCTGGAGCCCGGGCAGGCCCTCCCCTCAGTACCTCAACCACCCCTGTCCCAGTAAAGTCGGCCCCAATCTAGGCTGGTTCAGGCCTGTGTCCTCTACAAACTCCTCCTCTACCTCTCCAGGTCACCCCAGGCTCCAACCCCCGTCCCTCCTGGAGCCGCTCCGCCACCCAACCCCACTGCAGGACAAGCCCAAGGAGGCAGGGGTGGGGGGCGAGGACCCCTGGCTGGAACCCCCCTCGGTCAAATCGGTGGACTCTGCCGACTCCGGCCTTTTCGATAGCGGGGCGGAGATCAAGAAGCGGCGAGTGTCACCCTACGCCTCCAGCACGGAGAACTCGCCGCCCACCCGCAGCGGGGAGGTCTGTGAAAAGGACAGCAGTAGTGATGCCGGCTACTACGGCTTTTACACCCACTGAAGCCACCCACCCACCACGTAAATACCCTCTCCTAGTGTCCCCCTCCTGTCTTTGTGCTTTGGTATCTCCCACATGGCCGTGTGTCTCTTCCTGTCCCATGAAGTCATGTAATGACACTGGACTGAATCTCCATTGGCCACAGAAGGCCGACATCACAGAAGGGCCAGGTATCTGGCACCTCAGCCATTTTCACACCTACAGACAGACTGGACCTCTCGACAGCCCAAAAGGGAAGCTACTCTAAGGTTGTGTGTTGGTTACGTGTTTGAGGACAAGGACCTTCTAAGGTCAGACAGGAACACTTTGAACATGACTGTCAATGTGTGCTAGGGCCTAAGAGCCAAGGCGATTTGACTGGGTCCACAGACACTGCCCTAGAGACACGTAGACATGCAGACCTGTAACTTAAGTCTTTCTAACGTCTGCACACCTGCTGACAGACCCCTGCAGGGACTGTCCAGTCCTACCCCATCACACAGACACTACTCTATTCTCCAACTCCACTTTCAGTATATGCTCACGGCCACAGACACGACTGGTTGTATGTTAATAACAAAACAGAATCATTTCTGTCTAATCCTCTATCTGAGGAGTTTGGAACTCCCCCTTGTGACAGCAGGGAAGAACTGCAAGCTGATGGCGAGCAGAGGCCAGCGTCAGGTGTTAGAGGTGAGGGGAGCTTAGCGAGCACATATGGCCTGAAGTGTCAGCGCTAATCAGCATCAAGCCTGACGGGCCAGTCTTCCTCTGGTCTACTGTCGCCTACAGCAGGTCTGTCATTTAGAACCACACAGCCTTAGTAGCATATCCAAAGACTCACAACACAATGGAATTCAACGTATCTCACAGACAATCTGAAGCAACTACAAAAGTGATTAATTTTATTTGTAATAACTTTAAGGGCACCTGGATTGTTGGGTGAATTAACTCTCAGGCTTACAACGCAGACTGTTTCAGGTAGCTGCGTTCGGTGTTACCAGGTAAAAGTGTTTCACTGTGACAGAGGTCGCCCTCTGTGTGATCAAATCAATCTGAAAACGCCCCCTTCGCCACACAAATAAAGACCACAATCAATAACTGTATTAAAACGTGAGCCACAGACAATACTGGAAATCCTTACCAACACACACACACAATCACAATGAGAGAGACTATTAAATGTCCTACACTGGTTAATTGTAATATAGGGTAATATTTGTCTTTATTCATTGGATTCGATGACCTCTGTTGCCCAACATAGTGCTCGCCCCCACTTCATCTACACTGACTGACGTGGATTTAACAGGTGACAATAAGGGATCATAGCTTTCACCTGGATTCACCTGTCATGAAAAAGAGTAGTTCCTAATGTTTTAAATGGCTAAGAGAGACAGAAATAGATAGGGTACATGTAGCCTATGTAGTGTCACTCCCAGGCTTAGTTAGCGTGACCCGACAGACCCCCCAACGTTAGGTTCATCATGGCGCAGCTTCCTGGCAAGGTGACGGAGATCTATAGAGAGAGGAGAGAGCGATCTAAGCCAATCAGTACGGTCAAAAGACACAAATGATATAATTAGCACTTAATGAGTGACAGGCCAGTCATGAAAACATGACTCAAAAACACAGTCACTCACTCACACTGGAAGGTGACCAAACACATCCACATTTTAAAAAGACAACAGGTCTGTGTGTCTACAGTCAGCCCTGCTGGCTATGATTGAATATACTTAATGTAAGATAGAATTGTATAAAATAAATCCAACTTACCTATACTGGATGTTAATTTTGTGTTTTTATATAATTAATTCATGAATTGTATAGATGCCAACTTTCAAAGGGAAATTCTGTCATTTTGTGTACAAACAGAGAAGCCGGTTTTCCAAATGGAAGGTGGAAGAAATCCGAGATTCTCTGACATAGAACTGGAGCAATAGGATGGAAAAGACAATCAGATCTGTGGTATTGCAGAAATCTGTAAATGTAATATGTCCGTAAACAGAAAGACACCTTCCCTAAACAGAACTTAGCATAATGTTGACTTTGCTGTGACACCTTCATAATGCAATAATGCTGCAGTACAGTAAAGGTCATTGCACTGACTTCATGTGCTACAGAAAAAAGGGAAAGAGAAACAATTGGAATTTGAAGTCAAGCTATAGATGTTTTCTTAGGTAGAGTTGATCGTATGCTGGACACTGTATACAAATATGATATTGCTAACATGATTTCTTTCCCGGAAAGTTTATTTTTACCCTTCAATGAACGAAAGAGGGACTTAATAATTACAGTTGTTTGTTAAGAGGTGGACAAATCTTTGTTATTTAAGTGCAATTAATTGAGATGTGAATAGATTTATTTATAAGGTGTTCAATATTGCAAGAGAAAATAAAAAAAAACGTTGATTTGATCAAATGCTTTTGAAATTTTACTCTGTATCTTGCGTTACATGATTTTGTATGTGACACTCTGGCACTGAACCTGCATTAACATGACTGCTAGTGTATCCAGGCTGTATCACAACCGGCTGTGATTGGGAGTCCCATAGGACGGCGCACATTTGGCCTAGCGTCGTCCGAGTTTGGCCGGTGTAGGCAGTCAATGTAAATAAGAACGTGTTCTTAACTGACTTGCCTAGTTAAATAAAGGTTAAATAAAATTATGAGTTGAGAGAAATAGGTCATTGTCTGTATATGTAGAGTAGACTGCTCAGCACTGCCCCCTAGCGTATATCTCACTCCTTACAATAAATAAAACAAAACTGCCAATAGAAATCTTCCATAAACAATCCATAACCCATGATTATTTTATTAGAATGAAGCGGGCAATGGGAAATGTCGTCCAGTCTTGACTTAAGCTTGAAGAGCATAAGGATGGGGTAGACTTGAAAGGTACAATTCTCCATCCAACAATTGGATAGTGAAGCACGTTAATTTGTGATTAATGTGGCCTGTTCGTGTCTGGAGTAGGGCACCTTGCCATCAGGCTGTGGAATGGCCTGTCCTTAAATGTTTATAAAAGGTGTATAAATCTGATTAATTCAATCGTTCCGAGGAGGCTAGAAAAGATATATAGACTGATGATCCAGGAAGGCAGTAGAGAAATGCATAACATTATACTAAATTAAGGATATTAAATATTGTATTCGCTTTATTCTAATGTAAATAAGACTTGAATAGCAGAAAACATTGAAGGAAAAAAAGGTGTCTTATTAAAAGGTGGCTTACTTGTGTATTTTACTGCGTTTTACTCATTAACGTTTAATTATCACAACTGCTTGGTTTGAGATTCAATTAAATGTAAAAAAAAATAAAGATAAAAAACAACCTCAAGGTTATAAACAGAATAATACCCACTGTACTATATATTAGACATGTCTAGTTTGATTGTAATTTTATTATACTCAATCATTACAAAATACTTGATTAAAGCACTCATTATGCAATTAGTTGCCTTAGTAACCCTTTCATGAGCAATATCTTAATTATTATTATTGTTGACTAAAATCACAAATCAAAAATACAACACTTACATTATAAAAAGTAACTTATGTGCACGCTAGATGACGGAGACTGTTATAGAGGTTACATTCCTATGACAAATTGTTTGACTTACTAAAATGTACTCAGGTAGGAGAAAGGAGTGTTTGAACACACTAATGCCACAGAAATAAATATGATTCAACAATCATTCAGAAAGGGCTTAATACTAACTTAGGATCCACAAATCATGCATAGATGTCTTAGGGAGTCTTGTGTGAAAATTGAGTGATGACGCAAAAAGATTGAGTTAGACAGTACCAATGTTTCAACTTTTACAATATCTGAAGATTAGTCCACAGTAAATGTCTTGACTTGAGCAAATTAACCTCACACTTCCAGCCCTCTAAACAGCACATATATTGTCAAGATAACAAAAGTACACAAACAATGGGGAATGACAAATTATAGAAAAGTCTCTTTATCCTGGTGGAACAAGTGACGCTACACATTCTAGGAATTATTTTCAACTTTACTGTTCAATGGATCCAAATAGTTTCCAGACTTTCCCATGAAGCAGCCTGGGAGGGAGTGCAAATCAGATGGTGAGGTGATGATGGAAGGTGGGGTCTCAGGACAGTTCATCGATGCCTTCACCAATTCCCACCACATATTCTCTGGGTTTCAATATAGACTTGTGCCATTTTTGTCATTCGATTTTCTTCATCCACCAAATGGCCCCAGTCTGTCTGTTTATTCACCATAGTTCCAGGTTGTTTGTGTTAGCAAAGCCTGGGTTCTCTCTGACTTTCCAATAGGTTCCATTGGTCAGCCACACATCCCTCCCAGAGGAATCCATGGCTTTCCTATAGATGGAAAATGATTAAAATTACAAAAAGCATATCTAGTATTAAACCAGTGGAGTCCTATATGATCTTACTGTATATCACAATTGAAGTGTGGGTAGATTTCGGACTAAACAAACATTGTATTTTGGGGTATTATCCTAGATATAAGATGACACACACAAGTATCACTGAAGACAAAAAGGACAGGGACTTACTTAAAGAAGCGTGGCATGTGCTCCTGTCCTTTCTTAGCCAGTTGTTTCCTCCGCTCCCTCTGCATGCCCTCCACTTCTTCTTTAAACTTGTCACAGTCATCCACCCTCCCATCCTCCAGCATCCTGAGGAAAATAAAAAACCTCATCAAAAACGCTCCAATTCATCGAACCCATCACATAATATAAACGAGAAAGGCCCAAGGTTTTTCCTGCTCGTGTCACCTAGACAGGAAAAAGTCATGGCCCTATCAATAAAAAATTATATATAATAAATAAATTAGAATAATATTGTGGTTCTCTCATTCCTAATCAAGTCCGACCCATGGCCCATGGAGGCACCACTCACCTCTGGTCAGGACGAAGGCGTGAGTCTGTGGGGGGCAGAAGAGGCTTCAGGCCTGGGGTGAGCTCGTTCAGCTCTAGTGTGAAGCTGGAGAAGCCGTAGTACAGGTAGTAGTCCTTGGGCTGGGGATCTGCACAGTGAAATAGACCACTGAGATCAGCTGAAGCTAATGTAACCACAGCCTCAAACCACATCTTTATTTAGCATATCGCTAACCAGTAAAAAGGTTTGGAGGCTTTTGATTCAATAATTCTCCGTTTTCCTTGGGTGGGTGGGACACTCACTTGGCTTCCAGATACACTGCGGAGTGGGCAAGGTGTCACAGAAGATGCCTTCATGCCACAGCCCCCCAAACCGGTGGATAACACTCCCAGTCTGGTCCAGCACGGTGCCCTGAACCTCGTTCTTGTTGGTGTCCGACCCCCAATAGCGGGACTTGACGAAGGTTATCTTACAGGTGCACGTATTGCTGTTGAGGTTACGGATGACGACCTCCCCATAGTGCTCCAGGTAGCGCTGCTGGCTCAGGACATTATGGATGCAGGTCACCACTTTGTTCCACTCATAGTGGTCCCCAAACCTAAAAGAGGGATTGAAGGTAGAGCGTTTCAAAATGTTCATTTCTAACAGCTTGAGGAAGTAGATAGTAAAGCAGCAAACTGTCACCTTGGGAGAGTGACGTTCACCATCCCTGTTGGCATGATCTCCAGTGACTTTCCCCAGAACTTATTCTTCCACCGCTGGTCTGTTTAGTTGACACAAATATGTTGTGATCCATGAGAAAAACATTAAATGATCAAAGTATCAGTTAGTATGGTTTCAAAAATGTTTAGAAATGGTTCAAAACAAAATGTCAAGACACTTGCTTAACGCTAGCCGACTAGAATCAAGGTTATAATCAGTAAAGCGCACCCTGCCAGAAGGAGAAGGAATCAGAGTCTGCGTGACATGCAGAGATGGGGGGATGGTGGCAGACCTGATGAAAGACAAGAATGTTTTTTTAGTCTGAATACGACAGAACTAGTCTGACCTAAGATTCAGTCCTCCTACCTGCTCACTGATGTAGCGGAAGCCCTTGTCCTCTCTCAGACATTCATAGGTCTCCCCCAGGAGTGGGTTAAAGGGCTTGTAACGGTTGCGGTACTGAGCTGTAGCATAGCCAGAGATGGCAAAGGCACCTATGTAGACCTGCATAAGTCCAGAGAAACACCTTCAGTCTTCTAATCTAACATACTGTGAATCACTAGCATAGCTGTCGTTACGTGGTTTTAGTCCAACCTTGAGGCTCTGTGCATACTCTATTCTAGCATATACCCTTGACACAATGGACATTCTTTATTATAGTTTAGTGATGTGACCAGATTTGCTAACTTCAGCACTTTTCCATTCAGTGTCTTTACGGTGCATCTTAAAGCCTTAAATCATTTGCTTTACAACATTTGAAAATCCATTTAAAAATCCTCACCATCCTCTGGTAGGGGTCCTGTGTGCTGTTGGCAGTGTCCAGCAGCTCGGAGTACTCCAGCTCCTCACACAGTCTTTGCATCAGGTTGATGGGCTCGTTGAGAGCAGCAGGCATGGAGACACGGGACAAGTCCTTGCCTATGTTGTTATAGAGGATTTGCATCAGACCCACCTGGGCGTTGTCTGGGCAGTGGGCGGCCAGGGTGGTACGGCGGCCCGTGTTTTTGGGCACGACGCTGTTGGGAGCCTTAGAGATGCTGGCACGGTACTCACGAGTGGCTGAAGCTGTGAGGGAGCGATAGAGGTTTCAATGTATTGAAAAACATCTGCCAATTGCTAACTGGTTACAGAGTGAGTGTGAGTGTGTGTGTGTGTGTGTGTGTGTGTGTGTGTGTGTGTGTTCACCATGGCCTTCCTCAGGTTCAGAGTTGCTGGTTGTCCCTTCACTCAGACCAGACTCAGACTCAGAGAAGCTCCCATTCAGGACGCCGTCACTCGCATCAAAATACTCTGCTGCAGAGTCTGTCACCGATGGCGTGCGACGGGACTCGTTCCCAGATACAGTCTAAAGAGAGAGGAAGAGGGACGAACAATGAACGCCATGAGAAAGACAGCAAAACAGAATCGGAGAGGAAAAGCACTCGCAGGCACTCACACACAAACATAGGCCTACTGCGTACAAATATTGTAAACCAAGCCCGTCTCCATGAAGGCATATACCCTCACCTCAGCCAGTGTGGTTGATTGGTGGTAGGTGTCCTGCAGTCTCTGACGCTCCTGGGCCAAGGCATCATGCACAGACTTGAGGGACGTGTGTACTGACGGGGACAGGAAAATCGTTAGTAGCAATGAACGCACGCAACATCAGGAGGCAAAGCGTGTGTGAGTGCGTGTGTCCACATGTGTTTTGGCTCTGACCTCTTTGGGACACGCTACAGATGTCCTGCTGGATCTTCTTGCTTTCAGGGGAGGTGTTGGTGGGAGGGGACAGCTGGGAGTAGACATAGTCAGGAAGGGAGGGGACATAGTCAGGAATGGAGGGGACATAGTCAGGAAGGGAGGGGACATAGTCAGGAAGGGAGGGGACAGACGCACCCAGGTGGGACGAGCTGTTCAGGTGACTAGAGGACAGCTACAAAATGGAGGAATGATGGAGAATTAACAAGTAGAACCAAGAGAACAACCATATTCTATCTGTCTGATAATTATTCACTGATCCCCCACATTAGTGAGATGTCAAATATGTTTGTATGTAGAAGGAAAATGAACAAGGACTGTGTACAAGCAATGCAATGTAGATTCTATGGAAGATTAAAAGCTAAAGTAAAAAAAATTACAAATAATAATAATACTTTTTGTACCACCTTTTTCTGCCCAATTTCATGATTACGATCATGTCTCATCGCTGCAACTCCCCAACGGGCTTGGGAGAAGCAAAAGGTCAAGTCATGCGTCCTCAGAAACATGACCCGCCAAGCCACGCTTCTTAACACCCGCTCACTTAACCCGTAAGCCAGCTGCACCAATGTTCGAAGGAAACAGCGTTCAACTGACGTCCGAAGTCTGCCTGCAGGCGCCCGGCCCGCCACAAGGATTCGCTAGAGCATAATGAGCCAAGTAATGCCCCCCCCCCCCCCGGTCAAATCCTCCCCTAACCCGGACGTCGCGGGGCCAATTGTGCGCCGCCCTATAATCAGCCAAGACCTCCGAAAAATAAATGTAGACCTCCACAAGTCTGGTTCATCCTTGTGAGCAATTTCAAAACACATGAAGGTACCACGTTCATCTGTACAAACAATAGTACGCATGTATAAACACCATGCAAGCATCTCAAGACATCAGTCACGAAGTTAAAGCTTGGTCGCAAATGTGTCTTCCAAATGGACAATGACCCCAAGCATACTTCCAAAGTTGTGGCAAAATGGCTTAAGGACCACAAAGTCAAGGTATTGGAGTGGCCATCACAAAGCACTGACCTCAATCCTATAGAAAATGTGTGGGCAGAACTAAAAAAGCGTGTGCAAGCAAGGAGGCCTACAAACCTGACTCAGTTACACCAGTTCTGTCAGGAGGAATGGGCCAAAATTCACCCAACTTATTTTGGGAAGCTTGTGGAAGGCTACCCAAAATGTTTGACCCAAGTTAAACAATTTAAAGGCAATGCTACCAAATACTAATTGAGTGTATATAAACTTCTGACCCACTGGGAATGTGATGAAATAAATACAAGCTGAAATAAATAATTCTCTACTATTATTCTGACATTTCACATTCTTAAAATAAAGTAGGGATCCTAACTGACCTAAGACAATGAATTTTTACTAGGATTGTGAAAAACTGAGTTTAAATGTTTTTGTCTAAGGTGTATGTAAACTTGACTTCAACTGTATGTTCGACAAGGAATTAGCCAAAGTCTTGTTTGTCAAACGTGTGCGTGTGTGTGTGTGTGTGTATATGTATATATCACAGCAACAACTTCCATTCAATCTGATAGCAGTCTGTACTTGTAAAATCTTGTTTTGCTCAGTCTCTGAAGCTAAATCAGATTTGACCTTATTTTCCATTGTAAAAAATGTTTTACCCTGTTGTCTGTGTGATTGTCTGGACAACATGGAAGAGATACATTAGGACTAGCTAGTTGTTCCTTGCTTTGGCAGTCTGCCTTGTTTCCTGGTGTTGACTCACCGATTTAGTAATCCCACAAAAAGCTTTTGGATTAAAAATACGCTTAAGTGTTATCAGGTGATTGGGTTAGCTAATACTCAAAACCAACACATTATACTCTTTACAGGTTGGTTAGTTGTACACGATCAACTTTTGGAATTTCAGTATTACAATTTTTTGACATTAGTACCAAATCAACGGTGAAATGCACTTAAACAAATATTCATGAGTCTAAACTAAAATGTCGGTCTAAATTATTTCTAAATCACCTAAACATTTGATCTAAGAACCACAGGTAAAAAAAAGATGTCACAAACCTGTCGTACCATTCCAAGGGCTTCTACCCTTGACATTGTGCACGAGTGACCCCATTTCTTGCCAGACCTGGACTTCTTGGGTTTCTCAAGTGAGAGATTCTTGGTGGAATAAAAAAAAAAAATTATAATCTTTAAATTACTGAACAGACATGACATTCTCACACCCTTGTCTTGCAACTCACTGGTATGCCTTGTTCACTTGCCCCTAGGAAAAGTCACCCCTTGACCCTACGAAAATGTGTAGACCTGAAACAACTGGATAAGTGTTGATATTTGATCCTAGCCTAGGAGATGACTGGGGTGGAACCATTACCACATTGCTAAACCTATACTAGGAAGGGTTGGTTTGGAGCTGGGTCGTAGTGTTGCTCCATCTCACCTGCATGCTGATGATGCGTTGCAGCTCACCATCGGTGAAGGCCTGCTGCCCCCCCTCCAGTGACTGCAGCCTCTGGACCAGCCGGTTCAGCTCAGACAGTTCCAACTGACAACGGTTCAGCTCTGCAAGAAAAACACAGAGGCTGTTAAGGCATGTCCCAGAACAGTTCTACTGGGGAGTTAAGACCTAGACCGAAACACTCGTAGATCTCATAACCATGGTTGTCCATGAAGCACCATTCATGACAATTAGAAGCTACAGCCACTATTTACGTGAGAGCAACAAAAAAATGTAAAAAGGTTTAGCAGCCCTAAAACATATTGGGTTTACTTTGTATACAAGATACGAGTGCAGTACCTTGAGCACAGCTGTCTGGGTCATGAGTCTGTTGTAACCAGGCTGACACCTTCCCATTCACCCCCGGGTTGACCGAGGGAAATTTGGACGGTGTTGGTGCAGCCATCTCACCCACGTAAGAGTCTGTAGTGCTATGGTAGTGTTGGTAGGAAGGCTGGTATACAGACAAGAGAGGGAGAGAGAGACAGAGACACTGACGACTCAATACAGATCTATAAACCACGAACAGAGACTGGACCTCTACAGAGCGGGAGGACTCACCACGTCCTGCATGCCGTTCCTCTGTGCTAGTCCAGCCACACTGGTGCCCTGGGACAAGGCCTGGAAGAAGCCATTGTGCACTTGAGCAGCCTCGTTCTTCTTGAACATGCGATGGGCACTCAGCTTGGTCACCCAGATGTAGAACAAGTCATGACTATTGGCCTAGGAGTGGCAAGAACAGGATGAGTTCATTTGTATTACTACAGGCCTCTAAAACTAATCCAACTCAACTGTTCTCCAATTCAACCTTGGACAACACTCAACTTTGTTTACTAAGTTATTTAATTATAATTTACGTAGTGAAGTTGGTCAACAAGCTAAAGTAAGTGAAAGGGACTGGGCATACCTTCATATGATATAGAATGTCTCCTGCATCCAAATCGATACGATTGGATTTCTTGTTGATAGACATGACAGCAAGGCTGACATCTAATGAACCATGTAGCTTTCCCCTTGTGATCTTTAAAATACCAAAAGAAGTGCTTTCCATTATATTATTAAAATGGTGAGTGTTTCATCATTTAACTAAAATATATAATATAGGGAATGTATACTTACATCTTGTTGGGTTTTGGAATATCGTAAGATTCCAGTTTCCAACACAAAGTACCTCTGAAATTAGTATAAAAAACACATTAAGTGAAGTAAGTAGATAGTGAACAAATTTTCAAAATGGTGACCAAACAGTGGTGGATTGGATGAATGGGCAGTTCGCTGACCTTGTGCCAGCCTTTCAGGGGCCATTTTCTCCTCTTGAGGAGGTATCCTTCACAGATGCCTGGGATGGTCAGGTCCTGGGATTTGTCACCTGACGTCATTTCCACCTGAAGGTCGTCCATCACCTCCCAGTCTTTAATGTTCTGAGGGTGAGACAATACCATAACAAACACATCAACAAACATCTAGAGAAATTATTCTTATTCGTGGGGTGTTAACATGCAGTTTGATGTTTTGCTGATACTTAAACAAGTGCAGAATGGGCCCAAAACTCATTACATATGTACAGAACATAATTTGTGGATGTGTTTATTGTTAACTGACTGTGTTGATGTTTTGTCATTGTGACTCTCTTGGTGGAAGAGACGTACTGTACTCACCCGAGAGTGACGGGAGGAGGCGGTGCTACTGCTCCGAGAGTGGGTGGGTTTGTTCCACGTGGGAGGGGTCTTCTCCAGGCCACTCATAAGCGATTGGCTGCGGTTGAGCGTGGACCCGTAAGGATTTTGAAATGACTCCATTTTGAAATTTTGTCAGGTTTCCCTCCCTTGTGTTATTGGTAGATTTTTCAATTAGACTGTCCCGCTACACGTTCCCTGTCATCTCAGAAGAGTATGTGTCTGAGAAAGAAAGTAAACATGAAATATTACAAATATAGACGGCTACTCCTTTAAAAATGTATAAACTGCTGTTGAATGAGGCTGTGCAAGGTTTTGTAGCTTCCTTTGATTAAGTTGCATATTCTAAATTATTAACTGGTCAATTGTTAGCTTCAATTATGTGAATAAGGGTCTGAAGAGACTCTGGATAACCTTTGGTTCACAAATCTCTTGTCTGAGAGAGGCCTGTATTCATAACTTCTGGGCAGGTGTTATTTTTAAAAGAATAAAAAGCACAACTAGCTCATGGCAATGGTTTGCATGGGGGCTTGTGAAAGTATCCAAGATCCCTCTCACCCTTCTCCAACAGGTATGTGATACTGAGCCATTTAATAGCAATGTCAGATTTCCCATCCTGTGTCTTTTACCTATTTTTCCATTTCAATGTACAGTAAGGGAACGCCATTACCTGTAGTGTGATGGGAGGAAGTGAGAACAACCCTAACAGGCTGGGAATCTGAGGAGAGGATTACTAACCTCCCTTCTAATTGGCTTAACCTTTTTCGGAAAGACCTCTCCTGAACATTCAGTAATTAGAGCACAAGGCAGAGAACACTGAAGCTCTGGCGGTGGTGACAAAAAAATGTTTGAGGCCTATGCAAAAGTTAAATCTACAGCCATCAAAAACACAATAAACGATATGTATGATTTTAATACATTATAGGTTCCAACAGGGGCACAACTTTGGTTTTAGAAGCGGGTGGGGGGACATTTTATTTTATTTATTTTTTAATCCAGTCGGATAGGCCTACCCAACTGCTCGGAGGCGTCCTCATGTTCCTAAAACACACCATTGCCTCGTTTTGTATCACATTCCAATGATAAAACTGGGAGGGCTAAAAATGCAATTTCAGTATGTGCCCCCTATCCCCAGTAAAAGTTGCACTCCTGGGTTCCAAGACAAGTGTTTTTAGCTTGTGAATGTATCCATGTGCATCCGTGCAGGCTTCGCTTGGCTTGGTATTACATAAGGGGGGGATGGTTGAAGACAGTGGTAGAGAGGGGTGCCTCTGACCTCCGTCAGGGAAGCGTGTGGCAGAAAGAGGATAATAGGATTTGCTGGTAACCAAGCTTCAAGCTTGCTTACTCAACACATAAATACTGAATTCTCTAGTGTCGCCAATTATAGAGCAAACCCTCCACATATGCTTTATATATGGGCTTGTATGGCATGTTGAAGTGGGCAATCAATCCATTGAATTATTATTTAAATGTAACCTTTAACTAGGCAAGACAGTTAAAAACCATTCAAATTGTGCACCGCCCTATGGGACTCCCAATCACGGCCGGATGTGATGCAGCCTGGATTGGAAACAGAGACTGCAGCAACGCCTCTTGCACTGAGATGCAGTGCCTTAGACTGCTGCGCCACTCGGGAGCCCCCAAAATTATGAATGCTATGTGGATATGTTGAATGGTAGGTGATGTTGATGGTTATTATGGTTAGGCCTTAAGCCTGCTACCTTTTCTGTGGCAGTTAATGCAGGTTATTCTGTCAAACATAACATTTTGGTCACACTAGCCATCTTATATTACGTTCAAGGCTAAGCACTATTGCAAACTTCCAACTAACTGAATCAATGATTTAAGTCTGCCAAAATGAGTCCAGACTGCAGTCATTGCATCAAATGGGAAATGGTGTCGTCATCTCTCTACTCAACATTGCTCCAAATTATCTCAATCAAGCAAATGTATTTATAAAGCCCTTTTTACATCAGCAGATGTCAAAGTGCTGAAGTTTCCCTGGTGAGAGTCTGTGGACAGTGCACAGAGGAGGTTGTTCCTAAAAGTATAAGGTTTGGCAACCCTACCTCCATTCCTCCAACTGATGTCTAATAGTACTGGGGAAATATGAGAGGTCTCCATGCATATTACAGGGCTGTCCATACAAAACGTTTTTCCAGCACAACATGAATATGATGTGACTGACACATATACAGTGTGCATGAGTAAACCACAGACCGGTTGTTAGTCATAAAACAACAAGTGAGTAAACTTGCTATGTGGTTACATATTACAAACTGCTTGGTATTCTCAAGAATGCACAATGCAAAAAGGCATAACCTTGGGCCCCATCGCAATGGTTAAATTGGGGCAAGGAGGCTCTTAACTAAAGCCCATTATGAATGACTGCGCCACACAAATTGACTCGCGTTCTAAACTAAACAAAGCCATTTTCAGCATGGCACATGTTAATGTGGAATTACCTTCATTTATAGCCATAGCGGCCTAGTCCATTGAATTATGTGCTTAAAACAAACATGTATTCTATAATAGCCTAATCTATAATGATCTATTTTGTTTGGTTATGTGGTTGTTTGTTTAGTTGGCTAAAGTGGACATGTTGAAATTGCATCCATATCCTTGGAAATTCCCCGTTCCTGAAAAGTAATCTCTTCGACTACATTCATCAAACGCAAATATTCACTCTGCGTGCTTACCTGAAGTTCATGTGTGATCACTCTCATCGCGTTAATTAATGTCCAACAAACCATTGCTGAACCATGTCTTTCTCTACACGCGTGCGGAAAAACATGACACGCCGTGAAAGAGAGGTGTAGAAACTGCCAATGTCGGCTTCCCTGTGCTCGTGCAATGAATAAAATACATCACCCAAATCCACGGAGAGCAGTGCCACTGCGCAATGTGGCAGGCCATTATCCGCATTAGCCTAAGGAATTACATGTGCTCATGGGATGTTTGTTGCTAGACATGTAGGCCCGACAATTGATGGTGCACATAGGCCTGTCTGTCTCTATATCGCCATTGGAGAACTGCATGTTTACAAGACATTTAAATAAAGTCTCGTCAATGTTCTTCTGCCACATAGAATACACATGATCCAATGTTTTGACATCATGAGAAAATCTGTTATATATAGTTAAATGAAACAAAAAAATTATTCATACACAACCCTGTGGGTTAGTAGTAATAATAATAGTATTGTAGGGCTTGCCCTGTGGCATACTGATATTGAATTGAGATGAATATGGTAGTTTCTCTCCCACAAACCCAGAATAGCAGTTGTAATAGAGTAACTGACCCAGATTAACATGTGGTAATCACCAGATTAGCAGTTATCAGGATCTCCGAGACCACTTGTTTATTTTTGTCTGGAATGATTCTCATTACTATTGGAGCATGCATGACTATTGGTACTGACTTTTACAAATGTCTACCCACATGTTCATTAGGGCTGGGCGATATGAAGATATATCTCGTGTGACGATAGAAAAACGTCTATCGTTTATTTCGTCCGGGAAAACGGCGACAAGTGCAGTCGCGTTTTTTATCGTGTCCGCCTAATTTCAACTTTATCCCTCTCAAACTGTTCCAGAAGTTGTGAAACCCTTTTTTTCCGAAGAGTAACACGAATATGGCGCAAGAAAAGTTGAGAAATTTAGAAATAGGCGATGCTAGCCACAAGGGAAAACAAGCTAGTGTTAAACATAATTACTCAACTACGGGGAGACAGCTAGCCCTCTGGCGTGACTGATCTGAGGACGAAATGGGTTCTGATGATGGTGAAAGGTTCTCGACTGACACCGAAAATACCCCATTGAACAGCAATGTTCAGTCCCGCACACAAGATGTGATATGCAAGAGAACACCATTCAGTCTGTTACGGCCAAAATAAATGAAAGAGCTGAACAACTGGAAAATATGGTGAAGGAGAACACATCGTGTATCAATGACCTTAAAGCTTCTGGACGTGAACTTCGCACTTGGCGGGGTTGCAGACCTCCGGAATGAAAATAAAGTTTTCGCCGAAAAATGTGCTACACCAGGGGGAAAAAACGTCAATTCAATGGAGGAACGTCTTGCGAACTCTGAAAGATATCGACGGCGGTGGGCTTTGGGTCTCAATGGAGTACCTACCAGAGGAAACCAACGAAAACGTTAAGCAGAAGGCACCTGAGTTATGAAGGAAGTACCTGGAGATCGCCGTGGATGTTGCCTAGGGAAGAAAAAAGATAATGACAGGTCCCGCACTGAGATTATCTTGTTTGCGTTCCGTACAGCGAGAGATGTGGTCTGGATAAATGCTAAAGGAAGTGAATTCTTGAAGGAGAAGAAGCTTCACTTTCAGGTAGGATTTAACAGAGATGGACAAAAAAGCGAGGGAAAAGCTTTGGCCCTTGGTTCAACAGGCTCGCCAAGAAGGAAAGAAGGCATATTACAGAGGTGTAAAAGCTTTCATCAAGGGAAAGGAGATTATCCCCGGATTAAATATAATTCGTTATCCAAATCCTACGGAGTAAACTTGTGGTAACGTACAGTATTTGAATGTTTAATAGGATTTATTGAAACTGGACTTGGAAATACATTCTCTACTTGTTATTTTTTGTAGAGAAAGGTTGGTTGTTGTAAACCGCTTAGTTTGTTAATCCCAAGAGAGGGAAAATTGGATTTGCAGAGGGTTCTTACTTAATCCAGCATTTGTTTTTGTTTATTTTAGTTTATTTTTTTCTTAATTTATTTCTAATGGTCTTGAAACTACTTTATATCAATGCCAGAGGGTTAAGTAACTTGGTGAAGAGGAAAGCCTTTTTTATTTTTTTTAAAGATTGCAATGTAGAGTTTATTTTTATTCAAGAGAAGCACACATGTTTTCCTGGATAGATACCCTACAGCTAAATGTATTATCAGTGGTGATCTGAACAGGGTAATGTGTAACTGATAGGCTGCCTCCAATAGCTAATGTTGGTATTAACACATTTAAGAGTTTAAGAGAAAATAATCCCTCGATGATACAGTTTACATGAAGCAATAAAGATCTCTCATTACAATCTAGAGTTGACTGGATGGATAATATCTTCCTGCCTCAAGCCTTATACTACTGAAGCTCATATTCTGCCAGCAATATTGACGGATCACCAAGTTATCATGTTAAAGTTGAGAGTAGTAGGGAACTGTTGAAGTTTCAGGTGCGTTCAGCTACTAATACTTATGGAAAAGAGAATGCTAAGAAAAGAAGAGCTCAGATAGTGAAATTGAGAAAATAAATAACTGAAATCACAGAAAAGGATTATTGTGATCTTCATGATAAGGCTCAACTTAATTCCTTACAAAACCACTAAAGGTGCTTTTCTAAGATCTAGAAGACAGTGGTTGGAAAAGGTTGAAAATAACAGCAAGTATCGTTTTAATTTGGAAAGGAAAAGAGGTGAACTGAATATGGTTAGGATACTCAATATTGATGGGGTGGTCACTGAGGATAATAAATTAATTTCAGACTTTACAGGAATCTGTACTCATTTGACCCAGATTTGAATGACTCAAGTCAAATATTCAGCTCCATTCCTGATAATAATATTGTTGATATGGAATTTAATAATGTCTTGACCATAGTAGAGATCAAATATAGCATCTCACATTTAAAAAAGAACAAATCTCCTGGTAGTGATGGGCTAACCTCTGAATTCTATCAAACCTTTGAGGGTATCATAGCAGACGTCCTACTTGCTACATACAAAGAAGCTATAGGAAAAGGAGAATTACCAGCTTCATTGAAACAAGGTGTTATAACGCTTATTCCTAAACCACAAAAGAATAAACAATTTATTGATAATTGGCGACCAATTACTCTTCTAAACAATGATTATAAGATATTAGCTTAAATTCTAGCTAAACATTTAAAGGTTGATGTGTCAAATTTGATCAGTGAGTTCCAATCTGGATTCTTGAAAGGGCGTCATATTTCAAACAATATCAGGCTAGTTTTGGATTTGGTGGAATATAGTGACTGATTATTATAGATTTCAAAAAAGCATTTGATACTGTCAGTCATAAGTTTATTTTTGATACATTGCACTACTTTAAATTTAGTTTTTAAAAAAATATCAAAGCTTTTGCAACTCTTTACAATGGTGGTAACAGCTGTGTTAAACTTTCTCATGGAACCTCACCTAGATTTGATATTCATAAGGGAATTCGTCAGGGTTGCCCAGCATCGCCTCTATTATTTCTGTTAGTAGCACAAGTTCTTTGCTCTATAATCACCAAGAGTCAAGTTGAAGGAATCATTGTATGTGGTAGGGAGCTGAAGATATCCCAATTAGCGGATGATACAACCTTGTATTTGAGAAATGAAATTCAGGTTCAGGTAGCCCTACACACAGTAGAACAATTCTCGCAGATGTCCGGTTTAGCTCTGAACATTGGTAAATGTGAAATTAAAGAGATTAATGTAAATCCCTTAATTGAATCCATAAAGAAAAAATGTAACTCTTAGCTGACAAGAGATTTAAAGGCAGAAGGGTTATGTCAAGCTTCTTATCTTTTTACATCCCTAGAAATACCCAAATCTACTTGTACCACTCTCGATAGATTGCTATTTAATTTCATCTGGAAAAATAAGACACATAAGGTTAGGAGAGATGTGATTACCAACAACGTTTGTGATGGTGGTCTTAATTTTACCAATGTTGGCTTAAGAGATACCTGAAGAGACCTTACCGTCTTTGGAATGTTATACCAAACTTTATCTTTCAGAAAATTGGCAGTCTTCATTTTTTGTTATCCCTTTAATAATAATCTAATCTCTAAGTATATCCTTAATGTAAAAAGGGAATGTGGTTTCTTGAATTGGAAAATGAGACATTGGAGCATTTATTCTATGAGTGTTCATATAGCAACATTTTTGGGACGGACATTAAAATATGTGATAAGATATGTGCGCCTATAAACATTACTAAATTTGATATTCTTTTTTATTACAGATATAAACAGTGATGACCAATTCAATATGAATTTACTGATTTTATTAGGGAAATATTTTATTCATAAGATATTCATGGGAATGTCTTCCTAACTGACTTGGAATATTATATAACATCCCTGAAAGATTAAAAAAAAAACTCAATATGTTTTAATTTTATTTAAATGTTTTTAAGAGAAATGTTTTAATTTCTCTTATGTATTTTTTTATTTTATTTGTTTTCTTTTTTGTTGATTAATGATGTGGTTATCCGTTATCCTTGTACTGTGTTCTGTACAATGTTATTCAAGAAATAAGAATGAAGAAATAAAAATGTATTCACTCTTTAAGGCAATATTTTTAGTCAATTGGACGACGCTTTGCGTTATTTGCAACACAAACATACATTGAGGAGAGTGAACGTGAGACAGTAAACGGAGACACAGAGCTCGTAGGTAAAAGAGGGGCTACTTCGGTCGCATGGACGTGGTTTGGGTATGAAAAGTCTGACACGGACCAGAAAACCGTCCTCTGCAAAATATGCCGTAGGCCGACAACAGGCTCATACACCACTAACCTCTTTTACCACCTACACAAGAATCATGTGAAACAGAACGGCGAGAGTCTATGGATGAGACCCAAAAAAGTTCAGTCGAGTGCTCAAAACAAACCCTGACTCAGACGTTGCAAGAGACATTGTTGCCAAATATCTATTTTGTTTGCGGCACTTTGGTTGTTGTCATATAATGATATAATTCAAACTTGGAGTGTTTTGTTTACTTGTTATATTTTTATTTGTGAGCCTTATTTTGCTGCTATAGTTTAAACTTGAAAGTTTTCCATGTTTACATTTGGTATTTTATATACCAATATTTGGTCATATCACCCAACCATATAATGTTCATATATTCAAAAAGGATCAATGCAGAGGATTACCTCAACTTCTTACTTTAACCAAGAAGGCTGGTGCATTTACTTGGGAGTTTTTTGGACCAATCATTTCAAATCAATAATAAAACACTTGCTATCGGCTAATACAATATTTTAAACATTGACGTTTATTTTTTATATGGTCAAAGAGGCCTTAGAACAGGACATGAGCAGTAATCTAAATAATGAACAAAAGGAACAAAAACATGCTTTCTCCAAGAGCTGCTCTCAAGGTGTTGTAGCAGTTCATGTTGTACTGTACATTGTATGACCTCCAGGTCACAGAGGCAGACCTCAAATCTGCAGACATGAACTCCCAGTAGCCATAGTGCTGCCAACATCCTTCCCCACGGGGGTGAATCTCCTAGACCTAAGTAGTCTCCTCTGCCTTTGGGGGGTTCTCCCCTGGGGTCCCGTTGGTACTGCCTGCGGGGGCCTGCTGTTTGAGGTACTGCTGGAGTAGCAATGAGAGGTGGGCGGGGTGGCGCTGCAGCATGGAGGCTGTCTGCGAGGTCAGCATGGTCAGGCCACTCACCAGCTCTCCCTGGACCACAGTCATTGACGGCAGCTTGGCATAGTTCAACACCCCCTGCCGACTCAGTAATATCTTCTCTATACAGGCCCCTGAAACAATGGAAGGAAAAGTAAGAGATTACACAATTGCTTGTATGATAATAGCTTCACTGAAGTCAGGGAATAACGTTTTGCTATACTGAGAGTGGGACCATCAGATTGCATTGAAAACGTCTTAGGCTTTACTTACCCAATAATACCATCTGGGGGCTGGTCCTCAAACTCAAAAGCATTTCCTTCACCTTTGGCTCGTTACTAACAAATAGAACTGTCTGTCCGATGAATAGAGGTCCCATGTTAATGTAAGGGCTGTCTGCCAGGTAGGACCTCATGACCTGTGGTTAAACAATATAAAAAACACCATATTCACATCTTTCAAGATGCAATAGGCGATACAATTTGCATCATAATTACAATATTACCTGGTTTGGGATAAACTTGATTTTGATGCCATACTTGTGGAGCCTGTGCTTGAGAAGCAGCATGTCCTCTGAATTGGTGGCGTTGTTTTGGATAACAGCGATCATCTTACAGTCCTGGAACATGGTCTGCAATTCCTTCTTCAAGAGCAACACCAGGCCACTTTCCTGTGAATAAAGCAGGATTCATAAGTCATCTCAATACCAGGCCAGCTCACATCACTACTATTCCTAACCGGCTGGGTGGAGGAGTTCTCCTTTCAGCACTACACAAATATGCATGTGTTTGTGTGGTTCTGAAACTACAGCTCCAGTATGCACACTAACATTGACGGGTTGCTTGTGCTTGTTTTTTTGTTATAAACACATGCACTGGACTTCACTGACCTCCTGAACTGGTTTGACTCGGGGAGTCAGCGCCCCGGGGGGAGCTGCAGGTTTGGGTGGAATGTATTCAGTGACAGCCATCAGCTTCTGTTTGAGGATGTGCATGGGCTTCCTGTGACGTGTGACTGCCTTAGAGCCATGCCGGACACTCTGCTTCAGGGGCAGCCATCCTGTAGACACACGTTACATTAACAATGGGTTTATAAAGAGAGATCATTCAAAACTACTAAATGTTAAACAGACTGAACTGAATAAATGTTTCTATAATGTGTACAGTAAGTGATTCATTACAACCCGTCTTTCTGTCAATGTGATTGTATCTTTGTATAAAAGGCGGTCTTAGCTCAGGTTTGACAGGTTTGCAGTCTGGCTATGCAACTGATTTGCATGTATAGTGTACAGAGCATTTTGCACGACAAAAAAAACTCTGTAATAACCTTCCACCCAAAAGCAAACGTTGGCTGTTGTTGTTGCAATGGTCTTCTTGTTACAATGTAGCCATGCAAGTGCTAGCCATGTAGTTACTACAATTTAACTAGCTTGTTCTAATGTACTACTTGCTACTATATAGCCACTAACAATGTAGCTAGCCGGTGTAGTTAGCTAACTAATGACTGAGGTTGCCTAATTTTAGTCATAATCGAACTGAGCTGTACATTGTGTACAACAACCGGGTACATGAGCTCGTGCTCCAATATATGTCGCTATATTTATAAAGTTTTTATTAAAACGAGGTACGTTACCCTGTTTTGGTAAAAGCCTTCCACACAAGGTCGCCGCCATCTTTGTCAGGAAGCGTTGGAATGGAGGGCGTGCAAATTAATCATACGTCAGACACCGATTACAGTCCGGAAAGGTCAAATCATGAAGTCTTGATCTTCGGGTCGGAATGTTGGAGGTCTAGAAAGAGGCCGAGTTCCCGAGCTGGATGACTGTATTTTTCCAAGTCGGAACTCGTCTTTTTCCAAGTTCCCAGTTGTTTTGAATGCACTGAAGTCGGAAGTCAGAGATTTCCGATTTCCCTGTTGTTTTGAACGCGGCAAGTAGTGTCAGTAGCTTGGCACTTTCAATGCCGCGTTCAAAACATATGAAAGAACCAGAAGACATCAGCGATCTCGTAAAAAACAAGGTAAAATCATGACGTCAGTGATTTTCATGTTGGACGGTCGGAGCTAGACAGATGCAAGTGTTCACATTCTTGATTACTTTTGGCCGTCATTGTAAATAAGAATTTGTTCTTAACTGACTTGCCTAGTTAAATGAAGGTTAATTTAAAAATATAATTGTCTGTTTGTATACCTCTTGTATGTGTACTAATGTTTCTGTAATACATTTTTTTTTAAATAGATAAATAAAATAATACAAAAAAAAAAGCTAGACAGATGGCCGAATTCTGGCAAGATTTTTCCCCATTCGGAGCTCGTTTTTTCCCCGAGATCCCAGTTGTCATGAACGGACTTAAGTCGGAGATTTGAATTTGGTCAACAAAATATTGAATAGTTTGCTACATTAAGCTTATTTGATGTTGTTACGAATGTACCGGTATAAGTGGACGCACGTGACATTTCGTCAACTTTGAAAAAAAATACTTATCGGAGTTGTGCCTGAGGTGCATTCAGTTTGCTTGAACGTTTACTACGTTGTAAAACGGTTTGTACTGAGTGACACATTTCGCCAAATGTTTTTGTACGTTTTTTAACAGACTTGGAGGTAAGTTTGCTCCATAGAGACATACTGTATACTGTGCCATTATAGCGTCTGTGAGAGCTTGGCCAGTGCCATTGTGGCACCTAGAGGCCTCTGTCATTCTCTTTGGTTTGCTCCTGTTTGGTGGGTGTGGCGAGGTGTGGCTTGAAGCAATAAGTGACGGATTTAAAGGGCATTGGCCATGCTGACAGCGTTCCCCAACCCCTCCCCAGTTTTCAACTGGATATACAGTACAGTACAGCACAGCACAGCACGTCTTCAGTTCAATTGAACTTTCGCGAACAAAAAATCGTACTGAACGCAGCCCTGTTGTTTACACACTTATCTGCCCTCTCATTGGCTAGAATGCTCCCACCTGATCTCGCCTTCTCGACTTGACTTCCATATTTGAGGATATGTATTTCCATTGTTAGAGCGGTCACTCGACTATCTTGACAATATTTTAGAACATCTTTGACTTAGCAAACGTTTGTATAATATCTTACGTAAACCAGAGAGCGTGATTACGTCATCCTTTGTATTTGTTGGAAAGCATGAGGCGCGTACTCGTTTGCAGTACATTGAAGAATATCAGTGAAATAGGTAAACACTTTCATCCCCAGGCCTCTTTGACAGCTTGCCGTCTATCCTTATTTTCTCAGTCCTTTTGCACGAAAACTACGAGTGATTCTACAGCCATGGATCTCAGTGGCATGCGTAAAAAGTACAAAGGGGACGAAGAGGTGAGAATAGAAACTTTGATTGCTTAAGATCAAGATGGCGCAGCTCTGCTTCTAGCTCCTATTTTTTCGCTACACCTGCAATAACATCTGCTAAATATGTGTATGTGACCAATAACATTTTATTTGACCTACCTCACCTTTCTAATTTGGGTGAATGACTATAAAGATGCCAATGGCAGGTGCAAATACTTGCATATTCCAGAGGCACACCAATGCTTAGCCAGTTTGCTCGCATTGTTTCAATGTTGTATTAATTACCACTGTTTTGGAGTGCAAATTACGTTGATGACCCCAACATTTTAATTTCATTCCATCAAGTATGATATGTCAATCCAATGTACTTTAGTCATATGTAAAATCTGCTCACAAAGCTGACTGCTTACGTGCAGCGTCTTGTGGTGTAATGAAGGGGGTTCTCTCCCCCAACAGCTCCTCCGCTGGCAGAGGGCGCATAATTGCCCCTATTATATATCATGGGCCCAATAAAGTGGTTGCAACATTACAGAGAGTGTTGTAGAACAGATAAATAGTGTAGTCATGTAGAATAGAGAATTGTGTCACCTCTAGTCATAACATATTTATCATCTGCAATGTTCTGAAGTTTCACCTCACTGCATAGTCTACACCCCAGTAATTGTAGTGATCAGAACTTCATTGAAGATGTCATAATAAACATTTGTCAAAGTTGATTTCCCTAAATGCTTATGACTTCAATGTAATGTGCATTTTGATGTAAAAGTTTTATGTGAACTTGTTGTAGTGCTTTGAAGAGAATCAGCTTGTTTCTCTGGACCCCATCAAGCAGTTTGGAGATTGGTTTGATCAAGCCACAAAGTGTCCTGAAATTGGAGAGCCCAATGCAATGTGCATTGCCACATCTACCAAGTGAGTACCCAATAATAAGTAGTCCCTCAAACACAATGCTTGCTTCTTAAGCTAAATTGTAACACATTTTCTATCAATCTGTCTGTTTCTCCATGAAGAGATGGACGTCCATCTGCTCGTATGGTCTTGTTAAAAGGCTACAGTAATGAAGGCTTCCGCTTCTTTACCAACTACGAGAGCCGGAAAGGTGGAGAGCTGGTTAGTATCTGTTACTGTCTCTAGGCCAGGCATCTTCCTCCCTGTCCTTTCAAGGGCATGTATAGCACATGGGGATCTGCAAAACATACTCCTCAGCCTGAAGTGTCCCCACTTGCGCCAATGAATAGCTAGCTTTTCACATGACGCTGACTTGTAAAGAGGTCATGCATGCTAGCAAGGCAGAGGTCCTGGGTTCGAGCCTCAGTGTGAGCCGATTCAGGAGGATGTGGTACTAAGCTAAGCAAGCAGTGTGACGTCCTTTCCATCTGCACTACTAGATATTGCCATTCTACTTCTGTTTTTTACAATTTTACATCTAATATTTTCATATGCCTTCCTGTAGGAGAGCAACCCTTACGCCTGTCTGTGCTTTTACTGGGAGCCCATCAACAGGCAGGTATGTGCTTAATTTTACCTCTTAAAATGTAGCGTACTTGTCAACACAATATCTTTGATTTGGTATGATAAATATTTTAGGTGCAAGTGTGTGAAGCTGTTGTGGTTTTTGAACTAATTTATAGGACAATTCTACCACTTTTCAACCTCATTTCAATATCTCCAGCACAATACCAGTGTCTACTTACAGTACCAGTCAAAAGTTTGGACACACCTACTCATTCAAAGGTTTTTCTACATTGTAGAATAGTAGTAATACATCAAAACTATGATATAACACATGGAATCATGTAGTAACCAAAAAAGTGTGCAAAGGTGTCATCAAGGCAAAGGGTGGCTACTTTGAAGAATCTCAAATAAAATAGATGTTTTGATTTGTTGAACACTTTTCTTTGGTTACTACATGGTTCCATATGTGTTATTTCATAGTTTTGATGTCTTTACTATTATCCTACAATGTAGAAAATAGATCAAATAAAGAATAAACCCTGGAATGAGTAGGTGTGTCAACCTTTGACTGGTACTGCATGTGAAGACGGGTGCATTTCTATGTTTTGTAGAAAAAATATATAATGTTCTTCCCAATGACATCAAAAGTTAAAACATTTTAAAAACGGGTGTACACTGCCGGTGCTGGAGACAACAAATATGAGGTTGAAAAGTGGTGGAAGTTCCCTTAAACTAAAGCAGGATGACACTGAATTTGCTGTACAGTTAGTTGGCACTTACTTGAGAATGTGTGCGTGCAGATCCGTATCGAGGGCAACGTGGAGAGAATCCCCTACCAGAGCTCCTGTGACTACTTCCACTCCCGGCCCAAGAGTAGCCAGATCGGGGCCGTTGTGAGCCGGCAAAGCACTGCAGTCCCTGACAGAAATGTGAGGACCACCCATGCTACACCACTGTATTATAGAGATCCACCATTGGACTTATTGCCAAAATGAGGGAAATTAATGAAATATGTTAAATCTGACGGTTTTATTTCACTCTGCAGTACCTGAGACAGAAAAATGCAGAGTTGGAGGAAAAGTACAAGGACACAGATGTCCCTATGCCCGACTACTGGTTAGTATATTAAATCACCAAGAATTACTGTTTTATTGAGAAAAATGCTTCATGACTTTGCCATGCCAAACATGTGCAGCAAGTTGTCTATCATGTAATCTCAGTTAACCCAGAACTAAAATCGGAGAAATTTGGTCAGATGTTATCCACGAGAGATTATCGATCACGTGAGCCTGATCTTGTTTTTGCTGTCGTCCCGCTATCTTCCAACAGGGGAGGCTATATCGTCAAGCCTTACTTGATAGAGTTCTGGCAGGGTCAGACCAACCGGCTACATGACCGCATCGTCTTCACACGGCCGAAAAATGGAGGGAGTGTTCAAGAAGAGTATGAACATAATGCTGAGGCGGGCTGGGTCTACCAGAGGCTGTCTCCTTGAGGCTGGTTACATTAGGGCACATGGACGAAAGGCAAGGCTGGAGATTGGGCCTAATGTACAATTTACTCATGATGTCATCGTCATCATCATCATCAATCAAACGATCACCGTCATCTCAATGCAGTAGGAGCCTGTCATGTTGATGTTGACTGGAAGACCTATTGATGTTGAATAACTACGTGCTGTATAAGATGTGTGTCTTAACAAGCCATCATTTGCTGATCTTTTCACGTGTTCTTGGTTAATACCAAATCAAGGAGAGAGCATCTGGTTAGTTAGGAGGCCTTATTGCCTGTTGTCTCCAGGGCAACTATGGGGAAATGATTAACGTGATGCAACTATACAGTCTAGCACGTAACCTGTGCTGCAAGGTTTTATGAATCTCAATGTTCTGTATGGCACACTTTACTTTCCCTGTCTCTTGAAGTGCAAAGTCTGTCTAGTACCGTAGTCAATGTCAGATAATGATTGACAGTAAATCATTTATACAACGATAATGCGTTTCTGTAGACCTCAACAACCTCTTTTACAAGCACAATCTCCAGTACTTTCTGCTATTTAACATTTTGTACATGAGTTCCGTTGCATTGGAGCACGGTTACATGTTCTGTCTAGCTGCTAATTTGTCTTCTAAAGGCCCAAGCATTTCACTACACCCGCAATAACATCTGCTAAACGCGTGTATGTGACCAATAAAATTTGCTCCCACTGACGTTATGGAATTTATTTTCAGAACTGTATACAAATTAAGAAAGTAATCACTGGATCACATGACTTGTTCTTATGGATAGACACGCCCTTCTCTGTGATCGCTTCAGTAACATCTATCCCTCACATCTCCTGTCTGACTCCATTTACCCCAGCCAATCGCACTCTGATGAAGTGACAAACTGTATGATTAATCCCTGAAAGAGGGATTCTTACATCACCACGTGTTGTAACTAGACCTCTTATCGTCACAGGTCATTTAATTATACAGAATATGTATAACTAACATTTATAACAGACACCTTTGCAGCTAAACATATTTTCAGTGAAATATTCACTCCAGGTTACTACTAGTCATGAGTCCTTGTTCAGATTACAGGCAACATATTTGTTGACATATTCTTGGAAATCTTCAGCAGTGCGCACAGGAATCAACTGGTGGAGGTGCTTTACTATCCATGGTGTGGCGGTCTGTTGTGCATGCCTTAAACAATAGCCTAAAGAGCATGCACCTGGTTATGTGCTATTTCTCTGCCCTGTGGTTCTCATCACTGAGACTGTGTTCAGAGAACAGCGTAGGGTTCTCAGCCAGTGTGGCACGGATCTTCTTCTCCTTGAAGCGACCAGAGTGGGACACCTTAACATGGCGCCCTTTAGTGGCCGACTTATCCACTATCTTCTCCAGTCTGGCACTGAACTGTTTGTCCATTGGGTCTGTGGGGAGCTGAAGGCTGTTGCGATGCTCTGGGGGGATCTCATACAGAACTTTAGCCTCAGACGTCTTATGTGAGAAGGTCAGCTTCCACCAGCTAGAGTCAGCCATGGCACAGACAGAGACTAGAGGGGGTATTGACCTAGGGAGGAAAAGGGTAACCGGTTATGTCAATCAATAACGTGGGTCTTTGTGAGAGTTACACAGTAAGAGGTTGGAGTTCAAGAGACACAAGCAGGGGGATTCTTGTGACAATGCTGACATGTTTCTTGTAGTTGATTGCCTGATTAAACTGACTCATTCCTGAAAATCATCCAGACCTTTAATGTAATAGAAATGTGAATATACAGCGGGTGAAATAAGTATTGAACACGTCACCATTTTTCTCAGTAAATATATCTCCAAAGGTGCTGTAGACATGACATTTTCACCAGAAATTAGGCCATATTCACTGAATAAAAATAAAACATAAATGCAGGGATTGACATTGAGGGTTGCACTATTGTCTGGGGCAAGTGAACTGAGCAGTCGTGCTAGTTGAGCCTGCTCTGTGGTTGCTCTGTGGGGATTAAAAAGAAAAAAAATAATTCTTATTTTCTAATGCCTCCCCATTGTTTAAGTAGTTTACGTGAAAGAGACAATTTAGATAGATAGATAGGTACTTTATTGATCCCAGAGTGGGACATTTCTTCTTTATGGCCGTCAGGCAAGTTGAGCCTGTTCTCAGAATCTTTTTACCAAAATACAAACAATTCCAGTCCTGATCTTTCTCATTTGAAGGCAAATGCTTTCAAGCACGTTTTCCAGGTTGGCTGGTCTACTTTCTGTTTGTCTATATTCTGTGTACTTATCTTATGAGTGTGTATTTGCCAGAGGATTCATGGCGTAAATTGTTAACTCCCTTGTTAGCAGTCTCTATCACATTTCACATCAAAGACTAATTGAGGAGATTATTCATTTGACATCTGATACCTGCTCTCAGCTGATAAGTTAACCAACACATTGAGAGGATCTCGTGTCTCTTCCCTGTGATCTGATATGAACTCAGAAAAAAACATTTAGTCTGACGAGAAATAAACTTGTTTCCTGAATCCCCTCTAGATGCTATGCAAGTGCTACTTGTTATATAACAAAGGATTAGCAAGACTGGACTATTGTCAACACCACCCGAATACAATCTATTTGCGTGACACAAACCAATGCAAACAAGTAGCAATTACAAGAGCACACATATTAAGCCCAGGTATTATGATGCTTTGTTCTCCATTGTCAGTATGAGGTGTGCCCCAGCTCAGTCACCTGGCAACCTTTTAGCCAACATCCATTCCAGTTGCAATGCTAATTGTAATATATACTTGCCCTTTTCTGATGATAATGTTAGCATGATGTTGTATGAATACAGGCATACCAGAGATAATATTTATAATGTGAGCTGTTTTGGGTCTACCACAGTGTGATAAATGATGGGATTAATAGATGTCTCATGTTATTTAACATTAATAGCATTTGGAGCAGGTAATATTCATGTTTCCTTGAGTTGTTTGGTGCAACATACAATGGAGATGGCAAGAATGAGACAATGCCAAGTTGCCCGGGCAACCAAGCAAGTGAACAACACAGAAACATGCTTGTTACAGTCTATCATAGTCAGAAAATTGGGTTGGTTCTGTAGGAACTCCCTCTATATAACGTCTATTTGCTTACAACAGCCTTATCTGTTCTTATTTGACCGTAGTCCACAAATTCTCATTTAAATGCAACATTAACACCTGCATTTTCTTTGCCCACAGTTTACCCCAGCAGTCGTGACAGTACAGCTTGCTGTGGTTTTGATATCACACCCATGCAAATGTACATGTGAATTACATCACTTTCTTATCTGAAGCACTTGGCATTGGCAGAGTTTGGTGCTAGGCATATGCCTATGTACGGTAAGCAAGAAATAACAATCTGGGTCAGCGGATAGTAACTTCACTGTCATGTTGAAAGTATAGCTGAGGTAATTGTGTGATTTCTTGGATGCAATCCTTGTTACCGAGCTAGTTTTACTCTTTGAGTTAATTGCATTTCCTAATTGCACAAATTTGTGACCTGCTTGTGTACAGAGTCACAGACACCGAAGAAGCAGAGAGGGTTGCTCTCCAAGATGAGCTTTTATGGCCTTGAAGTGTTCCTAAAACGGTGCCGTTACCCTCCTGGCTCAAAGTGTTGGACTCCTGTTCCCTGCCACCTTCCTGACTAACTATGACATAATTATTTATAAGGGTTTGTAAATAGTCAATTGACTGATTTTCAATATATATCCATTTCATAATAATTATTTTACCTTTATTTTACTAGGCAAGTCAGTTAAGAACAAATTCTTATTTTCAATGACGGCCTAGGAACAGAGGGTTAACTGCCTTGTTCAGGGGCAGAACAACAGATTTTTACCTTGTCAGCTCGGGGGATTTGATCCAGCAACCTTTTGGTTACGGGCCCAACACTCTAAGCACTACCTGCCGCCCCCAAATGGTACATTAAAGCTAGAATCTGCAGTTGAAACTATAACACAGAGGTTACCCCGCCTCTGTTTTAGTAAAAAGCTTAGGGATGGTCCTGGAGAAATGTAACCACTCTCAAATTCATAGACAGAGCTTTGGATGCAGCTATGGATTGTCCATATCAAAATTATAGTTTTAACCATGTTTTGAGGCTATACAGTGTTTGTTTACATTTATGTAGTTTACAAAAAGTACAGTAAAAAAACATTTTGTGTTCTGATGGGGTGCGACAGTTGAACTAAGCTCACGAGGCATTTATAAGTTATGAATACATGATTTATACCCATTGATTCTTGACGAATATGAATCCAATAATGGATGTAGCAACTAAGGATTCTAGCTAATGGCTAATGGAAACGTGTTACCTGAAATAGTCCAACCAGGTTAGATTGATAGCTTTGACCATTCTACCATCTCTCTGCCATATTTGATTTTACCTTTACAAAGAGATCTCACATGACTCATTTGGGGTTCTCAGTAGGTCCTGTTTAATAAGTTACTCTTGTGTTCTGCAAAGCTTCAAAGTTCACAGTGAAGGAACACCATGTTCGCGCTGAACACTGAGAAATCACTAATTAAGTACAAAGGCTTTCAATGATACAATGTGTGAGCTTCAGAAAGGTGGGTCCAAGGACATCTACTGTACTGTATGCCTGAGCTTCCCTGAACACAGAGCTGGAATGTTGCAACAGTCTTGGGTTTCACACTGGCTGCCAGGTTTCCTTAGCCTGGTTGCCGTCTCTGTTCAGTTATTGCATTCCACTCCTTGCCACCCTGTCATTTGCCAAAGAGACTGGCCTATGTCTTGGGCAAATAACAGGAGTGGCAAGGAGTGGAATGTTAGCTAAAAAGACTGGTAACCAAACTAAGTTTCACAGCTGACCCGTAACATGGAGGTTGGATAGGATGCTCTGAGGACGCTCTGATTTCTCACATAGCTATGGCCCTCGTGTCTCTCCATGTTTCCTGTTTATCAGTTGTAACCTATCTGGCCAGTTTAAATAATAATGTTTTTCTATGGTTGAAGGGCTGGCCTCCTCTGCACACGGTTTGTACCCAGTTGATTTGGCATGTTTAAGCATCAACATTTGAAATGTTTCGTTTTTTGGGAGTTTAATTAGACACTATCGACTTGAAGCCACGGAAATGTTAAATGTAAGCAAATGTACTGTGAAATGCACACAATAAGAAAACAAATAAAATACATAAAGGCACATCCTCTAAAAAAATAAACATAACACAAGTATCACATTGACATTCCAATTATAAACATTCCTACAATAAATAAAGGTCCCTTGATGGATGTATAGTGTGCATGAATGTAATGCTTACCTTGTTGATGGAGAATTGGTCTGTGTCCTGGAGAGGGAGTGGATTTTAGATGTGAAAAAGTGCAACCATATCTAGGTGTTCTCCTACCCCTAATGTTCTCCAACCATATCTATGGGTTCTCCTAGTGTTCTCCAACCATATCTAGGTGTTCTCCTACTCCTAGTGTTCTCCAACCATATCTAGGTGTTCTTCTAGTCGGAGGTTCTGTATTCATTTCTTATACTTTCTTTTTCTCTCTTTCTCTACCTATTCTCTTTTCACATTCACTCAGTTTCTCAGTCTTCCTTATGTTGACACTCAGGTGTTCCACCACAGGTGCAGTGTCCCTCTCTCTCTCTCTCTCTCTTTAATGCACACCCCTCACACACACACTAACACACACACACCAGTGGAGGCTGGTGGGAGGAGCTCTAGGAGGATAGACTCATAGTAATGGCTGGACTGGAATAAATGGAACAGAGTCAAACATGTGGTTTCCATTTGTTTGATGTGCTTGATACCGTTCAATTTATTCCAATACAGCCATTACAATGAGCCGTCCTCCTATAGCTCCTCCAACCAGTGTTCTCTGACACACACACACACACACACACACACACACACACACACACACACACAAAAACACACACACACACACAAAAACACACACACACACACACAAGCAGGTAAATGTAACAACCATGTGATTCGAAGGGGACATGTCAGAATGCCCAACCCCTTTCAAAAGTACTGTTAAGTTACGGTCCCACTGGGCACACACTGGTTGAATTAATGTTATTTCCACGTCATTTAAATGAAATGACGTTGAACCAACATGGATAGACGTTGAATTGACGTCTGTGCCCAGTGGAGTCTCACAGTGAACTTGAGAGGTGTGCAGCTTTCCAGTTGGTAAATTAATTAACTATTACAACCCCCTCTCCTACCTCAAAACTGGATCTGTTTCTAAGTGGAATAGAATGGAAACAGGGCTGCTTTGCAAGTTTTAATAACATTCAACAATAATTTTGGAAAAATTTGCTTACAGTAAGCTATGAGCATATCTAGGCTACTTGGTGATGTAGATCATGTTTGGGTTGATTCATCAATGCTGGTAGGCTATTAAATAATGAAATGTTTATAAATGAATTGTTTCATTCCAAAGTCCTGCATTGAGCCCATGATTGAGCCCTGATAAAAATCTTCTCAAGACAGATATGAAACCTGAGGGTACAACGCCCTCTGTTGTTACACTGTACACATGTCACCCAATCCGGAACTAAGTATTAGTATCATGCCTCAGTATGGTACAATTCGATTGGTTTATGAGAGTTCGCTTTCCTACCATCACGTTTTTCTATTGGTCCTTAGTCTGGTAACGTGTCGTTTTGGGATGTAAATAGTGGTTCAGCGTATTAACTTGAAGAAGTCGCAGAAATATAACTGCGATGTGCCAAGAATAATACAAATCCAACAATTTAATGAACAGTGGAAGAGGCGATGGAGGTAAATGTATGAATATATGTTGCATTTCTTCAGAACAATGGTTTGTTGACCTGGTTTAAAGACCTGGTTTGAAGACTGGTCAAATTGGCCTGCATGGTCTCTAGTGCTACTTCTGCTGAACTGTCGAACAGTGAACCTTTTGATGATGTCATGAATTGCTCTTCATTATTATAACTTGTTCTCGCAGATTAATTCGTGCACGATAGTGTCAGTAATTTACCTGAACCAACTATTTCAAGCTACAAAATATCCATCCATATACTGATTACTAGCTATCTAGCTGTCAATGCTCACAGATTGTCAAAAGCACTCCTTTCCATCCATATGCGGTTATTTATATCTTGGCTTGACCTTTGCCCTTTCCTATGCTGCCACTGTTTACATAATAATTTAGGAGCTAAAATTCTCCTTTCTTAAATGCAGCTGTTCAAGATTAGGCTAATATATAACTTCATCTTCTCAACAGAATCTTCAAAATATTCCTATTGACATCCAGACCAGTAAGCTTTTAGGTAAGATTGGATATAGTGATGAATGGAAAATGTTCTATGAGTTTGGATTTCTGTAGTGGTAAATTAACCAGCTATCCCCTGTAGACTGGCTGGTGGACCGACGACACTGCAGTCTGAAATGGCAGAGTGCTGTAATGAGCATCCGAGAGAAGATCAACGCTGCGATGCAGGACATGCCAGAGAACGAGGAGATCAAGGAGCTTCTCTCAGGGTCCTGTAAGTCCCTCGCCCTCCTGACTGCTCCACAGCGACTATTCAGACAAACGCAGACGTCTGGTACTTTCCATTGACAAATCAAAATATAATTAAATGTAATTTGTATGACACTATCCATTGTTATTGCAGACATACACTACTTCCACTGCTTGAGAATAGTGGACATCCTGAGGGGGACTGAGGCCTCCTCCAAGAACATCTTTGGCAGATACTCCTCTCAGAGGATGAAGGTGAAGTGATATACAATGTCAGACAGTTGATTATTGTGTGCTGTTTGGCCATCTACAAACCAGTGTGCTCTGTTTTGTTGCTGCAGGACTGGCAAGAAATAGTGTCCCTCTATGAGGCAGACAATGTTTACTTGGGTAAGTATGAGATAAAATAGTGTCACTCTATGAGGCAGACAATGTTTACTTAAGTATGATATTAAATACTGTTCCTCTATCCTGGTTGTGAGGACCCACAGGATGTGCAGGCTTTTTTTCCAGCTCAGCACCAACACACCAAATTCAACTAATCAAGGGTTGAATGATTTGTAGTTTAGTGGAATTGAGTTTTTTCGTAGCACTGGGCTGGAATAAAAGCCTCTGTACCCTGTGGGTCCACGCTCAAGACCGGGATTGAGGAACACTGATGGAGGATGTATGAACTAAGGCCCAAATCAAATAAAATTGTATTGGTCAAATACACGTGGTTAGCAGATGTTATTGCGGGTGTAGCGAAATGCTTGTGCTTCTAGCTCCGACAGTGCAGTAATATCTAACAATAATATCTAACAGTTTCACAACATATAACACACATAAATCTAAGTAAGAAAGGATTGAAAATATATACATATATGTCAGGGCGGCGTTGGACTAAGATCCAGTGGCATAGTAAGCTTTATAGTATGCAGTATACACATAAGAGATTGGTGATGCAGTCTGTAAACACGGTTTAGGTGACTAAGATACTGAAGAATAGTATAGCGTACAGTTTATACATATGAGATGAGTAGTGCAAGATACAGAAACATTATTAAAGTGACTAGTGTTCCATTCCATTCCTCAAGTGGCCGGTGCTTCCTAATCTATGTCTCTAGGCAGCAGTCTCTGATGTGCTAGAGATGGTTGTTTAGCAGTCAATGGCGAAGTATAGAGTACAATACAGTATATACATATGACATGGTTGATGCCATATGTGCATACAATTTGAGTTACAGATACCGTAGAATAGTGTAGAGTGCAGTTTATACGTAGCGATGGGTGAAGCAGGTACGGATACGTTATTAAAGTTTCCTGAGATTTCTAATCGGTGACTATAGGTGACGTTAGGCAGCCTCCTCTGGTGTGTTAGTGATGGCTGGATGGTTGATGTCTTTGATTATTTTTTTGGGCCTTTCTGTGGCAACGGGTGCTGTAGGTGTCCAGGAGGGCGGGAAGTTTGCCCCCAGTAATGCGTTGGGCAGACCGGACCACCCTCTGGAGAACTTTGCGATTATGGGCGGTGAGACTTGAATGTGTCTGAGTATTAACTCTTCCCTGTTGTGTGACACAGCGGAGGTGGCCAGCCTGTTGAGCCGCACTGTGAGCTATGAGGGACCTGCCCTGAGGAAGCAGGTAGCCAAGGCCCAGCAGCTTCAGCAGGAGTTGAGCCGGAGAGAGACTGAGTGCCAGAGCTCAGCCGCGGAACTGAGGGAGCGCTTCTACACAGGCTGCAAGCAGTACGGCATCACGGTGAGGACACACAGAGTGAAACTCTGTGGGATGCATGTGGTGAACAGAGGTACAGCACATGCACAGTGTTATGCTGATGCATAGGTACACTGATCTATAGCTTAAGGCAAGGATACTGTGTGATATTCAGTCATTTAAATGGTACACTTTCCCCGTACCGGGCTGACACTATTTATTTCTCTCCCAGGGGGAAAATGTGGCTCGGGAGCTGCAGGCTCTGGTGAAGGATCTACCAACGACTCTTGGGGAAGTGGGGAGGGACACAGCCAAGCTAGAGGAGCAAATACAACTTTACACAGCCTTCACAAACTTTCTTTGTGACTGGTGAGTGTGAAATCCCTTCCATGTTCTGTGGGTAAAACACAGGGCCTTGTGATGAATATTTAAAGCTTTTGTTTAATATTTGTAGGACTATGATTTAAAGAACAGAATTGGAAGGTTAGAAACCACAGTAGGTTACTTAGTAAACTATAGAATGGCATAGGATAGCAACAGTAAAGGCCAATAGTTAGAGCAGTTAGTGGAGCCCAAACGTTAGAGCAGTCAGTGAAGCCCAAGAGAAGATGATCATATGGTTTTATGGGGTACACTTAGACACACATTAGCTATAATATAAGAAGGACTAGAATGGTTGAATAGAACAGTGTCTGTATTGTGCTGTGGTTGTACCAGGTTGTAACAGGCACTAAGAATTTGGATCCATGTATGTTGAGATTTATGAGTGTGTCTCTAGATGCCTTCATGGGTGAATGTGTTTATCTTTACACCATTACTAGGGGGTCGCCACGATGGTTTCACAGTTTCGTATCTTGACGTTTTAATGGGGGGAGTGTTTTACATTTTTGAAGGTTTAACTGCTGACAGGAAGAGGGGGTAGACGAACCAGAGTTGAAAGGTTTTGAAACGATAGTGGACGACCGTTAAGAGGTGTTGATAAGCCTACCCGTGAGGGAGGGGCTATATATGCTATGTAACCACATGAGTATAAGAAGCGCAAAGGAGTATGGGAGGAGCAGAAGTCTCCGGTGGCTCCTTGGCTTTTGTTGCCTTTATATTAAAAGTCTATGTTACTTTTCCAAACTTTGAAAGTGCTTTATTTTTAAGAGAAAGAGGTAAGATTCTGCTACACTTGCTGGGTACGTCTTTTTGAAAGGCATCAGTTGTTGAGTAAGAGTCTGTCGTCCTGCCACAGGGATGAGCCAGTGCTGCCCATGCTGACTTTCGCCCAAAAGAGAGGTAACCCCATGTTCTATGAATGGCGAACAGGAAAAGCACCAGCGGTCATCGAGAGGCCTGTTATGGAGGAGGCGCCCCCTGATACGGTCACAGAGGAAACGGTTTGTTGATCTTACACACTCACTATCATTATAAGTCGGTTTAAATGATGGCAGTGTCTGGGCTGCATTTTAAAACTAGTGTGAAATGCTTGTAGGGCATTTTGAAAATATAACTTTTAATTCACACACGATTCATCGTTCTAGTAAGATGTCATGCTGACGGTGTGTGTCTGTGTCTTCATATCCGTTCAGATTGACTGGGGTGACCTGGGGGGTGGGACTGGGGCAGACGGGACACAGGATGTGATCACGGTGGAGAATGGAGGAGTGGACTGGGGTATCAGCCTGGAGCCTGGATCTGAGGTAAGAGTGAACATTCATACATTTCTGTATGAACGTTTTTTAGTTTGCCGTGAATCTTACTTTCTACTTTCTTTCTTTCTTTCTTACTTACTTACTTTCTTTCTAATCCTCTTTGTGCCTTGAGGCAAAATGCCTTTTATCTCTTAACATGTGTTTTTTTCCCCATAGGACACAGATGCAGGTGTCATTGATTGGGGGGAGAGTGAAACCCCTATAGAAATTGAGATCTTAGATATGGGCACGGACTGTGAGTATTCTTACCTTTTTTTATACCTGTAGCTACAGACCAAAAAAACTCCACATAGCGTAAATGATACTGTGCAATGTATCTTCCCGCATAGTAGCAGCACATTAAGAATGTGAAATGTGACCGTAAACTATGGTTGTGTCCAGGTCCTGAGGGTGTGGCCAGGGGGGAGGATGCTCTGTCTATATTGGAGACCACACAGACCCGCAGCCTGTATATCGACGAACTGATGGAGGTAGGTTAACCAGCAGGCTCTAACACACAACCCTCTTGTGTTGTATGCCAAATCTATTGGAAAGATTGTGTATTTATCAGATTATGCTTTGAAATGCATAGTATTACCTTTTTCCGTCATTAGATTGCAATGTACATGGTGAATTGGCCTTGGCCCACAGTTGTTTACTGACTGGAGGGAGATGAGAGCCCAGACTGAGCCAGTGTGGTTGTGTATTGGGCAGTTGGAGGTGTTCCTGAGCCAGCGGCTGAGTGAGATGGGAGAGGAGGGCGATGTGGTGGCCATGTGCCAGTTCCAGCTGGCCCCCTCCGTCATCCAGGGCCAGACCTGCCAGCGTGTCCAGGAGATGCTGGCTGAGGTGCGCCACCTGCTGGACCGGCTGACCAACCTACGGATGCAGCACCTCTTCATGATCCAGGCCTCGCCACGGTGAGTCTCCGCCACAACACTACAACTGTCAGCTTCATCAGTAGTCATCTTTATTATCATCATCTTCTCTGACCTCTACAACAACCAGTATTGCCATTAGCTGGTTCCTTGTAAAGGCTGTTCAGGGGAACTCGCCATGCTGAGGCGGTGTGTGTGTGTGTCCCAGGTACGTGGAGCGTGTCTCGGAGGTCCTGAGGCAGAAGCTGAAGCAGGCAGATATCCTCGTGCTGAAGCGGGCCACACTGGCCGAGAAGAGACAGGAAGCTCTGGAAGAGCAGGCCACCCTGGAGCCCCGCATCGACCTGCTGGCTCAACGCACCCACCAGCTCCACGAACTGGTACTGTCTATCTGTCTCTCTCATATGTCTGTCTGTCTCTGTCTGGTAGACCCACCTGACTTGTGACTTGTGGTGTGTTTTACAGATCGAAGCGGACATTTCAAAACGCTACAACAACCGGCCTGTCAACCTAATGGGAGTCAATGTGTAGCTCTTGTTGTTCACCCAGATTTATATCATCGTCGTCACTCCCTAGAAAAAATAAATGTTTGATTTGATGTAAAGGTGTGTTGTGTTATGAATATGTTTTTCAGAATCTGCTGTAACCAAGTCTTCAAATAATACACTGGCTATGTTGCACCTGTTATAAACAGCTCCTAATGTTGCTAGGCTAGATAGATAGATGTGAAACAGAAATAAGAACACCGTCTGCACCTGAATATGACGCACAATGCTAACTCCCCCTTACCGTTACACAATTCTTGATCTAAACCGAAGCTTTCTGCTGGAGCTGTTATCTTACCACAGCCTCAGATTCTAACATATTGTGATCTCCTTTTCGCATAATCACACTCCCATAACTCATGACGATCGCAAGATTGAGAGGCTAATGGCCAGTGTCATTGAATCTCAACAGAGGGTTAAAAGGGAGGGAGAGGAAGGTAGATGCTTTACATGCAACTAACACATTATTCAGTGACGCTGCCTTAGAAGGATTTAAAAAAAATATCACACAGACAAAGCACACCACTTAAGGGGGTAACACTGAGGCGTAGTCAGTATTGTTGAAATTATCTGCACTGTGTCCCAATATTCTGTAGATGCATATGTTATTTTCATGCAGATATCCTAGATGATGGTGATAACCAGAAGAAATAATTAATAATTAAGAAATTCCCCAGAAAAATCCAATAGAGACACAAATGTAACATTAATCAAACCAATGGAAATAGATATGTTAGTTGTTTCTCATTAGTTAGCTAGTCAAGTTTGATTATTTCATAGAAATCCATTTTATTCAGCCTCCTAACAATGTCCATGACCCTGGGACTGAACACCTCCCTCTGCAACTGGATCCTGGACTTCCTGACGGGCCGCCCCCCAGGTGATGAGGGTAGGAAATAACATATCCGCCACACTGACCCTCAATACGGAGGCCCCACAACACCATTTATGTTTGCTGACGACACAACGGTGGTAGGTCTGATCACCGACGACGATGAAACAGACCACAGGGAGGAGGTCAGAGACATGGCAGTGTGGTGCCAGGACAACAACCTCTCCACATCACTAAGGATCATGGTCCACACACACCAACACAGTCATGAAGGGCACGACAACGCCTCTTACCCCTCAGGAGATTTGGCCGCTACAGCTCTACATTTGAGAGCCTCTTGACTGGCTGCATCACTGCTTGGTATGGAAACTGCTTGGCATCTGACCGCAAGGCAATACAGAGGGTAGTGTGTGCTGCCCATTACATCACTGGGGTCGAACTCCCTGCCATCCAGGACCTCTATACCAGGCGGTGTCAGAGGAAGGCCCTAAAAATTGTAAAAGAAACCCAAGTCGTAGACTGTTCTCTCTGCTGCCGCACGGCAAGCTGGAACCAACAGGACCCTGAACAGCTTCTACCCCCAAGCCATGAGACTGTTAAATAGTTAAACATACTGAACAAAATATAAACACAACATGCAACCATTTCAATGATTTTACTGAGTTACAGTTCATATAAGGAAATCAGTCAATTTAAATAAATAAATTAGGCTCTAATCTATGGATTTCGCATGACTGGGCAGGGAAGCAGCCATGGGTGGCCCAGCCAATCAGAATGAGTTTTTCCCCACAAAAGGCCTTTATTACAGAAATAAATACTCCTCGGTTTCATTAGCTGTCTGGGTGGCTGGTCTCAGACGATCCCGCAGGTGAAGAAGCCGGATCCCGCAGATGGTTACACGTGGTTTGCGGTTGTGAGGCCGGTTGGACGTACCTCCAAATTCTCTAAAACAACGTTGGAGGCGGCTTATGGTAGAGAAATTAACACTACAGTATCTGGCAACAGCTCTGGTGGACATTCCTGCAGTCAGCATGCCAATTGCACACTCCCTCAACTTGAGACATCTGTGGTATTGTGTTGCGTGACAACTGCACATTTTAGAGTGGCCTTTTATTGTCCCCAGCACAAGAGGTGTCAAGTGGATGGATTATCTTGGCAAAGAAGAAATGCTCATTAACAGGCATGTAAACAAATTTGTGCACAACATTTTAGAGAAATAAGCTTTTTGTGCATATGGAACTTTTATTTCATAAACACTTTACATGTTGCATTTATATTTTTGTTCAGTATAGTTAGCCAAATAGCTACACAGAGTATATGCATTGGCCCTTTTTCCACAATTTTTTTTTGACTCACCACATACGCTGCTGCTATTGTTAATTATCTATCCTGTTGCCAGGCCACTTTATTCGTAGATACAGTTGAAGTCGGAAGTTTACATACACTTAGGTTGATTTCATGTTAACAAACTATAGTTTTGGCAAGTCGGTTAGGACATCTACTTTGTGCATGACACAAGTAATTCTTCCAACAATTGTTTACAGACATATTATTTCACTTAAAATTCACTATATCACAATTCCAGTGGGTCAGAAGTTTACATACACTAACTTGACTGTGCCTTTAAACAGCTTGGAAAATTCCAGAAAATTATGTCATGGCTTTAGAAGCTTCTGATAGGCTAATTGACATCATTTGAGTCAATTGTAGGTGTACCTGTGGATGTATTTCAAGGCCTACCTTCAAACTCAGTGCCTCTTTGCTCGATATCATGAGATAATCTAAAGAAATCAGCCAAGACCACAGAAACAAAATTGTAGACCTCCAAAGTCTGGTTCATCTATGGGTGCAATTTCCAAACGCCTGAAGGTACAATGTTCATCTGTACAAACAATAGTACGCAAGTATAAACACCATTGGACCATGCAGCCGTCATACCGCTCAGGAAGGAGATGCGTTGTGTCTGCTAGAGATTAACGTACTTTGGTACAAATCAATCCCAGAACAACAGAAGATGCTGGAGGAAACCGGTACAAAAGTATCTATATCCACAGTAAAACGAGTCCTATATCAACATAACCTAAAAGGCAGCTCGGCAAGGAAGAAGTCACTGCTCCAAAACCGCCATAAAAAAGGCAGACTACGGTTTGCAACTGCACATGGGGACAAAGACCGTACTTTTTGGAGAAATGACCTCTGGTCTGATGAAACAAAAATAATGACCATCGTTATGTTTGGAGTTAAAAGGGGGAGGCTTGCAAGCCGAAGAACACCATCCCAACCGTGAAGCACGGGGGTGGCAGCATCATGTTGTGGGGGTGCTTCGCTGCAGGAGGGACTGGTGCACTTCACAAAATAGATGGCATCATGAGGAAGGAAAATTATGTGGATATATTAAAGGAACATCTCAAGACATCAGTCAGGAAATTAAAGCTTGGTCGCAAATGGGTCTTCCAAATGGACAATGACCCCAAGCATACTTCCAAAGTTGTGGCAAAATGGCTTAAGGACAACAAAGTCAAGGTATTGAAGTGGCCATCACAAAGCCCTGACCTCAACCCTATAGAACATTTGTGGGCAGAACTGAAAAAGCGTGTGCAAGCAAGGAGGCCTACAAACCTGACTCAGTTACACCAGTTCTGTCAGGAGGAATGGGCCAACATTCACCCAACCTATTGTGGGAAGCTTGTGGAAGGCTACCCAAAACGTTTGACCCAAGATAAACAATTTAAAGGCAATGCTACCAAATACTAATTGAGTGTATGTCAACTTCTGACCCACTGGGAATGTGATGAAAGAAATACAAGCTGAAATAAATAATTCTCTCTACTATTATTCTGACATTTCACATTCTTAAAATAAGTGGTGATCCTAACTGACCTAAGACATGGAATTTTTACTAGGATTAAATGTCAGGAATTGTGAAAAACTGAGTTTAAATGTAGTTGGCTAAGGTGTATGTAAACTTCCGACTTCAACTGTACATATCTACCTCAATTACCTCGTACCCCTGCACACCGACTCAGTACTGGTACCCCGCGTATATAGCCAAGTTATCATGTATATATTATGACTTTTATTATTACTTGTTATTACTTTTTCTATTATTTCTCTATTGTCTTTCTCTCTGCATTGTTGGGAAAGGCCCCTAAATAGGAAGCATTTCACTGTTAGTCTACACCTGTTGTTTACTTAGCATGTGACAAATAACATTTGATTTGATTTGAATGTATTATTAGCATACTGATAATTCTTGCAGTGGACTGGACAGATGTTGGGCCTCTGTAGCCCAAAATACTAGGGTTGCCAAGGCAACTGTCCCAGTATCACCTGCTGTTATCACACTTCCTTGGTCATTGATCGCCTCTCATCTCACCAGCTCTCTCTGCTGGCATTGTCTGTGCACACACATACCCTCTTGAAAATATGGCAGTAAATCTGGGGTCATGGCATCTCCATTGACAAGTCCTACAGTTAGGCTAGGATGTGATGCTTGGACAGACATCTTGCTGTCCTCATTCGACCACCTCTGGGTCTTTTCTATCAGGGCTTTAAGGTTTCTGGACAGCTCTCCATAAGCTGTCGAGTGATCCACACAAAATGTCCTAAACATTTAAGTTAAGTTAAGTCCAAGAATTACTTGCAATATTGCACGTGATATGATATAACAACTGTACATGAGTATGTATATACAGACATGAATGAATAAATAAGTCCTGAGTGAATGAGTGATTACGGACCGGAGTTACTTACGGATGGATGCATTATTGTTAAACTAGGTCCTAACACCCCAACAGTTCCAGGTCTGTGTTGCCGACGGCACGGCACCCCGGTGAGGCATTATATAGTCTAATAGCCACCGGCAGGAAGGACCTCCTGTAGCACTCTCTGGCACACCGTGGTGGGATCAGTCTGTGACTGAAGGTGCTCCTCTGCGTCATAACCATGGCATGCAGAGGGTGGGTGACGTTGTCCATGATGGCCAGCAGTTTGGCCAGGATCCGTCTCTCCGCCACCTCCTCTAGAGTGTCAAGGCTCATCCCCAGGACAGAGCTAGCCTTCCTGATCAGCTTATTTACCCGAGAAGCAAAGCAATCATTGTTGAGAGGGGATACGGTTGTGTGGTGATGTATCTGATAAATTCGTCACAGTTTCAGTTAATTTGCTATCAAATTGATAGCTCATAAACAGATTTTATTGAAAAGAAGATGTATTCTTTGAAATACTGGTGGATTGATAGTTCAGAAAAATACCATTAAATTCACAGAAAAGACTAAGAGAAATATGTATTCATAGTGTATTACAATGGCTTACTGTATTTGCCACAAAATACAAAGAGCATGGATGCTCTCCAAAAATAGATTTAATGACACATCATGATGCACTTGAGAAATGTCTGCAGGCCAAATTGAAGTTGATCACTGTGATAAAAATAATACGTTTTAACAACATTTTGTCCACATCCTGGATATGAGGAATGTATCCAATATTAACTAAACTTTTAATACATTTTCAAAAAAGATCAATTAAACAGTGGATGTTTGGCATCCATCTATCATGATCACTCCCCAAAAATCTATTATATTATACTCAAATACCGTTTTTTGTCTCTTTGAGTAACAAAACATATGAACGTTTGATTTTATGTATCAACAGAGAGTGCAATATCAAAATATACTTGGAGATGGTGTATAGATGAAGATTAAGTTATTCAACCAAGTTGGGCACTCCTGGACTGCTCTTCCTTGTTCCACTGCCTCGCTGTCGGGTTAACCCCTACCAAAGTTATGTTACGCACTGACTGCCTCAGAGTCTAAGTGTATCGCAGAACTTGGGATTTTGTTTTATTTTTAAGTCACCTTTATTTAACTAGGCAAGTCAGTTAAGAACAAAATATTATTTACAATGACGGCCTACACCAGCCAAACTCGGACAATTGTGCGCCGCCCTATGGGACTCCCAATAACGGCCGGTTGTGATACCGTCAGGTTGTCTGTAGTAACGCCTCTAACACTGAGATGTAGTGTCTTAGACCACTGCGCCACTTGGGAGCCCATGGAGGTACTCAGGATGAGCTGGGTACATGGCAGACACTGTAAAGACATGCAGTCAGTAGAGTTATAAACATGTATTTATGTGTCATTCCACAATTATACAATAATACAAAATGCAGATTGTTTTTCTTATTAAAAACAATCATAGTCAAACATGGTACAGGGGTCATCTATATTGTATTACGACTTATGCTGTCCCGTGCGGCTTAGTTGGTAGCGCATGGCACTTGCATCGCCATGGCTCTTGGTTCGATTCTAACGGGGGACAGTATGAGTTGCTGACAGAACCATGATGACTCATCTCTTACAGCTCTACGCTCACACTACCTAGTTGTATGTAAACTTTGAACTCTGTATAATGTCTCTAAATGTTGTCTACCACTAGCAGCAACATACATGTATCGCCAAGTAAAATTCTGAGTATGTTTAAACGTACTTGACAAATCAAAAGTGCTTCTCATTCTGATAATTGTGTATTCAGGCCTAAACACAAAAGCACACACAATAATTTGTCCATATGGCAGTGGTCTCTGTGGGAAAAGCTGTGATAGAGTGTGTAATGAATAAGCCATATGCATATGCCTATGACTTGAATTGAATGTGCCTTTTAACTAGAGCGTTGGGCAAGTAACCGAAAGGTCTCTGGTTCGAATACCCGAGCCAACAAGGTGTAAAACCTGTCGATGTGTCCTTGAACAAGGCACTTAACCCTAATTTGCTCCAGGGCCTGACCCTGTAGGTAGGCCGGCATTGTAAATAAGAATTTGTTCTTAACTGACTTGCTTAGTTAAGTAAAGGTTAAAAAACTACAAAAATGATGATGCGTTACAATCAAAATGTGTATATTTCTGAGCAATGTATTAGGCATTCTTAACAAGTTCAAATAAGTTATGTTGGAAATTGTATCTCTTATCTCTTGGATCATCCAGCAGTTTGCCAAAGCCAAACGTACACAAATTAGGCTAGATGTTTTTTGTTTGTGCACAAATGTCCTTTTCATAAAAATACATTTTAACGTTATTAGTTTCACCGACGTCCACTGTGGTATATCTGATGCTGACGTGGTCATGTCATTCCACAAGCAGTCTCCAATACTCATGTGCACCACTATATACAGTCGTGGTCAACATTTTTGAGAATGACACAAGTATTGGTCTCCACAATTAATTGCAAAGTCCCTCTTTGCCATGAAAAAGAAACTTAACCCCCCAAAAACATTTCCACTACATTTCAGCCCTGCCACAAAAGGACCAGCTGCCATCATGTCAGTGATTGTCTCGTTAACACAGGTGAGAGTGTTGATGAGGACAAGGCTGGAGATCACTCTGTCATGCTGATTGAGTCAGAATAACAGACTGGAAGCTTTAAAAGGAGGGTGGTGCTTGAAATCATTGTTCTTCCTCTGCCAACCATGGTTGCCTGCAAGGAAACACGTGCCGTCATCATTGCTTTGCACAAAAAGGGCTTCACAGGCAAGGATATTGCTGCTGGTAAGATTGCACCTAAATCAATAATTTATCGGATCATCAAGAACTTCAAGGAGAGAGGTTCAATTGTTGTGAAGAAGTGGTCAGGGCGCCCAAGAAAGTCCAGCAAGCGCCAGGACCGTCTCCTAAAGTTGATTCAGCTGCGGGATCGGGGCCCCACCAGTGCAGAGCTTGCTCAGGAATGGCAGCAGGCAGGTGTGAGTGCATCTGCACACACAGTGAGGCGAAGACTTTTGGAGGATGGCCTGGTGTCAAGAAGGGCAGCAATGAAGCCACTTCTCTCCAGGAAAAACATCAGGGACAGACTGATATTCTGCAAAAGGTACAGGGATTGGACTGCTGAGGACTGTGGTAGAGTCATTTTCTCTGATAAATCCCCTTTCCGATTGTTTGGGCCATCCAGAAAACACCTTGTCCGGAGAAGACAAGGTGAGCGCTAACATCAGTCCTGTGTCATGCCAACAGTAAAGAATCCTCAGACCATTCATGTGTGGGGTTGCTTCTCAGCCAAGGGAGTGGGCTCACTCACAATTTTGCCTAAGAACAAAGCCATGAATAAAGAATGGTACCAACACATCCTCTGAGAGCAACTTCTCCCAACCATCCAAGAACAGTTTGGTGACGAACAATGCCTTTTCCAGCATGATGGAGCACCTTGCCATAAGGCAAAAGTGATAACTAAGTGGCTCGGGGAACAAAACATCGACATTTTGGGTCCATGGCCAGGAAACTCCCCAGACCTTAATCCCATTGAGAACTCGTGGTCGATCCTCAAGAGGCGGGTGGACAAACAAAAACCCACAACTTCTGACAAACTCCAAGCATTGATTATGCAAGAATGACCTGCCATCAGTCAGTATGTGGCCCAGAAGTTAATTGACAGTATGCCAGGGCGGATTGCAGAGGTCTTGAAAAAGAAGGGTCAACACTGCAAATATTGACTCTTTGCATAAACTGAATTTCATTGTCAATGAAAGCCTTGGACAATTATGGAATACTTGTAATTATACTTCAGTGTACCATAGTAACTACTGACATAAAGATCTAAGAACACTGAAGCAGCAAACTTTGTTTGCACACGTAATCATCAAGAGTCAGATTACACAATCATGCATTGTTAATGTCCACTACTATATCAGTCGGACTTTAAAATAATAGGATGATTCGAAAATAATGGAAAGGAAAAGAAACATGCAAAGAAACAAACATGACATAAAACACATGTTGTTACACAGGCATAATAGCCTAGGCATAATAGTGAAACCAGTTGTTCACTTTCTGTGTGAATTATTAGGTCATTAATAGGCGGCAGGTAGCCTAGCGGTTAGAGTGCTGGGCCAGTACCAGAAAGGTCGCTGGTTCGAATAACCGAGCCGACCAGTTTAAAAAAAAAACACCTGTCGATGTGTCCTTGAACAAGGCCTTTAACCTAATTTGCTCCAGGGTCACCGTACTACTATGTCTGACCCTGTAGGTAGGCCGTCATTGTAAATCATAATTTTGTTCTTAACTGATTTGCCAAGTTAAATAAAGGATAATAAATAAAATAGGCCTATCCTATTTATCAAATGATTTTGAAGTGTATAGCCCAGAAATCGACTAAATGTATTGAAAGGGCTGATTGTTGTATTCAATTTCAATTTCAAATCTATAATATGACATTCAATTGTATTTTTTATTTCAGCCTAACTAAAGTGAATACTTCATTTGTGAAGCCAGGGATTAAATTCGGCGATTTTCACTGCGGTGATGAAAACATGCGCCCTAGAATATTCTACGCATGCTCTGTGGGAAGCCTGTTTTGGCGTCAGACGCGCCGCTGCTAGCTAGCAAATTGGAAATATTGCAAGTCATGGTGGGCCATTCATTGGGGGGAAAGGGTGGATAATGACTTTGGGTAATGATAATAAAACATATGAGAGAACTCTTCTGGATTCAGATAATGGTTATAGAAGGTGGCCGACTTGTGGGCATACAGGCAAATGTATAAAATCTTCACGCGTAAGTATAAAATAGGTTAGCTAGCTAGCTAGCTACAGAACGTTAGATTGCGTTAGCTTGTAGCTAATTGTACTTGAGTGTTTTTGACAATCGATTTAAAGTTAGCGGATGGATTACCTGCTTCTTGTGTCTACATTTATGGCAATGCAAAAAATTGTTTAAAATACATTAACAGTTACGTTAGATAGCTAACTAACGTTACAATGTAACAATGTCTCTTTCACCGTTGCTGTCACATCAACATCCCGCCCCTATCTTTTCCCATTGTCAAAAATGTTTGAGAATCCCATGTTGTGATCGTATCCTTGGTTTGTTAATGGTTCACCAGCCTGTCTTGTTGTCACTGCGCCACTTGTTGTTAGGGAGTTTGCGTGATAGCGGAAGTGAGCTCTATCAACACTTCCCACTGGAGTCTGGACGACAAATACCGTTGGATGCTGCTATGATTTTGTTTTAAACACTATTGATGGATATACTGATAAATCGTTTTTTATTGCTATTAATTGAATGTAATGTTGTATGTGTGAGTGACACGTCGGTAAACTGGAGATCTTGAAAAGAAAATGGATGAGAGGGAGAATGCTAGGGATGGGAGTCATGAAGCGTAGCTACTGGAGGAGAACCCGAGACCCTCCCTCTTTCACCTTCACAACTATCTATTCCTGCACTGGCCTAGGTGATCCATTTAATTTGTTCTGCATTGTCAGGTTGGCATGTCAAATTGGTCTTCATCTTGAATTGGGGTTGAGGCACAGGGTATCCTCTAGAGACAGTGGCTATTAAACCTCTCCGCAGGGACACCCAGTTCACAATTTTGTTGTAGCCCTGAACTAGCTCCCCTGATTCACCTAATTAAGGGTTTTATGATTAGTTGACATCTGGAATCAGGTGTGCTAGCTCTGGAATATATCAAATCCATGGAACAGCTGGGGGTCCCCAAGGAGATATTTGAAAACCACTGTTCTAGAAAGTGGAGATATGATGGTTTGCTGCTAAGAAGTAGGGTTCTAATTGTTCTCTCCCATAGAAATATGTGGAATGTGAGACGGTTTGTTCTCTCATGTATTGTCTCTGCACTGGCAGTGCATATGATTGGTTATGAGTTCAATGTGCATTTTATTTGGCTATTCATGTTTGTTATATCAGTGCATTTGAGGTTTGAGGAAAAGCCTGTTTGTTTCAACATCTGAGGACATACTTACATTTCATCTGGCCCAAACAATGTTGGCCCAAACAATGCATTCTGCTGCTGTTATGTCATCTCATATTCTTCTGACATTATGTAATGTCATCAACAGGCTCAGGTTGACCTAAACTTGTTCATATTTCTTTATCCCGTCATTACATTTTAAAGGCATCAATACCAAGAAAAGGAGGTTTAATTTGGCCTTGATCTCTCTCTCTCTGTGCAGATATGGGTGGACTTACTAATGGGGAAGACCAAGACCTGACCTAGAAAACAGTTCACCCTTTGACTGATCTTGGACTCGCATACAAGACTGCAGAAACCCTCTACATTCTATTAACATTTTAAGCAAACTCCAAAAGTCCCAACCCCCCCCCCCACACACACACACTTCTGTCATATCTGTAATTTTCATACTTTCTTTCTTTATTGCAGTCTTTCTCTCAATATCAACTATTGCGGAACTCTAGTTTGTCCGTTGTTTTTATTTTCACTTTTTGTTCCTTTGTAAAGAAATGCTTTACCTGAAAAAGTACTTCACAGAGGGCCTGATTCAGTTCACCATCCTCCTGAGTCTCATTGGGGTGCGGGTGGACCTGGACACCTACCTGAGCAATCAACTGCCCCCACTGCGAGAGATCATCCTAGGCCCCAGCTCGGCCTACACCCAGACACAGTTCCACAACCTCCGCAACACGCTGGACGGGTATGGCATCCATCCCAAGAGTGTGGACCTCGACCAGTTCTTTACCACCCGCCGGCTGCTGAACCAGGTGCGCCAGCTAGATCGCCTGTCGGTGCCCAGTCCAGAACTGAGCACGTGGCTGGTGCACCGCGACCCTGAGACTGTGGTGTCCGCAGCCAGCCAGCCCAGCCCCAGCATCACTCTGGACAATGGGGCTGGCCTGGAGGACGTGAACATCTCGGAAGCCCCGGCCATGAGGGGGGGCGGCGGAGTACCTGAGTCCACCTACAACCTGAGTGGAGAGGACCGAACCCTGGGAGCCGTGGCCCCCGAGGACAGCCAGGAGCAGGGCAACAGGGAGGGCAACGATGACCTCACCAAAGAGGTAAGAAAGCATGCAATAATTTCACCTCAGGATCATTTAAAAAAATGAAATAATTTAACCTTTATTTAACTAGGTAAGTCAGTTCTTATTTACAATGACGACCTACCAAAAGGCAAAAGACCTCCTGCAGGGATGGGATTAAAAATATAAATAAATGAAATAAAAATATCGGACAAAAGACACATCACTACAAGAGAGACAAAACAACACTACATAAGGAGAGACCTAAGACAACAACATAGCAAGGCAGCAACACATGACAACACAGCATAGTAGCAACACATGACAACAACATGGTAGCAACACAACATGGTAGCAGCACAAAACAGAGTACAAACATTATTGGGCACAGACAACAGCATAAATGGCAAGAAGGTAGAGATGACAATACATCACACAAAGCGGCCACAACTGTCAGTAAGAGTGTCCATGATTGAGTTTTTTAATGAAGAGATTGAGATAAAACTGTCCAATTTAAGTGTTTGTTGCAGCTCGTTCCAGTCGCTAGCTGCAGCGAACTGAAAAGACGAGCGACCCAGGGATGTGTGTGCTTTGGGACCTATAACAGAATGTGACTGGCAGAACGGGTGTTGTATGTGAAGGATGAGGGCTGCAGTAGATATCTCAGGGAGTGAGGCCTAAGAGGGTTTTATAAATAAGCATCAACCAGTGGGTCTTGCGACAAGACTAGGGCAAGCTGGGGCATGGCACTTCTATTGTAATGTACAAGGATATATTACTAGCAGCTTACTATCAAAGACCCGTTGTATGTCTGAACCTTTATAAATCACAATTGTAATCAAATGGAAGTTATTTCTGTCATTGTGTAATCTGCATTATTATGTCCTGTTCATATGAGAATCATCCGTTCCCCTAATAGTCACAGGGCCACCACTCAAGAGGCAGTGTGGTTTTGGGTCAAACACTAAGCCATTGTTAAAGCTCTAGAATGAACAGAGTCTCCCACTGGAGTGGAATCACATGCTTTTATGGTAATTAAGTGGCTACGGTTGCATCAGTGGGCTTAGCTTCAAGTTACATGATCTGAAGTTACATGATTCGACTTTTAAATCATCTTATATATGTCGCCACGTGTTGGGCTATCTGAGGATGAAACTATCAATGTAAAGCCAGCCGTATCACAGGTAAAGCCACCTTTAACTACTGCACCACAGTCAAGTTGTTCTCTCTCTCTCTCTCTCTCTCCTTGAAGTGCTTTTAATTTAGAATGAAGTTGTGTAAGTCAAGATGGTGTACAACTCAATCAAGAGGGCTCTTTTCTTTGTAGTCCTAACATCTTTCTCATCTGACATGTCTTTTTCAGGACATTGATTTGATTGACATCCTGTGGCGACAGGATATCGACCTTGGCGCAGGGCGGGAAGTGTTCAACTACAGCAGCCGCCAGAAGGAGAGTGAGGCGGAGAAGCCCAGCCCAGAGGAGAAGGAAGGAGGAGCAGAGGCACAGGAGAGCTGGAGGAACGGAGTGAACTTTCAAGAGGCTCAGCCTGTGGATGGAGAGACAGGGGAGAGCATACCAGAGCAGGTAGCTAAGGGTTGTGTTTTCCATGATCCTGTGTCCACAGCAGTTGATAGTTAAGGGAGTGACCTCTGTGCTGTCTGCCCCTCCCCTCCACCTCCCCCAGCTTCCAGGCATTGGCTCTCAGACCTCACTGTCTCTGCAGGAATGCCTGAGACTGCTTGAGGCCACCTTCCCTTTCGGAGAAGAATCTCCTGAGGTAAAGACATTTGCAAGCTGTCTCAGGAGACAGAAGTGTCTTAATTTAAATTAAGTTAAACAAACCATGATATTACAAATGGTTGATTTCCTTTATGGTCTATTATTAACTCAACATGTTTGTGAGAGAATTTTTAAGGTAAACATCTGTTATCAGTTTGTAGCCCCTGTAGTCACTGCTGAGCTTGTGGTGGCCAATGAAGAAGCTCCATCTACATCTCAGGGGCTGCCACTGCCTCCCCTGTTGCCCCAGCCTATGCCCCAGTTGGACCTGGAGCAGCAGTGGCAAGACATCATGGCTATCATGGAACTACAGGTTTGTACTTGTGCTTTAATCACAACTGGCTCTCCCAATACTTTTTTTTTGTTATTAGTAGTTCTCTAACCAGGTTTTTCTCTTTGAAGGAAATGGAGGTTAACAACACCTCAGAGAACTCATTCCTCAGCACCACTTCCAACAGTGCCAATAACAGTGGCAGCCCAACCGAGTCAGGCTTTACTCGCTCCTCCACCCTTATCCACCAAGATGTCAGCCTTCACCAGGCCTCCCTCCCTAGCTGCAGCCAGGACTTTCCCACGCTTTTCAATCCAGAGATTGATGGCACTAGCACCCCACGCCCCCCATTGCTTAGAATGTCCTCCAACTCCTCCAACGTCAACTCTACATTCGGAGCCACCAACCTGACTGGACTCTTTCTCCCACCGCCTCTGAACAGCACCAACAACATCACTTCGACCCCAGTGTTGCCTGACCCCTTCAGCAGTCTGCTGGAGGAGTCTATGCTGGATGAGATCAGCCTGCTGGACCTGGCGATGGAGGAGGGCTTCAGCCAGGCCCAGGCCTCTCAGTTGGAGAATGAACTTGACTCAGACTCTGGCCTCTCCCTGGACTCCAGTCACAGCCCGGTCTCCCCAAGCAGCTCTGAGACCTCCTGCTCCTCTGCTGCCTCCTCCTCCTCCACCTCTGCCACCTTCTCAGAGGAAGGGGCTGTGGGATACAGCACTGACTCTGAGTCAGCCACCGTGGAACCAGAAGAAGGTGCTGTGGGGGGCTACCAGCCCGAATTCAACAAGCTCTGCCGCATGAACTACCAGGACCCCTCCCAGTTCCACGGGCTCCCTCAGCTTGACAACATCAACCACAATCACACCTACAACTTACCACTGTCTTCATCATTAGATGAACACCCAGAGCTAACGATTCCCACTGTCAAGAAAATGGGCCGCGAGAAGCAGTCGAAGCTTCAGCCCCAACAGGACTTCCTGGACAAACAGTCGAGTCGCGACGAGCGCCGGGCTCGGGCCATGAAGATCCCCTTCTCAAATGAGAAGATCATCAATCTGCCTGTGGAGGAGTTCAACGAGCTTCTGTCCAAACACCACCTGAGCGAGGCCCAACTGGCCCTTGTTCGCGACATTCGTAGACGTGGCAAGAACAAGATGGCGGCCCAGAACTGCCGGAAGCGCAAGTTGGATACCATCATCAACCTGGAGCAAGGGGTGCACGACATGCGTCGTGACAAGGCGCGGCTTCTGAAGGAGAAGATGGAGTTCATTCGCTCCATCCGTCAGATGAAGCAGAAAGTGCAAAGCCTCTACCAGGAAGTGTTCACCCAGCTTCGGGATGAGGAGGGCCGGCCCTACCCCCCCAGCGAGTACTCGCTCCAGTACAGCGCCGACGGCAACGTACTGATCATGCCCCGCAGCGTGACAGATCAGCAGACCCGTAAGACCGACAAGAAACAAAAGGACAAAAAGAAGTGAGGAGGAAGCTGCTGCCTTTTCTTTAATTTGGCTAAAATGACTAAGAACGACGCAAGAGATGTCTTTTTTTCTTTGAGAAGATTCTTGTGAGGAGAAACATAGCGTTGCTGACTACTCTTCCTGCATTAGGTATTATTTTATTTTTGGGGGTTCCTGCGTTTTCTCTGGAAAATGACTTTGAAGCGGTTCTTAATTTGAGGACTGAATTGTCATTGTTTAGGAGGGAAAAGGAACGAACAAGGAAAATAAAGGCTACTCTGGATCCTATGGCACCAGCCCAGTGAAGAGGAAGCCGATAAATCATGTTATGAAGTGAAGGGACTGGTATCAAGTGAAGTGGAGTTGAAGAAAAACAAACATTTAAGTCAACATGAAATTGGGTGTAAATTCTGGCCCATTGTTAGTCAGCGTTGAACAGATTGTTAAACCAGATTTCTTGCTTGGGCCTTGAAGTAATTGGTGGAGTGTGTTTCTGGAGTAAGTAGAACTTGAGATAAAAAGCAAGTCCATCATCTGGGATACCATTATCGTATACCACCAATATTTCTATGGTTCACTTCACTTGTTTTCTTTGCAAATGTCTAGGTAGTCTAACACTGCACTCATTCAAAATGTGTTTGTATTACAAATACCACTGTTTTGGATTGGCCAATGTCATTGAGTCTCTTTGATGTAGAACTAGGACACTGGAACACAAAAAAGAGAGTCTTGTAGAGTATTCTTAGGCTAGCCATGATGGTGGAGCATGACGAGTACAGGAGATGGGATGCTGAGGAAGAAGGCACACTGCATTACAAATGTACCAGCTTCTGTATATCTATACACAGCACTGTAATTTGTCCTAAGGCTTGGCTGTATGCATCGTGCCGTGTCTCTGGCTATTCCTCTGCCACAGGTTTAAGGATGAGCTCTTCTGGTAATTTTTTAGTTTTCCACACTTTCTCACACTCTCCAGAATAAGATAGGTTAGAGGTCTGGCTTCATATCATCTTGGGTTTACTCCCTACCCTTATTGCATCACACACACCGTGTGTTGTGCCTGTAACCACGTTGCAGGAATGTTACAGGCCAGGAAAACTCACAATACTGATTGTGATAGGCCATCTTTGCAGGAACTACTGTATGAACGCCAACCCTGTGTAAGTGTCACCGGTTAATTACTAATCAAATGCACCCATCTTTACTGTCATTAACATTAGGTTGGTTGGTTTTCTTGTAAGGTGACAGAGATAAGCAGTTTGACTGTCCAGTAATTGCAGTGGTAGCCTTCGAAAGAGTAACTTGGGAATCTTGTCATTCTACTTGATAGTTACCTGAAGCAATGGACAAGATTCAGTTGATGAACAGCCTATTTGTCAGCTGCAATAGTTTACGGTCATACGTTTGTGTCGTTAAAAAAGTTTTTATTCAAACTGACAAGCAGAATGTCTGAAGTGAGCACCTTGTTTTCGAATGCCTTTGTTTCACAAGCACATTTTTTATAAATTTGTGTGTTTTGAGAAAAGGTTATTGGACTGTTTTCAGAGCGTTAGAAGTGCTATTATCTGAGCTTGTTTTATTGGGGTCAAATTGTGTTTTAGCATGTACCCCTAACAAAAAAAAAGATAATTAGTCAATGTAATGCATCAGAGATGGCCGTTTAAAGAGAATTTGAGTACATTTGTGAGCCCCAGATCTACAGTAAAGGGGGAAAGAACTAAGTTGCTGCAATGATGAGAATGACCAATGTTCTTAATCATCCACATAACTTTCATTGTTCTTGTCGTCACTAACCTCAGAGGGGAGCCAAGGAAAATACAATGCTTTTAATCAAATGTTTCATGCAGTAGTAATACTTTAGTAGGAAATACATTTGGGAGGGGGGGTGTGTCTCAAAATGTAAATTAAAATGAGACAGCTGATAAGTTGTTAGTTCTCGCACTTGAGAAAACAACATTGACATGCAAACGTCCACCTGCATTGCAACACAATGCAAAACCCACTATTATCTCACTACTACTCGTAAGTGCACTGCATTTGTTAGTCTTTGTTTGTTCTGTAAATATTTAAATGTTTTGTCATTTTTCTGTAGTTTGTGTGTTTTGCACAGCCTTCTCACCCCTGCTTTGGGTTTGGTTGTGCACTTTCTTTGGTTTACTTAAATATTTGCTGGCAATCTGGGATTGTTATTTTATTGATTAATAAAGTGTTTTTATTTTCATCTGTGACTGCATCATTTGCATTATTAATAACAGGGTGAAATGTGAAGATAAATACATCAGGCCTTTTATAAATGTAGCTATGCAACTATTTACACCAACTTGAAGCTATTTCTGGTAGAATGAGACAGACAACTGTAACAAAAAGTTGTTTATTTTCCAAAAACAGACAAACAAGTTCTGTTTATGAAAATGTTAGAATGAGAAGATGGACGAATGAGCAAAATAAAAAGAAATATGGTTTTCAACAACAACAAAAAAAAAGTCACCTTTAATACACTAATAGAACTGTCACAAAATGAGCACAGATTAACATCGTTTTGCACTAAACGCTACAAAACATTTACGTTAAAAGACAAAATGGCACCGTTCTCCTGTTTACAACACTATGAATGATAACACATCTCCACCAGCCAATACAGTAATGTCATAGCAAAAAGGTCTGGACCTCTTAGTCAAGTGCCGTGTGAAAACTATCTTGTAGTATCCAAATAAACCATCACTGAAGTGAATCTTTAAAAAATTAACACTGCATTATACATTTATTCCAGGTTTGTGTTTCCTCAAGATAACCCATAGCCTGTATTGACTGATCATATACAGATACGAGTTTAACCTAATGGGTGATATTAAGCCAAAAAGTGAGTCCAAATGCTATTTTGCTTTTTAAGACCCTCTGCCTGGAACCCATACGCCCTTGAATCAGCTTGACACCAAACGGCTAGTTCTTGTCGTCCTCCTTCTCTTCAGTGGGGTAAGAGTGCCACGTAAGCCGCTCTTCATAGAAGGATATGACCACATGTGGACACTTCACGTTTGCCTCCTTAGCTGGTACCAGGTCTGCTTCATCAGAGTTTTTCCTAAAAGAACAGGCCATGTGGAGAGAACCACATGTTGGATGAGTACTTAAGTGGAGGGTTGTGGCTAGTTCAGGGAATGTAGTGACGCCATGAAGCATACAGATGCGGTCAAATTTACCCTTGCATGATTCAGTTACTTCTAAAAGAAGTTGAAAAAACATTTGGTGTGTATTTGTTTGATTTACAACTGCACAGGACCAAGAAAATAAAATTAACTGAAATTTAGATTTTTTTGAAGTAAAATTATTCAAAGTCCAAATTAACTAGGTTGGAGGCAATGATTCTCATTAAATGTAGCTTGCATGTGGTAAATTGCAAGTGCCTACTGGGTAAAGTTTGCAATTCAACACATTTTTTAAAGAAAAACAACATCCTGCTTCACTGCAAAGTGACAATATATTTGATACAGGTGTGCTAAGCTTGTAGCGTCATATCCAAGAAGACATGAGGCTGTAATCGCTACCATTTGTGTTTCAACAAAGTACTGAGTAAAGTGTCTGAATACTTATGTAAACGTGATACTTCCGTGTTTTATTTTTAATACATTTGCAAAAATGTCTAAACCTGTTTTTGCTTTGTCATTATCTGGTATTGTGTGTCGATTGATAAGGGGGGAAAATAATGTAACAAAATGTGGAAAAAGTCAAGGGGTCTGAATGCTTCCCGAATGCACTGTACATTTTCTTATGTAATCATATAAGGCGTACATGTTCAAGATAGCATGCCTAGGTCATCGCAGGTCTGTGGAGATCTTCACAATTGCTGTAATAATCTTGAACGACTTAATGTAATCGCAACTGCTATCCAGGTAATTTGGTTCTGCTATTAGATTAAGCACAGTGACATCACATGAATATGTTGTATAAATAAACAAAATATCTGACATTGTATTGCCATTTGAACTTTGCTGAGCTTTTACATTTTAAAAAGGTCCTTGCTATCCAGAATCCTTGGAAAGTCACCCCATTGAAGTTGAAATGTAAAATGGTCAAGGTAAGCGTTAAGGATTTTAGTTTTTGGTCAGAAAATACTAAAATCGATCGTGTCTCAGTGTAATCAAGGTATGAATGATTGTTATTTTCAAATGCAATCTCTTTATGGGCTTAGTTGTGGTCAATTTGCAATTTGCAGTTTACAAATTATTATGTTCTGGCCCTCCTACAAAAATCATCCCACGGCTTAATCTACTTGCCTACCCTGGAGCTAGTCCATGCTGGTCAGACCAGCTTGACCAGAATCAGACCAGCTTGACCAGCATCAGACCAGCTTGACCAGCATCAGACCAGCTTGAAATGTATGCTGATCTATGCTGTTTGAGAATTGACATTGAGTTGACATGCTACTGCTGCATGATTAGGTCTAGTAAGCAGTATGAATAAAATATTAAAATAAATGAAAATTAATAGGGCTATACAAACCATTTCATGAGGAACATGAGTTCTCCAGTGGAGTCAGTGGCACCAATAATCCTTTCTGGATCCAAACCTCGAGCGAAGCCCCTTAGTTTCTCTGGCTGAAACACAGTGAATCAGTCAATCAATGTAAAAGAGTAAAAACAAACGATTCCATCTGTGCACGCGCTTCGGTCTTTAGGACTTACGTCATCTTTTCTCTTCTTGGGTCGACTTTCCTCTCCTTCCACACTAGTCTCTGCAGACTTCCTCTTACCCACAGACTCATGAGCTGATTTCTGTTTCTGCAGAAACTGTGCAATCAGGTCGGGACAGTCCAAATTATCCTCTGGTTCCCATGTGTTGTCGTCACTGAATAAACATACAGGCAGTGTTAATTAAGCCGAAAATGGCATTGGAGGGAAAGTGGTGTTTTGATTGGTCAATACAAGCAATCCACAGACTACGGATATTATTGTGTAAACTCACTCCGAAAAGCCTTTCCACTTGAGAAGGTACTCGACTCTTCCTTTCACCACCCTTCGATTCAAGACCTTCTCCACCACATATTCTTCTTCCTCCTCCTCTTCCTCCACGGCCACCACATCCTCTGCCTTCTCCTGTGTCTTCTCAGCCGGCGTTGTCATCGTCACCTGAGACTGGGTGGGGGCTGTGGGTGCAGGGGGATTGATGTCTGCAGCTGCAGGAGGAATGATGTCTGCAGGTGCAGGGAGATTGATGTCTGCAGGTGCAGGGGAAATGATGTCTGCAGGTGCAGGGGAAATGATGTCTGCAGGTGCAGGGGAAATGTGGGCTGTGGGTGCAGGAGCAGCAAATCACGGCTCCAGAAAAACACACCACTCTGTTGATGGTGACACTTATACTGAACTTTTCACTAAAGGGGTAATCCGCTGTTGAAACAAAGCTGAGGGATGGGCCTGGAGAAATGTAACCACTCTCAAATTCATATACTACAAGGACTGACCACCCAAGATATCAAAATTATAGTTAAGCATTTTGAAGCTATACAGTGTTTGTTAACAAACATTGGAGTAAAACAAGCTTATATGTTGGGTTCTGAGGTGGCAAGACAGTTTAACTAAGTAAATGAGGCATTTATAAGTTATATTCTTCAAGAATCAATGGGTATACAGTAGGATCATGACCACAATTATTGGCACCCTTGATAAAGGTGTGCAAAAAATACAAAAAAAATATTAATACAAATACTGAGCTATATTGTATCATCAAAACATTTGAAAGGTATATTATTTTATACTAATACAATTGCTCAGAGGAGATTTTGTTTAACAAGTAATACAAAAATGTAAAAAGATGTCAAAATTATTGCCATCCGTTTTTAATACTCCGGCATCCTCCCCTTGCGAGGATAACAGCACTGAGCCTTTTGAAAATAGAGCTATTTGACCAGGCACACACCAGAAAAGAACACTTTTTTTTTTTACTTGTTAAACAAAATCTATTTCTGAACAATTGTACTAGTATAAAATAATATAAAATGTTATTTTTTTTGCATACAATAAAGCTCAGTATTTGTATAATTTATTTTATACAGTCTTTTTTGCTCAAGGGTGCCAATAACATCAGCCATGACTGTATAGCATCAAGCAAGTCCAAAGATGATTGTAGCAACTGCAGATTGCCCCTTTAAAGCCTACAGATGCTAAGATCTATGGCATCTTGTGAGAGGTAGCCTCACCTTTCGAAATTATATACTGTAATTCAGTGAAACACATTAGAGGTAGATGGGAAACTCACAATATCACGGAGTGCCAAACATAAATGATAAACGCTAATGTTTACCCACTGCTGCAGAAGAAGATTTGTTAGTAGAAATAGCAACTTGACTTTTGCAAAAATATTTGCTCCCTTACCCCACACAGACAAAGCAGTGAAATGGTTTGTATATTTGAAAAATGTTATAAGACCTTCAGTAAGAGTGGGAGCATCATTAGAAGGTTCTGTAGACTCGCTCATACTCATCAGGTAGACCGTGGGACCAGCAGTTGGTTCCTGGTCAACATCAAGAGTAGGGCGATGGAGGTCAGGAATCAATAAGGTAGACAGGATTAAAAAAATTGCATTGGAGAGAAAGCGATTCATGAGTGTCTACATGTCTCTAGAATTTTTTTACAGCGCTCTAACAAGGGCCCTTGAAGTAGTTGGGGGAAAAAATGTGAGAACTTTGGGGAGCGAATGGTTATTACAGGTTTACTAAGCCTAAATGTCACAGTAAGTGGTTTATTTTTTGTAGATACTGAAAATGGATGTGCATCAAGAGTACCAGTGTGCACATTTCTAATAGCAAATGAGCACAGTGCTTGAGAGAAGCACGAGAATATGGATAGGGTGGCCACTGGAAGCTATCATTTTTTTGTTGGGCTCAATTGACCACAGATGTTGTGGTAGCTAGCTCGCAAAATTACTGGGGCTATCATGCAGGTGATGGAGCATAAACAAATCCTTCAATCTCTGCAACATCTGGAGGGATAGCTACAATGCAAGTAGGCCAACCGGCAGCAAGATGGCGCTATTATTCCCTTTACGTTGTTTGTCATTTTACTTAATCTGGAAGAACTACGCTCTATAGGGGGTCGTGGCTAGAAGAGATACAGCTTGTCAAATTTACATTTTGGGCATTTTAGCTAACCCTAACGCTTCAAACACAACGACTGCATCATTGCGTTTTGGTACACCAGAAGTAGATTAATTTCCAATGGAACACTACGTTTGCCTTACAGCATTACGTTGCAGAGGCAGTTTCAGTTGCAATGTTGAACGTATGCGTCAAACTGAGTGCGTAAAAGGGTTGACGAAATGGTAGCTTAAGGTGAATGTTGAACTTTTGTTGCACACATATCTAGAAGCGTACTTATTCTAACCTCCTGCGTTAATTCTACTAACCTATTACGAAAAATCAAATCTGACAAATGCTGTATCCAGTCTAGTCAAAACCCCTCTAGGGGTCTCGGCGCTACAATCAGTGCTGCTTATTTAGCGACTTGGTCGCTCTATTTGGTGTGTTTTCAGACCCATTCAGCGACTTTTATTGGTTTAAAAAAACAGTCTAGCGACAAATGCAGACTGTCTTTGGGGAGTTTTGACAACGTGGGTTTGTATAGTTTTGATAGCATTTTGCGAATTTTCCCCCACTCAATTATGCCGCAAACGAGAGGGGGAGAAGTTGTCTGTGCAACAGAAATCACAGTAACGGCGCGCACACACATGCAGAGAATCACAACGGGATGGGATGTGCGGCGGGAAAGCGGGTGAAAACGCTACGTAGGGAAACGCAGCTGTGCCGCAGCAAGGCAAACTGGCGCTGTGACGTCGTAGCGGAAACGGCAAATGGTCCACTAGCGACAAGTCAAGGAGCCAATACAGATTCTCACTGAAAAATAATTGGCAACACTGGCTACAATACGAGGTTAACCAAATATCGTTTAGAAACTCTTTGATGATGCGGAGAGTGACCAGTGGGCAAATAATAATCAGTTTGCCAAAAATGGTTTAATATCGTTTGGAAACCGAGTTAGCGGTCTCGCTACTAGTGCTGCCTGTTTACAGAGCGGTCCAGCAGCGAGCTCTCGAGTACTATCTACACACAACACTCTCCTCCATATTGGTTTCAATAGAAAACAAAATCAGCGCTAGCATGCACATTCTTAATGTGTTAGCTAGTTAATCTAACAAAAGCGCAATGTATATGGAAAAGCATTATTATATTTCTGTAGATGGCTAGATACCCGCTGTAACTAGTTATGATGACATTATTTCCTAACACAAACGTGCAGGGAGCGAAGACTAGCAAGGATAGAATGCAACTCACCTCAAAACGAGTTATTCGAGAGGAAAAATTGTGTCTTTCTTCAAATGTTGATATTTGATTACCAAAATAACTCGTTTATAATGTATTATATAATGTTGTTTCGTTTATTATCAATCAAATATGAGCTTGTGTAAGCTAAATATATCGTGTCCGCCCCCTTCGTGTCCGATCTAAAAAATTCTTTGTACACGTGCATCGATTCTACATTGTGTGGATTTCCCAATGTAACCAAAGTTATCTCATGCAGGTGTATCAGATGATTTAGAGATTAGCTAGTCGGTCGATCTGCACAGTGAGTGTACCAGCGAGGATTCTATCCGCTCCCGCTCGAACATGTTCGATTTTAACACATGCGTTTCTACTAAATGCGTATGACTTTCTCCTGTCCATACAATTCTACCTACTAAGGTCAAAAGTGTCGGTGCTGTAACATTTAACATGAAGATAAAATGGCGACTGTTTATTTATTTATTTAAAGGCTTTGCATTTGCCCGGAAACGGATATTACGTCGCGACTGACGCCAAGGAATGATTTTAGTAAATAAAAATGGCATCGATACTGAGCCGAGTTTTCGTTTCTAACGATATGTCGGAGCGCTCAACTCTGAATAGCTAATGTTAGATATCAAATGATTTGTGTCTCTTTCAAAACATGTTTTTAAGAAGACGTTTAAAATATACCCCGACTACATATGAAAGTAACCAGTTAGCCTTTCCCTAGTTGTCATAACATAACATGAGTCATCAGTTTGTTTACCCACACTTCCTAGCTAGACTAACGTTAGTGTTAGTGCATTTCGAATGAATTGTATCAACATTTGTTTTTAGAATGTTGCTACAGTCAAATACTTGTTTTATTTTTTACACAGGAGTTGTTGGTGGTGGAGGAGTTAAACCTATTGCCTTTGTCAATGATATCAAGACGAGGAGGGTGTTTATCTTGAGGGCAAAGGGCAAGTGAATGAATTCATCCCGTCTGCTGTTCCCAACCATGGCTAACAGCAAAATACTAACTGCATTTGAGATGTTATCCATTCGTACAATTTTCACAAAATGTATCGATGCCCTGAAACGTTGTCCTCATGTGACTGAGTGCTTTAGTGAGACTTGAGCGGTGCCACATGTGGAAGAGAAGCATTGGCTGGGTTTTTCCCCCTTTGTTGACTCGTTGATATTGATTCTTGCATTTTGTGGTTTCTTCGTTGTTTGGCAAATGTTTCATGTGCAGTGTAGCCTACGGAGGGATGATTAAGAACCACGAAGAAGATGTACATTAGAGCCCGACCGATATGGGAATTTGGGTTCCGATACCAGTACCGTTTTTAGAGAGGCAGCTAAATCACCGATATATATTTTTTACACAAATTGTACTCCAACGGATTAACATATACTCTAAATGATGATTAAGAATCACGAAGAAGATGTAAGTTACCCTCATGCTCTCCTCATTTACCCTGACACTTCTCCACTGTATGGTCTGGTTAACAAAACTGTTTGGTGAAAAAACGATATACGGGTAAATCCTGTTAACCGGTACCTTTTGAAAAAAATATTTCCGATGTTTCATTTTTTAAACATTTAATCAGAAAAGGGATATGTTTAACTGTCTGAAAAACATATTTTCCAAGCTCAAGCACTTAAATCCTTATAATTATGGGCATTTGGTTCAAACATGGACCATGACAGTATTCCACCCTGTTAGGGCAAATGAATAACAATCACAAAGTGTTAAATTTAAATATGTAACAATAATTACATTTTCTTGTGCATTATGTGTCCCTTGTTCTAATATATTTGTTTATTGACTAAAAATAATTACCAAACAATTTTGTATATGTGTTCATTGTGTTTTGTTTACTGTGAACCGAGTTTGTCTCTAATAAAAAAAAAAAAGGCAAATAACAAAAGAACTCAGTAAACAATTACATGTTCAATTAATCCCTTCAATCTCTGCAAGTAAACACAATAACACACAAAATATTTTAAACTATTGTTTTTTTTTTTTTTTAATTGTTCAGCTAACAAGGTGGGTCTCCCCGTCGTCATGCGGCTCACATCATCCCTTAAGTAGAATGATTCTATACTTTGCTTACACTCTGGTGTTACTCTATCTATTGATGCTCTTTTCTTTGAAAAGCCTAGAGCTTTTTGAGCTAGCCTCTGCAGTCGGTATTTCTTGACAATGTTTCCACAGGTGGCTTTGCTTTTGTCAGATTCTTCTTGTGGCCCGGTATATTTGTCTTAATTCTTCCACTACAGATGCATGTAGCAGCAGTTTCCTGCGTACGGAGGGATGGATAGGATGTATAAGCATTTTATTAAGTTGTGTGCGTGGAGATTTGATTTTTTTATCCTTTTGTGTTGTGCAGTTGCCATCTTTTCTTGCACTTTTTTTTTTTCCAAGGCAGCTTGCAGTTTTTAAACTTTTTTCAAGAGCATTCTCTTGTTTCTATCTTTCTGGAGTTGACCTTCTCGTTTTTGTCTGAAATAGAGGAAAACAGCACACAGACACGCACACACACTTAATCAGTGAATATAATCCGCTCAATCCACCAATCAGATAAGTATGTTACCAATAAACCAACCACTTATTTCACAAAACAATTAAATGTAATAACTCAAAAGAAGAAAATAGTTCCTACTCTTAACAGTTCTAACCTTGAGGGCCCTGCCACTGGTTCTAGTTCAGGGGATGCAGTTGGAGTTGCAGGGGGAATAGTGGTATAGCTGCTCTGGCTTCCTTTCTGGATTTTGCATCCCTCTTCCTTTCCATTTTTTTTCCTTTGTGGACGTTTCTCTCGCTCACTGAAGTCTGCTATTCCTGAGGTCTGTCTTTCTGCCACTTATCCTTCTCTTTCTGGAGGTACACTGCTCTCCTGTCTGGGTCAGCATCTCTCCTCTCTCTGTAACGCCTCTGCATTTCTGCAGCGCTTAGAGCTGGAGCCATTTCCTAACAAATGTTTACCATTTTGTTAACTTTAATTTATACAATTTGTAAATTGAACACCAAAAAAATACAACACCTGGCTATAATTATTTAATTCATATACAAAGCCCTCCATAACATTAAGGGACAGTGAATTATTTTTTAGATTGTGTTCTCCAAAATGTAACCAATTTGTATGCCGTTAAACTACAGAAGTATTGGATTCACCATTTAGAAATGATAACAGTTTTTTTTACATAGTTCCCCTATTTCAGGGCTCCTAGAAATATAGGGACACATTAACATAATGTGAAAAGTAGTCATGTTTATTATTTGGTTGCATATCCTTTACATGCCAGAGAAGAGCCAAAAAAAGATAAAAATCTCATATGCAGGGCACTGTATATTAAATTACATACATAGTTAACAGTTGCAAGCACGCAACATCAAATATTATATTTATCTTATTATAAACCATTTGTTTACTACATTGTCTATCAATATGTCCACCCTGTAAGGTGCATGTTCCACCCGGTTAGGTTTACACAACTAACAGGGTGGATTTCTTTCAGAAATGTTAGCCCTAGCTCTGAGTGATCATGATCTAGCTAGCATGAGTTCCTACATGTGAACAGCATTTTACTTCTAATATAAAAAACATTTTTGAAACTATGGAATGTTATACATTTTCTTAATAAAGTAGCCTAACAGGGTGGAACTTTAAGGTTTTGACAAACAGGTTGACAATATAAAACTTCTTCTTAAAAAACCGACAGTTCATACTTACTTCAGTTGATTCAGTTGAATTCCCGCCACAGGAAATGATGTCATTTCATGAACATTATGTAATGGGAAGTGTAGGCTGATTTTTTCAAGCAGAAAAACTACAAACTAAAAGGGTGGAAAATTATTTCTGGGACACACAGTAAATCAGAATTTGTTTTATTAATAAAAACAAAATTCATGAAAAATATGCATGATTACAACGATTTTAATTTGGTCTATAAAATAATGAGCAAATCATCTGAGTATTTTATTATTTAATGACTAATATTCATTGTAAATGTTGATCATTTGTGCCGGGGACATGGCAAAACGAACATGTGTGCCAAATACAAAGTGGTTAAAATAATATCTTTAAAACCTATTTTTTATATGTATATGATAAGGAAGACCTAAACCTATAATTTTTTGAATAAACTTTTGAAATATTTTACATCAAATATGAAGTAGGATTTCCTCGGGACATTAAAAGGCACCGGTTAACAGGATTGACTCATACAGTAGTTTGTCGAGCTATCCATGGGAGAATCTCAATTGCATTCTCCTCGTGTCCTCTCTCCTCGCCTCGTTCTCAAAATCCATTGGATAATAAATATAAAGGTCCCGCCCCTCTGACCTAATCATCCAATGGGTTTTGAGAAGGAGACGAGGTGAGAGGATCCAAGGAGACTCAATTGAGATTGTCCCCATGACTTGGAACCATCAACACACATGTTGTCTCACTTTCTCCTAGCGTTGCTAGCTGTTGATTCACAAATTAAACTACACAAACTGCATGCAGTTCCCTGTTAGTGAAAGCACTATTTTGTTTGTCTCTGCAGGAGTTTGTTACTGTGCGGGTCCAAGACCCTCGGGTTCAGAATGACGGTTATTGGAACTCGTACATGGATTTCAAGATATTCCTTCACGTGAGTATCCAGTATCAAAGGGTTGACCCAACCTGTTGCTGACAGGATAGAGTGAGAAAATCACAGCACGGATTACAGAAATTATTGAATGCAATTTAAATGTTAATCGTAGAACATGTCAGCTTCAATACCCTAATGCAGCATTTCTCTATCCTGGTCCGGGGGGGCACACATTTGATTCAATTTGTCAACTCATCACCAAGCTAGCTTGACTTGCTATAAATTTAGAGAAACAAGTTGAGGAAAAAGTAATTAAACAAAACATGTTTTATTATAACCTGAAACTATAGTAATCCTGTCTTGAATGAAAAGATAATATTTTGCAATCTCCCCAAATAAATGCATTTATAAAATACCCCATGTCAGGGCCATTAGACATTGTTTGGGCCAGTAGGTTTTTGAGTAAATCGATCTAAATCAATGTAAGAACATGCTAATATAAATATTCACATGGAAATCTGTCGCTATTTGGATGGAAACCTAGCTAATGAGAAACCATCAGTGGTAGAGGTATTTCTATCCTTTAGCATAGCGTGGTTGTTAATCTAAGGTTTATGTTTTGGGTAAGAACGCACAGTCACTGTGCGTGCCTGTTTACAGAGCGGTCCAGCAGCGAGCTTGAAGCAGTTCCTGATAAAACTAGAATACGTTTCCTAGGAGAGATAATATTTTCTAGAGCAGAATGTTATCAATGAGAAACCCTCAGTTCAATGGGTAATTGATTATGGCTCAAGACTAAATGGCTTCTCGGAAGCAGGGTGTGTCTCGGTCTGCGGCAAGACTGGTTGATGCTTCAGAATTTGTTAAGTGGTGAATTGTGGTGATTTTGGTTGGATTCTCCTGCTATGTTGTGCAGTGTCAACAGCAAATGTACAACAACGACAAAATAATATACACTGAGTATGCCAAACATAAGGAACACCTTCCTAATAGCGAGTTGATAGTTATCAATACTAGAGACAAAGGTGGTTTGGGCTAAAGCTGGGACGATAAACCTACAATTTCTGACACCAACATTGCCCTTTTACCGAAGCAATTGTTCTTACCATTATTTGGAGGTCAGGATTATTTTTCATTCGCCGAAACGGCTATAATTGTGCGCTGAAATTGTTATTTTTGGGCACTGGAAAAAGTCAGCCTAGAGCCCTGCCGCTAATGGAAAGTAACTGTGCATTTTTAAAAAGTTGTATTTATCGCTATCGCGCAAAGTGAATACATTTATCGCAATGTGACTTTTGGTGGTGTCTGTATCCACAGGACGTAATGGTGCCCCCTCTCTTTTTACTCACAGACCAACAGCAAGGCCTTCACAGCGAAGACATCATGTGTGCGCCGGCGCTACAGTGAGTTTGTCTGGCTCAAGAAGAGGATGCAGAAGAACACTGGCTTGGTGTAAGTCATAGCAATGTCCCCCAATGTGCATGGCTTAACTACATGTTTTGAAAAAAATCATTTGGAACACCAATGTTAAGTTAAGTTGTCCTATTCTGCGAGCTATGGGTTATTTTCTGTCCCTGTCTGTCCTATAGACCCGTCCCAGACCTGCCCAGCAAGCCCTTCTTCTTCTTTAGTGGTGAGGACTTCCTGGAGAAGAGGAGGAAAGGCCTGCAGTCCTTCCTGGACAAGTCAGTTCCTCTCCCAAGTTAATAATTAGCAATGACTTATATTATAGTACTTGGTTGTTCCCTCTTAGCATCACATTGGCATACCTTGTGTTTGTTGTTCTTCAGAGTGTGCAGCATGACAGTGTGTCTGTCAGACAGCCAGCTCCACCTCTTTCTGCAAACCCAACTGCCGGTTGGTCACATCCTGGACTGTGTGCAGGGCCACACCCCCTACACTGTGACAGAGGCCATCCTCACCTACGGCTCATCCAATCAGGGGTGGGTTCCGGAAGAGGACTCGACCCAGGACACGAGTCTTACTCCAGTTCCTTATGAGTCCGTGGAGAGGTAAGATTGGAGTGCCAACAAATCAAACAGCACAACTGTCCACACAGGCACAAACAAGGTGTAGTTTTGAGTATAAACTCCTGGTGTGCTCCTGAATAGACTTGTGTTCAATGAACACATTGTTTTAGGCCAGTATTCAATCCAGTCCGCATAAATAATTTCAGATTGAGCCGACATCTGCAGTGTTTACTTTAAATGCGAACTCCGCAACCGCGGTAATATTATAATAATTAATATAAATGGTGCATTGCCCGAAAAGGGGCACTTGGATTGAATCCCGGGAGATGCAACATTTGGTAACAGAATGACGGCATAAATAGCACAAACCATCATTCTATTACCAAACTTTGCATCTGCACTGTTCAAGTAAATAGTTTTTTGTTAAAATTGTTAAAAGTAGTCCTTGTGCATAGAGTTGTATGGTTTGTTTAACTTTGCAATCATTGTATATATATATATATATATATATATATATATATATATATTTGTTTTTGTTTTTTACATATATTTTAAAGTGAAAAATATTTGTATTTCAGGTTTTACATGTCAGTATAAAGGTAATGTTGAGTATTGTTACTTCATGGCCTTCTCATTCCCACAGCCCTGCTCCTCATCTACCTACCCTGCAATGTGAAGAGCCCCTTACTCCTGTGAACCTCACCTCCAGTGAGCCAGAGCCCCTCAACCCTGTGAACCTCACCTCCAGTGAGCCAGAGCCCCTCAACCCTGTGGACCTCACCTCCAGTGAGCCAGAGCCCCTCACTCCTGTGAACCTCGCCTTCAGTGAGCCAGAACCCCTCAACCCTGTGGACCTCGCCTCCAGTGAGCCAGAGCCCCTCAACCCTGTGAACCTTGCCTCCAGTGAGCCAGAGGGCCTACAGACTGAGAAGTTCCTAGCTGACGCCCATGACATAGATGCTGTTGAGTTACAGCTCAGTGAGACTGAGACCCCTCCCCCAGAGGTCACCCAGGAGGACCACGATGTAGTCCAGGTAGAGGCCGTCCTGGAGACAAACAGCCCATTGGAGACTATCTTTAAGTGGGACGGCCATGAAGAATCTACTCCAGAAAGGCTTGACCAAGAGGAGGTGATCCACCACCAAGGGGATTGTCAACAGCTGACACTTGTGGAAGTCCACGGTGAAAAGGACACAGGCTTGGAGGAGAAGTGTGTAACAGAGGTAAAGAATGAGATGGTCATTAAGGAGGAGAGCCATGCTGACATAACTTCAGAGACAATCCTTTCCGAAGAGAGTAGCCCAGAGCTAGACATCCATGAGGAAACTCCTCAAGATGGAGATGGCCTTAGGGAGACCGTTCTAGAGGACCTTAACCCTGCGGAGGAAGCTCAAGAAAGCATCAGTTCATGAGAAGACTACCTCAGAAAGGGACAGTAACAAAGGCACAGTAACAACTATTGAGCTGGACAGCCAAGGACACACAGATGAGAAACTCCCACATAGAGATCAGCCTAGAGGAAGACTGCCATGAGATCCCAACCGAAGAGGTGGAAAGTGTTGATGACTCAACCCAAGAGATAGAAAATTGAGATGTTGCAACCCAAAATGTAAAAGTCGATGACTCTTTCAACAAGAAGATGATCAGCTAGACACAACCGAAGAGGTTGAAAGTGACGAGGAAATTAATGGAGAGGATGAGGAGAGTCTTGGGAATGGGGAGACAACATCCGATGGGATTAATAAGGAGAGTGACAACAACAATAATAATGAAAATACAACACGAGACAAATGGCTACATGGAGACCGCTCCAGAGAAGGGAAATCACCAAACAGACCACACAGAGGCAGAAGAAGTCCGCAACAACACATACATTCTAAAGCTTCAAACGTACCAAAAATAAAAATCACACCTGAGGTACCCAGTGCTCAGGGGACCAATGATGTCAAAGTCGGTGAGGGAATTAGTCTGTTTAACTCAACCGACTGTTGCCCCAATGGCATTAATGTGACAAATATTTTGGCAGTTAATTCGTATGCCTTCTGAACGCTGTGTGATCCAGAACTGTGTCACCGTTAAAGTGTGATTACATGTTTGGAGTGGGTGAAACTTACTCAAGACACTTACAACTTATCATGCAATCAACTTTGACTGCGTTGTATTCATAACTTCTGGGGGGAAAAAGTGTAATTCTGCATACATTCCCTTAGGTATACTGCATTGCTGTTGTGGGGCGGTTTCTGGGTTCAGCTTGATGAAACGGATGAGTGTTGTTCCACCTAAAAGCACAAGAAAGAGGATTTCGACACTCACAATCTGATTGTGCTGAAATTGTTAGAAACATAAATTGCATTCCTGAAACATTATTTTGTGGAAATATAATTTGGTCTCTGAGAAATTAAGCAAATTGGTTGTTGTATTTATGTATTTATTGGAGTCATAAGATCATCAATAAATATAGTACCCTAACATTCTATTAGAACCATAATTCTTCCTGACAAATGAGTAAGATGTGATCAAAATCCACCCATGGACCCCTCCCACACCACTAATCCCACCCCAATTTAGATAGATAGATAGGATAGGTACTTTATTGATCCCAGAGGGGAAATTTCTTCGTCAAGCAGCCACGAAAAAACACAGGGCAGGTGCAAAATGCCAGAATGAAAATACACAAAAGACAGATACACAATACATAGAGCGGCAGTATGAAAAAGTATAAAAATACACGTCTGGAGTGCAAAAAGCTATAAAAAGGCATTGCATAGTATGGGTGAATGGATGAATATGTACACTATACATTGTTACAGTGTTAGCTGAAAAAAAAAAGATACAAATATTGCAAGTTGATATAGATAAATAAGGAGTATTTGCATGGTTAACTATACTATACAGGTCGATGGCAGAAAAATACTTAAATTGCTAAATGTGCGTATGATATAAGTGAGGGTAATAATAGTATACAGTCTGGTTAAATTAACAGGTAAGTGAATATTTTGCATGGTAAATTAACTGTACAGGTAAATTGAAGTCGCTTGGAGCTGCGCCTTGGTAGTGCTTTTTCATCCTATGTAATGTATTCCCTGTGAATAATTAGCCATTGAAGTCGCTTGAATTATTTAGCATGTCAGTGTGAAATGACCAGGTTTTGGCCACTAGATATCACTGTTCCTGCTACTACCACACCATGTCATCAGTTTTGCTGGTCTCCTGTGTTTACAACTTTGGGAAGAAAACCAAAAGCTTTTGCTTATGGTCATCCACAATTCAAGCCAGTCCTCCATGAAAGCAGTTCAGTTTGCCCTTCTCTTAGACTTAATATGTGTCTCTCTCTGTGTGTGGTTTATTCCCTTCAAAAAAGGTCTGCATTAGTTAGACCATTCCTGGTGAAAAAGCAAACCAATAGGCTACAGCAGTTCTAATGGTTTAAATTGTATGGTCTTCAATGGTAAAAGTCCCAACCCAAACACACTGTACAGTGTTTTGCACTGGTGTTGGGTTTAATGGTAAATGCCACTAATCACACTATATACAGCGATGATTTCTAATAGTTATGACTGCCATGCAGTGGTTTATAATTGTATTATTTTATTAGGGTTGTCACAACATTAGTCACTAGCCCATTTCTCCATAAAACCTTTGGCCTTGTAGAAAGTCTTCATATTTGTTGCACTATTCAAGGAGAGTTGGGTTGAAGCATTCGGTTGCTAAGAAGAAAACAAACTCAATTGCTTTCGTGGAGGACTGGCTTGACTTGTGAGGATGACGACCATTTATTTTCATTATGAGCAAAAGCTATTGGTTTTGAAAAGTTGAAAAGAAACTGTTGTGATCCATTTAATAAACACAAGAGACCAGCAACATGGATGTGGCCGTATCAGGAACAGCAACATCTAGTGGGCAAAACTGACACTCACATTTATGGTAAATAATACAGAAATGATTTCTGAACTATCTGAGATGGTGGCTGTCATGGCTTGCTGAAATGACATGGAAGGACTCACGAGGCTTTGTGTTTCTCATGTCTGTCTTGTCAGCCATGATAGCCAGTTGAACCAAGGCTACATGGACACTAGCTTTACTAACCTCTCTGTCCTCGGGGTGGAGTTAGATATAGTATAGTAAACCATACTCAATCATTGTCAACATGTTACACATTGGCGGATTTAGGAATGGGCGACATGGGCAGCCACACAGGGCGGCATCTTGCTCATTTGCACGTCACGTCAATTATATAATGTCACCGTGTGGGACTGTGGTTCAATTAACCTTGTCGGAGTGGGCGCCCACTCAGAAGTGGGAGGGGGCGGGGGTAGGTTGACCTCAGGTCTCCCCACTGGAAGTCCGAGGCAGGGGGAGCGGGGGAATCGACCAAATAGCGCACATATAACTTTGTACAGTACTAGTGCAATTAGTAAAATCAGTCACACTACCAAATAAACCACAATTCATTCATAATACTGTGAATATATAGTTTCACAGACATATTGTTGCATTTTTTTCTGGTTTGTGTGAAATTGTTAAGAATAATATAAAACCAGTCTGCACACCACCAAGGTGAATTGGTTTAGTCTTGACTCTTGGTTGACAGTGTTGGGGGATGGGTAATGTATTGATGGTCGAGTGCCAAATCAACACAAATGGATAAAAAAAGGTCTAAGCCATCAGGTGCCCAGTTTTAGGAAAAAGAGGAAAGAAGAAGAGGAGGAACGCGCAAAAGATAAAGGTATGCAGCTATGTCATCTCTTTAGGAGTATAATATTATGCATGTAATGAAATAGGCTAGTATAACACTTATGTTTGTTAGCCTATGTTGCTATGTTGCTTGCTATGCTATTACACATAGGGTGACAATATTCAATTTTCTGTCCAACTAGCTTACATACAGTTGAACTCGGAAGTTTACATACTCTTAGGTTGAAGTCATTAAAACTCATTTTTCAAACACTACACAGATTTCATGTTAAGAAATGATAGTTTTGGCAAGTTGGTTAGGACATCTACTTAATTCTAGATGTAATTCTGTAATTCTGCCAACAATTGTTTACAGACATTATTTCACTTGTAATTCGCTATATCACAATTCCAGTGGGTCAGAAGTTTACATACACTAAGTTGACTGTGCCTTTAAACAGCTTGGGAAATTCCAGAAAATTATGTCATGGAAGCTTCTGATAGGCTAATTGACATCATTTGAGTCAATTGGAGGTGTACCTGTGGATGTATTTAAAGGCCTACCTTCAAACTCTGTGCCTCTTTGCTTGACATCATGGGAAAATCAAAAGAAATCAGCCAAGACCTCATAAAAAAAATGTGTAGACCTCCACAAGTCTGGTTCATCCTTGGGAGCAATTTCCAAACGCCTGAAGGATGAAAAAAAAAAAAAAAGGGGAGGCTTGCAAGCTGAAGAACACCATCCCAACCGTGAAGCACGGGGGTGGCAGCATTGTGTTGTGGGGGTGCTTTGCTGCAGGAAGGACTGGTGCACTTCACAAATTAGATGGCATCATGAGGAAGGAAAATTATGTGGATATATTGAAGCAACATCTCAAGACATCAGTCAGGAAGTTAAAGCTTGGTCGGAAATGGGTCTTCCAAATGGACCACAAGCATACTTCCAAAGTTGTGGCAAAGTGGCTTAAGGAAAACAATGTCAAGGTATTGGAAAGCCCTGACCTCAAGCCTATAGAAACTGAAAAAGCGTGTGTGAGCAAGGAGGCCTACAAACCTGACTCAGTTACACCAGTTTTGTCAGGAGGAATGGGCCAAAATTCACCCAACTATTTGTGGGAAGCTTGTGGAAGGCTACCCAAAACGCTTGACCCAAGTTAAACAATTTAAAGGCAATGCTACCAAATACTAATTGAGTGTATGTAAACTTCTGACCCACTGGGAATGTGATGAAATACATTATTTTATTATTAATGGGTATGTACAGTCGTGGTCAAAAGTTTTGAGAATGACACAAGTATTGGTCTCCACAAAGTTTGCTGCCTCAGTGTTGATGATGGCTATTTGCATATACTCCAGAACGTCATGAAGAGTGATCAGATGTATTGTAATTAATTGCAAAGTCCCTCTTTGCCATGAAAATGACCTTAATCCCCCCAAAAACAGTTCCACTGCATTTCAGCCCTGCCACAAAAGGACCAGCTGCCATCATGTCAGTGATTGTCTCGTTAACACAGGTGAGAGTGATGACGAGGACAAGGCTGAAGATCACTCTGTCATGCTGATTGAGTCAGAATAACAGACTGGACGCTTTAAAAGGAGGATGGTGCTTGAAATCATTGTTCTTCCTCTGCCAACCATGGTTACCTGCAAGGAAACACGTGCCGTCATCATTGCTTAGCAATGCTTGCTCAGGAATGGCAGCAAGCAGGTGTGCGTCTGCACGCACAGAGAGGCGAAGACTTTTGGAGGATGGCCTGGTGTCAAGAAGGGCAGCAAAGAAGCCACTTCTCTCCAGGAAAAACATCAGGGACAGACTGATATTCTGCAAAAGGTACAGGGATTGAACTGCTGAGGATTGGGGCCTTTCCGATTGTTTGGGCCATCCGGAAAACACCTTGTCCAGAGAAGACAAGGTCAGTGCTACCATCAGTCCTGTGTCATGCCAACAGTAAAGAATCCTCAGACCATTCATGTGTGGGGTTGCTTCTCAGCCAAGGGAGTGGGCTCACTCACAATTTTGCCTAAGAACACAGCCATGAATAAAGAATGGTACCAACACATCCTCTGAGAGTAACTTCTCCCAACCATCCAAGAACAGTTTGGTGACGACCAATGCCTTTTCCAGCATGATGGAGCACCTTGCAATAAGGAAAAAGTGATAACTAAGTGGCTCGGGGAACAAAACATCGACATTTTGGGTCCATGGCCAGGAAACTCCCCAGACCTTAATCCCATTGAGAACTTGTGGTCGATCCTCAAGAGGCGGGTGGACAAACAAAAACCCACAACTTCTGACAAACTCCAAGCATCAATTATGCAAGAATGGCCTGCCATCAGTCAGGATGTGGCCCAGAAGTTAATTGACAGCATGCCAGGGCGGATTGCAGAAGTCTTGAAAAAGAAGGGTCAACACTGCAAATATTGACTCTTTGCATAAACTGAATGTCATTGTCAATGAAAGCCTTTGACACTTATGGAATACTTGTAATTATACTTCAGTGTATCATAGTAACTACTGACATAAAGATCTAAGAACACTGAAGCAGCAAACTTTGTGGAGACCAATATTTGTGTCATTCTCAAAAAGTTTGGCCACGACTGTACCATAGTAACTACTGACATAAAGATCTAAGAACACTGAAGCAGCCAACTTTGTGGAGACCAATACTTGTCATTCTCAAAACTTTTGACCACGACTGTATGTGTGATGTTCCACCACTATAAATGCTGTGAATAACGTGTGTAAACTAATGCCCATGTGCTCTCCATTAGAAATGCCTGTAGCAGCATCCCCACCAAATCCTGCTGCTGAGGATGAACCACTGTCTACAGACCCTGCTGACTGGCCTTCAGTTCTGACTGACAGAATTCGGACACAAGAGTGATGGAAGACGTTGCCACCACCAGTATTTCAGGAAGACCTTGGTGAGTGGTGAAAAAATCCCTAGAAGTTAGTTAGTTAATTCTGAAAGAACAGCCTCTTCTGCTTCTGCTGCAAACTCTCTTTTCTAAGAAGAAAATTAATTTAGCAAACTCAGGACTGACAGACTGGAAACATGCAAGTTCTTTGCTGACTTCACACGACAGCAGTCCAGAACACCAAAACTGCATGAAAACATGGAAAGAACTGGCAATGAGGATAAAAAAAAAAACAATTGATAAGCATGAGACGGCACTTATGGAGGCTGAGAGATGGAGAGAGCTGTTGACACGTCTGACTGGTATTGTGCAGTCTCTGGCAATTAGAAATCTGGCACTAAGGGGACACACTGAAACACTGCACTCTCCATCAAATGGAAGTTTCCTCAAAGAGGTTGAACTGATGGCACAATTTGATCCAGTCATGAAAGAGCACCTTAACCGTGTCCAAAAAGGGACCTCGAGTCACACCACCAGCTACCTTAGCCACCAAATACAGAATGAACACATTGATTTGTTGAGCAGCAAGGTCATTTCAATATTGGTGAGTGACATCAAGCTGGCAAAATTCTTCTCTATCATTCTAGATTGCACCTCAAGTGTCAGCCACACTGAACAGTTGTCAGTTGTGATTAGAATTGTGTCACTGAAGGAAGAGCCCCACATAAAGGAACGTTTTATGGGGTTTTTGGAGGCATAGGAGTCCACGGGCCAATATTTGGCATCCTTGATTCTCAAAAGATTAGAGGAGCTAAAAATTCCTTTTGAGGACTGCAGAGGACAGTCTTATGATAATGGGGCCAACATGAGAGGCAAAAACAAAGGTGACCAAGCCAGCTCTATTAGTGGGGCTCACACATTGAACCTGGTTATGGCTGATGCTGCTAAAAGTTCTGGCGATGCCACAGGTTACTTTGGCATCTTACACAAACTGTTCTTAGCCTCCACACAGCGATGGGCCATCCTGAAAAAACATGTGGACATCACTTTGAAGATTTGGACTGAGACAAGGTGGGAGAGTAAAGTTAAGAGTGTCGAAACACTGAGGTATCAGGCAGCAGCGGTGAGAGAGGCACTGATTAAGGTGAGGGATCAAACCCTGTGATAAAGGTTGAGGCCCAGTCCTTGTCAGAGGAGGTGGGATCATACCGCTTCAGCATCTGTACAGTGGTGTGGTATGATATCTTGAGCCAGATCCAACATGTGAGCAAGCTGATGCAGTCTCCCAGCATGCATGTGGATGTTGCAGTCAGTCTTCTCAAAGACAGAGAGAGGGCTCAGCAACTACAGGGCAACAGGCTTTGTGACGGCACAAACGTCAGCAAAGGATATTTGCGAGGGTATGAATGTAGAGGCCGTTCTACAACAAAAAAGGCTGAGGTCCTCAAAGCAGCACTTTCTTTTTGTTGGGGGGGGGGCGACATACAAGCTAGAACCGCCACTGATACACCAATGCAGTCAGAGCTAACATATGCTTTTAGTGTCTTCACAGGGTTACAAAGTTACTTACATGTTTTTATTTTTTATTTCAACACTGACAAAAGGAACTCTATTATTTATGAGAACATACTGTTTTAAACAGCAATTATGTTTTGTGTAGGTAGACACCTACGTTGGATATAATTGTTCAGGATACTTGTAGTGTATTGGAAATTATGACAGGATCACTGTGTTCTAATGGGTATGTGAAACATGATATGTGGTGGGCTATTAGAGGAAGCATAGAGTAGAGGGTCCACTATAGCCAACCTTCTGTTAGACCACATTGTCTGACAACTGTAACATTTCTGGTATCATTTCTGGTATCATGCTTCCCTATATTATTTTATTTGGCTATGTTTGTCCTCCTATTCAGCATTTTAAGTGGCATAAAAGATGTTTGAAGTACCCACTACCACTGTTTTGTTTTTTCACTTATGTAGTCCGCACAAGAATGTACAAGGGCAATATATCAACCTACAAATAGTCAAAAACAAACTATGAATGCACCTATTGACAACAATGTTTCTTTGGAATATAATTTTAATTTGAAATATTAATTTTCCCCCACCTGAACTTTGCATCTGAGTCTATTTTAGTGCATGACATTAATTGACATTTGTATTGCCATAGACTTTCATATGCACAGTCAAACATGTTCTTATGTACATCATATTGTGGAATTTAAATATCTTAACAAAATATTTGTACAAGATCAACAATTTAAAAAAAAATGCAAATAATCAGGTATTCCAATATCAAACTTTTCACTTTTCACAGTAGTTCATTGACTTGTGTGAAACAAGATATGGGAGCAAAGCTGACCCCTTGTGGCCTACATATTTTATGTCAGCATCGGAATTTAATTTAACCTTTTATTTAACTAGTCAGTTAAGAACAAATTCTTATTTACAATGACTGCCTACACCGGCCAAACTAGGACAGCGCTAGGCCAATTGTGCGCCGCCCTATGGGACTCCCAATCACGGCCGGTTGTGATACAGTCTGAATAACAAGCACTGTAGCCTCAGACACAAGGCTGTTGAAGGCACTAGTTAGTATGCTTCAAAATATTGAATAGCCTGCCCCCCAGTTCACTCGGGTGAGGATTTCCTATTTTAGTCACAGGGGCATAATGTTTCCTCAATGTCTGGCCATTTCCATTCACACAAATACATTGGAAACAACTGAACAGAGGAAACCTTTTTGACATCAGAATTATCCATAATTTGATGTGTACACCAAAGGCCTCAGAAGCACCGTGGTAATGTAATTTATGCATGGAAATGAAGCATATCATTACAAAAACATTATACTAACAGCATTGCATTACATTATATTACAAAATAATCAAAAAGCTCAGTTTGTCATCAATCTCGAAGTGTTCAGTGTCGGGGATTGGGAACGCAGTCAGTCACATCACTCAACTGTGAAAGTAAGGCACAATACAAAGAAATTGTCAGAGAGTAGCTTTAGTAGTGCAGCATGATACTGTATGTTTTGCTATAATTAAGCATTACTGAGCATATCAGTATCCCTTATAATGCTGATAAAATGTCACACCTTGGGTCTATGCAGTAATTGCAGTTCTACTTTCAGCCACCAGCTGTCTTAAATGGCCAGTCCGCCGCTGTGAATATACACCTCTCCTGCTATCTCAATGTTTATCTCAATGGGTGTCAGGAGGCCTGTTATGGTACATTAGCCCATTATATTAGTCTGTAGTCATAACGATATGAGAGTGCTCCAGTACCTCTTGGAGCTCAGAGGATGTAGGCAGGGTGGAGGAAGTCTTTAGGGACGATACCGACGGTACCGTTTAGCTCTCCGACCCACCAGCCATTGATGTTATACTCCTGGAACATAGAGCAACACAAGCAGGGTGAGGAGGAGGAACAAGCACAACGATGCTCAGTAGACCATGGGAGAATCTCAATCTCCTCGACGCCTCCTCAAAACCAGGAGGTCCTTTCCCTCTGAACTTCTCCTCCAGTGGGTTTTGAGGAGAGAGGACGCGAGAAGTATGCAAATGAAATTCTCCCTGTGTTATCATAGGTTTATAACAGAATTTAGCATTGCCTCAAAAACGACTATTGATACCTTGTGTTGTCATTATTGGGGTACAGCATCTGAAACCCCAAGGCTAGCTTCTATCTATCGATCAATCCATTTGTATGGGGTTCACGTGTGTATAATGTATGTTTGTAGAACCTTTGCTCCCTCTCCTGGCTGTCTCTCTGGGCACTGCTGTGATAGATCTCACATCCTCAGTCATCGGCCCATCGTCTAATACAGAGAGCTCTGACACCTCACTACAGAGCCAGAGGAATGAGAAACAGACCTACTCCTAATGACTGGTGACTGGACGGAGATGATGTATAGGCTAGTTAGAGCTCACTGAGCAGAGTGATGGCCCAGGCCTGACATGTTCTTAGAGCAGGTGGATTTAGCTATGATAAGCAGGTCATCCATCCCGACGTGGAGAACAGAGAGAACATTATCATTCTGTCTGCTCGCCCACACACAGAGCCTGGATCCAATAGGATGGCAGGGTAATTGAAGGAGGGTAATTGAAGGTGGAGTACTCCACTAACAATGGCTAATTAATGTGCTTGCTGATTTTACAACTGAAGCAAGCACACACATTTTCTTCAGGAAAGGTACATTTTCTAGTACCCGTGTGCATTTTTAACACATGGCCCTAATATCTGAAGTAATAAAAAAGTTTTATTGTGGAAATCTAGCTTGAATGGTAATCCAAAAAAGGAGAGAAACAGACAGATGGGGGAGCGAAACAGTTTCTCTCCCACGAGGCTGTTGCAGATCCATTTCTCCAACCACTGTGACAGAAAGTTGTATTTATCTCCCTGGCCCATCTGTGCAGCCAGACAGTCCAACGTCCTCCCTGAGAAAGCTCTTTTTGATCATCAGCGCCGCCATTTTAATACAACAGCTACATCGCCACAGTGTTCCAATGGCAGCGAAGGTCTGTCAAGCGTACCGACTCCATCTTCCTCGCTGCTTACTACGGGTTCATCCAGAGTACACCTGCTGGAAAGGGAGGTCTCGTATAGAAAGAAGCACAGGGAGTAAATGTATTCTAATGACAATGGCCTAACTTCAATCTCTCCTACCTCCAACAGATTTACTCACTTTCATTTGGTGTAATGCATATCTGAATTTTGGATAGGATGATCTTTAAGTCTCAGGAGAAAATACACTGGGGTTAAGGATAACAACCTTTCTGTGGGCACCAAGGATGCCATGCCATTTCCATACCAAGACATTGTCCTTGAATTTTAAAATAATCTTGTGGCCCTTCATGGCAGTCTGGGATGTTTTCTGTGCAGTGGCGGGCTTACCATTAGGCAGAAGAGGAACTTGCCTCAGTGCTCACGTCATCATGGGCCTCATGAACTAGGCATAATAAAACCCCAAAATACTAGTAACAAAATACATTTTTTTTAATCTCATAACAGCTGCCTATGAATGAACTATTAAGATATATTGAAGTAAGTTACATTAAGATCAGAGGAGGCTGGTGGGAGGAGCTACAGGAGGACGGATGGAATCAATGGAATGGTACCAAACACATCAAACACATGGAAACAACGTGTGTGACTCCGTTCCATAGATTCCAATACAGCCACTACAATGAGCCCGTCCTCCTATAGCTCCTCCCACCAGCCTCCTCTGGGTAAGCTAGATAAAACAGGACGCACTCTCACAGCTCGATGGTTGATTATATAAAGCCTTACTATAGCCTATACGCCAGTCTGGAGCAAAATAATACAATTGATTTAGGCTACAATAACTATGAATTATTATTACATTAATTATTGTATGCTAAACGTTTCTGATCAGTGAACAAATAAATGAACTACCACCTCCACTTATTTTCCCAGCAAGAGAGAAATTAACCAAATATACAGAAGGAGATTCAGTGAAACAAAATCACATTGATTATCAGACAAGTCACAGGCTTTTGGTTGGGAGTAGGACAGGCTACTACGGGAGTGAATAGCAACTTCCACTTGTTAAGCTACATAACGTGATAGAAATAATGTCTGATCATTATATATATCAGAATAAAAAGACATCACCTCAACATAGCTAACATTTTCCCAGCGTAATTGTAGGCTAACCAAATATCCAAACGGAGATTCAGTGAAAACAAAAATCTGACACTGATTTATCAAGACGAGTCCCCCACGCTTGTCTCAAAGCAGGCGATGGCGCTGTCCCAATCAAAACAGTGAGGACATTTTCAGTTAGTTGACCACACACGGGTATTAGTCTACTTTAAATTTAGTATAAAGATTTCGGAGTTTCAGTAGTACTATAAGCAACAATGATACATGCCTTCGAAAACCTGTCGATGTGTCCTTGAGCAGGGCACTTAACCCTAATTTTCTCCAGGGGCTGATCCTGTAGGTTGGCCGTCATTATAAATAAGAATTTGCCTAGTTAAATAAAGGTTAAATAAATTGCATTTGCCTACTTTATTCCAATATTTTCGTCATTCAGTTAATCATAAATAAGGTGAGTTTGCCTCTCTACACGCTTTTCTAAGACAAGGGCTGTTTCCTCATCTCCTCACATCTCCTTATTCTCAACACCACTTCAAATCAATAGACCTACTTTTCTAGAAATCTGTTTTTTTCCCCCAGGTTCGGGCTTACATTTCTGTGTTGTTGGACCGAGCTCAGACTAGCCTCTGCCAGGGGGCTCCAAATCACTAAGTCCGCCCCTGTTTGAGTGCCCTGGATGTGTATCATATCTGCTACTGTGTATTGGGAGGAGGTGGAGTGAGGAGAGAACAGTGCCATGTTGTGGCGGCTCATTGACCTCCCTGTGACTCCTTCACTGAGAGGGAGCAAATGAACGTGGGCGGAGCTGGCTAAGAGAGATAGAGAGAGAGAGAGAGAGAGAGAGAGAGAGAGAGAGAGAGAGAGAGAGAGAGAGAGAGAGAGAGTGAGCAAGTTGCCATGACAACACCTGCAGTACACCAGCAGAATCGTTTATTTACCACTCAAGGGGCTGGCTAATGGTAGCAGGGGGACAGATTGACAGCTAACGATGCCTGAAGAGGGAGAAGGTTGGTTTGACTGTCTCTCATGCGGGAGGAGCACTTTGTATGCGTGCCAGGTCACTGTGACAGCTACTTTACCCTACTCCCCTTCCCCTTCTCCTCGGGCTATGCATTCACTCCTTTGGTAGAACATCAGGTTCTGCTCACGTTCCATATTCATATTCTGTCTTTTTACTATTTCTCTTGATGTATAAGCAACACATAGACACGGACACAGCAAGCACACCCACATTCACACACGCAGACGCACACAAACACACTTACACAATCACACACGTACAGTACATACACACTCACGTGCACACACGTACGCAGGAGTGCTAATAAGACTGACATGAGGCATCTGCCCTCGGCTACCAGCTGACTGAAGCAGGCCTTGGGCGTGATGGAGCACAGGAAGTCTCTCATTGCCCTGCCGCTGAACCCGCCGCCTGGGTGTTACAATCTCTCCCTCCCTCCCCTCCTCACCGCCTCCCTCCATCTCCCTCCCTTCTTTCTCTCTCTCTCTCTAGCTACCTCTCCCTCTCTCTGTTTCGCTCTCAACGACAAGGAAAGTCATGAGGCGCACACTGCAGTGCTGTGTCTCTCTCCACTAGTCACCCAAACAAAGAAACATGGACACCTCTTACAAACCGCAGCTCCTGATCTATTCAACACCATATCTAGTCAAATCATTTAGCTCACACAGGTGGACTGGACTGCCTTAGGTGTTCTGTAAATATTTTTGTACACAAACATGTATACGACCATTGTGAAAAAAGTTGACTTATTTTGACAGATAGAGATTTGGACACTGTTTTTTAGGGTTGGTGATTTCTTTATAAAAATCTTCAAACTTTTTAGATCCGTATAATAAACAGGCATTGTAATTTAATCAACGAGATGGATTCAAAGTCGAGAGATGACTGAGCATGAGAGCGGGTCTAAAATATGAAAAAATAATGACAAAAAAAACAAAACACAAGCAGCTTCTCTTCTAAAGCCGTCTTGGGATTACAGGATGGCTCTTTAACTTAATAGCAGTTTAAAGTGGATTTGTGCCACTGAGTGTCTGTAATGATAGCTGTTTACGCCGCCCCTCATTTATAATAATTAGACAGAATTGATAGGGGTTGCTAAGACACAGTTCTGGGCTATTGGCTGGGCCTGAATAATGACCTTACTGTAGTTGACCGGTAGATGACCGCTGCCTCCTGCATGACCCCGAACTCCAGACTCTGCTCCCTCTCCCCCTGCTACTTTGGGTGGTAAATAAGATGTCTTTCCCTGTCTATAGCCACAAAAGCCGTGAGGGTATTTAAAAGGGGGGTGTGACAGAGAAAATTATATACAAGGGGGGTTCACACAAAGGGGTAAAGGGTTGTCCCTTTGTCTCTTTCTTGCTTGACTTTCCCCATTTGATTGTTTTTCCTCCCTTTCTCTTTTCTGTGACCACTTTGACATGGTGGGACCTACGGCCAATGGGCCAATTGGGGTTGCCATGGGTTTGAGGCAGTTGAGGATATGGGAATATATGGCCCTATGGAACTAAGAAGGCACTCCCATATTCCTTACACTAATAAAATACAATTTAATACAAACGAATACAACTTAGGTAGGCTACAATACATTTTCTCTAAATTTACAACAAGATAGATGTAATGAGGGCGGCAGGTATCCTAGCGGTTAGAGTGTCGGGCCAGTAATCGAAAGGTCGCTGGTCTGAATACCTGAGCCGACAAGGTGAAAAAATAATAATAAAACTGTCGATGAGTCCTTGAGCAAGGCACTTAACACTTAATTTGCTCCAGGGGCTGACCCTGTAGGTAGGCCTTCATTGTAAATAAGAATTTGTTCTTAACTGACTTGCCTAGTTAAATACAAATAAAAATTAGAATAATCACATCAGTTATTTCTGTTTTAATTGCATTAATAAGGGCTTTTAATTAATTTAATCAATTGTAATTTGTGTTTGTGTTTTTTCCTCTAGCTGCAAACATAACAATTTACTTAGGGTAAAGTTCATGGACACTGGTGACATCCAGCCACTAGATGTCACCAGTGTCCATGTTCTTGTTGGCGCTAACGAGCCATTGAAGACTGGAGGGCGCTGGCATGGAACAGTTTGAAACTGGAGGGCGCCGGCATGGAACTCCCTCGCTCTCTCCCGCTATCTCGCTCTCCCTCTTTCTCTCTCCTTGTGAGGTGCACACCCCGGGTGGACAGAGCAGAGAGATGGCAGTGTTTGCTAGAGTTTAAAGGACCCTTGATGGGTTTACATCGTAAATCTCTCCCCACTCCAACCCTGCCGTTCTGCAAGAGTGCCTTTGGGAATAACGGAATGTGGCAGCTGACCTGTGGAGCTGTGTCTTTTGATTCCGGCTAGCTACATAAAGTATAGTACTGGAATGCAGGACAACCCAACGGATTAGTGAGAAACATGCTTAGGAGTCAAAGATAGGAGATCAAAGATAGCGTTTACTAATTTCAGACAAATTAATGTACAACAAATAGGCCTAACCTGTCAGTTCTGCGTAATGAGTACAAGTTGCGGCTTTACTCATTTATTTACTTTGCCACTGACACACACATACACACACAGCCTTTCCTCACACACAAACACTCTCTCCTCACACACAATCCCCTCACACACAATCCCCTCTCATATATACACACAGTACAAAAAAACCTCCCTTACACCCCCCCCCCCCCCAAACACACAAAATAAACTGCAAAAATGCACCTCTTTACAGTAAGCTCTCGCTAGATCAATAATGATTGATGGGAGCTCTTTGTATAATCCTCATGTTCTACTCAGTTCACAGCCATACGACACAGTGCCTGTGGCTAGCCCCTAGCCTGGTCTGCACTCCGGTAGTCAATCAAATCGCAGCTTCAAAATAACAGTTTGTTAGGACCATTGATTTAGCACTTAGAGCGTGTCCTTTCTACCTTGTAATTATGGTCAGTGTTGACATAGAGCCCATACACCCAGCCTCCATCCAACACCCTAAGCCCTGTTCAGGAGAATTTATGGGTCTTAGTTTTATATGGCCATTTTATGTCTGTGTTCCCCAGTTAGAGCAAGGTTTGAGTTGCAGCAAAGGGCCTGTATTTCATTCGTCGGGGTCAGGGTTCCCAGGAAACCCTGATAAACTAAATAGTCTGCTTCACTGTTGCAGGGAACAGGGATTGCCCTCCCTTAAGGCTCATTAAAACACACAATTGGCACGTAGGGTCCTAATCATGTCATTAATGTCATTCATGAGGGAAATATGATACAAGGTTATGACTCTGAATGGGGCACGGGTGGACTCATGTCACACTAAACCAAAACCTTCCATTCAGAAACAGACAGGAAGGAATCGCCTCTAAATTAATTACAATGAGGCCCTCACTTTTAATTCATTAAGGGACTGTTATAATGCTCTGTTATAATGCTCTGTTATAATGCTCTGTTATAATGCTCTGTTATAATGCTCTGTTGTAGACTATCGTATTATTATGATGACTAAGGGGAACAGCTTGACAAAACAAGAGTCATCTGTGTCATTCAAGTTGTGTACCAGACAGTACAGCTACAACCAGCCAAGAGTTGGTCTATTACAGTGAAAGGTAGGTAACCCAACACCTACACCGAAAGGTAATACTGTAGAACTCTGGTAACGTCTTCTTGATCCACCTCCAACAGATTCCGACCAGGTGGCATTGTTCTTCTTCTATGAAAAATGGAATGGGTTGTTTAGACATTCCACCATTAAACTAGTACCCATAGGACTCTATTTTCAGCTGGCGTTAAACCACGCTTGTTGGCAATTTCAACCTGTCAATGTTGGTACTCTGCTATTTTCCAACCCTTGCACCAGGATTGGTAGTTTACCTGTCTTATATCAGCTCGCTTGCGCTGAGGTGGGAGGGCTGGCAATATTTTAGGCAGTGCTGGTGGGAATATTTAAGACCAACGAAAAGCTGGTCTTAGCTATCTACCCGTGACACACAGTGCCCATATGCTCATGGAACAAGAGAAGAGATGTGTGTTTTGTGCCAGTAACCCTGTTCTTTTTGTGCTACCCAATGCATTCACCAAGTAGGGCAACTAGTAGCCACGCCTATCAATAAAGGCTTTGGCTCCTGAGACTACTTTGAAATAAATCACCCAAAATCTATTAATGGCCCAATGTAGACATATTTATATCAATATCAAAAACAATTTGGGTAACAATTAAGTACCTTACTGTAATAGGTTTACATAAAAATTGACAAAAATCACTGGATGTTTTTATTACTGTTGCTATTACTCGTTACTGTAGCCCATGCTATTTAATAAACTGTAGTATCAATCCACAATGTAATGGGATTCAAATATTATGTGCCCCCAGCAGTGGCGATTTTTTTCATGTAAATCTTTGTGGGGCAAACAAAAAAACATGTTTCTTTAGATGCATGCCAGCAAAGCCACTAGACAATACAACACTAAACAATACATTAATTGCACTATAACAGTGACAAACGGTGCCCACAAACTGTTTGGGCCTACATAAAGGTGTTCCAACAGTAGAGTCCCAATACCTTACCACTGCTACACCTGGCTATCAGCGGAGCCTTGTCTGGCAGCGAAACAGTTCATTCAGCCTCATTTACTACCTTAAAAAAAACATAGCTAATATGGCTGACTTGCTTAAACAAATGTGGTTTCTACTGACAATTGAGATGTACAAACTATGGCATAAGGGGACAACAAGCGGATAAGAGGCAATCCGTAATTTCAACGACGGACGTAGTCAATATTACTATTTGTTCAGCACTTTTGAAATGTAAAGCAACAGAATTCAGAACATGGACCGTTATTACAGTGTACTCCCTGTACACCAAGTCAGAACAGTAGGATAAATAAAGGGGGCATATAAGCAGACAATGAAAGCTCTTACAATACATTTATCTAAAACAGGTTATAGGCTACATGTGCACCACCAAGCAAAATTAAGAGGTGAAAATAGACCAAATTATTAGAGTGAGGCACATTGAACGCCGTTTGGGTATTTGCATGTCAAAAAAGATACACTTCAAATAACACTTCGTGTGTGCTGAATTTGCACGTGTAAGCCAAGCGCCACCACTACTATCAGTAGCACTGTCAAAGCTGTACAAAAAAAGTATTCAAACAATCACACACCCGCCACGAACGATGTGTTTACAATACCGCGTTGGTGAAAATATACCAAATTATTAGGGTGAGGCACATGGGCTACTAACAGCTTACTACACAATATACACTTAGTATTACTTTCTTAGCTACAGTATATATACCTCTCTGGCATCCTACATAACTTATGAAGCAGTGTAAGAGTTTTGCTTCAGTCCCTCTCCAAGCCCCTACCTGGGCTCGAACCAGGGACCCTCTGCACACATCGACAACAGTCACCCTACACAACTGAGCAGCACCATCATCCTCTCACAACTGCACAAACTTGAATGCATAATGCATCCACAAGGCTCATTGCTAACAAAATACCCATATAATCTATACAGTATACATCCATTTAACCACAGGGCATATACAGTAAGACTAAACACTGAAATGCTAAATGTCTGAAATGAGATGACAGAAACAACAGGGTTAGCAGGCTAACAGTTGCTAGCTTGCGGTAAAAACACAAATTAGCATAACAAAAGAGTGCGTCCACAACACATGAATTGTAAGAATTATGAATTCACATTTCTGAAGGACGCACACTGGCCTTGGCTAAAACAAATAATGCTAACTAAAGTTAGTCACAGGAGATGGCTGGAACTTATCACAGGTTGGTTAATTTCTCTAATTACTTCCTTCTCCTCAGTTAGAGATCGCCCAGCATGCTCTGCTCCACATCACCGGTGGGCATCAATAGTCTTTCGTTCAGATACGTTCTATCTATATTTTCTCTATTATTTCTCTTCAAATGACAAGGATTAGCCAGTATACTTTATTCATGATGATGACTGCTAGCTAAGATTGTGAAAGTAAGATGTAGACATGATCAGTCCAATCAAAGCTACTGTACATATAACGTGATTTGATGTTATTTTGGTGGCCAATGACCTTGAGCCTTCTTGGAACTGTACTTGTAATATAACTCTATGGCTGGACCCAAAGGGCTGAAATGTTGGATGTCCACCTTACTAAGGACTTAAAATAGGCGATTGCCAATGTCTCCATGAGTGAGAACATTGAGCCAATCACGACGCTATGCTCCTATTTTCTGCTGGCTCACCCCACCACCACAGAAAGCACTGAGCTAGGCTGAAACACATTTTGGAGCTGCCTTACTCAAGAAAACAAAAAAGAGTTTGTATGCGGCTTTATTAACTCAATTATATATAAAAAAAATTGTACATGGTTTGCAAACTGATAAGTGACACGTATGAATGCCAAGATAACATGCAAAACAGGCAAGCCCCCCCAAAATTAAATATTGATATATACAGTATATATATATTTTTTTTTGTTTATATTTGTTTGCTAAAAATGTGGGTCTGCCCCACCTGCCCTGAATGACGGGTCTTCACTGCCCTCCAGCCGAATTGGAGTTGATCGCAAGGACTGTCAATAACCTACAGAACTTGAGACAACAGCATGCAGTATTAAGTCATGAGATGCGTTGATTGGCCTATTTGGCTAGTGCGTGGCCAAGCCCTCGTCACACCTGAAATGTATTTATTCTTCAAAACCCATCCGTTTTGCTCCACCGCCTGCTATGAATATACCAACAAATATTTCGGACACACCCCTGTCCTAGATTTACCATTGCGCATAGAGACTCTTTTGTCTGATACTGCAGAGGAGACCGCTGTGTTCAACTAAGAGTTCATTAACTAATCCACTGGAAGACTGGAAATGATCCTTTCTACAACATGTCAAATAGTACAGTTTGTGCATACTGTAAAAACAGGATATATGATGACACACAACTCCAAGCCTTCCAATACTGCTTCAATCTGCAAACAAGGTCCTGAAAAGCTTAAAGGGTGGCAATGGCCAAATTACAACACATTGATTTCCAGTAGAGTGGCTGTAACAAGTAGATATACTGCATGTTTCTACACAATGGCCATAAAACACAGGGAAATAGACTGAGGGAAAAGAGCTGAGATGCAGGATGTTTCACCTGCAGTTTGTGTTCAACACAGTGGGGGTTTTGCATGGCTACTCTCTCAATTAACCCCCATGATACAGATACAGACTCAATAAATGAACCCCAATCCCATTATAGAAGATCTGATGGGCATTTCTCCCCCAGTGGCTCAAGGATAGACAATGGAGGGGTTGGAATAGAATATAATTGATTAGAATAGATTAAAACAGAATTGTTTAGAATATAATAGAATCTACATGTAACTACCAAAATAAAGGAAACTTAATAGGGGGTTGGGTGACCATGAGCCAGAACAGCATCAATTCACCTTGGCTTGGATTCTACAAGTTTCTGGAAGTTTATAGGAGCAATGCAACACCATTCTTCCACAAGAAATTCTATAATTTGGTGTTTTGTTGATGGTGGCGGAAAACACTGTCTCAGCAAACGCTTCAGAATCTCCCATAAGTGTTCAATTGGGTTGAGATCTGGTGACTGAGATGGCCATGGTATATGGTTTACATAATTGTCATGCTAATCAAACCATTCAGTGACCACTCATGCTCTGTGGATGGGGGTATTGTCATCCAATGGGGGCATAGCCATGGTAGAGAAAATAATGGCCTGGCCAGCATTTTTATACATGACCCTAAGCATGATGGGATGCTAGTTGCTTAATTAACTCAGAAACCACACCTGTGTGGAAGCACCTGCTTTCAATATACTTTGTATCCCTTGTTTACTCAAGTGTTTCCATTATTTTGGCAGTTACCTATATGTAGCGTGGTGATAAAGTGCATGAAGGAACTGTGACTGGCGTTGTTGATGCTGACCTTACTGACGATGTAGATGAGGTCACCTCTTTGGAAGGCCAGCTCGTCAGGCTCGTCTGCCTCACAGTCCCACAAACCCTGGTAGTAATTGGCATAGTCCATGGACCACACTGAGCAAAAACACACATATGCTGTTAACTAAAATATTACACTTGAACCGAAAGTCTAAAAATCAAAACACTTTGAATAACTTGAATAGTGAGCAATACCCCTATCCATAATTATCTTTATCTAAAAGACACACACCTACACAACTTCTCTCTAGAACAACAGCTTGCTGATATCGCATGTCCTTCTTGCCCTCATCTATCTTGTATTAGCATAAACAGATGGCAAATGCTGACAAAGAGGACTTTGTGAAAGAGGAAAAGTTGATACAGATCATTGAAGGGTTATCCAAAATGTTTACTTATTATTTTGTAACTTTCTCCTATTTTGCTGGTCAGTGAATGCTGTGAGTGGGATTCAGACCTGGTTTCGTACTCTTCTCACTGATCTCCTCAATGGATCCTAAAAAGTCATCCTCTGGAAAACAGAATGAAAACAAAAGGAGGTGAGAAATTTCAAAAACTTTCCTGAAACAAAATCATGCACTTTCTGTGTTGGGGAGATGCGGGTACCACCTGTCTTCCCATCACCTCCCTTGGCTCTCCAGTGCCTTTTAAGAAAATCTGAGCGCAACCAAAGAAGGGGAGAGAGATTTATCGGTGATAGGGTGAGAAAGTGAAAGAAAGAGACTGTCATTCGATACACCATCTGTGGTCAGGGTCTACTCTGTACCCATCCCAGATGTCTTTCTACGGTGAAAAGACAGTTGGCAAGACATATTTCTCTCCAACCGATGATTTCGGTAAAGGGGAAACAGAATCTTGATGTATCTTAAATGGAGTAATGGATGATGACGCGGAGAAGTCACCCCCTTTGGTCGTTGTCAGGACCCATTTAGCCACCCACCTGCCCGTGGGACAGCCTGTGTTTCCTCTGTAACCACAGCCACACCTCTGACACTTATTAGGATAACATGATTTATAATGTCTTCGAGTTACAGTGATAATGATACACCTCCAAGGGTTTGTGTGCGTGTGTTCTCATACCTGGGAGAACCTCGTAGATATCATCCTCATCCTCTTCCTCTTTCCCCCTCTGCCTGTTTCTCCATTCCTCCTGGCCACTGAGAGAGGCTTTGGCCTGCTGGGGAAGGACCGAGAAGTGGGCGGGGGTGGGCCGAGGGGGACGGCTGGCCACCCCCGTCACCCCCTCAATGTCATCATAGGTCTCCTCTTCCTCCTCCTCCTCTTCCTCGTCGTCATCAAAGGGAATAAAACTGGAACTCAAATCTGCATGGGACACAGGCACGGCATAAAATACAACCACTTGAGTATCCATAAGGCCCAGAGAAGTAGATGGCATACACTGACTTCCCCATTTGATAGTATTTTCTAAAGGTCTGTGAAATATCTAGTCATTCTGATGGACATTCGTGGACATCTTTAATGACCAGCCGGGGGGAAAAGGAAGTGAAAAATCTCAAATTCACCCACTATAAACCCACAGAAAACAACAGAGAGCAAAACCTTCACCTCCAACTCCCTGTATATCTGGGTCTTGTATAGTAGTAAAAGTGGACAAGACAAATTGTGGGGTGTCTGTTACTTCCCGCAAATCAGCCCATTTTAGAGCAGCCGGTGCAGCCTGCCTCTCTCAGATGGAGCAGCGCTGTGATTGCTGGCGACTAGGCACTGCAACAAAGGGTATCAGGTCCTCTGTGATACACCATTGGCCAGGCAAAAATCAATGCCACTAGAGGATAACCAGAATGTCTACCAATCAATTTCCCGTAAGGGGGAAATCGGTAGGGCCGGGAGGGGGGGGGGGGGGGCCTGCGTGACAAGAGTGCCGTGTGACGTGGTGCATGAGGAGGTTCGGAAGTCGTCTGATTGGTCAGTTTGGGGATGGATATATTTGGGAATGGATATAAACGGTTTCTTTCCTGCCCTTTCAGGCCAAAAAGTCAGTGAGGACAAGAAAATGTACACAATCATCACTATATCCTTTGATACTACAGTGTCTTTGAAATAGCTTTGGAAATATGTTGACATACCTTTCAGGACAAAGTTGATCTGGTCCACCCATTCCCTGGCTTCTCTCGGACTGCTAGCAGTGAACTGGGGAAGACAGCCACCATCATATAGTATGATATATATATATATATATATATATATATATATATATTTTTTTTTTTTTTACTAGGCAAGTCCGTTAAGAACAAATTCTTATTTACGATGACCGCCTACCCCGGCTAAACCCGGACGACGCTGCGCCGCCCTATGGGACACCCAATCACGGCCGGATGTAATACAGCATGGATTCGAACATCACTGTCACTCAATCCCATTGTCAAGAGACCCTTATATTGCTATTGTTCTGTACACCCACCTGGAAGGAGCGTCGGCCAGGGGCACTCAGCTCAAAGCAGGCATTTTTCTTGGAGTCTTTACGTAGGTTGGCCACCAGCTCTGCACTGTAACCCTTGATATAGAAGGCACCCTTCTGCTGCTTGTCTGGAGGAAGAATAGTGTTAACTCAATCTCCTCACCCAAATGTTCACATGTATGAGTTCCAGGCATAAATAACTGTACATGGATAAATTGTATGTCTTAGTGTGATATGAGGGTTTCAAACCAACCTTTGTCACTCCCAAAGTAGTAGAATATTGTGTTATTGAGGACACACCATCGCTTTTGCCATTCTAAGCTGAAGAAGCTGTGATCTAAATGGAAAACACAATGAAAACAAATCTTTAAATGAGCACTCAACATGACATATTTCCATCATATTTGACTCCATAATCTGAGTACCTCGTCGTTTCTTCTCCAGGTAGCCTTGTTTCAAGATGTTACTGAGATCCTGGGCTGCCCCCATTTGGATCTCCTCAAAGTCTGTGGAAGATCACAAAGTAAGATGCATACAAAATGACAGAACATTTATGGACTGTTACAGTATTTGTCATGGACTCCATGTTGAAGATGGTTCTCTCCTGCCCAGAGAGCAGCAACAGGCCACACTGCAGCAGGTCCTGAATCAAATACACCACTGCAGCTTTGGGGAAACTGGGATCAATACATTTACAGTACGTCTGCTGCTATTGCTGCTGTGCTGCAGATTAGCAATGCAGCAGATACAGTACATCTGCTCCCACAGCAATATCAATAGGGAATGACCAGAATGGGTCTCTGTATGGCTCCCTGGCCTGGAGCTTCAGTCACACATTGACTCACATTGAGGCCTTTAGGTGTGTGATATTAACTGAACCGTGATCTAACAGATGTGCTACAGAGAGCCGTACCATGTTACAAGTGTAGCAGTGTAAATGAAGGCCATTTAAACATCCACTACATCTTAAATGGCCATTCCTTGTCTCACTTTAGAATTCCATGTAGGATTCCACAGTTGACTGGAATTCAACGTGCCTGTCCTCCTTAACATGGCAAAACAAAGCTCAATCCCGATTCTCAATTAATCTGTCATCTGGCTTCGACCTAGTTACCAAGGAGGGAAGATGGGGGAACAGGTGGCCTCCTTTGGTTTGGAGTGCAGGAAACATTTAAAGCCCATTTATACTAGTCTGGGTGACCTTTCATTCATTCTGATTACAGGGAAAGAGGCCTGGAATCCATCCACTTTGAACGAGACCTTGACATCCTAGGAACAAAACCAAACACGCCGCGCCACAACTGTGTCTTCTTGTCCAAACAAAGTAGATGTTCAGCCGAGAGGAGCCTCTCTCTCGTTTATTATAAAACCCAAAACACGAGAGAGGAAGAGACAGAGCTGGTAGCCTCTAGACTGCACTGGTAGAGCTGTAATGCTCCCCTAGCTAGTCAGTGGCTATCTGCTCCTGTCGTTTTAGTGTAGGCAAACTAATCTGGTCCGGAGTACAATGGAATCAAAGTCATATCTGAACGTCATGCTTATAACAGAGATTCATGTTATAAGCCAACGTGTAACATGGTAACCCTGCACTGTCCGCTGTACCTCGCAGGTCCTACTGACATATGAGGTGGTCATAGATCAGAGTGAGCCCCCAGACACCTCATGACACTAACACACTCACATGTCACCCCGCTTTGTGGATGACTGACTCGTGTCAGCAGCTAGCGCTAAGCCGTTACAGACTGTTTTGCCAAAGAGAACCTGATTTAGTCCATCATAACAAAAGCCCCATCATTAGGCTTCCCCCGCCTCATCCATCCAGTGCTCTGTTCATTTTTTTCTAGGCCTTCTTCATCTGTCTACTTCCTTCCATCTTCCTTTAGTTCAAAGGTCATGCCCAGTTAAGGAGATATAAAGTCAACACAGGGATGGGACGGTTAGATCTGCTTGAATCAGTAAACAATAGCGCTACGGCTTGACCAAAGAGAGCTCCTTGACCAGACCTCATGGTATAATCATACTAGATTTCAAAGATATCGGAACGGTCAGGGAATTGCTCCTAAGAATCATAATCCGCTTTATTTACATTTACATATACTCCGAATTTTACTTGGCGATATGGTTCTGCTAGTGATAGACAACATTTCGAGACAGAGTTACAGCTCAAGGGCCAAATTCTCCAACAGTTAAAGGGCTGGGGTTTTGAATGATTCTTGCATGGTTCAGAGTTTTACCACATGCTAGCACATGTTAAGAGTGCATACTGTACATTCAGAAATCCTACTGCCCTGGCATATTTTTGATCCCAGCAGCAAGCGATACCTCATCTTCTGAAAATACCTATCAACAGCTATAACAATGTATCTACTCTTGGTATCTACTCTTGGTTTGAGCCAAAAGTTAATAAGATTGATTAAAAACATGTATGATTCACATAAACCCTAAATACTGAATCCAATATGTTTAAATTATGATTTTTCTTAACACACAGACACATAAAGAAGCAACGAGATGATATTTTCCCCATACTGAAGACCTAATGAAGGCTTCATCCAAATCCCAGATGGAGGTTTTTCTTCTATTAATCATAGATTGCATTATCAATTATTCAGCGCTGTGCATCTACTTCATTTCATTATTTTCCTGTTTTAATTAGTGTCATTCATATCATTTATACTGTTATTAATAACACAGCTATACACACCTACAAAAATCCCATTTTAACCCCTAAACCAACGTGATATAGGATGCATGTAAGCTGCCATAGCTGTGTCATATCCACTCTCTTTCATTTATTTATTCCCCTCCTCAGTCTCAGCATGGTGTTATGAGCTCAGCAGTTGATCCAGCAAGAAACGCTTGATTTATGTGATAATGACCAGAAAGAGTTAATGTAGTCGCCCATTAAAATTCACTTTAGTTATGCTGCAAGTCAATCAGAGGCTGGCTTTAGAGTGAATCAAAATTAAGTCAAATGGTAGGTGGGAGGACTAACATATTATATCTATACTGCCATAAAGCAACAAAGATGTTACAAAAACATTACATTATTTAAAGAGGTTGTCGGTGCTGCAGGATGAGGAGAAATCCCAACAAAATGTAGAGTATTTGATGTTCTTTCATCTGTACAAAAAAAACATGCCCATCTGCCCGAAGCATTTCTAATGTCCTGGTGTAGGCAGAGGAAACGAGAACACATGGGGTGAGGGCAATCTACCACAGACAGGAAGATTTACATTGAGTCATATGAAAATCTGGAGGTAGGCTTGCCTGGTGTGCAGGGTGCTGCCCAGACTCAGTGTGTCGGCTCAATCTGAAACCACCCTGCGTAGGTGTTAACTTTAGCCAGGGTGAAATTACTCATCATTACCTGGAGGGCCTTGCCATACACAGCTGCTAACTTCCTGTTCACTTTTAGGTGAGCCAAAATGGGTGTGTCCCGGACCAGTGCGAGCTGGACCAGGTGGGTTAGTAGAGCAGGTGAATTGATGACAAACCTCTTTACAGGGGGAAGATTTGGATAGGAACCATACTGTTTCTTCTCAGTATAGTCCTTGGATCCCTGGCACTAGCATCTTCCCCTGTGTCTTTTGCTGTGAGAGATACTGCATTGTGTCGGAGTGGAGATACAACGGGACCAAGACCTGACCTCTGTGTGAACCCTGGTGATGAGGTGAACCAGAAGGCAGAGGGAGCCGCCCCCCCCACCCCCCCACAGGGGCCGGAGTTGGAGGGAGGATAGCGAGTGTGACTGAGATCCCTTCCGACACTGTCCTTGATTAGGAAAAAGGGTCCACTCAGTGCACCCTCACCCCGCCCAGAGCTCCATCTGCACGCAGCCCAGGCTAAATGGAGGCATTTCTCCTCATTACAGGAGAGCCACCGTCGGGGGGTGGGTGGGGGGTTGGGGGGGGCTCTGAGGTTAAAGACCAAATGTCCTCCCTGCCCCCTACTCCAACAACTGATCTGATTAGGATTTCACTCATCAATACGCAGAGCATATAGAATCAATCTTGTGATGCATGCATATGAGCAAGAGCACACATTACTATAGAATCAATCTTGTAATGCATGCATCTGAGCAAAAGCATACATTACATTAGTAGAGGTCCATGTTTTTTAAGGTAAACAAAATTGATGTCATGTATCTGTACTGTGATGGCAACGAGAGGTCAACTAATGCAAAGCAAGGACAAAAATCTTTGCCTCTGTGAAGATTCCTCCTCCCAGTGGCTCTGAGAGGGAGAAGATCGCTTGCCTTTGTGTGCCTCTCTGCAGGGTAATAATATTATGTCAGCCCTGCCAGGCTCTGGTGCTTTCACATTTCCCATGCCAGTGTTCAGGCCGGGGCCAGAGGGAGAAATATTACAATGTGACATCGGGTTCCCCCTGGGTAGCCATAAGGAGCGACTGCAGCGCCCTAAATTCCCTCTCATAGATTAAGAACCACTATTCGAATACTTAACTGCAGATATAAGAATCCTCAAATCACAGGGGACGGCTTTCAGCCGCCTCACTGACACAGTGGGGATATAGACTGCAACAATAGAGCAGAACAGCCAACAGGAGAGTTTGTCTGTTTGTGATAAAACACTGGAGATAGTAGCAAGTCAATGAGGGAGCCTTGGGTGAAAATGTACAAGTCTAGGTCAGCATAGAGTGGGAATAAAAACTAAAATAGGGATTGAGATGGATTCTTTACATACTGGCAGTTGCCTCATTTACATCAGGATGTTCTCTGGAGGCAATTGTGCAATTGTTTTGTTCTAACATTGTGGGTTGCTGAGAAGTAGTCCAAACAAACCAAACCTGGGATTCATGTAGAATTATATCTAAAAAAATGAAAATTAAAGCCATATTTGGATAAGATAATAATTAATTGCCCTACTAATTGTATCGTTTGATATAGGCTATTAAATTAATTGAGTGGTTTTATATATAAGATATAGCTTACAATCACAGCATTAAAATGCAATACAATGCTTTTCTCAGAAAATATAAAAAATATATAATTTTTTTTCAACATATCCATCTAAATTAATATTTACCAGCCAGACAATATGGGAGGGAAAGGTCTAGAACGTTAATATGTAATTGATCATGTAATTTGTCTAATGAAAAAAAAAATGGTGGGGAAATATTGATAATTATTAACCATTATAATGTACCAATACATGTAACTTGATGAGAAGCAATAATAAAACTGGTGAAAGATACTGTACATTGTTATGCAATAAATAAATAGCTAATAAACAAGAGTAGATCTTAAACACATTTCGATGGATGCCAACAAGGAAATGAATGGGCTGCTATCATAATCACGAATCAGTGTGTAAGTAGATTGTTGTAGTAAGCAAATACTGTATACATTCAGAATTAGAAAATTAAATCAAGACACGTGTCCGCTGTCAGAAATATGTAAATGATGGCCTACACAATAATTCTTACCACATAGCTGAAACGGAATGTGATGGGTTCGTAAAGTTGACATTCCACATTTTAAGTATTAGGCTATATGGTATTTGAGCATGTTCACATTTTTTTTATAGATTTTTTATTTCACCTTTATTTAACCAGGTAGTTCAGTTGAGAACAAGTTCTCATTTACAACTGCGACCTGGCATAATATCAAATCAGTTTTCAACGGAACGAAATAAAACAAATGTGATTCAAATACTATGTTGCCTTGCGGTTGACTATTTGTACATTATAATATTCTCCAGAAAATATATGGATTATATAATATTAATATTTCGTAGACATAATATGGGCTTCACTGAATAAACAATAAAGGCATTTTTATTTTTAATCAATGTATCATTAATGGTAACATAACTAATAATTTATGAGAACAATAAACATACAACAAAACAATAAACATAATTTAAAATATTAGTGTATAGCCAAAAAGCAAATAAAAGCTTCTGTTTGTATAGAATAAGCCTGGCTCTTTGATTCGACTTTGCCCATTATTTTAGCATTGTGGTGAGCTTGCTGATTAGTGTTTTTTAGAGCAAAAAACGTGATTTTTAAATAAATGTAACCTATGTATCAACATTTATTTTACCTTTATTTTACTAGGCAAGTCAGTTAAGAACAAATTCTTATTTTCAATGACGGCCTAGGAACAGTGGGTTAACTGCCTTGTTCAGGGGCAGAACGACAGATTTGTACCTTGTCAGCTCGGGGATTCGATCCAGCATCCTTTCGGTTATGGGCCCAACACTCTAACCACTGGGCTACCTGCCGCCCCATCATCATGGAAATATAGTTACATCTATCTACATGGGCCTATTTTGTACAGAATTTAAATAAGGTCTTTGACAAACACATTTAAGTCATCTAGTAGACCCTCTTATCCTCCACCATTACGGTTAAATTCCTTGCACATTGGCAGATTCTTCACCTAGTCTGCTTGGATATTCGAAACAGCGACTTTTAAATTACCAGCCCAACGCTCTTAAGCAATAGGCTATCTGCCACTCATTTTCCATGAGCTGTATGTTCAGAGGAGATATGATAGGTCTACTGCTAACGCAATAGATCAAAGCCGAATATGTCACAATGTTTTTGTTTTTAGAAGAAGACAGACAGACGGATCTGCATTAGGGCAAACTCCCAAACTCAGGATGAATCCTCGCATGACCATTATGAGTAGATCTAATCTCATATTAACCACTATGTTGTTCCAGGATCGGGTGTGTTCTTTTCAATATGCACAGAGTAATCAGGTACCATTTCCCTGAGATAAGGCTAAGTTACAATACAGGCTACAATAAATAATTGGAGATCATTTCCCTTGCAGATAAACACTTTGCTCACAGGCACATGGTTCTACACAGAGGCAACACTGTCACGCTGGCACACACAGTGCGATTGGCTCTCCAGAGGTATCCCTGTTGATCCATAGGTATCCCTGGTAATCCAGAGGTATCCCTAGTGAACAAGAGGGATGCTTTTTCCTCAGCATCCTCAAATAACTCCACAAGGGCATGTTAATGACCTCAAAGTGCTACATTACAGCCACAATTAAACAAAGGAATCCCAGAGGCCTTGGGAGCTGTTGTGTAACTGTCTGTACAGGCCAACACGTCTCTCCAATCTCCATTTATTTCCCTAAGAAATCAGCGGGGCCACCTTGGCTTGGCATCGAAACTTCATTCATCTCCAGAAATATATTCCAGTGGAGAGCAAAATCAAATTCTCATTTGCAAGGCAGGAGGGAGCGGCTAGGGAGTGAATGCAGGAGGTACCTGTGAAAGCTAACCTCTGGGTGAACCCAGCGCATCTGATAGTTGTGCTATTTGTCTGTGACATTGACAGCTAAGGGGGAGATTAGATTCACCCAGCCTGGGTTTCCCACTCTGCATGCTGTCTATTGACTGTTACCAGCCCATTCTTTTATGGAATACACCAGGAAGTGCCAATTCTGCAGGAACTAGATTACGTTTCGACCTGGCGAAATGTGGACGCTATACTGTCCATTAGGGGCAATGTGAGCGCATATTACGTCTAGGAGGCTTGCGGCTTGCTAGTGCGTTGTGGATAGGTATGCTGGATAGGCGTTTAAACCAGAGACTCCAGCTCCGAAGTTCGCGTTTTTAATCCCAATGGCACCTTTCCTAACCTTAATCCTTAATTTAACCACTAGGAATTAATGCCTACATTTAAATTTGAGTTTCACTTTTGCGGTGTTTGACTGACATATACAAAACGGCACCACGTGGCTAAGTAAAACGTCAAACCATTGCTTAGTTCTGTGACAGCCAATATACCGCACCACATGGCATAATTAAAACGTAAAGCCATGGCGTAATTATGTTGCTGCAGTTACGCCGCGGGTTGGCGTTTTGTTTCGAGAATGGGTGGACTGTTACGCATCGACATTCTCACTGCCCTGTTTTCTCTGCGTTTTACCAAAGACTTACACCAGATGGGAGAGGTACTACTGTATAATTAAGAAAAACAATTAACCAATGGAAATTAAGCAGAAAGCTGAAACAAAATAGCTTTTTACAGGATGAGACAGAAAACAACATGGCAGAGCTTGTAGTGGGGGCTAGTGATGGATGCCCCTCAGTTAAAGATGGTCAAAATCCCCCCTTCAAGCAGTCCTCTCCTCTTGCAAGGCAGCATGAGTGGGGGAGAGAATGAGAGAGAATTGGAGATTAATAGTCTAAACTGGGAGAGAGGGTGCAGAGGGAGAGCGAAGAGGGAGAAAAGGAGCTGAGAAAGAAAAGACTAGCATCTGCAGCAGCACAGTAGCCCCGGGGGAACAGCGTGAACCTTTGAACCCTGATGGCTGGGCCAGCATGATGGCGAGCCTGTTCTAGTCTTGTAATGTGTTTCTCAACGACCACAGCAGAGGAGGAGAGCGAGGAGAAAGGAGAAAGTGAAGGAGAAAGGAAAAAAATAACATGGTCATTAACATGTTCTGTGCGTTCTGCAAATGAGTAGTATGTCATGAAATCAATGCACCAATGAACACTGGAAAATGAATCTCCCAGCAGCTCTGTTTTCTGAAGGGTGGGTATTTCCAAGTCAAAGAAACTTAGATCTATGGAGTTTCCATGGGCAGCTAGGTCAATATTCTAGACAAGGTTACTCTAGACCAGAGATGGGCAACTTTGATGGAGGTGGGGGCCACCAAAAATCTGAACTCATCATGAGGGGCCGCAGTGGCTCACGGGACTGCGTACCCACATCCACAACCACACATGCAGTCAGAGCCGGTCCTAGCCAAGTTTAGATAGCTGGCCGCTAGACTGACATAACAAGTGAAAAACTGCTTATGCCCAACCAAATTTCAAAATTGCACCTCGTGTTTTCTACTATTCTAACTCTCAACAGTAAATTGAGACCCTAACTGAGTTTCCATGGGCCGTCAGTTGTCCATCCCTGCTCTAGATAGGTTCTGACATTTGACAGGTCACGGGGGCGGCAGGGGAGACGAGTGGTTAGAGCGTTGGGCCCGTAACCGAAAGGTTGCTGGATCAAATCCCTGAGCTGACAAGGTAAAAATCTGTTGTGCTGTCATTGTAAAAAAGAATTTGTTCTTAACTGACTTGCCTAGTTAAATAAAATAAAAACAGGTTGACCAGCTAAGAAGCCAGGGGTCAGAAGTTCACTGAGTGGATATATAGCATGGCCACTTACTGTACAGGGAGAGTACTTTAGGTAATTCAGCAAAGTACCAGTTAAAATAAAGAGGTATAACAGCTTCCTCCATGAAAACCACTTAATAAACAGAGGCCATTCAAGGTCTTGCTACAACCCCACATATCTTTATTTATTTTGTTCAGTGTTACATCTTTGACTGGGTCAGGTGTATCTTTAGATATACTACTCACTAACCTTTTTTTAATGCAATTTTGTTCTCAATAGCATAGTTATAATATAATTGAAAGCACACCTTTTGAACTCTTTCCGCGCAAAATTATACCAATCAAAACGCGAACAATTTTATGCCAGCACACTCTTTGTAAATTAACATTTTAGATTTACACGCTAATGACCCAATTTAAGAAAAATGAGATACAACTGAACTAAAATGACTATTTCCAATCCAAAGTGGTTCTCTCCCTTTTTCTAATTGTCTGTAATTGGTGCAGAAAATAGTGTTGGCACTGGCAGAGCTGGAGCCTGCTGCCCACTGTCTCCGATATCTGTCACAGTCAGCAGACACAAGCGCCCAACGCCACCTGCATTCTCCGAAACCACACAGTACCTCTGCCTACCCCTGCTTCTAACAAACAGACCTTTCTCGCCACTCAGACATGTTTGTCCATAGATCATATCAATCAAATGGATCAATAAATAAACACTAATCATCTGGTGAGATATCAGTTTGAGCGATGGAGTTTGTTTCTGCTTGAACAGGTCATGCATGCCTTCAATAAAAAATATGTGCACAAAATAATGTGTTTTATTACTAAATTAATAATCAAGACCTTTTCTCCATACCTGAACAAATATGGCAGATAACATTGTATGAAAACAAACCACAAAAACGTATCAAAAAAACAATCTCCTCTGACAGCTACCGATACAATGCTCCTGCAATACTGTCATCACCTCGGTTACCACCCAATGGCCACAAAACAAACACACCATCCCTATACATCTTTTAAGACAGATCGTAAACTTGACCCTGCAAAATGGCATTGCCATGTCTCATAGCACTTCTCCTGCTTCCCTCCCTCCACCTCACACTGGGGGAGGGCTGGGTGGTGATGGGGGCTGTTGTCAACCAGACTGGGGCTGGGGTGAGGCTGCAGGCACGGTCAGGTCAACCGTGCAGTCGATGGGTGAAACGCAGTTCACATTACCATGCAGACACAGAGGAAAACAATGGAGGATCCATCTGTTCCTGTCAGCCATTACAAATCTAGTGTCAGCCAGTCCACTGGACCCAGTTTTTCAAAAGTTATCTATCCGGATTTCGGCTATCGGATAGGATTAAATGTATAGAAATAGAATGACTAGAACGGGAGTCCCCATTCAAGTCAATGACTTGACCGTTCTATTCATTCTATTTCTATGTATTTAAACCTGCAATTCAGATAGAGAACTTTTGAAAAACTGGGCCCTGGAGAGAACAGGCCATTTAGTGAAACAACAGTAGGTGTTATGTTTCACGTCTACATCGAATACACTTATTCAACACTCAGGTTAGGGAGCAAAGAAGTTGAGGCAGTCAACTCCCATGTCAAATTCCAACTGTCATGGGTCTCCTCTGCATAGGTGAACAGGAACTGAACCCATATCATCAACATTTTTCTATTCTTACTTTTGATATTCTTTCAATCATTGTACATTTGTTCAATTGTTTTAGGATAAAACTTTTATTGTTTCTTGTCATAAGGCTATATAGAAAAAGGTGAGATTGTTACTGAGGCAAAAGTTGACCACATAAAGGCCTTTGTGGTTTGGGTGACTAGAAGGGCAGTACTACTAAAATCAGTCAAGCATATCCAGCTTCTGTAATTAAACCATTCATACATTTCTTAAAATGTAATTGATTCCATTGGCTCATTTCATTATTTTCACACACACCCTCTTCCTTTCAAATGGACTGCCCTGCAAAATGGATAAAGCCATATCTGTAGATTACTCTGGCTAGTGAACAGACAGTGAACTATGAACTCCATCTGCCCTTTGGTGCAGACAGTTCGTTCAGGAAGCAACGGGGTACAACCAATGAGGAAAAAGCACAGTCAAACAGACCTTTGAAAATAGATATTGCAACATGCTAAATTCACAAAGTGGAAAAGTCATGTGTAGGAATGCCCATCATCATTATCATCATCATCGAAATGACACCCAATGATAGCATGGGACACCCAAGGTTCTAGGTGAGTCATTGTGCCACTTCTAAATAACCAGTCAAATACTACCATGTCTCATAGAAACAGAGATAGTGAGAGAGAGAAAAAGAGAGAGGGATAGAGAAAAAGAGAGAACAGAAGACAGAGAGGCAGACCAATAAAAGGAGAGAGATAGAACACATGGCCCCTCAGGTACCGTGTTGTATTTCAAACTGAGTTGGGAGAGGAGACCAGGGTTAGGGTTAATCAATCACCTCATTAGCCTCGAGCTACAGAGAACACTCATTGTGGGCTGATCTAAGAGAAACTGACTAGAACCTCTGCTTCCCCCGGTACACACGGATGGATTCACTGAGGGCTCCAGACTACTCTCACCACTAGAGAGAGCTGTAGGTCACCTATCAGGTCTGTGTGAACAACCCCCTCCCCCCCATCCTCACCCTTAGTATTCCCACCAACACTCCATTCATGCAGCAGAGCCAACCACTAGAGGGCAAGCTGTTACTTGACACCCCTTCTATGTGCTGATATCTTTCAGGTTAAATGCACAGCAGGAGTCTATGTTCCCCTTACAAACCCCAAATATAATGTAGCAAACACCCTCAGACATGCTTAACACATAATTACATTGCATTGAGACACACACACACACACACACACACACACACACAAACTCACACACGAACACAGCGCACACATGCAGAACCAAGCCTTTACTCACAGTCAGGAGAGCCCTCGTCCTGGTAGTCAGAGGCCACTGACAGGTCGTCTGAGGGGGCCGAGCGGCCCAGACTGGAGCTCTGGTTGTCATCTGAACTGTCCTCCTGTCTGGACTCAGCTAGGTGGGTAAGAACACTACATCAGGGTCGGGAGGCAAGGGGGAGGACTTTCAACAGCACACAGGAAATGCCCTGATATGGCCAAACGTGTCAATGGTGCACAAAATAGTTACATCCCAAGTAAGGATTCAACCATTTTATGGTGTAAAATATGCAGTCACTTACATATGAAGGGAAACTCCTGAGGATTTCTGCAAAATAAAAGTGGCGATGAGGTACATTTAGACTGCAAATGAATTATAACGCAAATAGGTGTCAGGCTCTGGCCATAGAGAAGCCTATTTGCTTCTCTATGTATCCATGGTCAGAGTCTGACAGGTCTATTACTTCTGGCTCTGTGTGGTGTTTTGGTGTTGGATCCCTAATTAGAGGCAGCTGCACTGCATTGTCTCTAATTAGGGATCCTACATGTGTTTGTATGTCCCACACCTTTGTGTGGGTCGTTATCTATATATGTCGCAGGTCACGTTATAGTAAGTGTGTTTTCGTTTTCTCGTTGGTTTTGGATAATAGTTCGTCATTTGAGTGTATAGCTTCATCATATCTCCAGTCACGTTATACTCGTCATTTGAGTGTAAAGCTTCATTAAAGTCTCATGTCGAACTATTGCTGCGCTGCGCCTTGGTCTGTCCCAACACCTGTTTGTGACAATAGGTTACAAGGTTCTTCGGGTGCTTACAGTTTCCGTCAATTACACTAAACACTCTACTTTGGTTTCCTGCCTCTGGGACCACAAGACACAAGCTCTTGCAAATAAGTACAGCCTTTACCATGTACAGAGTAAAAAGGAGTAAAAGGCTTCCGGTGCAGACATCTCAGATGTAGAGACTATTAATTTCTTCTCATGTGCTTCCTTTCACCCATATTTTCCGTTCAATAACAAGTTTCAAAAATCAAATTGTCAACGCTTGTTTCTATCATCAAAAAAGCATTAAGAAATGTGAATATCTAATGTAAAATTGAAGTGACACAAGTTGTTTCATTATTGTGTGTGTGTGTGTATAGGGAGGTAAAGGGGGCCAACTGGGAGGAACAGCCTGGTAGGCCTTACGTACCTGGAGTGGACCACCCTGAAGTTATTAAGTAAGACGTCCCGTGTTTCACTGGCATGTTTACTGAGGTTCTCATCCTGTAGGATATCTGATACAAACAGCTCACAGTCTGAAAGACAAGACAGGCAAGTTACACATTTAATAAGAGGAAGAAAGAGGATATACCTGTACATCTCAATCCTGAGAAGACATCATATCAAATATTATGATATACTAAGTGGCCATTTAGGATATTTTGTCATTCATTACCTAGAGCATGAACTCAAATCCATACAATGATCTCTTCCGTTACAATGTCCACCTTGACATGTAATCACAAACTGTATTCCAAGCATATCATATTTCATGCTGGCACAGGAAAAACAAGTTGAACTACAGCGCTTGTTTAGATTTCTTTATTTCCTATAATGGTAATATTACCAGTGGTGAAAGTACTTAAGTAAAAAATACTTTAAAGTACTACAGTAGTTAATCGGGTATCTGTACTTTACTGGTTTGCTTAATATAAGGAATTTGATGTATAGTATTTACTTAAGTATGATAATTGAGTACTTTTTCCACTAATGTACTTAAGTATATTTAAAACCAGATACTTTTAGACTTTTACTCAAGTAGTATTTTACTGGGTGACTTTTACTTTTACTTGAGTCATTTTCTATTAAGGTATCTTTACTTTACTCAGGTATGACAATTTAGTATTTTTTCCACCACTTAATATTACATTAAGGCTTTGACATATGCAAATGTTTGTCAAAGGGCCAAGTCAGGTTGCTCAGTAGTACATGCAAATATGGCAGACGCCAGTGTTCATGTTTGGGAACATTGACAGTTACTCTACAGTTTGAATCAGATGTCAATCTATGAGGGATATCCATAAGGAACTAACATAGTAACACAAAAGAAATCGCAAATATTCTCTTGTCATAAAGACGACAGAATATGAAATACAGTAAAGGCACATGCATAGTAATTCACAGAGCCACTGTAGATAAAAGCATAGTAACAAGTCCAGATGGTTTCATTCCTTTGAACATAAATCACTGAATTCTGCAGCACATCATAATAATGTTAACAGGCATGTGCAGTGCCTTACTGGCAATAAAAGTTTTAGCAATTCAAAACTATCAGTAGGCCTACATATAGCAGTAAAGTTATACAATATGTCCTCTTACAATGATTCTAGTTATAAGAATGACAAAGATATTGAAAATCGCACAGTATCTGATTTTTATGACATCTTTATGATAATATTATTACATTAAATTATACTGCATAAAATCAACAGAAATATTTATAACATTACCGTTCAAAAGCCTTATAAAGTCTTCAGAGACTGTTCCCATCCTTCCCTCAAAGTTCCAGAGGAATTTCCAGACAATAGTTGAAAAGGTCAAAGCTATACTTTTGTGAAAAGTTATGGAATCTGTGTAGACCTGACCCCTGTCATATTGTAACAGTTCAGTGTTTGAAATGAAAGGCTGTGGATACTCACTCACTATACTAATACACTCATACAGCACCTGTAGACTTTTGTTACCACAAACTATTTCCGTGCATGCATCTAATGCAAAATCCGAATTGCAAAAATGGGGTGGAGCATGATGTGACTAAAAGCTTCCTCTGATTGATGTTCTTCAGTTGTTAGGTCTATATCACCTCGTCACATCAGCTTATTCAAAGTCCCTGTATGTATCCAACTTCAAGTATGACTAAAGCCTTTGTTCACACAGCAGGCCTTAATGCTTAATTCCGTTTTGGAATACCGACCGTCCAAACTGCAAGTTACAAGTTACCAAATCGGAATTGTGTGTTCAGACACTGGTAACTTGCTAACTCGGCAACGCCATAACGTATGGCTACGCTAGTTGTCATAGTAACGATGGCTGTTGTGCAGTAGTAGCCTGATTGGGTGGAGGGGTTTGTGCTTCCTGCCAAAGACAGTACGATCACGCTTGTAGGCAATGTCATGGCGACGTTGATTCGCTAAACTCATGCGCAGATACACGTCGTCGCGTCTAACCGTCCCGGAGCCCGTGGTCGTCTCGCGCCGAACTGCGCATGTGTAAACCGTCAACTCAAAGGCACTCCTTCGATATAAAGTTGTTTTTTTACAAAAAATAAAACGTGTCAGTTTGTCACTTTCAGAGGTTGGAGTAATAACATGTTCAACTACTTAAGACATTGTCTCGAATCTAGGTTGTGTCTTTAGATTTCGAGACCCCGACCTGGTGTAGCTGAGAGATCACCACAGCAGTGACAGTTTATGTCGCGTTCAGGTGCTACCCGTAACTAGGAAACTCTGAAATGCCGAATTTACTAGCCGGTTGTAGTTATACACGTGCCGCGTTCAACGAATCAGCAAGTTGGACATTTCAGATATTCCTAGTTCCGACTAGTATGTTAACACTACAAGAGTCCACTATTGGCTGAGTCACGTGAAAGGAGACCCGCGCACGTCTTGTCAACCTTTTACCAGTTGTAAGTAAGTATTTTTAGATTGTCATTATCGAGACACTTCTTTTTTCGAACCTTTTTTCATAAAACATATTAACATGCTAGAACTGATTAAAAAAAAGAACGATGACAAAACACTGGTAAACGACTTTGGGCGCACTAGAGCACATTAGATAAATTCGTATGGAGGTGGTTAATCTTCATTCTAACGACTACTTTGCTAATTGAAAAGTGTTTAACGCATGCTCAGTTATGGGTCTCGGTGGCTGCGCGAGTGGAAATTTGATATGGAAGTTTTGGAACTCCCTCGTGTGCTTCTGTTATGGGTAAAAGTCTCAATGAAACTGACATTAAATGTTGATAATGATACATTTGCATCTGTTGGCCATCAAGTAGCCTATTCATTTACATGCCATTGTAGGCTACCATTTAATACAATAAATATGTTGAAATGACCATACTACTGGAGTCATTGTAAATCAATTTGGTCCACTTGTGTAGCCTACTTGCAGCTGGCAAACATATTTAATAAATAGCCCATAACTTCAGTTTATTGTTGTTGTAGCCTTGTGCTATTATGCAATTATTAATGGCCATGTTTAGCTCTATCTTCAAAGGTCTGCCCTGCTAGAGCTGCCCAGGTCAACTGTAAGTGCTGTTATTGTAAAGTGGAAACATCTAGGAGAAACAAAGGCTCAGCCTTGAAGTGGTACAGTGTCCAACACTCACTACCGAGTTCCAAACTGCCTCTGGAAGCAACGTCAGCACAATAACTGTTCGTAGGGAGCTTCATGAAATGGGTTTCCATGGTCGAGCAGCCGCACACAAGCCTAAGATCACCGTGCGCAATGCCAAGCGTCGGCTGGAGTGGTGTAAAACTCACTGCTATTGGACTCTGTAGCAGTGGAATTGTGTTCTCTGGAGTGATGAATCACACTTCACCCTCTGGCAGTGCGACGAACAAATCTGTGTTTGGCAGATGCCAGGAGATGCTACCTGCCCTAATGCATACTGCCAACTGTAAAGTTTGGTGGATGAGGAATAAAGGTCTGGGGATGTTTTACATTTTTTGGGATAGTCCCCTTAGTTCCGGTGAAGGGAAATCTTAATGCTACAGTGAACAATGACATTCTAGATGATTCTGTGCTTCTAACTTTGGGGAAGGCCCTTTTCTGTTTCAGCATGACAATGCCCCCATGCACAAAGTGAGGTCAATACAGAAATTGTTTGTCGAGATTGGTGTGTAAGATCTTGACTGGCCTGCACAGAGCCCTGACCTCAACCCCATCGAACACCTTTGGCATATATTGGAACACTGACCGCGAACCAGACCTAATCGCCAAACATCAGTGCCCGACCTCAATAATGCTCTTCTGGCTGAATGGAAGCAAGTCCCCTCAGCAATGTTCCAACATCTAGTGGAAAGCCTTCCCAGAAGAGTGGAGGCTGTTATAGCAGCAAAGGCGACCAACACCATATTAATGCCCATGATTTTGGAATAAGATGTTTGACAAGCAGGTGTCCACATACTTTAGATCATGTAGTCTACATATTATTAATATTTCATTTAGTGATTGAAATTACAACCACATCCTCAGTAGCCCATTCCAGCTGGTTATTGGGAAAACCAAGCACTTCTTACCTCGAAATCGCCTCCTATTCATGTTGAATAAATCAGTCTGTCAATTTGAACTAAGCAAGCTGCTAAATCATTCAGTTTTCATCTTGCCTAGGTTACTGTAGGCTGCAATTTGATTTAGGCCTAACATGGGCTATATCATAAACCTAGATTATTAGTCTGTAGTCTATTGAAATGACATGTCAATCTCGCAAATGGCCATTTATAACTGTTTGTAGTCTTAACATATGGCACATAATAATGGCAAAATTGCCAGAAAATAGCCTAACAAAAAAAATGTAGTTTGTCCAAGTGTTTCTTGATCAGAAATTGAAATTCTCTCTCCAACTTTCATCACTCAAACTCTCCTGTCAGATTTATCTATAGTTATGCACTTGAGCAAAAGGGATTTATTTACAATTATAAACAATGTTCGAGCCCTGAATGCTGATTGGCTGAAAACTGTGGTATATCAGACCATATACCACTGGTATGACAAAAAAATACTTTTCACTGTTCTAATTACTTTGGTAACCAGTTTATAATAGCAATAAGGCACCCCGGGGGGTTGTGGTATATGGCCAATTTATGCGTAAGAACAGCCCTTAGTCGTGGTTTATTGGCCATATACCAAATCCCCTCTGGCCTTATTGCTTAAATATTGTTTGATTCTAAGGATTAAAAAAAAGTCTTATTGAGATATTGTCCCATTTAAAATGTGTTGATTACGCATCACCCAACAATTAATTGAACTACCGTGATTGCTATGGGTCTGCTGAGAGAGAATTGCATTTTTACTATAACAAATAAATCATTGAATCTAAATTGGATGAAAATGAAAGGCTTTTTAATGTCTGTCTGTTGAACCCTGCCCATTCATCTCTCTTTGACCTGTCATTAGGATTATAACTGTGGTCTGTTCTGGTGTGCTTTCTGAGGCCCACAGGAAATGAATGATCAGCACACTCATTTCACTCTATTTTCATAACCAACTAACCTAATGAACCATATGATACATAAACAAATGTGATATACAGTACACATTGAAAATTGTTTTCATCTTCTAATAATTCAATTTATTTTTAGTATTTCAGCTACAAATATATATATATATAATTTTATTTAACCTTTATTTAACTAGGCAAGTCAGTTAAGAACAAATTCTTATTTACAATGACGGCCTACCCCAGGCCAAACCTGGATGACGCTGGGCCAATTGTGCACCACCCTATGGGACTCCCAATCACGGCCAGATGTGACACAGCCTGGATTCGAACCAGGGACTGTAGTGACGCCTCTTGTACTGAGATGTAGTGCCTTAGACCACTGCACAATGTTAATTCCCCCCCCCCCCCAAAGATCATGTATATTAGTATATTAGTATTTTAGTTTTATATCCCATTAACCCTATAGCCTTTACACAGGAAGTCAGATGAGTTCAGCGGGAGAGGAATTACAGTGATGTAATGGTCCCTTTGACCCGTGTTTCACTGTCCCCCCAGCCATGCTCCTATGAGGGCTAGAGGAACCAGCCTTTCTTCCACCACCATCTGCCTGCTGGGCTCACACATATGAAAGGACAGGCCCTTTGTAATCCGGCAGGGATTACACCACCCAACAATGCAGTGCTGAAAGAGTGACAAAAGCCCTGTATCAAACACAACCCTGGGCTGCTGAGGGGAACCTGCTATGATCTCCCACTACCAACACTGCCCTGACCGCCTCTCAACCTTTAGCATTCACTCCCCCTGTCTTCTCTCCACTCATCTCTAGTGCCAGGCTTCTTTATCTCTGCATTCCTTTCCATTTCCATTGCAGTGAGGGAGGGACAGTAGGGAGTGACAGTCTCTGATCTGATAGAGCCAGGAGATAGTCAGGAGAACCCTGAGGGTATCTAGAGTGTGTGTATACCCCCCCCCCCCCCCCACACACACACACACACACACACACTTCACTCTTAATACATACATTCTCAAGATAGGCAGGGAAAGTAAAGGGGAATACCTAGTCAGTTGTACAACTGAATGCATTCAACTGAAATGTGTCTTCCACATTTAACCCAACCCCTCTGAACGACAGATCTTTACCTTGTCAGCTCGATGAATAGTATTGGGTATATGATGGTTTTACTATCTCTTCAAAACGCAGTGCTCATATGGACCTAACTAGTTGAGGAGACATGGGCAGTTTGACCATCAACATGGCTATTTGCATCAAGGTCTTTGCCTGCTTAAAACACTTCACGACTAATGTAAAAGCACTATTGAAAGGACGTTTGGGTTAATTCTTAAGAGTCTGTAAATGTTTACATTTCAGAAGACGGTGAAAAGAGGTAGTTTGCTTTAGGGATTTCCTAGGAAATCATTGTATACCCATTCCACCCCTTGCTCAAATATATGAGAGAGAGGAAGGATGTGGGTTGATCTTGGAAGGATGTAAAATGTGACACTAGATGAAGAGGTGTAGCACTTATGCTACATTTATTCTAGAGAACCTTGTGCATTCAGTCAGTCAGTTAGATATCGACTGAGAAAAATATAGGCTTGAGTCACTCTAACCAATTAAGATAAAAGAAAATCATGCCAAACCATATTCCAAACCATGGTGTAGCTGTCTTTGCATAACTTGATTCACCACAGTGTGTGCTGTGCTGGAGAACGTAGTCTTTTACTGAACAATTCCCTACCTCTGATATACATAACAAATGTATATATTTTTCACTGTTCAGACATTGTCCCTTGAGGCAGTGTGAAAATAAGAATCTGTGCTATTTCCACTAGTTTAATAAAAGCACAATTTTGCACAGGGGGGTATGGATAGTGGATTGAGAGACTAGAAGGACATTAGGATTGTGTACATCATCCCGGAAAGCCTAGACCCACTCCAATTCGCATACCGCCCCAACAGATCCACAGATGACGCAATCTCAATCGCACTCCACACTGCTCTCTCTCACCTGGACAAAAGGAACACCTATGTGAGAATACAGCTCAGCGTTCAATAAAATAATGCCCACAAAGCTCATCACTAAGCTAATGACCCTGGGACTAAACACCTCACTCTGCAACTGGATAATGGACTTCCTGACGGGCCGGCCCCAGGTGGTAAGGGTAGGCAACAACACATCTGCCACGCTGATCCTCAACACGGGGCCCCTCAGGGGTGCGTGCTTAGTCCCCTCCTGTACTCCCTGTTCACCCACGACTGTGTGGCCAAGCACGACTCCAACTTCATCATTAAGTTTGCTGACGACACAACAGTGGTAGGCCTGATCACCGACAACAATGAGACACCCTATAGGGAGGAGGTCAGAGACCTAGCAGTGTGGTGCCAGGACAAAAACCTCTCCCTCAACGTGAGCAAGACAAAGGAGCTGATCGTGGACTACAGGAAAAGGAGGGCCAAACACGTCCCCATTCACATTGACGGAACTGTAGTGGAGCGGTTCAAGAGTTTCAAGTTCCTTGGTGTCCACATCACCATCAAACTATCATGGTCCAAACACACCAAGACAGTCGTGAAGAGGGCACGACAACACCTTTTCCCCCTCAGGAGACAGAAAAGATTTGGCATGGGTCCCCAGATCCTCAAAAAGTTCTACAGCTGCACCATCCTGAGCATCCTGACTGGTTGCATCACCGCCCGGTATGGCAACTGCTCTGCATCCGACCATAACGTGCTACAGAGGGTAGTGTGTACGGCCCAGTACATCACTGGGGCCAAGCTTCCTGCCATCCAGGACCTGTATACTAGGCGGTGTCAGAGGAAGGCCCAGAAAATTGTCAACGACTCATAGACTGTTCTCTCTGCTACCGCACGGCAAGGGGTACCAGAGCGCCAAGTCTAGGTCCAAAAGGCTCCTTAACAGCTTCTACCACCAAGCCATAAGCCATAAGACTACCATAAGAATTCTCCACACTGGCCAATGATTCTAATGGTGATTCTGATCCAACCATAAATGCATACATTGTGCCCCTAGACTTAGAGGATGTATGTTCAATATTTAGCTGAATGTAGAAGGCTAATGTTAACTAGCTAAAGTTGCCTATGAAAGGAAGATAGGCTAGCAAACAAGCTTTTGAGACAGTTAGCTTAGGGCAACAAAAAATGTAAGTGTGTACTTTATGACAGGGTGATAGATCGCTTCTTCAACATGAAAGAGAGGAGGTTGGCATTTTTTCTACTTTCACAAACACACACACGCACACACACACACACACACAATTCAGAACCATGGACAACCACATCATATTTATATTTTAATTGTCACTGTTAGACTAAGCATAGGTGATTTGATGATGTTGAAGTTGAAATGGTGCTGAAATAGTGGAGGCAGCTCCTATTTTCTTTGCGACTTGCGGTAATGCGCCATGGTTCTAAATCAATAGTTGTTAAGTGGTCTGAAAATGTTGGAAACATTAACTTAGTTGAACATGCTGTAGGTCATGTAATTGTTTGTTACATGCGATATGCTTTGTGGACTTCACCTGACAGAGGTTGCTCTCCGGTTTTGTGATGAAACCAAGGTGTGGTTAAATGTATTCTGCCACTGTGTCTTATTGTCTTGGCCTTAGGCCTATATATCATGGTGGCAAGGCATATGAACTAACAGGTTATAGAGAAAACAACGCAATTATCACAACACATAGGTTGTAATATGACTTTTTTTCTGGCTTCCCCAGCGATTTTACCCACGCACCGCTACTGCTGTCCAGTTAATTGGAACACAAAGCACAGCGAGGTCGATGGGAGAGAGTGGTGGAGAAGGGGGTTGCTGTCTGTCTCAGCTAACACTCCGCCTTCACTGCACGCTGGAAATTGACTGGTGAACCAGCAAGCGAGACCGACACACTGTCACTGGGAAAATTAACTGTCACCTCTCATTTCTCAAACTGGCAGCATCGAATTGGCCGCTTTGAACCATGTGACGCAACACTGATTGAGCTCTGCTGTCTCTATTTGGAACAATACAACTTATGTTTAAATGTATGCCAAGAGGCACTGCGGGCGAATGAGGGTGGATGTTCTGTGCCAGGAATTTAGCCTTATTCTACTCGACCTGCCATGGTTAAAACAGTCTTGTCTCAACACCCCTCATTATTTCCATAGTGCTGCTTCGTTACACTGCTTTTCTCCCGTTCCTGTTTTTCTTACGGCAAACAGCCATGGTGAACTGACAGGCACACAGTGGCAAAATATTAGGGTGGCCATTTGGATCCTGGAGGCAATTCCAGAAAGTATCAAGACGTTAACCCTGGCCCAGACACTTGTCCCTCCTGGTTAGCCTGTGTATAGGGTAGAGAATGGATGCAGTTGCTGGAGGACTCATGAGGGGTTGGCCTGCAAGTTGGCTTGGGGATGCAGATAGAAATGAGCCTCCCAGGGAGGGGGGAGGGGGGTTTGGAGACACTTACCTTGGCTCAAATGAACCACTGTCACAACAAAGGAATCACACAGAAGCAGGAGGCATGTGCCATTCTCTTTGAGACCTACTGAACACCTGTAAGGAGCTTTTATCCTGGTTCTATAATCTTTAGGATACCACCCTGATTTTTGCCTCGATAATCAACAAAAGTGACCTCTCTGTGCTGCCCCTGAACTCCCAAATCCCCAACCCCCTAACCCATGAATACTGCATCCAGTTCAGATCCTTTGAAGCCTGCTGTCCCTGCCATGAAGCCTGCTGTCCCTGCCTTGAAGCCTGCTGTCCCTGCAGAGTGACGTGCCACAGTGGAACCAGAGACCAAGGAAGTGAGCCAGGCATTCAACTTGTAAAATAGCTTGCAACAACTGCAACCAGCATGGGGCAACCAGCATGGGGCTCACTATCTCCTTGGCCTCTGAAAATGTTACAGTGAATAGATAACGATATCACTACATGTTGGTTTGTTGCTATGTATTATCAGGCTTTATGTTTCTGCTGGCATTCATGCTATAGCTTATGCTATTACCATTGTGCCTAGTAGTATTCTCGGCATGTTTCTGCCTTTCACCCCTCTGTGTTCATTGCATGTTAAATCCCTGGCCCTGGCCCTGCTTGTTTTACATTCTACAGTTAGAGCTGTGGTTCCACGCTGCCAGTCTGGTGAAAAAAACATCCTCCCTGGTTGAACATCTGTCTCCATGGTGCTGGCTCCTCCATTGCTGGCTGTTACACAGATGGAGAGCCCGATGGGAGGTCTGAGGTATTACCTGGTAGGAAGACAGGAATCACACCTCTGGGTTCAAGTACTGTATTTAGTCCCTGCCCTGTTTTTGTTGGATCTGTCAGCCTTCACTATATGTACCGCCACCCCCTCCCAAGGCCCCATTGTGACTGTCAGGGTCGAGAAAATATACACGGCAACTAACCTGAAATATTCTCTTTGGTGACGCTCAGTGTAAAGTTTCAACTGATGACTGGCTGTTTCAAACAGTCTGAAGGGGGAAATGGGAGGAAGAGTCAGCTTCAAAAAGAGACAAGGAGGGAGGAGAGGGTCGCATGGGTTGTGGCAGGAAGCAATGAGGCAGATAGGCCTTTTAATGGAATGATCATCATCTAGCACCAGCTCCCGCTTTGTTAATAATTTGTGGTAAAAAAAATGTAAGGAACTATGATGACACTACAAATGTCTAATAAGCCATACAATACGTAGATGACAAATTATCCCTTGCCGTGTTTAGCCTTGAATATTAAAGGCAAAGAAAAGGAAGAGAGGGAGACCTTCAGTTGACTCGTCGAAGCCATTCTGGTGTCCTGACAGATTGACTAGAGGCCTTTGTGAATCCATTTGTGGGTGAACTTTGAATGAACCTCAGCTTTGGGGGAGAGGGCACTGACAGGCCAGTGCCGCTGGGGCAGGAACTGTGCAAACCTAACACCCAGTGCAAATATTGAGCCTGCCTATACCACCAGGAGATGAAAAGGGGTTGTCAAGCCCCTGCCACCTTTAAGGAAGAGCTGAGGCCTCAAATAAGCATACAAGTTTAAACTATAAATGTAGCTCTAGTGGTGGTAGAAAATTATACAATTATTTTCTAATTTACTATTATAGCAATCAGAAGAGAAAGTGGCAAGTCCAAGTGAGAACCTGTGCCAATTGTTTGTGGATCTCAGGGCTTGGAATTTGTGCATAGCCAAATTGAATTTGGGTAACAAATCTAGTGTGAAACCTGGCACCCTGGAGTTTGTTGTCACGTTTAGAACCCCTGGGGGTATTCTGAGGTGAAGAGGTCATTGGTAGCCACCCCATGTGTGGTGAAAGACTCCTCATGTCACATTATGCAAATAGGGAAAGAATGGGTAAAACTTAACAGCAAAGAAAGAAAGAACATTATATTAATTAAAGTTTCATTTCGTAAAAACTATTACATAGAAATCAGTAATGTGTGATTGTCAATATGAATTGCATTTCAATGAAAATGTAATATTTTTCTATCTGATTCCTAATTTCATGAGTAGCCCGATTTAAAACCGTTTCACAAAATACCATATGCATAGAAAGAACATCGAATAATTCAATTAGTTTTATAGATTCATATTTTCTTACACCATACCATTATTGTCACATTTAATAAATACTTTATGGCCTACTGCCAATCAGCACAAGTACAGACTTTTCAAAAGAAACATTTCATTTATTTTATTTCACATAATTATCTAAATCATAAAACGAATTTATTTGTAGAAAATACCCGTAAATAGTGCAGACATTAAACTAAATTGTTTGCAGAAATTAATGCACCCAAACCCTGTAAACCTGCAGTATCCTTGAAAATGTGACAAGTAAAGTGCAGCACCAATCAGTGCGGTAATTCAAATGTTATTTGTAAAACGATTGCTTTATGTGGTCTTCGAGCTTGGTGACACATCAGGAGATGAGATGATCTCTCCCAAATCTTTTGCCGGTACGTCTGTGTTTATAAAGATCGTGCCCGCTTTCTCACGCTTTTTCTGCTTCATCCTGCGGTTTTGGAACCAAATTTTTACTTGAGATTCGTTGAGCTCGAGAATAGCGGCAACTTCCACTCGCCGGGCCCTGGTCAGGTACTTGTTGAAATGGAACTCCTTCTCGAGCTCTGTCAGCTGCTTTGTGTTGAAGTTGGTACGGATTACATTCTGTTGACCAGGGACTCCATATTCTGAAACTTTAAAAGATAATGAATGAAGGAACTGATGGAATAAATATAGTTTTGAATGAAGGAATGAAAACGGGTATAAACTGTATTATGATTATGTGATTGTGAGCAGCCAAGAAAACACATTCTATATTTGATCATTTATTTTACGCAAGGCACATTTTACGCACTAACAGGGAGCACAAACATGGATTAGGCAGTGTCTCTGTATAATTTCCTCGTCACGCCATATATATATATATATACACACACTGTATATTGTAATGTCTATAAATTAGCGTTTGTCATGACAGTGTTATTTATGACCATGTCCCAGGCGCTAACAAACCTGTTTTAGGGGGATTCCTCTTAACTTTCATCCAGTCGAAAGTTTTTGAAGTTTGATCTGCATTGCAATCATCCAAATCCTTATCACTATAATGGGAAGGAACTAATCTCGAGTAAATACTCTCTAAGTATTCTTGTTGCCTCTGTTCTCCACTGCTGAAGTGCAGATACTGGCTTCTTGGTGCAGACCCTGGCTCACTGTTCCCCTCGGCCAGGGGGGGCATGTTCGTTCCAATGGCTGACACAGGAATCCCAGGCGACTGAATGAAACCTAGATCTTGTTCATGAATTATAGCGTATTGATGAGGTCCATAGTCCAAGTGTGGCCCTGTTGGCGAGCCATACACCGAGTTTCCCGTTGAGCCAAACTGGAGATCTATATGATGTAGCTGGGGCTGGTGGAGAGGGTGGTTTGAAGTCTGGTGCACCGAAGAACCACCAACTAACCGCCCATCGGACCCAAAACTATCACTTGTTGCGCATGAATTGGAAGATAAGGATGACATGTATCCATGGTTTAAATTGTGGTGTCCGGCATTGGCATTGAATAAATTCGTCCCCCGGTTACAAATGGTATAATCTAAGTAAGAGTTCATTCTGTATTGTTATAGCAAAATTAATGAAGACGGGTCAGTCCACCTTAATTGCTATTCCCTGTGCCCTACAACCTGTACGTAGTATGTCAAAGCTGTAAAACTGCCTACCACGCTCATATCATCTTAGTGACAGACCATGTGACTCACTTTACGCCAATGGCAATTGGGACCTATAGCAGTTTGTCAGGTCAGGATCGTCCATCAAACGTCTTACATTTACATGACAAATGCTTCAGTCAAACTCGCCCATCAATCTGATAAGAACACAAACACGTCACGCCACTTCTGCATGGACCTTCTGGTCAGACTGAGGAAGAATGATAGTCTGAAAAAGTGAAAGATTTTTTGAAATTATTTCAATTTTGTTTCTCGTTATTTTAGAGTTTGAAGCAATCAGTTGATTTGTATGGTCTATGTGATCAAAATAGTCTCTTTGCTTCAAGAAAATGATAAGAGTACGTAAGTTTAGTGAACTGAAATGTTAGCATTGTAATTCATACAGTTAACACGATGATATACGATTGGTGTATAATACCATGCGTCCTCTATGAGAATTATGTTGCCCAATGTGTATAAGTATAGCAGCTCATGTGAATTATATTATTACCTCGGCGTGTTTTTCTGTCTGAGAGCTAATTTTACAGAGGAGTCTTGAAATTAATGCGACGATCAATCTTCTGCTACTCTAAACGCTTGACAGCTGGTTCTCCAATTTGCTCAAGAGAGAACAAAGAACCGGCTAAATCATTGTGTCTTTTAACAATTTATTATTGCATATAATCTTTACCAGACTATACCTAATATGGCCTATTTCATTTGACATATTCAAACATCTTGTTTTATGTATTTTACTTTAGACAAATGTAGCCTATTTATAGGTAGAGCAAGCTCTTTTTAATAAAAAGGTGTAAAAAAACAACAACCAGTTCCTCAAAGTCTGAACAACAAATGCATTTATTCAACAATATACATGCATTTCAAAGGGTATCCAAAAGGATATCACAATTAAATTACATTTTGAGGAACATTGATTCATCTGTCCCTGAAGCATAAGAGTCTGTCTGTAAACACTAAGCCCTATGATAAAAATATAGAATAAAAAAAATACATAAATTGCACGAACTAATAAATAGCATATAAATAACAATAACATTGTAATAAATATGTTTGTACTATTCCAATGCACGCAGTGGGGTCATGGCCTTCTCCACTTAGAAAAGTGCATCGTGTCAAGTCTTGTACAAAAACATAAGTGAGAAGTTTTTGCTTGATATTGATTTAAATGGGATGTTTTACATTACTGTGTGGTTTCATATAATTAAATAATTTCAGGTTTATCATATGGATAAGAAATCAAAATAGAAAAAACATAGAACTGTCCAACAGGATCGAATAGTCTATGCAGGTGCAGATCTGTGGGCGGGATCACATTGACTCTAGCAATACTTATAAACACTATTCGAATTAACTCTGTTTTACCTCCGACTCTAGTTGTCACAATCAGTCGCTTAATTCGCAAAAATAGTTATAACGCTGCTCTTTTCGAGTAAAATATTATTAACTCTGCTGTAATGACTCTCCACTATTTGCATGCATTTGGATACAGCGAATAATTGGCCTTTTGCGCAAAAAAAATACTTTTATGCGTGCAGACCTGAACTTTGGATTCGGTCCACTAATGGTCTGATTATGGTCAAATGACATATTGACTCCACATGCTATAAAATGAGTCAGTTTAGGATCTTGCTTGATTCATTATTGAGAAGAATGAAGCCCCAATAGGTATGATGTGTTTGGATCACATAGTGTAGGTTTAGGATGTTGTTGGATTGACGTAATCTGTGCAGTATGATTACATTGGTTATTTATCCCGTATGCAGTGAATGGCAAGTTCACATCAACATGAACAGGGTCAGCTTGAGCATAATGAATGGAAAAAATACTATCATTGTCCTGCATACTGCAAGGGGCATATTCAGGGGTCGTATTGGCATATTTCTGTTGGGCTTTCATTGAGTTTGGATAGACTGATGCCCTGACATAATCGTCTTGTTGAAGCTTTAAATATGGCGGGGAAACAGTGTCATAATCATCCCCCATTGCATTCATATGACCAAGATTTGCAAGAGTTCCAGGGCTACCTGAAGAGGAGCACAGTCCTTTAAACTTGTTATCTTTCTTGCACTTCATTCTACGATTTTGAAACCAAATCTTGATCTGCCTCTCCTTTAGACTAAGTTGGTTAGCCATCTCCACGCGCCTGGGGCGGCACAGGTAACGATTGAAGTGGAACTCCTTCTCGAGCTCCACCAACTGGGCGCTTGTGTACGCAGTGCGCGCCCTTTTGGAGGCTGCAGTTGTTGTGCTTTCCTCGTCACAAAAGAGTTCTGCCAAGAGAAAATAAAATGTAACAATTTATAAACTGATTAGGCCTACAGTACCTAAACAAACTAGTATCAACATTAAGCTATATTAAATTACATTATATCAGCATTTACGATTGTCGAAACTGGAAATAAAATGAGCCAACGCCCATTGGTCGTAATCACATAATAATATTAGCATTTATTAAGCTTAAAAATGTATTATTTGTAGGCCTAAATGGAAATTTTACGGTCCAACTATTGGGCTAGGCATTTCAATACACACCATTTACTTCTACGGGTTTGTCTCCGTTCTTTATACAGTTCTGAATTGTCGACTTCTTCATCCACGGGAAGATGCTTTTGGTGAAGGTAGAATTTGAGTTAGGGTCACGCTCTTTTGGGTGCTGTGATTCGCTGTTGCCATTTGACTGCGATGAGCAATCCAAATCCTTCAAGTTGCTCTGGCTCTCCAGGTAGGCCAAGGATTGGTTGGCTGGTGCGTCATGATTGTATCCAAATCCATTGACACCTTGGTATGTGGAATCTCCAAATATTGCTATGGCGTCTTGGTAGGGATTTCTCTGCATTGTCAAGAAAGGTCTCACCAGCTACTGGGGCCCTTTTGACCTTCTGAAGGAACATTGGCACCCAGAAGTCACGTGACAGCTTCCTTCCAATTACCTCTTGGTTGCTGTCCTGAAAGGTTATGAAAAACACAGAATAAGGGAGGTGACAGTATGAATCCATCTTATCAACTCAATAGCATCATGACGTGAATAGGACTCTTTCAACCTGCTTACAGGGGCAATATCAGACTAGGCTCTCTAATATCTACTTTTCCCTTCTCAAGCCTAAAAAAGTAATTGTTTTTTTGAGAAACAAGTCACCAGTTTAGTCCAGTAGTGTTATTCAACACAGACCCCGTCAATGGTCTTAAAAAAATAAGAATGCAAACAATGCAATTTGAATGCCATAAAGGCAAGAATTTTATGCTAGAATGCTTGAGGCCTGTAGAACTTGTCTGAAACGATGCTATTTTAGAGAAAAGTACACAGCCTTTCATGTTACATTAATAGCCTAAATAATTACAACTAATTAAAGACATAGGTTATAGGTCTTACATAGGTTAATGGTAACATTATTATAACAAACTGTCGATAGAGATTTAGCTAACAAAACTCCAACATAAAGCCCAATATACGGGGGAAAAAACAACCCATTTCTTTATTCAATATCAGATCAGCTTAACCGTTAATGGTAGCCTATAATTGTCTAATAACGTTTCCTTAAATTTCCATTGAAATCTTCAACATGAAAAAAATCTTTATAAGCAACCAAAATAGGTAAAACAGAAGACGATTAAATATATTTCAAGAGAACGTGTGTTGGATGGTATGGTGGCATTGCGTACAGCTTAATGAACTCTGCTTGAACCGCGCACGAGTCATATGGTCATAAATCACAAAGGAAATAGCCGACCATTCACCAGCATTTTTCAGCCTTACCTTAGTGTATAACGTAGATCCCACGAATACTGACTAGATATGATTCATTTCACATCCATTGGCTCTAGAATCAATAACGAGAGCTCTCTCCTTTCAAAAACATCGAGGAATATTATAATCCAGTTCCAATGATGGGCTGGCTATAAACTCATTGGGAGTCGCCCACAGTTTGGGAGAGGTCGAATGAGAACATGGGTAGCCTTTATGCAGCTGACTAGAGAGTGAAGAATTCTGACCACATCGCCTATTTGAAAACACTATTCGCCGATAACCATGACCTCATTCCGTAAATTATGAGCCAAATGCATTTCCCCATGATGCTTTGTAAGGGTCTGTCTGCAGTTCTAGCAGTCTATTTTAGAATGTGTGTTTCGGATAGCCTTTTCACAACGAAAGTTATGGTAATTGCAGATGTGGTGGGACGGGGCTAGTGGAGGTGGTGCCTTTCACACGAGAGAAACCTGCATTAATGACCTGAGGCCCCAACTTTTCTCTATGGCATTTTATCTCACAAGCTACCTCGTGCTTCAGGCTAACATAGCCAAGTCTATATCTAGGCTACTTTGAGGCCTATCATTGGATGTTAAATGCCAGATTTTAACCAACAAAATAAATATAAAAATCAAGAGACCAGTGTTTGGAGATGATAAATGAACATTTTAGAGTAGTAGCCTAAATTTGGAATGGCCTTGGTGTCTTCAAATAAGGAAAAAAAAAAAAAATGCACCAATTTAACTATGCCAAACTAAATAAGGTTATGATTTTGATTTCGTCAATGTATGACTTTGCATACTATTGCATGACGCCTGCATGAATAATGTATCATGTCAATGTGATATTTGCCAAAAAGTTCGTGTTGAGTGTGACTGGCTATCTCAATAGAATTTATTTCCATGATATATGAATTGGAGATTTCAGGATTGTATGGTTGTCTAACCTGGTAGACAACCATATGGAAAAGTTAACTATTTTGCATTTGCACACAGCAGGCAAAAACACACCAACCCAACACTCATAACTCAGTTTTGGTGAGATAAAGTTAATATTCCAGTATATTAGTGCTCCAAAGGTCATGGACCCAAATTGCGTCCGTTTCTTTGGGGAACCATCTGCCTCCTGGCTGTACAGTTTAGACATTGAGCCTACTGGAGGTGAGGATCAAACATGCCGCTATAGGATCGTTGTTAGTGGATCGATACCCATTGGGACTGTGGCGGTGCTTTGATCTATTATGTTAATCTTTTAATTGAAAATACTCAATCCCCTCGATTCATTAGGGACAATAGTTAATACCCCAGGCAGGATAGCTAATGTTTAACTACACGAAAGTAATTAGGCTATAACACAAAATAATCTAAACATTGACCAGTCTTTTGATCAAAGACCTCAGGACTGACAATCTAACGACATTTTGCCGAGGTATTTATCTGACAGGTTCAGACCAGGCACGTGGATTTGTTGAATTTAGATATCACATGGATACCGTACATCTCCCACTTTAGATTGTCATAATACCTGTATAGGATGCCTAGAGCCTAGCTATATAATCCTTCAGTGACCAAATATATTTGTGCGGCTATTCTTCGAATCTCAAGACAAATTCCCGCCATATACACGGTCATGAAAATACTATAATAGTTTCAAATCATATTCCATAAAAATCTCCTATCCTGGGGGAACGATGATCAATTCGAAAATCTGCATGAATATGTGGCGTCGAGATTAGACAATGATTTATTTCAAGATTATATGGCTTAAAATTAAAAGTTAAAGCTCTGTAATTGCCAAGTTGATGTAACCCGAGACCTCCAGGCATACAGTATTTATATCAGTCTGCTCAGCCCAGATGAAGGCTGGAGAAAGACAATTAAGAGCACCGATTAATCTTATCACTTGTGGATCTGTAGATTAATCGCACATATAGCTATAAACAAAAAAAAGAGTATTGCAGAAACACAATGGCAACTGTCTCTGACATCGGCTCACATATCATTAGGCTATAAATCAAAATGGAACGACTAGCAGACATGAAAGAGAGGAAGACCGAGTAGGATGAAATGTATACATCTAAACCATCGAAATCAATTGTATAGAGAGTCTAGCCCATGGATCTTACCCCTATTGAAACTTGAATATAGAAAATCTAACATAACATTTCGTGCTTGCTGTAACATTTCATGAAATGGACTATACATTTCCTGCAATGTCAGAGTACATTCATATAGCCTAATTAATACGAATCAAATCCTCCCAAAAATGTTGTCCATATACTTACAATACATTTGCAGGATCTTCTTCATTCCAACTATGTAGACTTTATGAATATATATTGTACACCAGTCGGCAGATGACTACAGTGGTTGGCCTGATGAATGCATGCATCTACTCTGCAACCTCTTCCTCAATTATGGAAGGAATCACGTGACAGGCATGGTTGCTCACCAGGCTACTCTGACCTATGATGTGGAACTGGCTTCAGAGCCATGCATCTATGTTATTATTTTCAGGGTGCTGCAAATATAAAATAAAAACTTACCCATATCGTTTTTGCTTTGCAATGTAGTGCCGTCTTCGAGAACGAAGATAAGAACCGTGATATTTCTTTGGCAGACGGTCTGGTTTTCTATATATAAGCTGTATGGCGAAACAAAAGTGAATTAAATAATACATGTCCTGAACGATGCCCACATCTTAGGCCTCTACTGAAACGTCGAATGGGGCGGTTTATTTCTGTCAGAAAATGGTTTGTCGGTTACAGTCTAAACGCATGGATTTGTTAAGATTGTTATATGCCAAAATTGTATTTATTTATTTAACTAGGCAAGTCAGTTAAGAACAAATTCTTATTTACAATGACGGCCTACCCTGGCCAAACCCGGCCGACGCTGGGCCAATTGTGCGCCGCCCTATGGGACTCCCAATCAAGGCCTCCTGCTGACCTTCTCATGCAACACCAATTGATAACAGGGGGTGTAAATACAATAAACAGGATTTACAAATGAAATGGATTTACTAATGTTCAAACAACGTATTATAGTCTTATTAGCCTTACTATTATAGGCAGACATATTTACCCCAGCAATTTTATTTTATTTAACTAGGCAAGTCAGTTAAGAACAAATTCCTATTTACAATGACGTCCTACCAAAAGGCAAATGACATCCTGTGGGGACGGGGGCTGCGATTAAAAAAAATATATATAAATATTAGGACCAAACACACATCACGACGAGAGACAAAACAACACTACCAAAAGAGATACCTAAGACAACATAGCAAGGCAGCAACACAACATGGTAGCAGCGCAAAACATGGTACAAATATTATTGGGCACAGACAACAGCACAAAGGTCAAGAAGGTAGAGATGACAATACATCACGCAAAGCAGCCACAACTGTCAGTAAGTGTCCATGATTGAGTCGTTGAATGAGGAGATTGAGCTAAAACTGGCCTAACTACCCTAAATCAATTTAGGTAAGGCAAATAATGTTTTTCTAACAATAATTGATTAACAAGTTAAGTTTAGCCTACAAAAGCTTAAACCATGAGGATATAGGCAGTTCCGTACCCAAACATTAATTGCAGGCCTTATGGTCAGCATGACACAAGGTGCCGTGAACATTCAGCCCTGAACAAAAACAGACTGCCTCGTCATAGTATTGATCTGTCCCTAACCATGTGAGAGTGAGTGTAGCGTGGTGTGGTGTGTGTGAAAAAAGTATATGTAGAAGTATAAAGCCAAAAAGCATGTTTCGCCATGGGTTTGGTATACAAATCCTCTTTAATAATATTTAATATCATGAAAAAATAACATCTTATCCAACTTCCTTACACTTTAAATCAAATGTAATCTGTCAAGTTTGCACTAGCTCAGTCAATCAATATCGTAGGCCAGGGCTCTCCAACCCTGTTCCTGTAGAGCTACCCTCCTGTAGGTTTTCAATCCAACTCAGTTACCAACCTGATTCAGCTGATCAACCAGCTAATTATTAGAATCTGGTGCGCTATTATGATTGGAGCGAAAACCTACAGGACAGTAGCTCTTCAGGAAATGGGTTGGAGAGCCCTGTCGTAAGTTATTGGAAAGCTTCCATATAATAAAGCTTTTTAGAATAGACATAACACCTCATGGCTTACCCATCAGTTGCATTGAAAATACATAAAACGCATTTCGTAATAACAATATATTTGTTTTAAAACTGTAGGTAATGAGCAACAATGGCACTTACCGAGGCTCTCCAAAAACGTATCTTATTATCCAAAAGACAAAGCTCGACCTGCGTAAAGGTTAGCACTCGGTATTTGCCATCAGCTAGTTTTCCGCATTGTAGTTTTCAAAGGAGATATGATGTATATCTCGGCGAAATGGATGCAGACGGAAGGCTATCGTCAGTAGTAACATGGGGCTGGGCACTTGATGCTGAGTGGGTAGGGCTACCTCCCTGAACAATGTAAACCTCTGCTCGCCCCATGTCATTGATGTTTATCTTTAGACGGGCTCGCGGTCATTACTAGCCAAATAGTATGAATGATATGCAAAGTAGTGATCCTCGGATAAGGAAAATATCAATTTTTATCTTGACCGTTTCTTACAGCAACACAATCATAATTTAAAAAGGCATAATGACAACGTTTTAAACTAGGTTGTTAGAGCGTTGGGCCAGTAACCGAAAGGTCGCTGTTTCGAATACCCGAGCCGACAAGGTGAAAAACCTGTCGATGTGTCCTTGAGCAAGGCACTTAACCCTAATTTGCTCCAGGTATTCAGTCATTGTAAATACGAATTTGTTATTTAACCTTTATTTAACTTGATTAGTTAAATAAAGGTTAAATAAAATAAATAGGTTTGGAGCACATCTAGTCAAACGGTAGGCTATCTCTGCCAAAAGGTCAGCAGGCTCTGTATAGGATAAATAAAGAATTGCATGATAATTCCAATCTGTCAAAATAGGATATGTATTCTTGTTGCACAGAGGCACCAAAGTCCATGATTGGCATCTCAGCCTGCACCTTCAGAAGGTTATGAGGGGACGTGTCATCAACTACATATTCCCCAAGACACGAACTTGCGACAGCATGTCTGTTCACACAAATTCGGACAAGGGTATACATACAGTGCCTTCGAAAAGTATTCAGACCCCTTGACTTTTTCCACATTTTGTTATGTTAGCCTTATTCTAACATTGATTACATTGTTTCCCCCACTCAATCGACACACAATACCCCATAATGACAAAGCAAAAACAGGTTTAGACATTTTTTATAAAAAACCCTTTACTCAGCACTTTGTTGAAGCACCTTTGGCAGCGATTACAGCCTTGATTGTTCTTGGGTATGACGCTACAAGTTTGGCACACCTGTATTTGTAGAGTTTCTCCCATTATTCTCTGCAGACCTCATGGCTTGGTTTTTGCTCTGACATGCACTGTCAACTGTGGGACCTTATTTAGACAGGTGTGTGCCTTTCCAAATCATGTCCAATCAATTGAATTTACCACAAGTGGACTCCAATTGTAGAAACATCTCAAGGATGATCAATGGAAACAGGATGCACCTGAGCTCAACTTCGAGTCTCGGTATCTGTTTTTTGTATTTTTAATACATTTGAAAAAGCTTCTAACAAACCGTTTACGCTTTGTCATTATGGGGTAGTGTGTAGATTGCTGAAGTTTTCAATTTTAGAATAAGGCTGTAATGTAACTAAATGTGGAAAAAGTCAAGGGATCTGAATACTTTCCGAAGGCACTGTAGATTACAGGTATTCTTCAGTGGCGCCTAAATGTCGTGTTCATGCAGAATATATGTTGCCATAAATATTGTTTCAACATCTTTTGTGTGCTAGATGCAAGAGATTCATGTTTAGGCTATTTGTTTTATTTCCAATCTAATTTATCTTCAATGGAATTATGTCAAGGTGGGCTAAAATATTCTAATTAGCATGATATAGAGTTGAAGTCGGAAGTTTACATACACTTAGGTTGAAGTCATTAAAACTCATTTTCAACCACTCCTCAGATGTCATGTTAACAAACTATAGTTTTGGCAAGTCGGGTAGGACATCTACTTGGTGCATGACACAGTAATTCTTGCAACAATTGTTTACAGACAGATTATTTCACTTATAATTCACTATATCACAATTCCAGTGGGTCAGAAGTTTACATACACTAACTTGACTGTCTTTAAACAGCTTGGAAAATTCCAGAAAATTATGTCATGGCTTTAGAAGCTTCTGATAGGCCAATTGACATAATTTGAGTCAATTGGAGGTGTACCTGTGGATGTATTTCAAGGCCTACCTTCAAACTCAGTGCCTCTTTGCTCAACATCATGGGAAAATCAAAAGAAATCAGCCAAGACCTCAGAAAAAAATGGTAGACCTCCACAAGTCTGGTTCATCCTTGGGAGCAATTTCCAAATGCCTGAAGGTACCACCTTCATCTGTACAAACAATAGTACGCAAGTATTAACACCATGGGACCACGCAGCTGTCTTACCACTCAGGAAGGAGACGCGTTCTGTCTCCTAGAGATTTACGTACTTTGGTGCGAAAAGTGCAAATCAATCCTAGAACAACAGGAAACGGGTACAAAAGTATTTATATCCACAGTAAAACGAGTCCTCTATCGACATAACCTGAAAGGCCGCTCAGCAAGGAAGAAGCCACTGCTCCAAAACTGTCAAAAAAGCCAGACTACGGTTTGCAACTGCACATGAGGACAAAGATCTTACTTTTTGGAGAAATGTCCTCTGGTCTGATGAAACGAAAATAGAACTGTTTGGCCATAATGACCATAGTTATGTTGGGAGGAAAAATGGGGAGGCTTGCAAGCCGAAGAACACCATCCCAACTGTGAAGCACGGTGGTGGCAGCATCATGTTGTGGGGGTGCTTTGCTGCAGGAGGGACTGGTGCATACTTCAAAAGTTTTTATTTTTTTATATATATTTTGTACACAATAAAAAAATATATATATTACGGGTCAACATCGAAATATTGCTCCCAGCGTTGATCAAAGCTCAGAAGGCCAATCGCGCCTGCCTCTTGGCGAACGAGTGGAATCATGAACAGTGTTTTGTTTCGTTATGTTCGCATGCGTCCCCCGGATTTGTCTTTTTAGCAGCACATTCACCACTCTCTCAAACGGCTAACTTCGCCCTATCGTGCACAGGCCGAGGGCCTGAGACATGAAACAAACCACCCCACCTCGGAGTCGGCTCAAGTAGGTAACTAGTACATACTATTGCCGTGTCTACAGACATCCCCCAAAACAAACAAAAACCGTATCTCAGAGAATGCCTGCACAACTGGTAAATCGTCTCTTATAGAGACAGTATGTCAGTCAGTCAGGTGGCTAGCTGTCACAGAGACGTACAGTATATTGCAGTAATGTTGAAGGGCTCTGTATTAGGCTCCTTAGCAAACTAGAAGGATGAAGTAAGAAGCGAACGTTAAACGGAGCAAACCTCAGCAGGATAAAAAATTGCTTTGCTCTACTGAGAATAGGCTATACTGAGACAGCCAGTGATGTGACGCTCAGTGGTGAGGCAGGCTGCAATGCATGTATGAAGAAGCATCGAGACCGCAAGAGAGCAGAAGCAAACAGAGAGAGAGGTTAGTAAAGTGGTTCCCAAACTTGGGTTCGGAGTGTCGTTCCCTGAGAACATCTGTTAAAACAAGTTAGGAACTTTAAAAAAATTAAATATATGTTTCAATATGAACATCTCCACATGGGCTATCTTCCCTATAGGCCTACATTGTGTAATCAAAACGCAAACAATACAGTTCTAAAAATGACATACGTTTTCATTTATATCGGTTGTTCGTCTTATCTCGATCTCGCACTGGAGTTTATAGTTTACCCATCACCGACCTTTTTAACCTCTACATCACTGATATTAATACAGAATAGTAAGTAATATTCTAATAATTCATGTGAATGCGATAATACGATCTGTGCGCTCCATTGATGTCTGTGTGGAGCTTGATTAGTAATGCCTAGGAATACAAATGATATCTATGTATAGAGTTGATGATTTTATACATTTCATCATTATAACTTACTGAACAGTCACTGATGCTATGTGTCAGTGTGAATCATTCCTCATATTTCCCCCCATCAGGCGTATAACATTACAATTGTATAGTCTAGCTAATAGGCAATGTGGTTGTAGATCGACTGAGGGGAAAGAAGTACAGCAGCCAAGGTGATAATGACTGGGGTCATTTTTCTGTTCACCAAATAGCATTTTAAAGTGTTTTAATTGTATAATAAACCTCACTAAAACCGCACTAAAATTAAAACCCTGGTCATGACCATGAGCGGCCAGAAGAGCTTCAATGCGCATTGGCATAGATTCTACAAGTGTTTGGAACTCTATTGGAGGGATGCGACATCATTCTTCCACGAGATATTCCATAATTTGGTGTTTTGTTGATGGTGGTGGATAAGGCTCTCTCAGGACCCATCCAGAATCTCCTATAAGTGTTAAATTGGGTAGAGATCTAGTGACTCTCACACACACCCTTTAACCCCTCTTGTTCTAGCCAATAATGGGCCACTGGGCATTTTTTATACATAACCCTAAGCATGACGGAATGTTACCTGTTCATTTACTCAAGTGTTTCCTTTATTTTAGCAGTCATCGTGAATATACAGGTCCCAAAACACCAACGAGGTGGACACTAGCTTTATGATTAATCTCGTATTTGGACGTGCAACCTTAGATGAACACCACCCCTCACGAATCGCATGGCATTTTCATATTTGTTAGAAGCGGTGACCTGCGTTTCACCCCGTCTTCAAGGCCTCGCAAAAAAGGAGCAGGGGCCCTATACATATATATATATATATATATATATACATATATATATAGATATAGATAGATATAGGAACCGGCTCCTGTGAGTTATTGATCAGCTACTCGAGAAAGTGAGATCATGGGAGACGCTGTTGTATATCCTCTCATTGGAAATATAGGCCAGGCATTGTCATATAATCACAGACTTTCTAAGGTTTGAGTTTTTTTCCCTACACTGTGCTTGATTTATAACTTTGCTAAAATATTTGAGTAGTCTGGACGTCATAAATGTTATCCATTGGACACACAGTAGCCTATTGTTTTGTGTGTAGGCTATAATATAGTCATAGGCCTATAGTTAGACGATAGATTGCGCGAGGCAACAGTGAAGCCGGTCTGAAGCGGGCTCTGCTGGTGTGCAGGCGGCGTTACATCACGTCACTGAAAAAGCATAGGCCTATGCATCTCCAATCGCATATTTTAAGATTTACTTTGAGGTCATTTTGTGAAGCAAGATTATTATGCCATATATACATGCATACTAAAATATTTGTATCGACTGCTGTAAGACCTGTTTTCAGAGAAAGAACAAATAGCCTATGTTTTAAGCATGAATCCATCTATACAGAATAACCTACACAAGATACAATTCCATAGGCTATCATTTTACGCTTCCAAAAGCAAATTCAAACAATTATTCAGACTGTATTATTCCTTCGTATAGGCCTATGGATGTCAAGGATGGTGACGATGTCTGAGAAGCAGGCCTGTTGGTATTGTAGGTTAGAGCCTCGGCATCTGTGGCTCTCGTCTAGTGACCTCGCGATGATCCCGGTCTATGAATTATTGATGAGATCCATGCACAGATTACCCCTATCAATATGCAATACTTATTATCCTGGTTAAATGGCTATTTAACAGTTGAATAGTGGAACTGTTTCAAACCAACGGAAAACATTGGTGTGTGTTCTTCAGCATATATATATATACATACATATTTATATATATATATATATATACATACACACACACACAAATTATTTAAGCAAACAAAGTTTGAGCCTTCTGGAATATTTATTGCATTTAGATACATTTTATATTAATAAATTACAGCTATTTACGAAAGCTGTAAAAACCGTGTTTTCATATTGGCCTGATTTGATTGGATATCACCAAGCAGAACTGCAAATGCATGCTGATTCATGTACAATTTGGTTAGGTAGCCTACACAATGGGGCACATACAATTTTGACTTGAGTCTATAGAGCAGAGACATATGCATTATAGCCGACATTATCTATCCATCATCTGTTGTCTTTAATTTCCCTTCTCATATCAGAACCTTTGACACTGAATCCACGAGGTTCAAAGCAGTTATTGCAAACATTTAATTCGTTTGTGTTCTGTTCTTGAAGTGGCAGAATTTCCCCCAGTTTTTAGTTTTACGCAGAGCAAAATTAATTAATTCTTATTTGCTGGTGTTTATAGGTAATTCGATTACAATCTATGGCTTCTCAAAATATTCCAACATGAATAACATATGTTTGGTGGAACACTTCTGATATTAACTTTCTATCCCGTTATCGAGGATATCGCCACTGCCCAGACTAGTGCTGTACAGTCCACAACCCTTTCGAATCCCCTCGCAGCAGTTAAACCGTCACATTCATTCAAGAATGTGAATTATATAGTACATTGTCTACTCCCCAAAACCATAAAACTAACTTTATGGACCCCACGTGACCTTTCAGAGTCAGTAAAGGGATTATATGTTCTACGGTACGGAGGCATTTACTAACTTCGAGCCATGTATCTGTAAGATAGCCTACATGTTGGGACATTTGATGGGGAAACGAATAACTAAATACAAGCAAACAGAAGATCGACTCAACCCAAAGAAGTCGTTAAGAGGGTAAGTGTGAAAGGTTTAGCGTTTGTTTTTCTGGTAAAGAATGGCAGCATGGAAACAATCATTTAATAAACTTGAAAGGATGGTGGGCACTTTATAGTTGCATGGTTAAAACGATATAGCTTGGACTAAAACAATGCAGATATTTAAATCAGCAACAAACCTGACTCAAATGTAATGCACGTCATAATCTCAAACCGATGTTAAGCACGAAACCTTCTATGGAAATTATTCTTGCTAATGTGTCATTATATAGCAATGTAAAAAACAGCACAAAAGCTATAGGAAAATGTTGTTTATGAAGTTAATATGTTTGAAAGTGTGGCAAGGTTAAGTAGGACTAAATTGTTGATACAAATGTCCAAAATGCCATGAATGGTTTCACCAGTGTTATAGCCTCTTTGTGTCTATAGACATTTGTAGGCCTAATTACTTAATTTACAATATGTTTAATGAAGAAAAGGTTAATTAATTGCAATTACTATCCTTCAAATATATCCAGCCAAGGAGAGAAACTTTATTTCCAGCTCTATAGATTCACATAGAAATGCAAAAAGCTTATCTTTACCATCACTGTAGCCGCATCATCCACAGAATACCACTTCCTTCCTGTCCACTATACAAATTGATCACATTGAAAAGGTTCAATACATGTTTTATGCAACTTAATAAGTACTTAGTTCTAAACAGATACAATTGGATATATTTGTGCACAACGTGTTATAGGGCTACATAACAGATTTACCTGTATTTTAAAACCTGGAAAACGTACTGCTCTAACGACGATAATCAAGCATAAATACAGCATTAAAAACGTACACTGAAGCGCTTTGAATGATCCCATCACCAACAGGTTTACATTCAATAAAGAGCAGCATATGGGTTTGGAAACATAGGCTACTGTACACTTTACACCTGTTAGAATGTTTAGAAATGACACAATATAAGCTAACAGCTCACGTGAAACATGACAACCTTCAAGAGATAAAACAGAGCACATGACTTTATACTACCCTTAGACAATGAGTCTAACTTTTTTTTTATATTTCCAAAGATAACTACAGGCTACCGTAAAACAACGGAAAACTAAACGTCTGTTAAAGACCACAGAATATTATTTCGTCTAAAATCACAACAACATGCTGAAAGGTGCTGCGCTGTAGCTTACAGTAGGCTACTCCGGATTCCCCACTTATCATCACTTGCAGTTCGAGCTCAGTTATGGAACGCGCTACCTCCTGTAACCAGACTCATACTTTTAAGTTTATTGTCCTTCTTCCATTTCATCCTTCGATTCTGAAACCATATTTTTATTTGTCGTTCCGTGAGGCACAACGTGTGGGCGATCTCTATTCTCCTCCTCCGAGTTAGGTATCTATTGAAGTGAAATTCTTTCTCCAGCTCTAGCGTCTGGTAGCGGGTGTATGCTGTTCGGGCCCTTTTCCCATCTGGTCCAGCCATTTCTAAATTGCATGAAAAATCCAAATTAGAAGTGGACAACAGATAGTGTAAATATAATTTTAAACATTACAAAAGGAAACAAGTTTAACAGCACAGATTAAATATTAAGCAATTCTGGGTGTGGGTTAGGCTGCACGCGGGCGCGTGTAATGCACGCTTACATTACCAGAAATAGAACTTGCATTCCACTATAGCCTAAACATAAATACCCACCATGTTTCCAACATTTAAACTATGTTTCTCTGAATTAAATCTTTATTACAATTAAAATGTACTTTAATAGGCTAACAATTATTATGTTTTATCTTGCACTAAGAAATATATTGCACTGGATCCTATCATAATAGCAAACCCGTTTCCATATCCATATCCTACCACCTTTACTGAGTTCATGCAACACTTGACAGATTTGTGACGATACAAATTTGGACTATAGAAAATCCCATTAGCGAGCATGCAATTCACTCCAAAGCAAGACCACCACAAAACACAGTAGAAGTATGTACCATGGTTAATGTGCAGTTTCCGCATCCATGGGAATATTTGTGGTGTTTGGCAATCGTTTGAGATTGTCGAGGAGGTTGCGTTATTGGACTCCTGTTGGGGTTGTTGTGCCCGGGCAGCCATGCTGCTTGTGTGCGCGCCTTCCTCGGACTCAGAGACAACGCTGGTATCCTCTATCTCTGTGAAATGACTGTTGTTGCCTTTGTTGAGATTACTGTTGCCGCTCGAGGTCGTTCTCCGGTCAGGTGGAGGAGAGGGGCTTTTTAGTTCCAAAGACTCGCGGTTGGCGCAAGGAAGGGGATCTGGAGACGAAAGCGAGCAGGTCGGCAATCTGTACCGAGCGTCTGGGCCAGTGGACGGAAAACCACGGGTATCCTCTCCAACAGCCGCGAAGTGGCTACCAGTGTCGGTGCGATTTACGGTTAGGTCCATGCCATTGTAGTTGCAGCCGAAAGACCCAGAGTGCATGGTGCCAGGGTCCCTGAACGTACCGTTCACAGTGCCGTTAGTCCCATAATTTAGTAACTGATAGTCGGAGCCATTCGGATAGCGCCCTGAAAACGAGTTAACAAAGTAAGAGCTCATTTGCTTGTTTTTAAAAGGCTCGATTTGTAGATCTTTGTCGCTATAATCCTCTGCTTCACGATTTATGATGTAATCATGAATTATAGCAATGAAGCCTACTGTACTTTGCCAGGTATGCGGCCAAATATGGGAGAGCGCTCGGGAATCACGTGCCTTTGTTGACCAGTCGTAAATTCTCACTGATGACTTCAAGAGGTAATTCATGCTCTATGGTTACAAATGATGACGAAATGATGGTCGTTATGCTCGAGTCAATGGTGCCTCCCCATTGCGCCCTGAGATACAAGTAGGCAGACAGCGTCCTCTACTGGCAGTGGAGGTAACTGTCAGTGAGGGTGCTCTGAAGTTTTTTTTTTTTCATTGTTCATTTTTTAGAACGTTGACTGTTCTAGGACACAATAGTAGGCTAAACTATTTTACAAACAGGTATCTCAGACAGGTATCCCAGTATAATCTGTTATAGTAGGCCTGATACATTAGCCATTTTTATCATTAAAGAGAGACTAGCCTATTTAAATGTTGGGCTTGCTCAACTAGGTCAATCTTTACAGGACATAATGATGATGATAATAATTGTTATTATTATTATTATTAAAAGACTTATTTCCTTCACAGCAATAAAACAAGCCAACTTTCTGACATATTTACAGAAATGACCAACCCTTTATTTGCATTTACAAAAGATAACAAAATCATTTCCTACATAATATTGCACACGACATCCAGATGGCAAGTGCACAATAAATAACTTGTCAAAACATAATTCAGTTGAAAAAAGGCGATGTAAAAGCCCAAAACGAACAACATACAAACACTATGGTAGGATATTAGGCCAAAGCATATCTATTGTATCGATAATGGGGAAGCAAAAATATTTAATTATCGAGTAATTTTGTCTAGGCTTCTTTTTGCACTTCTCCAACGCCCCTCCAGGAAACCAATATGTGCGAGTGTAGGCCTACTTTACGGTCATCACTAGCTGCCAAAACCAGTCATAAACCCCGCCTATTTCTACAATTTATCTTCTTAAAATGTGATTTTAAACCTTCACCACATTTATATCTTTAACCACACTACCCAACCTTAAATTTAGACCGCATTTCTGTTTTTATTAATTTTTACGATATAGCCAATTTTGACTTTGAGGATGTAGTAAATCCTATTTCACTTTCAAGCAACAATATTGACAAAATCAAAAATTAAAACACAACCAAATAAGAATAGGCTAGCCAGCTTCAGTTGTTTTTAACCCGTTTCTAACCTGCATACGTTATTTCATCGTGCAAATATATTAATCTAGTAGGCCTATTTACATATTTTCACAAAAATGTGTAGGCCTATGCAGCTATTTTATGAAAAGCAGCAACCAACAATAATTATACATCTCTCAATTCATGGTACAACAGTTAAAGGATGGCTTGTGTAGGTTTTTTTATTCAGTGTCTTTTAATCGGTCTGCTTCTCCTCCTCTTCGTCGCTGGGTTTCGAAGGATTCATCACTTTGTTCTCCTTTTTCCACTTCATTCTGCGATTCTGGAACCAAATCTTTATCTGACGTTCAGTGAGACATAGAGCGTGCGAAATCTCGATTCGGCGACGCCTGGTGAGATACCTATTGAAATGGAATTCTTTCTCGAGCTCAAGAGTCTGGTATCGAGTGTAGGTCTGACGGCCCCTGCGTCCACTGCTGCCAAAGGTCGCTGCAAAAAAAGAATAGCAAACCAAAGCCAGCCATTATGTAAGAAACATGTAAGGACAGGATGGATACCTTTACACTATCATCACTTTTATAGTATATTGTTACAATCACTATTATGGATGTAATAAATTAGCCGCCATTAGTAAAACCGTGAAAATAGCATTGCCTAGTTGAAATTATCCATTTGATTCACATGATAGCCCACTGTATTTTGACAGTTTAACCAGTTAAACCAGTTTCTCTGTTCACATATTTTATGCCAATCACGTTCTCGGCTATTATCCAATACTTATCCAAGTCATCAAATCATCATGCATGTGTTCAAAGCAATAGTTACTTATAAGCTACAATATCAATGCATATTGCGGACTTTGCCAGGCATCACTGTTACAGTAGTCATCTGATTGATAGGCAACATGCTGACTTATATGCTGACTTTCAACAAATTAACAATGAAAACACGTTAGACGTTTTTAACAAAGATCAAAAGTAAACGTTTCACTGACCGGTGGTGCAAGAATTCATCCTTTGCATCCACGGATAAAGCAGAGAAGAAGACTTGTCGTCCACAGCAGTGGTAATGTTTACATTCTGCTCGAGGCACTCTGACTTGCGCTGGTCCTGAGTTACAAAGAGCGGCTGCTCCTCTCGACTTGCGAAAGCGCACGAGCGGTCACTGTAAAAAGTGGCAGCTGTATAGTCGCAGGGAGCGCTGGTGCTGGGGCGACCGTAGACTCCAGTGGTTTGCTGGTAATATGAGGTTGGGTAAACCTTCTCTTGCATATTGGCAGCTCCATATGTAGCGCTGGAAAAGTGTCTTAAAGGGTCAGTATATCCGGAGGAATATAAAGGTATCTGAGCCAGGAGAGACTCCTGTCCTCCGGGCAGAGAAACAGGAAAAGTTGAGTTGACAAAATAGGAACTCATTGGATGGACAAATATGCTCCGAGGAATATGATTTGTAATGTTTTATTGTCCAAGTGGTTTTGCCATTACTTTATCGGAGATTTGGTTTTAGCTGAAGGGGGCTTGCGAGGTGCCACTCAATAGGGCAGAAGGGAACTGTACCATCTGATCAACGTCTGGCCAATCGCGAGCGTCTGCGGTTGCAATATTGCTCTCATGGGGGCTCTTGTTGCGCACAGGGGTCCCCAGTGACTGGAAACGAAGCGCCCAGGCTTCTCGCGCAGTCTTTCTACATATCAAATGAGCTTGCGCCCTCTGATTCATTCAAAATTGAAGCATTTCGTTTTCGTTCCTAATTTCGTTGCAAACGAACGATATAAATAAATAATATAATGATGGCAGCACCTCCCTCCCTCCCCCTCTCTCTTTACTCACTCACACACACACACACACACACACACACACACACACACACAGTATTTGACCCTTATATGATCTTTATTCGATCTTTTGTTTGCATGAAATAATCACTGTACAATTTCCCCTTTTATCAAATTGACTTGAGAATAATAATGTTGTTGTTCGTTGTCTTTCAATTACTCACAAATGTAAAGTATTGATTACTAGAAGTAGGCTAGTTGCACAATCAAAAGGTGAGCCTATTCAATCTTTGCAGCTGAATTTCTACTTCCATGCAGCTGTTATTTTAAGCTGTTTGACATCATTTATGTTTCATCATTCGTTCACGTGTTCGTTATGTTTTCTAGGTATTCCCACACTGGCCGGAGTAAAACACGACCAAGACGTCTACTGACAATCAACTAACTAAAGTCAGAACGATTTTCCAACTGATCAACGCCACTACAGAGGATATTACATATTGGTTTCAACATTCATCACTTAAAGATTGCGGTTCATGTTTCGGGAACTTGTAGGCCTAAGTAGACCACATTACATGCAGTATGTTTTATTAACCAAATAAAATAACAAAATCTATAGATTTGAATATGATCAAATACATATATTTACATTAATATAAACATTGTCATTATCGGATTTAGTCATTATTTTGAGTATGATTCTTATATCAGTAGACCCGTATTATTGAGTTGAATACAATATGTATTATTATTATGCTATTATCGTTATTTTGTTGTAGGACTAAAACGTTCAATATATTTTTATAAATAAACAAAGGCACTTTATTTACAACAGGATGTATTTCCTTTTTCCAATCATTGTTATTTTCCTTTCACTCTAAAATCCTTGTTTAAGAGGATATTTCAACAAAAATGTCTAATTCAAAATTATTTTGTATTATCTAAACTTGATACTTAATAGTCTGTGTAGACGTCCAACAAAATTATGTTTCCACAACTAATGAAACATTTTAGCAAGTATCCTACGACCTGGCCGTATTCAGAATGACAGTTATTCAACTTCAATCGCTTTTGTGCTAAATAAACGTCACTTTGCTTTAGTTTCATGCGATAATAAAAACGAAAGAAAAAATAAATACTTTGTGCCAATATGTCAATTATTTGCTTCTGTCTCAAGAATTTGGTGTCCAAATGTAGGCCTATTGTCGCCAATAGATGGCGTAAAAGAGCAATACATGAGATCAGGCGGTAAAGAAAATGTGCCAGCATACTGCTGAATAAATGGAGTGAAGCTTATCAATTAATTGATTGAGGCTCGACGATAATGTTGATGATAATGACGACGATGATGATGTCGAAGCCATAGATCATGTGTAGTGCATGGGAATAGTGCAGATGATTGGAAAGTGGATTCTGAAAAATTACATTGGACCATTGAGAACATCGCTTACATAATGTCTCAGGTTTACTCTTAATTACCCATAAAACGTTTTGAATATGAGTCAATTGTAGCCTATCTACTTAACACTACAGCTAGCTCAAATATAATACAAATGTAGGCTACACACAAAAAAACACTGTCCATCATGGAAATCAACATTAAATATTTTGGGTTGTCTGATTTTCAGTGTGTGCACATGATTGTGGCAGATTCCAATAGGTATCATATAGGCCTATCTATTTATCTGAAACCTTCGTCAAAATCATATAGGCCTACCTATTTATCTGAAACCTTCGTCAAAATCATATAGGCCTATAGGCCTACCTATTTATCTGAAACCTTCGTCAAAATACTAAATGCATTTAGGCCACAGTCACCCACCAAAGATGCTGCTGTCATCTTGCTACTAACACACTATAGTAGTAACCCGGTTTTGTAAATCGATACAACCGTAGTACACTTTAAGACACTGCAGCCATTTTGTAGGCAACCAATGTTAAATTTGTAACTGTTTTTATCGAACCTAATATGCACCTCGATCATGATCATTTTAAAAACCTTATAAGACAAGCTTCTAGTATGAATGTGGTGATATAGGACATTGACATTTGACGACCTACCTTTGTTGATAATTCATCATTTCGCCTGTGGGTATTCCGGATGTGATTATCATGGTCATTTCTTGGTCTTCCATTATTGTTCCTTTGGTATATTGCATACGGTAAGTAACAATAATTAAACGAGTCCCTCTGTGAAAAATAAATAAAGTATTCCATTGTCCTGGCGAATATTGAGTCTTCTTTGACGGTGCGATTCAAAGATATCATTGGATGAGAGATTCCTCATTGACTCCATCTCTCAGTTGGTGGAGCTCCGTAGTTACTGAACACATTTCTTCTGCAGAATTCAACTGTATCGTATACAAAGAGCCAAGAAAACGAAAGTGTTACTGAACGAGCGGTCGAAAACAGACAGCTGCAATATAACCTCATGGGGAAAAAAGTTCCCTGTCCAGAGTCCACATGACCAACCTCAGCCAATCCCATAACGCAGCCAGTCGTAAAGTTCCACCACAAAGTTGTAAATTTTCATTAACAGACTTATTTATTGCATTTTTCACGGATGCTTTTTCTTCATCGCCATATATTTTAGACGGGTTAGCATTTTAGTTTTTCTTTTAAAGCTATAGTCTTTAAAGCGAAATGTCTAGGTCGATAATATTTCAGGCTGGTATCATATTTAGAACATCTGATGATGCCTTATCAATTCAATATTAGGCTACAAACATGCGGAAACGTTTTACCAAATTGTAGTTCCACACTATAGCATATAGGCTTATATAAAACATGGTTGGTTACAATTTATATCGTCTTATAGGATAGGTATTATATGTTTACATAAAGGATTGATAAAAGCATATAGGTAGACTATGTAAATGGATAATTATATAAGGCCTAGTCCACATTTGCATTACATTTAGTTTAGTTAAACTAGTTATATATCAACATAATCAACCGTGCACCCTTTATTGACCCTTAGGTAGCCTATAGGCCTACCTTCATAGCATTTTCAAACAAATGCGAGCAAAATATGTTAGGGATCCATATAATTAGCCTATACCGTTGCAATAGCCTACTGAGCTGCCCATCTTTAGATTTGGCTCACATATACAGCAGTTGTGTGTTAAGATATATAGACGAAAGATATCCCTATATGAAAACACCCGCTGGGCACACACTGGTTGAATCAACGTTGTTTCCACGTAATTTCAATGAAATTACGTCGATCCATCGTGTAATAGAGGTTGAATTAACGTCTGTGCCCAGTGGGCATCAGGCATGTATATTATCATAAGGTGGAAAAACTGTCCCGTTTCATAGCAACTAGGTTGCATGGTGCCGTTTTAAATTTAATTTAATTGACAAAAAGGATTTCCGACATTTATGGACGCAATAAAACCATAAAACCCCCCCCATTGCAACCTAGTCCCTCTGCAAAAGGTCGTACGGAGAGAATTCGGCCTAATCTCCCCAAAACAGGGGTAGCCTAAACCGAACATATTCTAGGAAATTTGCAATGGTTTTTTTTTTATTGTTATTGTTTTTCAATAGTAGGACCAGCAGGCCTAAACCTCCACGATAATAAACGAAAATTCGTTTTTTTAATAACTATTTTCTATAAAATTCGTAAACATTATGTAGACTTGGATGTTGTCTAATGCAGTTATTCTACTTTGGATGAATGTAAGTAGGCCTACGTTGGCACATTATATTGCAGTAAAACAAACAACAACCTATCAACAATAATAAAAACAAAAATGAAGCATTTCGTTACATTATAGTTTTCATTAACTCCAATGCATTTGCCTCAAAGGTGGATCAAATAGAGCTGAAATTGTCTGTTTGTGTCCCTCTTTCCTGGCTTCAACTTACTAATTACTCCACAATTTCACACATTTGTTAACCTTCAGAATGTTGTTTTATCTAGGGTTTAATGAATACACAATTGGCATGAATTCAGCCATGCTTATATTAGACAATGATGGAGCACAGAATATCAGTTACCCGACATAGTAAAAAAATATCTGTAATGTCATTAGATCTTTTGAATATGTTATGCTAGTTCCAAACTGTATAGGCTACTCAAAATGTTGATATAACTCTGAGGAAACGATACAGACCTGCAATATGTGATATTGGTTGTTCGCCAGCTCAACTCCCCCAACCTCCAATTCCTTTTATTTATAAAAAAAAAAAAATGTTTAACCTTTATTTAACTAGGCAAGTCAGTTAAGAACAAATTATTATTTACAATGACGGCCTACATTGTTCAACAGGGTCAGCCATGGTAGTACAGTACAATTCCTTCAATAAGCTATGCGTCGATACTTCCAAAATGTTAATTATTAAATGCTTACTGTGTACCCGTTTGTCATCTGCTGTTGCATGCCTTTCTTTGTTTGCTGAAACCCACACTTCTTAATTAAACGTTAATCAAATACAACCACCGACTGTTTCCTCGTTGCTGTTGCTCTATGGCAACTCAGCGCAAATGCGCATGTGCCAATTTAATGTCTTCAATGAAACAGTTGGTGGTTGTATTTGATTAACGTTTAATTAAAAAGTATGGATTTCAGCAAACAAAGATCCAAACAAGTACACTATTAGGTAGGCCTATATGTTTCACAATAAAGGAGCGGCTTCGATTTTAAAAGGTTACAGTTTATTTGCAGTGTACATCCAGTAGAAGCTTTCACAGCCAAGGCCTAACAACAGCTCTTGACACAACACAGCCAATTAAAATGGCACCAACTCGAGATGTGCACACTACTCTATCTTTGCATAAAACATGCAATTGGAGGTTTGCGCAAAAGTGCTTTATACACATCTCAAGTTAGGATTCTAACTGGAATGGTGCGTAAAAGCTATTTTGCGCACGTAAGTTTTATAGAATGTAATTTAATCAGCCAACACAATAGATTTGACTAATAAACACATTTGTTATCACTGTGTGGCCTCCCATCGCTAAGTATTATCCTTTACCCTCCTCATGGGACGTCTGAATAATCTTGAAAGTTTATTTGCTCTGTTTCTCGATTTCATTCGGATCCGGCCTGTTTATTGGAAAGGTGTCCTTCTTCCATTTCATACGTCTGTTTTGAAACTAGATTTGAATCTGTCGCTCGGTGAATGCCAAAGCGTGCGACACTTCAACCTTGCGCTTGCGGGTCAAGTAAGAGTTGAATAAGAACTCCTTCTCAAGTTCCAGAGCCTGGAAGCGACTGTACGCCTGTCTGCCTCTTCTCCGTCCCGTAGCTGCTGAGAGATAAACCATTTTAGACAAATTTAGATAAACATTGACTCAATAAGCCTAACAAAGGTTACCACATAACAGCCGTTAGTGAAGACACACACACACCAAAAAATAAAATCAGGCGAAGCAAAAACGTTTCTCACATCATAAAATAGATTTACCGTTTGTTTTTGACACCATAACGAGCCATTGTCCTCTCCAGAAATGCTGAAAAAACAACGAAGTTTATTGGGGGTCATTTGAAACGAAGTTTATTGGGGGGGGGGGGGGGGGGGGTCACACATTATACCTCCCGAGGCCAAATACGTTTTTTTAAGGGTCAGTGACTCACCTTTCATCCAGGGAAAGAGGTCCGGCAGAGTGGAGCACTGTTCTGCGCATTCGGAATCATTTGCAACCCCGGTGGATTTCAAATGACAATCACTGTACTGGATACAATGCGTATTATGGGATGCGTAAAAGGTTGATCTCTGTATCACATCGTGGGCATGAGACAAGCTGCCCATCGGTAGCGATAATACACACGGATTTAGTTGGTGTTGGTGAGCGGTATTGGTCAACGATGTGCCATTGTAGAATTCCAGTAACTGCGTGTGATGATGTTGCTGGATGGTGCCACCGGCATCATATCCGTATGCTACAGAGGATGCGCTCCCCAAATCATGTGCCAACCCATAATCGGAATGCCAGGACTCGCTGTTGCTGTTTTTTGAGAATAGAGCATTTACGAAATAAAAGCACATTTTTTACTTTGATGTTTAAAATATTATATAAATCAGGCTACTAGATTACACTTCATGGAATAAACGTCAGGTTTTTTAAAGTTTACGCATTATTTTCCTCGGTGAAGACCAACATTTCCATGTCAATTCAATAGTCTACCTCTCTACAGCCCATGAATGATGAGGCAGACTATGGATTATAGATTCACGGGGTATATCCCGCCTTGTTTTGGATACGAAGATGTCTCCAGACGAGAATCTCTAGACAGACAACAGACAAAGCATTGCGCGCTTGTATGCAAAGTGAGACGAGGGAACCCACTAGTTGGAACAACGTTGTTTCCACGTAATTTCAATGAACCAATCTGGAATAGACGTTGAATTGACGTGAACCTGATACAAATATTCAACTTTGAAGAGCTAGCTATTAGCTGAAATATTGATAGGCTAGTTAACTGGATCGTATAGACAAGAAGTCAGCCTACATTTTATGATTAATTTCTAACAACAAACGGATAACCGATATTATTATATAATAATAAGATTTTTGTCATCAGTAGCCTGTTTCAGTGCGCAAAGTAAAGGCTACTTCATTTTGCCGATTACAAATTAATCACTATTCGTATATACGGGGCTTGAGTTATTGTGTTTGTAGACTACAATACAATGAATGTGCTTTTATTGAAATGTAAATATTGTGATAAAGGGTGTTGAAAGTTATATAAAAGTATAACTAAACTGTGTAATTGAACTATGTAACTGAAACTATTGCAACAACTCATAGACTTGAGATCACGCGCATAGAAACTCTGCATAGGCCTACATATTCCAATTAAACAATATATAAGTTAATCATTTTGATTGTAATTAAAGCCTACTTTTCCAAATAATTCTTGAGGTAAAATGTAAACAAATCGACATATCGAATTTAAATACAGTAGTAGGCCTACAATGTTTATGAGCTAGATCTTTTTTTAAAAAATCAAACAGCGCAACATCATTGTTAAAGAAAATAAAGTTTACATTCTCATTCAAATATCAGTTAGCATTTCCAAAGATTTCACTTATAATTCGTAGGCCTAAAATGGTGCGAAACTAAGATTACCAAATAATTGACATACATTTGATTATTCATATGGAGTATATTGATAATAAACCTAGTGCTATTATCAATATCATCCTGAATTTAACAAATATCCTCATATCATCGTGAGCAATGATCAATGCATAACATGTCTGAAGGCATTTGTCTACATTTACCACCAACTCAAAGAAAATAATGCTCAATAAGTAAAACGTACACCCCATATTACACCCGCAAGTTCAAAATAACCATATGAAAATACTGTGGATAAATCTGCAATTAAAATCAGTGAAATGTGAGGAGTATTTGGTCCATGTTGGTGGTCATTTCAGAATACAGAGCTTTTCTTCTAAGATTTGGCACAAATGATTGATTATGGTTCTCCTTGCAAAATTAGAATTTCCTGCTTAGCTAAACAAAAATCTATATGATAACAAAGCATAGTAGCAAATTCATCAACATCAAAGTCGTACAAATGTGCTATATGACTACATGGTCACTCATATGTTCCGTTCAGATTTCACATATCTGAGTAAAACTTCCAGATTTCCAGAAGCATAAATTAAAAAAAAAAAAAAGAAGTGTTTTGTGTTTTCACCATTGGCTCAGTGGTTATAGTGATATTTAACAACCTGAGATATTTGATAAGACACAAATAGTACTCACTCACATTCCATTCTGTAAAAGCCACAGTGTTTGAGTAGACATATGAAATGACACGTCTTCCTACCAAGTACCACACAATATCTAAGTCACGATAGGCACCATTGCTTCAATATTTTCACAATAAGGCCTACTCCATCTATCTATTCTCCAATTCTCTTCAATTAATTCTCAGTAGCTCAGTGCTAATGTAGAAATGAATTTCATTTGATGATGTAAAAGTGAAGAAATGTACACCGTATAGGGAGAGGATTTTGGGGACAACTTTTACAAAGTTGCCAGGAAAGCTTGTTCACTCTCCCCTGCTCGTGGTTTATGGCACTATGGCAGGACTGGTGAAGTCCCTGCTCCCTAGCGCCCTTGTCCGTGCTGGGGGACTTTGTGCGAGGGTTTGCGGACGGGATGGGGGAACTCAGGCCGCTGGATCAGGGGGGCTGGGGTGGAGATGACAAACAGGCTCTGGAGTGCCTTTGGGTCAAAGGACATGGGGGTACGGTGGAGTCGTCCAGGCATCAGCTGGGAGACGTTTGACACTGTGGCCCGGGCCCTGGACTCTGCATAGGACGAGCTCATACTGCCCAGACGAGCACCACTGACTGAGAGACAAAGAGAGAGAGGAAAAAACGAGAGAGATAGAGAAAATCAATACTATGCTCTACAATTATTCATAAGTACAATGCCCAACTTGAGATCAGTGGCGGTATGGTAATGACAATAAAGCGAGGTGCAGCGAGGGTGCTCAGTGGTTGTGCTCACTTGTCCATGGGATACGCTGGGCACTGTTGGTCTTCTTCAGGTCCCCTGGCGCCAAGCGGACCGTCTCTAGGACTTGGTCCTCTGGGGTGTAGTACTGAAGGCAGGCAGACTCAGTGTGAACGGGCCCCCTGTCCAGACTGGGCCAGGGCCAGCGCTTCTGCAGCAGCTGGGAATGGACGTACTGCCGGCAGGGCTTGGCCCCTGGAGGCACCTGGTGTTGGATCATAGTACAGTGGTGCTTCGGTCTCCAGGAGAACTCAGTCAGGGAGTCCAACTGGCAAGACATTACATAAGACAGACTAAAGCATCTCACTACTAATGGAGTAATGTTTGAGACAATGCAGTGACCATAGAGAGCGATAGTAATGGCGTCTTTTTTTTAGGCACTAACTCTGCCATGGCTCGTTGGTCAAACAAAACCTATGGAGAAATTCATGTTTTTTGTATAGGGTTTTTGGATAAACGAAAATAAGGTTTGTAGTAAACACAGCACTTAAAGGCCTCCCGAGTGGCGCAACGGTCTAAGGCACTGCGTCGCAGTGTTGCGGTGTCACTACAGCCTGGGGTTCGGCCGTGACCGGGAGTCCCATAGGGCGGTGCACAATTGGCCCAGCATTGTCCGGGTTAGGGGAGGGTTTGGCCGGTGATTGACTATGGAGGTGTAGCCTTACCTTATCGGCTCGTTCATGTCTGTGTAGGGGCAGCTCATTCTGCTCGCGGGGGGGTGTAATGCCGTTAGGCATGGAGTGACCTTGCCCCTGCAGCAGTTGGTAGATCTGGTCCACCACCCCCAGGTCCCTCAGTAGACTCTCCCGTTGGAGAAGTCCACTCACCCTTTCCACCTCCTCTTCAGAGAGGTCCTGTACTGTAGGGGAACCGTTGGTGGCAGTAGGCAGGGGCGGCATGGTCAGGAGCTGGACAGCAACAATTCACACCATACAGTAAGGAAACAGTTCATCACAATGTATAATCGTTCTTCAGTATTCATTGATATGTTTATGTAAATATGATAAATGGCCATTATATGGTTTGGTAGTTGGATATGTAAGTAAGGTGTTCAGTGGAGAAGATATTTAGCTCCCTCTTGTGGCCACTGAAAGGCCCTGCAACTACAAATTCACTAAAATTGCCACCCCCAATGATATGAGGAGACTTTGGACTTCTCTTTATGGTTGTTGACTGCTAGCTTCTATAGGCAATAATACATTCAAAAACTAAGGCAATATGTTACATAAAACTGATGGGCAGGGTGATGTGACTCACAGTAACCTGTTGGGAGTTGGTCTGACGAACTTGTACTCTGTGTGGTTTGGCCCTCTCTCCTGCAGACTCCCCCTGCAAGTCTCGTCTACGGCTCCCCTTCTGCTCCTGCTTCAGACGCAGCTCCTGCAGCTGCTGCCTGAGTGGACAGTCACACACACACAAACAAACAAACAAGTTATAAATGAAACAATGAAAAAAGGGAATTTACTGTTTTCATGGTAATGTCTATAAGTCTGTGTGTGTGCGTACCTGTGTGAGTGAGTGTTTGGGCGATTGTATCTACCTGGCACACTCCTCCCTGGCCTTGGAGGCGGCAGTCTCCTGAAACAGGGAGCTGCTGTGTTTGAAGTACTTCTCGTACTTCTCTCCACCCTCGCGGGGGTAGATCCCACGGAAGCCACCCAGGTGTTTGGCCTCATACCTCCGCATTTGCTCTACACCGGCTGCCTGGGATTGACGCAGTTCCTCACTCCTGACAACACAAAAATGTCCACAACTGAATGAATGCATAAAAATATCTACACTGAGTGTACAAAACATTAAGAACACCTTCCTAATATTGAGTTGCAACCCCCCCTTTTGCCCTCAGAACAGCCTCAATTCGTCGTTGACTCCAATGCTTCCTACAGTTGTCTCAAGTTGGCTGGATGTCCTTTGGGTGGTAGACCATTCTTGATACACACAGGAAACTGTTAAGCATGAAAAACCCAGCAGCGTTGCAGTTCTTGACACACTCAAACCGGCTGTGCCTTACTACCATACCGTTCAAAGGCACTTGAATATTTTGTCTTGCCCATGTCCTTCTTTAACCTGTCTCCTCCCCTTCATCTACACTGATTGAAGTGGATTTAACAAGTGACCTCAATAAGGGATCATAGCTTTCACCTGGATTCACCTGGTCAGTCTATGTCATGAAAAGAGCAGGTGTTCTTAATGTTTTGTATACTCAGTGTACAGTATGTTGGCTTGAGTTCGGTCCAAATCACTTAGTTTGTTAAATGTCAATGCTAATTTATAATAAAATGACTCATCATAGCTTATTGTTAAACTGATCATACAAGCGCATTGAAATCAAAGTTCCTATCCATCACATGGTCCGGACTGTACCTGGCCTCTCTGGAGCGGTTCTGCTGCAGCCTCTCCTTCACCCTGCGCTTCTCCTCCTCAGTGATCTTACGGCGGTCACAGGCACCCAGGTTTATAAGGACCAGGGTGTCATACAGCAGGCTATCCTTCACCTCTCGGTCCAACCGCGAATCAGTAGTGAAACTGGGGGAGTGGTTCACCTGCACCAACATTAAAGGGACACTTCAGGATTCTGGCAATGAGGCAAGTTATCTACTTCACCAGAGTCAGATGAACTCATGTATACCATTTTTATGTTTCTGCGTGTGGTTTGAAGGAAGTTGCTAACTAACGCTAGCGTAATTGCTAACTAGCATTAGCGCAATGACTGGGAGTTTATGGGTATCTGCTAGCATGCTACACTCCCATTAATTGCGCTAATGCTAGTCAGCATTGGCTCGGGAAACTACCTGTAACTTCCTTCATACTGAACACGGTGACATAAAAATGATATCCACGAGCTCATCTGACTCTGGGGAAGTAAATAAAGGAACTCATTGTCAAAATCCCGAAGTTTCCCTTTAATACACACAATGTGAAAATAATTGAACATCATGAATATACGTTGTTTGCTATCTAGCTTTAATATGGAAGTTATTATAAGTTGCTAGCGAAATGCTTATTGGACATTGCATGATGAGAGTGTAGTGTTTAGAATAAGACATGTCTTAGCTCAACAGACACTGATACAGGACCCATATCAATACATCATCCTGATTCATTAAGAAGGCCTCACCTCCAGCAGCCAGGGCCTGAGTCGATGGTCTAGCAGCACATCAAAGCCAAGGATCTCAAAGCAGGCGCTGCCGGCAGCGTGGTTGGGGAAACAGGTATGGTAGTTGTGTTTGAGGATGGGGTGGGCAGAGATGAGTGTCTTAATAATCACGTCCTCAATGTCCAACCACATCTTCTCTGTGTCGTAACACATGGCCTCCAGGTGCTTGTTCAAGGTGGACAGCTTCCTGGAACGGCAGGGAGGAAGGTACAGAGACGAAAGCGTTGCATCATGAGATTAATTATACAAACATACAACGCTAAAGGTCAACTGGAGAGGTATTTGAAGTAAAGGAACACCTGCTTACCGTTTGCTGCCAGTGTCGTCATCGCGGACAAAGTTCTCACTTTGCTTGTTGATGGCATAGTTGGTCAGATGCATGCAAACATCATCCTTGCAAAAATAGAAGTATAGTGAGGGAGAGCCGGGGATATGTTAAGGTACAATGAGGGATCAGGAAGGAAACTGTAGAAAATATACCATCACACTGGAATAAACATATGAATACAGTAATGATGCGATTCTCCATTTTAAATTATTATACAGAATGCTTCAGAGCATCAACGACACAACCAACACACCAACTACCAATTAACTGTCAGAGAACAGAACGAGATAGGACAATGAGAAGTGTGTAATGCTGTCTAATAGTCGGCATTAGAAGTGTTAACAGAGTATCTGCAATGTCCACCTCACCACGTTGCCATTGCTGGGCTCGTTGTATTGGGTAGTACAGAAGCGAGCCAGCCCCTCATTGTACAAGAAGATGCGGAAGGGGTCACAGGAGGTCACCAGCACATAGATACGCAGGTCAAACTTGAAGCCGTCAATAATGAATGGCTGGGGAGAGGACGGTTGGCATTATGACATATCTTATGACATCAACATAACCCTGCTCTCTGATTGGTCCCATAAATACTGTCACATAATACATTATCACATTTATTGCACCCGTCGTCCTGCAACCTCAGTTGAGCTACGAGTTGAATCGATTGTGTAGAATATTACACAATATGTACAAAAGTCTAGAAGGATCCCTCTCTGAGAAGTGAGTGAGTCAGTGAGTCTCACCCGGGAGACATACACCTGGCAGATCATGTGTTCTCCAGGCCGGATATCTTTGCTGGACTTGGTGAGTAAGATGCCTCGCCCTTGGCAACCGGAGTCTGGCTTACAGATGTAAGTCTTGTGTTTCTTGGACCTGGTGTAAGCTTGGAAGTCACTAAAACTGTGGAGATACCAAAAAAAAAAAACACTTCCATTCTCAATTGATTACGCTCTTGATTCATATACAGTACCAATCAAAAGTTTGGACACACATACTCATTCAAGGGTTATTTTTAATATTTTCTACATTGTAGAATAGTAGTGAAGACATCAAAACTATGAAATAACACATATGGAATAAAAAAACTACAAAAAAACAACAAATCAACATATATTTTATATTTGAGATTCTTCAAAGTAGCAACCCTTTGCCTTGATGACAGCTTTGCACACTCTTGGCATTCTCTCAACCAGCTTCATGAGGAATGCTTTTCCAACAGTCTTGCTGAGCACTTGTTGGCTGCTTTTCCTTCACTCTGCGGTCCAACTCATCCCAAACCATCTCAATTGGGTTGAGGTCGGGTGATTGTGAACGCCAGGTCATCAGATGCAGCACTTCATCACTCTCCTTCTTGGTCAAATAGCCCTTACACAGCCTGGAGGTAAGTTTTGGGTCATTGTCCTGTTGAACAATAAATTATAGTCCCAATAAGAGCAAACCAGATAGGATGGTGTATCGCTGCAGAATTCAGTGGTAGCCATGCTGGTTAAGTGTGCCTTGAATTCTAAATACATCACTGACAGTGTCACCAGCAAAGTACCCCCACATCATCCCACCTCCTCCATGCTTCACGGTGGGAACCACACGTGGAAATCATCCGTTCACCTACTGGAACCAAAAATCTCAAGGAAAGATTTTCACCGGTCTAATGTTCATTGCTCGTGTTTCTTGGCCCATGCAAGTCCCTTCTTCTTATTGGTGTCCTTTAGTAGTGGTTTCCTTGCAGCAATTCGACCATGAAGGACTGATTCTCCTCTGATGTTGAGATGTGTCTGTTACTTGAACTCTGTGAAGCATTTATTTGGGCTGCAATCTGAGGTGCAGTTAACTCTAATGAACTTATCCTCTGCAGCAGACGTAACTCTGGGTCTTCCTTTCCTGTGGCGGTCCTCATGAGAGATAGTTTCATCATAGCGCTTGATGTTTAAGTGACTGACCTTCATGTCTTAAAAAAATTATGGACTGTCGTTTCTCATTGCTTATTTGAGCTGTTCTTGCCACAATCTTTTACCACCCCTACCAAACGCATTAAGAAGGAAAGAAATTCCACAACTTAACTTTTAACAAGGCACACCTGTTCATTGAAATGCATTCCAGGTGACTACCTCATTAAGCTGGTTGAGAGAATGCAAGAGTGTGCAAAGCTGTCATCAAGGCAAACGGTGGCTACTTAAAAGAATCTCAAATATAAAATATATTTTGATTTGTTTAACACTTTTTTGGTTAGTACATTATTCGATATATGTGTTATGTCGTAGTTTTGACGTCTTTATTCTACAATATAAAAATATACAAAATAATGAAAAACCCTTGAATGAGTAGGTGTGTCCAAACTTTTGACTGGTACTGTATTTGTTTTGCATAACAAGACTCATTGACAATTAGAACTCACTCTGCCGGTAGGCACCATGTCCGGGGAAAGATATTGTAGTCTTTGGGGAAGAGCTTAAGCATGCGGTTCATGTTTCGAGCCAGAAGATCCTTTCTACAAATCTCACTCATCCCGGGAAAATGGTTGATCTTCTGTAAGGGTACAGCAGACACATAGCATTGAATGTGGCAGATCAACAAGGGCAGAGTAACCTTTTCAGAACTCTATGAGGAGAGAGATGCACTTGGGAGATGTTGAGTACCTGGTAGCGCTTCATGTCCATAACTCTGTCCAGTGAGACAGAGCAGTCTGTCCAGAAGAGAGTCCAGTCCTCACCCTCCACTGCTTCCCAAAGACCATATCTGCGAGCAGCACGTCGCACTGACAGAGTGAGGAAGAAAGACTATCTATTAGATGTTTATTTATTTATTTAACGAGGCAAGTCAGTTAAGAACAAATTCTTATTTACAATGACGGCCTACACCGGCCTCCCCGAACCCGGACGACGCTGGGCCAATTGTGCGCCGCCCTATGGGACTTCCTATCACAGCCGGTTGTGATACAGCCCGGGATCGAACCAGGGTCTGTAGTGATGCCTCTAGCACTGAGATGCAGTGCCTTAGACCGCTGCGCCACTCGGGAGCCCTAAACTACATATTAATCTACACTGAGTATACAAAACATTACACTTCTCTTTTCATGACAGACTGACCAGGTGAATCCAGGTGAAAGCTGTGATCCTTTATTGATGTCACTTGTTAAATCCACTTCAATCAGTGTAGATGAAGGGGAGGAGACAGGTTAAAGAAGGATTTTCAAGCCTTGAGACAATTGAGACATGGATTGTGTATATGTGTCATTCAGAGGGTGAATGGGCAAGACAAAAGATTTAAGTCGTATGGCAGTAGGTTTCAGGCACACCGGTTTGTGTCAAGAACTGCAACGCTGCTGGATTTTTCACGCTCAACAGTTTTCCGTGTGTATCAAGAAAGGTCCACCACCCAAAGGACATCCAGCCAACTTGACACAACTGTGGGAAGCATTGGAGTCAACATGGGTCAGCATCCCTGTTGAACGCTTTCGACAACTTGCAGAGTCCATGCCCCGACAAATTGAGGCTGTTCTGAGGGCAAAAGGGGGTGCAACTCAATATTAAGAAGGTGTTCCTAATGTATGCTATGCTCAGTGTATGTCTGTGCTTCAAATGTATTTGACTGTGACTGTGAGGAAATAAATGGATGGTCTAGGATTATCCCAACACGGGGGGGGGGGGGGGGGTTAACAAAGCAAGTGACATGGGTGATATTTGAAAAGATAAAATCATACCATTTCATACATTGGTATATGCAGGATAACTCACCACTTTCATATTTGCAGTTGACGATATTGATCCACAGTCATCTGGGAGAGAAGAAACAGAGAGAGGGGGACAGACATGTGCCTTGCTGCAAGGTCCTAATCATCCTTTCCTCCAATTACTTCCTCCTCTCCCAGTGTTTTGGGGAAGAGCACCAAAGCACCAGTACATTCCATTCAGTTACCCAGTACATTCCATTCAGTTACCCAGTACATTCCATTCAGTTACCCAGTACATTCCATTCAGTTACCCAGTACATTCCATTCAGTTACCCAGTACATTCCATTCAGTTACATCTTTTAACTTTAAGTACCTCTTTTTCCTTTTCTTCTTCCTCTTGCCAGTGGATGGAGGATTAGGGGTGCAGGCCTCGGGTTGACTGTCGCTCCCCCAGCCCTCGCCCTCCTCTCCCTCCTCAGGTCCACACTTAAAGGCATCATCCTCAGAGTCTCTGTCAGGACTCTCTGCTCGCAAGTCCATCCTGAAGAAGATGCACAAAGAGGAACACGCACAAAAAAAAGGCTTACATAAAAGTAACACTAGTTCATTAACTAGTGTTATCAAGCATCAATTAACACAAATTAAAGACATTCTGTTTTCCAACCTACATGTAAGCAAGTTGCATACATTTACATAATTGCATTTTGATGTGGATACTAGTACCCCCACCCTGAAATCAGAATCCAGGTTGTAATGCACACAGGGAATCAACTGAATCAGAATCCAGGTTGTAATACACACAGGGAATCAACTGAATCAGAATCCAGGTTGTAATACACACAGGGAATCAACCGGATCAGAATCCAGGTTGTAATGCACACAGGGAATCAATTAAATCAGAATCCAGGTTGTAATGCACACAGGGAATCAATTGAATCAGAATCCAGGTTGTAATGCACACAGGGAATCATGTTTCGGTTTCCATTTCTCTTCTCAGGTAGGTACTCGGCCTGTCAACATTCCATCCATAGCAGAGGGTCATTCAAGAGTTACTGGGCAGCGAGTCAAGTTTGCAATAGAGTTCAGACGGATCACTCCGTTTGGAAAAACACAAGACTCCTCAGACAGTAACTTAGCCTAAATCCCCTTGAAGTGTCCTTGAGTGCCCTGACCATCACCGAGTGGTTCTCTCTCCGATCTCACATCCCTAAGGTGAAGCCTAGGTGAGACTAGGCTAATTGCTGGTAATGGAAAGTGACGGACAGGGCCCAGGGGAGGGTGAGGAGGGACATCCCTGTTAGGCTGCGGGAGGCCTGGGTGCTGGTCACAGTCTGCTAGTGGGAGGAGCTATAGGAGGATGGGCTGATTGTAATGGCTGGAATGGCATCAATGGAATGGTGTAAAACACATCAAACAAATGAAAACAATGTGTTTGACTCCATTCCATTTATTCCATTCCAGCCATTACAAATCAGCCTGCCCACCTATAGCTCCTCCCACCAGCCTCCTCTGGTGCTGGGTAACAGTATTCTGAGCCAGTGATCTGGATAATCCTGGCCCTGAACTCTTGTAATTGAGCTCGGCGGAGACGGCCCAGTGACCTCTACAAGTATCCTGTTACAACAGCACTCTCATAGGAGCTCTCTTTAGGACTTATCCAAAAAACAGCAATTGCATATAGTCTTTAAATAGGCCTAGCGGTTCTGTGTTCTCAAGCATATTTTTTCTAGTATATATAGAAGTAAATTATAGTCAAAGAACGATATCGGTCTGTTACTATCTAATAACACAATATCAATTCAACAATCTCTACCCTAAAGATCGAAAAACAAAGTAATTATTTAATGCAAAAGTTCCGATATATAGCTATATACAGGGAGTACCAATACCATATAATGTGCAGAGGTAGGCATGTATGTATGTATGTATGTATGTATGTATGTATGTATGTATGTATGTATGTATGTATGTATGTATGTATGTATGTATGTATGTATGTATGCAGGAGTAAAGTGACTAGGCATCAGGATTGATAATAATAAGATTTAAAAAACAAAGTACCAGCAGCATATAGAGTGCTTTCGGAAAGTATTCAGACCCTCAATCGACAAACAAAACCCCATAATGACGAAGCAAAACCAGGTTTAGAAATAAACAACTGAAATATCACATTTACATAAGTATTCAGACCCTTTACTCAGTACTTTGTTGAAGCACCTTTGGCAGCAATTACAACCTTGAGTGTTCTTGGGTATGACGCTACAAGTTTAGCACACCTGTATTTGGGGAGTTTCTCCCATTCTTCTCTACAGATCCTCTTAAGTTCTGTCAGGTTGGATTGGGAGTGTCACTGGACAGCCATTTTCAGGTCTCTCCAGAGATGTTCGATCAGGTTCAAGTCCGGGCTCTGGCTGGGCCACTCAATGACATTCAGAGACTTGTCCCGAGGCCACTCCTGCATTGTCTTGGCTGTGTGCTTAGGGTCATTGTCCTGTTGCACTCTGGAGCAGGTTTCATCAAGGATCTTTCTGTACTTTGCTCTGTTCATCTTTCCCTCGATCCAGACTAGACTCCCAGTCCCTGCCGCTGAAAAACATCCCCACAACATGATGCTGCCACCACCATGCTTCACCGTAGGGATGGTGCCAGGTTTCCTCCAGACGTGACGCTTGGCATTCAGGCCAAATAGTTCAATCTTGGTTTCCTCAGACCAGAGAATCTTGTTTCTCAAGGTCTGACCGTCTTTAGGTGCCTTTTGGCGAACTCCAAGCGGGCTGTCATGTGCCTTTTACTGAGGAGTGGTTTCTGTCTGGCCACTCTACCATAAAAGCCTGATTGGTGGAAAGCTGCAGAGATGGGTCTTCTTCCATGGAGCCCACTTTTGCTCAAAAAGTGACGTATGGTGCGATCAGAAACTGACGTACCTTCACCTGGAGTTCAGCTTGTATCTCTTCGGCAATTATCCTTGGTTATTTTTCTACCATTCGCACTATCCTTCTTGTCACGGTGTGGAGTGAAAAGGAGACCAGGCGCAGTATGAAACGAAGAACTGAATTTAATTAAGCTGACTGGGCGTCTGAAGCAAATACAATGCTAAATATACTATAAGGCGAGAGAAACAAAAAAACATGAAAAGAACACACGTTGACATCACAAGGACAATACTCCATGAGAACACACACAAAACCAGGAACCTATATAGGCAGTGTAATGAATAACAGGTGTGCGTAATTATGAAGGTCCGGGGTGATGATTGAAGACAGCTGTGAGGGATGAACGGTGGTAGCTAATAGGTCGGCGAATGGGAGCGAGGTGATTGGAATTCCCCAGAGAAAGGCGTGACAGCGGGAGGCTCCATGACACTTTTGTTCACTTCGATTTTCCTCTTGCGGCCACGCCCAGGGAGGTTGGCTTCAGTTTCATGGACCTTAAAATATTTGCAACTGTTGTCACAGGAACATCAAGCTGCTTGGAGATGGTCTTGTAGCCTTTACCTTTACCATGCTTGTCTATTTTCTTTCTGATCTCCTCAGACAACGCTCTCCTTTGCTTTCCCTGGTCCATGTACAGTGTGGTGCACACAATGATACCAAACAGCACAGTGACTACTTTTCTCCATTTAAATAGGCTGAATGACTAATAACAAGATTGGAGACATGTGTGATACTAATTAGTTTGAAATATCACTATAATCCAATTATTTACTATATTTTCTAAGGGGTACCAACAAATGTGTCCAGGACATTTTAGAATATCTTTGTAGAATAAGCAGTAATTAAATCTCTTTTCACTGCTTCTTTGCTTTATCCTATGACATACCAAAGGCATGCAAGTATACATGATAAAATAGCTTTTAATTTCATGACTTTCTGGAGGAATTAAGCATTATTTCAATGAGCTGTAAGGTTAGCAACAAATTTGAGCACATCTGTATATATATATATTTTTTAAGGTGCACAAACCTGTGCTGTGCATTTAAAGGCGGGTGGAAATTCTAGATGATGCCCCCCACCCTTCCAACTCACCCACTCTATTTGTTGGTCGGGGCCCCTCAGTTTCAGGGGCCCGGCAAGATGTGGTCGTTCCCAACAGAAGGCAGCTCACAAAGCCACATATCCACCTCTGGTCTGGTCCTAATCCTGAATAAAAAGGGCACATTTGTACCATGAGCCCAGGGGTGGCCCTACTCAGATTGAATTACATTCTAATAGCAGATCCAGTGGGTCAGGTGGCCAATTAGAAACTAGGGGAATACACCTGATACGTCCAGACATGGAGAGAAAATTATGAGCAGGAGATCACATTCTGGAAGTAGAGAAGAGGGTTAATCCCTCATATTTCTTCAAGGTAATTAGAAGGTAATAAGTGCTTTGACACTGTGAGCAATTCAAATCTGTGCTGAAACCACTAGCTAAAGTGCACATTAGCTAAATTAATGCTTTGCATTGACCATATAGGAATCCATTGAGGAAAACTGCACTACAGATAATCGGAACTGAACCGTAGTTGTTCAAAGGGATACTCTGGTCTGTGTTACCATAACCTGTGGATTTAGAACAAACTTCTGCTCTTATCAACAGAATGCTCAGTTTACCATTTATAGCTATATTTATTTTTATTCCAACCACAAGATGGGTTGCAACTAGCCCCCCCACCATACAGAGATTAAAGCCTAGGATTAAAGCCATTTGATCTGTGAAGGGGGTCACTTTATTTTATGTTTCCTTGTTGTCATGGTAACTAATAGGTTTCAGTCATCTCCCAACACACACACACACACACACACACACACAATGCACACTGTCTTAGGCACTGACCGAGTCTACTTACTTTCTTGCTACACCTACCCTCCCTCACAAGCTGCAAATGTTATTTCACACATTCCACTTTATCCATCCCCCACTGAACCACCAGCAACCTTTTTAGAAAGAATAATTGGTATTGCAAAGAGTGAGTTCAAAATATAAACCCACTGTATTAACTTGACTTCCCTGCTGCTATGCTAGTTAGCTTCCTAGCTGGATAGCGCATGGAATTGCTATGGTAACAGAACGCTCGCTGACTGCGTCAGGGCAAGCAGTAGAAAGTAGGTATCAACACCTGTCTCAAACATGTTCTCACTCACCCGAAAATTGTCAACCAAACACTGTCAAAATAGTAAAATAGTAAAGCTTACCTTTTACTTTTCCTTCCGCACAATATGTGTCAGTGTGGCAGGCACACGGTGTCAATATTGATAAAAAACATTCCCGAAGTCCTGTTCTCCTACGCTGAAATTCCACCTACACAAATGGGCTATAGTTTCGTCCAATCACACAGTCCATTGTTCGTTCAACAGCCAATGGGCTCTCAGCAACGCGTGGGGGTTTGTACATAAAAATAAAAATAGCTTCTACAGGTCAGCACACTCAGCAGAGTAATTGATGTAACTGATGTTACTGACCTGTCATTGTTGAATACAGAAACAGTCCTGCACCAAGGCTACCTGAACCCCTTTACTATTCGATAGTTTGACTAGTGCATTGCCACTCATTGGCATCAGCAATATCCACAGTCACAACATAAGACCAACCCTTTAATAATGGGGACAGGTCAATATACCACTTTCTAGAGGGAAGAGGCTATATCCTATTTCATAATGTGAAATCTCCCCAACTGTCTACATCAGTGTTTCCCAACTCCGGTCCTCGAGTACCCCCAACAGCAGCACACATTTCTGTTGAATCCCAGGACAAAAAAAAAAAGATTTAACTTGTCAAAGGATTGCTGATTAGTCGACGAGTAGAACCTGGTGTGCTTGTCATGGGCCACAACAAACATATGTACTGTTGGGGGTACTCGAGGACCGGAGTTGACTAAAACTGGTCTAGATGAAAAATAAACTATAAACCTATAGGTGTGTGAACAGCAGGCACAAGGGTTTCCACAAGTTACTACAGCCAAGTCTAAATTGGGATAGGCTATCATAAAAAAATGTATGAAAACAAAAATGTGCTTTTTGGTCTTCATTTAAGGTTATGGTTAGGCATAATGTTAGCAGTGTGGTTAAGATTAGTTTAAAAATCACATTTTAAGAAGATACATTGTAGAAATGGGCTTTATGACTTTGTGGCTGTGTCAAGTAGTGACGACCAGCCACAACTCCGATATAAAGTGCTTTTTCTCAAAGTTGCCAGGATGTCACTTGTCCTACTTATATCTGTACACTCGTAACAACCTCACCATTACGATATTTGTCTTCGATCAAATAAGCCACGCATAGCAATTAAGGCGTTACATTTTAGTGTTATCCAAATTCGACACTCTCATTGACCTCCATACAAAAACTCCTCGCTTGTTGAGCGAAAGAAACGAAACAACGCCACCTGTGGGAGAAGACATATTTTGGCCCAGTTATCCCTCTCTAACCTCTTCCTCTCCTCTCCTCTCTGCTTGAAATGAATACATAGGGATAGTAAGTATTCCGAGTTGCGACACCGCTGAGTTGAACTGGCAGTTGCAGTTGGCAGTCCAAAATCTATGTAAGTTCAACCATTAAATGTCATTATTTTAGCTAAACAGTATAACACATTTGTTCGTAATAATGACAGAATTGTGTTCACATTCATATTCATATTCTCTCCAGTGTTTTATTTGTGGCCTTGTATGGTTTATTGTGGCATGATCAAACATAACACATCAATCTCGAATAAGCTATTGGGTTAGAAGTATATGTTTGACAATCAAATAAACGTCCAAAGACTTCTGAAAACAATTATGCGTATGTTAAATGTGAGTCAGTGGTGAAGCATAGGCGATACGTTGTTAAACAAATGTTAAATGAAAGTGAAACTTAGTTTAGCGAACGCAACAGTGTATGGAGTTATTGTTATACAATTGTTGGCCTTTTGATAAACAAACGAACCGTCCACAATGTGTGCTGCCAGTGAAGATACATATACGGGGTTCAGTTGACAACATAAATCATGGTTTATGCGAGTTGTACATGCTGTTAGTTTTTAACTGATGCATTTTTTTTGCGCATGTTGGGCCTACTTGTTTTCATTTTACCATGTTGTCAATTTCAGAGGTCACAATGGAGAGCGTCGAAAGTGCAGCCAACATGGAATTGTCAACAACCTTTTCCCAGGTTGTATTTCAGGAAATCCCCCACTCCTACGCGCCGAATCTTGCCGTGACTTGCTGCTATACTCTGACAGCAGCCATTCAACAGAACCCCAGAGACTGGGTGGGGATATTCAAGGTGAGATTATAGATATTTTGTCATGAATATTCATGATGATCTGTTTCGTCAGAGATTATGATATGGATTGCATTTCCACAAAGGAAATAATAACCTAATATATTAAACAAAAGATATCCACAGTCAGTCATGATTGTGTTATAACTGATGTTGTGCTGATTGTGTTGTAACTGGTTCTGTAGGTGGGCTGGAGCACCACAAAGGATTATTACACATTTGTGTGGGTAGAACCATCATTGGATCTGATAAAACAGGATCCAAACAGAAAAGTGTTTTTTAGTGGTAAGTCCATGTGTGCATTTGAACTCACATTAACATGACACAAACTTTGATATGAATGATTGTGATCAATTTAGGTTAATGTTTTTTTTTATTATACCTACAGGCCCATGTTAATTTCTTAATTTTATATACAAATCATGTAAATTACATTTTCATTTGATATTCAAGTGATCAATATTGTGCTGGGCCAATGTGCTACTGACAATGATATTGTTATTCTGATAGCATACTACTTGCCAAAGGATGATGCAGAGTTCTATCAGTTCTGCTATGTTGATAGCAACGGCCAAGTGAGAGGAGCCAGTACCCCCTTCTGCATTAAAACCCCAGAGGAACAAAGCACAGACAACCTGGAAAATGACCTCTTGGTCATCATAACACAGGTACAACGCAATCCACCATACCTAACATTAAAAGTTGATTTAATTATGTTTTAAAGACAATGATTGAAATACTTGTCTTAAAAATGCAGAACTTGTTATTTTGGCTTGAACATTTTAGCTAGAATTATCCTTAGGAGAAATGATGTATGTACATGATGTGCATTTCTGAATCTAGGAAAAGGTAGAGCAACGTGAGAGGGAGAACGAAAAGCTGGTCATGGAGTTGGGGCAACTGAAAGAGAAAAATGAGATTTTGAGAGGAGTCCTGAAGGAACAACAGCAAGAGATTGATCACCTCAAGGTTTGTTTTCAAGTTGTTTGTTCCAATAGCTGTTCATTTCTAGCCTCAAGTCATGCGTGAGAATGGAAATGAGAATGTGAGATAACAGAATTGTAACCTTATTTCTGCAGCTGTCTAACGAGGAACTATACCAGGCAGACGGGAACCTGGAGAAGCATGAAGAACAAACACAGAAAGCTGAATCAATGGATGACTCTCACAAAGGACAGGAGGTAATATCTGGTCAATTTTGTGTCTAAAACACAGTGATGAACTAAGACAACTAAGAAACGGTTTCCATACTGAAACATAAATGCTTTTCAACATAACTGATGGAACTATACTTGGATAGACACAGTATCCAAACACAGTAATCAAATCAAATTTGATTGGTCACATACACATATTTAGCAGATCTTATTGTGGGTGTAGCGAAATGCTTGTGTCCCTAGTGTCCAACAGTGCAGTAGTATCTAACAATTCACAAATCTAAAAGTAAAATAATGGAATTAAGAAATATATAAATATTAGGACGAGCCATGTCAGAGTGGCATTGAATAAAATACAGTAGAATAGAATACAGTATATACAGTGGGGAGAACAAGTATTTGATACACTGCCGATTTTGCAGGTTTTCCCACTTACAAAGCATGTAGAAGTCTGTAATTTTTATCATAGGTACTCTTCAACTGTGAGTGACGGAATCTAAAACAAAAATCCAGAAAATCACATTGTATGATTTTTAAGTAATTAATTTGCATTTTATTGCATGACATAAGTATTTGATACATCAGAAAAGCAGAACTTAATATTTGGTACAGAAACCTTTGTTTGCAATTACAGAGATCATACGTTTCCTGTAGTTCTTGACCAGGTTTGCACACACTGCAGCAGGGATTTTGGCCCACTCCTCCATACAGACCTTCTCCAGATCCTTCAGGTTTCGGGGCTGTCTCTGGGCAATACGGACTTTCAGCTCCCTCCAAAGATTTTCTATTGGGTTCAGGTCTGGAGACTGGCTAGGCCACTCCAGGACCTTGAGATGCTTCTTACGGAGCCACTCCTTAGTTGCCCTGGCTGTGTGTTTCTGGTCGTTGTCATGCTGGAAGACCCAGCCACGACCCATCTTCAATGCTCTTACTGAGGGAAGGAGGTTGTTGGCCAAGATCTCGCGATACACGGCCCCATCCATCCTCCCTTCAATACGGTGCAGTCGTCCTGTCCCCTTTGCAGAAAAGTATCCCCAAAGAATGATGTTTCCACCTCCATGCTTCACGGTTGGGATGGTGATCTTGGGGTTGTACTCATCCTTCTTCTTCCTCCAAACACGGCGAGTGGAGTTTAGACCAAAAAGCTCTATTTTTGTCTCATCAGACCACATGACCTTCTCCCATTCCTCCTCTGGATCCTCTGGATGGATTTTTGTTTTAGATTCCGTCTCTCACAGTTGAAGTGTACCTATGATAAAAAATTACAGACCTCTAAATGCTTTGTAAGTAGGAAAACCTGCAAAATCGGCAGTGTATCAAATACTTGTTCTCCCCACTGTACATATGAGACAAGTAAAGCAGTATGTAAACATTATTAAATGTAAACATTATTAAATGTCCATACCCAGTAGAGGTTATGGACATGATCTGAGCATTTCTGAATCAAGGAACAGGTGGTGCAAAGTGAGAGGGAGAAAGCAGAACTGGTCATGGAGTTGGGGCAACTGAAAGAGCAAAATGAGACTCTGACAAGTGCCCTGAAGGAACAACAGCAAGAGGTTGATCGCCTCAAGGTTTGTTTGAAAGTCTTTTCTTTCCACCCGCAGTCTTACTTCTTACTTCCTGATCAGGTTGAGATGGTGATGAATTGTATATTGTTCCTGTAGGAATCCAAAGAGGAACTTGCACAGGTAGTGAGCAAACTGGAGCAAGAGCAACAGAATGCTAGAGAACATGAAGAACTGACACGGAATGCTAAATCAATGGATGAATCACACATAGGACAGGAGGTAACTGTCACAAACAAATTTCCCACTTGGGACTACTAAAGAACTACTACTACAACTAATATTGAGTGCATTTTGTCTTGTTTCTAACTGTTTCTTTCCATGAATGGCTGCAGTCTGACCCCAATTCATAAAAAAATATTTGGTGAATATAGTGTCAAAACATGTGACAGCTGTTTGTATACCATCAATATTTTTCAATGCATCTTCTACTCCCCCCCTTGTCATGTATCCAAGGGTGTTTTCACATAGTCCTCTCAAGATGGTCTCAGTTTGGTTTACTTCGGGGACTCTTGAGGGGTCTGAGTTCCTTTGGAGTTTTCACACTGCACAAAACATTAAGCGAACAGTACTGCATTCACAAAAATTGTCTGAAAGGGACCAATTGTGATTGCTATTTCTCTTCACAAACGCCTGCAGTCTCTGACTCCTATTTGTGAGAAATATGAACGTGCATTGAGCAAGATCAAACAGCTGAAGAAGGAGCGAGAGGAGTTGAAAGGAAAGGTTGAGGTCCAAAGTGTGGAGATTGCACAGTGAGTACTTGTCTTGAGCAATCCCCATTCAATGGACATAGCATTCGAGTCCAACACCTTTCCAGTCATATCATGATATCATCCTGCATAGTATTATTAATACTTTTTTTTTTTTTTTTACACTTGTAACAATGTTGTTCCTCATGCCCCTGTGTTTGTGTAAACAGGCTGAGCCCAAGGCTCAGAGAATCTGTGCAGGAGTGTAACAGACTGAAGGATCACATTCAGCTTCTACAGGTCAGCACACTCAGCAGAGTAATTGATGTAAATTAATGCCTGAAACACACATACACTCTTTAAAATACTGGTTGGCCAATTCATTTCCAGGTGGATCTCCAAAGCAGTGAGAAAGAGAAGGAGAAACTTTCTGCGGCGCTGGGAAAGCTGCGTGGTCTCACACATGACCTGGAGGACTTGAAGACTGAGAACAAGGCCTTACACAGAAGCCTGTCACAGCAGGAGCACCAGCCACAGCAGGATATGGTGGACAGTGATTTGAAGGTGCGAACAAGTTTCTAAAAGAACAATGTCCTTCCTCTACACACACCATTGCGAAATACTGTAGTCTTCCTGTGTGTGCCTCCAGGTGCAATACCAAGCCCTTCTTGGCCAGCTGCAGGAGGCGCGGACACAGTTGCAGCAGGAGCTGCAGGCTTCCAACAACACATGCAGACGTGCAGAGCAAGCAGAGGGGGAACTGGAGAAGGTCAATGAGTGCATGAAGCTCATAGCCATAAAGTCTACACAGGCGGAGCAGAAAAGCAGCAAAATAGAGGTGCTTAGAGAATATCTTAGACACTATTCCGATCCACAGACAGGGTCAGGGATATGATTTTTGCTTACCAATATGTTTGTTTGTTCTAGGAAAATGAATATAAAATCTCTTGGCTGATCACAAGTTGCCTGTTCTCTCCTCTCAGATGCAACTTTTAGAGTTACACAGAATCATTGAGGATAAAGAAAGCATGGCAGAGATCGCTAAAGTAGAGAAAGAGGAGTTGTCCAGAGAAAATCAGGTGATCGCTATGAATTTTGATAATATTTACAAGTCATTTAATTATTTACTTTATAATACAATTAGGGACATTTGCTTACCTTGGGGTTTTTCCACTGTATTCCATCGGTCAGGATCTCAAAAGAAATGTCGTGAGACTTCTCAAGGAGTTTTCTGACCTCCAGGCTGCTCCAGTGTCCATGCAGCATCCCAACCCTTACGGCTCTTCAACTGACCCCACCCCCACTGAGGAGCAGCAAGATGCACCGGCTGCCTCTCTCTACTTCGGGAACCCTTATGTGACCCCAGGTAATCCCAATACTCCAGCTGTTGGAAAGCCTCACCAAAATATTCTTAAATGAGACATGAACGCCACTTGTGCCTCATGGACACGTCTTCTTGAAAAATAACAAAACATATTAAATTATGACATATGATTCTGTTTGCAGTCCCTGCGACAAACCCGGAAGAGGTATGTTAAGTCATTCCTATGGTATAAGGCAGATTATATGTTTACAACAACATACACTAGTGGTTTTGGATCAAAGGGTTGGTGTTGTAACACTATAATTTCTGTGCTACAGTACAGTTAACTCTATCCAATCTAGATCCAATATTATTACCACTTATGACCTTTGTCTGTCCCATAGTTGTCCTTGAAGTGTCGTCACTGCCATGAGTGCTTCCCTGGCATCACCCCGAATGAGCTGGAGTTGCACGAGGAAAGCCACAGAGTTTGCCCCTTTTGCACCCTCATCTGTGATGGACTCGAGCAGACCGAGTATGAAGAACACGTCTACAGCCATGAGGTGTAGGGATGCGACATCCTCACAACCCAGGGAGTTGCTGAGAGTTGACTACACATTAAAGAAAGCCGATACCCTACTAATTATATTTCTAAGTGGGGGGGGGGGGGGGGACAAATAAATACAGGCTAACAACCTATCCACCACATTATAAAACAAACATTTAAAGTCCCCTGTTCATTACTGTAACTGTCCTCTTACCTGGTAAGATAAAGGGTTACGAATTTAATGTCTGGGAAATCTGTAACTAATTGAATTTATCCTATTGTTTCAGACTCTTTGATGGCTAGGGTTAGGGTTGACTGTCAATTCTTAACTTAGATTATGGAGTACAAAATGTGCTACTCTATTGCTATTATCTCTTCTGAACTACTGGATGCTTGCTTTGGCTAATTTCACTATGCAGACTTTGCCCTTAAACCTGCTGCTAATATATAAACAATAGATTAATGATTAATGGTCAAATGATGCCCTCTGATGATGTAATGGTTGAAATGAGATTCATGTGGGAAGTTCAAGCAACAAATAAATGTTGTCTTCACATTTGTGTTGACATGAAAACAAACATGGCTTTGTATCACAAACTGCAATATGAAAATAAATCCTCTGTTGTTTTAATAGAAGGTAATTTAATATAATGAAAAATTAAATAAAAAAAAACAAAAATGCATGATTGGCAACTGCCACAGAAAACAACATTTGTAACCTAGTTTTCATCTCCACAATCGCTGAAGGTATGCAATATCATGTGTACCTACCAATGATTTATATACATAACCTACCCTTTAAGTTAAATACACCCCATTTCAATTCAGGTCATTCCCAACAGGCACACATTGTTCATCAACAAGTTACCCAGACTACCCACGTACCAAAAATGCTATCTTTCTTAAATCGTTATCTGATTGGCCTCCTCAGGTGTAACATCACGGGAAGTCAGCTCAGAAAAGAGGGCTGGCAGCCAATACTGTGGCTCTCCAGAAGCTTGGGAATCCAACCACGCCAAGCCCTCTTTCAACAGGTGATCCTAGGACAGCAAGGAGTGTTTATGTTAGGATGGTGGTGAGCTAAAATCAAATCAAGAACCATGGTTCTATGGTCCTTCGTCAGTACTCATTTTCTTCTTCTAACCATTTTCTTCTGTAAAATATCCTCCTAAACTCTTTGCAGCATAATTTCTACAGACAAAATTGGGTTGGTTTCATAATTTCCTCTGTAGGAGACTCACCAGAACATGACAGGCCCGCTCTCGCTCCCACTTGAGACTCTCTCTGATCTCGCTCACTGAAACGTAGCCCTTCTTCTGCAAATTGGCAGAAAACCAAATATTCATGTCACCTGGTACCATATTTGCAGTCCTCTAAATGACTCAGCAAAAGTACCAGCACAGCATGTTCTGGATCCAAGAATGATGTTGGCAACTTCACACAAGAAAAATCAAACAGTGCCCCTCTAATCTCACAATGAGAATTCTGAGACATTTTTGTCAAGTAATTTAGCCCAATTACTGATGAGGCAGCCATACAATATAGATTCAGGGGGTGAAATGAAGTATTACCTCAGCCAGCTGAAGTACCACAGTGTGGTCCATGTTGAGCTCTGCTGGCACTGACTGCACGAGGTAAGAGCCTCCAACAGGAATCATCCCAAAGCCGTTCCCCATGACTTTCAGCTTCTTTATGGCCCGCACCAAGTCATCTCTGGAGTAGAGAATAGAGATACAATTTCAACTTCTTTATTAAATTACATGAAAGTTGATGAATAAATATCAATGTTTGCATTATTGTATTTAGTATTTATTTGGATCCCCAATTAGTTGCTGCAGAGGCAACGGCTACTATTACTGAAGTCCAAACAGGAAACAAATACAAAATATATAAAAATATACATACATACATACATACATACATACATACATACATACATACATCCATACATACATACATACATACATACATACATACATACATACAGTGGGGAGAACAAGTATTTGATACACTGCCGATATTGCAGGTTTTCCTACTTACAAAGCATGTAGAAGTCTGTAATTTTTATCATAGGTACACTTCAACTGTGAGAGACGGAATCTAAAACAAAAATCCAGAAAATCACATTGTATGATTTTTAAATAATTAATTAGCATTTTATTGCATGACATAAGTATTTGATCACCTACCAACCAGTAAGAATTCCGGCTCTCACAGACCTGTTCGTTTTTCTTTAAGAAGCCCTCCTGTTCTCCACTCATTACCTGTATTAACTGCACCTGTTTGAACTCGTTACCTGTATAAAAGACACCTGTCCACACACTCAATCAAACAGACTCCAACCTCTCCACAATGGCCAAGACCAGAGAGCTGTGTAAGGACATCAGGGATAAAATTGTAGACCTGCACAAGGCTGGGATGGGCTACAGGACAATAGGCTAGCAGCTTGGTGAGAAGGCAACAACTGTTGGCGCAATTATTAGAATATGGAAGAAGTTCAAGATGACGGTCAATCTCCCTCGGTCTGGGGCACCATGCAAGATCTCACCTCGTGGGGCATCAATGATCATGAGGAAGGTGAGGGATCAGCCCAGAACTACACGGCAGGACCTGGTCAATGACCTGAAGAGAGCTGGGACAACAGTCTCAAAGAAAACCCACTAGTAACACACTACGCCGTTATGGATTAAAATCCTGCAGCGCACTCAAGGTCCCCCTGCTCAAGGCAGCGCATGTCCAGGCCCGTCTGAAGTTTGCCAATGACCATCTGGATGATCCAGAGGAGGAATGGGAGAAGGTCATGTGGTCTGATGAGACAAAAATAGAGGTTTTTGGTCTAAACTCCACTCGCCGTGTTTGGAGGAAGAAGAAGGATGAGTACAACCCCAAGAACACCATCTCAACCGTGAAGCATGGAGGTGGAAACATCATTCTTTGGGGATGCTTTTCTGCAAAGGGGACAGGATGACTGCACCGTATTGAGGGGAGGATGGATGGGGCCATGTATCACAAGATCTTGGCCAACAACCTCCTTCCCTCAGTAAGAGCATTGAAGATGGGTCGTGGCTGGGTCTTCCAGCATGACAACGACCCGAAACACACAGCCAGGGCAACTAAGGAGTGGCTCCGTAAGAAGCATCTCAAGGTCCTGGAGTGGCCTAGCCAGTCTCCAGACCTGAACCAAATAGAAAATCTTTGGAGGGAGCTGAAAGTCCATATGGCCCAGCGACAGCCCCGAAACCTGAAGGATCTGGATGGAGGAGTGGGCCAAAATCCCTGCTGCAGTGTGTGCAAACCTGGTCAAGAACTACAGGAAACGTATGATCTCTGTAATTGCAAACAAAGGTTTCTGTACCAAATATTAAGTTCTGCTTTTCTGATGTATCAAATACTTATGTCATGCATTAAAATGCAAATTAATTATTTAAAAATCATACAATGTGATTTTCTGGATTTTTGTTTTAGATTCCGTCACTGACAGTTGAAGAGTACCTATGATAAAAATTACAGACTTCTACATGCTTTGTAAGTGGGAAAACCTGCAAAATCGGCAGTGTATCAAATACTTGTTCTCCCCACTGTACATACATACATACATACATACATACATACATACATACATTTACATTACAATTTAGCCATTCAGCTAGTGCATTCATTTTAAGATTGCCTGGCGAGACAAACACATATCGAAGTCCTATCCCAACCACGTATCACAGACATAATATAATACAATGCAAAATACATAAAAATGTCTGTGTCTCTTCACAGTCCCTGTCATGCCGTATTTGCTTGCTTGAGAGTTCCATTTAGTCATGGCTCTATTTAATACTGTGCATTTCCCGGCTTCTGTTCTGGACCTTGGGACTGTGAAGAGACCTCTGGTTGCATGTCTTGTACCGATGAGTTTCCTAACTGTGTGCCAACTGCTTGAACAGACAGTTCGGTACCTTCAACACATCACACTGTGCACAATAGTCATGTCAACGACATTCGCCCTCTGTGTACATCTAAGTGCAATCAATACATGCTACTCTGTTCTGGACCAACTGCAACTTCCCTGTCCTTCTTTGCCGCACCTGACCACACAACTGCACAGTAGTCCAGGTGCGTCAAAACTAGGGCCTGTAGACCTCTTCCCATTTCAGTAACTACAGTGCATTCAGAAAGTATTCAGACATTGACTTTTTCCACATTTTGTTACGTTACAGCCTTATTATAAAATTGATTAAAAAATTGTTTTCCATCAATCTAAGCACAATAACCTAGAATGACAAAGCAAAAACAAACTGAAATACCTTATTTACATAAATATTCAAACTCTTTGCTATGAGACTCGAAATTGAGCTCAGGTGCATCCTGTTTCCATTGATACTCCTTGAGATGTTCCTACAACTTGATTGGAGTCCACCTGTGGTAAATTCAATTGATTGGACATGATTTAGAAAGGCACACACCTGTCTGTATAAGGTCCCACAGTTGACAGTGCATGTCAGAGCAAAAACCAAGCCATGAGGTCGAAGGAATTGTCCGTAGAGCTCCAAGACAGGATTGTGTCGAGGCACAGACCTGGGGAAAATGTCTGTAGCATTGAAGGTCCCCAAGAACACAGTGGCCTCCATCATTCCTAAATGGAAGAAGTTTGGAACTACCAAGACTCTTCCTAGAGCTGTCCGCCCGGCCAAACTGAGCAATCAGGGGAGAAGGGCTGTGACCAAGAACCTGATGGTGACTCTGACAAAGCTCCAGACGGAAGTCACTCTTAAGTAATAGGCACATGACAGCCCACTTGGAGTTTGCCAAAAGGCACCTAAAGGACTGTCAGACCATGAGAAACAAGATTCTCTGGTCTGATGAAACCAAGATTGAACTCTTTGGCCTGAATGCCAAGTGTCACATCTGGAGGAAACCTAGCAGCATTCCTACAGTAAAGCATGGTGGTGGCAGTATCATGCTGTGGGGATGTTTTTCAGTAGCAAGGAGACAAGTCAGGATTGAGGGAAAGATGAACAAAGTAAAGTACAGAGCGATCCTTGATGAAAACCTGCTCCAGAGTGCTCAGGACCTCAGACTGGGGCGAAGGTTCACCTTCCAACAGAACAACGACCCAAAGCACACAGCCAAGACAACACAGGAGTGGCTTCAGGACCAGTCTCTGAATGTCCTTGAGTGGCCCAGCCAGAGCCCGGACTTGAACCCGATCAAACATCTCCGGAGAGACCTGAAAATCACTGTGCAGCTACGTTCCCTATCCAACCCGACAGAATTTTTAAGATTCTGCAAAGAAGAATGGGAGAAACTGCCCAAATACAGGTGTGCCAAGCTTGTAGCGTCATACCAAAGAAGACTCAAGGCTGTAATCGCTGCCAAAGGTGCTTCAACAAAGTACTGAGTAAAGGTCCTGAATACATTTTTTATTTTTAGTAAATTAGCAAAAATGTCTAAACCTGTTTTTGCTTTGTAATTATGGGGTATTGTGTGTAGATGAGGAAAATATATATTTTTAATCCATTTTAGAATAAGGCTGTAACGTAAGAAAATGTGGAAAAAGTCAAGGGGTCTGAATACTTTCTGAATGCACTGTATATGTTTTGACCATGATAGCTCGCTTAGTCTCTTCAACTTGCTCAATAGCCACACTATTCAATAATAGATAGATGAGGTTTAGGGTTGAGCAAAGGATTTGTCCCAAAAATTATGCTTTTATTTTGATATTTAACACCAGCCTATTGCTATTTACCCGTTCTAAAACTGACTAGAGCGCTATGTTAAGGGTGTCAGTTATTTATTTTACTGTTGCAGCAGACTGTTGAGTCGTCTGCATACATAGACAAACAGGCTTTATTCAAGGTCAGTGGAAGGTCTTTACTAAACACAGAAAACAATAGTCTATGCCGGCTGCCCTGCGGTACACCACACTCAACCGTATTTGCATTACAGAGACTTCCATATGTTCTACTGGATAGGTAACTGTCCATCCACGACAAGGCAGAGGATGTTAATCCATAACACTTACGTTTTTTCAGCAATATGTTATGATCAATTATATCAAAGGCTGCACTGAAGTCTAACAACACAGCTCCCACAATCTTCTTATCAATTTCTTTCAGCCGATCATCAGTCATTTGTGTCAGTGCCGAGCATGTTGAGTGGCCTTCCCTATAAGGGTGCTGAAAGTCTGTTGTTCATTTGCTAAGCACCGGTAACAGGCTGATTGTTTGAACCATTAAAGGGTGCTTTGCTATTTTGGGGCAGCGAAATTGCCTTTTTTCCCCCACATCTTCCACACTAACTTTGCAGAATTTAAAGCTACAGTGCTCGTCTTTCATTATTGGGTTTGTTATGCATGAATATAAAGGCTCAGCGTTTGTTGTTTGCATGTCATGCCTAAGTGTGCTTATCTTGCCAACAAAAAAAGTTATTAAAGTGATTGGAAATATAAAAAGGTTTTTGTTATGAATGAGCCATCAACCTCAATGAAGGATGGAGCCGAGTTAGCTTTTCTGCCTAGAATTTAATTTAAGGTACTCCAGACCTTTTTACTATAATTCTTTATATAATGTACCTTTGTTTCATAGTATAGTTTCTTGTGTAGTTATGTGATTTCTCAATTTCCTTTATGTTTGCCAATCTGCTGTGTTGCCAGACTTATTTGCCATTCCCTCAGCCATACAGTTTTTCAATTCATCATCGAACCATGGGGATTTGGCCGTTTTAACAGTACGTTTATTTCCTAGCTATGGCTAGTATATTATGATCACTACATCCGATAGGTGTGGATACTGCTTTAGAGCAGATTTCTGAAGCATTAGTAAAGATGTGGTCAATACAAGTGGATGATTTTGTTCCTGTTCTGTTTGTAAATACCCTGGTAGGTTGACTGAGGCACTGGTTACAGTTTAAAGCTTTCTCTTGAGTGGACAGTTTGATTAAAGACAGTAAATATTTAGGTCACCCAGAAAATAAACATCTCTGTTGATATCACATACATTATCAAGCATTTTACACATATTATCCAGATCCTGACTGTTAGCACTCGGTGGTCTATAGCAACTTCCCACAATAATAGAATTTAGGTGAGGCAAGTGAACTTGTAGCCATATTACTTAAACAGCATTTGACATGAGATCCTCTCTAATATTAAATATGATCATAAACGTTGACTTTCTGCATTACTTAGGAGAGAATTTAATATATAATTTCAGATATCTGTCCGATGGTACTCACTGGCTCACATCCTGAGCAAATTTCCCCCTTCCCTTCAACACTCTGTGATGGAGTTCATCCAGGGTAATAAGTCCTAAAACACAGAGATAGAACACCAATGAAAGACACATTTTAAAAAATCAGTGTTTTGCTATGACTTTGATGATGTTCCAAAGAAGCCTGACCTCCATTTCTGTGTTTCAGGGCCAGGCATACTTCAATGATCTGCACACCCAGCTCGTAATAGAAGTCACCCACACCAAGCATCTCTGACCAAAAGCCTTTGCCAGCTGTCAATGACACAGAAAACACTTACTTGGTTGTATTTCAATTCCTTGAATAAATACAACGTATGAGTAACCACGTGCACAAACAAGGAGTAAGGGACATCTTAATGGGTGATTAATGCAGAGCAAAAACAACTTAGATTTTAAGACACAGTTGTGATTCTCACAGGCAAGTGGGTCAACTCCAATGGTGGCACACATCTCCTGAAACTGGACCCGGAACTGGGAACTCTTACGAATCTCTTGTTTGTGCTTGCTGGCAAATTCCTCAAGGTTAGATTTGAAGGTCTCCAGCTGTTTTGACATCTGAAAGACCATAATGTTGAGATATTTCCACAATGGCAGAAGCTTGACTAGATATATGGATTGAATAACATTCCAATGAAGACACACTTGCACACCCCACACATCAGCTCAGTTGGTAGACTATGGCGCTGTTCGACTATGAAAACAGACATTTACTCCTGAGGTGTTATGCTGTTGCACCCTCTATAACCACTGTGGTTATTATCTGACCCTGTCGGTCATCTATGAATGTTTTAACATCTAGCAAAACGATCTGGCCTTAATGGCCGTACTCTTATAATCTCCACCCCGCACAGCCAGAAGAGGACTGGTTCCCCTCTAGGTTTCTTCCTTGGTTCCTTGATTGATTGATTGCAACACCAGGATAGTGGGTTGGATTCCCGGGACCACCCGTACGTATAATGTATACACGTATAACTAAGTCACTACATGGCATATATTGTTATAATATTATTATTGAGCTTACCTGAACAATTTGATCCTCAGCTAAAACGGTCCCCCTCTCTTTATACTTGGCCTACAAAAAATAAGAGTGTTTTGGATAAGATGGTTGTATTTCTTGCTTCCAATGAAAATGGCTTGAATGCCTTGGCTTCATTATTTACATTTTGTAGATGGGCCCATTCATCAAGATATATTAACGTTACCTCTGCAAGCTTCTTTTTGGCGATAGCTCCCGCACCAACTCCTCTCCTATGCATCTTGATGTCAAAAAGGGACTAGTTATCTAGCAAAAAGTTGACACTACTATTGTTATGCTAGCCAACTAACGTTAGCTAGTTTCCAGTTGCACGGTCAAAATAATGTGTTAGGTCGCGAGCTACTTTTTGCTCATTGCAGCCATGTGATAGCTCTCAGCATTACGTTCTTATTCAATAATAATTTCCACACACACAACTCCGAATTTGATTAATTTCGCACTCTTCGTGAAACTTGAGCGCTAGTAAACTCTACTTGCTTACTTTTGGAAGCCGGAAGTAACTTCTTCCTTCTGAGTTTGATCAAATATGGTAGGTACTGCCACCTACTGCCTCGGCGAGATACGTCTTCTTCTGTGGATTTTACATGGCGGTTGGCAACCAACTTTTAGAGTATTACTGACACCAAACGGGCTGTGTGGTCCATAGACACAAATTAATTTAAACTCATAAGTGCTGCACAGGAGTCAACTGAATCTACTCATTCCTCAACATCTCTCACCCTCTCAAGCAACCTAGATGGCTGAGGAAAAAACCAAGGTGGGATAGCAGGAAGAACCACAGAGGGGCTAAACTCCCTCCCAAACAAACAACCCCAGTCTCTCTCGCCATGCCATTGACCATCCACCCAAAACTTGTATTAAAATTTTGTTAATGTTCCGGCAAGAGACTAACGAGTGGAGGCCCTTATCTCATGAAATTATCTTATTTCAGTGGTTGGACAAAAATATGATTTATAATATAGTGTAATAACATGAAGCCAAGTAGCAAACTCTGTTCTAGTAGTTGCCTATTTTGTGGTATATGAAGCCTCCTCTTAAGATATGCACCTTGTTATTCTTTCAGTATGACCAGTAGGGCTCTTTTTTAAGGTGTGACATTTGTGAAAAATGTGAACATTACTGTGCAAGATTTCACTTTTGTGAAATGTTTATCTCATGCAAAATGCTAGATGCAATTAACAACGCAGTGAGGCCAATGTTTGTTTTATACTTCAAGCTATTTTATTTCCCCTTAGCAATTATTTATGAAAAAGTTCAGACATTCTGGATTCATATTTCTAGCATTACAATATATATTGTGTACACAAAAATAGAAAGCATGCATTTTCCTCCAAATTGTCATAATGTTTTGGTTGACTTCAGGCTTCCCTTTGCATTACTCTCCCACCTATGTTGATCATTTGTTGAAATTCTTCAAAACATCACTGTGTTCGGTTGTAGTGAGGAAACAAATTGGAAAATATAATAAAAACAAAATGACACAACCAATAATTTGGCAACAATTTACTATATTGAAGTAGTCAATTAACTATATTTACCAGAATTTACTATATTAAATATTACTATATTCAATATATATTACTATATTAAAAGTAGTTCCCAGAATGAACTCACATGGATCTGTCCCTTGCTGCGAATGCACAGTGCAAGCTTTTTCAGGAGATTGTTGTACAGGCGAGCCTCTGGATCTTCCTCCGGAGTGACATTAGACCTATGACAGATTTATTTTATTATTATAGTTTGCCAGTGGCTGAATTTGCTCTCTGCTTCTGCATATCTCTCCGCTTCAGCTTCTGGATATCTCAAGTTCTGAACTGTAGCAATTATAGTAATTTCAAAGGCATTTTGACTTACATGCTCTTTTTCTCTCTCTGGTTGAGAAGGAAGTTGACAAAATTCTTCTGCACCATCGAGTCCATGATTTTGCTCATGTCGCTGGCGATGGTTGACTCTGCATATCTTCTCCCCAAACCCTGTCCATTTTCTGTGAGACTAACAAGCAGACATGAACACAAACATGCGAGAGGAATGGACATATTAGATAATGCAGGAGACTCAACATCTACATTAAATATGATCAGACATCTCAAACGCAGGGTGGGAATCTTACCTGTTCTCTCCAGACTGGGATAGGGCTTCAGCATGCAGCATCCCAGCCAGGCAGAGGAGCACCAGTGAAAACAAAGCTACCTTCATGGTGACAAAACTAAATATGGAGGAGAGAATATCGAGGCAGAGAAAAAAAATGCAATTCAGGAGAAGTCTTACACTTACAATACAGAGGTGACTTTATATTTCTAAATAACTGTATTACATACAGTAAGCTAGACAAACGAATGCATGTATTAAGTAGAAATGTATAGTTTGAACAGCAGAATACTGGAAGGGTATATTTTTAAAACGATCTTACCTTTTGAATGGATAATCTTCAGTGAGAGATGCAGGCTTTTTGTGAATTGCTACAAGACATTGGTCCTTTTATACAGTTTCTCAGAGGTGATTTGTGTCACACCGCCATATCAGCAGGAATAACACCTTAGTTCCACTACATTAGGACAATAATATACACATACTTCCGATAAGCAGGTTTTCTAATAAATTCAGAACTTTTAAGCCTGTTTTTCCCTGCCAAGTAAAATAATAGGATGGTTAAAATTGCTCTTTAGATTGGAGGTAACTACCCTTAATATGATCAGTGGAAACCTTTCTGGGCTATTAGGCTAATCTGAATGGTGCTAGATGGGATACAATTGAGACGTGAACAGCTTAATGGTCGAACTAGAAGATAAGAAAATGATGTAAAAGGTGAATGTTTTCAATGCTGTAACCTGTTTCGGGTTGCGTGTAGCTATATTTAAATCTAAAATGGTTCTTAAGATCTGAAAAAGTGATTTGTCTTACATATGAAAGATGGTGTAATGGAAAATATGCTGGTACTGTTACTGTTAGATTTTTTATTCATCATGGTCCTTTTAGGTTGCTAAAGGAGTGACCAGGCTAAGCCCAACTGTCTCTCACAATATCAAATCTAATTGTATTTGTCACACACTTCATAAACAACAGGTGTAAACTAACAGTGAAATGCTTTCTCATGGGCCCTTTTTTAATTAAAATATAAATTAAATTAAAATTTAAATACTCAAATTAAAATATAAATAATATGCATCACAGAGAAAGCAGAAACAATCCCCCAATCATCTCTACCTTGCTGGCCGAAATATAAAATGCAACACGTAAAGTGTTGGATTCATAAAAATCAAATAAAAGATCCCCAACATTTTCCATACTCACAAAAAGCTTATTTCTCTCAAATGTTGTGCACAAATTTGTTTTCATCCCTGTTAGTGAGCATTTCTCCTTTGCCAAGATAATTCATCCACCCGACGGCTGAATAAACAGCATGATCATTACACAGGTGCACCTTGTGTTGGGGACAATAAAAGGCCACTCTAAAATGTGCAGTTTTATCACACAACACAATGCCACAGATTTCTCAAGTTTTGAGGGAGCGTGAAGTTGGCATGCTGACTGCAGGAATGTCCACCACAGCTGTTGCCAGAGAATGTAATGTAAATTTCTCTACCATAAGCCGCCTCCAACATAATTTTAGAGAATTTGGCAGTACGTCCAACCGGCCTACCACGTGTATGGTGTCATGTGGGCGAGCGGTTTGCTGATGTCACCGTTGTGAACAGGGTACCCCATGATGGCGGTGGGGTTATATGTGCAGGCAAAAACTACGGACACCGAACACAATTGCATGTTTTCTATGGCCATTTGAATGCACAGAAATACCGTGACGAGATCCTGAGGTCCATTCTGAGGCCCATTTTTGTTAAGGTATCTGTGACCAACAGACGGATATCTGTATTCCCAGTCATGTGAAATCCAGTGATTAGGGCCTAAAGACTGAATTTCTCATATAAATTGTAACTCATTAAAATCTTTGAAATTTTTGCACGTTTATAAAGAAAGATCTATATATATCAGGGGTGTCAAACACCTTCCATGGAGGGCCTAGTGTCCACAGGTTTTTGGTCAAGACATGACAACCCAGGTAATGAAAATTCATCAATCAAGTACAAGGGAGGAGCAAAAACCAGCAGACACTTGGCCCTTCATGAAATGAGTTTGAAACGTGATCTATATCTCTTTGACAGAGGTCAATAGTGGATAAACACTATTTAATCTATTTGTATTATTATTATTATTATTTTTCTCTTCATTATTTCTTTGTGTAATCCCTCTGGCTGTTCTGTTTTTGTGTTTTACATGTTACTGTTTACTAAAACAGTTTTTAAAAAGTTTAAAAAAATTAAAAATATGGAACAAACATATTTCTAGCTCAATGCCCCCTACTGATACTTTTCTGCAACTTCATTATTCCCAAAACGTGACCATTTAGCGTAATTACGTACGCGCCATTATGGGGACTACAAACAAGTCTTCAACTTTTGTTCCATATTTTTTTTCCTTCTTCTAAACAGTAACATGTAAAACACAAAAAAACAGAACAACCAGAGGGATTACACAAAGAAGAGTGGAAAATGAACATACTAACGTTAGGTGAGCTTGGAAATGATATGAACATTTGTGATAACACAAAATACCACGGTCTTTGAAACTATATGATAACTTATTATAACTTATTTTCTGTGGGGTGTGTTATATAGGTCTTCTACATCCCTATCGTATTCAGCGAGTCAGTGCTGTGACCCTTTTCCAGTGTACGACACACTGACGTCAGTAAGAAAGCCATACCAATCTGCACCCATTCAACATAGCCTAGATTTACGTTTTTATTACTTCTAAACAAAATAACGTTTCTGGGTTTTCATACGTTTACAATGATGTTTTGATTCTTGCTTGAAAAGTCGCTAAGATTATTATTGGTTGTGATCTTTGCAAAATATTTTGGATACAGCAGTTGTTCGCTAGAATGCTAACGCTCATTGATATAGGCTGTAGCAAAAGCTAGCCAAAGAGTCATTTTACTGGTTTAAGTATAACGCGGTTGATTTGCCATGACTACACAAACATTATATTAAACGGGACCTTCATACGAGCCTTAAAATCAAATTATAATCCGAAAGTAGTGTGAAATGCACTCATATGTAACATGTAATTAGAGCCTTTTTTCTGGCGTTTTATAAGAACCCCCCCTTGTACGGCCACCAATTTGCGCGCATCGCCCTCGTGCGGCAATGTTTGCAAACACAGAAAGGGGTCTATACTGTTATGTTTTTCATCAATGCGTGCAGGACCAAAATGGAGGAAATGTCGAAGTACTAGCACTTGTTAAAGCACGAGCCACTCTAGCCAAACGATACACCCGCGCGTCCTTGTGGCTTTCAATTTAATTAGCTAGCTACCAAACCCTTCTGCAGGACCATGAGGGTGTGCAACTTATATTTTTATCCGATTGTAAAATAATAGACCCTACGTAGCTAGTTAGCTAGCTAGCTAACCAAATGCTAACTAGGTGCTGGGAGAGTTTTTGTTACCTTGTTTGTCCCGTACAGTTAGTAAGTTAGCTAGCTGAAATTGTGTATGTTTTTAGATATCTAGCTGGTGAAAAGGAACAGTTGAAGTAGCTAGTGTCGAGGCTGCCAGTGATGGAGCAACATTGTGCCCAGCGTAGCTAGCTATTTAGACCCGCTAACGTTAGCTGTTAATTATGTTGGTTGCAATACTGATAAACACTTCTTTCTGTTACAGGACGGAGTCTGATCCAGGCTCAATGAAACCGAAAATATGCTGCAATGACACCTGACTGCTTTGCAGAACAAGCAGTTATTCTGTCATGTTAGTTCAATAACACCTGCGTTTTATTTGCCATGACTATGAGATCCACTTTGTTTGCTAATGCAGGATTTAAACTGGACACAGAGAAACTTGACTTTGACACATCACAAGTGGGAACTGCAAACGTTGTGAATTCCATAACCATCAAGAGAGAATCCTGTGACTTTGTCATAGATGTCCATGACGTACACGGGGCCATCCACAAGACTGGAGGGGAGCTCCTCAGCAAAACAAATATCCTAGACCAGAATTACATCACTCGGGCCCCAGTGGCTGCTCAAAATAAAGCGGGAGGGGCACTAGTTCAAGGAGACAATTGGGAAAGCACAGGGGTGCTGTCATCCTCCGTCAGACACATGGGGGGTGAGGGAATCCCAATTAAAGGTAAACTCATTCTGAGTGACAGTATGGATAATACAGAGTTGGTTTCAAACAATAACTCCAAGGATGCTGGTACTGATGAGAGCACCAGAGGGGTCTCCCCAGGAGGAGTTGTCAACACTGCATCCATTGAGCTCAGCACAGAGGGCAAGTGGCGGAACATCAGGAAAACCCCTGCTAACCCCCACACACAGGCCACCTGCCTCCAGCAGATTCTCCTGCTTCAGCTGGACTTGATTGAACAACAGCAACAACAGCTGCAGTCCAAGGACAAGGAGATAGATGAGCTGAAAGCAGACAAGGAGACGGTATGCACGGTATCTGGAAGTGTCTAATTGTTTTTAGATGACAGTAAGTCTAATTTCTTTAGAACCAAATCATTTATAAAACCATGTCTGCATACACAGTTGCTGGCGCGTATTGAGCGCATGGAGCGCCGTTTGCAGCTGACGAGGAAGGACCCACGTGATAAGCGCCTATTTCAGCCACTAGAGCCCTGGACCCCAGATAAAGAGGACCTGTGGGATCTAGAAGTAGGTGACAGCCCACTGACTCCAACCCCTAGGTCACTCCCCTTCAGTCGAGGTGGCAAAGGCCTCAAAAGGTAACAGACCCCAAATACTCTGCATTCACTTATTCTCAGTCAAACTATCTTTAATTCATTCACTAATATCTCTGCTCTCCCCATGCAGGAAATTTTGCTTACTTGACTCCAAAATCCAGAAGTCGCGAGGAAGCAAAGGCTCCAAGTTTGCTGCCTCTAAGTCAGAGTGTGGAGCTGGCTCTCCACATCAGAGGGAGCTGCGCAGTAAAGAGACCCCAGAGAAGATGGTGTTTGGTCGGTCAGCGGTAGAGAGGGATACTCTGCAACCGAGCAATGAGGACCCGGAGCTCACAGCTCGGATGGAGGAGCTCCCTTTCATGTCGACTACTGAGATGTACCTGTGTCGTTGGCATCAGCCCCCCCCCTCCCCCCAGCGCGAGCCATCCCCATCCCCAAAGAAAGAGGAGGTTGTGGCCAGTGAGTAGACCCACCACACAAGCCAGTTGTTCAGTTCCAAGTGTAAAGCTGTGTAGTAGTGTCATAATTAGGCATATGTCTCTTATACACTGTTCTGTGTTCCAGTCCCCTCCTGGAGGGAAAATGGTATGGAGCCCTTGGATGAGGAGGCTGCCAGTGACATCCCAGAGGTGAGAGAGTGAGCAGACAGGCTATACAATTACAGAATTCTATAGAATTAAAGGAAGGCCACACACGATATTCACCTCACCATTTATCCATGCAAATGGTCCTTAACCACATCAACCATGTTTTTGTGTTGTTATACCAAGATGTTGGATGACGGTGTCTTTTTGAAGCGCCACGCAAAGCTGGAGTTGGATGAGAAGAGGAGAAAAAGGTACAAGTGTTTTATGACTTCGAAGTTACTCTCAATGCCTCACGAACCATCTTTATCCTCACTCACTAAGGCTCCTTTTGTGTTTTTTTGTAATTCAATCTTGATTTTGGGCTCCCAAGTGGTGCAGTGGTCTAAGACACTGCATCTCAGTGCTAGAGGCGTCACTACAGACAACCTGGTTAGAATCCAGACTGTATCACAACAGGCCGTGATTGGGAGTCCCTTAGGGCGGCGCACAATTGGCCCGGCGTCGTCAGAGTTTGGCCGGTGTAGGCAGTCACTGTAAATAAGAATTTGTTCTTAACTGACTTGCCTAATTAAATAACATACTACATTAAGCCACCAGCGTTTTCATCCTTCCCTCCGTAACGGTCCTGTTTTTTGTAGATGGGACATTCAGCGTATCCGCGAGCAGCGCATGTTTCAGCGTCTGCAGCAGCGCATGAACAAGAAGAAGGGGATCCAGGAAAGTGAGCCAGAGGTCTCGTCGTTTTACCCGGACACTGAGGATGGTATGACTGGCCACTTCATCTGCTGTCTAAAGATGTTGTTTTCTTCTCCGAACCATAAAGTTGCACCACCTTTTAAAACTGTCATTTAGTTACAGAAGTTTTACAATAGCAATGTTTTCATTGCGTGCAGACACACTCTTGATTCCTTTTATTTCCCTTCTCTAGTCGAGTCCATAATCATCACCCCTTTCCTGCCTGTGGTGGCCTTTGGCCGGCCATTGCCGAAGCTCACTCAACAGTAAGTCTTTGTATTTATGATTTCCACCACCAGTAGTTCTGCCCTCTCGTGCTCTCTCTCGTGCTCTCTCTCTTTCGTGCTCTCTCTCTTTCGCTCGCTCTCTCTTTCGCAGGAAACATCCCCATCATACATCATGGCACCCTTTTCTAAGCACTTGGTCCAAACAAAAACATCTATGCATTTTAGTGTATCTTTCATTCAAATAATATAGTTTGATAATATACCACTCGTATGCAGAGATGTTATTGGTTTGGCCAATGTATTTATTTTTTTGGCAGGTTTTGACATTTTCCTATAGGTTCACTCTTCTGTTATGCTTGTCGCTGGACATTTCTTTGTACAGTGAGTTAGGGGATACATTAGGTATGTAAATCACTATGCCCACTAGCTTGAGTTCATCCATTACTATGCATACTTTATTTTTCAAGATGGTACCATGGTGCAAGTGGCGGGGCAGGGCGAGTTTCACAGAAAGACCTTTCATCAAAATGCAAGTATTTATTCTTCCAGCATAAGTATGTATTTTTAAGTTTTAAGCAAACTGAACATTTTACACCCAAAATACTCCTCTTCAAAGGCAAGCATTTTATTTCCTATTCTTTCCTCTAGTCTCAAAGAAGAGGGTGTAGCCCTAATGATTTAGAAGAGGGCGTAGCCCTAATGATTTAGAAGAGGACGTAGCCCTAATGATTTAGAAGAGGGCGTAGGCCTAATGATTTAGAAGAGGGCGTAGGCCTAATGATTTAGAAGAGGGCGTAGGCCTAATGATTTAGAAGAGGGCGTAGGCCTAATGATTTAGAAGAGGGCGTAGGCCTGATGATTTAGAAGAGGGCGTAGGCCTAATGATTTAGAAGAGGGCGTAGGCCTGATGATTTAGAAGAGGGCGTAGGCCTGATGATTTAGAAGAGGGCGTAGGCCTGATGATTTAGAAGAGGGCGTAGGCCTGATGATTTAGAAGAGGGCGTAGGCCTGATGATTTAGAAGAGGGCGTAGGCCTGATGATTTAGAAGAGGGCGTAGGCCTGATGATTTAGAAGAGGGCGTAGGCCTGATGATTTAGAAGAGGGCGTAGGCCTGATGATTTAGAAGAGGGCGTAGGCCTGATGATTTAGAAGAGGGCGTAGGCCTGATGATTTAGAAGAGGGCGTAGGCCTGATGATTTAGAAGAGGGCGTAGGCCTGATGATTTAGAAGAGGGCGTAGGCCTGATGATTTAGAAGAGGGCGTAGGCCTGATGATTTAGAAGAAGAACAGGGCAATATGAATGCACATTGGTGTAAATTCAAAAAGGGTCTTATGAATTATTGTTAAAGCCATTTTGAAGACATGGTGAATAAAAAAAAAAAGGGGAGGGGACTTTAGCCTTAACATAGAATCTGAAGGGGTAAATATTGACACTGGATATTTATTTACATGTTTTCCTTTAAAGAAAATGGACAAGAAAGAGACTATACATTAATGCACTTTCCTAGATTATAAATGTTATACATTTGTCCATTCCAACAGTCATTATTATCAACATGTCTGCATGTGTGCATATTGAGACAACATTGTTCTATACAATGAGTCTGAAAACAATTTACAGACTCTTTATTCAACACATGATGTGCCAATTGGATGATAACCCGACGTGAAATGCTTTTCAGGTTACAGGGGTCGTATTTTCTCGGTGACCTTTCCCAGATTCCTCAACTTTTCAGTTTCTGAATTGTCTTCCTCTGTAGGAACTTTGACCTGCCTTGGCTTGACGAGCGAAGCCGCATAGAGGTGCCCAAGAAACACACGCCACACCGGACCTGTCGGAAGTGAGGCGGTATCTACGTGTGTCAAGCAAAAGAGAGAGAGAGAGAGAACGCGCCCCCCCTTCCTTTCCCAGACTTAAAGTTTTATTTTGTTGGTTTAGGCTGTCAGTGGTGTAGCACACACTACTCTCAGTAGTCTGTGGAAAAGTAAACCACTGTCTTCCTGTGTTGTCACTTGCCAGCTGGCCTGGAGAAGGAGCTGCTGGAGATAGGCAAAATGGCTACCAAATTAGTTGGCCATGGTAAATTTGGTGCCCATACTACTCAAAATGAATTAAAAGCTTTACATCCCCCCAACTAACAGCTAAGTGATATGGTAAAACACAATAGTTACTTAGTATGTCTGTAGCAAGTAACAAGCATGTTCTGTGAAGCAAACCTGGGGAACAAAAACATTTCATGTAATACTTAATTACTGCATCATCACTAGAATGTGTAGCTTTTGATTATTACTACATAGTTGTCAACCTGATTTAAAAACTTGGACTGTGATCTAAAGGGTAAGAGAAGTGATATTTTCTGATTTGACTGAATGGCAGTGCTTGAATTGTACTATATGCACATTGCCACAACTAACCCTGTGTGCTGGAAGCTCCATTGGGGTTTACATGCTCGGTGTTTTGCTTAGATTGAAACTGAACTATTTTTCCTGTCTGTGTATTAACTGTAATAATATTTCCCTGTGTGGACACTGCTTCAAGCGAAAGGTTTTATTACTGTGCACTAAAGTGTGGATATGTTTGATCCTCACTCTGCATGTATGTTATCACAAATGCAGTAGATATAAAATAACAAAATGCCCTCTTCTGATGCTAAAATTATTGTCCGTACTTGGAAACAAGATGGTGGTTAGAGTACTTCATGGCAGACAAAATTGGCTGTTAAATTCATTTGAGGAGAGCTGGTCTTCTATAGTATGCTCCTTTGTTTTTTCCCATGATTTTATTATGCAAGTCTGCATGGTCTTTTTTGAGGTGACAAATCTGTTCCAAACAATATCAACTATCAGCGTGGTAGAGCTGTAAATGAAACATGTCCGCTTAGTACAATTCCGAGAAGAGTAATATCTGATTTAATTTCGAAAGCACTGCTTTGTTCAAAACCACTGCGATGTTTAGACTCTTTTAACGTGAGGAGTTTATTTTTAATGTTTTTCCAGTACATCACAAATTGCCGTAGATAACAAATGTAGATATCAGTCCTATGAAGTTTAGAAAACATAGGTTGGATTTAGAGTAGCCTAATCAGCTAGAACACTCAAACTTAATGATAGGTATTTTCCTTCTCTTAAATCGAGCTCCTGGGGATTTTAAGCTTGTGTTCTGTCGTTAACGCTTCAACGTTTTACTTTTGGCTCAATAGCTTCCTGCCTCTCCAACGCTACAGACCACAAAATACAGGCTGGTTTTGAAATAATGCGAAATTGTTCTTCTGTACATAGCTTCCAGGAACAAATGTTGTAAATACGAAAAACATGGCTGTTATTTTTGTATTATTTAAATGTTTGTGTTGAGTACATTCAATATTATTGTTCTATGATAATTGATTGTATGTTGACAATTTACCAGTTTGTTTTGGAATAAAACAAAACATTAAACTTAATCTTCAGTTTTCGATTTGTAGATTGACGAGCTCTGAAATTGATTGATAATGGTAGGCCAATCCATGAGGAGAGATGGTGCAAAAGAATGTTTAACTCGTTGAATGATGCTATTGGGAAAGCAGAGTTTGAACAACATGGGCATGGAAGCACAAACGTTACACGCCATGAATCAAGGCAGCAGCAATGTGAATGTAGTGGTTAAAAGAGTAAGCAAGGTTAAACCATGGGAGCTTGGTGTATTATTACTATTGCATAAATGAGATTGACCTTGTTAGCCAAATGTTGTGGTCAAGAGGGGTAGGGGATCTAAATTAATGTTCTCACATGTCTAGGTATTGAAGTAAGAAAATTACCCTTCACTGTCAAATGTAAAAAATGTTTATTGAATAAAGGCAAAATAGGAAATAATTTCTTATATAAACCACCACACCCCCAACCTTTCGATAAATATGTTGATTATCATGAAAACTCAATGACTACAGTCCTAGGATAAAAGGCTATTTCAGTTTTACCAGGCACCATCGAGTGAGTGCCCCCTTTTTGGACATTTGCCTAATGGTAGACATTTGACCCCACTTGAGTATTTTTGTCAAATCCATTTACCTCACACAAACAAAGGACGTTACGATAATGTAAAGGATATACTTTCTGACCAGCATCTTCTCCGCGGTCCAATTAATAATTTGAAACCTGTGAATCCCTTGGTTATACAAAGTAAATCAAAAGCGAGCAAGTAACAAAAAGTAAAACGATGTTAATAATGTTATATCTGACAATGTGTACTAAATTTACTTTAAAAGCATTAGTGTTCAATTTACCCAAGGAGTGTAATGCATGCCTTTGGGTGTATTTAAACTAACTTCATTAAAATATTCCCCCTAAAGAAAATTCTTCATTTTTAAGAGAACAATTGTGGTATGGATAATGATTCTGATCAATCATTGATCAAATATAACCTACTGCAAGCGAAAAATAACAATACCTGCAAACAAAAAAGTAATATACTGTAATAACATGGAGTTCTCACTGAAACCCTCCAGTGTTCCACCACTTCTATTCCCCAAATAAATCTACATACAGAGATGAGATCGGAGTTGCTGTGTACATGTGTATCTGTATTAACGCCAGGCAGCCAAAGTGCTGTTTGCTAGTTTCTCCAAACTCAGTCTCTCCTGAGGTTATTCAGTCTCTCCTCCAGGTCAGCATCTGCATCTGCCAGGGCTGGCTGAGGTTCAGCTTTCTTCCCACCTGCCACGGAGAGGCTACCTCCCGTGGATGGCAGATCTAAATTAACAAGAAGGAAATCAATCAGTATTCATAGGAATCTTGATGAAGAGACATCCAGCTGTATCACTACTACAACATTTTAGTGAATGCAGTTGTAAATTTGACTAACAGCAAGAGCAATAACTTGACTGCATTCCTTACTTGAGAGTTCATCAGAGAGATTGAGACCAAGCTCGTCCAACACTTGGGACACAACGGCATCACTGTAAATAAAACAGTGAGAGTTAGTGTTTACTTGGATTTACCAGCTAACATAAGTATGCCAAAAGATATGAATAGCACAATTTAATATAACATTCACAAATAACGATGTGATCAAATTGTGGTAGTGCAGGCTTTGGTTTTGAGACTTAAATGATTTGGCTGGAGATTTCTGTCATGAACCCCCTACCTCTCTTCTTCGTCATCTTCATCACCCATGGCATCATCTATGGCATCATTCATCATCTCCTCCTTCATGTCCATGATCTCACTCTGTCGTTCAAACTCCATCATGATCTTCTGAATCTGTGGCAACTTCATCTGTGTAGGGGAAGTGAACATGTGATGTGAGCCAATAGAATGTATTGGCACAATCCACTGGTAACAAGAATGACTACAACAGTTTTGGGTTATTATTAGTGTTTTACAGTTCCACAGGCAAGTTATCCTTTTTTTACATGAATCAATCACATGATACAATGAAACGATGATCACCTGTCTGTTCATGGTAGCCATGGCTTTGGTGACTCCTTTCATTGCCTGTGCCATGCTGTTGTTTGACTTGAGAGTCTGGATCTTCAGACTGACTGCCTGGATATTTGCCTTCATCATAATGAATTTCTTCACATAGTGCCTTGTGCGAACCAAGTCCTTCGCCATGATCTTCACAGCATCCTGGAATGGTAACAGAGTGAGAATTTTTAAATGAAACATGACGATTGACATCAAAGCGTCAAGACTTTCCCCTTTAAAGCATCTTATCTTTGCCCTCCTTATTCTCTCACCATCTGTCCCTGTTTGGCCATTTTCTTAATGTCAGCTATGATTTTCTTCTCCTGCTGCTCCAGTCTTTGTCGCTCTCTGTCCAGATCTCTCATGGCCCGAGTCAGTGCCCTCTGGTTTTGCCTCAGCATCTCCTCCGGGGTCTTCCTCTTCCCAAACAGGAACTCCATCTGAGGAACAAAAATAGGAAATACAAACAGATATTTGTAAGGAAAATAATTAGGCTACATATTCATTTAAAATCTACTGCTCTCATCAGTCATTATTACTATTTATGCATACGTTTTGTTTGTGAGAGTTCGTGCCTACGCAAATTCTTGCTTATAGCTAATGTAGCTAGCCAACTTATCATCATATACATTTACTGTAGCTAGTTGGACCCTGATTAAACTGCTTTTTAACATTCAAGATTAAAGGCCAATCCTGACACTTTTCAACTTAATATTAATTATCTCTAGCACCATGCCAGTGTCTACATATGTGTAAATTGACTGTTTTTATGATCTGTCGTTAAAAAATAAGAAAAGTCCTAAAAACTGCTTCTCTGTGACATCACAAGGTAGGGTTAACGGTGCTTTCAAGACAACTGGGAACTCAAAAAAACAAGGTCAAATCATGGCGTCTGATTCCAGGTCGGAAAGTGGAAGCTCTAATACGATGTCCAAGTTTCCGCCTTGAATGACCGTTCAAAACTATATGTTTTATCCCTGAGTATCCAGTTGTCTTTAACGCACTGAAGTATGAGATTTCCGAGTTCCCAGTTGTTTTGAACTAAACATCTTTTTTTATTTTAGAGTTTCCAGTGGTCTTGAAAGCACCACAAAAGTTAATTAATTAATCCTGCAATAAGTTTCTAGCCAGAGGGAGGGTATTTTCCTCGCTCTACATGTCACCACAAATCTCATATGGTGCTTTTAATTCTGCGTTCAAAACAACTGAACTGGGAAATCTCAGACTTCCAACTTCAACTGGGAACTTGGGGAAAAAACGAGCTCAGGCTGGGAAAAATCCAACGTGGAATCTCGGACCTCTTAATAGAGCTCAGAATTTCCGACCTGAAGATCACTGACGTCATGAATTGACCTCGTACTTTTCAGAGTTCCCTTGTTGTTTTGAACGCGGCATAAGACAACTGGTGCCACGAGTTCGATGACCATTCAAATCGATTTCCCCCCAGTCTGAGCTCGTTTTTTCCCCCTGAGTTCCCAGTTGTTTTGAACACAATGAAGTCGGAAGTCAGATTTTTCCAAGTTCCGAGCTCCCAGTTGTTTTGAAAGCGGCATAAGAACTCGGAAAAGAAATTGATCAAATCATGAGGTCAGTGATCTTCAGGTCAGAAAACTAAATCTAGAAAGATGGCTGAGTTTCCGATTTGTAATTCTTAGTTGGATGACCATTCAAAACGATGTTACCCAGTCGGAGCTCGTTTTTTTCCCCGATTTCCCAGGTGTCTTGAACAGGGCAATAGTGTTTGAAAATAATAACTTTTGATGTCAACTGGTAGAAGTTTCTACAAAACAGACATTTTTCACATATGTAGACACTGGTATTGTGCTGTAGATAATGAAAATGAGGTTAAAGTTGTGATATTGCCCTTTAAGGTTAATCATTTAACAAACAGGCATATAAATAACTACATGGGCCTGATTACGTTACTCTGGTGAGTAGACTTTTAAACCATAGAGCAATGTCTTTGTTTAAACTATTATGCTTGCTTCCTTGCTTGTTTAGCTAGCAAGCTAGCTAACATTAGCTACTAGGTAGCTAAGAAGTTATTCCATGTTAGCTTACCTTGTATGAAGTCTTTCGTGAGTCTGTTTGTGTCAAGATGATGGCGAAGGAAACCGTTTGAGAGGTCTTTAAAGGTTTTAATTCGGGAATTGTCTGCCTATTTGTTTTCTTTCATGGACTTCCGCATAAAGATATCTCCACTTCCATCCCCTAACAGGATATGACGTAATGACGTTTTTTTGCGTCATAAATACTACTGGTTCTTTCGTTTGGGAAGGAGACTGTCCCGGTTAGGCAGAGTTTCCACATAAATCGTTAAATTACTACTGGGTAGTAAGTATAACAATAAATAAACACACTTGGTAGAGCAAATCAATAAACATACTGGTAATATTACCCCTTATTGATATGTTTATGAATAATTTCGTGGCACGGTGTCTTGCAAAACGAGCGCACCAAAGAGTCATGGCGTTGATGTTCTTATTGCGGTAGTCACAGACCGGTAACTTTATTATATAACTATTTAGAGTGAAATCAATAGGTGGTAAGTTAACAACTTAATGTTAAATCCATTTTTGTTTCACAAATCTGATAAAACAGACCTTGACATGTTCAGACCAACTATGTCCACTTGGTGGCAACAAGGCACTTGCAGTGGTATCAATTTCCCAACTACCCAGATAGAAGAAGAGGACTCGCCGAAGCACACAATGCACTTCTGACAAGGGTTGTATCTCCTAAATCTTTATTTCAAATTTTCCAATTTGTTAAAAAATATATAATAAGGTCGTTGGAGATTCGTGCTATAGTGTGTGTATTTGAAGACTGGTCATAATAGAGTTGGTTCGACCGGAAACGTTGGCAAATAACTTCCCCCTACTACTACACAGTGGATTATAGTGTGGGCCGCTGACGGAGTTGTTCTGCCAGGGGCTTGGTCGACACCCTCATCAATGGAACTCAAGACCGAGGTTTCAGTAGGGCCTTGAATAATTTCGTATTTAATGACTGATGCGAAAACAAATTGGTGTAGGAAGAGACCCATCGATAACACACGGATGGTGGGTGGCCAAAAGGTCGCCATATAACGTCAGTCTTGGTGTAAACAAAACCATTTTAGTGGATTAGTTAACTAGTTAGGTCTTTCTTTTACTATAATTCAACCATTCGTATTGGGGCCCATCGTCGGGCTGGAAAAATTGTTAGCTTCCTTTACTCCCAGCTGCTGCAGGGTAGTTATGGATTTTGTGCTAATCAATACTTCAGACGGTTTTTAAAGAATGCGTTTTACTCGTTGCCTACTCCGTGATAACTAACTACATTGAGTTTGCAATAAACTGGCTAATTAGCTACCTAATGTTAGCATAATAAAGCACTTGAGTACATTTAGCTAGGTAACATTAGCCTAGGTAGCAACTAGCAAGTGAACAGAATACTCATGTATTGCTAAGTTAGCTAGCTACAAAAACAGTTAACTGTCTAGTTGCTTGGAATAATTGCGTGGCTGCGCTAAATGAGTTAAACGGTTACATCTATGCTTTAAACTAACACATTATATCTTACTGTGGTGATTGCCTTGGCAGGTAACTATCTAACGAGCCATCGTCCGCTTAGCTAGTTAGCAGTTAAGCTATCGTTGGCTAATGAGCGATTTTAGCTAGCTCATTTGTCAACTCGTGCCGTAATTTTAATTGGAACGAGATGGGTGTGCTTTACATTTCAGTATTACATCAATAAATGTAACATTGCTATAAAATACACGTTTTTGGTGAATAACAGCTAACTACGCAAGTTAGCTAGCTAGAGTTAGGGATTTTGTTTACATACGCGTATTTGGTTTTTGGCTTGCCAGCTAGCCTGAGAATCAGCCATGTCTTGACAATAGCTTATTGGGGTTACTCCTGCTGAACAGTAATACCACCAATTCTAGAAATAAAGATAGCATCTTAGTGCGTTGACATGACAGTCAAAGTTCGCCGAGAGAAAGGCACAGATGCCATCCTGTCCGCAAAATACACTAAATAATAGACTACTATTAACGACATTTTAAACAGGGGCTCGGTTGTGGGCCTGTGTCTTGGTGTTTCTCGTTGTGCTAAGGAAAGTGCCACCGTGCCGGATTTTTACAAGTGCCTTCGGTCAGACTGGGACTGCTGCTGTTTGTTTTGACATGGAAGTTCCGATTCGAAGTAGCGGGTTTAGACAGAGCCGACGCTCCCGTTCTCAACGAGACAGAGAGCGGCGCAGGAGAAGAGTAGACCTCGCTGAGCAGCGAGCCACAACTCCTTCCTCAGGCTCGGAAAGGGAGCTTTGTGGGTCAGGATCTGTACTCGGTCTTGGAGGTAGAGCATGTCGAACCGGTTTCGCCGGCCCAAGACACAGGCCTCCTCGGCGGAGGAAGCGAGTGTCGGTGTCCTGCGAGGAGGACATCATCGATGGCTTCTCAATTGCCAGCTTCATCAGCTTTGAGGCCCTGGAGGTAAGTCTCTGTGTATTTCATTGTGAGAGCACAATCTTACCCTGAACAAAATACTCATATGATGGACTTCCACCTCATGTAAATAATATTTGGTCCTGGAATAAATCAGACTGACACACATCAACCATTTTTGGAGGCACCCTCAGAAGTGGGTTGTCCTCTCTCTATCTCTTTGTCTTTACTTAGACACTAGTTTGTCTAAGTAAGGTGTGAATCAGGTGTGAATCAGTTGTGGATTGAACTTCTTACAATTTAGTTCATTAACACTTTGAACGCTTAGGAGAAGCAATCCAATCAACAACCACCATGAAAGCCATCGTATACAATTATCTTCTCTGATGTGTTTTAACCTTAATTATTTGTGTACACCAAGCACTCTATGTTGATACAAATAGCAGAGGCTATATTAAGGTTTAGGAATCTGCTTGACATCACACCAACAATTAGTCTCTTTCTTGTCATTTGAGTTGAAACCCCACACAATCCAGTATTTCAGGATAAGTATTTGATATACACTATATACACAAGTATTTGGACACCCCTTCAAATTAGTGGATTTGGTTATTTGACCCACACCTTTTGCTGACAGGTCTATAAAATCGAGCACATAACCATGCAATCTCCGTAGACAAACATTGGCAGTAGAATGGCCTTACTAAAGAGCTCGGTGACTTTCAACGTGACACCGCCACAGGATGCCACCTTTCCAACAAGTCAGTTATTCATATTTATGCACTGCTAGAGCTGCCCGGTCAACTGTAAGTGCTGTTATTGTGAAGTGGAAACGTCTAGGAGCAACAACGGCTCAGCCGCAAAGTGGTAGGCCACACAAGCGCACAAAAAGTAACCGCGAGTGCTGAAATGCTTAGCGTGTAAAAATAATCTGTACTTGGTTGCAACCCTCACTAAAGAGTTCCAAACTGCTTCTGGAAGCAACGTCAGCACAAGAACGGTTTGTCGGGAGCTTCATGAAATGGGTTTCCATGGCCGAGCAGCCACATACAAGCCTAAGATAACCATGCGCAATGCCAAGCGTCGGCTGAAGTGGTGTAAAGCTTGCCGCCATTGGACTCTGGAGCAGTGGAAACGTTCTCTGGAGTGTTGAATCACGCTTCACCATCTGGCAGTACGACGGACAAATCTGGGTTTGGCGGATGCCAGAATGCTACCTGCCGAATGCGTAGTGGAGGAGGAAGTTTGGTCTGGGCCTGTTTTTCATGGTTTGGGCCCCTTAGTTCCAGTGAAGGGAAATCTTAATGCTACAGCATACGATGACATTCTAGACAATTCTGTGCTCCCAACTTTGTGGCAACAGTTTGGGGAAGGCCCTTTCCTGTTTCAGCATGACCATGTTCCCGTCCCCGTGCAAAGCGAGGGTCATACAGAAATGGCTTGTCGAGATCAGAGCCCTGACCTCAACTCCGTCGAACACCTTTGGGATGAATTGGAACGCCGACTGCGATTCAGGCCTAATCGCCCAACATCAGTGCCGACCTCACTAATGCGCCTGTGGCTGAATGGAAGCCACGAGTCCCCGACGCAATGTTCCAACATCTAGTGGAAAGCCTTCCCAGAAGAGTGGAGGCTGTTATAGTAGCAAAGCGGGGACCAACTCCATATTAATGCCCATCATTATGGAATAAGATGTTCAATGAGCAGGTGTCCACATACTTTTGGTCATGTAGTGTAGCATTCTCTGGGGGCAGTTGAATGGCACCAATCCAGTATCCATGCCCTGACCCATACTTAAACAAAACCTTCAAAACTGAGTTGCTTAAACATTAAATATCATTATAACCTGTATGAAATAGTGTGAGGGCATGTTGTCATTTTGGCCAATTAAATGTTGGTGACAAGAATGTCTTGGTGGCTGTCAAGGCCGAACACGAGCTGCTTAACCAGTGTGCGAAATTCTGGGAAATGCATTGAAATCAATCAATGCATTGTCATTGTTTCAGTAAACCTAACAGCTTTTACCACTTGTTTAACACTGGGATGTATCTTTTCTCAAGATGGACTGCTCCATGAAGCCTACCCAACGTGCTGCCATGCTCATGGGAAGGGGGAGCAAGAGGAAGAGGGGCCCGAAGGAGAATGTCAGAGGGCCCCTCTCAGAGCCAGAGGAAGGGGCCCTACCCAGCTTCTCCCACAGCTGTTGGAATAGGAATAGAAAGAAGAGAAGAAAGACTGAGGTGAAGGTAAGCTGCACAAGATTCAGGCGATATATATGATCACCGTTGGGTTTAAAAGTCACTAATTTAAGCACTATTTGCATGTCTGGTCTTGATTCTATTGTGACCTACTTGTCTTGTTTTTGGTAAATAGCTGGCCTGTCCATCTCAAATATTCAGACTGTGAAGTCATAAACTTGTAATGACCTACAGGCCTAGTAAGACCACTGGCTGAGTAACACTTAACAGTGGCACACGTTTTTGATGAAACATTGGGGATTTATTAACTCATGGTCGGACAGACATGAAGATTATTTCATGTTGCTAAATTCCATGTCTATGGTAAACTATATCTAGAGTACAACTGCTCTTTGACACTGGATGTTCAGGTGTTATGCATCCCAACCTAGAGAACAGTTAGCCTACACAGTATAATTAGGACGTTCAATGGTGTTTAGTACTGAAATAGTCATACCCAAAGAATGTGAAAGCAAGAAAAGCCAAGCGCCCTCCTCAAAACTCCAAGGCTGAGAGTTGCGAAAGAAGTACAATGTGATTCTGGAAAGGCTTTGACCTCTGAACTACCTCAGGATACAGATCATGGCTAACCTGTAGTGACCACTTGCTCTGCTTAAGGCTTGGGGCAACATTTAAATTTATGGTGAAGGTGAATACCATACATTTTCCATATTAACTTATCAATTTTTTTTTTATTAGGTTGGGGGCATCGTCTTCTTGGAGACTGGCTACATCGTAAGTTTCTTTATACTTCTATTGATACTGTACGTAAGCAGTCCATAGAATACAGCTGCGGTTTTATGAATGTTGTGGCACACCTAAGATTTTTTATTTTTTTTAATGCTCTCTTTTAGTGTGACACGGAGAGCGAGTCAGCAGATAAGGTGGGTACTGCTTGAATCAAACCACATACAATTAAGATTAATTTTGGAGGAGCAATATTGTTCCTGTTTAGATTTACCTATTGAGTTTTCCTCTTATCTCTTCTCCCTAGGCATCTGACAATGACATGGAGCCAATGTTCACTGTCAGCACCAGGAAAGGTACAATTCTGTTCTCTCATTCCCATAGCTGTATGCCTTTGCTTTATAGATATGCTCTTGTCATTTGGTGACTTTTGGTAATTTTAGTTTTTTTCTGAGGATGGTTAAAGGTACAAAAACAATCAAATAAATGCATACAAAGATAACCCAAACCCATTCCACCACTCAGTCCCCATCCACCTGCCCGCATCCCCCACCACCACCCGAAGAAAGTGTGCCTCCCACCCCATACCGCCCAACCCAGGTTGCTTATCATTCCCCCATCCATCCCCTGATCGGATGCAAACTAGTCACCTTTCAGCGAAATTCGCCGTTTTGAATCCAAAATAGGTGACCTACGTGATTTGTGTAGATCCGATGAGAAAAGTTTAGGGGGGGGGGGGCGTTGGATCACTACTGTCTGTAAGCGAACGAGTGATGCGCGTTTGGAGCAATACAGGCTGTATCCAAGGCTCAGCCAATCGTTCATATAACAACAGAATGCAGCACGCGACTGAAGAGCGAAGTTACTACCAATTTCCTAGATGCAGCTTTCTCTCTGGAAAGAGCGCATGCTCTGGACAGCAGAGAGTAGAAAGGCAGTTTGACAGTTAGATCACCGCGTCCCCTGAAGATAATGAAGAGGTAGGTGAGAAGCCTGACCATGGAGACGGGGGTGAGAAGGTGGTTGAATCGTACTTAACGAGCTGTAACCGATAAACAACTGGCATTTCGAAAGTGTGGTGGTATTATTAGCATTATTAAGTATCTTGCTAGCTGGATTGAATTCTCTGTTAGTTAGCCAGAGAGATTTTGAGGAACATTAGCCAACATAACGGATCAAATAATTGAGTTTATAGTGTGAAAATTTGCTGGCTAATAAAGTCAGACCGCTAACGTTGGCTAGCTAACGTTACATCAGATGAGCTAATTTTAGTAACCTAACCAATTCGCTATAGTCTTAACTGGTAATGTTACGACTCCTTGCCGTTCCTCAAGTTATAAAGTGTTAGTTGCTTATTGGATCCTGGGAATCTGCGTGAAATGTTAACTAGCTAACGAACAAACAAATATATATGAACTAATGTTTCCCTCTACAGTATGTGGTTCATTTTTAGAATGAGAGAATTAGGTGAAAATGAGGCGTTGTTTGTTAACAAGTGGATTCAGGGATCAAGTGTACTGTAGCTGGAGTTGGGCCTGGCTTAAGCTGGATGCCACTAGGTGAAAGGAACACCACACACTTTCCCTCTTTCTCACTTTTTCAATACAGTGGGTAAAAAGGGAAGGGAAGGGGGAATACTAGTCAGTTGTACAACTGAATGCATTCAACTGAAATGTGTCTTCCGCATTTACCTTGTCAGCTCAGGGATTCAATCCAACAACCTTTCGGTTACTGACCCAATGCTCCTAACCTCCAGTCCACCTGCCGACCCCAAGAAGTATGCCAGGTGTACTCTCTGCCTGAAAGAGATCAATTATGCCAACGAAGGGTATCATGCTCTGCTGGCACATTGTAGAACAGATGTCCACAGGCAGAAAGTGTACAATGTAATAATGCACAGTGTAGCCCAAAGATATTTAATTTGTTGTGCTGAACTTGACAGTAACATGTGTGTGACTGAGGGGTGATTATGACATTGTTTTACTCAGTGAATGTTATTTTTGGCTGTCGTGGCTAACTGCAATATTAGGTAATTGTTTTTTTTCTCAGGACTTGTCATTTGCAGTGAAGTCTAGGCAACAAATAACATTTAGATTGCTTTCTTTACATGTTTTAGCTGTGAGTTAGGTTCACATGAACCACTTTATTTTACACAGAGAGACTGGTCATGTAGATCATATTCTTTGTTGTTTAATTAGTTAAAAACAGCATTTCTCCCTAGCAGGGATCAAGTATATTTGTCCAGGCCTCAATTGTTCCTTGACTATTACCAGTCATTCTCGCTGTCGATAATTCTGTTATAACTTCTAATAGTAACTGTATCCGCTGGTTAAATGGGAGAGAATGAGGTGGTTGCCATCTAATAGCAAACGTCTTTTTTTGCGACAGTGCTGCCTGCCAGCAATATTCTTCTCTGATTGATTGAGAGATTCAAAGAACTATCATCGTTAAGTAACAATAGATGGAAAGCATTGAATATTTCAATTCATGCACTTTGCCCCAGAAGCTTTTAAAAGCACGGCACTCCCACATCATATGAAGGAATGTGCCTACCTGATTTAGGGGACACACTGAACAGTTGGGAGTTGGGGCCAATTTTATCGTATAACGTTTCCTTGGTGTTAAATAGTCTGAAAAAAACGTGGTTCGGATTGCGGAATGCCAAGGTCATGTTTTTACATATTCTGTTAAAGGGTGTTTCAGATTCAATTAGATCTGTGGACCATACTTTTTTAATGGCTAGCTCAGAAAATGATCTTTCTGAAAGGTGTTTATATATTATAGAGATCAGCCTTTTTGGGAGCCCGAAAATATATCCCATTATTGGATGTTTCGGTAGTTGGGTTTCCCAAGGGACTCCATAGGCCAGCATAGCTGATCTACATTGTAAATGGAGATAAAAGGAGTTGCCTGGTAATGTTGGTGTATCTTTATAATCTTGGAATGTTCTCAAACCATTACTGTCCATGAAATTGGTAAGGGTACTTATTCCATATTTGGACCATTGGGGTGATACAAAGTATGCACTCGTTTAAAGATATGCCGTGTTCTTAGAACAGCCCCCCCCCTGTTTTGGTTCAAATGCAGTTATTTTTCGCCCTTTAGTTATGGAGCCTATCCCTGTGAGCGTTGCCTCCTCTATGGGCAAAGGCTGCTCTCTACTACCACAACCAGGCCGCTGTGGCCTCTCCCGGCTGGCGGTCACCCCACGTGTCTCTGGACTGGAGCGCAGCCAGGAGAGGAGCCTGGAGCCGCCTTACCCCGAGCCCCTGTCTACCTCCTTCTCCTGCCCGCCGTCCCTCTCACCGGCCACGGTCACACGGCCCGGTCAGCTCAACGGCAGCAGCAACGGCCTTCACCACCGCCCCCACCACGATCCCAGCCCGCCACGCTCCAAACACAAGCTCTTCCTCACCTTCCCCGGGCGACACCCATCCATCTACAGTATGGGCATCAACAACAGGTCAGTCACTGGCACTACCAGTTCTGCTTGGTAGTCAGCACTATTACTACTACAGTAAGACAACTACTTCCACTAACTTTTAGACATGCGAAGCAAGCCCACACATTTTCTTCAGGAAATGTAGATTTTCTAGTCTAAACTTGGTTTCACTCTCCTTAGGAATGGTACCTCAGTCAAGCCCCCATCCTCTTCTGTTGCTGCTTCATTGTCGTCTATGCGACCCACAACTCCCTCTACCGGTATGTCGATGTCCCTCATGAGAGGTCCAGGGTCATCAGGATCTCTACGCCCACCTTCGCGTGCCGCCTCTGGTGCCCTGTTTACCTCCTCCCCTGGGCTTCCCCCTCCCCCCCCCCCTCCTTACGTCCCACTCAGGAGCAGGTACTGTACCGTTGGCACCAATGTGTAGTGCGATTCACCTTTTTATTCACCCCGCAGCCTCGGTCAGATCATCAACCAAAATTGCAAATGTTTGGGTTTTATTTACTTATCAGGTCTGCTATTAGCTTCATTTGGGTACTTGGACAGACTACTGTCATAGTGTTGTAATATTAGGTATTTGTGCTCCTTAACAAAAAACAAACAACAAAAAAAGAACTTCTTCTCTCTCTGTTCCCTTACTTCAGACCAGGACCTGCTGCGCCAGGGCCTCAACTCTCACTTCCTGGCCTCGCAGGACCGCGAGGGCCGCCGCAGCGTCCCTGGGGCTGAGACTAATGGTGGCGGACCAGGCCGCTCTACTCCTGGAGGTCCATCGGGAGCCAGCTCCAGTTCGGGCTCCTCAGGTCGCTCCTCCCAGGCCAACATCCAGCCCCTGGCCTTCCAATTCCATCAGCACAACCACCAGCACCAGCACACACATACGCACCAACACTTCACCCCCTTCTTGCACCCCAATGCCTCCGCACCACCGCCTCAGCACCTGGTAAGAGATTACATGCTATCCAGTCTCATTGGGTTTCGTAGAGCAGCTTCTGCCTTCAAATGCCAGTGTTTGCATGTAACTTACCACTTTTTTTGTATTTATCTTTTTAGTTTGATAAGTATGGCAAGATGGAGGGGCTCTACAGAAATACTGTGAGTTTATGTTTACATTCTCCAGAATTGGTTTGTTAATACATTTCTGAGGTGGATGTTGAGATGAACGTGGTAGGGGTCTGGGAGTGTCGTTTTAACCAGCCTCTGTGTGTGCGTGTGGCTGATGTAGTTCTTCCCACAGTACCCTGCTCCCCCAGTGCCAGGCATACAGCCTGTGCTTCCTCCCACTGGGCCCTTCAGCTCTCTGCAAGGAGCCTTTCAGCCTAAGGTGAGTGGACCTTTAGCTACATTTCACTGAGTTTGTCCCTTAACAAGTCAATGGATGATGATGATATGTGGTGGTGTAGTGTCTAGATGACGAAGTGTTTGCTGTGTTTTGATACAGCCTCTTGCCCCCCAGAGAACAAGTCCTGAGATGACAGCTCGACTGGGGGTTGTGCCTCACCACCTGCAGCCCAAAGACCCCAGGGTAAGATGCTCAGTATAACTGACATTATAGAATATAATGGCTATGGTTACAACGGAACCTTGTAGTATAGGATTGAGCTGGTATTGATAAATGATACGCGTGCCTATTAAGGCATTATGTGCAAAGACTTGGGCCTAGTAGTCAGTGCAGGAAGGAGTGGAAAACAATTAGCAAACAGTTGGATAAAGGGTGGAACATCTTAAAGGTCCAGTGTAGTCAAAAACATGATTTCCTGTGTTTTATATACATTTCTACACTGAGGTTGGAATAATGTGAAATTGTGAAAATTATTCTAATGCCCTTTTAGTGTAAGAGTTGTTTGAAAAGACTGCCTGAAATTTCGCCTGTTTTGGTTGGAGGGAGTTATGGCCTTTCATGGTGACATCACCATGCTGTAAATTAGTTAATAGACCAATAAGAAAGAGTTCCAAACCTCTGCTAATGACAGCTAATTATCTGTTTTCCCTCAAACCACTCCCAGACAGTCCTAGAAAAATTCTTGCTTGAGAAATTGCTATTTCCTAGTAAGCTATTTTTGTTTATTTCAATCACAGTAGGGTACTTAATTGTTATCCAGAAAAGATTTGATATTGCTATAATAACGGCTGCATTGGGCCTTTAACAAACATGGTTTACTATTCTTTTTTTTAGCTAACTGATCCATTTGGGACATCGTTGAAAGTCAGTAATGTAAGCGAAGTCAGATGCTTTATCAACCCTTGAATACATTTTAAAAAGTGTTTTGATACTGTCACTGTACTGTTGGTTTCCCTACTAACTCTTGCTCAGACTCCAAACTATTCGACTAAACGCCCTTGCACACCAAGTCTGACTTCTTCTCTGACTTTTGGCACTACTGTGAAACTCTGCAACTTTCCATTATTACTCATTTTGGAATGAGAAGGATTTTTATTTTTTGTCCAGGAATAATAAAGTGACCCATAATTGTTTATTAATAATGTTTGCCTTACTAAACTGTACTTCTTCCCCCATACTCATACTAATGCTGTGCCAGACGAACATTTCATACGGTAGACATTAATACCATCACATCTGACTCTGTGTGCAAAGGCCTTAAGTCTTAATGCAAGCTAGACAAGATCAGTCAATCATGTGTTTTTGAATACACAGAAACCAGGGAAGTGGTGTGCTATGCATGTACGGGTGGCGTGGATGATTCTGAGCCATCAGAAGAAGGTGAAGGTAATTACCTTTTCTATTATTAGACTTTCGGGTTAATTCGAGCACCGAAGCAACGCAAACATTCTTATCAGATGTGATCAAATTAATAAAAAATCGCAACGATGTTGGTTTAGTTGTTCATGTTTATTGAAAAAGCTATTTTCCATTGTGCGTGCTGATATGTAAACAATATTCGAATCTTCTCCTATTTTTTTATTATTTTGTATATATTATACTGCCCACTGACTTGTTTTGCTTCTTGGATGACCTGACATTTAGAGGTTTACCTTCCACTGCCTTCATCTCACTTGAAAATTGCTATTGCCATTGCATTGACTGACTACCACTCTCCTCTTTCTCAGCTGATGCAGGCGGATCCTCACAAGCTGGACTTCCGTAACGAGCTGCTGGCTCGTCTTCCAGGGGCTGGTGGTCTGGGCCCTCTGGGGCCCCTCGGAGGTGGCCTCCCCTCTGCCCACGACCTGAACCGACCTGCCAGCCTCTTCACCGCTGCTGGTGGGTGCTTTTGTTTTGTCTAGCCAGATATGTTTGAAGACTACTATGGGCTTTAAAAAAAATCTTCAGCGAAGAGGAAAGATTCCTTGACATTGCAAATAGTTGTTGTTTCATCAAATTTGCCATTTGATATGTGCAATGTTTAAAGGTCATGAACAGTCAATCATGTTTTTCATGAAATGGGATGGTATTTGAAACCAGCATGATGACCGAAGTATGAAAAATTACTTGCTTCTACATCACTTGAACTCTTAATTTTAATACACTAATGGTAACATGATATTCTCGTACCTAATTTAAATAAGTACCGCCTCGTAACCAACATTTGAGAAGGCATGTTTGCAGAGGGACTTGGTTTATATAGCTAGATAGCTATTCTACTGGTGCCAAAATTTCACTGTAGGGTGCTAGCAAGCTAACAAATGTAATTAAAAATGTACCCTATTCATGTATGGCAAAGGTGTCTATATGTTTCCCGTTTCATATGTGTCTGGTGTTAGCTAGTTACTGTCTAGCTAGGTCTTCAGATGGCATTGAACAAAAAGGGGGGTTGTAAAAAATGCAGACGCAGTTGTCAACACATCGTCAGTGCTGCTGTGAAATACATGACAAGAGACGTGCCAAATGGGAGATGTATATATTTTTTATGATATAATTGATGCAATTTCACTAAGTTGCTTTGTGTATCGCCAAATGTGCTTGATGATTTTACTGCGACATTGCTCACTGCACCGAAGTTGCTTTACATGGGCGTTTCAAAGCGCTCTCAGTCAAGGCGAGCTCGTGAATATAAGCTCCCCGCCCACTCGGCCTGTCTTTTCAAACTTCTTAGTAGTTGGTGTATTTGTCATTTTGTTATTGTATTTGTCATTTTGGTGTGTCACCCCTTTTCCCTCAGGTGGCGTCAATCCATCCTCATCTCCTTTCATCCCTCCATCAACGCCCCACTCCTCTTTCATCCCTCCAACTGCACACTTAGGTAAGCGACTGCTTCTAATGGCGCATCTGCCTCTTGCACCCTTGGTAAACAATTCTCATTTTGATTCATTGTCTCAAGAAACTGCTTAGTTTAGCATATTCACAGACAGATCAAGGAAACACCTTTTTAGTAGCCTAGATTTTCAATTAAAGCGTAGTAACTTTACAGCATGTGACTCTAATATGCTCCGGTGATTCTGAACACTAGTAGTGAATATTGCCAGAGGTCTGATGCAGTAAGGTTTGTGTCCGCATCAGTCCTGATGTTTATATGCGTATGTGTTGCAGACCCGTACGGCCGCTCGCCTCCCTTTGCCCCTCTCGGAGCTCTGGGCTCTGGTGCCTTCGGGGGACTGGGCAGCCCTACACTGGGTGAGTCACCATTTCTCTTCCTCAAAAAAGAACCATTGTTTATGTCCTTACTCCTTGGATAATAATATGTACTGTCTACTAAAATGACTAACGTTATTCCAACGTCTTTCCGTCTCCAGCTAACAGCTCAGTGTTTGGCCACAAGGAGCCTCCTGCGGTCGGTGGCTTACCCAACCCTCATGACCCCTGGAACCGGCTGGGTGGGCCTTCCTCCTTCGCTGGCCCCAGCTGGGCCAAGGGTGGTGAGAAGAGGGACGAGCGGGACGCCGGGAAGGACATGGAGAGGAGAGACATTATTCACATCAAAGACGAAAAAGACAGGTGAGACAACTGTCTCCCTCAAACATATTTATCAACCTAGTTCCTAAATATGTGGTTTGAACTTATCTTTCATTAGTAGTTTTCTGTCTGATTCAGTTCACGTTACTCAACACATTTAATACTGTGTTGATTTGAGTGCTTAATTGGTATACCTCTCCCCGCAACCACTGATTAACTAAAAATCCTCAATTTCTTTTTCAGAGACAATATTCTGTATGGTCGTCAACCTGTGAGGATGTCTCCAGTCGCCCCGGCCCTCAAGCTCCAGCAGCATCGCAGCAGCACCCCTGTCTCCCACATCAACGGACACGGGGGCACCATGGGAGGCCCCAGCGGTCTTACTGAGGATCTGACACGCAGCCACAGCAGGGACAGAGACGGAGACAAGAGACCTCTCCCCTCCGTCTCCTCCAGGCCACCTACACTAGGCCCTTCATCCTCAGCAGCTGCAGCAGACCGAGACAGGCCTCGCTCCTCCTCTTCCTCTGTGCTGACGACTCCCCCGCCCTCGGGACCCGGCGCCCCCTCGCCCTTGGATCTGTACCCCCGTCAGCAGCCCCCAGCGCAGCACGGCCTACACAACGAACTCTCCCACTCCTCCCAAAGAGAGGACGCCCCCCCTTCCTTATCCTCAGCCACGGTCACCTCTCTGTCCCAGGGCAAGAAGCCTGACCGAACCACCACCCCATTGCCCAAGCCTCCGCCCCTCTTTCCCCCTGTCAAGGTCAAGGAGGAGCGGAAGGAGGAACCGGAGCCCGTGCCAATCTCCCTGCCTCCTCCCCTGCCCCCCAGCCACAACTACGATCGGCCCAACAGCCGCCCTCACCACCACCGCTCCGCCACCCCCTCCTCTTCTCTCTCTCTGACTCCCACGCCCGGGGTGCCCCTGCCTCCTCCCACCCAGCACAACCCTCACCATCACCTCTCCATCCTGGAGCGCTCCCGAGCGCAGGCCGCAATTGAGGCCTACCTGGGGAGCACACAAGGGGCTGGGGGAATAGTAGTGGGCCCAGGGGGAGAGAGGTTCTCCACCCACCCCCACGGCCCACCCCAGGGGCACGGCCAGCACCCCCACAGCTTCCCATGGGACCCATGGAGGGAGCTGGCCGCCCAACAACAGCAGCAGCATCGCCGAGAGGCCATGGCCCTGCGTTCGGACCCCCACCTGGCGCTGCGCTCTGACCCCCACCTGGCCCGGCTGCTCCAGAACCAGCACGCGCAGCGCTTCCTGGAGGCCGAGAGGGCGGCGGCCATGGCAGCGGTGGCTGCCAACAACCCTCACCACCACCCTTCTACCTCTACCTCCTCGACCCGCCAGGAGTTTGGCCTGATGGCCCACAACTTCGACCGTCCTTCCCAGCTGGGTCCCCAAGGTGGCGGGCTAATGGATGAGCAGCAGCGTGCCCAGATCCTGAGAGAAGACTTTGAGAGGGCACGCTATTTTGGGATGCATTCTCACCCGCACCTCTCGGGCTCCCACCTCCCACCGGGTTCTCACTCTGCCCACCTGGAGCAGCTGCATGCTGGGATGCTCTCCCACTCACACCTCCATCAGCCTGGAGCCTCCACCTCCTCGCCCCACCACCCAAGCCTCTACTCCCGCCTGGGGCCTCTACACACGCACCACGTGCCCAACGGCATCCTGACCAAGACCCCTGCTGGCCTGGTGGGTGCACTGTCCGTTGGAGCCCCCCCTCCGCTCATTCCATCTGTGACCAGCAGGTCTTCCACCTCGACCCGCAGACTGGGTGGGCCCGGGGACTTGGCTATGTACTCTCACAAAGATGGCGAGTCTAGATAGTACAGGGACACACCGGTGGAGTCGAAGGGAAACGTCAGGATTACTGTGCTACTCTCACTCTGCTTCCTGAAACACACAGCTCACTCAGGCTCTAGACCTGAGATGGGCAACTCCAGTCCTCAGGGGCTGGAGTGATGTCACATATTTTACCCATCCCTAGCAAACACAGTTGATTTTTAAATGAATTTTATTCTAAACTGAAGATCATGATGAGTTGATTATTGAAGTCAGGTGTGTTATCTGGGGCTTGGGCAAAAGTGTGACACCCATCAGGCGCCTGAGGACTGGAGTTGCCCATCCCTTTTCTAGACCAATGAGCCCCCCCAAAGGGCGTTGCTGGTTGGCTGGGGTTGAAGGAAGTAAAGGGATACAAGGAGACTTGTCTGGGGGCGACTCAGTACATTATTCACAATGGTTCTATCAGTGCAATTTTAAGGTACATGGTTTCTGTGCTTCCTAGTTTTATTATTTTAAGGTTTGTTGTTTGTCCATATGATGTATACAATAATGGTAGCTGTACAAAGAGACCCAGAGAAAAGGCTTTCCCAATTTAATATGATCAGGTTTGAAGCAAGCTTTTTCAGGTTGGATAAGATGAATTCTTAGAGATGTGCACATTTTGTACACATGAATGGTTCATCCTTTTCTTGTTTTAACTCATGGGATATATAAATCCCTTTGCATAAATAAAATGTTGGGCTGTTTTCTGGATGAGCTAAAGAATGAACGTAGCACAGTATATTTCTATGGTTTTATTTTTTTGTGTTCTCTGTAATTGTGAAAACTGTAGATTTATTGATGAAACTTTTGAAGATTCTAAATCTATAATGAACTGTACGCTTCTGTACGTCTGTTCTCCTCTCCTCTTCCCTTAACCTCACCACTCCTCTGTGATCTAAGAACCTTGGCTCCACCTCTTGTATTTAAAATAATGATGACACGGTGGACAATTTTTCTCTTATGACTTGACATATGCGCAGGATCCTAATATAGTAGTCTAGTACAATTACCTTTGTAATTATTGTTAACATTTATCTTCTATAATGATAATAAATATATTCACTGTTTTTTATGTTATGTGTCATTGTTTCAGGTATCCCCAATGCACTCCCCTCTTAGTAACACTTTTAAAGTTCTTCCAGATCAGGCAGGAAAGTTGTTTGACTGAAAAAGGAAATGCTTGTGAACGTGAGGAAGACACAACCTCTAGCCTCGTCATGGATCAGATCTTTGAATATATGATGAATACACTGAGAGGGAGGTTTGTGTTGGTGTTTGTCATCACATTTTGGACTATGAACGCCTGCCGGCAAGTCATTTTCACAGGGATGCTCCATGAACAAAGATAATTTATATACATGGAAGAATGGGACGGGAGGCTTGAAAAAAATAATCGGTACACATGACTGGACTGGGGGTATACTGCGAGGAGGAAAAGACATTTGGGTTGATTATTTTAATAAGACCATTTTATACCTTTCAAGCCCCTTTAGAGTCCACAGATGAATTATTAAAATAATTGTTACTTGATTGTGTGGGTATTTTATTTGTTTAGATTTTCTTTGTGTCTAATAGGTGTCAGAGTTCAGCAACTTCAAAGGGATGACCACATCTTTATGTACTCAGACATTTTTGTGCACCTTTTGTGCTTTCCAGAAATAAAGTTTATTTGGAGAGCACATAGTGTGGAGCTCTAACTCTGACTTTGGAGAGCAGGGTTTTGTTCCAGCCCAGCACGAATACCTTCAATAGAGACAATGGTAGGCAAGCACCTAGTCCAATTGCAGCATCCTGACCCCTCTGTACAATGGTAAATAGCTAAACTGTTTTGTGACCACTTAACAAGTAATGGTAATTCAAATTCCCTGTCAAATAGATACTTGATATGACAATGGTGATGTGCCTATAATACAATTGTCACATTCAAAGCCCTGATTTTGCCTTTCACAATGAAAGCTTTTATCTACCAGTATCTAGTAATGCATGCTATTTGGATTTATAAGGTTCCCTTTTTTGCATTTTGAGTCGCTTGGATTAGTGGAAAAAACATTCACTACAGGAAGGTGCAGGGGAATTGTAATTAACATTTGCAATAAACAGGTAAAATGAATGAAACCCTAGTGGAGTACATTGATTTGTATAAAAATAACAATATAAAATCCAACCAGAGAATGGCAATATAAAAAAATTACCCCAAACGACCATAGGATTTGCTATAATTTCAACTAAAGCAAGCAACGCACCGTCTTCCTACTACTTATCCCAAAAATTGCAGTGGCGCGCCTGGCAACTTCTCGCGAGAAAATACTTTCTTCTTCACGTTGTCAGCAGCGGTTCTCCACCATTTCGCTGCGTCTAAAGTCTCCTCCCCGCAAACGCTAGATTCGGCGAGCCGAACCCGCTCTCTTTCGGTCCGTATTTTAACTTCTTCCCACGGACCAACTCGTACCTCGTTGGGTACCGAGAGACAGTTTGGAATACTATCATCACGGATTGAGTACGATTTTATTCGGATGACGACTCCTTCAACAAGAATTTAGTAAAAGAAAACAGCTCGGAAATTTCAGGTAGGTGGGAACTTAAGATGGCGGCCATGAGAAGAGAAAGGATGGGGGAGGGGAGGGGGCATGGAGGAAGTAGTGGGGGGCACTAGGGGGGCTTGTTCGCGGCGGGACACAGCATCCATGTACTCCTGACAATCTATTTATGAAATTGAGAATTACTAAAGTTATTCTTGTCTGCATGCGCCACTGCAGCATATATAAAACATGTCATTGATGAAGCAATTATAAAGTTGTTCATGCCCTTCCCTGTATACTTAAACTGCAGCCAGAACGTAGCTACCTAGCTAGCATGATGGCCAAACAGTGGCTTTGGCATGGAATTTGCCTCATGCCAGTCAATTTTGCTGCGGTACAAAAAGATTTAGCAATAACTGCCAACAGTTCTCCACACCGTCACTTCACGTCTTGAACTAAGTGTGCCTGTGTGGGGTCACTCGAACCCCCCTTTATCCCCCTCGTAATCATTGCAATTTTTTTACAAATATTACAGCAACAATTTATTTTGTCGTTATTGTATTGTTGAGGTAAATCATTTCTATTGATTAACTATATAAATTAACGATGTCAATGTTTAGCTTTTGTAGTTATTATTTGACCCCGCGCAATGACGTCACGAGTAATTGTTCCCCCTCAGTAGTGCATGGGGAAGTGGGGTTTAATTCGTCTTTTTACAAATATTTTCGCTTCAAGCTAAAAACACATTAATTTATAAAGGCCCAGACCATTACATAACTTCAGGTGGGATGGGGCGCGTGCGCGCCTAGTTGAATGCATCGGTATTTGGGCCAACAACTCTGAGATATATATATATATATATATATATAAAGCTGTGTAGTCAACTAGCAAGCATGCTAGCTAGGTACTATTGTTGATAGCTAGCTAGGTACTAGTGTTGCTACCTAACGTTGACTGGCTAACTAGCTAATCAAGTTAATGAAACCATACTATCTGAAGAGCGCACGAAAACATTGTAGGTCGAGTCTCACTTTGCTATAAGGACACATAAATGGTACCACTGCACATGCCATGTCCAGATTAGTAGACCATGCAATTAATTGCATTTGCAACAGTGTAGCTACACTGAATTGAATGGCTTGAGGCCCGTGCGTCAAAATCATAGACATTAAATCCAGAGCGCGTGCATATGTTGATAATGCCACATAACAATCGTAGCTAAAAGCTATGCTAGCAAGTAGTCGCTAAATCGAAACATATCTGCTCAATTATGTTGGACGATTTTAACGTTACGTTGTGAACTTTGACTCAAACAACGCATCACCGCACCATCTAATACGTCTGATTCATTAATAGTTTACAGTATAGGCCTAACTATGTTGCCAAATTCATCCATTGCCATTGGCCAGTACTGTGCACTTATGCAACTCTTCAGAGAAACGCACGAAACCAGAGTAGAATTTGTGGTTCTATGGTTCCATGGTATAGAACATGTTATTGTAGTCCAGAGAACTGGATAATTTGACCCATTAGGGTTACCTTCTAAACACGTATTTTCCCTCAGAATATGTGGACTGGACCTTAATCAGCATCCTGGAAGAGGAAAGCACAGAAGATCTGTGTCCCACACCACAGACAGGTGATAGGTCTTTTTTTTTTACCAGAGACACTGATTAGTTTGACAATTTAACTATTTCTCTCTGAATGCATGTACTCTACTTATCTCTGCCAACTGAACGACTTCCTCTCTCTTCTTCAAGTTGCAGTGTGTAGCCAGAGCACCACAGAGGGAGGAAGCTCTGGGGAGGAGGTGGTGCAGCAGTGCACCCCTCCGGCTGTGGATGTGCTGGGTGGCGACCCCCAGGCTACGCATAATGTGGCTGGGTCATCCCAGCATGCCCTGCATCCAGTCCCCGCTGCGCCCCTCCCACCACTGGATAACACGGCCATGTCACAGCCGGAAAGACGCATACACGTCAGTGAAAAGAACACACCCACAGAGAGTCACCCTAACGGCAAAACTAAGGACAGCCTTGAAGGGGCCATGTCGGATAGGGGTGCTGAGGCTGTCCAAGGTGGATTGGGCCCATCGCACCCCAAGGACTCTACAGAGTCTCACTCAGACAGATTCTCTGACATACAGACGGAAGGAAAAGCGCAAGATTCGCATTACGGGTCACAAACTGATAACCGCAGCCACACAGACAGACAGACGAGTGGGACAGAGTGGAGTGCTGCTGGACCATGTCAGGACCAGGCTCTGCAGCAGGGAGGTGGACTGGTGGTCGTCAGTGGGACAGAACAGGGACAGCCTCTCCCAGAGACCGAGAAATTGGAATATAAACAAGAGACTGGAATGGAGGAACTTGGCAGGGAACACCCAGCTAGAAATCTTTCCTCTGAATCCTTCTCAACAGCCTCCCCTCTTCCCCTCACCCCAAATAAAGATACAGTCCCAGACAACAAAGAAGATGGAGGGATGGAGCAGTCTCAAACAACTCCGCCTACTCAGGCGAATCAGGTCAGCCACAGACCTCTGTCTGAGGTCAAAGAGCAAGCAGGCATTCTCCCAAATTCTGAGCAGCCCATCACTGACAACGGTGAGAGGAAACAAACCGACATCTCCACAGAACCTAAAATCACCGTGCAGAACTCTAATGATGACAAAGGAGAGATGCAGAGAGCTAGTGCAGTGGAGCAGGGACCACAAGAACCTGAAAGACCTACAGAACCATCTGAGAGTGGACATGTCACACTTGGGAGTTCACAAACGCCACTCCCAGCCCCACCAACTGATGTATCCGGGACCCCACAGCCAGGAGCTAAGTATTCTGGACTTGTACCCTACACGCCCCCTGGCAGTGGAAATTCCACCCCAAGCTACACAACTGACCGACAGGAGAGTGAGAGCGATATTGAGAAAAGTCCACCTCAACCGACAGAGGAACAGATTGAGACTAACGGGGCAGAGGAGACTGAAACGTCTGAGCCCTCACCCAACCTTACAAACCAGTCACAAAGCTGTTTTCTACAGGAGACATCAACAACAGCAGCAGCAACCCCTCATATCCACCACCAAACCAGTTTAGGACTAGACTTAATGCAGACAGAACAATCTGTTGAAGTTCAGATGTCTAATCCTGACCACGTAACCAGGATGGAGACTCCACTGGTGTCTGAGCTCGTCCTCTCAACTGATGCTCAAGGAGCTGTGATGCTTGGAGGAGAGACCAGTCTGGAGTTGTCTGAGGAGGTGCAGGTTAATCAGTGTATCCTCCTGGAAGAACATCCTGTTATTGAATTAAACTCAGAACTTTCTTCTGGAGAACCAAAGTCCTTTATCGAAGGGACTCATTCGGATATCGAATTGGCCCAGTTGGCTGCGGGAGAATTTGAGATTTACAGCTTTGCGGAGGAAGAGATTGCAACAGAAGTTGTTGGAGAGAGACTGTCTCTCTCCCCAAGCTATGAAGTAAACTTATTCACCCCACTCATTGAACACTCTGAGAATTGTACAGCCAGTGAGGGACAAGACATACACCTGCCATCTCCCCCTCAAACGGGTAATGACAATGATCAAGACATTATCCAGCAAGGCCCCCTTTCATCAGGTCACGGTCTCTCAGAACTGGAGGTCTGTTCAAATGACTTTATTCCTAGTCTCTCCACACAAGATGTAGAGATGACTGATGATAGGCAGAATTTAGAGCCCGAAAACACAACTACTGAAACTGCTGTGGTGGAAGATTCAAGTGAGGTTGATTTAGTCATAACTGTCCCAGTATCAGATATAACAGATGGACAGACGGACACCTGTACACAAGCTACAGCACCTTGTCTGGAGACCAGCACAGCTGTCTCAGACCATAGAGGGGTGAGCATTTCCCCAACCACCTGTCTGAGTGACACCCAAAAGCTGCCAGGAGAAACCGAAGTAGGATCAACGACCAGTACATCTTCTCTTGTCTCCCCAATGGAAGAATTAACAGAGGTTGTTGTACAGTCAACCAGTCAACACAGTATTCCGGTCCTCTCCTCGCCAATCACCGTACACTTGTCAGAGGGTAATGAGCAGAATTGGCCTCCTCTAAAAGAGATACCAGGAGTCACCTTACAAAATACTACAGAACCAGAGCCCTGTGTTTCTTCTCATGAAGGGACCAAAGATCCAAAGCCCTGTCCAACTCCGATAGAAACCCCAGTGCAGATCCAGCAGGATGTTGATCGTACTGTTAATGTGACAACAACCAAGGTCAAACCAGAGGCTTCCCGGTCTGCGCTCTCCTCTGGCGTCATCGACCCAAAGCTCCTCTTATTAAAGCGTGGGGACACCCCTCTCCTCAAACATCCACCCTCGTTATTGTTGGGGGTGTGCATGCAGCAAAGCAACAGTCTGACACATGCTAGCGCTAGAAGCCCCAGCTCAGACACAGGGCCTTTAGTAGAGTGCCTTCCCAAAGCTGTGTCAACCGCAGTCTCTTTGCCGGAGCCTGTGCCTCTCTGCATTCATAGAGACCAGACAGAGCCCTCCGTCAACAGAGATCCCACAGCAGCACTTCCAGCAACAAACAACCCATCCCAGCCCCGTCTGCCCCCTCCCTCTGGTCCCACACCATGCAAATCTGACAAAGAGGCCTTAACTTTGATCAAAACTTCCAAGGGGAAAGCAGTGACTGTTTTCCAAACCCTAAACCCTCCCACCATCACCAACACACCTTCCAAGCCCCCCTCTGCCCCCTTGTTGCCCTCAACATCAGGCAATGTGACGAGAAGTACTCTCTCCAGTTCCTCTTGTGGTGGGAGCCAGTCTGGACCACCCCCTGTTATCCGGCCACGGCTAGCTGGTGTGAAGGGCCCAGGGATCAGCAGCGCCAAGGAGGAGAGCAGTGATGGGGAGGCTGACCTGGCAGTGGAGGCCAAGCCTGGCCGCAGGAGCATGGTCTCCCACAGCCCAGCAGAGAGCAAGGTATGCCCCAAAATGGCTTTCCATGTAGGCCTAGCTGTTTCCTTCAGATTTGCTGCCAAGTCGGCAATTATATTACTATGTATCAACAGAGACAATTATTTTTGCATGAAAGAATACAATAATAAAATGTTGCTACTGTATGTATACTTTATTATGCATATTTTCATTGTTTAATGAAGGCATAATGTGTTGATATGCAATTTTGTGAAACCATTTAGTTTGACAAAAACTGAAAGGGAGAGCAATATAATAAACTCCCTTTTAAGTTTGAAGAATTTTGAGCTTGCTTGGTTGACCGCGTTTGCCCTATAATTAATATGCTATGGTTAGTTAAATGTAGGAAAATGTAACTGGGCCAGTCGGTGCTGCGATATATTTGAATGAGGCAATTCCATGAAATCCAGTTGAAAGTCCAAAACTACAAATCAAAAGTTTATCCTTCAGATTAGTTTTTGAGCATGGCACTTTTCAGGTGATCAAAAATGAACATGCAGGCATCATTTCTTACTTTTTTTTGAAATGTTAATTTTCAGCATGTTTTCAGCATGTTTTCAAATTATAGCATTTCATTCTCATTTCTCAAGATTGTTTCTCCATTTGTTGCATGAAATGATCTTTCATATGCAGTGTTTTGCCCTAGTGATTTAAAGTTGGCCGCATGTTAAGCCATGTGTGTTTTCCAGCATGAGCAGAGACAGAGCAGGCCAGACAGAAAGGCCCTTTTCTCAAAGGTAAGCAGTGGGTATCAGACTCTCCGATAGGATCACACATGCAGAATGATCACTGAACCATAATTCAGCTGACATTTTCACATGAGATAGCAGGTGGTGCACACACTACACAGTTTGAATGGGTGTAGGCTACAGAATATTAAACAGTTTGTTTTGTATTCAATGTTGCATGTGATTTCAAAGAGAATTGTTGACAGCTTGATGTACAACATCGTGTTTACAGGTTTTGCTGTGATCTCTATGAATGTTTGCCTCTGTTCCTGTAGGCATAATCTTGCTATGGTTCTGCTCAAAAGTAATAATTTCCTTCTCATCTCCAGGTACGCCAGTGGATAGCAGACAGGGTCACTCCGAGTTCGTCTCCTGTCTATCCCTCTACTTCATCCCCGTCTCCTGGCCCATCCTCCTCCAGTGACTGGACTCCCAGCACTACTCCTCCCCTCGCTCTCAGAGGTCCCCGGGGCAGGTTCCTCTCTCCGCCCTCTATGGGCCCGGGAGGTTCCTCCCAATCGGACCCGGCCACTCCCTATCGACCTCGCATGGAGCGGCACGCAGACATGGCCGAACTGGCCAAACACGTGAGTCAGCGTTCTCCTGCTCCTCCTTCTGACCTTTGGTCCTAAATGTTCAACTGTTAATAGTTTTTCCGTCTTGAGCGGCTTTATTTCTATGCTTCTGGATGTGAACTGTGTTGTGTTGTTGTAGGAAGCGGAGATAGAGGGCAGGACGCTAGCGTTGAAGAGGGAAGGCTTCTGGTCTATAAAGCGACTGACCCGTCTGACGGAGCCGCTGCGGCCCAAGGTGCACTGGGACTACCTGTGTGAGGAGATGCAGTGGCTCTCTGCTGACTTTGCCCAGGAGAGAAGGTGGAAGAGAGGGGTTGCCAGGAAGGTAAGAGACCCCCTTAGATTATTTTCATTTCACACCACTTGGCATCCATCCAATGTTTCATCCATAATGCAGAGTGATAGCTATTACCTATGATTGCTTAGAGCAGGGGTGTAAAAGCGAGATGGTCCAATCCGGCCCACGGGTGGTTTGAGTAAAACATACTTGTCATAACGGCTGTATTTCTGCTTCAACGGCAATAGTTCAGATACACATGTAAACATTAAGTGACCCCGGGAATCGATAAAATATCGCTCAGAGATGCACAAAAACAGTACAGCATTCAAAATGGGTGAATGTTTCCTTTAACTGCCAGCATGATTTCAGGTTAGGTCCAAAAAGTTAAAAGGAACTTAATAGGTATGTATGTTTCTGCAGGTGGTGCGGATGGTGATGCGACACCACGAGGAGCTGAGGCAGAAGGAGGAGAAGGCCAAGCGGGACGAGCACGCCAAAATCAGACGGGTCGCCTCCAACATAGCCAAGGAGGTCCGGGCCTTCTGGGGCAGTGTTGAGAAGGTGGTGCAGTACAAGCAGCAGTCCCGGCTAGAGGAGAAGAGGAAGAAGGCTCTGGACCTTCAGCTGGACTTCATCGTGGGCCAGACAGAGAAATACTCTGACCTCCTCAGTCAGGCCCTGGAAACGGCACCGACTGGGAACAGTGAACCTGCACCCTCACCACCCAAAAAAGCTCTTCCACCTGCTGTGGATGAAGATGGTGAGAACTGTTTCTTTGCTAATTGTTTATTGAGAATCCAGATTGCCCCAATTCAGGCTCTCTAGTCCTTACCTACCTATAATTTACAACATAAGGAGGTTGTTGTAGCCCCCGCTCTTAGTTCAGCTGATGTACTGTATGTTGTGTATCTTGTGCCAAATGCCTGCTGTGTGCCACCAGTTGGTGCTACACATTGGGGAAATGGAAAACAGGGATACCTAGTCAGTTGTACATTTCACAACCCAATCCAGAGAGGTGCGGGTGGCTGCATTAATCGACATCCACGTCTTCGGCGCCCGGGGAACAGTATGTTAACTGCCTTGTTCAGGGGCAGAACCACAGATTTTTACCTTGTCAGCTCGTGGATTCGATCCAGCAACCTTTCGGTTACTGACCCAACGCTCCTCCCTCCAGGCCACCATTGTTGGTGTATGCGTTGCTTTTTTAAATGCTATCAATTGCTATTATTAGTCCAAAGCTTATTCTGTAAGATTGGTGTATACTAGTGCTCCTGTGTTTAGTCTCCATTAGCAACTGTCAGACTCAGTGATGCCAGTCCATCGACCAGACTGGCTGTGGCGAGTTAGGCTGCTGACAAATTGCTGTTTGTGCAGAAAGCCATTGGGGAGGTCAACAGTGACTTTAGTACAAGGGCTGCTCAACTACTAGAGAAAGCGCTGTTGTAACAATAGGCCAGTCTCATCTCCTGACATATATTTCTGGCCAGACATTATGCAATTATGCCTCTCTAAAGTGCATTGACATTCCAATCATCAGACCTGACCTAGCATAATGGAAGCAAAACTTTGCCAGAGATTGTGGACTGTTCAAATAAGCCTGGTGCCGAATCCTTCACAGTTTCCTGCCCAGATGCCTTAACAAACTGGCCATATGGAGAGTGGACCAGATCAGAGCTTTCCTCTCACTCTCTTTCTGCAGACCGAGACTTTGAGCCTCCGTGTGGCGAGGAGGAAGATGATGAGGAGACCATCGACGTGGAGGAGGCGCAGGATGGCAATGACGCCGAGACCCAGAGGAAGGAGATGGAGCTGCTGAGACAGGAGGGGACCATGTCCCTGGCAGAGTTGCTCAGCACCCTCAAACGGCCCCATTCACAGGTGGGTACCACTGGCACAGACTGGACAAAGCCCCTCACTTCTACACTTTCATACTGCACTCCCATGCCCTTCCTTTGTATAAGTTGGTGCACATTACAACTTCATTTCAAACTGTAAATGTTATTTGGTGGAGACTGATTGTGTTCCTTCCCCAGGACTCTGAAGAGGAGTGCTCAGACAATTCATCAACGACAGTGGAGGAAGATGAAGAGTTCACAGCCAACGAAGAGGATGGTGAGGCCCTAGTAATACCGTTGATGTTGTGCATTGTTAAATAGATAACTTGTCCATTCAGTGACTTGGCTGTAAATATTGGTGTAATTATGTTTCCCCGTCTGTGGTGCTCAGCTGAAGATGAGGAGGACACCATCGCAGCCCAGGAAGTGGTGGAGGGGGAAGCAGATCACGCAGACGAGCTTGATGACTTGGCTAAAGAAGGTTACCAACCACACTAATAAAACGGCTGTATCTGCTGCAGGGATGTTGAGTCCAATGTGCTGCGTAGTTGTTTTTAAGCTATTGTCATTACCAGCTCCAAGTAACTGCTATATCTATCTGTTGCCATAACATCCATTATTCAAGACCGTTCTAAACTTTATTTGCTTCCCATTCCCAGGGGACATGACTGTGGAGGAGCTGCTCGAGAAGTACAAAGGAGCGTATGCCTCTGATTTCGAGGAGCCCTCGGCGTCCGCCTCTCCCGCCAGCACAGAGGAGTCTGAAAATTCCGGAGACGAGGAAGAGGAGAGCGAGGAAGACGAAAGTGATGTGGAAAGCAACACCAACACCACCTCCTCAGGTACTGCCCAGGTTGCTCTCTAACCTAGCGAAAGGTCTAGCAAGCTTCACACTGTATATGGACCTACAAACCAAAAATCGTACTTTTCAAGTGCTTTTACTTTATATCAAGCTTGTGCGTTTGTCCTGATTATACCATGCTCACTGCGTTACCCCTCTTCTCAATGAACCAGATGATGAGGACAGTGAAGAGGAAGAGGTCAGTGACATTGCTGAAGAGGACAGTGATGAAGATGAGTGCGATGAGGGGATGGAGATCCTGCTGAAGGAGGGGGACCACAGCCCCCCTCTGCCAACCGGACCGCGGCCCAAGAAGGAGATCAGCCACATTGCTGCTACTGCAGAGAGCCTCCAGCCCAAAGGCTACACCCTTGCCACAACCAAGGTGGGTAACTCATTTCTTACGACACTGGCCAGATGATTAAACAAGGATTGTTTGCTATAAAGCTTAAGGGAAAGTTTGAGGCTTTTCCATTCATTCCGTTCCAGCAATTACAATAAGCCCGTCCTCTGCTTTTACAGCGACACCAGCCTCCACTGGCTTGGATGGCTGTGATTCCACAATGATGCTGTGAAATGTAACTAGTCTGCATCTCTTGATTCATGTAATTGTTTGTTCTTCGTCAACAGGTCAAAACTCCCATTCCCTTCCTGCTGGTGGGCCAACTGCGTGAGTACCAGCACATCGGCCTGGACTGGCTGGTCACCATGTACGAGAAGAAGCTCAACGGCATCCTGGCTGACGAGATGGGCCTGGGGAAGACGATCCAGACCATCGCCCTGCTGGCTCACCTTGCCTGTGAAAAGAGTAAGATGTTGAGTCATTCATTACAGTCCTTTTGTCCAGTCATGGTTAAACATTGGTGTATGATAATAGAAGAGATGCACACAGCCTGTATATCTGATACTTAATCAAGTTGGTTGTTCAGGTAACTGGGGGCCCCATCTGATCATTGTGCCGACCAGTGTGATGCTGAATTGGGAGATGGAGCTGAAGCGCTGGTGTCCCGGATTCAAAATCCTCACTTACTATGGCAGTCAGAAAGAGCGGAAACTCAAGAGACAGGTAAACTACTACCAACAATCACCAAATCCCCTTGTCAATGGATACAAATCTTCAGTGTTAATTACTACTCCAGCCCCATCGCTTCTCACGATGACTGCTCTCCATCGCATTCTGTTCTGGGCAGTCCTCCAGCTTGTTCCACCTATGGCTGGATGGTATGGCCTAAAAATCATATCTCTTTGTTTTATTCACTATATATATCCCACATTTTTTTTCAAATGTTTTTTTCTAAGTAATTTAAAGTAATTCTAAGTAATTTTGACTTAAAGTAAGTCAAATACACTACATTGCAAATAGACAGCAATCATCTAATGAATTCAGGGCTTGTGAAGTTATACCTAGGCTAAATATAAGACTTCCACAACCCATAAGACGCACTAACAATTTAATAATTGTATCAAAATAGTTTGCAATAATCACTTTTCTGGCTTTCAAGTCTATCTATGAAAATTCCCTTTTTTGTTACAAATTTAACTAGAACCATGCACATTCACTAATAATGACTAATAGAAAATGAACGCCGGTCTCATCGACCACCTCTCAAGTCCTCGTGCTAGTGATTAGCAAGCTAGTCTTTATATTTCAAGTTGAGCCAACTTGGATCTATTTGCTAGCTAACAAGATTAAACAGTTGAATTGTTGCGAAGACACCCTTCTGTCCGTCTCCAACAGTCTGAACAGAATGCTAGCCTGTCCACTTTGTTCAGATGTTGAAATCAAGTGGCCTACCTTATTTCTCAGAATGAGAACGAGTTGCCAATTCCTTATATAATTGTGTTTTATGCTTATTGCGCATTTATAAAACAGACTAGACAGATAGCAACGTTTTAGCCAAAGGCTGTTATACTAACTGTATGTGGTATCGCAATGCCGCGTGCGTCAAACTGAGCAGTAATTTTCCAGAATCAATGTTCATAGATACTCTTGTTTTAGTAGTGTCTGGTCTGTGCGCAAGTTGAGTAGTTGAGACATAAAAAGAGTATTGTTTGAAAAGTGAATTTGTCTTATTACAGTAAAAAACAAATCTCAATGTATTTTGGTGTCCATATTACAGATTTTTATTTTGTACCAAGCCTTAAATGCAAATATCGAGTTGAAACCATTTGCCAGAGAGGAAGATTGTTGGCGTTAGAGATGGGGGGAGGGGCTTTGTGTGTGTGTGTGTGTGTGTAAACCATAGAGGAAGAGGCGAAGCGAGAAGATTCACTCTTGCTAAAATCTGTCCAAAATAAGGCCAATGTGTTTTTATGGGCTTATTTTGTACCTAAGCTTGTCACCTGCCTTTGGGACAACGACTCTCATTGTTAGAGTGGAGATATGAACATCTCATTATTATATAAATAAATAGGGACGGTACACGCATCACAGAGGAGCGTAGGAGAGGAGACCAAAAATACAACATGAGAACAAGTGGACATAAAGGCTCATAAAAATGAAAAACAACAACCTTGCTTCTTGCGATACATGCATTTGGAATATCGCGCAAAACATTCATTCGAATTAATCAAATTTATGTGATACATCGCCCAGCCCTAGTTCCACCCATCTCTGCCTCAAACTCCCGCCTCCAGGTGTTTCTTTGGCGTTCTCTTTTCCTTTGCTGGTTTCAAAATAATCTTCACTGGTGCTGCCTCACCTCTTTTCTGGTGCTCCCTGTCTCATTGCAACTGAACACAAAGTCAATCTTGCATACTGAAGTGGATTAAAGCATGGTCCTCTGAAGTGTCACACTTTCAATAAGATGCTGAAAAAAGTCCTGTCTCTCCTTTCTCTACTCAGGGTTGGACCAAGCCCAACGCTTTCCACGTGTGCATCACCTCCTACAAGCTGGTGCTGCAGGACCACCAGGCCTTCCGACGCAAGTCCTGGCGCTACCTCATCCTGGACGAGGCCCAGAACATTAAGAACTTCAAGTCCCAGCGCTGGCAGAGCCTGCTCAACTTCAACAGGTCCGCACTAAGGGAGGGGAGGGAGGAGATTTTTATAGATGGCCAGTATGTGTTGCCAGTGAACGTCATAATCCTCATTTATGAATAGTAATAATACAGGGGTTTTATTACGCTTCTCTAAAAATCCCTCAGATGAGTGCTGCCATTTTTATATGCATTCCTCCTTTACCAATATCAATCCAAATTACGACGACTAAAGCTGAAAGTTCTTTGTCCGTTTAGAATATAATAAACTTAAATCAAACCTACTGTAATTGTAATGTTTTCTCTGGCCCAGTCAGAGGCGCCTGTTGCTGACAGGCACCCCGCTGCAGAACAGCCTGATGGAGCTGTGGTCTCTGATGCACTTCCTCATGCCCCACGTCTTCCAGTCCCACCGAGAGTTCAAGGAGTGGTTCTCCAACCCCCTCACCGGTATGATTGAGGGCAGCCAGGAGTACAACGAGGGCCTGGTCAAGAGGTTACATAAGGTAAGAACTCAGGCTGGCATAGATGGAGGAATGCGCAGTTGGGCAAGGGGGTGTGCATTGGTCAGAGTATGTAGGAGGGTCCAGATTAACTGTTGAATAAGAATGAACTGTTTTACATGTTTGTGCCTTTTGAGATGTTGTGGAAGACATTCTGTTCCCTAACCCGACATATCACCATTTTCTGTTTTTCCTTCCAGGTGCTCAGACCCTTTCTGTTGAGGAGAATTAAGGTGGATGTGGAGAAGCAGATGCCTAAGAAATATGAGCATGTGGTGCGCTGCCGTCTGTCCAAGAGGCAGCGCTTCCTCTACGATGACTTCATGGCACAGGCCTCGTAAGTATCTAGAAAAATCTGCCCGTAATATGCGTTTTTATCTGCATATTCCTATTCCTCATTGCCAGAATGTTTTGCTTAGATCATCTACTAGTTAAGATTGTATAGGAATACCCTTTTCGTCATCTCACAGTATTTCTCCCCATTTCTATCTCTCTCAGGACCCGGGAAACACTGGCTAGTGGTCACTTCATGTCTGTGATCAACATCTTGATGCAGCTCCGTAAAGTGTGTAACCACCCCAACCTGTTTGACCCTCGGCCCATCCACTCCCCCTTCATCACCAAGCCTATCGTCTTCCACACTGCCTCCCTGGTACAGCGAGCCCTGGAGGTCTCCCCATTCAAGGTTACTGCTCCCACTGCCTCCTGGGGATGGGGTGTGTCACTGGAGCTGTGCAGTCCAATCTAAATGCATTTATACGTATTTAAACCTCCATAACCTTAACCTTCCTCCTCCGCCCCCAGCGCTGCAACCTGTCCATGTTTGACCTGGTGGGTCTAGAGAGCAGCGTGTCCAGGTACCAGGCCGACGTGTTTCTGCCTTGCAGGAAGGTCACCCGCCAGCTGATCCAGGAGGTCATGGAGTCCCCCGACCCCCCTCCTCGTCCCAAACCTGTCCGCATGAAGGTCAACAGGATGTTCCAGCCCTTACCTAAGGCTGATGGTCGCACAGTGTTGGTGGTGAACAAACCCCGGCCCACCTGCCCTGTCACCCCTGCTGCCCAGGCTTCAAGGACTCCTCTTATCCAGGATGTGACCCCTACCCTTACACCGCCAGTCCAACAAGGTTAGTACTAAATAGCATGGATTTACAAGTACAGTGCATTCAGAAAGTATTCAGACCCCTTGACGTTTTCCACATTTTGTTACGTTACAGCCTTATTCTAAAATGGATTAAATACATTTTTTCCCTTATCAATTTACACACAATGCCCCATAATGACAAAGCAAAAACAAGATTTTAGACATTTATATAAGTATTCAGACCCTTTACTCTGTTGAAGCACCTTACGATTACAGCCTCAAGTCTTCTTGGGTATGACGCTACAAGCTTGGCACACCTGTATTTGGGGAGTTTCTCCCATTCTTCTCTGCAGATCCTCTCAAGCTCTGTCAGGTTGGATGGGGAGCGTCGCTGCACAGCTATTTTCAGGTCTCTCCAGAGATGTTAGATCGGGTAGAAGTCCAGGCTCTGGCTGGGTCACTCATGGACATTCAGAGACTGGTCCCGAAGCCACTCCTGCGTTGTCTTGTCTGTGTGCTGAGGAAGGTGAACTTTCGCCCCAGTCTTTGGTCCTGAGTGCTCTGGAGCAGGTCTCTGGAGCAGGTTGAGAGAATGCCAAGAGTGTGCAAAGCTGTCATCAAGGCAAAGGGTGGCTTTTTTTTTGTTACTGCATGATTCCATATGTATTATGTCCATAGTTTTTAAGTCTTCACTTCACTCTTGAATGAGTAATATTCCAAACTTTTGACTGGGGGTGTATATACAGTTGAAGTCGAATTTTACATACACAGGTTTTTCAACCACTCCACAGATTTCATGATAACAAACTATAGTTTTGGCAAGTCTGTTAGGACATCTACTTTGTGCATGACACAACTAATTCTTCCAACAATTGTTTAGACAGATTATTTCACTTATAATTCACTATATCACAATTCCAGTGGGTCAGAAGTTTACATACACTAAGTTGATTGTGCCATTAAACGGGTTGGAAAATTCCAGAAAATGATGTCATTGCTTTAGAAGCTTCTGATAGGCTAATTGACATCATTTGAGTCAATTGGAGGTGTGTGTACCTGTGGATATATTTCAAGGCCTACCTTCAAACTCTGTGCCTCTTTGCTCGACATCATAGGAAAATCAAAAGAAATCAGCTAAGACCTCAGAAAAATAATTGTAGACCTCCACAAATCTGGTTCATCCTTGGGAGCAATTTCCAAATGCCTGAAGGAGTGGAGTTCTCCTTTAAACTTGAATTCCGTTCATCATTTCTTGTGGAAACTTCTACTCAGCCAGACAAACTATTATATTCTACACAACCAGACATAATGTAATCCTGTCTTTTCTTCCCTTGTTTCCATTAACCCTCAGTGGTGTGTTCAGTTGCACCCACAGCCCCTCCTCGCCCGCCTGGGCCCCCCAGCGGCCCCTCTGTCATGAGGACCAGCTCCCCAATGCCAGTCCTGGCCGTGCGCCCACCCACAACCTCCTGCAACCCCGCCACCCATCCCACCCCTCCTCCCAGCAATGTTGTGACCCAACGGGTTCTGCTCAGCCCAGACATGCAGGCCCGGCTTCCCTGTGAGTTACCTGCCGTTCTCTCAAACACTCTCTGTCGGCAAACAATGTGCATGAACAGTGCATAAGAACAAACTGAAAATGTATTGGAATGTAAATTCATTACTTTTTTTGGTTTATCCCTACTGGTGAAATGAAACTCATTTACGTGTTAATGTCTTTCATTTTTCTCTCTATCTCTAGCTGGGGAGGTAGTGAGTATCGCCCAACTGGCCTCGTTGGCGGGGCGTCCTGTGTCATCGTGCCAGGGCAGTAAGCCTGTCACCTTCCAGCTGCAAGGCAACAAGCTCACCTTGTCTGGAACCCAGCTCCACCAGGTTCCCGTTGCACCTCCACGCCCAGTACAAGGTCAGATCAGATCCCAGCACTAACTAGAGTACATGGAGACAAAACATTATGCTCTTTCCATGACAGACTGACCAGGTGAAAGCTATGATCCCTTATTGATGTCACTTGTTAAATCAACTTCAATCACTGTAGTTGAAGGGGAGGAGACAGTTAAAAAAATTACATCTAAGCTTTGAGACAATTGAGACATGGATTGTGTGTGTGTGCCATTCAGAGGGTTAATGGCCAAGACAAAGTATTGAAGTGCCTTTGAACAGGGTATGGTAGTAGGTGCCAGGCGCACTGGTTTGTGTCAAGAACTGCAACACTGCTGGGTTTTTCACGTGTGTATCAAGAATGGTCTACCAGCCAACTTGACTCAACTGTGGGAAGCATTGGAGTCAACATGGGCCAGCCTTTCCGTTGGAACGCTTTTGACACCTTGTAGAGTCCATTTTCCAACGAATTGAGGCTGTTCTGAGGGAAAAATGGGTGCAACTCAACATTAGGAAGGTGTTCTTAATGTTTTGTACACTCTGTATATTACAAGAGTGGCTTATGTCATAAAACTCTAGAATGTGCTGATATAGACAGCCATATTGGTGTTCTATTTAAGTTAGTGGGACAGTATCTGTCCTATCCAGCACTGACAGGAGTGTCTAAATGGGTTCTTACTGGTGTGGTTCTTACTGTGGGCTCCGCAGGTAACATTATGCATCTGGTGACCAGCGGAGGGCAGCACCACCTCATCAGCCAGCCAACCCAGGTAGCAGTTTTCAGTTCAGCCAATACCCATGCTGCCCCCCCCTCTCCTGTACCCTCGGGAATCCAGCTGCCTCGCAATGCTTCTCAAGGTACAGAAGCATCTCCTTTAAAGACTATGGTCGTTGATCTGATCTTCGTTAGCGATCTTTTGCCCTGGACTTGTTGTTCAGGAGGTTCAGTGATGGTCATGTTCTTACCTGCCTTTCCTCTACAGTGCCCTCCTCCATGGTGACCAGCTCTGGGATTGTGAAGATCGTGGTACGCCAGTCAAGCAAGGAAGGAGGGGGTGTACCCACTCTGGCAGTGCCCCCTTCTCCCCGCGTTGCCCCCCAGGCGTCAACCTCCATGCACCACCATGCTAATACTGCCGTGAGAACTCCTGGCCCCCAGCAAACCGCCCTTCGCCACCCTGGACCCACCACTGCTCAATATACCCTGGCCCCTCCTAGAACCCCTACCTCAGTCACAATTAGAACCTGTACCCCAGCCCCCCCTCGAATCCCTACCTCAGTCCCCCCTCGAATCCCTACCCCAGCCCCTCCTCGTACCCCTGCCCCCCCTCGTAATCCTACCTCAGCCCCCAGTCAGTCCCAGCCCCCTCGCCCAGTGCTGAAGGTAGTAACGGAACCAGCAGAAACCAGCACAGAACAGAAAGGTGAAGAGATGAATGCAAATCATTTAAAAAATGTTTCTTTATTTACAATTCCTGTATTGAACAAGTAATTTCTCCTCTCTAGCTCGTGTGAATTCTACGTTGGCACGTGAGGAGAGCAGCGACACCAAATCAGCCGTTCCTAAATCAGGGTCCCATGTTGGTGGATTTGTCCCCCCTCGACCTCGGGCACAACCTCGCCCACCACCTCACTCCCCCTTCTACATGGTACTAGCTACATCTGCTTTCATTACCATGTATGAAATTATGAGGTTGCTATATTTTCTAGCATATATCCCACTTTTTTAGTTCTGCCGGTCAACAGCCCACAGCAACATTCTTAAATGGACTCCTGTCATGTCCCTTTTAATTGTTGCTTTCCTAACAACTGTCCCTTTCCCCTGTCAGTCATGGCTGGCAGACAGCCGCAAACAGCAGTGCAACAGCCGCCTGGCCCAGATCATCCGGATCAACGACCTGCACTGCAGCGCCAAGCCCGTGTACGGCCATGAGGTACTGGACTTCCTCACCTTCCTCCCGGGCTCCTGCCCTGCTCCGGCCCCCAGGGCCCTGGGTCAGTGGGGTCGATCGGGCCACGCCGCCTGTCTGTTCGCCCAGTCCCACAGCACCACGGACTACTGGGATCAGAGCCAAGCCCTGAGGGAGGCCATCCACACCACCGAGGACAGGCTGCAGTTGCTCAAAGATATGATTGAACGGTAACACACTGCTTTCCACTGTCTGGAACCATGAGACTGTCCACATTTTTGTCTTAGCCCTGCACACACACCTGATTCAATTAATCACCACACTAATGACCAAGCCCTCAGCTTTAGTTGAGTCAGTTTTCAAGCACTTTATGTTCATTTTTCTTGTGATGTCCCAGGGTTGAGGAAGGGTAAATATGAACATTTCTAAATGCCTCTAATCATACACTATTTCCTCACATTCAGGTTTACGTTTGTGATCCCGCCGGTGGAGGCTCCGGCCATCACCATGCACAGCTGCCACCCTCCTCCGTCTCTGAGCCACCAGCAGGCCGTATTCACCTCGCTGCTCTCCTCCAAGGTGGCCCCGCTCACACGCAGTCTGCACCGCATTCAGTGCAACATGAGGACCCACTTCCCCGACCTGAGGCTCATCCAGTACGACTGTGGTGAGTCCCCACTCCTCAGACAACACACCTGTGTGTTCCAAAGGACTTAGGAAACTTGTCTTGTTTTACCTTGGCATTGGCTGAGGAATTTGAACTCTTGACACCTCCATCAGTTTGGCTGTATGTTTGCATAGGCATTACACGAAAAGCCACTTAAGTGGAAGTGATGATACGGGACACAGTCTGTCTCCAGGGTCACCTGGTCAGGGTCACGTTCTGTGTCTCTGGGTTCGCCAGAGCAGCGTTGTTCAGTTGAAGACGGAGGCATTTTAAATAAATGTGCTTTTAACTCTGTAGAGCTTTTGAATGGTAAGACTTTGTGGTGCATGTGTGCAGGTAAGCTGCAGACGCTCCACACACTGCTGCGGCGGCTGAAGGAGGGCCAACACCGCGTTCTCATCTTCACCCAGATGACCCGCATGCTGGACGTGCTGGAGCAGTTCCTCAACTACCACGGACACATCTACCTCCGCCTGGACGGCAGCACCCGCGTCGAGCAGAGACAAGTGAGGGGCACCGTGACTAGTCATGAGCTCTATGGATTTCAATCAGTTGGGGGTCAATTCCATTTCAATGTAAATTATTTTGGACATGGATTTTTCCAGGGATTTGATTGGCTGAGTTGAATGGAATTGACTCAGAGTTCAATATTGTTCTGAAACTGATAAAGGATGCTGACTGTTTTCCTCTCCCTCAGTCCCTGATGGATCGCTTCAACGCGGACCGCCGCATCTTCTGCTTCATCCTGTCCACGCGTAGCGGGGGTGTGGGGGTGAACCTGACGGGCGCCGACACGGTGGTGTTCTACGACAGTGACTGGAACCCCACCATGGATGCCCAGGCCCAGGACCGCTGCCACCGCATCGGACAGACCCGCGACGTCCACATCTATAGGTACACTGTAAAACCCTCCCCTGCCTCCACCAAGACAGTGTTTAAATCCTCAACTCCCCTGCCTCTTACTTAGACTGTTGATCCAAGCTGACACTACCTCCCTCTAAGTCAAATCCTCTCAGGACTACGGTAGTTGTTTTAGTTTCCTCTAGATTTGACACGGCATGGCAGAAAGTCTCCAGAAGCAGCATGAACAGTCTGCATACTTCTACTCTGAAGCTATGAAAGTGGTAGGCACAGAGCCTGTGGTTACTACTCTGCCACTATGTTAGCTAGTCTGTTGCGTGTCTGGTGTGACTGTTCTCTTCCCCTCCCAGGCTGATCAGTGAGCGCACGGTGGAGGAGAACATCCTGAAGAAGGCCAACCAGAAGAGGATGCTGGGAGACATGGCCATAGAAGGAGGGAACTTCACCACTGCTTTCTTCAAACAGGTACGTCTTCACTGATATAACACTATTTGATGTTGTCCATTCACTCTGAATTGAGGGCAATTCAAAAACAAACTACGCTCCTCTCTCTCTCTCCTCTCCTCTTCTCTCAGCAAACCATCAGGGATCTGTTTGACGTGACTGAGGGGGAGAAGAAGGAGGTGACCCCGGAGCTCTCTGTGCCCCAGCCAGAGGAAGAGGAGGCGGGCAATAAACAGAGCACCACCATCCTGGAGCAGGTCAGTCACACCAACACACTGGCAATAACAGTATGTAGTGGAGTTTTACTGGTGTGTTCAGAGCAGGTGTCTCTCAGACCATAGACACCTGTTTATACCACACCGTACAACAGCAGGAGTCTAGAAGACACCCAGAGACTAGCAGCTGAGTGTTTGGACCAGCACTGACTCCAACAAGATTTGAATAAACATGATTTTTAGAGGTCAAATTATTGTATTAGGAAGTCAGCAAGACTCTTAAATCTATACTCCAGGTGGCGTTGTTCCCATAAACTCATTCTCTATCTGACAGGCCCTTTGTCGTGCCGAGGACGAGGAGGACATAGTGGCTGCCTCCCAAGCCAAAGCAGAGCAGGTAGCTGAACTGGCAGAGTTCAATGAGGCCATCCCATTGGACGAGGCTGGCGACGGGAGGGACCCGGAAGAGGAGGAGCTCTCCAAGGCCGAACAGGAGATAGCGGCTCTTGTGGAGCAGGTGATTGTTGTTCAATAACCCTGTTTTTGTGCTATTCCATCTGTTATTTGACGATATTGAGCACATTTTAGCTTTTTTGAAAACCTGACAACCTATCTTTTTTTCCCCATATCTCAGCTTACTCCTATAGAGCGCTATGCTATGAACTTCCTGGAGGCTTCACTGGAGGACGTGTGCAAGGAGGAATTAAAGCAAGCCGAGGTAAGATTGATATTTCTCAGTGCATTTAGGAAAGCTTGCCATGTGCCCATGTTTAATTGGTTCAACCTATTAGAGACCTGAGTTCTAAAACCCATCTCTGCTCGGTGTCTACAGGAGCAGGTGGAGGCTGCCAGGAAGGGGCTGGACCAGGCCAAGGAGGAGGGCCTGAAGCTGCATGCAGGCTCCTCGGACGACGAGGACTTCTCATCACAGCCAGCAGAGGAGCCCTCGCCGCCCGGGTCGGGCCGTCGCCCACGCAAACACAAAGAGAAAGGAGCCCCCTCGACCAGGACCAGCGGCAGGCTCCGAGGAGCCACGGCCTCCCCACCGCCCACTTCCCCAGAGCCAGAGCCCGATACTCCCACCCCCGGAGAAGTGCCTGAAAGGCTCCGCTCAGCTTTGAGAGGACGAGGGGGGATCAAAGACACTACCACCACACCGGCCAGCACAGAGTACCCCAGGGCCCACACCTCCTCAGCAAAGGAATCTGCCAAACCTGCAGCCACAACCCCGGCCTCTCCTTCTAGAGACCCCAGCCTCAAATCTGAGTTGGTAGCGCCACCTCTTGGAACCCAGTCCCATTCCAGTTCAGTGCCTTCCTCTGCCACCGGTCCTCTAGCTGGGAAACCACCGACACTACCAGCGGACTCAGACACCAGGTCACCCAGCAGGGAGAGGGCGGTGTGTATCTCCTCAGAGTCCACGTGTCCGGTGGACCACCAGTCCTACTCTGCCAGGGACTACGACAGTAGGGATCAGGGGTCCCTGTCTCCCCACTCTGTGTGCACTCTCTCCCGGTCGCCACGCAAGCGCCAGTCGGCTGACGGGGAAGTCCTGCTAGGCCTTCCAGAACATTCCCCGTCGGCCAAGGTCCTGCGGAAGCTCCCTGGTCGCCTGGTGACGGTGGTGGGGGACAAGGAGCCCAGGAAGAGGAGGAGAAGAGGCAGCGGGACAGGAGGAGGGTCATCAGAGGAGATGGAGAACGCTGAGTCGGGCCGAGGCTCAGACGAGCCAAGCAGAGACTCTACACCCCAAACCCCTGACAAAACCAGCCAAACACCCGAAGAGAAAGGGACTGCCTCAAAATACTCAACTAACACCAAACTCGCAGAGGACCAAGAATCCCCCTCCACACACACCTATCCTGCCAGAAGCTACCCCCCTTACTCCCCGCCCCACCAATCCCCTGACATGCCGGTCCTGAGGAACCTGCCGGTGCGGCAGCGGCTGGAGAGCGAGTCTCGCGTGGCGGCCCAGTTAGGAGAGCTGGGCCGAGGGAGGGGAGGGAACTACCACAGGAAAACGGACACTCAGCCAGGAAAAGACGGCAACGTGTCCTCAGGCGCTCATGTTGCTAACTCGACCCCCCCGGTGAAACGAAAGAGGGGCCGACCCCCCAAAACTCCCCTCAGGTTGACAGAACCCCAGCCAGAGCATGTATCTCCTCCCCAGCCCACCTCACCAAGTGAAGAGGGGAGCCCTGCTCTCTCCCCAAAACGCAAGCGGGGTCGTCCCCGCAAGGACTCGACAACTGTAAAGAATGCTGTGGGTGCAGGACATAACTCAACCCCTACCACTGCCAGCACCACCAGCCAAGCTGGTTCCCTATCTGACGCTGCTCACACAGAGCCACTACCCCCGTCTGCCCCCACTGAGCCTCAGACTGTGGCCTCCTCTGCTGTCTGCACCAGCCAAGACTCTCTGTCTACCAAAGCTGAGGACTCCACCGCAACATTAAAACCAGACACTAAGACTGAGGTCCTTACCACAACCCCAACTGCTATCCTGGCACCAAGCCCAGCTCAAGTCCTTACCACAATTGCTATTCCTGTTCCAAGCCGAACTCAAGTTCCTACCCCAATTCCAATCTCTGTCTCAACCGATGTCCCTGCCTCAAGCTCACCCACCATCTCCACCTCGGTTCCAATTTTAGTCCCTGCCACAAGCTCATCCACAGTCTCCGCCTTAAACTCAACCTGTGTTCCTGCCTCAAGCTCACCCACAGTTTCCACCCCAAGCTTACCCACAGTATCTACATCGAGGCCGACCTTTGGCCCTACCTCAAGGTCAACCTCTGGCCTCATTCGAATTCCAACTGCAGTCCTTACTTCAACCCTTGCCCAATTCCTAACCTCAAGACCTAGAGTCTCCACTTCACCGCCAGTCTCCACTTCACCGCCAGTCTCCACTTCACCGCCAGTCTCCACTTCACCGCCAGTCTCCACTTCACCGCCAGTCTCCACTTCACCGCCAGTCTCCACTTCACCGCCAGTCTCCACTTCACCGCCAGTCTCCACTTCACCGCCAGTCTCCACAACTATCACACAAATCGTCACCCCTACCCCCAACAAGATCTCCACTCCTCCCGTCGCCCAAATCACTATCCCTACTCCAGCTCAGATCTCCAAAATGGCCACATCTGCTTCTACTCCAACCGTCACCCCCACTCCAGCCCTTACACCAACACTCACAAATGTCACACCTACTCCGGTCCCTACCACAATTGTTGCAACCAATATACCAACACTTAGAAAACTCACCACAACCTCAATTGCAAATTTGACCACAATTTCCACACAAGCCCCAAGTATAATAGTCACCACTGTCACACCAGCCCGAACCACAGCCATCACAGCAGTTCCTGCAACAACCTCCATACCAACTTCTACCAAAATCACCATCACAACCCCCTCATCAGCCCCTACACCAACCACCACAAAAACTGCTACCCCAGCCCCTACCACAACCGTCAAACCAACCCACACACCTGTTCCTACCATGATCACCACAACCTCTGTTCCAATTCCCAACACAATCCACACAGCAGCCCCACCCAGAACTGTAACCACCGTTACACCACCCCCACCTAGAACTGTAACCACTGTTACACCAACCCCACCCAGAACTGTCACCACCACTTCGCCAACTCCCACAGCAGCCCCAACTAGAACTGTCACCACCATTACTGCAGCCGCTGCCACAACCATCATATCAACATCTACCCCAACCCCCACTGAAGACCCCTTGCCAACCCCCACCCCTCCCCAAGTACCCAACTCCACCACCACCAAAATCCTGACACAGATATCCACCCCAGCCCCCATTCCAAGTTCAACATTAGTCCTCCCCCTGGCCCAAATTCCTATTACATCTACCCTCTCCAGCAACTCTACTGCTGTGGCTGCCACAGAGAACCAGGCTGTGGAGCCTGCTCCAGTGGAGACTGCCCAGAACCGAGACTCAGAGAATATAACAGACATGGAGGTAGGGACCCAGGCGGCTAAAGAGGATGGAGAAGAGGAGATTAGTGACTCTCAACCGAAAAAGAGGAAAGTGGAGAATTCTCCTGAAGCCAAAGACACTCCCTTACTTGCTGACCCGGAGACTCCAGGGGCTACTCGGCCAGAGGAAACTGATAAGCAGAAGGTAGAGGAGAGCACCGGAGATGACAAAGCCGCCAGCAAGAAGAGGCCTCTCAGTCGCCAGAGCAGTCAGGAGTCTGTGCGCTCCTCTTCTCCCTCCTCGGTGTGCTCCACATCCAATCCCACCCGGTCAGCCCAACACAAGAAGAGTGCAGAGAAGAGAGCACCTGCCAAGAGGAGGCGAGGAGAGGTTCTCTCTGACCCAGAGAAGGGAGAGGGGAAGACAGAGAAAGAGTCCACCAGCTCCACTCGGAGGAGGCAGTCCAGGTCCTCTTCTTCAGACTCGGACCCCTGTGAAACCAGGAAAGAGCGCCTCGTCACCCGCTCAGCCCAGCGCTGGCAGGAGAAAGAGGGGGATGGAGAGGGCAACAGGCGGAAAAGAAGACCCGCCAGGAGCTCTGAACGGGAGGGCAAGACTGTGTCCAACAACACTGGTACTGGGGAATCTGGCAGCGAGACATCCTCTGTGCGGGTCACCCGGAAATCCTCTGGTCCTCAGCCCACCCCAGAGAGTAAACCCCAGTCTAACAGCATGCCCTCTACCCCTCCCCAGCCAGAGGTCCTGGGAAAGAGGTGTTCAGCCCTGAATGCTGCAGCCAAACTCCTTGCCATGCGAGGCAGGGTCGACACCCCTGGCAGCAGGAAAGACCCTGCCACTAAGACTGCTGGGCAGAATGCCATTTCTCCTGCTTCCTCTGACAAGAACCACAAGTCCAAATCTAAAAGTGCACCAGCCACTCCGCAAACCAACTGCAACAACAAAGCAGGAATCAGCAAGGTGACCCCCACCCAGTCTAGCCGCACCGCTGCCCGCTCTACCCGCCAGTGCCCTGGTGCCCTCGTCCCGCCCCTGGAGATGGACAACAAGAGGGGGAGCAAAAAGGAGGAGAATGAGAAAGAAAAGAAGCCCTCAGAAGAGGAGGGCGAGAAGGAGACTCGCTCGTCCAGGGGCCACAGCGCCTGCAGCAGCGTGAGTAGCGATGGTGGAGGCAGCAGCCGGAGCAGTAGCAACAGCAGCCAGCGCACCCTCAGCTCCCAGAGCACCGGGCCACTGCGCAACCGCTCGCGAGCACCCTCCTCCGGCAGCGAACATGAACGCAGCACCGAGAGGGGCAGGAGGCGCAGCCACAGGAAGGAAGGAGAAGGCCGGGGGAGGGAGACCAGGAAGGAAAGAAAGGAGAGGCACGCCCAGAAGCGGGAGAGGCTCTCACAGGAAGGGAACGCCGGCTCGGGAGAGGGCACCCCGGACAGGGTGCTGCGCAGCGTGGCGGCTATGGCAGCAGCTCAGGCCCGCACACCTGCCGCCAACACCCGCTCCTCCCGCTCCTCCTCTGCCCAACACAACAAGACATGATGGGAGAACAAGGGATTTTTAAAAAATCTGTGAGAGGGAGTGAGGGATTCTGACTGGAAAATGGAGAGGGGAAATGACCTCTAAAGTTGCTGCTTTGTCTACACTGACAGAGGCCAGAGCAGAACTATGTGCTGTGCAGGTCAGTGACCTCCCTCCCTCTTGGGCCCTCTCCCCCACCCCACATTAGAGCTGGTCTCCTCTCCAGTTCAGCCATCATCAACTGGGGAAAGGCTTAGAGATGCCAGACTGTCTGCGGAGAGAAAGGTGGCACCATGGTAGAGCCCTTCCAGAAATGAGGTGTTGTAGTCCTGAAGGTGTCACTTCATACGGACAGTGGCTTGACTGCACACCGGGGATTTTGGGACGAGGTGGGTGCGAGTGAGTTAATTGTTAGTTCACACTATGTACTGTAAAACATTTAAAAAGACTGGAATACTAAGAGATGTATGTGTTCGAGAGGATTAGATTGTGCCCAATATGCAGATTTTATCCTCTGCCAGGGTTATTGATGGGAATCATTCATGCAACATTCAAAATAAGCTTTTGAGTGACAGTTGTATTGTACGTTGAAGGTTTTAGACATTTGGGTTCTGGACATTTTGTCAGCTGTTCTGACCTCTGTTTGTTGATAAGTTATGGATATTTTATGGTTTCTTCCAGGAAGAGAGCAGATCTGTAAATGTGATCTTTGCTGCACTATGCTGGAGTTAGTCTTTCTTGGGCCTCCGTATCTTGTCATTTTCTGTCCATCTTGACTTTTTAAATCCAGCCTGCATTTTTTCTTTACATCTGACATGTTGTCCTCAGCATTTTAGTACATTGTGGTGTAGTATTTTACATCAATTTCAATCAAAATACTACTTTGTTCCTGGTACCTCACACAATGTAAATCTGAAGCTCTAAATATGGCTGTCTCTCTCAAGCTTATGTATCTCGAAGATGGTAATTATTTTGCTCACTGGCAATGCAGAAAGAAACGGGAGCAGAACCTTGATTTAACTCCTCACCTTTCCAAAGTCTGACATTATGGTCGACGTGTCATGAAGTTTATACTAAAAGGGTATTGAATCAGTGTGAATAATTTAAAAAAAGGAAGAAAAGCACCCTCTGAATCAGTGCTACCAAATTCTTTATTTTTTAACCTGAATTTCTACTATCATTTCATCGCTACTCTTTCATGTAAGGACTTGAACAAGAAATCAAAACTGGTAACTTTTTGAGGACTAGGTAGGGTGATGTTTGAGGACTAGGTAGTGTGATGTTTGAGGACTAGGTAGTGTGATGTTTGAGTGAATGGGTGGAATATGGTGATGGTTTAATCTTGATTTGTCCCTTTAATTTGTTACATTCCTTTGTTCCATTGTAATTCCACATTGTTTTACTTGAAAGATTTAAAAGACAAAATGACAGTTGAATAAAAAGACCAAAAATGTGTTTGGTTGTCTTACCTACCTTTTTTTAAAAGAGCGTCTGCATAATACAGTGTAAATGTATTGTTTGTACATGGCACTTGTATTATACATCTTCTCAGTAGTTGCCATGCAGGATTTGTTTTAAGATACATTTTGCTGGTTGGAATGTAGGCATGTGGCAAATGTACCATAAATCCCTGCCTGTCAGGAATTTACTTATGTAGCCATGTCTTTAGTATATCGATCATATACAGTACTAGAAGATTTTACAATAATCTGCAAGATGTCCCTCCTGTGATTATCCAGATGTTTCGCTCAGTGTAGCAGTAAATAAGCACATGCTGGCAAAAATGTTTCGCAAACTTGAATCTGGGCAACAGTCAAGCACAATAGGCAATTTTATTTAAACAATTCTGCATTCAAATGAGCTTAATGTTTTATACAAAATTAAACAGCCACGTAATATACAGTAGAAATGTTATTCACTGCTCTTCATCCCATTTCTCTTTCGCCAAATACTGTACAAGTATTTCACTCCTCCAGTCATGTCATAAACAGGTTGGTTGTTTCGCAACGGAACCGCCAACACATGCGCTACTATTAGGCAAAACAGACTGGGTTGGATTTGATTGCTGACATGTAAAATATAGTCTCCAATGTTTATTTTAAACATACACTGAAAACCATAAACGCAACGTGAAGCGTTGGTCTCATATTTCATGAGCTTAAATGGAAAGACCCCAGAAAATGTTCCATATGCAAAAAAAAAAAGCGTATCTCAAATGTTTACATGTTAGTGAGCATTTCTTTGCAAAGAACCTGACAAGACATGATGAACAATATGAAACAAGCCACCTACGATTCCCCACAAGGCAGCTTCTTGTCATTGTTGCTAGCTCTGCCCATCAAGACTCACAACACACGGACTTCTGCCCCATTGAAGCGTGCGCATCGTTTTCGTGAAGTCTGCTAACTCGTCTATAGGGAGAAGTTGGTCAGCACAGATCATTAAGGCTAGGGTAAAGCACCATGGCTGAGATCTTCAACTGTTAGAACAAATCCAGATGTAAAATAAAATCCTATAAAAATGGTTGTGTTCTTGAAGCATTGAATAATTACAGCAGTTTCCATCCCTTTACAAATTAAGGCAGTGCACTGCACTACATCGTTCATTAGGGAAAAAAGGCACCATGACTATAAGGATTCCCATTATTGATTGTTGCTGTGGCAACACTACTAAAATAGCAGCTTCCACAACAATATTCAAACTAAATAAATACTGAAGTAAATAGGACAACATGGAGGCAGTGGGCCATTCATTGCTGTGCTCAGACAACATTGTCTTAATGGGAGAGATCAATTTCAGGGGCTAATAATTCTCTATAAAAGAGCTTCGCTATATACAAGGGTAACATGGAAGCCATTTCAGACATCTTTAAAGTTATAGAGCTGTATGTCTTAATTACTCACCAAATAATATATCGGTGATATACAATTATATTATTCTATATCTGCATTTAAAAACAAGAAGCCCTAATCGCTAAAACGGTTATTTCGCTTTGTACTTCATAAAATAAAGACTAATACAATAAGAATCACCTTAGCTATGGGTTTTCCTGAGTAAATACGATCAGTGCCATGTCAGCGTTGGTTCCAATACTGCATTCTTCCGTGCTTGTGGATACATAGGGGCCCACAAGTTGAGTAAGTAATGAGTTGTCCACACATTTCCATTCAGGGTGCCATTAAAGAAAAGGGCACCACAGAGGGGGGCCAAAAATCCTTCAGCGTTGCCTTTTGCTAAGAGTGGGGCAGTTAACGAGCGACTATGATTGTTTGTGAATGTGTGCCTGCTGTATGTCTGTGTCTGTATGAGAGTGGTGTTAGTTAAAAGTTCAGTTATATCAGTAAGACAGGACTTCTCTTCTTTTCAAGGTCCCAGGGCAGGAGAGTGAGTTAGGGGGAAGACGACACTGCAAAAGGAAGAATTACAAAATAAATGTATTACTAATCAACAAATAGTTCCAAGTTTTGAATTTGCATTAAAATAATTTTGATATATTCCTATGAAACATTGCAATTTTTGCAAACTACTGTACATGTGTACTTCAAGAGTGAACTCACATGTCAGGATCTCAGGAGAAGCTGATCGCCAATGAGATGGCTACAATGAGGAGGAGAATGGCACAGCATAATGCGATCCATATCTTCTTCTGTAGAGAGGAAGAGAGAGAGAGAGAGAGGTAGTATCAACGTTCATTAGCCGACCTGTCCGACAATAAGCACAACAACCTTCAAATGAAGTCCTACCTTGCGTGCTTTGTTTTGGTAGGTGGCAGCTTTCTCTGTGTTTACCACTGCCTTCTGCACATAATCAGTTGAGTTGATTACGTTGGCTTCAATGCGGTTGACCATCTCCCCCTGCACAACAGTTTGGCAATTCAGCAAACACTTCACTAAAGTTTCCACAAACCAATTTTCTCAAAGCCCATTTCATTAACTTGCTTTTCAACATTTGACAGGGAGTGAACAAGTGCACACTTGGATGAGAAAGGAAATAGGGCTCCAGTCTGTCCTCCTGAGGTGTGAGTCTTACCTGAGCCTCCACCTCCATGGCAAGGTACTGGAACATGTCATGCAGATCCCTGATGCTCCTTTCCAGTTTGAGGATCTCGTCATGCCGGGACTCGATCTCATTCAGCGCCTGCTTAGTGGCTTTAGCATCGATCAGGATCTACAGGAGGAAGATAGTCAATGTTACAATCAGGTTGTTTAGAGCCTGACAAAATGTCACACGGGTGATGTCTGAGAAATGATAAAACAAATGTCTATTTAACTGCTCATAAAACATCCAGTAAATAGAACATTAACTACACTTGAACTGAAGCCACTAAAGTAGTCAACCTTCTAAAGCAAGGAGGGCCAAAGGGTTCCATTTATGTGGGGTTCTCTTTCACAGCTATGGCGACTATACAGATGACACATTTCTAAGGATGTCCTGTACAGCACAGGCATCGCAATGAGTGCTTACCAAATCCAAACCTGTAGTCCAATGCAAGCCAGCAAGCGTGTCTTAAACAAAACAAATCTGTCATCATTTTACTCCCAAGAGAATATATAAACATTTGTCGTTGTCCCAGACATTACCATTTATATACAGTGCATTCAGAAAGTATTCAGACACCTTGACTTTTTCTACTTTTCGTTACAGCCTTAGTCTAAGATGTATTCTATAGTTTTTCCCCCCTCATCAATCTACACACAATACCCTATAAGGACAAAGCAAAAACTGATTTTTAGGAATTTTTGCAAATCTAATTTAAAAAAAACAACATAAGTATGCAGACCCTCTACTCAGTACTTTGTTGAAGCACCTTTGGCAGCGATTACAGCCTTGATTCTTATTGGGTATGACGCTACAAGTTTGGCACACCTGTAATAGGGGAGTTACTCCAATTCTTCTCTCAAGCTCTGTCAGGTTGGATGGGGAGCGTCACTGCATAGCTAGTTTCAGAGATGTTTGATCGGGTTCAAGTCCGGGCTCTGGCTTGGCCATTCAAGGACATTCAGAGACTTGTCCCAAAGCCACTCCTGCGTTGTCTTGGCTGTGTGCTTAGGGCCGTTGTCCTGTTGGAAGGTGAACCTTCACTCCAGTCTGAGTGCTCTGGAGCAGGTTTTCATCAAGGAGCTCTCTGTACTTTGCTTTGTTAATCTTTTCCTCGATCCTGACTAGTCTCCCAGTCCCTGCTGCAGAAAAACATCCCCACAGCATAATGCTGCCACCACCATGCTTCACCGTAGGGATGGTGCCAGGTTTCCTTCAGAAGTGACGCTTGGCATTCAGACCAAAGAGTTCGATCTTGTTTCTCATGGTCTGAGAGTCTTTAGGTGCCTTTTGGCAAACTCCAAGAGGGCTGTCATTTGCCTTTTACTGAGGAGTGGCTTCAGTCTGGCCACTCTACCATAAAGGCCTGATTGGAAGAGTGCTGCAGAGATGGTTGTCCTTCTGGAGGGTTCTCCCATCTCAACAGAGGAACTCTGGAGCTCTGAATTAACCACAGGTGGACTCCGATCATACATCTCAAGGATGATCAATGGAAACAGGATGCACCTGAGCTCAATTTCGAGTCTCATAGCAAAGGGTCTGAATACTTATGTAGTTTTAATACATTTGCAAACATTTCTAAAAACCTGTTTTCGCTTTGTCATTATGGGGTATTGTTTGTAGATTGATGAGGATTTTTCTTCTTTTTTTTAATCCATTTTAGAACAAGTCTGTAACGTGACAAAATTTGGAAAATGTCAAGGGGTCTGAATACTTTCCGAATGCACTGTGTTTTTTTTGTCATTTAGCAAAACACAGAGCCTGATTGAGTAAGAGAGAAAAGTCATACATTCCAACAAAAAGAGGAAGAAAATGTTACAAGATTGTAGTTAGTTTCAGTCAGACAGTGAATCTGTCAGTCAGTCATACTCACATTCTGTGTGAAAACATCAGTCTGTCCACTTTCAAGCATAACATCCAACTCCTCATCTGTTACATTGGTGCCAGCTAGAGGGATATGATAACTTTATCAGTTGCTGCTTTTGGGTACATTTCATTTTCATATGAAATCATTTTTGTGGTTGAACTTCTGCATTGCAGTCTTGAATTGAAAATACAAAAATCCATGTTGTTGAAATCCCTTAAGATTCCCCTTTCTGAACAGCCATACAATGACAGTAATAGATGACATGTAGACTTACTGATTCTGATCTGCCTCTGTATCCTCTCCACGTTGCGATCTCTGTAGGAAGCCTGGATGGTGTTACAGTGGCCCATCAACTCCACAAACTCCCGAGACAAGACGCCATGCTAGAGAGAGAAAGAGGAGGTAGAGGGATGGAAAAAGTGTTAATTTAATGTCAGCCTACGGTATATTGGATTACAATCAAAACTTTATGAATTAAAATCTATTTTTCAGAAAATAGCAGCCTCACTTGTGCTCTTTGCATCCTTAGGTTTATGGGGACGTATTTCCCATCATCTTCTCCTTTCTTGGGTTCAATGACTGTGGAAAAAAACAACAATGGGTCGGATATTTCTGTATTCAGGTGTATCCACTGGGGGCACCGAATCACCAGTGATCAATAGTCAATAGCTGATCATGTCGTTTCAGTTAAGAATACTCACTCTTCAGTTTCTTATGGATCTGCATTGCCATTGTTTTGATCTCGTCCCGAAGGGTTTGGAGTTCCCTTTTCATGCCTGAACCAGAAAGAAACCTTATGACATCACCTTTAGTAACTATCAACAGGCAGAGTAACTAATCCATCAGAATAGGCAGTACATAATCGTATGCTTAGCACAACTGCTTTATTACCAAAAAGTATAAAAACAAATATCTTAGTGGAATGTGATCCTTTTGACAAGACATGGAGGTGCAGTGATCAATTAGGCTACAGCTACAGCTCACATTACATATTCTATGCATACCACCATACCATATATTTACATACAGCATATAAGCACTAATGTTAGTGTATTAGTGTTGATCTACTGACCTTCCTCTGGCAGTGCCACACCCAACACGGTCTTCTGTTTGTTCTCAAGGTCAGAAACCACCTTTTTAAGAATCTCCAGTCCCTCTCGAATCTCTTGGACCTGATATGAAGGGATAAACAGGCTGTTTAATGTAAGAGAAGCAAAATCATCCTGTGTAAGTCACTGAAGAGACAACTATGTTGTGGCGTAACATGTAAATTGTGCATACAGAAAAGCTGCTGGTTTTAACTCGACAGTATTTTAGCTTATAACTTGCCAGATCACATTGGCACAGTAGTTTAATGTTGACACAACAAACCATTCCTGTGCTTGGCATTCACAAGCCAAGAGATAAGTACTGCAGAAGAACATAACTTGAAACTGACAGCAAGTCATTATAAAACAGGCTTGACTGTTGAATTAGGTTGCATGATTTCACCTTCTTGAAAAAAGCATCATTCTCCTTCTCCTCCCTCACTGTAGAATTCCCCAGTTTGTTCATAAGTGCCCTGCTCTCTTCCTCCTCGTCTGACGCCTCGGCGGTCTGGTGTGTGTAAGGAAGAGCGAGAAAGAAGGAAATAATGGACACAATCTTAATTTTTTGTAGGCACTAACTCCGCCATGGCTCGTTTGCCAAAGCCTATGGGGAAATTCATGGGTTTTTTGGGGGGGTTTTGGATAAACGCAAGAAAAAAGGTATTTGGTAAACAAGCTACGTTTTGTTGATATAATCATCACTTAAAGTCACTTATTGTGCATTTTGAAGTATTTATGTAATCAAAACACGCACATAAAGGCTTCATAATTCATAAAGGTAATGTTAACTGAATTATATTATATCATAGAACAAAACTTATAAGATCTCCTAAACCTGTATTAACCTCAGACCTTATTTTCGGCATTCATCCAAAAGTCCCATTCTTTCCCCATTATCTTCCCCCATAAGAATGGCTGAACGAGCCATAGGTGACTTATTTCCGGTTTTTAGGACTACGATAACATCATGATAACATCATTATCATGTAAATCCGACATGCAACCAATGAGTGCGGCATTTAACTTTTATTACACTTCTAGCTACCGGCCTATCCTTGGGGTGTAGACTATTTTAGCTATGCTAGCTAGCCTTGCCAGGTTAACAAGTACTTTCACTTTAGCTAAGTACGCCGATTAAAAAAGCAATGTAGTTAGCACTAATAGCTAGCTACCAGATAAAGAATACCCTAAGACATAGTTACCAATTCTGCAGTAAATCTTCGATTACAAATTGACCAATTGTTAAATTAATTGATATTGGTTAGCATAAGTTAGCTTGAAACTCACATTGCCCAGTTCCTTGGTTCGGTCCCGCATTTCTACTCAGTCCAAATGCAATGTATTAGCTAACAAATATATTATTAACATATATCAAGGTGAAGAAAAAATGTCTCAAATGACCAATAAAACATACAAAAAAAACGTCCGTGTTTGTGTCATTCAACAAGTAAACTAAACCACTAGCTAGTCTTCCCTTTTAGAATTTCAGCGAGAAAGACAGGCCACATTAGAACACATAGCTACGCCACCTACTGTACTGGAGCTTTTTTCTACTGTCAATCAAATACACTGGTTAATCAAATACACTGGTTAATCAAATACACTTGTTAATTTTGCCCTCTGCTGTAAACATGGTCATATTTATAATTAATTTGCGCTTCATTGTATTTTTTTTACCCCCACAACAAAAATCCATTACCTATCGTGAAATTGTTATTGACTTGATATGATCATAATGATCCTTCAAACTGAGAAATGTAATGCAGCATTTCCCAAACTAGGGGTCACAACTCCATGTGGGGTTGCCTGATTTGAAAATGGGTTCGGTTCATAGAACCTCAGGTAACAGCTGAATGTAAACAGAGCGGTTTCTGTTTTCTTCCTACAAATGTGGCTCTAACTTTATGACCCCATTCCTGAAAAAGAAGACTCACAGGAACACATAGGTGTCTTCTGTTTCACTTTACAATGCCCACAAGCTCAGGATTCATTAGAACAAAGTGGACAAGACCAAGCACTAAATCAGACAGGGGGGATCATCATGTTCTTTTCTATTTTATTTAAATTTTATTTAACTAGGCATGTCAGTTAAGAACAAATTCAAATTTACAATGACGGCCTACCAAAAGGCAAAAGGCCTCCTGTCAAAGATCATGCACAATTATTGCCTGTTGATCTTCTGAACTTTACAATACCTTTCTGATACATTTCAGTCACTTCAAACTATACTTCCTTCAGATTGAAAAACTGTCAAAAAATACTGTTGGACTGATTTGTAATAGACTGTCATAGCCCTAATTAGAAAAGTTAACATTTGCAGCTGAATACATAATTGTTTTACATGGTGGGGTGGGGAAAAAATGTTGATATCAAAATGGGGTCTCTGGCCAAAGAAGTATTGTCTATAAAGAAAAACATGCATCCCACAATCTATTTCAGATACTTCAATCTTTCAAAATGGCTTCAGAATCTGGAATCTGTACTTAGAAAAACATTCCACACTTTACAGCAAGTTAAATATTCCTTTGAGTTAAACTTAATTTATTTTGTGTTAAAGTTAATTTATTTGAACTTGGTCAATATACGAGGATGCCTCCAAATCCACAAAGGGAGAGGATTGAAGGTATAGACACAACACACAATACACTGTGATCATCCAAATCAGATCAGATTCAATCAAAACCAAAATTTCTAGGGTAAGAAAACACAACTTATCAATTTAAACATACGTTCTCAGTGTAGTAATGTTTTGCATTATAATGCATGTACCTGGGAAATTCCCACGTATGGTAACCTAATAATAACTGAATAGCCCCCAAAGTAATTTATTTGAATACAGCATATTCCCTTGGATATTTTGCATTGGGAACAGAATGTGTTGCTGTAAAAAGTTATTACTGACTTTTGCAGCCAATTGCTAAGCATTAATTATGTAAATTAAATGAGTAAAGAATATGTGTGTGGTAGGATACTCTACTTCCATAGCCACAAGATGATGCTGTTTGCCTTACTAAACCACATAATCCATTTTACTAGACATTGGCCCATGCAAACATTCAATTCCCACTCAATTCTTGTTTTTCAATGTAATTTATAGAGCAGTGGTTTTCAACTAAGTAACGGGGGTAGCCTACCGCAGGTGGTCCGCGATTATTTTTTATATACCTTTTTGTAGAATTTGTTTTCTTCTAAAAAATAATAACTGTTAGGAGTATTAATGGTATTATAATGTCACATTACTTTTCACAATGAAAATAGGACTTTAATTATTATTTGTTACATTCACGGCTAAAATGTACTAAATTTGACTGCCAAGATATGTTATGTTAATTGTGGTCCTCGAGTGCTTTTGGCTGTTAGTTGGTGGTCTCCGGAACAGAAAAGTTATTTTAAAATTGAACAAGAGACCAAGGGTGTAAGCTAGATTTGTTTTGGTCAGGTTGAAAGAAATTGATTCACCTTGTTTTTAACACTGTATCATATAGAACAGTGGTTCCCAACCAGGGGTACTACGACCCCTTGGGGTACTTGGCCTATCCACAGGGGGTAGGCCTACTTGAGAAGACTCATGAGAATACTGGTAAAATGCACATGAGGAGATACTCCGGGCCGAAAAAGGTTGGGAACCCCCCTGATATAGAATGCACCTATGGTCTCGTTGTAGGCTCAAAGGTTGATTGGCGAAACTACATTACCCATACAGCGCTAGTGCGCAGCGTCGTGTCGTGAGCTGTCACTCCGCCCGGGGAGAAATTGGTCTAGCATCTCTGAGCAGTGGACTGACTGGGTGACAGGGACCATAAAATGCGTTGAAAAGTATCTCACCCATACCTCTTTATTTGCGATGCCTTCCTTATAGCTATGGAAATTCGGATTGTTAAAGGGTGGACTGTCTCGTTATTCTCGTTGGAGACCCGGACTGTTTGTCAATGAGATATGTGGAGTCGCTCTATACATCGGTGTTAACGCAGAAAATACAAGATGAAGAAGCAATTCAATCGAATGCGACAGCTCGCCAACCAAACAGTGGGCAGGTAAGGACAAATGTATTGAGAAACCCATTCAGTTCTGCAATCTTGTAAGGACCTGGATGAGGCAGAATAGGCTGCCATTATGCTCCATCCGACATCTCCGTCGAAAATGATTAAATTCAAGTAAAATGTAAAATGTTTCATATTACAGACGATCTGTATTCATCACTGCTGGATTTAGTTTTCCTTAATGCCTAATATGACGTTAATTTATGTAGCCTAACTGTGGTCGAGCGCGCTCAATTGGGGAGGGTGAGAAATAAGAATGTGACACGACGCGAATGCGAGGCACTCTTCTTGGGTACCATCACCATTCCAAACTGATGTTGGACTCTTGGACATCGCGAAAGCAAATTATTCAATGCTTTACTGTTATTGAATAGCATAGGCCTGATGCATAGCCTTTGCAATTTAAAGGTCCAGTCCAGACAAAATCTAATGTAGGCTAGCCTATTCGCCAATGAAAATGAGTCTTGATGTTGAAACAATGTTGCACCACTACTCTTGGGTAATAAACCCATTTATTATTTACATTTAAGAGAATTATCCACCATATTAATAGAAAAGATATGTCAAAATTGAATTACATTAGAAAATCATGAAGCTCACAGTCAGAGTACACTCCAGTGGCGTCATTAGGACTGGGCTTCCAGGACTGCAGCCCTGAATGTTTTTGGCCCCGAACCTTTTAATGGTCTTTTAATGTAGGGGCTGGAGCCAAAGTTATTTTACAATCGTTTCATCCTGAACAGAGCCATATATTTTTTTGTTCTGTTCCACTGTTCTGACCAGCAAAATAAAGTTCTGAATTTGTATTTATTTAACTATGCAAGTCAGTTAAGAACAAATTCTTATTTACAATGACGGCCTACACTGGCCAAACTCGGACGATGCTAGGCCACTTGTGCAAACATTGGACCAGAGAAAACGTTAGCTAGCTTGTGTGTGTAGCGCACCATTAGAATTAAAAACGCGTCTTACTTTTTTGTAGTTAATACATCCAATGTGAAACGTAATAACTATAGTATCTAGGGCTGGGTGATATGACCAAAATCTCACATCCCGATATAGGTAATTTCATATCCCGATAACGACACATATCACGATACACATTTTCTGTAAATTCAATCAATAAAGTTTACATAAAATGACCACATGTAAAGGCCTATTTCTTATTACATTTGGAATAAAAGGTACTTACTCATATTTTATTATTTCTCCTGTTATTTAGAACCTTTGTGCAAATGTTCAATTAAGAATGTAAATATTAATGTATAAACTTAAACTATAGTTGCAAACTGTCACGGTTGGAAGACGGGACCAGAGCTGTAGAACCAAGACATTCCTTTTATTCGGAAAACAACAACAAACAAAAGGCAAGGACGCAACCATGAACTGGAATGTATAATTATCACAAACACAAAAACCCACAACACAAGTGGGAAATCAATTAACTTAAATTGGCTCCCCAATTAGAGACAATGCGGCGCAGCTGCCTCTAATTGGGGACCAAACCCAAACTAAACAACTTAAAGGTTTCCAGAGACCTCTCTGATCATAGATCATTACAGTACCCCCCCCCCCCCACCCCCCAGCCGCAAGACCAGGAACACCTGTGGGGGGGGGGGGGGGGGGGTCTGGCCCAGGAGCAGTGCTGTAACCCTTTCCCGGCCTGGGCACCGGTTGAGCGGACTGCTCCGGCACTGGAGCGGGGCTGACGACCAGTCCCGGAATAGGCACCGGTGGAGCGGACTGCTCCGGCACTGGAGCGGCACCAGCACTGGCGGAGAACGGCTCCGACCTTGGAGTTGAGCTGGACACCGGACCCGGACCCGGACTGGGCACCGGTGCAGAGGGAAGCCCCGACCTCGGAGCAGGATTGGACGGCGTGCCTGGAGCAGAGGAAGGCTCCGGCCATGGAGCCACCGGGCTAGGAACCGGTACTACCGAGCTGGGGACACGCACTGGAGCTACCGGGCACAGGAGGTCGGGTGCGGGGAGCCGGCACAGGTCGTACTGGGCTGGGGAGGAGCACCGGAGGTCTGGTGCGTGGAGCCAACACAGGATGTACCGGGCTGGGAACCGGCGCTGGAGGTACCGGACTCCCCCGGTCGTCCTTTCTCCTCCACCAATCCCGATCCTGTAGTGGCTCATCCATGAGCCCCCACGAGTTGGGGAACAGGAACACCTTGTCGTCGTCCGACACCTGGGCGTACTCCTGCTCCCATGGCTGTAGGGGCTCCTCCATGAACCCCCACGAGTGTAGTGCCGGGGCTCTTCCTCTTCCTTCCCCAACCACCTCCTTTAAACTTTTTCGGGGCTCTAGGCTGGGCCTGCCTCCTCGTCCGCCGACGTGGTCCCTGTCTACGTCCTCGCTGCTCTGGAACCCAGCCTAGTTCCAGAGCTAAACAGTGGAGGAACTCCTCCTGGGCGGTAACTCCGGGGAGTTCCTCCTCTGTCCAAACCTGCTGGGTCCCGTGGTGGTGGGTTTTTCTGTCACGGTTGAAAGACGGGACCCAAACACAAAAACCCACAACACAACTAGGAAATTAATTAACTTAAATAGGCTCCCCAATTAGAGACAATGCGGCGCAGCTGCCTCTAATTGGGGACCAAACCCAAACTAAACATAGAGTTGTCCAGAGAGGTCTCTGGACACTAAACCTGAACACCATAAAGGTTTCCATATGTAACCAACTTCACATAGCCCCCCAGAAGAAAGGCACACAGACACCCACACATCAGGTTGACTCGGTTTTTATCTGCAGTAAAAGATATCAAACAGTGATGACAAGCATTGACGGGACTGTCACAGCCACATGTTCACTGGTTAGGTAGGACACAAGATATAATTTAGATAGGAGCAACAGTAGTAATACATACCCTCAATGTGAAGTGATATTAATCCATAAATACAGAGCACAAGTACAACCCATTTTATATAAACCTTTTAAGGTAGTAAGAAAATAAACATTCACTTAAAATTTCAATAAATCACCTGCTAGCAATAGCTAGCGTGACATTGTAGTGAGGTGACCAACGTTGCTAGTTAGCTCGTCATCAACATGGCTAGCTAAGCCAGCAAAAACTTGGTTAACTTGCTGAAATAGGTCTTCAATACGTTAACGGCTAAATAAATATATACATATTCACATTCGCTATTGACTTTTAAGATATATGAACCCGTTTTCCAAAAACACTATTGAGTTATATAGTTTTAAACAGTTTTTTATATACAGAGGAAGGAGACACGAACCTGCTTTCAGAATATCGCTCTCGGACTGAGGAGCAGGCAGACCAACTTTCCAAATAGGGGAGAAGCACTCAAAACCCACTAGTTGTTCTTTCAAATAAAATAGTCCGACAACCTCTCGTATTACCAACCTTACTACAATGGCAGCAAATATTCTTATGAATTCAGTAACACATAATGAAAGGAAACTTTATTTATATAGCTCTACATTTTCACTTTGTCACACATAGACCTCTGAACATAGATCATTACACAAACAAAATATATAGGCCTAAAATGTGAATATGGTCAAAAATATCAAAACCAAACATATAATACTCTAACAGTAGAACTGTTTGAATTGTAGCAGCAAACAAATGAATACAGGCCTGAAAAATATTGGTATTAAAATACCAAATGTAAACATGGAAAACTTTCAAGTTTAAACTATAGCAGCAAAATAAGACTCACAAATAAATATATAAAATATAACAAGTAAACAAAACACTCCATCAAGTTTGAATGATATCATTATATGACAACAACCAAAGTGCCGCAATCAAAATAGATATTTGGCAACAATGCCTCTTGCAACGTCTGAGTCAGGGTTTGTTTTGAGCACTCGACTGAACTTTTTTGGGTCTCATCCATAGACTCTCGCCGTTCTGTTTCACATGATTCTTGTGTAGGTGGTAAAAGAGGTTAGTGGTGTATGAGCCTGTTGTCGGCCTACGGCATATTTTGCAGAGGACAGATTTCTGGTCCGTGTCAGACTTTTCATACCCAAACCACGTCCATGCGATCGAAGTAGCCCCTCTTTTAGGTACGAGCTCCGTGTCTCCGTGCACTGTGTCACGTTCACTCTCCTCCATGTTTGTTTCTGTTGCTAATTGTGTGGAAGAACACATAGAGTGTGCTTTGCGACACAACGAAATAAACGATAGAGCATTATATGAAACGATAGACGTTTTTCTATCGTCACACGATATATATTGTCATATCACCCAGCCCTAATAGTATCCATAATTAGCATTGAAAAAGTCAATCCATTCTTCTCTAATTAAACATCTCTGCTTGTAATGTCATTAGTAGGCTACAGTAACCTATGCTTCAGAAGGGAGGGGAATAACAGACGCTGGAATAACATTCTGAGAGAGTGAGGGCTTTGCATAGGTGCTTTGTTGCAATGTTTGAATGACTTAAAAAAAAAAAGCCCGAAATCTAAAATAACGTTATTTACCGTTTCCCATGCTTTTTTACGGTTCTGTTCCGGAACAGAATAGATTGCTTTCATTTTCGGTTCAGGTCCTGTTCCTCAAATAATGTTGTTATTTTTAAATGTTTTTTTAAATTTTTCCCTGAACCGGTTCCAACCCTTGATTGCAGGCTCTATGTCTGATATGGGTTCCCATAACAGTGTACCACTTACACACTAGCCAATATGCCATAATTCACCATTAATTTACTGAAAACCGTGTCTCTAGCCCAAACTGTTGAAAAGATCTGATTAATTTTACCAGAGCTATATTTTTTTTCTATCGTGAATTCACAGCAACCATTTGATAAATAAACCCTGCCCCAGGCCATTTTAAAACTAGGCTACTCGCAGACAGTTAAATAGATTATTTGTTTGATAATAGATACGTTTGTTCCGTCATTTTACCTTATTGGCTAACAACCTGGTAACTGGACAGCTAACAACGTGGTAACGTTTCCTCTTCACAGGGAGTGGGGGAAAAATAAATAGACATCATTTGGGTAGTTGTCCTGAGTAGATTTAGGCTATGCCATGTTATCTTCAGGATATTTTCCGTTTTTATTTTAAGTCAGTGGAACCATTTGTATTTCTTATGATGGGTTATCATATTATTGGATAATTAATGTACTTGTCAGAAAGAACAATAGGCTTCTGTTATTCCTCATACTTATTTTATACTTCCTGATTTTGCTGGTGTAACTACTAATCTGGTATTTGGTATTTTATTAGCAGCAGCTCCTCTTCCTGGGGTCCACACAAAACATGACGTAATACAGAACATTAATAGACAAGAATAGCTCAAGGACAGAACTACATAAAATCGAAACATCACACGTAGCCTACATATCATTACATACACACAAAATAACCAGGTCAAATAGGGGAGAGGCGTGTGCCGTGACGCTTTGCTTTATGTGTTTTTTTTAAACCAGGTTGGCTGTTCACTTGAGCAATCTGAGATAGAAAGCGGTTCCACGAAATCATGGCTCTATATAATACTGTATGTTTCCTTGAATTTGCTCTGTGTTTGGGGACTGTGTAAAGATCCCTGACTGCATATCTGGTGGGGTAAGTGTGTGTGTCAGCTGTGTGTAAGCTGACTAAGCAAACAATTTGTAATTTTCAACATGAATGTGATGCAGCCGGTCTCTCCTCTATGTTTAGCCGAGAGAGACTGGCATGCATAGTATTGATATTAGCCCTGATTACAGCGAAGAGCACGACTTCCCACTCTGTTCTGGGCCAGCTGCAGTTTTTCTACTTCCTTTGCAGCACCTGACCATGTGACCAATAATCAAGATAAGATTCAACTAGAGCCTGCAGGACTTGCTTTGTGGAGTGTGATGTCATTTTATATACAGTTGATGTCAGAAGTTTACATCAGAAGTTTACATACACAGTTTTTCACAATTCCTGACATTTAAAAATTCCCTGTCTTAGGTCAGTTAGGATCACCACTTTATTTTAAGACTGTGAAATGTCAGAATAATAGTAGAGAGAATTATTTATTTCAGATTTTATTTCTTTCATCACATTTCCAGTGGGTGAGAAGTTTACATACACTCAATTAGTATTTGGTAGCGTTGCTTTTAAATTGTTTAACTTGGGTCAAATGTTTAAGGTAGCTTTCCACAAGCTTCCCACAATAAGTTGGGTGAATTTTGGCCCATTCCTCCTGACAGAACTGGTGTAACTGAGTCAGGTTTGTAGGCCTCCTTGCTCACAAAATGTCTATATTGAGGTCAGGGCTTTGTGATGGCCACTCCAATACCTTGACTTTGTTGTCATTAAGCCATTTTGCCACAACTTTGGAAGTATGCTTGGGGTCATTGTCCATTTGGAAGACCCATTTGCGACCAAGCTTTAACTTCCTGACTGATGTCTTGAGATGTTACTTCAATATATCCACATAATGTTCCTTCCTCATGATGCCATCTATTTTGTGAAGTGCACCAGTGCCTTCTGCAGCAAAGCAACCCCACAACATGATGCTTCCACCCACGTGCTTCACGGTTGGGATGGTGTTCTTTGGCTTGCAAGCCTCTCCATTTTTCCTCCAAACATAACGATGGTCATTATGGACAAACAGTTCTATTTTTGTTTCATCAGACCATTCTCCAAAAAGTACAATCTTTGTCCCCATGTGCAGTTGCAAACCGTAGTCTGGCTTTTTAATGGCGGTTTTGGAGCAGTGGCTTCTTCCTCGCTGAGCGGCCTTTCAGGTTATGTCGATATAGGACTAGTTTTACTGTGGATATAAGGTCTTTTGCTGTTGTTCTGGGATTTATAACGCACCAAAGTACGTTAATCTCTAGGAGACAGAACGCGTCTCCTTCCTGAGCAGTATGACGGCTGCCTGGTCCCATTGTGTTTATACTTGCGTGCTATTGTTTGTATAGATGAACGTGGTACCTTCAGGCGTTTGGAAGGATGAGGATGGAGGATGTACCAGACTTGTGGTCTACAATTTTTTTTCAGAGATCTTGGCTGATTTCTTTTGATTTTCCCATGATGTCGAGCAAAGAGGCACTGAGTTTGAAGGTAGGCCTTGAAATACATCCACAGATACACCTCCAATTGACTCAAATTATGTCAATCAGCCTATCAGAAGCTTCTAAAGCCATGACATCATTTTCTTGAATTTTCCAAGCTGTTTAAAGGTACAGTCAACTTAGTGTATGTAAACGTCTGACCCACTGGAATTGTGATATAGTGAATTATAAGTGAAATAATCTGTCGGTAAACAATTGTTGGAAGAATTATTTGTGTCATGCACAAAGTAGATGTCCTAACCGACTTGCCAAAACTATAGTTTGTTAAAATTAAATCTGTGGAGTGGTATAGTGGTAAGTGTATGTAAACTTCCGACTTCAACTGTATATAATGTAGGTAGCCTAGTCCATGTACATGTTGATTGTAAGTCATAAAAACGAGAATAGGCTATATTGAAATGCCTGTTCCGTAAATTATTTTGTAATTTTAGTAGTGTGCACAAGCTGCTGGGCAGAGATGGCAAAGGGACTCTCAATAGCTCATAAATGCAAAAGAACATGCCTACTGTATGTTTTGTAAGATGACAAGTGTCTGCACTAGTCATCCTCAAACACCTTTAGATTTTTCTTGAAGGTGGTGTGACTTGTAGAAATTAATTGTTATAGCACAAAAATAAAAAAAATAGCTGCATTGCTACAGATGCTGTTTCGAGACCCGTCTGTGTTGCAGCCGGCTGCGACCGGGAGACCCTTGAGGCGACGCACAATTGGCCCAGCGTCGTCCAGTTTAGGGGAGGGTTTGGCCGGCCAGGATGTCCTTGTCCCAACGTGCTGTAGTGACTCCTGTGGTGGGCCGGACGCATGCATGCTGACACGGTTGCCAGGTGTACGGTGTTACCTCCGACACATTGGTGCGGCTTTCTTCCAGGTTAAGTGTGCATTGTGTCAAGAAGCAGTGCGGCTTGGTGGGTTGTTTCGGAGGACGTACGGCTCTCAACCTTCGCCTCTGATTTAAGTCCGTACTGGAGTTGCAGCGATGGGACAAGACTGTAACTATCAGTTGGATATGACGAAAAAGGGGTAACATTTTCTTTAAACAAATTTCAAACCCCCTGCTCTTGGGAAACATACCCCCCTGCAGGACTTTCTTCAAGCCCTATTCTACAAGGATGGTTCCTCTACATTCATAATAATAATAATAATTATTATTTTTTTTATTTTTTTTACCCTGGGACCCCCCTACTAGGGTTCCACCTCTGGCTTTTGGCTAAGCCCCCAATGTCCTCAAATCCTTTGAGGAACCCTTTTCAAAAATGGTTCTACCTGGAACCAAAAAGGGTTTTCCTTTGGGTCAGCTGAAGAACCCTTTTGCAAACATTTTTTCTAAGAGTGTAGACACAGGTTGCCCTGTCCTATGTTTGCATGTACTGTATGGACAGAAGGCCTGCGATATGTCTAAACTGGTGTTCTCAGACAATATCAGACAGTCTGAACTGGTGTTCTCAGACAATATCAGACAGTCTAAACTGGTGTTCTCAGACAATATCAGAAAGTCTGAACTGGTGTTCTCAGACAATATCAGACAGTCTGAACTGGTGTTCTCAGACAATATCAGAAAGTCTGAACTGGTGTTCTCAGACAATATCAGACAGTCTGAACTGGTGTTCTCAGACAATATCAGACAGTCTGAACTGGTGTTCTCAGACAATATCAGACAGTCTGAACTGGTGTTCTCAGACAATATCAGAAAGTCTGAACTGGTGTTCTCAGACAATATCAGACAGTCTGAACTGGTGTTCTCAGACAATATCAGACAGTCTGAACTGGTGTTCACAGACAATATCAGACAGTCTGAACTGGTGTTCTCAGACAATATCAGACAGTCTGAACTGGTGTTCTATCCTAATTTGAATGTTTATGGGGGCAAGAATGTTCCCCCTATTCAGTGAAATGAAATCCAATATCTGTGTCTCAGTTACTACGGCAATAGTAGAGCCAAGAGCACTAGTGGTTTTTATGTCAATGGGGTCAAAGGCCATGCATATACTGTACTCTGGGGCCAAGCGACATATACCACTCTACCTCATACGGTAACTAAAAGTCAAACTTATGTCAACAGTGTGTCTATGTCGCTTGACTGAAAAGCTTTTCTCTGTCACTGTTGGATAACCCAACGCAGAATCAATGTTGTGTTGTTTAAACGTAACTCCTTTTTCATCAGGTAATCACAATTGGAAAGCAGGACCTGCTAGTCAGATTAAACACAACCAGATTAACTTGTTTCAGTTCCCAGGTTCATGACTTCTGTATTCTCAATTTGACTCCGATACATCCCTGCGGTGGTATAAGTATGTTACAACCAGTTTGTTTTCATGCCTGAGTCTGACACAATGTTAACGGATGACACTGCCACACCTACAGGATTTTCTATGACACACCATCCATATATGCCTGCTGACTTTCTCTTTAAGGCTTCGTGAGTCAGTCAGAAGAGTCTTATGTGTGCCTCACGAGAAGCAGAGGAAGTGTTGCTATCTCATTTAGTATCTTCGTAAGAGAAGCGTGCTGTACCTCTGCCCTGAGGGTGCAGCCAGGTGTGATGTGTTTATATCACCGCACTCTAGTGACAGCATCAGCATGTTGTCCAAGCGAGCTGTGTGTGTCTGTGAAATGTGTGTGTGTGTGTGTGTGTGCATGCATGCACAAGGGTGTGTGTGCGTGTGCATGCATGCACAAGTAGGTATGTGTGTGTGTGTGTGTACGTGTATGTGTGTGTGTTTCCCTGTCTACCTTGAGAGCTGGAGCTGCTGCATGAAGCACTTGCCCACTGAGGCGTAACACCCCGGTAATCAGTTATAACCTGTATCCTAAGAGATGGAACAGCAGGGGCAATTAGTCATATTTAGATGGCAGAGGCTCCAGCAAGGCTCCTGACTTCTAGGGCATCGTGTACATAAATGGGGATGTCTCTGTGACCTTGGCAGCCGCCGGCACTATACCTGGCTTACACTTGCTGACTCAGTAGGCTACAGGAAGAGCATGCACTAAAGTAAAGGCTTTTTCAAGGATAGAAAGGTTTCACACAGTAATGAGTGTTTGCAAACCCTGAACCTCCATTATTAGTCCTGTGTAATGGGGTTGTATACAAATGTGTGTCTGTGTGAACATGTGTGACTGTCTATCTGGGCTGTGGTGAGGGAAGTTATGAAGAGGTGTGTTTGTATCCCTCTGGCTGGATCACTACTTTGCTGTTATTTTTTTTTATCTATCCTCTCAATCACAGTTTTTGTGTCGATTGGACATTCTGTGGGAGGTGGGAGGTGAGGTCTTGAATGGGTTTAAACTGTTATGTTAGCAGGAAGTAGTGGAAGGCTATCTCTTTAACAAAGGATTATTTAATCTCGGAAACAGGGTTGTTTGCGTTTGGGAACTTTCAGTCAAACTGCTGGGTCAGCAAAGGATGTGAAAAAATGAGGGGACAGATAAAAGAGAAGGTACTGTTTTCCAGGGATTTTAGAAAATAAGTTCCTAATCCTCTGAAACAGTCTTGGAAATGTTTTATTTTTGTCACTTGATGATTTCTTCTCGACTATCAGACTCCATAAATGTATGGCCTTACCATTACTGACTGATTGTCATTATGACCTGCTATGACTGATGATTAAAGACATTGTATGTTTTTCTCAGGGAAAAAGGCAGGCACGCTACTAATGTCTTTAATTTCGGGGTATCCATGTTGTGCTTTTACTGTTTCCCTGTCAAAACTAAGGCAGGCTATGATGTATAGCCCTCTCTGAACTATTTGATTGATGAACGGGGTCATTCAATGACAAACAACAAATGTGTTACTTAGGGCAGCGTGTATGGCTTTTCTCTGGACCTTGGTATTGGAGGTTTGAGTGCAATACTGGGGATGGTGAACCCTGTTCAAGGCCTTGTGTGAAGATAGGTGACATTACATACCCTGTGGCAGCAGGCAGAGCCAGTGACACACATGACAGGGAAGAGAATTATGGGATATGGCTTCCAAACTTTGCATGTGGAATCCCCAAGTTGCCTGAGGTCTCATTGAAGACAGATCCAGAGTTTCTCCCTCGAGCTGCTGTACTTACAGTAAGCCTGTGTCTGTGACATAATTCTCTGAACATTTACTATCAAACCAGTTCATGTCTTACCAGGGTTACGACGGTTGTGGTTCCTCAATGCTGATTCAGCGTTTCCTCAATGCTGATACAAGGGCAGGCGTGTAGCGCTTGACTGTGTCTGTCAGGGTATAGCATTCCCCAGGGATTCTAAATCCAGTCTGGAATTCCCTGTCAATCCCTGACCTCTTATACCACTGCATGGATTTCCCCATGGCCGGCGCTACTGTGTACTTGTATACAATGAGAGGCATTGTTTTCTTGACCCTGTCAACCCTCACAACCATTAGCTTGGTCTTGGCTTGAAGACCACTGCCACCCAACTGCTGGGTCTCAATGAGAGTATCTTGTTTCGGATTAGGACAAATTACTCCATAGGGCTGAACATAAATTATGCTAGTCTATTTATTCATCCTCCCTGATTGTTGGACCATTCAGTTCAAAGATAATGAACCACAGGTCCTGCTCCCCATTCACTCAGACTATTGAGTCCACTGGTCCTGCTCCCCATTCACTCAGACTATTGAGTCCACTGGACCTGCTCCCCATTCACTCAGCCTATTGAGTCCACTGGTCCCACTCACACAGAACTACCCTACGCCTTGACCTCTTTCTCCTCTCTCTCTCCATATGAAATCCTGTGACTAGTGAGGTCTGGCCGCCCAACAACCTGCCCGCTCGACCACATTACCTCCTCCCTTCTCCAGACCATCTCTGGAGGCCTTCTACCATTCCTCACTTCCCTCATCAACTCATCCCTGACCTCTGGCTGTGTTCCCTGACTTAAAAATTGCCCGAGTTGCTCCCCTCCTCATGAAACCAACACTCCACTCATCTGACATCAAAACTTCAGACTGGTATCCCTTCTTTCTTTTCTTTCCAAAACACTTAAGCGCACCGTCTCTGACCAACTCTCTCGCTTTCTAATGCTCTTGTGGCTGAATGGAAGCAAGTCCCTGCAGGTTGTTATAGCACTAACTGTAAGTCGCTCTGGATAGGAACGTCTGCTAAATGACAAAATGTAAATGTCAATATGTATGGTAATTTTTACAACATCAGGGCTTATGAATTGATTGTCCTTTACTTGGAACGTAATCAGTATTCCATAGTGTCTCAGCTGCCCAATACAATGAGAAAATGTTGTTGCAAGTCAAATTAAATCATGTAGCTGTGACCGACTTGGTTTGAACCCAGGTCGGTTGCACACTACAATATTGTGTAAGCCCTTTGAGCTAAAGTCTAGTCTTAAGGTCTCAAACTTGATTCATTGAGTGGTGGTATTGCTACAGGGGGTTCAGTAGTGGAACAGTTAATGGGAGCTGACAGGGGTGACATTACCTTTATAGTGTGAAGTGTTGCACCTCACTGGGGTGTTGAGAGGCGCTGAGACACGGGGTGAGAGCAACCATCATAATCACCATCACCTTCTTCACGCTCGGTGTGTGTGTGTTTGTGTCTTTGTTAATCATGGCGATAGTGTAGTAACAATGATAGATTCCTGCAAGCAATTAGAGCCAGGTGCTATCTCTCTGGGCTCCACTGTATTCAGGAGAAAATGAAAGGCGCTAAGAAGCTGCCAGAGAGGGCTGGGAAGAGCTGAACCACACACACACACACACACTTACTAACACTGTATCTCTCTCTCAATAGCATACACACACACACTTTCCATCTCCTTTTCTCCCTATGAATCTCTCTCTACTTGCTCCACTCATCCATTTACCTTTCCATGTTTTCTCTTCCTCATTCCCTCCATTTTGACGTCACTCCTCTTCCCCTGCAGTCTATCCTTCTGTGGAAGGGGGTGGGGTGCCTCTCCAGATATGGTGCATTAAATGTAACCTCCCTGATGGTGCATTAAATGTAACCTCCCTGATGGTGCATTAAATGTAACCTCCCTGATGGTGCATTAAATGTAACCTCCCTGATGGTGCATTAAATGTAACCTCCCTGATCTTGTTTTCTGTGCGTTCCATTGATCATGGTCAAACAGGACCTTCTGAATGAAGTGGCCCTATAGTTAGGGGTAGGACTCTGAGTCACATGGTCAGGAAATGCTCAGGGCACTACCAGTACCTATAGGCCTACTACTTGCCTAATGGCACTAAATTGCCATTGGGCAATTTTAGAGGTTTTAGATTTTAGAGTCTCAGTCTAAAGTAATCTGAGACAGTAAGATTGTGAGAGCTTCTCGGGGTGTGTTCCTGTGGGACCTCATCCGCTGTCTTCTCCCTGTAACCTGGGGAGGATCTCAGTCAGAGACGTTGCTGTCTGCATTCAAGCGTTGCTGCAGCCACTGGAGTGTGAGTCGTAGCTCCTTAGGACCATGCAGACCATGCAGATGCCACACCCGACCGTTCTCCGCTCTACCCGATGACAGCATCTTCTAGATCAGAGGATAAGAGGTGGACTGGAGGAAGCCTCTTGTCTGGAACAGTGTTTTTCTACTAGCTGTTTGGCCTACGTTTATCCACGATGACAGACAGAAATCTTAGCCCCAAAATGGCAGCCTTTTTGGTCATTTTGGCTCATACTTTGATCGGATGCTATGTCTCTCGCCGTCAAGGGGCAAAGAAAGTGAGTATTCGTTAGAACGTTGTTAGAGCACATCCTCAAAGAGTTAGCCAGAGGGAGGGTGCAGGGAGGGGAAGGAACCAATGATGTGGAGTGAGTCAAAGAGGGGGCCAATGGGCATTACAGCATTGTATATTCTGTGACATGCCCTTCCATCACTGGGGCAACGCAGGTCATTGAGTACCACTGAGCCAGGCGTTCCCTACTCTGGCAGTGCCAGTGAGTGGCATCACAACCCGCCACACCTTTCCTGCATGCTCGCCTCTCGCCATGCCAAACTCTGGGATGGGATTTCCACATGACAAAAACAGATTGAGATCCCACCTTGCATGAAAACAAACAGACTTTCTCTTTGGACACACTCGCTAAAATGTACTCTACACACACATAAAACCCTCTGACTCTGAAACATGAGTATTTCGTCAACATGAATGAAAAGACGTGGTCTCAGCTAGACAGGAAATTAGTTGGGTTGAGTAACAATCCCAGGGCTCTAGCTGTGAGTTTGGTGTTGTAATAATATACTCTAGGCTAATTGTTGCCTGTTGGGATTGGGAGTGTGTATGAATCTCACTCAGTGACCACATCTCCTTTCCAGGACGTTGACGTCTAACTCACATTCTCTATACTGAAGTCTCGACAGCTGCGAGCGCTGTCAGACGAGGTCCCAAAGAAAATACATCACATCATTGTCCTCATGCAGTCACCTCATTCAAATGGGTACATTGGTCATTAATCAAGGATGATTCAGTGAGTAAACAAACAAAAGCAATGATGGAACCACTCGTTCCTGTTATATCGCATTTCTTTTGAGGATTTACCTCAGTGTTTTACCCAAAAGGCTCAGACTTTTCTGTTTCCATCTACACGGGCTGACACCCGGGCCGACACCTGTCTCAACGGAAAAGCAGCATTCGTGTTTTCACTCTTCTCTGTTATTATATTAGTCGAAGGTAACACTCATGTCATTCAGTAGCATTGTAATTACTATAGTAACAACATTGTTACAGTAGATTCTTATTCCATTTGTGTAATAACAAAACAAAACGCTCAACTCAATACTATGCAATAACAAAAGCAATTACAAATACGATGAGGTTTTATGGGTAATCACAGTGTCAGTCCTCTTCGCTCTTATTTCAGTGCAATTCATAAACATTCTTGTCAATGGCACTTGCATGGTTAAAAAATCTCCTTCTCTGCCACACTCCCATCAAACAGTGTAACAGTAAAGGATGGTGAGGCTAATGGAAGAGAGAGAAGGAAAGAGAGGGGCCCTCCTCATTATATTCACATTAGCTTTATGCTCCTCTCAGGGAGAGCTCGAATCATTCCCCACATTCTAATGGGCAAGATATTTCTTCTTTCATGCTCCTTTCCCTCGACATACAGTGGGGAGAACAAGTATTTGATACACTGCCGATTTTGCAGGTTTTCCTACTTACAAAGCATGTAGATGTCTGTAATTTTTATCATAGGTACACTTCAACTGTGAGAGACGGAATCTAAAACAAAAATCCAGAAAATCACATTGTATGATTTTTTATTAATTCATTTGCATTTTATTGCATGACATAAGTATTTGATCACCTACCAACCAGTAAGAATTCCGGCTCTCACAGACCTGTTAGTTTTTCTTTAAGAAGCCCTCCTGTTCTCCACTCATTACCTGTATTAACTGCACCTGTTTGAACTCGTTACCTGTATAAAAGACACCTGTCCACACACTCAATCAAACAGACTCCAACCTCTCCACAATGGCCAAGACCAGAGAGCTGTGTAAGGACATCAGGGATAGAATTGTAGACCTGCACAAGGCTGGGATGGGCTACAGGACAATAGGCTAGCAGCTTGGTGAGAAGGCAACAACTGTTGGCGCAATTATTAGAATATGGAAGAAATTCAAGATGACGGTCAATCTCCCTCGGTCTGGGGCACCATGCAAGATCTCACCTCGTGGGGCATCAATGATCATGAGGAAGGTGAGGGATCAGCCCAGAACTACACAGCAGGACCTGGTAAGTAATACACTACGCCGTCATGGATTTAGATCCTGCAGCGCACGCAAGGTCCCCCTGCTCAAGCCAGCGATGTCCAGGCCCGTCTGAAGTTTGCCAATGACCATCTGGATGATCCAGAGGAGGAATGGGAGAAGGTCATGTGGTCTGATGAGACAAAAATAGAGCTTTTTGGTCTAAACTCCACTCGCCGTGTTTGGAGGAAGAAGAAAGATGAGTACAACCCCAAGAACACCATCCCAACCGTGAAGCATGGAGGTGGAAACATCATTCTTTGGGGATGCTTTTCTGCGAAGGGGACAGGACGACTGCACCGTATTGAGGGGAGCATGGATGGGGCCATGTATCGCGAGATCTTGGCCAACAACCTCCTTCCCTCAATAAGAGCATTGAAGATGGGTCGTGGCTGGGTCTTCCAGCATGACAACGACCCGAAACACACAGCCAGGGCAACTAAGGAGTGGCTCCGTAAGAAGCATCTCAAGGTCCTGGAGTGGCCTAGCCAGTCTCCAGACCTGAACCCAATAGAAAATCTTTGGAGGGAGCTGAAAGTCCGTATTGCCCAGCGACAGCCACGAAACCTGAAGGATCTGGAGAAGGTCTGTATGGAGGAGTGGGCCAAAATCCCTGCTGCAGTGTGTGCAAACCTGGTCAAGAACTACAGGAAACGTATGATCTCTGTAATTGCAAACAAAGGTTTCTGTACCAAATATTAAGTTCTGCTTTTCTGATGTATCAAATACTTATGTCATGCAATAAAATGCAAATTAATTACTTAAAAATCATACAATGTTTTAGATTCCGTCACTCACAGTTGAAGACTACCTATGATAAAAATTACAGACTTCTACATGCTTTGTAAGTGGGAAAACCTGCAAAATCGGCAGGGTATCAAATACTTCATTCGCTTAGCCTAATCTTCTCAGAAATGGCCCAGTGGGATTGGCTGTCCGGGAGGATAGTCATTTGGTTTCTTTTTCCTTTTACAGGGCTTTTTTATTTGGGGCACCATTGTGACAGATTGTTTTGAGACTATTGCATATGGATGGTTACAGACATTTCTGGGGAGTCACAGACCTCTTGTACAATTGAGTCACCTGTATAAAGGATAAATTAAAGCCTAGATTCAATCAGATCAAGCGTTAACGTGCAATAGCCGACACCCGCATAGCTGGTGTTTTGGCTGTGTTGGAGGTGTAACTGCGTTTGAGCTGTCAAATTGGTGAGCGGCTGCTCGTGTGGTCGTTGTCACAAAACCCACTTGTGTTAGAAGTTTAGAACAATAAAGTGTATTCTCCAGATCTAGGGATCTTAATTTGACCTATATTGTCTCAGCAAAATAATCCTGCAGCAACAGGATGTTAATGTGTGTATGTGTTATACATTTCTGAATAACCACTAAGACCATTCTGCCTAACTTTGACTGGAGTTTGCTTTATGAACTCTCCGTGGTCACCTGATACATAGGGATCAGGATGAAAACCTCCTCTCCTCACCCTGCTGTGAGACGGGCCAGTGGCCACAGCGACCATGTAGCCTACACTACTATACCTGCCTGTTAAACTTTAATGGCAAGTCAAACCTCTGGGGCTCAGGTGTCACTGGAGCTGCCATGCCAGCCACTGAGTGAGATGTGTGGCAGGGGTGAGGAGGGCAGCTGTGGGGTACTGGGTAAGTCTACAGAGGAAAGGTGAGGACAGGAGTGGGTACAGGACTGGCATTCTAAAACACTCTAAAAAGAAAAGGTTCCTGGAGTATTCTTTAGGGGTTCTTCAAATTGAAACTGTGGGTGAACCCCTATACATTCTTTGAAGAACCCTTTAAATGGATCCTCGAAGAACCTTTTGAAGAATCTTTTGAAGAACCTTTTGGGGTTGATTTTTGAACTACCCCCCCTCCCCTATTATTATTATTATTATTATTATTATTATTATTAATAATACACATAACAACAATAACACAATATTTTAGTTGTCAGTGTAAAAAAATCTAATTATGAGGTAATCTCTCAGCAGAGCGCCAAGTATAATGGGTATATCCTCTGGTGTGTTGATGTTAAAGTGTTGATGTTTTCCGTATCCATAGCCAGAATGATTTTACAGTGCATGGTGACCTTGTCCCAAACCTGCTGTTTTCAACTCTCTCTCTCTACTGCACCTGCTATTACAACATCTAAATGCCCGGCTATGAAAAGCCAAGTGACATTTACTCTTGATGTATTTACCTGTTGCAACCTCTACAACCACTTACTATTTGACCCAGCTGGTCATCTATGAACATTTGAACATCTTGGAGAAAGATCTGGCTTTAATGGCCATGTACTGTTATAATCTCCACCCGGCACAGACAAAATGGGACTGGCCACCCTTCAGAGCCTGGTTCCTCTCTAGGTTTCTTCCTAAGTTTTTGCTTTTCTATGGGAGTTTTTCCTAGCCACCGTGCTTCTACATCTGCATTGCTTGCTGTTTGGGGTTTTATGCTGGGTTTCTGTATAGCACTTTGTGACATCGGCTGATGTAAAAAGGGCTTTATAAATATATTTGATTGATTGATTGATTGATTGATCGCACAGGTTTCCTGTTATATTCATCAGAGGTATAGGGAGGGTCTTTAAATCCAAAAAATAGTAATTATACATAAGATTAACAAAACATGCACACAACAGTATTCATACCTTGGTTTTTGTGGTGAATGTGAATGAAATGATAATGGTTTTCATACACATACCTTGAATATAATGTAGAGGCTTATGGGATATTCATTGACGAGATGAGGAAGGAGGATGGTAAATGTGATCTACATAACATACCAACATACTTTGTATGCCTCCTCGTCTGTATACCTGCAGGCACAGACACATACAGTTGAAGTCGGAAGTTTACATACACTTAGGTTGAAGTCATTAAAACTCATTTTTCTACCACTCCACAGATTTCATGTTAACAAACTAAAAACAGAAAAAAAAAAAAATCTGAAGTTACCACGTTCATCTGTACAAACAATAGTACGCAAGAATAAACACCATGGGACCATGCAGCCGGAGACCACGCAGCCGGAGACCACGCAGACGGAGACCATGCAGCCATCATACCGCTCAGGAAGGAGACGCGTTCTGTCTCCTAGAGATGAACATACTTTGGTACGAAAAGTGCAAATCAATCCCAGAACAACAGCAAAGGACAAAACAAACGGCAGCACCATTCGCTGGTATGAACAAAACAGAGCATACACAAGAACCCACAATGAACAGCGCACTGCCTGAACTTAAATGGAATCCCCAATTAGAGACAACTAACAGCAGCTGCCTCCAATTGGGGATCGACACACAAAACATAGAGTTATCCCGAACTCACCTGTCAGGTCCTGACTGTGAACTCCCCACTCCCATAGAGGAGTCTAGAGTCCTGTCCACCGTCTGAACCTGACAATGTAAACTTCTGACCCACTGGGAATGTGATGAAAGAAATAAAAGCTGAAAGAAATAATTCACATTCTTAAAATAAAGTGGTGATCCTGACCTAAGACAGGGAAATATTACTAGGATTAATTGTGAAGAGTTTAAGGTGTATGTAAACTTCCGACTTCAACTGTCATCTGCACCCAATACAGCTAGCCTTCAACATATTCTTATAGCCTACATATTCTTATAGCCTTCAACATATTCTTATAGCCTTCAACATATTCTTATAGCCTTCAACATATTCTTATAGCCTTCAACATATTCTTATAGCCTACATATTCTTACCTCTTTGTTGATTGATATCATTTGAATATCACTTAAATTGAGGAGATCTTTAAATGTTTCAGTTAAGTGCCTTCACCTGATTCAAATCCAAATATTTCAGTTGGGAAGTTAGGGTCCTGCAAGAACCCCCACCAACTAAGGAGGTTCCTCGATGAACCCCCGCCTCCTATGGGGTTCTTGGAAGAACCTTTTGGGGGCCATTTTCAGTGCCAAGAACCCTAAGGTTCTTCAAAGAACTTAGAAGAACCCATGTTGAACCCCTAATTTTCTGAGTGTAGAACTGGCACAGTCTCTGAGGAGCTGAACTGTAGTGTGACCCAGGTCACCCATGAGAGGTTGTGAGTGGATGTGCGGCAGTCAAAATGACATGAATTAAATATAGCAATAATACAGAGAGAGGTGTGCTATTACAAAACCACCATGTGGCGATGTTCATCATGTCAACCTGAAAGGGGATACCTAGTCAGTTGCACAGCTGAATGCTTTCAACCGAAATGTGTCTTCCGCATTTAACCCAACCCCTCTGAACCAGAGAGGTGCGGGGAGCTGCCTTAATCGACAGCTCAATCCTGCACTTCATCTATGATAACCATGAGGTGCATACTCTTGGGCGTTAAATTGCTGCCTATCAGTGACCCAGTGTAGAGCACATCAAAGGTTAGGGCTACTGAACTGGCCCCTTGTGGCTGCAGTTACTGTCTGATTTTGGGGAGAGAGAGAGCAAAAAAGAGAGGGAAGAACAGTGTGAAATAGGGGGTGCTGGGAAGGGGAGAGTCCACTACAAAGGGCTGGTTAAGGGGGATGGAGACTTGGGACTCGGGGACTGGGAGTTACAGTATCACAACAACTAGCCTTGTCTAGGGATGGGCGAGAGAGAGAAAGAGAGAGAGAGAGGGAGAGAGAGAGAGAGAGAGAGAGAGAGAGAGAGAGAGAGAGAGAGAGAGAGAGAGGAGAGAGAGAGAGGGGGAGAGAGAGAGAGAAAGATCTTCTGCAGAGGGCTGAAAAACTCTCCCCTTCATATCCTGCTTCCTGCTCTGGAGCATATGTCTCTCCTCAGCGCAGCGTTAACCCCTTGAGTTGCTCGTTTCTGCTGTCATATCACTTTAATAGGCCCCAGCCCACACGCTCTCATTTCCTCACAGGAATACCATAGCAACGGTTGATTTATTCACACAGGAGGTCACAGCAGTGATGTAAATGTGTTGCATTCCTGAGCACAGTTATTAAGCATATTTGAACAACATTATCGACAATATCAGCTGGGGAAAATCATCATCTATAAGCATACGTAGGATTTTTGGATCATTGTCTTGCTGTGCAGAGATAGAAAACATTGTGAGCTAGCGCCTGCTGAAATCAATCGAGAGACTTCCTTTCCCGGCATGGGCCTCAAATCTCCTTATCCACACACACCTTGTAAAGAACAGCATCGTGGCTAATGCTCTAACTGAGCTCAGTTTTCCAACACACAGTACTTCTTCATAATGGAGTAACATAATTGGACGGCGCAACATGAGCAGAGCTATGTGCCCCTTTAAAGAAAAATGCAAATGGACTCCTCCCTTTTTGGATTGTAATGCTATTACATTGGACGCGGAGCGATGAAAACTAGGCCACCGGCATCCTCTCAGACTCCACTGTCTGGAAAGACATAAGCTTTTATTATATTTTTCTTCCCTTCACTTTTTAATAAGAGTCGAAAACTAAAATAACTTGTCTTGTCCTTGTCTGCATTATATAGTGCCAATTAGTGTCTTTAAAGAAACATGGTGGCAAACTCCCTTCACTAAATCCTCCCATCAAGACAGGATAGTGAAGATGATGAATTGCCACTTTTACACAGTATCACCACTTCTAAAGAACCTTAGGTCTGTGACTCTCTGTGTGCACTATGGTAACGACTTTCCTGTGAAAGAAACAGCCAACCCCTGTATTGGAGGGGAAATACAGTAGGTGACACAGACAGACAGACAGGCAGGCAGGCAGGTAGGCAGGCAGGCAGGCAGGGCACACTACCCACCCCCACACACCCTCTCACATTCTCACAAGTAAACAGGTGTGCTCTTGCGGACAGGTAACCCGAGAGAGAGTGACGACGTGACTTTGCTAAGCCCTCCCAGTCTCCCTCTGGGTTTGTGAATTGTTTATGTTCCCTGCACCGACAAGGCAGCAAGGTAGCGAAGCTCATTTCAGCTCATGGACTTCAGTTGCCCTCTTTCTCTCTCTCCCAAAAAAGTTTTCAATCCTCACAAAGCACCAATCATCACTGCAACTCAGAGATGAAAGTCTTTGATGAAACATAAAGATGTCAATGCTCATAAAGTGATAATGAGCCAGTGCACACCAGGGGCAATGTTAGCCCAGATTCGGGCTTCGTTCAAGACTTATTCTATCTCGCTCAACAGCTTTTTAGGAGGAGTGTGGCTCTTTGTGGCCTCCTGCTGCGAGTGGTTTCAGATCAGATAGAGGTAAATGGAGGTGGAAGGGGGAGATTTATCTCTTACACTAACACAGCTTACCTGTTACCACTCTATGTGATAGACAGGCCTGCTAAATGACTGGCTCATTGATCTCTGCATAGCTGGTGGACATTGATACAAGCCATTTCCCCTGTGTCCACACTGGTTTTATGGCAGTGAATATCAGAGTGCGATTAACCCAAAGTTCTGTAATTTTGGGGTTTTAAACAACGAATTGACCGACGTAGGTTCAGTGAATTCCATTTCATTTGTTTTTTTTCTGTGAGCTCAATGCTCACTTTGCGTAGTTTCTCTAGAGAAAACAAAAATTTTATATGGGATGCATGCCAGCAAAGCCACTACACAACACAACACTAAACAATACATTAATTGCATTATAAACGGTGCCCACAAACTGTTAGGGCCTACATAAAGCTGTCCCAACAGCAGAGTCCCAAAAGCAGTCGCAACACCTTACCACTGATACACCTGGCTATCAGCGGAGCCGTGTCTGGCAGCGAAACAGTTCATTCAGCCTCATTTACTGCCTTTAAAAAAAACATTGCTGATATGGCTGACTTGCTTAAACAAATGTGGTTTCTACTGACAATTGAGATGTAAAAACAATGGCATAAGGGGACGACAAGCGGATAAGAGGCCATGCGTAATTAAGACATTAATGAGCGAGCTAGGACGGACATAGTCAATATAACTATTTATTCAGCACTTTTGAAATGTACAGCGACAGATTTCAGAACATGGGCCGTTCTTACAGTGTTCTCCCTGTACAAGTCAGAACCGTAGGATAAATAAAGGGGGCATATAAGCAGACAATGAAAGCTCTTACAATATTCAATGATTACATTTCTCTAAAACAAGTTATAGGCTACATGTGTCTAAAGACAGATTTCGCAGTTCCGAGGTAACAGTTGTTTTGAGTGCGGCATAAATCATGCTTCATTGACAGCATGGCCAATGTTGAATGTTTATCATTTTAAACTTGGAAAAGAGACCCTTAATCCTAGACTTGGAACCACACAGCCACTCCACTGAATAGCAGGCTAGTGATTGCTTTGCAATTTTTGCAGTTAGCCACTGATTCCTTCCAAACCACTCATTGTTGAATCATTGTAGAAGATGCTAGGTTGTAGCAACCTCATGATGGGTACAGGGTCAATTCGAATATCATGTAGGAGCCTAAACCTATCGATGTTACATTGAGCTGGGTGAATGGAATATGAATGACAGTCATCCAATATGCTGTAATAGAAATAAGGCCATGTTCATAGTAAAAAATAATTGTCTTCCCTCATCTTAAATGTCACTGACCGGCACTGAACCACACACGAAACATGCTTTATTCTATGACGCTCACAAGCTACACAACTGGTTAGAAGGTAAGGGGTTCTTCTACATAGAATATGAAAGGAAATCAAAATACGTAGTGTCTATAATACTGTGATAAGCTCACATAGTTGCTGTCACAAACTCCAAACTCCACATTTAATTTCCCACTGAGCAAACAATTGATGTACTTACAGCATTCTTATCAGGTTTTTGCTTTGGCGGACCTTTGTCAATAAAACTCATGGATGCAACTGTTTATATCAATTTTTGTGTTCTACTTGTCCTGAAAATAAATTGGTAAACACTTAATTTGTTGGCTAAATATAAGGGCTGGGTGTGCAGATAAATGAAAAGCCGATTTTTGCTAGGGTCTCAGGACTGATAAGGTTAAGGATTAGCCTTTCCTTGTTTTGTGCTGCAGACATTTTGCTCCCACTGAAGAAACCTGTTCAGTTTGTGAAGAGCACTATTCTGTCTCTCTGTATACATTTTTGCCCGTCTATTGTCAGATTTTAGGCTGCGAGCTGTCTTCTTCAGGCATCTCTATATGTCAAGTGTGTTTGTGTGTTTGTGTGAATGTGTGTATGTGTGTGAGTGAGTGAGTGTGTGTGTATAGCTACTTGCAGCTATTCTGGCATACTTAACAAAGCTTTGACCCAGTTTTCCGGCCTGCTAAGTGGGTTTCTCTGTTTTGGTAACTTAATTTCTCACGTCCACTCCATCTCCACAACCCTGTTTCCCCACAACCTGTCTTCTCTTTTGCTTTCAGGAGCCTTAATATTACTCCACATACAGGACCACAGATACAAGTTGTGCCTACCATATCAATCCTGTCAAATTATTATACTGTATGTCTATGTCATAGACAGTATGTCCGTAACATATGCCTTCCATCTAATCAACCAAGCTCATAAATCTTAACACTTGTTAGACGATGCTAGGTGCTAGAAGACGCTAAATTGTCATGTTACTGTCTTACTAATCCTTCTTAGTATGTATCCTTCTCAGTGAAGGAGCAAGTGCAGGATATTTTGTAGGCAGGTGTGATACTGCTGACTCATGGCTAGACCTCCCTGGCTAGAGGGAGGTCTAGAATGGATTTTCTTCGCTATGTAGAGCCATGCAAAACCCACACAGTGAATGGAATGTGTCAGGCTGCACCGCTGAAAAATGTCAACTGTGCAGCATGGCAAAGAAAGATTTTTCTACTGTACACTAAACAAATAAATATGTATGTATACTGTGCTCCATGTATACTTGCCCATGTGAAGTCTCATGCACAGTCTAACTGTAGCTTACAAAACTAGCTGAGACGAAGGAGTCTGCTGCTCCATCCTTCCACTCTTACCCTTTTTATATTCTTGAAGAAAAAGAACCTAGAACCTAAAAGGGTTCTTTAGCTGTCCCCGTATGATAATCTTTTGAAAAACCCTTTTAGTTCCAAGTAAAACCGGTTTGAGTTCCATATAGAACCCTTTCCACAGAGGTTTCTACCAGGAACCAAAAACGGATTTACCTGGAACCAAGAAGGGTTCTCCTATGGGCACACCCAAATAACCCTTTTGGAACTATTTTTTCCAAGAGTGTATCATCACAAAATGCAATGTTATTGTTGGTTATCATTTCCCTGGAGCTTCCTGCCTGATTTTCAGTTGAGAATCAGGCAGCATATGTTCCTTAATAACCTAGCAGGTGCTCCTCCTAATGCATGTGGTGAACCAGACTTACGATGGCTTGTTACCCTTCAAAGGGTTCACCTTCGCACTGCAAATGCCCCGGTGACAACAATCCTCGCTATCGGTGCGCTATTTGTGCTGAATTGCAAAGCCATGTCCTAGCCATGTGAGCCATCCTGCATTCCCAACACCTCTCTCCCGGTCTCTCTCATGTCATTCCAGAGCTGTAGAGAATGTGTTTGTTTGAAGACCAATGAGAGGATAGGGATTCGCTGGGCTTCGCTCAAGGGCCCGAGGCTGCCTTTCAGCCCAAGCATCTGGTGCCCAGTCGGAGAGCCTTAGTATACGCATGAACTCCCTGTTGATATTTAGAGAAAAAATACACACATTCAGAACAGTAGAGGAGATGAGGCATATTACCGATATCAGAATCCATTTGGTCTGAATCCGAGATCTACAGAATCACTCACGGCTCTACCCAAGACCCCTACTGGCTCGGTGTGTATGTGACTGAATGATATCCTAAGGTGTCATTGGAAACTATCAATCCCGGCATTAAGACATTGTTGTTCCTTTGATGAGCTGTCAGACCTTTCAAGATTGTAAATGGTATAGTATTGTGCTCTGGAAGAGGGAATGACAAGGAACAACATCTATTAAGTCACAGGCTGCGTTTAGACAGGCAGCCCAATTCGGATGTTTTTTCCACTAATTGTTTTTTTGACCAATCACATCAGATTTTTTCACATCAGATCTTTTTCAGAATTGGTCCGTCTCTCTATACGCAGCTTAAGAAAGGGTCATTGTAACACACGATTACCTCAGCATGTTTATTGTTGATGTTTCCGTACGTTGGTGACCTTTCTCAAGATGTGTGAGTCATCTTTTACAAAACAATTATATGATGAGATAACCGTGAATTCAGTGTGATCTGTGATCTGATCCGATAAAGACACAGCATGCCTCTAAAAAGGCATCCTTTTTTAAAGTGCGCTACGTTTGACCAGAACCTTATGGAACTATATTTTGGGAATAGGGTTCCATTTCAGACGCAGCCACAACAATAGTCACTGGTTTCCTATGCTATTATGTAGGCAGAAATGAATAATGATCAGCAGTGATATGATGAGTATTTCAGCGTAATGGGATGGAATGTGGGTCGGAATGATGGCCTACACCGGCCAAACTCGGACAATGCTGGGCCAATTGTGCGCCGCCCTATGGGACTCCCAATCACTGCCGGTTGTGAGACCGTCTGGATTCTAACCAGGTTGTCTGTAGTGACGCTTCTAGCACTGAGATGCACTGTCTTAGACCACTGCACCACTCGGGAGCCCCAAGGGGTACAAATAAACCCAGAGGACCTTCTCTCTCTTCATATGCAGTCTGCAGATGTGCAGCAGCAAGCAGGAATTCGTGGGTTGCTAGCTGAAAAATGTATCTGTGTTTGTGGTAGGGAGACAGTGTGTGTGTGCGTGTGGTGTGTATATGTGAGTGTTCCTTTTACATAATGGCACATTTCAGAACACCTGTGATTTGTATGTGTCAGTCTACTGCTCTAGTATAGTGAGGCAGTGCGTTTTTTCAGTATGAGTCATGTACGTTTGTGTTGTATATACAGTAGATGTGGGATTATGGGATAGCAGCTCCCTGTTCTCCCATGTGTGGTATGTGTTATACAAACACCTGTATCAGGGGAGTAGCAGAGATGCTGGTCCCTGCAGACTGTGATATGACAGAAACAGTCCACCTACAGGTAGCATAGTTGTTAAGAGCGTTGGGTCAGTAACTGTAAGGTCGAAAGATTTGCCCTTGAGAAAGGCACTTAACCCTATATTCTCCCGTAAGTTGCTCTGGATAACTGCGTCTGCTACACTCTTAGAAAAAAAGGGTTCTTCGGCTGTCCCCATAGGAGAACCCTTTGAAGAACCCTTTTTGGTTCCAGGCAGAACTAGTTTGGGTTCCATGTAGAACCTTCTGTGTAAAGGGTTCTACATGAAACTCAAAAAGGTTCTCCCTAGAACAAAAAGGTTCTGCCTGGAACTAAAAAGAGTTATTCAAAATTATACACACAAAAAGATGTAGCAAAGAGCTTACTTAATTTTTCTAATTTGTAAGTCTTTTTCACTGCACAGGGGATAGCTTACACAGACATTTTGGCTTAGCAGCCTTCTTTAGAGTGTAGGTAGAAAGCTGAACACACACATCTTTTTTAAGTCTTAAATCATCCGATTTTGTGTCTTATCTGTGTTAATGGACATTGTCTTGGCTGTCATTTACTACAGCAGCAATTTTATCTCTGTGTCTGCTATGTTATCATAGGATGTTAGAGCGCATTCCCTCCCTAACAATGTTGTCTGGCTGTTTTGCCTGGCTGTTTTGCCTGGCTGTTTCTCAGGAGGCCATTGTCACTTTTTGCCTGTTGGAAGTGCCTTGTTAAACAGACACACCTATAGTAAAGAGTACAATAAGTTGTTGCTACTTTCTTGTGACCATGATGCTGGTTGGTTCTCTTGTCACTTGAAATTCTCTGTTAGGATCGCTTTATACTCTTTGTGTGTTAATTTGTCTATATTATGTTGTACAGAACATCTATCATCAGAGACCCAGAGACCCATGGTAAACACATCTTCAGAGTCTCAAGTCAACCACAAGCAAACAGCTGACATTTTGTCCCAGTGCTTTTTCAATGTCTGTTTTAAAATCAGAGAGTGCACATTCTTCTGAACCTGTCGTCCCTGTTGTCCCTCCTTGAGGTATTCCCCACACCTCAATGAGGATCCAAGCTGTCTGATAGGATGACCGGAGCCACGCCGGGACTACAGATACACACACATTTCCATTCAAAATCTTATTTTCCCTAACCCCTAACCCTAAAACTAACCCTTACCTCAACCTGTAACCCTAACCCAAAACCCTAAACCCTAAACCCTAAACCTAACTCCTAAACCTAACCACTAAACCCTTACCCTAACCCTAATTCTAACCTCTTCTCTAATTGTAACCCTAAACCTAAACCTAACCCCTAGGCCTAAAATAGCCTTTGTCCTCATGGAGAAGTGGGAAATGTCCCCACGAGGGAATATGTTCCTTGTTTTACTATCCTTGTGGGGACTTTTGGGGATTTTACGTCCCGACAAGGATAGAAGAACCAACCCCCTCCCACACATACACACACACACACACACACACACACACACACACACACACACACACACACACACACACACACACACACACACACACACACACACACACACACACACACACACACACACACACACACTTGCTGAGTAAGGATAGAGAAACTCCCAGGATAGCCAGCTGTACAACATTATCCATCTGATCCCACATTCTGAACATAATGTATACAGCCCTCCTAGCTATCTGTTAATGCACTGTGTGTGTGTGTCCCCAGTATATTTTGGTCTGGTAGGCCTACTGTAGCTTCCTTTGGCAGAACTCACCAGTTGTATGGATTACAGTGGGGTTGTATCATTCCATCTGTGGGTGAAAAAAAAGCCCTCCTGTGGAGTGATACTGATGCTTGCTTCTCATCCACCTCTCTGTATAGTCTCGTATCATTCAGAGGAGGACCAGGTTTCCCTTTATCTAGGCTTTACATAGCAACCCTGCGTTTATAACCACGTGTATCGACTCTCCTAATGGAGCTAGCTTGTGTGCAGGTCTCCCGTCCAGAACCTTGTCGGTTCAATTTCCACCCTCGGCCAAGCTCACTCTCCCTACATGTTCCACAAAACTATTGGTTAGATAATCATCTTTTAAGCAGTATAATGTTCACATGTTTGATTGTCATTTACTAGAAGGAAGAGTATTTCTCCAGGAATGTGAGCTGTAAGTGTTGTTTGTTTGAGTAACTGTCTGGGGATCAGAACTGACTCTCCAGCCTCCGGCCTCTAGCCTCCTTCTTCCTGTGGTGTGATGCTATGATTTATAGACCACTGGAGGAGACTTGTGCATGTTTGTGTGTTTCAGAACTGGAAACTGTGTCTTTCTGTTACCACGGTGACAATCATAACTCTTAGGGATGTGCATCTTTCCCTTTCAAGACGATTCGATACGTATCTAGATACATGGGCTCAGATACGATACAGGAACGATACGTTTTAGTTTGAAAAGATTCGGTGCGACTCGGTTTAATTAAGGAACGAATCGATGCGATTTGGTTTGATGCACTAGCATTTGTTTCATAAACACATGAATTTTCCATTTTCAATGAGCTCATGAGCTGGATCTGTCTGAGCTGACTTCTGTGTGTGTTTGTGTGTGTGTGTAAAATATGTATAGGTCTATGGTGTATGTAGGCACCTGAGCTGCGCCCCCCACATTCACCATCACCCACTAATTAATTTGACATTTTTGCAGATGAAATGTGTTAGAGCTAGTAATGTATCAATGTTTTTATTTTAAAATTAGCTAATAAATATATAGCACCACTTTGGATTTCACCCCCATCTCATTTAATGGTTTGTAAGTTTTGACAGACTAGGGGTGAGCTTCTCTTCTTCTCTGATTGGACCATGCAGTGCAGGTAGCAAAAGTGATTGCTGTCCTCATTATGAAATGATCAACTTTCCTCTTTATATCTAAAATTACCATATATACAGATTTTTTTCAAGCAAAACTACCAAAACTATTGCTGATGCTGAACCTGAACAATCAAAATAAAATCTAATGTAAGCCCTGATCAGCATGTAGCCTACCTATAGCATGTAGCCTACCTATAGCATGTAGCCTACCTATAGCATGTAGCCTACCTATAGCATGTAGCCTACCTATAGCATGTAGCCTACCTATAGCCAGATGAGAGTTGTCTCTGATGATAGCTTAGGCTACTTTTATTCTGGTAATAACTCTTATTGCTGGGGTCATATTGTGACATAATGTCTGGAAGTGGTTGGATGGGCTTTAAGAGGATTTATTAAAGTGGTGAAGAAGAGAATGCACTCTTTTCCCATTAGATCTTCTCCTACTTATGTCCTTAGTGAGATAACAGGTTTATCAACTTTTAAAGCAGCATAACTTCCCCATGTTTTCTCCAACCACAGTGTATGATATACCATTTTGAATTTACTTTTATAAAATGTCAAAATAAGCTAATCGCTTACATTTGACTTCTGGACACATTTTCTCTCCCAGGTTAGGTTTTATTGGGAGACAGTAAGTATCATGGTCTTAGTTCAGTGCTGGTCTACAGCCTCTGTAATGTAAGGTATCCCATGTCTGGGTAGTTAGGCTAGGTTAGGTTTATTTGGAGACAGTAAGTATCATGGTCTTAGTTCAGTGCTGGTCTACAGCCTCTGGATCCTAACCAGAGGCTAGTAATGTGGGATCTACCCCTGCAGCTATAGTGTGGGATCTACCCCTGCAGCTATAGTACCAACCTGTCTGACCTGAGCTGCAGGTGGGTGAGTGACAGCCAACAACCAACAGCCTGGCAGATTACAGAAGTTTGCCGGGGCAGAGCACTATGCAAATTCATCACTGCAAATCTGTCAGTAGTATGTCATACAAATCAGACAACAAATCAAATAAAACATTTTATTGGTCACGTACACATATTTAGCAGATGTTTTGCGGGTGTAGTGAAATGCTTGTGTTCCTAGCTCCAACAGTGCAGTCGTATCTAACAATAATCACAAATCTAAAAGTAAACGAATGGAATTAAGAAATATGTAAATATTAGGACGATATCTACAAAATGTAATGGAACTGAGTGACGTCAGTGAAATTTCACATGGAGAGAAAATAGAAAGACACCAACTGATGAGGCAATGATAACATGACCGGTGTCCCACACCTCCAGCGGTCTGCAACATATCTCTCTGCCCCTTTTATCATTCCCAGGAGCACATCAAACAAGAGCCCTCCCTTAGAAACAGCACAAGTCGAGAAATCTTCCGTAATTGCAAGCCTGTCTGAGTACTTGTCTGCTCTGACCTATCCACTTTCAGAACTATGTCCAGTATGTACTGAAATATGTCCATATAGATTTGAAGATGCGTTTGTTCCGTATTCTAGGTCTGCACCGCAGTAAACCCTTGTAACTTGGGAAGGGTTTTTAGGTTGTTCATCATGAAAATTTAGTATTAAAGAATACGTCCAAACTGGCTGATGAACCATTGGTGTTGTTGGATGCAAAACAGTCCTCTGACCAGTATTGACATACTGTAGTTAATGTACTACCCGGTCAATTTTCTAGTAGTATTTTGATATTTTCTTCAAAGGATTCTTTACAATACTATTTTCTTTAAAATCAGCCAATATATAAAGAATTTTCATGTATAAATTATTTTGTAAAATTACAGTATAATTAGCTCATTTTCCTCCAAATCCTGTCCTTGCAAATAAAACTGTTGTACTGATAATACTAACAATACTTTGTCAGTCTCGACGGTAGCTGCCTTCCTAGCTAATCCAATGTCAGTGGTGTAACGTACAAGGCAATCGGTGTTGTTTAGACGATGTGTGAAGACAGCAATATTAAGGTCCACCGTATCAGATGTCTGAAGATGGCCTGAGGCAACTCGTGTGTAAGTAGGAGTCAGCCGTGTCTGGCGGAGTCCAGCATGGTCGTGTAAAGCAGTGCAGAAGTGGTAAGTACAGGGGCGGACAGAATGCAGCAAGCCTACGTTGAAAGAGGGAGAGAAGACAGTCTGCTATGGTGATCACGCTCTAACCACTAGGCTACCTGCCGCCCATACACATACACACACACACACACACACACACACACACACACACACACACACACACACGTTACACTCTTCCCTCCACCACCTACACAATACCAAACATACCCACCAGTACACTACTGTGGGCCTCTGCTAAGTTTTATCAGTGTTGAAATATTGATGCTACAAAAGCATGAAGCATTAATGTTTCAGCGACGCTTGTCTTGGAGCAGCATAGAAAAGCTACTTCCTGAACCCTTTGTTGCCCCTGTCTCCTCATGGGTCTGGGGTTGCTAATCTTTGGACCATAATAGTGACTTACTGTAGGTAAACCACTTTCATTGTTTTGAGTTGAAACATGGATTTCGTGCTCTCTGTAAAATGGCAACCCCTTGGAGAGTGGAGTAAGTTAGTAGTCTTTTCAGATGTCACTCGTCCTTCGGTTAACACAAGAGGCGTTACATTTGGCTTGGCTATGAGTGCCGCTTGTGTTTCTCAAGCTTTTGGAACACGTTTGCCGTCTCTAGTCTCGAGTCCCTCAGACTGAGTTCTCTGTTTACTATTGCAACATGAGCATTTGGCTGTGAGGTCATTCCCACACCGGACCATGTGTTGTCCAACATGGGGGGACACAGTATATTAGTTTGACATAACTGTTGGAATGAACCACTGATCAGAATGGGGTTCTGCTTTTACAAAGCTTATACAGTTTGGGGGGGAAGAAAGGAATTTGGCCAAGAAAGTTATTGTCCAAGGATTTTCAGTGTCTTAGACTACTGCCAGTGACAGCCAGCAGTTTCTGTATCTGTTTATTTATCCAATAATATAAAGAATACCCAGGACCCAAGAATACCCAGGACCCAAGAATACCCAGGACCCAAGAATACCCAGGACCCAAGAATACCCAGGACCCAAGAATACCCAGGACCCAAGAATACCCAGGACCCAAGAATACCCAGGACCCAAGAATACCCAGGACCCAAGGACACACATTTATTCACATTTTAGCACACAAGGACTCAATGAAGATGTTTGTATTCCCCCCTCTCACACGCGTTGCACCACATGACCTTGAAGGAACTGAAGAGGTGTTTGTTCTGTATCCGTGTGTGTGTGTGTGTGTGTGTGTGTGACAGATCTCAGCTCAGTAGTGACAGCTTGGCCTCCATCTAGCCCTCTCACCACCTTGTTCCCCCATTTAGAGAAATCCCTCCTGTTTACTGCAGGCATCATCAAACAACATCTCCTCTTTCCCCAACCGTTGTGGAACGCTTGTTACCGTGGCGACACCTATTGTGGCAACCCCCACATTCAGGGTTGCCATGTCCGTGGTTTTACCCGCAAAAATTGGGCTACTTTGAAAAACGATGTCGCGGGTGAAAATGTATTGGTTGCAGGTTTTTGAGCTACTTCTAAATTGCACCGCGGTCGCCATGGCATGACAAGTGATGTGAGAACAATGAGAGCACTAGCTAGCTAATATGGAGACAACTATTGGATAAATGTGGTAATCCCTGTCTTGCTGCGTCCCCCCAAAAAAAATTGGCTAGTTTTAAGGCCTTGTGGACGGGTTTTGAGTGGTCATTGGCCTGGACATTTTATCTAGACCTGGCAACCCTGCCCACATCCCACCTCCGATGATGCAGAGTGGAGAATGCTGTGTAATCTAAATTCACTTGGAAGAACTCTCTTGGTGCAGTCTTGTGTCCTTGAAGCAATGGCCCTCCTCACTAGATTGTACTTTAATGTAAGGGACAGAGTTACAAGGCGAAACAGAAATCCACTAGCTTGGGTACCAGTTTAGCTAACATTCCACTCCTTGTACACCGAGTAGAATGTTATCTAAACAGACTTGTACCCAGGCTACAAATCTTCAGCATGGTAATATTTACAGTTACATTTACCAGTGTGTGAGGCATGAACAAATGCAAGACTGTCTGTCTCTAATAACACACCTTGGGCCTAGCGAACTCACCGATGTTGTCATTTCCTGCTGTTTGTTCAAGCCACAGGGAACACACATGACATCATTACTGCTTTATTGATTGGTGTGACTGTGTTATGCAGGTGGGGGGAAACCCAGTGTGTAATTGAATGGTGTGATGAAGGGCCTTTTTATTTATTATCCTAACGTGACTCTTCTCAAACAGGGCTGTTATTGGTTGAGTCATGCCATGATGTCATGAAACAACAGGGCGGTGGCTTGTGACATCAGACCATGCAGTGCCTCCTTGAATCCAGAGAAAAAAGGTTGATTTGGAGATTGCCAATACTATCCTACCATTTAGATTTTCATTTAGATTTGAGGATCATGCCATACATTTGTCTGGTAAATTGTTGCAAACTGTCCCTACATTTGATATCGTGATGTGGCAGTCTGAGTTGTTCTTGGAATTGTGCTGTTTTGTCACATTTTTTTACTGTTCAACTTTCGACCAATCAGGTTATTAATGTGAAAGAGTGTCTGGTTAAATCATTGTTTTTCTCAGTGGGTTCTGTCCCTCTCATTACCCTGCTCTGTCCCCCCAAGTTGAGGAGCTTGTCCATGAGTATTCAACCAGGCTTGAAATTATTGACATTTCCCCTCTGCCTGTGGTCATGAAGCTAGAGACTGTAAGAGAGGTAGCCTTAGCAAAGATTCAACATGTGCATATTCCACAGAAGGTTCTGAGGGAAATTAATAACAAAACTGTTCAAGTGGTGAGAAAGTGGCTATGCTTAAATAAACCACACGTGACGTTATCTTCCTGGGTGTCCCGAATGTTAAGTGGATTTACACTGCTACCAGACATGCTGAACAGTGACGATGTGACAGGTAAGGAATTAGCCAGAGCCTCCCTCCTTCTGGACCTACGGAGGAGGAACGTCCCACTGGCCAGGGACACTGAGGACAACTTCCTGGTCTTCAAGAGGAAGGACAATAGAAAACTGGACACTCGTGTTGTTGGCTTTGGAGTCTGGTCAGACTGGCCGGACCTCAACGACCTGTGCAACCGGACTGAAGTGGAGCTCCAATGGACACGGACTGATACGCAAACTGATCCAGTGACTGCCTCTGATGCAGTTGTGGCAGACCCCTGTGTTGTTGTGGAGGATTCTGTCACCCATGTTGGAACATCCATGTTGGTACATCGAGAACAACACTCCTTGGTATCAGACGGATACAGCTGAAAACTGAGTCTGCAGGGGAAACTCACTGCTCTGAACTGTGCTGATCATTCTGTCTCCAGTTCCATGTACCAGAATGCTGCCATTGGCAAGGACATTCTCTCCTTTACTGGTAAGTCGAGGCTGCAAGTTCTACCAACAAAATATAGTCTAGCACTCTGGTACCCTCCATTTTGGTAAAATGTCACATTTGGTTGCTGTTCATACAAGGATGTGTACATTGCTAGATATGACCGCCTTGTCGAACTGATAGCCAGCGAGTTGAGACAAGAAGTTTCACCAACAGCACACATCCATAAGCAGTCTTGTCTAAGAGGAAGCTGGTTTGATGTTAATGATGATGTGTTTTCCTATGTGCCAAATACGCCAGATGTTGTTTTGGGGGGAGGGCAGGGGGAGGTGCTCATTTTGGAAGTGGGCTGCTCAGCTTCTTAAATACCAGCCCCTCGTGGCACGCATGGACAGCCTCGGGTGTAGGTGCAAGCTGGAGGCGCTGATATTTGGCAGTCTCGGCCACGTACACAGGCTTGCAGTGCCTGGCCAAAAACTAGGGCAAAACAGTTCTAGGTACTGCTCTGTTTCAACTGTCGTGGGCAGCCTAGCTGTTTGGAGAAGGAGGTGCTTTATGTACCCTTAGGTGCCATGCATACAGGGACCTTTGAAATGTTTGGATCCTTTTTTAATGTAAATTTGGTTGGTGGATTCAAATAAAGTATTTGAAGTATGTGTGTGAGTGTGTGTGCATGTGTGTGAGAGAGTGTGAGAGAGTGTTTGAGTGTGAGGTCGAAGGCCATTTAAAGTGGCTGGTCCACAGTCTAGACGAGGAATGGAGGAGGGACAGGGACCCATGCCAGGAGTTGGTTAAGGTGCTCCCCTCTCTCTCTCTCTCTCTCTCTCTCTCTCTCTCTCTCTCTCTCTGTCTCTCTGTCTCTCTTCCATAGGGAATTCCAGCAGTGACATCAGAAACTGCTGCAGTGTTCGGTGTTTGACGCTAGTCCCTGACTGCTGTAATGTAACCTACTGTACCGTATGCAGATCTAGCTGACTGACACCCTGAGGCAGCACTGTACAGTATTCAGATAAAAGGGACCAGCACAGAAGCCTATATGGCCAAGACTAGGCTGACTCTCTTTTTCTTGTTGATTAACTCTAAAGTATACAGTCCTGATATTCTTACAAATGAGATAGTTCTATTAGCCTAAGTTACTGGCTACTTCCATATGTAATGTACCCAAACTCTGTCTCCATCTGAAATTGTCAGAGCTGGCTGTATCTGTAGCAGAAGTGTTGGTACTGTTACACTCATTAAGGAGATGGCTGTGTGTGTGTGTGTTTGAGTGTGCATGTGTGTGTGTGTGTGTTGGCTGGCTAACTATGTGCTGGGGAATTAAAAACATGTCTCCAGAGAGAACTAGAGCTTAGATGATAGCATAGCAGCTGCCATGTGGAATCTGCTGCTCTGAGGAGGCGGTGTTACATTTCTCAGGCTCTCTATCTCTCTGTGCTGTGTGTGAGTGTGTGTGTTTACACGCTCATGTGCATTAGGCTAGCTAGAGTTATGTCTATTTCTTAGCACATTTTAAGTAGTGTTTGTCCTACCGAAGGAAACGTTAGCCTATTTCATTTTCTCTGTGAGTCTTCGTGTTGCATGATCTGTCTGTTAGAAAAGTTAGATGGGAAATGGCTTCTGACTGGCAGAGAGCCTGATCAGGCATTCACTGTAACAAAAGCTTAATCTCACATCACACAGCAGAGGCTGCAGAGCCTGAGACAGGGGCATGTGTGTCAGGATAACTCGACTCCTATTTCTCATATGCGGTGGTTCGCCTGTTGACTGAAAGTAATGATTGCTTGTAATTGGATTTTCAACATTAGAGAACCAATTTTATTTTTGTGAACTTAAGTTTAGAAGTTGTATTTATTTATGGCATGGACAAAATTATTGCCACCCCTTTGGCCAAGATAACTGCATGCAAACCCTTGTTGTAGCCATCAATGAGCTTGCTGCACCTTTCTACTGGCAATTTGGCTTTTTAGCAGCTAACTGCTCTAATTATTCATTGTTGTAGGGGTGCCCTCTACCAACTGCTGTTTTCAGATCACCATAGGTTTAGGATGTAATTCAGATCTGGCCACTCCAGAACAGTCCAGCATCTCTTCTTGAACAATTCCTGGGGGGTTTTTGATGTGTGTTTGGGGTGGAAGACCCACAACCTTTAATGAAGAGCCAGTGTTTGGACACTGGGTTGAACATTGGACTCCAAAACATCTTGATAATCTGCTGATTTCTTATGCCTTGCACACATTCAAGGCCCCTAGTACCAGAGGCAGCAAAGCAACCCCACAGTATTATCAAACCTCCCCCATCTTTGATTGTAGGAAGGATGTTCTTGTCATTAAATGCTTAATTTGGTAGTCAGAAACACAGCGCTGATCTGTATTCATTGGTCCACAAAGCATTTTCCCCAGGATTTAGGCTAGTTTATTTTTATTTTTAGAAGTTCAATCAGGCTTTCTTGTGTCTCCTTCAGCAGTGGGGTCTTCCTATGTTTACCAAAGACCAAATTAACAATCAAACATGAGGGATGTTTGATAATGCTGTGGGGTTGCTATGCTGCCTCTGGTACTGGGGGCCTTGAATGTGCGCAATACATCATGAAATCAGAAGATTATCAAAGTGTTTTGGAGTGCAATGTTCAACCCGGTGTCCAAAAACTGTCTCTGTTGAAGGTTGTGGGTCTTCCAGCAGGACAACGACCCAAACACACGTCAAAAGAAGCCTGGAATGATTCAAGAGAAATGCTGGACGGTTCTGGAGTGGTCAGCAAGGAGTCCATATCTGAATCACATCCATAACCTATGGCGAGAGCTGAATACACTCTTAAACATTGAAGAACTAGAGCAGTTTGCTGCTGAAGAGTGGGCCAAATTGCAGGTAGAAAGGTGCAATAAAATAATTGATGGCAGTTATCTTCACCAAAGGCTGTGCAACCAAGTACTAACTCTGGTGTGCCAATAATTTTGTCCATGCTATTTGTCTTTATTTTCTAAATAAAACATTGTAAACTTAAGTTCACAACAATGACATTTGTTCTCTAATGTTGAAAATCCAATTGCAAGGTGTGGTGACCAAAATGTTTTTTATTTCAACTAATTTTAGAAGAAATAGGGAACTATTTAAGAAAAGGGTGGCATATATTTGGCCGCAACTGTACATCCACTATACAGGGTTTATTTATTTATTTTAACCTTTATTTAACTAGCAAGTCAGTTAAGAACAAATTCTTATTTACAATGGCAGCCTACCCCAGCTAAACCTGGATGACGCTGGGCCAATTGTACACCACCCTATGGGACTCCCAATCACGCCAGGATGTAAATACAGCCTGGATTCAAACCCGGGACTGGAGTGACATCTCTAGCACTGAGATGCAGTGCCTTAGACCGCTGCGCCACTCGGGAAGGTGTGGTAATATGGGATGAAAGAACTTCATAGGCGTTTTTAATGACGAATACGTTATCTTCATACCATTGATACATATTCTTTATTTCATGTAGCCTACTGGTTAATTGGTTGAGAAGGGGGTCATGAACTCCAAGTCAAATGCCTACTGTAGGGAGGAGTGTGACATGTCATGGAACCATGCCTCCTGGTGGTTATTGAGGGCATAACAGTTCAAACATCCAACATTTCTTTATACACGCGAGGCATGTCAAATGTAAAATAGGCCATACTCGCTCTGTTGTCATTTCAAATTTGGAGTGTGAGAGAGTGTGTTTGACATCTGCTGTTTCATGGCGTTTCTCCAGTCCAGCCCGTCGTTCATCATGCAGCCTCTAAACAGAGAGGATGGGTGTGTGTCTGTGTGTCTGGGCTCAGCCTCTAAACAGAGACGATGGGTGTGTGTCTGTGTGTCTGGGCTCAGCCTCTAAACAGAGACGATGGGTGTGTGTCTGTGTGTCTGGGCTCAGCCTCTAAACAGAGACGATGGGTGTGTGTCTGTGTGTCTGGGCTCAGCCTCTGGTGGATGTAACTGGTGTTCTCTCATCGTAGCTGTGATCGATCACACAGTCGAGCCAGGCAGACGGTCAGACCAGCCTCAGACCCGGCCTGGGAAATGACTTTCAGTGTGCGTGTGTGTGTGTGTGTGTGTGTGTGTGTGTGTGTGTGTGTGTGTGTGTGTGTGTGTGTGTGTGTGTGTGTGTGTGCGTGACTGTGTGAGCGAGAGAGAGAGAGAGAGAGGGAGAGAAAGAGAGTGTTCCAATGTTGGCCCTGTCGCAAGAATTGACTGATTGGTAATCCACTCATTAAACCACGCCTGTGTTTGTATGAGTGAGTCATTACCTCATGGGTGAACTCAACGCTGGAATAAATCTCATTCACAGTTCTCTCCAGTCCTACTAATGGCTGAGGGTTTGAATCCAAGAATAGAGGGACCCGCCAGAGCCGTATACACTTGGTCACTTTTATGCCCTCTGGTTTACATCCAAGAAGATGTACACAACATATTGATATGATTGTTTATAAATGGAGAATACTGTAATACTGTTAATATTGTATTGTAATGTACTCTTCACATACAGTATATACACACATATTCACATGCACACTCATTTACAAACTCACCCCACCCCTACACACCTTAACCCACTAACGAACAGCTGAGGTGTGTACTGTAGCAGCCAAAGCAAGACATAGGGAACCACACACTGCTACTCTCAGCACAGAGAGGCTGCTGAAGATGGAAAAAAATACCAAGTCTCCACTCCAACCACTCCTCCTATTCATCACCTAGATCAAGACGCTGGGTCTCGCGACCCGAGAATAGAAACAGCCTGAGTTAAAAAAAACGCTGCCTTAGGAGGTGAGCAAAAGAGCTGGGCACAGGCTAGGAGTCTGAGCAGTAGTCCCATCCATCAGCTCTACATCTATGCTTGGCTTGGCTGCATTACCCTCATTGTGAGCTGCAACTACTCCCTCTGCAGAAATACAGGGCTCTTTCTCTCTCTGCCTGTTCTCTCCTATTCGGTTCTATTCTTGTCAGGACAAGGATGGAGAGAAGGAGATAGAGGAGGAGAGGGGGTGGAAGTCAAGGGAATAGGAGGTGTGAGATAGTGAAAGGACCTGATATTCAGGTCTCATTCTTGTCCCTTCCCCCTTCCCGTCTCTCTGATGCTCTCTCTCTTTTTACAAATCTCTTGTTTCTGTCATTGCCCTGAACCAGTCGCTGTGCACATGTGTTGTCCCCCACTCTGTGGGCATGGGTAAGAGAATGAAAAGCAATGCTCAGTAAGACTGTAATAAATAAGGGATAGGTCTGTTTGTTTGAGTGAGGGTGGAGTGTTTATACAACCTGGAAGAGGTCTGGGTTGATAGAGATAGTTTGTGTGGTTTGGAGTGAACTAGAGTGAACTGTGATTTGGTATTGTTTAGAATTTCCCTGAATGATATCTTTAAGACAAACACTATTGTATTGATAGTAATAGCAATAACTTCATTTGTAAAGCGCGGACATTACACATAATACCTCAGTGCTTTACCCTAACTGCCATGTTACTAGTGTTTACTTTCATGTTCAAATAGGACTCTGCTGCTACACAGTCGTGGACAGGTGGAAGCAGTGGTAAATATCTAAACTAGATGGACTCAGGTGGCTCTCATTTCCTAGCAGTGAGCAGACCTGTCCTACTACAGTAGTGAGCTGACCTGTCCTACTACAGTAGTGAGCTGACCTGTCCTTCTACAGCAGTGAGCTGACCTGTCCTACTACAGTAGTCAGCTGACCTGTCCTACTACAGTAGTGAGCTGACCTGTCCTACTACAGCAGTGAGCTGACCTGTCCTACTACAGCAGTGAGCTGACCTGTCCTACTACAGCAGTGAGCTGACCTGTCCTACTACAGTAGTGAGCTGACCTGTCCTACTACAGTAGTCAGCTGACCTGTCCTACTACAGTAGTCAGCTGACCTGTCCTATTACCTGTATGTCCCGCAGAGGAGGCTGGTGGGAGGAGCTATAGGAGGACGGGCTCACTGTAATGGCTGGAATGGCATAAATTAAACAGTCAAACTTGTGGTTTCCATATGTTATATGATTTTGGGTGGCTGTTAGCCTAGCGGTTGGGGCGTGGGGCCAGTAACCGAAAGGTCGCTGGTTCGAATAAACAAGCCGACAAGGTGAAAAACGTAACCCTATTTTGCTCCAGGGCGCAGTACTACTATGGCTGACCCTGTAGGTAGGCTGTCACTGTAAATAATAATTTCTTCTTAACTGACTTGCCTAGTAAAATGAAGGTTAAAATAAAATAAATAAAATGTGTTTGGTACCATTCCATTGATTCCATTCCAGCCATTACAATGAGCCCATCCTCCTATAGCTCCTCCCACCAGCCTCCACTCAACTCAGTATTACACACACGGATCCCCTACCAGATCAAACCCACCCCAACCCCCCATGTTCTAACAGAACACACACGGATCCCCTACCAGATCAAACCCACCCCAACCCCCCATGTTCTAACAGAACACACACGGATCCCCTACCAGATCAAACCCACCCCAACCCCCCATGTTCTAACAGAACACACACGGATCCCCTACCAGATCAAACCCACCCCAACCCCCCATGTTCTAACAGAACACACACGGATCCCCTACCAGATCAAACCCACCCCAACCCCCCATGTTCTAACAGAACACACACGGATCCCCTACCAGATCAAACCCACCCCAACCCCCCATGTTCTAACAGAACACACACGGATCCCCTACCAGATCAAACCCACCCCAATCCCCCATGTTCTAACAGAACACACACGGATCCCCTACCAGATCAAACCCACCCCAACCCCCCATGTTCTAACAGAACACACACGGATCCCCTACCAGATCAAACCCACCCCAATCCCCCATGTTCTAACAGAACACACACGGATCCCCTAGCAGATCAAACCCACCCCAACCCCCCATGCTCCAACTGAACACACACGGATCCCCCATCAGATCAAACCCATCCGAACACGCATCTTTTTGCCATGGCACCGACAAGCAAAGATGAGACCAGGAAGAAAGATCCCACAGTAGAGACAGCCAAATGACTCAGCAGTTCTCCAAGGCCTCCTGCAATGCTTTGTAGAAAGAGAGATGGAGAAACCGAACACGGACAAGTAGCAATGATTTATGACCCACAGTAAACACTGTTTTAAAGCATAATGGAAAGAAACCAATGAGAAACACATGTGTTCCTACTTATGTGACTCATAGATGAAGGTGATGCAGCGTTTTTGCCGTGTGTTCTGGGAAAAGTGGTTATGACCCTTAGTGAGTTCTTGCGTTTGTTCGCCTTAGTGAGAATGAGAAGACATTGAATCCATACATGCTCATCACGATGATCTAAAGCAGAATCATTCTCCATTAGACAAAAGTAACTGACAAAATGACAACATAGCTAAAAGAAAAGTTTCAGAAAACCAATGTTTGTTGTACAGTATTGAGTGATGAGAGAGTGTGTTACATAAATTGTAGGATTTCTATTCGCTGCACACCAAAAGTGTCCCAAAAGGAGCTGGGCCTTGTTTGCTCTATAAGGCAGCCAAGTGGCTGTTACTCAGAAGAATGTTGTGTTTTTTTTTCTCTCTCTCAGCACTCTTGAACAGTAAAGTAAACATTCCTGTTATATGGTTAGCTCAAGGCATCATCAGGGAAATGAATCATCCACGTGAAAATGCACTCTGTGGTGTAATAACGTTGATTCAGCGGTATGTGCACACATTTCCCATTCCCACGATAACTTGTTAGATAATGTATCCCCTAATTCCCCACTCCACCCTAATTGTCTTATTTTCTTCTTCTTTATTGCAGAGCAGAAAAAACAGAAGTATTAAGCGAAGACCTGCTACAGGTACGAGTCAAAAGGAAGTTTGTGTCTGTGTGTGTGTCTGCATGCATGTGTGCTTATAAAGGCCAAATATAGACAGACAGACAGACAGACAGACAGACAGACAGACAGACAGACAGACAGACAGACAGACAGACAGACAGACAGACAGACACTCTATTCAAGCAGCTACGAAAAAACACAGGGCAGGTGCAAAATGCCAGAACAAAAAACAGATACACGATACATGATATATTGTGCGGCAATATGAAAAGTCTGGAGTACATAAAGCTATAAAAGACATAGCATAGAATGGCTGTATTTGTACACTATATATTGTGTTAGATGACAATAAAAATGATAAACATATTGCAAGTGAATATAGATAAATAAAGAATATTTGCATGGTTAACTATACTATACAGGTCGATGGCAGAGAAATACTTAAGTAGCTAAATGTGCGTATGATATAAGTGAGGGTAATAATAGTTTACATAATATAAAGTCTGGTTAAATGAACAGGTAAGTGAATATTTGCATTGTTAAATTAACTGTACAGGTAAGTGAATATTTGCATGGTTACATGAACTGTACAGGTAAATGACAGGAAGAGTTACTTAAATAGCTAAATGTGCATATGATATAATTTAGGGTAATAATAATAATTCAATTAAAATACAGTCCTTAGTGCAGGGTTTAATTACAGATAAATGCACGTATTGCACATTCGATATACTAAAAGCAATGAAAAAAGATACAACTGACAGGATACTAATATGCAGTCCTGAGTGAATGACTATGTAAGTTCAGTCCAAGAATTACTTACAATATTGCACGTGATAGATAGATAGATAGATAGATAGATAGATAGATAGATAGATAGATAGATAGATAGATAGATAGATAGATAGATAGATAGATAGATAGATAGATAGATAGATAGATAGATAGATAGATAGATAGATAGATAGATAGATAGATAGATAGATAGATAGATAGATAGATAGATAGATAGATAGATAGATAGATAGATACTTTATTGATCCCCCGGGGGGGAAATTTCATTGTCAAGCAGCTACAACAAAACACAGGGCAGGTGCAAAATGCCACAACGAAAGTACACAAAAGACAGATACACGGTACATGATACATAGAGCGGCAGTATAAAAAAGTATAGAAATACAAGATATCTGGAGTGCAAAAAAATAAAAGCTGTGGTTGGCTGAATATGTACACTATACATTGGTGGATGTTGGATGGTTAACTATACTATACAGGTCGATGGCAGAGAAATACTTCAGTAGCTAAAAATGCGTATGATATGAGCGAGGGTAATAATAGTTTACTTAATAGACAGACTGGGTAAATGAACAGGTAAGTGAAAATTTTGCATGGTTAAATTAGCTGTACAGTTAAGTATACAGTTATATTTACAGATAAGTGAATACTTGCATGGTTACACAAACTGTACAGGTAAATGACAGGAAGAGATACTTTAATAGCTAAATGTGTGTATGATATAATTTGGGGTAATAATAGTAATTCCCTTAAAATACAGTCCTTAGTGCGCAGGGTTTAATTACAGACAACTGCACGTATTGCACATTCGATATACTAAAAGCAATGAGAAAAGGTGCAATTGACAGGATACTAATATACATTCCTGAGTGAATAAAACCCTATGAGACTCCCAATCACAGCCAGTCACGATACAGTCTGGATTCGAACCAGGTTCTCTGTAGTGACACCTCTAGCACTGAAATGCAGTGTCTTAGACCACTGCGCCACTTGGGAGCCCACAATATGATATGATATAACAACTCTACATGAATATGTATATACAGTCCTGAATGAATGAGTGCTGAATAAATAAGTCCTGAGTGAATGAATGATTACAGACCAGAGTTACTCACGGATGGATGGATGCCTAATTGATAAACTAGGTCCTAACACCCCAACAGTTCCAGGTCTATGTTGCAGACGGCACGGCACCCAGGTGAGGCATTAAAAAAGTATAATAGCCGCCGGCAGGAAGGACCTCCTGTAGCACTCTGGCACACCGTGGTGGTATCAGTCTATGACTGAAAGTGCTCCTCTGCATCATAACCATGGCATGCAGAGGGTGGGTGACATTGTCCATGATGGCCAGCAGTTTGGCCAGGATATGTCAATCCGCCACCTCCTCTAGAGTGTCAAGGCTAATCCCCAGAACAGAGCTAGCCTTCCTGATCAGCTTATTTACCCGAGAAGCATCACTGGCTTTTATGTTGGCGCCCCAGCACACCACTGCAAAAAAGATGGCAATGGCCACCACAGACTGGTAGAAAGTATGCAGTAGTTTACTGCACACGTTGAAGGACCTGAGCCTCCTCAGAAAGTAGAGTCGGCTCTGGCGCTTTTTGTACAGAGCCCCGGTGTTACCAGCCCATTCCAGCCTGTTGTCCACATGGACTCCCAGGAACTTGTATGACCCAACCATTTCCACATCCATCCCCTGTATAGGGACTGCAGTCGGTTGGGCCTTGGTTGTCCTGAAGTCCACCACCATCTCCTTTGTTTTGCTGGTGTTGAGCTGAAGGTGGTTCTGCTCACACCACACCACAAAGTCATTGATTGTGCTCCTGTACTCCTCCTCCTGCCCACCCCTGATGCACCCTACAATTGCAGAGTCATCTGAGAACTTCTGTGGCATGTTTCAGAGTTATATCTGAAGTCTGAGGTGTAGAGGTTAGGGGGACAGTACCGTTCCCTGGGGGGCTCTGTAGCCGCACAAATTGTGGCTGACCGGTCAGATAGTCAGTAACCCAGGAGACTAAGGGTGCTTCCACTTTCATCCTCTTCATCTTCTCACCCAGTAGCAGGGGCTGAATGGTGTTGAAGTCACTGGAGAAGTCAAAAAACATAACCCTCACAGTGCAACCTGCGTTGTCCAGGTGAGAGTAGGCCCTCTGCAGAAGATTTTGCGCTGGTATGCGAACTGCAGGGGGACCAGTGATGTACACACCAGGGATCTGAGGTGAGCGAGGACTAACCTTTCCAGGGTCTTCATGATGTGGGATGTTAGCGCTACAAGTCTGAAGTCATTCAGGACAGTGGAGTGCAACTTCTTGGGCACTGGGACCTGTCTGTAATAGTATATATACAGTGCATTCAGGAAGTATTCAGACCACTTGACCTTTTCCACATTTTGTTACGTTACAGCCTTACTCTAACATGGATTAAATATATTTTTTCCTCATCAATCTACACACAATACCCCATAATGACAAAGCAAAAATAGGTTTTTAGAAAGTTTAGATGGAATAAAAAATGGAAATATTACATTTGCTTCAAGCTTGGCACACCTGTATTTGGGGAGTTTCTCCCATTCTTCTCTGCAGATCCTCTCAAGCTGTCAGGATCGCTATGAAACAGTACCCGAGACGCAGAGCTGTAGTGCGAAGACATTCCTTTATTCTAGCAATAATAAAGGTCATAAAGGTTTCTCTCTGAACATAAATCCTTACACAAGCTCTGTCAGGTTGGATGGGGAGCGTCGCTGCACAGCTATTCTCAGGTCTCTCCAGAGATGTTTGATCAGGTTCAAGTCCGGGCTCTGGCTGGGCCACTCAAGGACATTCAGAGACTTGTCCCGAAGCCACTCCTGCGTTTCCTTGGCTGTGTGCTTAGGGTCGTTGTCCTGTTGGAAGGTGAACCTTTCACCCCAGTCTGAGGTCCTGAGCACTCTGGAGCAGGTGTCATCAAGAATCTCTCTGTACTTTACTCGTTTCACCTTTCACTCGATCCTGACTAGTCTCCCAGTTCCTGCCGCTGAAAAACATCCCCACAGCATGATGCTGCCACAACCATGCTTCACCGTAGGGGATGGTGCCTAGTTTCCTCCAGACGTGACGCTTGGTATTCAGGCCAAAGAGTTGAATCTTGGTTTCATCAGACTATGGTCTGAGAGATCTTTAGGTGCCTTTTGGCAAACTCCAAGTGGGCTATCATGTGCCTTTTACTGAGGAGTGGCTTCCATCTGGACACTCTGCCATAAAGGCCTGATTGTTGGAGTGCTGCAGAGATGGTTGTCCTTCTGGAAGGTTCTCCCATCTCCACAGAGGAACTCTGGAGCTCTGTCAGAGTGACCATCGGGTTCTTGGTCACCTCCCTGACCATGGCCCTTCTCCCCCGATTACTCAGTTTTGCTGGGCGGCCAGCCCTATGAAGAGTCTTGGTGGTTCCAAACTTCTTCCATTTAAGAATGATCGAGGACACTGTATTCTTGGGGACCTTCAATGCTGCAGAAATGTTTTGGTACCCTTCCCCAGATCTGTGCCTCGACACAATCCTGTCTCAGAGCTCTAGGACAATTCCTTCAACTTCATGGCTTGGGTTTTGCTCTGACATGCGTTGTCAACTGTGGGACCTTATATAGACAGGTGTGTGCCTTTCCAAATCATGTCCAATCAATTTAATTTACCGCAGGTGGACCCCAATCATGTTTTTTCAAGGATGATCAATGTAAACAGGATGCACCTGAGCTCAATTTCAAGTCTCATAGTAAAGGGTCTGAATACTTATGTAAATAAGGTATTGCAGTTGATTTTGTTAATTATTTTTTATGTCTAAAAACCTGTTTTCACATGGGGTATTGTGTGTAGATTGATAAGGAAACAAATTAATTTAACACATTTTGGAATAAGGCTGTAATGGAAAAGGGTTCTGAATACTTTCCTAATGCACTGTAGATACCTATTTTCTGAATGTGAAACTCTAACCCTAAAACAGAGTAGGGTTTGTGTGAAATGGGTGTCGAATTACCGAAGGCAAAGTTAATCAACTCCAAAATGGAACCTCTTTAATTAGAGACAAAGGCTGAACTTCCCCTCTGATTTACTGAGGGAGCCAGACTCCAGGCTATTGCAAGATTCTCCACCCTGTTGCAAGATTGTACATGTTAAACGTGTAGTGTATTTGAGGTTTAAAAAGCTTGTAATTTCCACTTTGAATTATTAGACATGATGTTCCCTTACAAAAAATATATAAACTCTTACAAAAATGTACATGAATTATCATCCACATTATAATTCACATTTGCTGTTGCTGTAGCAAACTGTCTCAAATTAAGATCCTACATCTGTATAATACTTTCAGATTAATGATATCGTCAATGGAAGCGACATCGGTTCCACTGGATTGGTTTCTGATGAGTGTAGGGAACACTTAACTATTAAAGAGGAAACTTACTTGATGCACTTATTGCATTCAGATTACCTGTGTGTTTGGGTGTCCGTGTGTATGAAGAGAGATACCCAAATCATTGAGCCCTCTCCTTTTGTCTGTCCATCAGGTGGAGAAGCGGCTGGAGCTGGTCAAACAGGTGTCCCACAGCACCCACAAGAAGCTGACCGCCTGTCTGCAGGGCCAACAGGGGGTGGATGTGGAGAAAAGGTCTGTCAGATCGCCCTCGGTGAGTCTGCGTGTCTGCCTGTATTTTTCCTGTTCCTTCTTGTAATGCTGACATTGAGATGATACATTTCCAGGAGAATGTTACATGTTCTCCTGTTCTATTTCCTGTGTAGAAAAAGCTGCCCCTAACAACTCTAGCACAATGTCTGGTGGAGGGAGCTGCAGTGTTGGGCGACGACTCACTATTGGGGTGAGTACGCACACGCACACACACAGTAATCTCCTTAATTACAGATTGATCATCTGCCACATCTGTCACAGGATGTTTTAAAGAGCGATGATCCATGATCGACAGTAGAGTAAACTGTCAACCATCAGCTCATTTCAATAGCATATGACAAGGTCTTCTTCTGGTTTGAGTTCTGATTGGCTATGCGCTGCTTTCTCTGGCCTCTCATTGGGCGTTTGCAGGAAGATGCTGAAACTGTGTGGCGAGACTCAGGAGAAGATGGCTCAAGAGCTCATCCTGTTTGAGTTCACCATTGAGAGAGACGTGGTGGAACCCCTGTACGAACTAGCAGAGGTACAGTAGACCATAGCAACCATGATCTTTACCACAGTCATCGAGAGTACACCACTTCAAATGTACCACACCTGCAAAGCTATTGCACAAGCTGGAGAACAGAATTATTGTAATTGATAAAATGATGATCAGTTTAACGGGCAGGTGAAGCGCCTCTGATATTGCCTGGTCTGTCTACATCCAATCTCTCACACTACAGAACAAACCAGAGTAAAGAGTTTGTTTTATTGTGATGTGATTTCACTCAGGTGGAAATCCCCAACATCCAGAAACAAAGGAAACATTTAGCAAAACTGGTTCTGGACATGGATTCGGCACGCACAAGGTAAGAGCTGCTCACTGGCACCGCATGAGTCTGTGTGTTTCAAGGTGTCTCTGTGTGTGTGAACATGGTGTGTGATTTCGCTGTGTGTCCAGTCAGGAAGAAACTCAATCCCCTGTGAACGGACCTCGTTACAGCGCTTCACGTGAATGTCATTGTTTGATTGCCCGTACTGTACAGTGAGGATCTAGACATGGCCACATTCTCCACCCCTACTATGGAGAATGAGAGAGAGAGGAAGGCAGACTGAAAGACAGACAGACGTACGAATAGTCAGACACAGACAGACTGGGAAGTCAACAAGTGCACACTTAGGACGTAAGGATAGATTGGGACGCAGCGGTTGTCTATATGTTTGTCTTTGTTTCTCCCTCATTCCATCAGGTTCCACCAGTCCTCCAAATCAGGTATGTCCAGCAATGTGCAGCCAGGGGCCAAGGGCGAGCACCTCAGGGAAGAGATGGAAGAGGCAGCCAATCGAATGGAGATCTGTCGAGTCAGTCTACATCTCCTTTTTCTCCCTCACTTTCTCACGCACCTCAAGATGTTTTCTCTGAAATCGTTGTTTGTTTTCTGAAGTTATGCTTTTGTATTTTTCCAGGATCAATTATCAGCAGACATGTACAATTTTGTGGCCAAAGAAATCGACTATGCAAGCTACTTTCAGGCAGTAAGTACTCTAATCTCTAATCACACTCACTATGTCTTCATTGAGGTACAGCATGGACATACACTAATCTCTCTCCCTCTCTCTCTCTCTCCCTCTCTCTCTCTCTCTCTCTCTGTCTCTCTCTCTCTCTCTCTCTCTCACTATCTCTCTCTCTCTCTCTCTCTCTCTCTCTCTGTCAATGTCTCTCTCTGTCTCTAGTTGATAGAGGTGCAGGCACAGTACCACAGGAAGTCATTAGAGCTCCTCCAGAATATTTTGCCTCAGATTAAAGCCCACCAGGGTGAGTCTGTCTGCCCAGAGCCCAGTGCCCACCCAGCCCTCACTCATTATTACACACATACAGTAATATGGCATCTCTTTCCACCTTCAACTCTGCAGTAGGAGCACTGGTGCACATCTTCTCTATATTCATCAGGGTTGGGGGCAATTCCATTTAAATTCAGTCAGTTTTGAAGATGAATAGAAATTACTTATTTTTTTATGAAGTGAAGACATTTCAATTCATGAATGGAATTTCTATTAACTCCCTGAATTGCTGTAGTTTAAATGGAACTGCACCCAACCCTGATATTCATAGCTACTGTATGCTATTCATTTCCTTTTGACATATCCATCATTATAGGAACCAAGGGCGTATATCAAGTAAGTTAAAGTCAACAGGGGCTGCACAGAGTCTCTAGTCTATATGAGGTAATGTCATGCCTTAGTAATAAACTGATTAACCTGCTGACTGTGTAACCTTGGTACTCTGTGTGTGTGTGTGTGTGTGTGTTGTGGTTGATAGAGACCTGGGTGGAGAAGCCGTGCTATGGGAAACCCTTAGAGGAGCACCTAGCCCTCAGTGGGCGGGACATTGCCTTTCCTATCGAAGCCTGTGTCACCATGCTCCTGGAGTGTGGCATGCAGGAAGAGGTCGGTTGAGTATTCCGCCCTATCACTATGTTTTCCCATTATCAAGTGACAACATACTGATTAGCCTAACTTCCTGTGATCCTGTCCCATTCCAGGGCCTGTTCAGAGTAGCGCCCTCTGCGTCCAAACTGAAGAAGCTCAAGGCGTCTCTAGACTGTGGGGTGATGGACGTACAGGAGTACTCTGTAGACCCTCACGCCATCGCAGGTGAATTGGCAACCCAACCCCCAGTACAGCAGAAACAGTTACAGTAGAGACCCTCCTCCTCTCTGTGTCTGGCAGTGTTTTGTGATGCGTTTCATCTTTTGGCACTGCGGTCTTTAGGCCTAAACAGTAGCTGTAAACCCCTTCCCCCTTTTTCTCCTTCCCCCTCTTTCCCCCTTCTTGCTTTCTTATTTTATCGCTCCCTCTCATTTTCAGCACACACCCTCCCAGTCCTCTCGCATTATCCCTCTTTTTCTCACTCACCCTCCTCTTGTCTCGTCCCCGACAGGTGCTTTGAAATCCTACCTACGGGAACTCCCTGAGCCACTGATGACCTTTGAACTTTACGACGAATGGATTCAAGCTTCCAAGTCAGTATCTGCTTATAATGGTGCCGCCCATAGTTGATGTTTATTCATTGTGTTTGATTCATAAACCACACTGGTGATTTTTTTTGTTCACTTGAAAAGGATGAGATCGTTGTATATGGGGTTTCTCTTTTACACTGAGCTGTTCTTTTGTGGTTCGTCTGGCAGCATTCAAGACCAAGACAAGAGACTCCAAGCCCTCCTCACAGCCTGCGAGAAACTACCCCTGGCCAACGGCAACAACTTCAAGTGAGAATCGCCATCTCTGTTTCGCTCTTTCTCTCTCCTCTGTCCCGCACCCACTTCACTCTGCTCTTTCCTGGACTTGCCTGACCATTCAATTATTTCAGGTTTCCATCACCTTTCACCGTTTCTATCCCTGGCTGCTCTTTTCACATCAGCAGAGGCATTTAACCGAGGAATCATAGCTTTCAAGCAGCCAGAATTGGGTGTTTTGATTTCAAAAAGAGAAGTAGGAGTGGGGGGGTGTAAGAAAGATGAAATAGAAATCAAAAGGCTGACAGACTGCAGTGCATGTCAGTGTCTTTGTTGAATCTCACAAAAAGGCTTATCTTTAGGTTGTCTTCTTTTGTGAAACACCTGTCAAAGCTGTCCTTATCATAGCCCAATTGAAAAGAGCTGCCTGGGGTTCTGTCTGAGCAATCGGTGAACCCGAATCTCTAGGATTCAGAGATTTGTCAGCCAATGCAGTATACAGTACATGAATAATGATGTATAGTTCATAATAGAAATGTATAGTTAATTTTTTATTTGTTTTCTTTCAGGTATTTAATAAAATTCCTCGCCAAGTTGGATGACTACCAGGACGAAAATAAAATGACCCCTGGGAATATTGCAATAGTCTTGGGCCCAAACCTGCTGTGGACAACGCAGGAAGGGTAGGACTTCATCTCTCTCTTCCACACTATTTAGTCACACCATACCTTTTTAAAAGCAATGCCTGGTCATTGATTGCGAATTCAAGAGAAAAATACTCCTTAAAAATTTCCATCTATCTTTAACCTATATATCTCTTCACTTCTATCAGCATTTTAATGGTCAATTCTCTAATATCATGAAAATGCAGAAAACTGTCCAAATCAAATAATACTCATATCTCCAATACACAGTTATCTCTCTCCATCAAATTAAACTAACTCCTTCATATCTCTTCCTCTTGCTCCCTCCAGGAACATTACAGAGATGATGACCACTGTGTCCCTGCAGATCGTAGGCATCATTGAGCCTATCATCCAGCACGCCGACTGGTTCTTCCCTGGAGGTGAGGGAGACACAGTGTCTGTTCAGCCTCTGTCAGGCACAACCGCCTAACTCATCCATTAGGGCTTAGTACTGTTGCTTTAATATCCTTGTATCACCCTCTGTAAGGGAGTACGTGGAGACGAGCATCAGCTCTCACAGACACAGTATGACAGTCAGTCAGGAGACATTATTTACAATTTTAGGAGTCAGTTCTTATAATAAAAAGTAATCGCCTCACTCCTTCCCCTCTCTCAGAGATTGAGTTTAATGTCACAGGAAACTATGGCAGCCCAGTCCACACCAATCACAACGCCAACTACAGCTCCATGCCGTCTCCGGATATGGACCATTCAGATCGCAAGCACAATGATCAGAGCCGACGTCCACTCAGTGTGGCCACCGATAATATGATGCTGGAGTTCTATAAGAAGGATGGGTAAGAAGATCCAACTCTTGTTGCCCCTATCATACCCTATCTTACCCTCCACATCTCTCTTAAATCCTCTCTGAAGTCAACTACCTAACTGCCTGACTTCCCTCCCTGTCCTCGCTGAAAACGATTTTCTGGAACATGAACCATTCCACTGGGCACACACTGGTTGAATCAACATTGTTTCCACGTCTTTTCAATGAAATTACGTTGAACCAACCCGGAATAGCTGTTGAATTGACATCTGTGCCTAAAATCACCTAGAATGTATTGGAATATATTTGAAAATACTCAAATACACAGACATGGGATTTTTCAAATACAAATATTTAAATACTCCCATGCATTTGAATCCAGGTCTGTTTGGTCCTAGGGATATTTGAATTGTATTTGGAAGCAGTTTCAAATAGTATTTATAGGAAATTGTTTTGAAAATACTCTCAAATACTTCAAATAGAAGTAGTTGATTCTGCCAAATACTTTGAAATACTGAAATACACAGAAAATAAGTATTTCAAATACATATACTTGAATAAGCATGTATTTGAACCCAGGTCTGTGCCATAGAAATGGCATAATGTCATCTTACTATGTGAATACGTTTTGGGTAGGGTAGGGTAGGGTAGGGTAGGTAGGTAGGTAGGTAGGGTAGGGAGGCAGGCAGGCAGGCGGGTAGGTAGGTAGGTGGGTGGGTGTCCGTGGTGCTGTAAGCAGTTATTGTGCTGTGCAGAGGATTAGTTTCAAGCCAATCATGTTCTCACTCTCTCTTTTCAAAATGACCTTTCTGTCTTATTGGTCCCTGTTCAGCAGAGCAGATCATCTGAGCCCCTCAGCCCTGGGACCACATAATAAACCCAGCTAATTCAACCTGGCCAGGACTGTATAGGGACCAATCAATAGAGCTCTGCTCTCATTAGAAACACCCACCCCTCCAGACAGAGCAGGATCAGGTCAAGGAGCATTCTGCTCTTTAGTACAAGCTGAGACCAATGAGGAAGTAGCATTTCCAGCTTTGATTCCTTTTTATTTTGTGTCCAAATTCAAGTCCATGAAGGCAGGTTGATACCTCTGTTAATGTCTTCATTCATTCAGAGCCTTTCTCCGAAGCACTATAGGTGATTTGTAATGCCATGTCATTGATTGAAAGAATATCTGAATATTATGTAGCCTTTAACTATCCATAGTTGTACATTGCTCTTGTTATAGTAAACGAGCACATTAACTACTGCTGCAAGTTACTTCCTCTATTTTGGGGTATTTTTACATCCGCGGGGAAATGTTGCCCTAATTAGCTCTGAACTAAGTGATAATTGTCTCACCGGTGGGACATGCTTGGAGCTCTTTTGGGAAGGACCATCTTCACCCCTCAAATCCCTCTTCTCATTACTCTCAGCATGACTTCCATCCTCCACAACCCTCTGCAATACAAGTCTGAAGGCTCGACCTGCTGCTTCTCCATCTTGGATCCAACCCCTGACCAGACTACTCCAGCAGTTGCTTTGATTAAGTGTTGCTGTGAATCAGTTAATCAGTTTCTCATGATCCTTACACTTTATTGTGATGTTTTTGTCCTACCAAGCAGCGTTAGGAAAATTCAAAGGTACTGTACTTACTCTTCCTGCGTGCATCTCCTCTCTGTTCACCCTTGTCTGAACTGCCTGTGGAGATAATGCCTCTCTCTGTCATAATTTATCTGTCAGTATTCCAGTCACAATTATTCTCTCGTCCAAATGACACACTTGTAATCCTATAGTTCAGTGCTCCCTATAGAGTGCTTCTGACAGACAGTGTGCTGCCAAATAACTGTTGTCAAGTTCCTGTGTAAACAATGTTCTCACACTGTGTGGTTTGTTTACTTCAAATCCATTTTTTGCGATGTCTGACATCAGATGTACTCGTCTGATTGCTTGACAAGTACAAACGACAATAACAGGTGCAAACTGTTGTTTGTCACACAGAGACCAAGCATACATACACCCACACTGTGACACTTTCTTACAAAGGTTTCCTTTCCCTAGTGTTTCTACTTCAAATAGTTCAGTAAAGAGTGTGCTGACGATTGTGAGCACTACAGGATGAGGCCCCCTGAGCTTGGCTGACCTCTGACCCCTGACCACTGTCTTTGATTGGCTGTGCGTCTCTGTCCCACTGCAGCATGGGGGTCAGGGTGATGGACACTTCTTGGGTGTCGCGCAGGGGCTCGTCGTCAGCGCGTAAAACCTCCTCCACGCCCCCGGGTGTGCAGCCCCCCCTCCCGCCCTCAGAGGAGGGGGAGGTCTCCCCCTCCCCAACCCTTCCTCCCACTAGCAGTGACCGTGCCAGGTAAGGCTGTCCATATTCCACACTCCTCGCGTCCTGAAACTGACCTCGACACTGCGTCGTTGTACTTTTTCAGTGTGTTGGCGTCTTCTCTTTCCCACGCATCATCTTCATCTTTCTGTGAACCGTATGATGTTGTTTTGGTTGTTGTTGTTGTTGTTGTTGTTGTTGTTGTCCTTTGGTCTGAACTTCAGAGGTTTCTAGAACCCTTTAAGTTATTTTTGTGCTTGGTTGGTTTCATATCCAGGTTGTACAAGAGGGTTGTTTTTTTGTAGAGCGACATAAAAGTATCCTTTTTATTTGTTTTCAGATAGCACTTTTTATCCATTACCCATAAAATTGTGAAAATGTGTACCTCATCTCAAAAGTAACTTGCCAATGCAGCATGCACATGTTTGTCCTTTCCATCCATTCATTAACACTGCTCATGTAAGATTGCAAATAGATTTTTTTATTGTATTTGTCAAGCAGTTTACTAGTTTCATAACCTGAGTGCTGGATATGGCCTGAATGAATGTTTTTAATTAGCTGTTTTCTTTTCTATTTTCTATTTGCGTTCTCCTTAGACCTCTCTCCTCCCCCTCTTAACTCCACTCTGTTCAACTTTGGTTGACTAATCCCTTTCCTGATACAAAAACCTGCACTTGTTCTCCTTCACACTACATGAGCTACAGTGGTTATTGAGTGCTCACAAATATGAGAGAATGGCCCACTGGACTTGCTCACTTTTCATTCCACTACAAAACCGTGACAATATTGGCTTCTCCCTGACTTAGAACAATTCAATTCCCTGTGAAATCATTCAAATGTTTATCATTGCAGCTCCGACGATGCGTCGGACTCCTGTTATGCCTACCCTTCCCCGGAAGAGGAGAGGCCCCCTCCCCCTTACCCTTCTTCCTCCTCCTCCTCTTGCTACCAGCCTCCTCACCATTTCTACCCCCGAGCACCGCAGTGCGCGCGCCCTGTAGCCCCCGGTCCCGAGTCCGTGCCCCCTGGTCCGTCCCCCCCACCTCACCCCCGCTGGTCTCGCTACAGCCCTCCCCCACTGCCCCCCTCTTCGTGCCCCTCTCCCTCCCCCCAGCAGCTTGATATCAACTCTAACCCCAAGCCCTGCTCCCTGCACCTGTCCAAACAGAGCTCCCTGGCCGAAGCTCTGCATGCTCCCCCACCATCAGAAACTAACGTCTCCCCTCTCTACATCAAGCCCCCCCTCGTGCTAACCCGACACGACCCGTCCCTCGGTCCCCATCCCCCTAACCTACCCCTGTCCACACCTCCTCCGTGGGCCGCCTGTGCCTGTAGCCGAGAGAGAGGAGCCAAGCTGACTAGGTAAATACTACGTCTCGTCGCCTGGCCACTCCCAGGGATGGACACAAACTCAGTCTCCGTAACACACACAGGCCTGAGTGGCTCATAATGCCAAGATGAGAGAGGGATATTGAGAAACAAAGGGGAGAGAGAGAGACGGAGCTTCTTCCAAAGTGCCAACATCCTGTTATATACATTTTGTACATTTTCTCACTTTTGTCCTCAATTTCATGTTTCAAAGGGATATAGTACCAAACTCTCCTTATTTTATACAATCCATAACTTTCCATGTTGCCAGGAAATTCTGGAGGATGTTGCTAAGCAACAAAGAATATTAAAAACTCTCAGCGATAGCAGAAGATAGTGGGCGTTAATGAGTCATTTTAAAGTTGCCCAGTTGGCCTTGGATGGTAGTTGGCTAGTTATGTTTCTGAAAATGAATTGGATAAAGAGTGACTAAGTGAAAAATATGGATTGAATGGCATGATTCCTATCCGATCATTGACCTTCATCGGAATGGGGTCTTTTACATCAACAGCTGTAAGGGATGCCTCATTTGCCTAGCTCCACCCTAACTCCAAATCCCTCCATTCCCAATCACCCATCCTCATCTGCTGTCAGTGGGCAAGGGGTTTTGGAGCTGGGAGAGCTGTCACTCCCATCCTATTATAAACGGGTTAGGTTTTGACCTTCAAACTCTCTACCTATTGGCACTTTGTCTGCATAGCGCCACAAAAGGCAACAAAAAAATCTAGTAAGCCCACAGGCTTGGATTTATTTTATTGGCTTACGCTCCTCTGCCATATAGCTAGTAGTAGTGAAAGTTGTCAGTGGTCACTCAGTTTATCTGACATTGAACTACGGGGATTTTCATTTCATGGAAGTCATGACGTGCTGAAATAAGGTCAATATATTGAACCTGATTGGCAATTGTTAGCTACATGGCGAAGATTGAGGCCATCTACCCTCAAACTGACAGGCAGTGAACACACACACACACACACACACACACTGACACACACACACACACACACACACACACACACACACACTGACACACACACACACACACACACACACACTGACACACACACACACACACACACACACACACACACACACACACACACACACACACACACACACACACACACACACACTGACACTCATGCTCACTCTCACACACACATGCACACACGACCTGAAGAAGATGTTATGAAGATGACATTGTTGTTCATATCCCTTTCTCTTCCCCAGTACTCTGAAGAACAAGGAGCTGTCTCCAGTGATTGGACAGAAGGGCTTCCAGGGAACAGCACCCTCTGGTGGGCTGTCACAGCACTCTTCTGAACATAGCCCTCACACCCTGAGAAGAGGTACTGATGGAAGTAGTGTGTGTGTGTGTGTATGTGCATGCGTTCGTGTGTGTGTGTGTGTGTGTGTGTGAGAGAGACCTTGCTGTGCACAAAGCAGCCAGATTGTTTTGTCTTGTCTTGTCACCTCTCAATTAAAATCTGTGTTGCTGCTCTCTCACACTTGGCATTCTGTCTGGTCTCTCCACAGCTAAGAAGCTGGCCCCCATCCCACCTAAACCCTACTCTCAGTCTGGGGGAATGTCGGACCAGTCTACAGGTCAGCCGTCTCCAGTCAGCCTGTCCCCCACCCCTCCTAGTACCCCCTCCCCGTACGGCTTCAGCTACCCCCAGGGCTACGCCACCATCGGCTCCCTGGGACAGGCGCAGACCGCCACCCCCTCCCTCTCCTCCCCTCCCTCGCTAGCCGGCACCCTCACCAAGGCTAGGCCCACTCCCAAGCCTCCCCGTCAGAGGCCCAGCCTACCCCCGCCGCAGCCCCCCAGCACCCCTGGCTCCAGCCCCCAACCTCTGGAGCACGGTGGCGGCCTGCTGGATGGATTGTCTCCTGGAGAGAGCATGTCCACAGGTAAACGCTTAAATGGAGTTTCAACACAGTAGGAGCCCGCCCATACACTCTCTTTTCCGGTAAAGGTGGAATATCTCACTCTCCAGTGTGCCTGCCAGAGTATTAATGTGGTTTCTGCAAATAGAATAATTTTCTGTAGTTTGTTAAACTGCTGATACTTTTAACTCTTTCATCTGTGTAAAACTGTTGGGAACTCACATACAAAAAGGTAAGAAGGTTAAAAGATTCTAATGACTATCTCTTATCTTGTTCGTCCATATTTTTATTTTATTTTTTTGTCAACTCCTATTATTGTCTGCCTACAGCGGTATGAGGCGAGTGGCTCAATATGGGCTAAATGTGAGAGGGCCTTTTAGGGTAAGCAGGAGTTCCAGTACTGTACTAAAGCCTCACCCTCCCACCCCTCCAACCGACCAACCGTCCGCCATCCTGGCTCACTGTGGAGCTGCATGGCTCCAGCTCTCTGTATATCAGAGGAGGCTGATGGGTGGAGCTATAGGAGGATAGGCTCATTGTAATGGCTGTAATGGAATCAATGGAACTGAGTCAAACATGTTGTTTCCATGTGTTTGATGTGTTTGGTACCATTCCATTGATTCCATTCCAGCCATTACAATGAGCCTGTCCTTCGTTAGTTCCTCCCACCAGCCTCCTCTGCTGTATATACAGTATACCTGTATACATGACTTCTCATATGTATATAGCTATATATCTCTGCTGTGTTCAGTCCACCACTAACCCATTTTGTTGGCCTTTGCATGGTGGCTGAGACTGGCGCGATGCATGGCTTGTGGATGTGTCTGAAAGACCGCCCACTGACTCCACTTCACACTTCACATAGAATATTGGCGTAATGTTGCTATCCCAAGAAGCTTTCTCTACTGTTTTCTCCCTGAAGCCATGCCACATCCCACCTCTGTCCTGTCCGGTCCCAGCTGCCCCCTTGCTTACACACTGCACAGTACAGCCCCCCCCCCACCTTCTGCCACGCCCACTGCTGTTCTCTAATTATTCCACTTCCTGTTTCCCAGTCACTGGTTGTTGTCCATTTCAGTGTTACACAATGGATGTCATCATTCTCACATGACCGTGAGATCAAAGACAAAGTAATGACATGGATAGATGTTTGTGGTGACTGCACTGGACACTGTTGGGGAATTGTTTCGTTTCTTCGCATGCAGTTTGCATTACTACAAACCTCCCCAAACCACAATGTCTGCTAGAAAAGTTGGAGTTACATTACTTACTGACCTGCCTCTTATCTGTCAGTAATTCTCTAGAAAATCTGTCAGTAATTCTCTAGAAACACGGATCATTTTTGAGGATGTAAAACAATAGCCTGGGCTTACGCTGACCTCCCTGCTGTGTATAACGCATCATTCAGCATTGACTTAATCATGTCTGGAACAGCCTTTTCTTAGCAACCACTAACAGTTATTTTCTCTGTCTCTCTCTTATTTTCTTCTCTCTTGTCTCTTCTCATCTCACGTCGATCTTTGACTGCCCAGACTCTTTCTGCAACCTGGATATCCCCATCATCAACGTAGAACTGGATGGCATCTTCGATGAGCCCAAGATGGTCCCCTACAGGAACTCAGTGGCGGTGGTCCAGCCGACCCCTAAGGCAGAGTCAGAGGAAGAGTCTGAGAGCACCATACTATGACATCACAAGTTCCCAACCCCAGCCCTACTATTCCAACTTAATCTCCAGGACCCGTTCTCTGACCTTTGACCCAATGGGACTTACACCAGACCTCACCTCCACATATAGAGACCAAGCACCGGGCTCAGCCCTGTAAATCAAAGTCCTACAAAAAATGTAACAGATATGAACACAGAAAATACCTATATCCACATCCAGAGGGTTTCTGACTGACAATGGGGGGATAAACAGATACACAGTAAGGGACATAATTCTAGGTTTTTATGTTGACTAGATTCTGTGGTGCATTCATTTTTAAGGATTTATTTTGAACATTTTGTTTATTTTGATTTGATTTTTGCCTTATTTGAGTCATTTGCAATATTGCCTTTAACTTACAAGACATGAAAACAAGTTGCTTGGTGGAATGGGTTCTCCTCTTGTGACTGCAGTATATCTCTGATTTCCTCTCCCTGTCATCAAGGCTATAGCATTCCTTTTGACAACATCCTAAACCCATTCTTGTACTCCGAGGTCACTGGCATTCTGGCAACACTTTGTTCCGTCCTGGCTGAACGTGTGTGCGCGTTTGTGAATTGTGTGATGTGTTTGGAAATGTGCTGCATCATTGAGTGGAGAGCTATGCCGTAGTCTGTTAGTGAAAATATAATGGTACTGCAAGACCAGTTTGAGCTTGAATTCACAATCACACTCTTCAAAGGGGGTTTAAGATTGGATTTGGCTGTTAGAGGGGAAGTTAAGTCAGGATAATATATTATTGACTATTTAAAATGATGGTTTATACTGTACATTTCAGAGTATGCGATATTAACAGAGATACAGGAGTTATTATATGAGTCATATAATATAAGAATTCAACCATAGGTATACAGATATTCTACTGTATATAGAACGGAATGAACAGGATCATTCTAAAAGGAATGGATTGCTGAGTAGTGAGTATGAGTGGACTTTGCAGGGTGGGACTACAGATGTAGGATCTTAATTTGATCACCCTGTTGCAGGAGAACTTTCCTGCAATGCAGGATATTTATTTCACTTTAAATGTATTTGTGGTATAAAAAAAGCTTCTGAAGTTTCTAATTTCCACTTTGAAATTTCAGACTTGATTTTCCCTTACGAAAAATGTATCAACCCCTACAGAAATGTCCATGAATTATAATCCACATAATAATTCACATTTCCTGCAGGATTATTTTCCTGCTGTAGCAAACTGGCTCAAATTAAGATCCTTCATCTGTATACCTCCTCTCTGTGGTCTCTGTAACCCAGCCTCAGGTGTGTTAATGAGCGCCCTGAGACTTCTCTGGCAAGAGCCTGTCACTGGGGAGCCGGCTCAGCTGTTTGAAGGCAAATATTGGAAACTCTTTTGTGATAGTGAGTGCGTATATGGGTGCAGTTCTGTGCCTGTGTGTGTTTCAGGCACACAAAGGCACACTCAATTTAAAAATAAGAAATGAATGATGAGGAATGTAAAGTATTTCTTATTGTGATGAAAGTATTTACTGTATACCGATGATTACGATGCAGAGGAGTTTGATTGAAATCCACAACACATAAAACCAATGGTCCAATCTGTTTATCCAGTGCTGGGGTTCAAAGGTGAGGCGCCCGCCAATGACCTATACAAACCTATGATCTTTCCTCCTAAGAAACGTTCCATCCATAACACTGATTATTGCCTGGAAGCCACAACAAACGCTGCTCTTTCATGCTCTTACGTTGAAGTGCTACATATTTTATCCATCACAACACAACATTGTAAATACTGAAGCCTCTGTATATGTGTGTATATAAAACAGGGGGAGAGGATGAAATATATATATTAAGATATGAAAAATATAAATATTGACTTAAAGTATTTATATATTGACATGTCTGTGTTGTTCTGGTCCTGACAACAATATTGCCAGATTCATATTTAATGAAATGCAGTAAGCTTTTGCACGGTTATCAGCCGCGAGCTTTATACAGTACCATATAGCACTGACATAGATTCAAGGTTAAATCTGTTTTATAGAATTGTTAGTGCAGAGTCATCAGCCTGGAGCTTAATGATACAACATGTCTGAATGGAAAGTGCTGCATCACTGTGTGTCTCCTCTAGTCGACAGCCTGACCAGTAGAGCTATTATAAGGGATGTATTCGTGATTGTCAATTGGTAAGTAAAAAGGGGACCATCTTTCCTCGAGGCAAAAAACGGTTGAGTCAACCTAGTTATTCCAACCTTACAGCACAGAGTATATTCCCCAGTGTAGAAGACTAATATCCTCATCTGAAAGCACTATAGTTCAACCCAATGCTGAGTACACAGTTCCAAATTGTGAATTTCAAAAGGATAAAAGAAAGTGCAATTACGGTATTTGTGAACAGAGAAACCTCAAGGATGAAGGGGGTCCAAAACTCTTTAAAATGATTTGATGTTTTTTACAGTTTATATTGATGTTTTATTGCTTTTGTCTTTTGTATCATTACCTGCAACAAATACTAACAATGCCATATGATTTGGAAGAATTCGAAAAATTATAATATAGACAAAATTGCATTAACATTTTTGAAAGCTGTTCTTACAATTTGGATGTGTTGAAGTGAATGTTCAGTTCTGTGTCTTTCTGGACTTCTGTCTGTGGTGATAATGTGCTGTTATGTTGCTGTTCTGTAAAAGGTGATGGTTTGTACATATTTATTGAACACACAACTTTATTCACAGCAGAAATCCTGTCTACTAAGGGCAGTTGTTGGTGAGAGAGATTCCTCAGACTATTTCCACTATTATGGTTTTTCGAAGCATGCCTGTTGAGAGTTACTGTAAGAGAAAAGGCCTTTTTGAAATGAATAGGTGGAATGCACTGGTGACTACATGGATTGTTTTCCTCAGGTTGTTTTAAGAAGGGAATTCTGTGTGTTGTGGATGTAATTTTAACAGGGTGGACAGTGGTAGTTTGGGGGTAATGTGAACAGGTTTGGGGGGTTGTGACTAGACATTGTCCCATGTGTGAAAATCAGCAGCATGCTTTTCATCCTCTTTGGTCCTATTTACCTCTGCCTGTCATATTTCTTTTTAAATGTGAAAAGAAAAAAGGGCTTGCAATGCAGGTAGAATTATTCAGTTCTGCCCTACGCTCTGTTTATCAGTCCATAGGTCCTGTATTGCATTTTTGTTGAGCTCCAACTTTCCATCCACTCAATCAACTATTCACTAAGCAGAGTAACATAAATATATGAAGTACTGTACATCTAGAAGCATGGCTTAATAATTGCCAAACTTAATGACTTAATACAACTCGGAGACAATATAGCATCTAACGTCTAGATGTTTTGTCTAATGAGTCAGGAAAGAATGACAGGATGGCTGGCAGTGTATTTCTATTTCTTGTCTGTAAACATTTAGTTATTCTCTGTGGATAGCCTTATATGGGCATAAATCAATCCAATTATCCATCAGATGAAAAAAAACCCTCCTGCTTCATATTAGGCAAAACAAAGATATGCCTTTTTTTGTTGGCCAAACAGACAAACCTGAACAAATGTGGAATAAAACACACCTGGTTTGCCTGTATGAACATTTGTAAGTTATGACACTGTGGTGCATGCAGCTATTGTTTGGTAAGCAAGTTCCTCTTTATGAATCTTTTTGCATAGTTTATGTTCAAGTAATAAATTAACACAAGGGGGCCAAAATAAAATGGAAGGATTGATGCTCCAGAGACATTGTTTTTAGATATAAAGGCCCTATTGCACTATGTCAAATTGCAGTGACATTGGGGACACTGAAATAAAGAGAGGGGACATACTCCCTCCCAGTCACAGAGTGGAACAACTACTGTGGACATGTGCTGTGAGATCAGAAACAATGCTCATCAGAATGTTGAAACTATTAAAAAAGTTTTTTTTTATATATATATATGTGTATTTAATTATGCCTTATTGTAAGTATGGTGTGGGTGTGACAGAAAGAAAAGACAGCCAATACCAGTTCATATTCGGTAAAATATTTATGAAATATTTGCAATATGCAACCAAACCAATCCTGCAGTATTTTAGCACAATAGTATCAAACAATGTATCTTGTTATGTAGTATCCGTTTTTGGAGCAAGGACAATTATTTAGAGTTTAATGTTGCACACAGTCCAGATGAATGGCAGTTCTCAACAACACATAACCAGGGATGAACCCTGAAAACGTATTGAGTAGGAAGCACATTCAAATGTCCAGAAGTCAGAATTCACATCGAAGGTGCTCAGGTGGAGGCCAAGTATGCTCTGTGGAAATAATATTAAACATGTGAATCAGCCTAACTGACAGTGTCCACAAAATGAATCCCTATATCTAAGCCTACATGCAAAGGCCTTTGTCAAGGACAAGAACACGAGACAAAGACCAGGAATAAGATTCAAATGCACAGCATAACCTCAGAATCCCTGGCTTACACAGCAATATACTGTGCCGGAATCAAAATGTCTTTCATTCAGAGAGATTCAATCCATTCAAAGTCATGCAGGCCCAATTTGAGATGATGCATGCAATGTTATTCTCTGGGGTCAAACCACGTGCATTGGTTTGATGTGACATGCTGACAGACCCATACCTTTGACCTTTTGGCCAAACACTAAACTGTAGTTAGCTGACCGCTTCCAAACACGTGCCCTTTAAACAATCACAGAACATACAGTATGTGGCAATGTTCAAAGTTATCAGTTAACATGAACTATATAACAATCTGAAAACCATTGATTTTCACTGACAATTTGTTCAATTCATTAATGTGCTGGAACTTCAACTCACTTCTCAAATTGACTGAACTGAAATGGAGTTAACCCCAACCCTATTGTTGAGTGAGTAAAGTCCTGCTCACCAGAGTCCATGAGGATGTGAAGAGGGGTGTGGTAGACCTGCAGGTACTGCTGGGGGCTCAGAAGGTCTCCTCTGGACAGGAGCTGGACCAGGACATCCTGGGGGACTATCATCTCTGGTACCTCATCCAGAACAGAACCCAGGGGCAACTTTGACCCCTGTATAAATACAGAGAGAGATGATAGAGGCACCAAAAATAATGGTGTGTTAGAAATGAGAGATTCCACTTATCTAGTAGTAGGTGGACGATTTATCGGTGGATCTTCCTTGAAATGAGCCTAGGATTTGATGTGTCTGTAGTCTAACCGATGCTGATTATGAAACACCTTGGTGGCTTTGAGGAGGTGATTCCCCAGCTTGAGCAGCATAGACAGGGCGGTGCTGACCAGTGTCTCTGTGTCCTCCTCCTCCACCTCTGGCCCATCTCTACTCAGCGCCCCGCCCACCCTGGCCTGCACATTGAGCACCTTGTAGCTCCACTGCTGGAACAGCCTGCTGGGAAGGTCATGTGACATCACCAGGACCCTGGGCGCCTCGATCAGGACACTGCGTGACGATGATAGGGACCATGACAACATCAAGACAGCATGTCAAACAGTGTTTATGGCTGGGTTTTAGTTAAGCTATATTGACTTTGGTTGAAATGCACATGCTTGACCATCTGAACAGACAGACAGACAGACAGACAGACAGACACAGACAGACAGACAGACAGACAGACAGACAGACAGACAGACAGACAGACAGACAGACAGACAGACAGACAGACAGACAGACAGACAGACAGACAGACAGACAGACAGACAGACAGACAGACAGACAGACAGACAGACAGACAGACAGATAGATAGATAGATAGATAGATAGATAGATAGATAGATAGATAGATACTTTATTGATCCCCAAGGGGAAATTTCTTCTTCAACTTAGTTGCAGAAGAGATAAAACTATGATATATTGATTCAAATCTGCATGAAGTAAGATACTCTACCAGTGTGGCTGTTCCTGCATGTCTCTCAGATCCTGCAGCAGAGACACAAGAACCTCGCTGGAGGACTAGCAGAGAAACAAAGAGCATGGTCATTCATGAAAATACCATGCCATTATGCTAATCAATGGAAAGACGGGCAATGGAGGTTTTACTCGTATTAATGTAATTGGGTGAGTCTAGTGTCACTGCATTGACAGGGATTTTTACAGATTTGTATATATGATATGTGTTTCATTAATAGGTGTTACTGGTTAATCTTGATTACCTCAATGGCATGAAGCATGCAGGTTGGGTACACCAAAAGCAGGCCTGTGATAGCGTCACCTTGGTAATACCTCTGCAAGCGCAGGTTCAGCTCTTCATAGTGTACTGTATAACCAAAGGAGAAAGAAAGTATGGTTACTTGCATAACTCCGGTTCTCTGATAACAGAGTGAGGTATCTCACTACTGGAGTATTTGTAGAGGACGTATGTCCCAAAATCATAGACTCATGAACACATTATAAATCATTTTGAACATTGATTTTGATTTGACCTATCAGCTATAAACAAAACCATGCTCAGGAGAAGAAAGAGAAACCTGAGTCAATGTACAGGAAGGACCTCCATCAGTGAAATAGTGATACCTTGTAATCCACCCTGGAATGCATAATAACTCTTAAATGTGTTCTACAGTAATGTTTGGCTGACCTCCCAGGTCTTTCCTATCTGCGAGTTGCTGGGGGAGGCTGGCGACGACTATCAACCGGTGTAACAGGAACTTCTGGAGAGACAGAGAAGAAGGGTATTAAGCTATCTGATGAGTGAGAGAACAGGTATCAAGAATAGACAAATAGCAGTAGGCCTATTGGCCCTAATTCAAGACTTAAGGCTACAAGCCTACCTAACTCTGGATGTGGTGGGTTTGGTTGGGATAGTTCTAAGTATAAAAATCTGTTGCTCTTCGAACGTGTGTGTATGTTAATTTGTCTTGACTGAATAAATAAACAATGCATAAAAAAAATAGATATAATTATAATGAAAACAAACCATCGTCCCACTGACCAATCACACAAACAATCAAAGACATATGCAGTCCTTCTTGCCGGTGGCTATTAGACTATTTAATTCCTCACCTGGGTGCCGTGACGTCGGCAACATAGACCTGTTGGGGTGTTAGGACCTAGTTTAACAATTAGACATCCATCCATCCGTGAGTAACTCTGTAATCACTCATTCACTCAGGACTTATTCATTCAGCACTCATTCATTCAGGACTGTATATACATATTCACATACAGTTGTTATATCATATCACGTGCAATATTGTAAGTAATTCTTGGACTGAACTTACGTAGTCATTCACTCAGGACTGTATATTAGTATCCTGTCAGTAGTATCTTTTTGCATTGCATATAGTATATCAAATGTACAATACGTGCATATATCTGTAATTAAACCCTGCACTAAGGACTGTATTTTAAGGGAATTATTATTATTACCCTAAATTATATAATAGGCACATTTAGGTATTTAAGTATCTCTTCCTGTCATTTACCTGTACAGTTAATTTAATTTAACCATGCAAATATTCAATTACCTGTACATGTAATTTATTTAACCATGCAAATATTCAAATATTAATTTACCTGTATATTAAGTAAACTATTATTACCCTCATTTATATCATACGCACATTTAGCTATTTAAGTATCTTTTTCTGCCATCGACCTGTGTAGTTAACCATGCAAATATTTTTTATTTATATCAACTTGCAATAATTTTCACCTAACACTCTATAACAATGTATAGTGTACATATTCATTCACTCATACTATGCAATGCCTTTCTATAGCTTTTTGCACTCCAGACTTCCTGTATTTTTATACTTTTTCATACTGCCGCACTATGTATCATGTATCGTGTATCTGTATTTTGTGTATTTCGTTTTGGCATATCTATCTATCTATCTATCTATCTATCTATCTATCTATCTATCTATCTATCTATCTATCTATCTATCTATCTATCTATCTATCTATCTATCTATCTATCTATCTATCTATCTATCTATCTATCTATCTATCTATAAGCGAGCGCTTATGCCGCTTATACCTGGAGCCGGCCCTGCCATAAACACCTATCCTTCCAGGACACTCTTTATACAGTACAAGTTTTTCAAATCATATAGTTTAGACTGCAGTACATTGCAAACAAATTTGACTCTTAGATAAGTAAAGCATTGAACTTGATACTTGAATATTTTTCCTATAGCCCTGCTAGACAATAAACTACACAAACCATCTCCTCTTGAGGATTCAAAAGCCTTCTTTGCTCCATATGGCAGTGAAACAAGTTAGTCCCAACATATTTTTCCTTCTGTAGTTCAAGACTTAGTAGCTGGCTGGATGCCTCCATTTCTTCTCTCTCTCTCTCTCTCTCTCTCTCTCTCTCTCTCTCTCTCTCTCTCTCTCTCTCTCTCTCTCTCTCTCTCTGTCTGTCTGTCTGTCTGTCTGTCTGTCTGTCTGTCTGTCTGTCTGTCTGTCTGTCTGTCTGTCTGTCTGTCTGTCTGTCTGTCTGTCTGTCTGTCTGTCTCTCTCTCTCTCTCTCTCTCTCTCTCTCTCTCTCCCTCTCTCTCTCAGTGAAGTACTGACTGGGGCTACAGCAGCAGCAGCAGAGAGCCCTCCCTTTGTGTTTACCACTTGCATGGTATAGCCTGGAGATCTACTGTTCCCCCTAGTGCAATAAAGCCAAGCCTTCTGCTCTCAGCTTCAGTACGCAAGACTGCAAACAGATCCTCTGATAAAAGACCCAGCCCTATTTGTAAGGGGATGTTGGTACATAGTAGAATGAGGAAGAAGGCAGGTCCTCCTCGGCAACATACACACCAGACACCCCACCCACCGCTCCTACAGTACACTCCACGGCACTAAGCGCCTATGCTTGGGTACCTTATTTATTATTTGGATTGCCAGTTGAAGAGGATAAGTCTCTATGACAACTAAACATTCTCCTCTTGTTGTAGAAGGTCTCATTTGAATATGAAAGAGGGACACATAACCAGGCCACACTATAAACACCACAGTGGCAGTTTCACAACACAGTGTAAAGGGAGTATTTCAGGTTTGCTTGTTTAGAAATTACTTGCATTGTTATTGAATGCACACATATATCATATCACACAGATATCTAATAATAAACACATGTTCACACCACTCAATCTATAGGCCTTGGGCTATGGATAACAACTGTGGTGTTATGAGTAGGCATGGAGATCACCCATTTCATGCACTGAGAAGCTTATTTTTCTAGCACTGCAGCACAAAGTGCCAGCACAAACCTTTCTAACGGCCATGTGGGACTCTTCCAGCTTTGCAAGCAGCGACATTCTGTCTTCAAGGGCTGAGTTCCAGACTTTGTGCGACCTGGAAGCCATGACTGACAATGGATGTTTGGACGTGTTACTAAGCAACGAGTGTGGGGACTGGGAAGAGGGAAGAGGGGGGAGGAAGGAAAATAGGCACTTTATGCACCTGCGTGTGAGCTGGGTTCAAGACAGGTGACTTGCTTCTAGTAAAGCCTTTAATAAAGACGTAAAAATAAAGTCTATAATAAATAGCGTGTCCAGTTAATAAGTTAGCTAAATGTTTCCCCCCAGAATGTTATTCAAGAACAGAGTATGACTAGATCACCCCCAAAAATCAACAAATTCATTCACCACTCAACAACAATATGATCCTGGCTCGAGCAAATGTTTTTTGTACATTCTCAGTCAAATACTGTAAGCATTATTATTGTAAACACGTATAATTGAAAACGTACATTGCAGCTTTTAACCACCAGATGATGCTAAAACAAAGGGCCACCTATTTTGATGCGCTTGCTCTGCTCATCACGTGCGTGTCTTGCCCTTGTGTAGGCTGCGCGTGAGCCTCAGCGTACCGACAGCGTCAACAATTTCCTCCAAGCACAAAACCACCAAGAGGGACCGAAAACCATCAAAAGGGGCGAGACATCAAATGGAAATGTTCAGGTACGTCGCAAAATGTATGTATCAAATTGTGTATAACGTTGCCACAATGTATCATTGTCTTTATTTTAGCAAGATGCATGAAAATACAATTCCTTCGAATTGATTGGGGGTAGCTAGCTACCGTTAGCTAGCTAGCTAGCCAAGCGACGCCCGGTGTACCCGCGCTGAGCGGCCACCCAGGTTTGACAGCTGACAGTTTGGTTTTGACAGTTAATTTATCCGTATCTTGTAACTAATGACAGCAGTGGTGCACGAGCTACATTATTTGCGATAGATAGATAGATAGATAGATAGATAGATAGATAGATAGATAGATAGATAGATAGATAGATAGATAGTTTATAATCTCTTTAGTTTGAGGGGCCAGGCTTAAAAACTGAAGACCCTCAAGCAAGGATGACATTCACTGAAACTTGGGTAGAAATACTAAATCTGGTAGTAGCTAAGTTTGCTAGCTACGTTACAACAACATATTTGATTGATAACGTTATTCACCATATAGCCATTTTGTGATATCATTTTTGCCAATGAGGAGAATTTCTCCTTTCCCCTTTAAATAATGCAGTGTAATGAAAATCTTATAAGGCAATGCGTGCAGGGTTGCCAGGTAAAGTTCACATTTCCAGAGCAATTGGAACTCCAAGACCTTAAAACTCGCAGTAAGAGTGGAAATAGCGCTCGCCAGTTTGTAGTCCAAAAAACCGGAAATGAGTGACCTCTGGTTTGTTCAGCCATCCCTTTGGGAAAAATGTTGGAATAAACTCCGAAAATAAGGGCTGAGGTTAACATAGGCTTAAAATAATTTATACGTTTTGTTCTATAATAGCAGTCAGTTAACATGACCATTATGAATCCTTTGTGCTTTTTTTATTACATAAATTCACAAAAAGTGGCGTTAGTTGATGAAGATTATCTCATAGAACAAAACGTATAAGATCTCCTAAACCTTTTTAGAAGGCTAATCGGTTAGAGACTAGCCAGGTAACATGGCATGAATCATAAATTTACCCCCAAAATTATATTGTGCAAGGTGGGCTATCATAGCTAGCCAGCTAGTCAAAAAAACACAGCAAGTTCAGCTATCATTGATTCATATTTTGTTAGCTATTGACGTTAGCAGAACAGCTTGATACGGTACAGGATTTTACTATGGATTGTTGATTTCACTATGGACCATGGGAGCATAATTTGATAAGTCTCTGTTAACAATCCTACATGTCTGTAGCTAACAGACACATAGCTACACTCTTAGAAGTAAAGGTGCTATCTATAACCTAAAAGGGTTATTTGTCTGTCCCCATAGGAGAACCCTTTGAAGAACTCTTTGGTTCCAGGCATAACCTTTTTGAGGTCCGTGTAGAACCCTTTTCACAGAGGGTTCTACATGGAACCCAAAATAGTTCTGCCAGGAACCAAAAAGGGTTCTTCAAAGGGTTCTCCTACGGGGACAGACGAATAACCCTTTTTTTCTAAGAGTGTAGCGTTTCTCTGGGCGATAATAGTAAAGGCCAAATTCAATATTTTATCAAGTTTTTTTTATTTATTTAACCTTTATTTAACTAGGCAAGTCAGTTAAGAACAAATTCTTATTTACAATGACGGCCTAGGAACAGTGGGTTAACTGCCTTGTTCAGGGGCAGAACGACAGATTCTTACCTTGTCAGCTCGGGATTCGATCCAGCAACCTTTCGGTTACGGGACCAACGCTCTAACCACTCGGCTACCTAATTGTAAAATGTATATTTTTTTATACCTAAAGCGGTCCTAAAATTCTAAATCAAATAGCTAAATGATGCATAGTATGACCATCTTGAAACAATTCCATACCTCAGTTTAGACCTTTAAGAATTAAAACATTACAGTAGTTTTGACATGGCCATCGGATCGTACTTTGTTAGCCAGCATGCTAGCTAAATGCAAACAAGGTTAGTAAGCTAACTGCATGGTAATACCCACAATAATAAAGTTACTTTTGCAGGCAGATCGTGTACACTATGCATAAAATGGTATTCAATATGGTTTGCAGTGAGGGACTTCAGATGTGCCAAACCTAGGAGAGGCTAGCTAGCTAGCTGGGCTAAAAACAACTGGCTAAAAAAAAAAAAGTATTCATTCAATGCAAGCTAGCTATATACAGTACCAGTAAAAAGTTTGGACATACGTACTCATTCCAGGGTTTTTCTTTATTTTTTACTATTTTCTAAATTGTAGAATAATAATCGTGAAGACATCAAAACTATGAAATAACACATGGAATCATGTAGTAACCAAAAAAGTATTTAGATTCTTCAAAGTAGCCACCCTTTGCCTTGATGACAGCTTTGCACACTCTCGGCATTCTTTCAATCAGCTTAACCTGGAATGCTTTTCCAACAGTCTTGAAGGAGTTCCCACATATGCTGAGCACTTGTTGGTTGCTTTTCCTTCACTCTGCGGACCAATTCATCCCAAACCATCTCAATTGGGTTGAGGTCGGGTGGTTGTGGAGGCCAGGTCATCTGATGCAGCACTCCATCACTCTCCTTCTTGGTCAAATAGCCCTTACACAGCCTCAAGGTGTGTTGGGTCATTGACCAGTTGAAAAACAAATGATAGTCCCACTAAGCGCAAACTAGATGAGATGGCGTATCTCTGCAGATTGCTGTGGTAGCCATGCTGGTTGTGTGCCTTGAATTCTAAATAAATCATAGACCATGTCACCAGAAAAGCACCCCCACATCATCATACCTCCACCTCCATGCTTCACGGTGGGAACCACACATCCGGATATCATCCGTTCACCTACTCTGCGTCTCACAAAGCCACGGTGGTTGGAACCAAAAATCTCAAATTTTGACTCGTCAGACCAAAGGACAGATTTCCACCGGTCTAATGTCCATTGCTCGTGTTTCTTGGTCCAAGCAAGTCTCTTCTTATTATTGGTGTCCTTTCTTATTGATGTAACTTGAACTCTGTGAAGCATTTATTCGGGCTGCAATTTCTGAGGCGGTTAACTCTAATGAACTTATCATCTGCAGCAGAGTTATCTTTGGGTCTTCCATTGCTGTGGCGGTCCTCATGAGAGCCAGTTTCATCATAGCGCTTGATGGTTTTTGCAACTGCACTTGAAGAAACTTTCTAAGTTCTTGAGATTTTCCTGATTGACTGACCTTCATGTCTTAAATTAATGATGGACTGTTGTTTCTCTTTGCTTATTTGAGCTGTTCTTGCCATAATATGGACTTGGTATTTTACCAAATAGGTCTTTCTTCTGTACACCACCCCTACCTTGTCACAACACAACTGATTGGCTCAAACGCATTAAGAAGGAAAGAAATTCCACAAATTAACTTAATTAACTTAACAAGGCACACCTGTTAATTGAAATGCGTTCCAGGTGACTACCTCATGAAGCTGGTTGTCAAGCATGTGCAAAGCTGTCATCAAGGCAAAGGGTGGCTACTTTGAAGATTCTCAAATATAACATATATTTTGATCTGGTTACTACATGATTCCATACAGTATGTGTTATTTCATAGTGTTAATGTCTTCACTATTATTCTACAATGTAGAAAGTAGTACAAATAAAGAAAACCCTTGAAAGAGTAGGTGTGTCCAAACTTTTGACTGATCGGAAAGTATTCAGACCCCTTGACTTTTTCCACATTTTGTTACTTTACAGCCTTTTTCTAAAATGTATTAAAACATTTTTTTTGCCCTCATCGAACTACACACAATACCCCATAATGACAAAGCAAAAACTGTTTTTTTTTTAAATATTTGCAAATGTATTAAATTAAAAACTGATATCACATTTACATACGTATTCAGACCCTTTACTCAGTAATTTGTTGAAGCACCTTTGGCAGCGATTACAGCTTCGAGTCTTCTAGAGTATGGTGCTACATGCTTGGCACACCTGTATTTGGGGAGTTTCTCCAATTCTTCTCTGCAAATCCTCTCAAATGCTGTCAGGTTAGATGGGGGGCGTCGCTGCACAGCTAATTCCAGGTTTCTCCGGAGATGTTTGATCTTGTTCAAGTCCAGGCTATGGCTGGGCCACTCAAGGACATTCAGAGACTTGTGGGGTCATTGTCCTGTTAGGGTCATTGTCCTGTTGGAAGGTGAACCTTTACCCCAGTCTGAGGCCCTGAGCACTCTGGAGCAGGTTTCATCAAGGATCTCTCTGTACTTTGCTCCGTTCATCTTTCCCTCAATCCTGACTAGTCACCCAGTCCCTGCCGCTGAAAAACATCCCCACCTCATGATGCTGCCACCACCATGCATGGTGCCAGGTTTCCTCCATACGTGGATGATCAATGGAAACAGGATGCACCTGAAATAAGTTTAGAGTCTCAGCAAAGTGTCTGAATACTTATTTACATAAGGTATTTCAGTTTTTTATATTTAATAAATTTGCTAACATTTCTAAGAACCTGTTTTCGCTTTGTTATTATGGTGTATTGTGTGTAGATTGAGGAAAAACTTTTATTTAATCAATTTTAGAATTTGTGGAAGAGGGATGGGGTCTGAATACTTTCCGTGTGTGTGTGTGTGTGTGTGTGTGTGTGTGTGTGTGTGTGTGTAGGGTTGCACATTTTGGGGAATATTCAGAGGTGGAAACATTCCGTGGGAATATATGGGAATTAACGGAAATATATGCAAATTAATATTAATACCATTTAAATGTAGATTGTTTTTGCTTTGGATATATTTACCATATCATATGGAGACAAACCTTTTACCTTATAATAAGTATACATGATTGCAAATGATTAAATCCTTCCAATAGAAATAATAAAAAATTGTTACGAATTGAACTTTAATTAAATGAGTTGACTCTTCACATGGGATGATTTCACTGAACAACAAAAGAAAGAGAATATTGAATGATCCCCAATGATCCATCGCATCTCCCAAAAATGTTTGAACATATACAGTATCTGTAAAATGATAGTCTAGAAACTTCCTCTCAGACTTCCATGTCTTCTCCCAGGACCTCCTCAATGTCCACCTCTTGAACATCAGACTCTGAGGCCTCATCTTCACTGTCACTTTCCAACCTGGTTGAGGATGGCTTGTTGTCAGGCTCAAAAAGCCTAAAATTTGCCTGGAAGTCCACCAGTTTTTCACCCTTGTATTGGTCAGCCTGTTGCGTGCTTTGGTGTGTGTGTTCCCAAACAAGGACCAGTTGCGCTCTGAAGCGGCTGATGTTGGTGGGATTTGGAGGATGATGGAGGCAACAGGGGAAAGGGCCTCAGATCCACAAAGTCCCTTCCACCAGGTGGCTGATGAGATATGTTGGCATGACTGCCATATTGCATCTCCATCCCAAAGCCCTTGCTTGGAAGTGTACTTCGCCAGACTGCCAAGAACCTTGCCCTCATTCAGGCCAAGATGGCGAGACATGATAGTGATGACACCATAGGCCTTGTTGATGTATCTCTCCCAAAATACATCATCCAGGAGGATCCTCTTGATGGGGCTGTCCATATCGGCAGACTGTAATATGGCCATTTCTTGGAGAGACTCCTTCCCCTCCAGGAGACTGTCAAACATGATGACCACACCACCCCAACGGGTGTTGCTGGGCAGCTTCAATGTAGTGCTCTTATTCTTCTCCCTTTGCTTGGTGAGGTAGATTGCTGCTATAACTTGATGACCCTTCACATACCTAACCATTTTCTTGGCTCTCTTGTAGAGTGTATCCATTGTTTTCAGTGCCATGATGTCCTTGAGGAGCAGATTCAATGCATGAGCAGCACAGCCAATGGGTGTGACGTGAGGGTAGGACTCCTCCACTTTAGACCAAGCAGCCTTCATGTTCGCAGCATTGTCTGTCACCAGTGCAAATACCTTCTGTGGTCCAAGGTCATTGACTGCCTTCAGCTCATCTGCAATGTAGAGACCGGTGTGTCTGTTGTCCCTTGTGTCTGTGCTCTTGTAGAATACTGGTTGAGGGGTGGAGATGATGTAGTTAATTATTCCTTGCAAAGATGATTGCAATACAGTCTGCTTTCTCTATGATTTGCTTGACCTTCGCTTGAACTCTGTTGAACTCTGCATCCAGCAAATTAGTAGATAAAGCATGTCTGGTTGGAGGTGTATGCTGGCCGAAGAACATTCAGAAATCTCTTCCAATACACATTGCCTGTGAGCATCAGAGGTGAACCAGTTGCACACACTGCTCGAGCAAGACATTCATCAGCATTTCTCTGACTACATTCCTCTATTGAGTAAAAAAAACTTCTTCCAGGAGGACCATGAGCTGTTGCTATCGATAAGGTGTCTGATTCATCATTTTCACCTCAAATAGAAGTAGAGGGACTTTTGTCAGGTTGCTTGTTGTGAGAGCTGAGGGAACATTATGCCAGATGTTTCTGCATCTTTGTTGCATTCTTCACATATGATTTCGCACAGTATTTGCAAATACTGTTCCCTACAGATAGTGGCAGTGGCATTTTCCTGTAAAGATGAGTACACACACACACACACACCTTAGCCAAACACCTTAAACTCAAGTTTTTCACAATTCCTGACATTTAATCCTAATAAAAATTCCCTGTCTCAGGTCAGTTAGGATCACCACTTTATTTTAAGAATGTGAAATATCAGAATAATAGCAGAGAGAATTATTGATTTATTTCAGCTTTTATTTCTTTCATCACATTCCCAGTGGGTCAATTAGTATTTGGTAGCATTGCCTTTAAATTGTTTAACTTGGGTCAAACGTTTCGGGTAGCCGATGAGACAAATCCAGTGCAAACAAACTGGTATCTCGAGTTTAAACTGACATATTTTGTTGGGGATTTTTAAAAATGTTTATTATGCACTGGTGTGTCCATCGACGGAACCCAGATAGACTTTGCTCGCTGAATGAACACAGAAAACATGTGCAAGTGGGTATTTGACTGGACTATACAGGCTTATTCAATGTTAGCTAACTACTTCATTGTGGACATCGTTCATTTAGCTTTTAGTTTATTCAGAATTTTGATCAAAAAGCCATGAGTGAAGTAACCATTTCCATGACATTGCATCAATATGGCTGTGGCCACATCTCTCTAAGCTTGAGCTTGGGGCTCAAAAAACGTCTAATACAGTATATTAATGTTCTAAAAGCATCTTCTTAACACCATGTTCAACAAGGTTACCTAACATTGGCATGTAAAACAATGTTGTAGGTTGATTTGAGCGTTTCAGTTCCACTTTAATACTAGAATGAGTAGTGACCTTCAAGTAAATCACAGCACAAGCTAGACTACATGGCAAATTGGCAATCCACTGCAGTATTCTGTTCATCCCTGTTGTTTTACTGCCTCTCTCAAGACTCAGTCAGGCTCAGTCCGTTGTGGCCATAAAAGGTATTTTGTCAGTACATTTGATGTAACTTGATGCCAGAGCAGAGGTCAGTCAGTCAGCAACATTTGTTCCCAAGGTTTCTAGCAATGCCACTAACTGTACTGCACAACAGAAGTATTGTTCATCTCTGTCTATTTAGCTAGGCTACCTCTCTCTCTTTTCTTGAGTGGTAGGCTATGGGCAATTCCACGGTAACAGACTTTTTTCACTTTAAAATGTATGCCAAACAAAAATGATTGATTTAAAAAGTTGAACAAACGGTACAACTCTATGCACAATGACTACTTTGAACAGTTTACACAGTAAAAAAAAAAAAATACAAATAAACATTTACTGGAAGAACGGAAATACAGTAAAATCTCCATACTTTTTATTCTGTAACCAAACTTTGTATCTGCACAGTTCATCCTGTAAATGTGTTTTAGTAATATTTTTTGTGGAAATTGTTAAAAGTAGCCCATGTGCATAGAGTTCTATGGTTTGTCAGTATTAGTGACTGTCTCACAGATCACGTAGCCATTTGCTTTGTCTCATGTTCTAAACTAAAGGGATCTGATGGAATTATAAAAAACATATTTAAAAAAAAAAGTTTTATTTGCCTTAAAAAAATAAAGTATTGACTGAGCTCGTACCTTTAAATCCCAACATTTGCTATGTCAAAGTTATTTGCCCAGATACTCTCAACTTCCTTTGCAGATATGTAATATGACACACACACACACACACACACACACACACACAAAACGTGAAACTCTATTTTGCATCAATTGTCAATGATTGTCAACACACTGGCCAATGTGCTAGAAATTCCTCTATGTTGCTGAGAGATACAGTGCCTTCAGAAAGTATTGACACCCCCTGACTTTTTCAGCCTGAATTTAAAATGGATTAAATTCACTGGCCTACACACATTACCCCATAAGAGATGAATTCCCCTTTCAGCAGGACAATAACCTAAAACACAAGGCCAAATCTACATTGGAGTTGCTTACCATGAAGACAGTGAATGTTCCTGAGTGGGCGAGTTAGTTTTAATTTAAATCTACTTGAAAATCTATGGCACAACCTGGAAATGGTTGTCTAGCAATGATCAACAACCAATTTGACAGAGCTTGAAGAATTTTTAAAAGAATATTGGGCAAATGTTGTACAATCCAGGTGTGCAAAGCTCTTAGAGACTTACCCAGGAAAAACTCACAGCTGTAATCACTGCCAAAGGGTTTCTACAAAGGATTGAATCAGTAGTGTAAATACTTACACTACTTTTCAAAACTTTGGGGTCACTTAGAAATGTCCTTGTTTTTGAAAGAAAAGTAAAAAAAAAAGGTGTCCATTTTTAAAATAACATCAAATTGATCAGAAATAAAGTGTAGATATTGTTAATGTTGTAAATGACTATTGTAGCTGGAAACGGCAGATTTTTGTATGGAATATCTACAGTTGAAGTCATAAGTTTACATACACTTAGGTTGAAGTCATTAAAACTCATTTTTTCAACCACTCCACAGATTTCATGTTAACAAACAATAGTTTTGTTAGGACATCTACTTTGTGCATGACACAAGTAATTCTTCCAACAATTGTTTACAAACAGATTATTTCACTTATAATTCACTATCACAATTCCAGTGGGTCAGAAGTTTACATACACTAAGTTGACTGTGCCTTAAAACAGCTTGGAAAATTCCAGAAAATGATGTCATGGCTTTAGAAGCTTCTGATAGGCCAATTGACATAATTTGAGTCAATTGGAGGTGTACCTGTGGATATATTTCAAGGCCTACCTTCAAACTCGACACCATGGGAAAATCTAAAGAAATGAGCCAAGACCTCAGAAAGTAAATTGTGGACCTCCACAAGTCTGGTTCATCCTTGGGAGCAATTTCCAAACGCCTGAAGGTACCACGTTCATCTGTACAAACAATAGTATGCAAGTATAAACACCATGGGACCACGCAGCCATCATACCGCTCAGGAAGGAGACACATTCCGTCTCCTAGAAATGAACGTACTTTGGTGCGAAAAGTGCAAATCAATCCCAGAACAACAGCAAAGGACCTTGTGAAGATGCTGGAGGAAACAGGTACAAAAGTATCTATATCCACAGTAAAACCAGTCCTATATCGACATAACCTGAAAGGCCTCTCGGCAAGGAAAAAGCCACTGCTCCAAAACCGCCATAAAAAAGCCAGACTATGGTTTGCAACTGCACATGGGGACAAAGATCATACTTTTTGGAGAAATGTCCTCTAGTCTGATTAAAACAAAAATAGAACTGTTTGGCCATAATGACCATTGTTATGTTTGGAGGAAAAAGGGGGAGGCTTGCACGTGGAAGAACACCATCCCAACCGTGAAGCATGGGGGTGGCAGCATCATGTTTTGGGGGTGCCTTGCTGCAGGAGGGACTGGTGCACTTCACAAAATAGATGGCATCATGAGGAAGGAAAATTGTGGATATATTGAAGCAACATCTCAAGACATCAGTCAGGAAGTTAAAGCTTGGTAACGAATGGGTCTTCCAAATGGATAATGACCCCAGGCATACTTCCAACGTTGTGGCAAAATGGCTTAAGGACAACAAAGTCAAGGTATTGGAGTGGCCATCACAAAGCCCTGACCTCAATCCTATAGAAAATTTGTGGGCAGAACTACAAAAGCGTGTGCGAGCAAGGAGGCCTTCAAACCTGACTCAGTTACACCAGTTCTGTCAGCAGGAATGGGCCAAAATTCACCCAACTTATTGTGGGATTTAAAGACAATGCTACCAAATACTAATTGAGTGTATGTAAACTTCTGACCCACTGGGAATGTGATGAAAGAAATAAAAGCTGAAATAAATCATTCTCTCTACTATTATTCTGACATTTCACATTCTTAAAATAAAGTGGTGATCCTAACTGACCTAAGACAGAGTTTAAATGTATTTGTATTAGGCGTACAGAGGCCCGTTATCAGCAACCATCACTCCTGTGTTCCAATGGCACGTTGTGTTAGCTAATCCAAGTTTAGCATTTTAAAAGACTAATTGATCATTAGAAAACCCTTTTGCAATTATGTTAGCACAGCTGAAAACTGTTGTGCTGATTTTAAAGAAGCAATAAAACTGGCCTTCTTTAGACTAGTTGAGTATCTGGAGCATCAGCATTTCGATTACAAGCTCAAAATGGCCAAAACTAAATAACTTTCTTCTGAAACTCATCAGTCTATTATTTTTCTGAGAAATGAAGGCCATTCCATGCTAGAATATGCCAGGAAACTGAAGATCTCGTACAATGCTGTGTACTACTCCCTTCACAGAACAGTGCAAACTGTCTATTACCAGAATAGAAAGAGGAGTGCGAGGTCCCGGTGCACAACTGAGCTGTCTGTCTTGTGAGGGGATAGATCAAGGCTAGATAAAGCTTGCATCCCTGGGATCTCAACACTTATTGGACGAGGGAAGTTGAAGAGTCAGGCAAGACTGCAGTAGAGAGGTTCTATGACTTTGGCACACTGCATAATAAATGATGACAAGAGTTGAAATTGCTGAGTTGAACATCACAGAGAGAGAGAGACCCCATTACGCATAAACACACTATGGCACTCGACTACAACTGTACAGAAAAAGCTTGAGAGGATGCTGTAAAGGTATTGATTTTAAAGGACAGAGCAGGGTACTGCAGGTCATTCTGTCAGAGCAGTGTGAAAAATGTCCTCCATGTCACTGATGGATGCTCTGTGTACTCTACTCTGGTCCTTGTCTATTTCCTTTTGGGAAAAATATCTAATGTATCATATTTGCTCTGGTGGTTGTTCATCTACATGAAGATGATGTATTGCCACTCAACCTTTGTGACCCAACAGTGCTACTGATAAATATGGTTGTTTTACCATGTACAGTTGTGTAATAGAACTTGTTTGTTGATTTTTCAGATCTACATGTATGCCATGGACACTGATATGATTCCAAAATTCTCCTCGAAAGACGAGGAGATTAACTTCTGGAAGGCTCTTTCCCTCAAGTACAAGAAAAAGTAAGATATGCACAAGTCATGCATTAATGCTATCTCTATGGTCGTCATCAGGTTTAACGTTTACTTCAACTCACCAGGAACTCAGCTGTGTTAAAGAATGATGTTGTGTACGGGGGATCCGAGTAACACTACCTGTACTTTAAAATCATGAATACATCTGAAAGGAAATTCCCCAGCCAGACTTGTTACATGGACCTCAAATAGCTTTAACCATTCTGTCATTTTAAAGAGCTGTAATGAATGATAGATCCAGTTTCACCTGTGAAAGTCCTTTATGTAAGACCTCGTTACAACGCTTCCAAAGGCACAGATCTGGTTTCACAATAAAAACAAAAGCCCTAGTATGTTTCTCTATTTTAATATAATCTACTGAATGGGATTATGTAATAGGGATGTTAGATTTGTGTTATCTTTTCTCATCTGTGAGAGACTGGCAGTGGGCGACAGACGTGACTCTGCTCCCTGTAAAGGAATTAGCTCTGGTCTATTTCTCTCAATGAACATCCTCATCACACAGCATAGGCCTACTGCTGTTTGAAACAAAAGACTGCTGATAAGATCACAGTGGACCACAGACACACCCAGCACGAGGGGAAACTACAACCAGTTATATAAGGGGAATTTCCATGTTAAAAGGACCCATAAGCACCATGTGACGTTTATAGGAGCATGCCAAATTGGTTGTTAAATGAAAGCTAAAAGTCTTCTTTTTAAAAACATAAATAATTAATGCATATACTTTTTTCAACCATTTTCCATCCTACAAATTAGGAATAAGCAAAGGCTTTGATTTCTGGTCAAACGGATGAAAAAGTGGGTCTTGGACAACATCTATCAGAAAATGTCTTAAAAGGTATTAATAAGCACAATAATGTTGAAGTAAAGACCCCTCACAACTAATACCAACACTTACATTTAGTTTTGAAGAAATGATTTGCCTTCTGTAAGTTTAAGAAACATTGTCTTGTAGGTTTTTGGAAACTGAATTACATCTTTAAGATATTTTCTTAAGTTCACAGAAGTAACAAGTAAAGGTAGACCTATCAATTAGTTATAGTGTATTTTAATGATATCAAGTTTGTTTATGAATTATAAAGTGATCAATAGGCTACAATGGTAAATGGTAGTCACCTACCTTTTATGTTCCTATTTAGGATACATAACCATGAAGAGAATGATATTCGTGTCCATAATTATCCATTTCTCTATACTACAGGTCAGGGACCCATGATGTAGGCCTAATTCCGTTACTCTAATTCCGTTACTGGATGTAAATCCACTTCACTTAATGTAGTTCATTAATGTAGTTAATCTTTCAAGTCAAGGTGTCATGTCATAGCTGACACCCCATTCTATCTGCAGACATCTTTAAATCTTAATTCAGAGCAGATATTTAACTTGTTAAAATTAGTCCATGAGCATAGAGTTGTATGATTTGTTAAACTTTGTTTTTTTGTTTGGTAACATTTTGAAGTGAAAAATCGGAGTCTCTGGCTAATTCTGTTAGGCTCTCTGGACATTTACACCCAAGGGGATTCAAATCCACTTCCTTTTATATTGCTCGATAAATGTGTTTCAGAGGAATTTGGTAATGAAGCAGTTGTACAATATTCTTCCTTAGTATCAACAATAGATTATTTTGCTTGAGGATTCCCCCAAACACTGTTGCAAAAAAATGTTTGGTAGTAAAGTGAGGAGGATGGTCGGGTTCCCTGACAGCTCAGGGATATCCGATAGGGACATCTGCCTCAAGTGGTTCAAAGGCCACGAGGGTGCTGCTGTGTTTGGAATAAACAACAGATGGAGGAAGTGGGCTTTCCCCTTCAAAACACCACTGCCCCCAGGGTTGCAACACAGGACACCCCATAGCAGGACAGTGAGTGCTGTTTGATGGCTTTCCTGGCTCCAGGCCCCCCTTCCACCCTGTCCCGCCAGTCACATGCCTGTAGCGTGCCATGCCGATGGCCCCCGGACATGGACATTTTTAGAGCAGCTTTGTGTATATCCAAGGCTGTAGCGGGCGCCAGACCCTTACTTACATATCCACACTCAACCCCCCACCCTGTAACGCTATGTAACAGTACAAATCCTGTGTGAGCTTTGTTAACCCAATGTGTCCCACCGTAACGCCAGCACTTTTTGAATTAATGGGGGCTGAGCTAGAGTGCGGTTTGTGAGACAAGGGCAGATTTCGAAGGGGCCCAGGGCCAGGTCTTTTTACAAAAACATCTGTAGAGTTTGAATGGTTTGAGCTACACTAACCATGCTCTGCCCTGGTAACATACCCACAGTAAACAACCCAACCTCCTGGTTATTTATCTACTGGTGCTCTGGGTAATGGACAGACAGTCTGTTGCCATATGGAGAGGACAGGGTGGACCAGTGACTAGATGTGTTAGTAAACATTGAGGGGAAGTTCATTGATTAGCTGGATCATGTGAGTTCAGTGAGTAAAAGTAAAGATACCTTAATAGAAAATGACTCAAGTGAAAGTCACCCAGAAAAATACTACTTGAGTAAAAGTCAAAAAGTATTTGGCTTTAAATATACTTAAGTATCAAAGGTAAATGTAAATTCAAAAGTAAAAATATAAACCATTTCACATTTATTATATTAAGCAAACCAGACGGCACGATTTTCTTTTTTTTCTTTTTACAGGATAGCTAGGGCACACTCCTACACTCAGACATAATTTACAAACAAAGCATTTGTGTTTAGTGAGTCTGCCAGATAAGAGGCAGTAGGGATGACCAGAGATGAATTGGACCATTTTCCTGTCCTGCTAAGCATTCGAAATGTAACAAGTACTTTTGGGTGTCAGGGAAAATGTATGGAGTAAAAAGTACATTATTTTCTTTAGGAATATAGTGAAGTAAAAGTAAAAGTAGTCAAAAATATAAACAGTAAAGTACAGGAAAAAGAAAATACGTAAGTAGTACTTTTAAAGTATTTTTACACCACTGAGTGTAACCGAATCAGAATCACGTTTATTGTCCTAAAATCTTGGCACAGCTCACACATGCATACATAAAACAAATATGAAAACACAGAAGAAACAAACAGTCAGGCATAAATCCTGTGTGGGCTTTGTTAACCCAATGAGTCCCACCGTTACACCGTTTTGGGCTTCTAACCCTTTTTAAACATTGTGTTTGAGTTACAGACTTCTGGGTTGTACTATTGGGCTTTGTTAAAGGGATAATCCACCCCAAACCTATAATCCCTATGATTAACAGTGTTAAATGACACTAATATGTGAAAACAATATTTTTTGTAAACAAATGTTTCATTTTGTCATTATAACAAGGTTGGTAGAAACGTGAAAATTGTTATTGCAGCTTAAGTCTACTACAAAACCCAAAATGCACTGCTTTCTCCCTCTGGGCTGGCTAGCTAGGTAGAGAGCTAACTAGAAAACATAGCTACACACAATAATACTGACCTCAATATCAGAATCTGAAGTAGCTAGCTAGCTAAACAAACTGCACTATCAATTTAGGAATCTTACTCACCAAGTTCAACTTGCAGTTCGTCTATAAACGTCGTCTCTGCCCAGAGCGAGAGCAGAGTAATGTTGCTTTCCCACAAAAATACTTTTGAGGAGATAGGAAAACTCCATTAGAATCGTATTAACGCCCATTGTGTATGTTGCCCATAAGTCATCAATGGGCCGTGTGGTGCATTTTGGGTGATTCTGGGACAGGGAGAGCTCTCCTTAAAGAAGTGAATGGGAGTCAATTGGGCGCTATCTCAAAAACCGAACATTAGCATGAATTTCATCAACAAGAAGTACAACATTGCAAATATTTTCCAAAATGTGAGAACTTGTTCTCTGTAATATCATATAGCTTTGGAATCGTGACATTACGTAGTTTCGAGGTAAATGGGCAGATTTCTCGACTCATGGGAAGGGATTGTGTGACAATTAGCTTAGTTTATTCCAAACGCAGCAGCAGCAGCAGCCTTGTGGCCTTTGAACTGCTTGAGGCGGATGTCCCTATCGTATATCCCTGACCTGTCAGGGAAACCGACCATCCTCCTCACTTTACTAACAAATATTATTTTGCTACAGTGTTTGGGGGAATCCTAAAACGGGGGCTGAGCTAGAGTGGGGTTTGTGAGACAAGCGTGGATCCCGAAGTAGCCCGGGGCCCGGTCTTTTTACAAAATGTCTGAATGGTTTGAGCTACACTCTAATTAAAAGCCATCTGTGAAAAGCTTAGACTCAATGCTCAATGACGCTCAACAAGCTACACAAGAGTCGATAGAAGGTAATGGGTTCTTCTACATAGAAGATCATAGGAAATCCCAGGACGTGCACTGAGTGTACATAGACTCTACAAGGTGTCAAGTGTTCCACAGGGATGCTTGCCCATGTTGACTCCAATGCTTCCCACAGTTTTGTCAAGTTGGCTGGTAGTGGTGTACTGGACTGTCAGTTGACTAACTGTAGCCCGTCGTGTCAGCCTCTTTTGTCCTCTTTCATCAATGACCTGTTTTCGACCACTGGCCTACCGTTGGCTGGATGCCCTTTGGGTGATGGACCATTCTTGAAACTGTTGTGAAAAACCCAGCAGCATTGCAGTTATTGACACACTGAAACCGTTGAGCCTGGAACCAACTACCATACCCCATTCAAAGCCACTTAAATATTTTGTCTGGCCCATTCATCCTCTGAATAGCATACATACACAATCCATGTCTCAATTGTCTCAAGGCTTAAAAATCCTTCTTTAACCTCTCTCCTCCCCTTCTACACTGATTTGAAGTGGATTTAACTGGTGCTACCAAATACTAATTGAGTGTATGTAAACTTCTGACCCACTGGGAATGTGATGAAAGAAAAAAAAGCTGAAAAATCATTATCTCTACTATTATTCTATTAGATTTCACATTCTTAAAATAAAGTGGTGATCCTAACTGACCTAAGACATGTAAACATCCGACTTCAAATGTACAAAAGTATGTGGACACACCTTCAAATGAGTGGATTCAGATTTCCGCCACACCTACTGCTGACAGGTGTATACAATTCAGCACACAGTCATGCAATCTCCATAGACAAACATTGGCAGAATGGCCTTACTGAAAAGCTCAGAGACTTTCAACGTGGCAACGTCATAGGATGCCACCTTTCCAACAAGTCACTTCGTCAAATTTCTGCCCTGCTAGAGCTGCCCCGATCAATTGTAAGTGTTGTTATTGTAGGGTGGAAACGTCTAGGAGCAACAACGGCTCAGTCGCGAAGTGGTAGGCCACACAAGCTCACAGAATGGGACCGTCGAGTGCTGAAGTGCGAAGCGTGTATAAATCGTCTGTCCTCTGTTGCAACACTCACTACAGAGTTCCAAACTGCCTCTGGAAGCAACGTCAGCACAATAACTGTTCGTTGGGTGCTTAATGAAATGGGTTTCCATTGCCGAGCAGCCGCACACAAGCCTAAGATCTCCATGTGCAATGCCAAGTGTTAGCTGGCGTGTTGTATGTTTTTAGATGAACAAAGAAGGTCAAGGATAATATACCATTCCTCACGTTAAGTTGCAACATGATTGTGTGATTTTTATTTGTAACTCTTAGATACACTCTTTTGTCCTTTAATTTCAAAGTAAATACCAATGGACTGTAAAATAACAATGCTGTAATGGTTTACTAACCATGTCCTCTACGGTTGTGTCTGCCGAGTCAGTTGGCAGGAGGCTCAGGAGGAGCTGCTGGAGTTCCAGGAGGGCAGCAGAGAGCTGGAGGCAGAGCTGGAAACTCAGCTGGGCCAGGCCGAGCACCGCATGAGAGACCTGCACTTTGAGAACAGCAGGCTCAAGAACGAGGTGGACTCACTCAAGGTACCAAGATGGACACAATGCACTAGAAGGACTGAATATATATATATATATATATATATATATATATATATATATATATATATATGTGTGGCATTTACAAATCTGAAACCCTGTGAATTTGAGTTCCCTGTCAATTTGAATATTACAACCATGACTTGGCAAGAAAATGCTGAAAAAGTATAATGCTCTTCTTTTGACAACTTATGAAACACGCCATATCCTTGACATAATCAAATCAAATTGTATTGGTCACATACACGTGCTTAGCAGATGTTATTGCGGGTGTAGTGAAATGCTTGTGCTTCTAGCTCCTACAGTGCAGTAATATCTAACAAGTAGTATCTAAATAAATTATTGATGACTATTTGAAGCTTATATCACCATGGCTTGTCCTTTAGTGCTTTCTCCAGAGAAGAGGCAAGTGATTGTAGCATGGATCTGTGAGTATCCCAGCGTACAGGATATTAATGAAATATCAGGCATGGTCAACAGTAAAGGAAAGGGTTCTTAGTCAGAAATTCATGTGTAATATAAATGAGAAATATATTTCATATCAGTCAGGCAGACAAGGAACTCTTTCCCATTTTTGCTCTGATCACTACTACGGGGAAACGGCCTATCAACAATATCATATTTAGAGTTAGCAATGTAGCTAATTTGTTTTGAGTTCCCTCTTCCTCAGGTGGTAAATTATGTAACACATTGCCTAGGCTAATAAAAAACATGCGGGAAAATTAATAAAGAAATCAATAATATGTGATTATTCTGGGTCCTATTTTGACACGTTGTACATCGGAATATGCATCATGCATGCCCTGAACATGTTAGATGAAATAGCTAACTTCTTTCATGTCTTGGCACTTGAAAAAGTCAGTCTAGAGCCCTCCCGCTTAGCTACCTTGCCTCAAAGTATATCCATTTGATACCTGATTCACTTAATGAGGGAATTATTTTATTAGACTTTTTGGTTGTAGGCTAATGTTATAGCGGATCAAGGAAGCTACTGTGTGTGTAGACTTTTATTCCAGCCCCACTCGTCAGATTCTACAAATCAACTGCTCAACATGACCTTGTTAAGGACCTTGTTAAGCGGACTCAGGTGTGCTTGAGCAGTGCTGGATCAAAAGCCTGCACACCCAACTCTCCAGATGGAGGGTTGACCACGTGTTTTATACAGTAACAGTGCTGTATATTTTTTCACAGTGGTATCAAAATGGAAGCCAAAATTGTGAACACTTTGTGATCTAGCTAATGATTAGCCCATTGGGGTAGCCTAAACAAATGCAGATGACAACTCCATGCTTTAGCCATCCATAGCCTAGACACTAGACTACTACATCTGTTAGGCTACAGCAGAAAGCATTGCTAAAGTAGCACACCAGCCTGATAACATGAGCCATGTAGGCTATTGCCTTTGGTGAAAGAGCCAGCCATAAAAATACTGCTTTTTGCCAACATGGGCTCATTTCTGGAGGGGAATATTAGCAGTTGTGGAACCTGCAGATACCCTGTGTTTACCTCTGCCGTTTGTGCATTTGCATAATTCTGATTGGTCGAATCAATATATAAAAAAATTGTTATCTTAAAAAAAAGTCATGATATTCGAATAGGGTTAATTTAAATAATTTTAATTGCCAATCCCTAATTCTCATACAAATGCATCAGCATGTTAATTCTCGCTCCATAATTAGCGCTGGGATAAGGCGTGGCTCTTTTTACCATGTTCACATTACGACTCCAGCCATGCGAGTCAGTGAGTCACCTCACCGATGACGGTGAGATATGTTAAGAATGTAATCTGTTCTGCTTTTTTACGACTGTCTGCTGGTTATTCCAGACAGTAAAAAAAAAAACATCTATTGCTTTCATGCCTTTGTTTATGGAAAATACTCTTAGAAATGCAGTCATGTTGTACAGTATGCACTACATTTAGACTGCCTTGTTTAACTTGTTATGAGATACTACGTGACGTAGACTAGAATGTGTTTTGATGTCCATGTAGTTAATGTAAAATGTCATTTCAGGACAAAGCAGGGCTTGTCTGGTTGAGGTTAGTGGTTAATTGATTCAGACGTGATGTATACAGAAGATATAGGTCAGACAGGCAGGCAGACCACTCCCATCTATTGAGCTGAGCACCAGAGAGCTGGAGGAGACATGGGTCGCATCATCATCCCATAGCCTGAGAACGCTGGAGCACAACTGAGTGCTCTGAAAAATAGATGACAGAATGTAGGTTAACGCGGTGGTTGCCTCCACTTGGGTGCGTGCGACTGTGTAGTGTTAGGAAAATGTTTTAGTAAGTAAGTAAAACAGCCTTTCTTGGAAGCTTTAACGTCCTTTACCCATTTTAAAATGGTTGCAAGTTAACAAGTAACAACACCCCCCCCCCCCACCCCCTTCTTCTCTTCTCTCTCCTCATCTCTCCATCCCCCCTTCAGGAGAAACTGGAGCAGCAGTATGCCCAAAGCTACAAGCAGATCAACATGCTGGAGGACGACCTGGGACAGACCCGGGGCATCAAGGAGCAGCTCCACAAATACGTCCGGGAGCTGGAGCAGTCCAACGACGACCTGGAAAGAGCCAAGAGGTCAGCAAAGAGACCAGACCACTACACAGTATCTAACAGACACATACTGGATACAGCATTAGAAGACGAGCTGTAGAAGTCATCATTTGATATTTACTGTGTACTTCAGGGTTATGTTCATTTCGGAGGAAAAGGGCAATATCTAACAGTAGTACTAATCTAAAAGAAGCAAAGATAGCCATCCTCTGACCATCTTTCAGAACACAAACCCTTACATTAACCCCATGCAGAGAGGTGCTGATCAATGATGGAGGCTTGTTGCGCGTTTCCTAGTTAATTACCCACTGTGCTCTTCATTGGTTAGTAATCAGACAGATGGCAAATCTCCATTTAAATTAAAACACTTTCCCAATTGGGTCTGATTTGCTGTACATTGAATTTAATTGGATTCAGATCAGCACTGTCACACATCGCCTGAGCTGTTGATTACTTGGAGGAATCGGGACATTCGTTTGTCGCTAAACATACATTTTCTAGTAAAAAGCATGAGCTGACGCACACCTAACATTTTTTTGTAGAGGTGCTGACTAACGCAGAGTAAACTGTATAAAAAGAAAGTCTCACACTACAGTGCCTTCAGAAAGTATTCATACCCCTTTTGTTGTGTAACAGCCTAAATAAAATAAATTATTAAATACGTTTTTCTCACCCATCTACATAATACCCCATAATGACATAGTGAAAACATTGTCATTGGCAAACATATCCATAACATTATGCAGCCACCACCATGCTTGAAAATATGAAGAGTGGTACTCAGTGATGTATTGTGTTGGATTTGCCACAAACATAACGCTTTCCTGTCCTACTCATTCATTACTGCTGCAGTGCTTCTTGTAGCGCTACGTGGAAATAGGAAGAACGCGCATTTTATGGATTATAAAAGTGTTGAATGCTGAGTAAGAATTTAAACATGAACTCACTCATACAAACAGCAGCTCTTTGCTGTATTCGTTGACAGTGTCTCTCTAGTCATGGTTTTAAACGTTTTGAAATCTCACAGTATCAACTTTGCTGTAGCTTTCTTTTATGCCTGCAACGTTATTGCAGACACAGTAATCTGAGCCATCTGATTGGCCAGCGGTGGCCTATAGTGCACCTGATTTTCTCTTCGGGCCCGCAGGGAAGGCAGAGTTTGTACCTTCAGACACATGAAATGGTTCAAAATGGCAACAGTTCTCCTATCAGGCACGCAGGGCAGCTGAATCGGGTGTACCTACCGCCAACACCCCGAGACGAATATAAGAAATGGGAACACAAGGAGCCTTTTGTTCTAATTAAGTTATTCCCCCTTATTTCCTTCTGCAGGGCTACGATTGTGTCCCTGGAGGACTTTGAGCAGCGTCTGAACCAGGCCATCGAGAGGAATGCCTTCCTGGAGAGCGAGCTTGATGAGAAAGAGTCCCTCCTGGTCTCAGTGCAGAGATTAAAGGACGAGGCCAGAGGTGCTCATTGATCCGTTTTCACTCAAACCCCTGCCTTTCACTCAAACTGTGCTCTGTGAAATAAATAGAACTCATGTTCTTACAGCCGCAAATTATTGTTGGGAGAGGCTATAACTGGTCTGATTTAGAGTTAAAAATTATGTTGGTCTGCTTGTCTGTCAGACCTGCGGCAGGAGCTCGCCGTCCAAGAGCGAAATACGGACGTGACCAGGATGTCGGCGCCTGCTTCGCCTACCCAGGAGGACGACGTCAAGATGGATTCCTCTGTCCAGGCCTCACTGTCTCTCCCCGCCACACCGCTTGCCAATAATCTGGACAACGCCTTCAACAACCCCAAAGGTACCCATTTGCTCTGACCCCAACTCTTCAATATGTCCACTAACCTTTTTTTTTATGTGCAGTATACTGTATGTTTAATTTATTAACCTTTATTTAACTAGGCAAGTCCGTTAAGAACAAATTCTTATTTAAATGACGGCCTACCTACAGGGTCAGCCATAGTAGTACGGCGCCCCTGGAGCAAATTAGGGTTAAGTGCCTAGCTCAAGGACACATCAACAGTTTTTTCACATTGTCGGCTCGGGATTCGATCCTTTCGGTTACTGGCCCAACGCTCTGACCACTAGGCTACCTGCCGCCCTGACTGTATGAATGTATTTTCCTGTATTTATCCCCCCAGATTTATCCAACGGCCTTGGTAACTCACTGACTCCCTCTGCCAGAATATCAGCCCTCAACATCGTAGGTGACCTGCTTCGGAAAGTTGGGGTGAGGATTATTTTTCCCATTTGCACACAACACTATTCACTGTATGCCCTTGTACACTGAGACTGTGGGTGTTTGTCAATATGCATACTACCATGCTTCAAGTGCATTCTCCGAGGACGTTCTCTTGACTACGTTCTTGTGAGGACGAGAGTGTGGAGAACGCATAAAACATTCAGTTTTAAAGAAGCACTTGGACTCCCCCTACTGTATTACCTCACGCTGCATCTCCCTATTCACTGAACCTTCTTCCAGCCAGGACAATGGCAACAATAGAGAGGGAACAAGATATACACAAAGCAAACGTTTTAAAGGATTGTTGTAGTCTAGCTAGCCAAAATTACCTAAACCTAATGCTATGCAAGGTACAGTAAATGTCAATTCTTCATGGGTAGCTAGCTAACAATTATTTGTGGCTAGACAGTTAGCCCTATTGACTTACTATGGACTTAACCATTCACTGAACCTTCCTTCTTCTAGCCAAGACAACAGCAATAGAGACTAAACAATATATACACAAAGCAAACGTTTTACTTCATAACTATCAGCTAGTTATATGTGAATCGTAATAATGTAGCTAACCAGATAGTATAACAGGCAAAAATGACCTAAAACAAATATTATCCATGGTAGATGTAAATTATTTGTGGGTAGCTAGCTAACAATTCTTTGTGGCTATCTGGCTAGTTAACAGTAGTAGCTAGCCAGTTAGCTCTATTGACTTAATATGGGCTTGTGACCTACGCACACTATAGTGGGTATTGTAGGCAGGTAATCATGCCAAAATTAACATAGCATGTATTTATTAACAGATCAAGATAAAATATTGTAGTCACGCAACATATGAGATGTGAATAGGCAACATTTCATTCCGAATTCGGTTGTATTTTCTCTCGCTTCAGCTCAAATAATGTCCGCCATTGATTTCGAGAAATACTCCAACCCTCCTTTGCTCCAATTTGCATGCTCGGAGCACGGTGGTATGCATTTTGAGAAACAACACTTATACCATATTTGCATCTCTTGCTAATAGTGGAAGGCCTCTTATCTTTCTGCATTCTCTATGTCTGTATCAGGCTCTGGAGTCTAAGCTGGCAGCCTGCAGGAACTTTGCTAAGGACCAGAAAGCCAGAAAGTCTTACGCCATCACGGAAAACGGGAACGTAATCAATGGCAACACAGCCAAGTTCTCCCATACACTCCACATGACGTCGTCGTACTATGACAAAACGTAAGTCGAAGCCCGCTTCAACTTCACCCTCAGTGACACACACATTACTCATTGGTGATGAACAGCAAGTTAAAGCTACGGAAAGGACAACATTATTGTTAAGCAGTCAATCACTCCTAAGACGTCTAGTTTTAACAGTTAGATTTCTTAACATTATTCAATTTGACAGTATAAATGTGTATATGAAATATTTGTTTAGTGTTGGGAGTCTATGGAGGTGTGTTGATGATGATTTTGGAGGAGTTATGGATGTTGATGTGGTCTCTCAGACCCTTGTGTTTTTCCCCAGCAGGAGAGAGAGGGTCATATTCCCTGCATTACTTCTGGGTAATGATCTTCCTCCTCCGATGATGATGATGATGTGTGGGGCAGTTAGTCAGTCACCTGCATGCTGTTTGATTAACAAGCCTCCCTCCCTTTCCCATCTAGTGCTGGGGTAGACTCACTCACTGTGGGGCTAGATAACTGCTTTGGGTAGTGGTACATTCCCCTGCTTCTTTCTTAACACTATGCTGATACATCCCCGTGTCATTAATATGTCTGTCTGTTTGCTGGTGTGAGTTGGTATCTTTCAATGTAGAGTCATTCAATTTGTATCAATAGTCATATTTGGGGTGGGGGGTTGATTCTCAGTGATGTTTAATGACCCAGTTGAAAGCATGTAGTGCAATGGAAGGGTTGGTTATGGTACAGTTCTTTTGATTTTGTTTGTCAATTAACTACAAACTACTGCATGTGAACAAGGCACCACTGTTTTGCAGCTGATTCTAAAGTGCAAAGTCAAAAGTAACCTTTCACTGTTCTTATGTAGCCGGTGCTGTCCTTCTGTTGTTCCTTGTTGAGGTTGTATTTCAAGGTATAAATACTACTAGGTGTCCCATATAGAAGTGGTGTGACTGTGTGGCGAGGTTGTAGTGTCATGGCGTTGTGTTTCTGCTGTGTGAAGAACTATTGATATGAGGTTTGCTGAGCATGACATGGTTACAAGGGCACAGTTTGGTTTTCACCGCAGGGAGGAGTGGATTATAAATATAGTTCTTTACAAGAGAGAACACACTACCACCACTGTGCCTTACTATCCTAGCTTGCTAAATAGGATATAAGTTTGAAGTGGAGTATATGCTAAAATATAATAATTTAATTTGTTTTCTATGGTCCTAACTATACTGAAAAAATATATAAACGCAACAATTTTACTGAGTTACAGTTCATATAAGGAAATCTGTCAATTTAAATAAATAAATTAGGCCCTAATCTATGGATTTCACATGACTGGGCAGGGGCGCAGCCATGGGTGGGCCTGGGAGGGCATAGGCCCGCCCACTTTGTTTTCCCAACAAAAGGTATTTATTACAGACAGAAATACTCCTCAGTTTCATCGGCTGTCCGGGTGGCTGGTCTCAGACAATCCTGCAGGTGAAGAAGCCGGATGTGGAGGTCCTGGGCTGGCGTGGTTACATGTGGTCTCTGGTTGTGAGGCCGGTTGGCCTTACTGGCAAATTCTCTAAAACGGTGGCTTTTGGTAGAGAAATTAACATTTAAAAACAGCTCTGGTGGACATTCCTGCAGTCAGCATGCAAATTGCACCGGGATACAGGGATATAAACAAATTTGTGCACAACATTTTAGGGAAAGCTTTTTGTGCTTATGGAAAATTTCTAGGATCTTTTATTTCAGTTTATGAAACATGGGACCAACACTTTAAATGTTGCATTTATGTTTTTGTTCAGTGTAAGTTGAACAAACTCCACTAGGTATTTTACATTTGTGCAGGGAGGGGCAAACTGTCTGAAAGGACTTTTAGAACCTTGAAGACGGTGATCTTCCAATCGCAAACTTTATAAACTATTTGTCACAGTCTAAACCATACAAACAGAATCTAAAAATATATTTTTCCCCCCAATTTCGTGATATCCAATTGGTAGTTAGTCTTGTCCCACACTGCAACTCCCATACGGACTTAGGAGAGGCGAAGGTCGAGAGCTGAAACACGACCCCACCAAGCCGCACTGCTTCTTGACACAATGCCCGCTTAACCCGGAAGCCAGCCGCACCAATGTGTCGGAGGAAACACCGTAAACCTGGCGACCGTGTCAATGTGCATGTGCCGGCCCGCCACAGGAGTCGCTAGAGTGCGGTGGGACAAGGACATCCCGGCCGACCAAATCCTCCACTAACCTGGACGACGCTGGGCCAATTGTGCGTCTCATGGGTCTCCCGGTCGTGGCCGGCTGGAATCGAACCAGGATCTGTAGTGACACAGCTAGCACTGCGAATCAGAGCCTTAGACCTCTGCGCCACTCGGGAGGCCCCAAAAAAAACTAACAAATAACATCCAGAGATGTTATTTGTAGTGATCTACAGCAGCCCTGTGTGTTCTGTGTGCTTTAAGCCCTGTGTGTTCTGTAAGCCCTGTGTGTTCTGTAAGACCTTGTGTGTTCTGTAAGACCTTGTGTGTTCTGTAAGCCCTGTGTGTTCTGTAAGCCCTGTGTGTTCTGTAAGACCTTGTGTGTTCTGTAAGCCCTGTGTGTTCTGTAAGCCCTGTGTGTTCTGTAAGCCCTGTGTGTTCTGTAAGACCTGTGTGTGCTGTAAGACCTGTGTGTTCTGTAAGCCCTGTGTGTTCTGTAAGCCCTGTGTGTGCTGTAAGACCTGTGTGTGCTGTAAGACCTGTGTGTGCTGTAAGACCTGTGTGTTCTGTAAGCCCTGTGTGTTCTGTAAGCCCTGTGTGTTCTGTAAGCCCTGTGTGTTCTGTAAGCCCTGTGTGTTCTGTAAGACCTGTGTGTGCTGTAAGACCTGTGTGTGCTGTAAGCCCTGTGTGTTCTGTAAGCCCTGTGTGTTCTGTAAGCCCTGTGTGTTCTGTAAGCCCTGTGTGTTCTGTAAGCCCTGTGTGTTCTGTAAGCCCTGTGTGTTCTGTAAGCCCTGTGTGTTCTGTAAGTCTTGTGTGTTCTGCTTAGCATTGTGTGTTCTGCTTAGCATTGTGTGTTCTGTGTGTTACCGTGCCACCCAGTAGTAGTAGGTTAATGAGGAGACTGAGAGGTAACCTACTGTGGCTCAGGTCACTGGTTCATCCCTGCGCTGGCACTGAGATCTATCGACCACTGGTCACTGGTTCAACCCTGCACTGGCACTGGGATCCATCGACCACTGGTCACTGGTTCAACCCTGCACTGGCACTGGGATCCATCGACCACTGGTCACTGGTTCAACCCTGCGCTGGCACTGGGATCCCTCGACCACTGGTTCAACCCTGCGCTGGCACTGGGATCCATCGACCACTGGTCACTGGTTCAACCCTGCGCTGGCACTGAGATCTATCGACCACTGGTCACTGGTTCAACCCTGCGCTGGCACTGGGATCCATCGACCACTGGTCACTGGTTCAACCCTGCGCTGGCACTGGGATCCATCGACCACTGGTCACTGGTTCAACCCTGCGCTGGCACTGGGATCCATCGACCACTGGTTCAACCCTGCGCTGGCACTGGGATCCATCGACCACTGGTCACTGGTTCAACCCTGCGCTGGCACTGGGATCCATCGACCACTGGTCACTGGTTCAACCCTGCGCTGGCACTGGGATCCATCGACCACTGGTCACTGGTTCAACCCTGCGCTGGCACTGGGATCCATCGACCACTGGAAAATGTGCCTGCCTGTGGAGTGACATTGAGTCTGGCTTCATTCAAATGGTCCCATTGTCTGGAAGTCTAGTAGAGCTGTAAGCACCAGGGTACCACTGTAAAGTGATACTCCAGTTTATCTGCTCCACCAATAGGGCTCCATTTTATTTCAGTAGTTTTACATGTACCACTACGCTGTTAGAATTAATTTGCTTAGGTCTAGCCCAGTCATTACAACTTTTATTATTTAAAATACCATGTAATACCTAGCTAATTATTAGATTTGATGTTTTCTATGCCTTTACCACCTTATAATATGAATCCAGCAAGGTTCATTTTGTAAGGAGCAGCAAGTGAGATGCTGCCTAACCCTCAGTAGAGCAGACTAACCTATGTTGTGTTTGTGTTTACAGCAGGTTGGTGAACGGATTGGACCCTGGCACCCTGACAGCCATCACAGCACCCCCCGCTCCCTCCCCCCCTAGCCTACTCCCTCTCATCGTGTGACAGTGACAGACACCACGCCCCAATTTACCCCCCCCCCCACACACACACACACACCCACCAATGGACAAGGTCGATATCCTTAAACAGAAAGCATTGTGATGACTTCAAACAAGAGAAAGCACATAAAAATGGCTAGCACTATTAAACACTTTTCACATACAGTAATACTGGCCCCTCTTTGAGGTCACTGCATATTCACAGGCTGTCTCTGTGGAATTCTGGCCCTTTAGTGCTTGTGCTTTGGTCCTACTGTACAAGTGGCTCACTGTTTGTAGCCTATATTTTATGTACTTCCTAATTGTTTACTGTACATATAGCCCACTATACACAGACACCTGAAGAGAAGGTGCATCCAAAGAGAAGGTATCTATGTAGGATCCTATCCTCTCTGCATTCATTTTCAAAATCTTTAGTTTAGACAGAAAAAACACACATTATGCAATTGAAAGTGTGACAGTGAGGGTTTCCGATACATGTTACTGTAATTTTACAATTTATCAGAGATGGTGTAACAAGTGAAAGAATATAGATTACCCAGAGTCTACAGAAGAACCAAGATGTCTGGATTACTGTAACACATTCATCTAGCAGCATTGCCTCAGACTATGCATAGGCCCTCTCTCCTCCAACTCTCCTCACCTTATCTGACATTTCTTATAAATGGAAACTAGGGTTAATGAATTGGCAGCTGGCACATGTGTGTAGATGTGTTTAATAGCCTGTTCCTAGCAAGCAGACTTATTGTCCGTCACTAAAGGTGGTTTAAATCTCCTGTCAACCTCATATGCCTTTTTGACCTTGAGTCTAACTTCAGTAGCCATCTGAAGAGTTTAATGTTACAGTTTTGTTGTTATTATTTATGTGTTCAAATTAATTGGTTTAGACCTGTTCAAAAGGGATGGTGAAGGAAAATCCTCATTGTGTCGTCGTGTTGAGTATTCTGGGCTCAGTTTAACCGTATGACAACGTGCAAGGTATTGGTCATATTGATCATTATTTATAGATGTCCACTTGAGTGGTGCTGTCATTGTGTTTCAGACCACAATTTGCCAGTATTCCATTTTTGGATTTTAACTGCAAATCTTTCATTTTCGGTGTTGAATTTTCACTGGTATCTTATTGTATCCATGTGTTAGCAACCTATATTGTAAGTAAATAGCACTTTATCATTATTTTATCAGTTTTATTCAAGTGAAACATTGGCTGTTTGTATGTTTTGTTTTAATATACATAGTTTTTAATTTATTTCAGATTCATTTTATGGCATGTGTTCAAATATATAGGATGTGGTTATACATCAATTAGTCATATATCATGATGTAGGATTCGTTGTCTTAAAATGTTGAGAAAATAAATAAATATAATGCCGATCTTCTTATTTTGTTTTTAAAACTTCAGGTAGTCCACAATGCAAATTAAGCAATTCAACCCTAGACTCATACCATGAGCTAATACAGATTGTCTATTGGAGTTTGCCTTTGATCTAGTTTTGAGGGCTGCAATGAATGGGATTGGTTGAATTTAGACGAGTCATCCTAATTAGTTAAGGTTGCAATAGTGGTTCAGTTAAATATAGGCAATAATTGTGAAATGCAACAGCTGGATTCGAACCAGAGAATGTAGGTATCGCAACCTATGTTACCCTCTCTGCACAGGCCTGCACCCAGTAGGTTAAAATGTTGGAATTAAATAGAGCGTGTTCATTAGAGTCATGGCTAGAAGGAATCAATCTTATCAAATTATCATCCGATTTGTTTCGTAGCAAATTAGAATGTACGCAGCAGGTTAGGATAATTAACGTCGCAGGTTAGGATAATGTGTTTAAGGTTATGAAAAGGGTTATAGTTAGCTAAAATGGCATTAATTTATTTTAATTTTTTGTACAAAAGCTGGACCCCTTTTAGCCATGACCAGGTAATCGGCTCACTTTAGCATACGCTGATTCATGGGCCGTCTATATCCAGGTTGCATTTGGTTTATACGTTTATAAGGACCAACATTACATGCGCACTAGCACTTTCAGTGCGCAGAAGGAGAAGCACAACGGCATCCAAAAAACATGGCAGACATTGGATGATTATAAAATCAAAGACAGTACTGTATTAAAATAGGCAGAAACTGCTTCTCCAATAGAAATCCCAGATCACGCTTGTAGGTGACGTCATGGTGACTTTGGCTCGCTAAACTCATGCGCAGAAACAAGTCATCGCGCAAAACGACGTAAAGGCACTCCTTCGATATGTTGTTTTTGACCAGTTTGTCACTTTAACAAGGTTGGAGTAATAACATGTTCGAGTTTGGCCGGTGTATGCTGTCATTGTATATAATAATTTGTTCTTAACTGACATGCCTAGTTAAGTAAAGGTTAAACAATTGAAGCCGGGCGGGCTGTCCACTTTGACGCCTCGCTCAATTAGAACGTGTGTCTATTTTTGCGTTTTTATCGCTGGCGCTGTTGTCACACAAAATAATACAAACGTCATTATTCACTTTTTTCGAGCTAATTTAAATAAGGATTGAGGCTTTACCATACATGCCAAATTAGCAATATAAATTTGACCAATTCATCCATTTATGTTAACACAACATAGCTATCAGCAAAGATTGGAGATGTGGACTATCCTGCTAGAATACAGTCACTGCACTGCCTCTCCCGTCCTTTCCACCCGCCCGCTTCTGGTGACTTTTTTGCTTCATTGCCCTCGAAACAGTGCTGCCCTAAGAACAAGACTAAGGAAAACGCAGCTGAACATTTAGTCAACACTGCTCCCTGGCGGACAACAGTTGTACTTGCAAATTGAACAAAATGATACAAAAACTAATCAAAATTAATGGTTTCGTTTCTAGATTTGGACGTAATTTCATAATTTTTTATTGGTAGAGGTAAGGATAACACAACATTTCGCCCCAAACTCATGTTTTTTTTAAACAGCAATCACACGGCAGAGGTTTAATTCCCTCTCTGTGGGTACAACTAACAAGTGTATAGTTTATTCTGATAAAACATCATGATTTGCTGTACAATTCATTATGACTACTGTAGGCTTCTTCCCGATTATCATCATGGGACAAAAATAATGTGACGCTTTGCTCTTTAATCAAATATTAAAATTGTAGTGAAGTTGCTGCAGCAAACCAAAAAGTGTACCCACTCCCCAAACACCTTATTGCCTTTCAGTTCATTCTTTGACAAGAAGAGGACCTCTTCATGGACCTCTTATTGGACAATTTAGAGATCCACGAAAACATTTAGTTAGATGAATGAATATCCACAATGACAACCTTCACATTAATTATGCTCTTGTCGTGACTACTTATTCTCTGCTCCTCTGTCCTGTCTATTTGTTTGCTTAAATATTCCCTCACCAAAAATGGCCAGTATTGTACAACCCCTAACAACCCCACCAAAGGGATGCTGTCATTCTGTTTGTCCAGCTCAGTGTCTGTTGTGCCGAGAGGGTCGAGGGTCATCATGGCTTCTTCTTCTCTGCTAGGTCCTCCATCTGCCTCTTTCTCATCTCCAGCACCTCCATCAGCTTGGCATCATTCTTAGCACGCTCCTGAGCCCTCATCTCTGCTAGGTCCTCAAAGAATCGGTGTCTGTAGAATGTTATATACAATGTTATTACACACATAAATAAAGAGTGCACACTATATAAGCTCCCAGTAAATTATTAGGTAAACCAACGTTTCATCATCACAGAAGGCAGTGTGATGCTGAAACATTGGTGGTTGACCCAATAAATTACTGGGAGTTTATATAGTGTGCGACTATCTTTACTTATTTTATAGCCTACAGTTTTAGTCAGCACCTCTAACTTTTTGGGTGTGCATTCGTGCTTTTCACTAACACATTCATAGACGCTAACTACCTTTATCGCCTATTGATTTCTTCCCGGGGGACTTTTGTTAAGAGCCCCGACCCTTTAACAGACTATAGTTTTGGCAAGTCGGTTAGGACATCTACTTTGATCATGACACAAGTAATTCTTCCAACAATTGTTTACAGTGGGGGAGCAGTTTTATGACCTTACAAACAATGTAATAAATTCCTGGCAGAGGCTCTCTCCTCCCTTGCAACATGCAGTATGGGGAGAGAGAGTCACAGTAAGACAAAGGGATTCTACCGCCCAATTCTACTACATCCCATAATTGGAGAATAAAGACAGTATTCCTGTATTGGGGAATGTGTAAATGGCCGGGAAGAAACCAGCTACAATCTATTCACCTTGTTTCATTCTTGTGACACTCAGGAAAGACAATACAACCACTTTACCCTAACTCTGTGTATAAAAGGTCCCTCAATTATGAGGCTTGCATCTGAATGTTGGATAAAATGTGTAACTGAGTATAAGAACACTTTTGAAAAGATTACAATTTGATTCAAGCCTTTTAAAATGAAGTGTTTGTTTAGTGGTATCTCGTGTCCAGGCAGTGGCCACGCCCAAGTGAACAGACATTGGGTTAGAAGGATGAAACACGCCCATTCTCTTCCCAGTACAATAGCCCACGTGACGGAAAGTCACATTGTGTTCCAAATAACGGCGGACTTGAGTCCACGCGTTAAAAGGGCTAATTTCACCTAAAGAAGTAGTGAGTCCTCGATTATAGCATATCAGGCTGCAGCTGAAGATATGCGCAAATCTAGTATGAGAACACTGACCAACGTGAAAGCATCTACAGAGTGAGATGAACCTCTCAGACCATATGAACCTCTTACACGACAACCCAGAAGATTCTACAAAGGAACAATGGCAACATCGACTGGGCAGACCAGAGCCTCACACCTCCCGCTCAATCGTAAATACTGATTACATTCCTTTGTCCGAACAAGCAATTGTTGTTGCAAATGTAGTCATATATTTATGTGAGGGCCAGCTTCCCATGTCTGATAGAGAACCATTCCTTTGTCTTCCTTCCCCCTCCTTTCCTCTCTGAAGATAGATAGATAGATAGGTACTTTATTGATCCCCGAGGGGGAAATTGCTTTGTCAAGCAGCTACAACAACAAAACACAGGGCAGGTGCAAACTGTTGTTCAGTCCAATAGGGACGATATTTTCCTGTATAATGTTAGTATGTACTGTATATTCTGTAATTGTTTAATTAGCTAGTAAATAAATAATTGAGACAATTTGTGTATGCATGATTCATAGTAATGGCTGGGTTCGTGCAGGCTAGATTTTTATGATTTTCAGAATGAGACTGATCGAGGTAGAATTCATTAATAAGCGACTGTTATCAAAAGAGATATAGAATAATCTGAAGAGTTATATTCGGAAGATAGTACTCTAGAAACAAATGTAAAAAACCTCCTAGTTAATTCATGTTTATATGGTTAGTTTAATCACATAATTATTAAGCCTAGAGAATCGATTTGATAATATAACAGTCTTAACCTTTAATGATAGTCAAGACACGACACTGGTTTCACATTCATCTCCAGGGATCACAAGGAAAAATAATGTAAAACAATTGCTATGTGTATTTACAAACCCCTTCTCCAATCAGATTACTCATTTACCTAACTCTTATCAATAGCTGTTATTGATGTAAAAAATTACAGTGCGTGGAAAATGCTTTTTTTTTTGTTCATATTTGAAAAAATTAAGTAGATGCTTTTCCCACTTGGAATCGGCAGGATGCCACAACCTTATTCATGGTTTACTCACACGTAAAGGTGGTGGAATTAAGTCATAGTCAGACCTCCGCCACACCTTCATTTCTTAGATCTCCACCCAAACAAATAGTGGCTAAACAGCATGCTATTCACATGCTTAAATTCAAGGTCAGAATACGCATAGAGAGAAGTGCATAAAAAGGAATTACGATCCATTTATGCATGCTTAACTCAGCTCAGAATCGGGGCCTAACTGCTTTAGCGCCTATTGACAATAATATCTTCTTTAAGGCAGGGTTTGTTAAGAGCCCTGACCCTTGGTCTGAAAGTTAACATGCATCGCTCACTGTACTGTTTTGGAAACATAAGGACCTTCTCTTTAATTTCAGCGAGAAATATTTTTAAAAGGTTAAATTGATACACACTTTGATAGGGTTAGGGTTAGTGTTCCCACAGGGCCATATCTCCATGTTACGGTGCTTGTTAAAGGGAAGACAAGAGGCGACCACCTTTGCTAGGTGGTTCAATATCCCAGTGGTTCGATATCCCGAAAAGTTGAAAAGGCGACGGTGTGGATGCAGGGCGGGATGGAAGTGTAGGAGCAAAGCTGAGGAAGTACAAGCCGGCTAACACGTCTATCAAAATCAAATCAATTTTATTTATAAAGCCCTTTTTACATCAGCCGATGTCACAAAGTACAGAAACCCAGCCTAAAACCCCAAACAGCAAGCAATGCAGATGTAGAAGAAAAACTCCCTAGAAAGGCAAAAACCGAGGAAGAAACCTAGAGGAACCAGGCTCTGAGGGGTGGCCTACCTATCTATCTAATTAGCTATCTAGCATGTAGCGACGTGTAGTTTCGTCGGATGGAGGCATCCATAATCTGTGCAAAACTGCTACAGTAAGTGCACCTTTTTCGCTGATGAAAGATAAGGCCATATGTTTCGAAAGCCATATCGCAAGCGATGATCATTGACATTTGTAAACGTTAAAACACAGTGTCAGGAATGTAGTTCACATGAGGTAGTCGTGGGCGAAGCTAATGCCTGAGAACTGTAGGGATAAGGCAGAATGTTGCCTAGAAATTGAACGCTGAAGGTTCCCACACGGCCATATTTCCATGTTACAGAGCTTGTTTACGGAAAACAGAGGTGTACCTGTGCTAACTGACCATCTGCTTCTTGGAACACCTGTGTGTAAACGGAAGGACGACACTAATTCTGTTCACAGGAGGTTAGTGGCACCTTAATTGGGGAAAACGGGCTCGGGTTAATGACTGGAACAGAATCTGTGGAATGGCATCAAATACATCAAACATGGTTTCCAGGTGTTTGATGCCATTTCATTTGCTCCGTTGTACACCTTTTCTATTCATATACTGTCCATAATGGGTATACACACACCATCATATACAGTGGGGAGAACAAGTATTTGATACACTGCCGATTTTGCAGGTTTTCCTACTTACAAAGCATAGGTACATAGATCATAGGTACACTTCAACTGTGAGAGACAATTCGCCTCTAAACAGAACATGTAATGCCCTTGGACTAGAAGGCTCCTTTAGTCCATTATAGGTCTCACTTGATTATTATTACACACTCACTATTGGCAGTCGAACTGACATTGGCAATACACCGTCAAGCACTGGATAGGGGTCCAAAGACATGTTCAACCACCTATAACAACAATGTCTAGTCAGCCATATGTCAATTAAATTGTTTCATTGAATGGCGTTTTTAGGCTGAATTCAAAATGTACATAATCTAATGCAGTATTTCCCTGCAAATAGGCCAACACAGATCGGCTCAAATGTTATTGAAACAGGACTGCAGCTCCATTTACGTTGTGGTGTGGAGAGCAATCATGTACAGTCTATACGTTCAGCTACATAGCTAGATAGAACCATGCATGAAAGGGGATCACCTGTTGAAGAAAGCAGTGGCCAGTCCCACGATTAATGTTCCAAATAATATTGGTTTTGTAAGGCGCTTTACGGCAGACAGTTGATGTTGCTTCATGGTAGACAACAACCACGACCAGACTTGTCCGAAATGTTGGAAAATTAGTAACTGTTGTCTATCAAAATATTATTATTCCACTAGTATTTTACAAAAACATGGGCAACAACTGTACCGTGACCTCCCCAAGAATGCAAAAGCTGCACGTACAACGACTTCCGCCGGAGCCGCCCCCTTCATTACGAAACACATTGTTGGTTAAATCAAATTTATCTTGTGATAATTTAAATAAACGATTTAAATTATAAAATATACACGTGGAAATAGTTGTCACCTATTCACCAATAAAATAAAACAGTAGGAATATCCTCCTCCTCGAAAGCCATTTAAGTGGAACCAATTACATTAAGGACCGTGTCCTGTTGGGGAAACAATTCAAGGACGGACCAATGCGTCCCAAACGTCAGAATTGAAATTGAACGATTTTTACTTTATTTATCTTGAGTGAACGTTCGTCATTGTACATCAGTTTGTCGTTTATTCATAGTAACTGTGACGAAGTGAACATATGATGTCGGGAAAAGGACGTTCTGCTACGGGATCTGATCGGTTTGAATACCTGCAGACGCTTGTCACGGAGTTTCAGGACACCGACAGTGATGGTACGTTCCTAGCTAATGCAGCAGAGCAAGCTATATCATGGTTAATATAATGTGTAGACATTGGTGTAGCTACAGTTTTAGAAGGCAGAAGCCCTGTTAATGATCTGGTGGATGATAGACCTGTTTGATGTTTAGTGATGTTTTAGCTAAATCTTACTACACCATATAGTATATAACTAACTGTGCTTCATTTGACCATGTTGTTGGCATTAGATAACATTACCATCGAATTGTCCCTTTCTTTTAGAGGCGAAAGAGCAAGTGTTGGCCAACTTGGCCAACTTTGCCTATGATCCGAGGAACCTGGAGGATCTGAAAACCCTTCAGGTTACTGAACTCTTCTTGGACATGCTCACAGAGGAAAATGAGAACTTTGTGGAGTTTGGGATAGGTGAGTATGGCACAAGTGACACTAGTTGTGAAATACATATGATCATATTTAAATGATACATGCATATCAATTTACCTTAATCCAGATGTTCAAAATGAGAGAATCTCTCCATCACAAAGTGCTTCTGTGCATTCCTAGGGGGTCTATGTAACCTGAGTATGGATCGGGAATGCCGTGACCAGATCCTGCAGAGCGAAGCTATCCCCTTGGTAACTGAATGCCTGTCCAGCCGGCGGGAGGAGACGGTGCTATCTGCCATCACCACGCTCATGAATCTCACCACCACTGCATCACGCCCCCAAACCACTGACACCGCAGTGCTACAGTGCATGCTGCGCTTCTCCATCTCCCAGAGCCCACGCCTGCATAACCTGGCCTCTGTGTTCCTCCAGGACTGCTGCACTGAGGAGCAGGTGGCCAGGGCAGAGGCACAGATGCAGGGACACCATCCTACAGCACTGGGGATCCCCCTGCCTAAGGACTAGGCTAGTCTGGAGACATGATTGCTAGATCTGATGTCTGATCTCTATCAGAAATGAACAGAGAATCATACACTGAGTGTACAACATATTAAGAACACCTGCTCTTTCCATGGCATAGACTGACCAGGTGAAAGCTATGATGAAGGGAAGGAGACGGGTTAAAGAAGGATTTTTAATCCGAGACAATTGAGACATGGATTGTGTGCCATTTCAGAGTGTGAATGGGCAAGGCAAAATATTTAAGTGGTAGTAGGTGCCAGGTGCACCAGTTTGTGTCAACAACTGCAACGCTGCTGGATTTTTTGCGCTCAACCGTTTCCCATCTGTATCAAGAAGGGTCCACCACCCAAAGGATATCCAGCCAACACCTTGTAGAGTTCATGCCTGACAAATTGAGGCTGTTCCGAGGGTAAAACGGAGGGTGAAACTCAATATTAGGAAGGTCTTCTTAATGTTTTGGACACTGTGTAGGACTGCACAATGATTTATGATGGAGGACTTTGTAACAAACAATACTTTCCAACTTAAAATGACTTTACACTTCAGTGCCACATGAGGGAGACAGTACTACTGCTTAGCCATGTTGAAAGCTGTGATAACTGGCTCGGTTGCTCACATCATCCCAGTTAGTCATTGCCGACTTAGAGATGACAAAAGCTCTTAGGTCCCTTTGACTGAAATTACTCAGCACGTTCAAAGGGATTGATCGGAGCAAGTCACTGCAAAGAATCACTGATCACCAAATCCCAGTAGTTTTCCAACAGCTACTCAAGATTAGCCTTGCTTCTGATTCTCTGGAACGTGGGATTTGGAGATCAGTGATTCTATGCAGTGCCTTGCCCAGGCCAATCCCACCAAAGCTGGTCAATATTGAGCGAAATCTCCAGCAGTCATGTCTGTGACCCATTACTGTGCTGGCCAGTGACATATGGTCCCAATAAAGTCTCTGCATTCAGTAAACTCTATATTTTTAATCAAACTTAATGCATTCCTTAGATACACCCATATGTATTTTCTATATGATATTCAAGTATTTGACTAGCAGGCCTCAATAGGAACAAGTAGGCTGCACATGTGATCTTCTTGGCCCTCTCATCTATTCCAGGGCAGGGTCTGGGTCTCTCATCCAGAAATACTGCAGACCTGGCTCAGACAAGCGTTAGGCAAGGAGGGTAGGTATCCTGGAAAAACAAACCTCAGTGGAAATCCTATCCAGCTGTGTGTCTGCATGCTTCTATAGGAGTGTTTTTGAGAGGCTTTCCAAAGGCTTAACAGCCGTCCACCTGCCACTGAGATCAATGGAAAAGCTAAAAGCTTCTGTCCTCCAACAAAAACAGACACACCTACACCCGACTTAATGGTGCGGTATGTAATATATCAGCTGTAATATAAGGGCTCTGTTCAATCGGCATCGCCGAAGTACAGCTTTTGTAATCGCGAAATCTGTAACGCTTCAGTTTTACAGATTGAATAGAGCCCCAAGTCACAGATTGATGAGGTGGTTCCAAGGTTGTCACAATTACATGATCAGGTTTGGTCCTAAAAATACAGCAAAATCATTTGGCTGTCAATGTTTAGCTAACTGCTGTATATGGCACATTATATGGCACTGTATATGGGTGGCAGGTAGCCTAGTGGTTTGAGCGTTGGGCCGCTAACCGAAAGGTTGCTGGATCGAATCCCCGAGCTGAAAAGGTAAAAGATCTGTCGTTCTGCCCCTGAACAAGGCAGTTAACCCACTGTTCCTAGGCTGTCATTGTAAATAACTGACTTGCCTAGTTAATTAAGGCTTAAATAAGAAAAACATTGCTGTTCACTTTACTGTTATCATATGCTTGGTCCAATGGGTTCTGCATTAAAAGGCACAATTGACGACACTTGCGGCTGGATTCAATGCGTATCGCCAAAGTATTGCAGAAGATCCACGTTAAAATTCAAAGGTAATTTCTGATTTAGCCACCATGCAGTGTTTACCATGAATGCAGTCTCCGCGACTGCGGGAACATTGCCTTTAATTGTCAATCGCGCTGTGAAGCGGACCTTCAGCGCTATGGATTTAATAGAGCCCTTAGGCTGCCCAATTCTGATATTTCTTCCAAGAATTGGTCTTTTGACCAATCACATCACATATTTTCACATTAGCTCTTTTTAAATGTTTTATTAGTGTATAAAATAGCAGAATTGGGCTGCCTGTATAAAAACAGCCATTATGTCTGATTTCAGCAGGTGCTTTGGCCGAGATGGAGTGAAAACGTATGCCACGCATCGGATATATGAGCCACCATGTCTAGCCCCACTTCCTCTCATTCCTTCACAGTCCTTCAATGTCCTTCACAGAGCTAAAAACTTCTCTGTCTGCTCACGCAGTTTGTTCTTCTGGACCTGAAAGAGGAATAAAAAATAAAGGAGAGAATAAGTCTTTGTATTAAATACAGTGTTTTTATGTCAGGGTGGATTCTCAAATCGACCAGGCAGCCGTCCAACATGACACCCTCTGAATGTGTTTAGCAGGACTGCTGCTTGCAGACCGCTTAATAGCTCACTTTCCTGCTGTCTAGAAACCGAGGACTAGACTACTCAAATTACCCTTCATTTCTAAATGATTTTGAAGTGAGAGGGAGACTGAGGACCACGAGGAACATACAGTTTATGCAATGGACTGTTAATCAAAACTAATTTGTCTCTGACAATTACTTAAGCTTCCTGATTATGTCTACAGAATTGTATGAACAAATACAAAACAAATGTTGGTCAGTGTTCATATAGAAACATACATTATGGGGCATTTAAGCTTAGCTTTGAGAAAGAGTATATGGTTTGAGAGATTACCTTTCCTGAAACTGTGAGCGGGTAGCCCTTCACAAATGTTATATAGCGTGGGATCTTGAAATGAGCAATCTGAGAGGGGAAAGAAGAGAAACAGAACAACAATACATTTTAGGGATTTAGGCTAGCCACAGCAGGAAGTAGCAGAACCTTTTTATTTCAATCTCTCACCTTTCCCTTGCAGTAAGCTTTGATGTCCTCTGCACTGCAATCCTGTCCCTCCTTCAACTTGAGGCAGGCGCACACCTCCTCTCCCATACGCTCATCCTTTATTCCTATCACCTGATAGAGCGAGTGAGAAAGAAACATCAACGTTAGCAGTCCTTGCTCTACAGCTCCTGACAAAAGGACATTTCCCTATAAAACAATCATTTTGCTTCTGTTCAAGCATATACAAACAAACTGATTGAGAATTCACCTGTGCTTCCTGGACTTTAGGGTGGGTGTGTAGGAACTGCTCTATCTCAGCTGGGTATATGTTCTCCCCTCCTCGGATGATCATGTCCTTGATTCGACCATCGATGCGGCAGAAGCCATACTTGTCCAGGCTGGCGATGTCACTGCATATGGGTATAAGGACACATGTACGACACATAAGTATAAGTTGAGACATCAGCGTTTGGGAGGTGTATGGGACCAGACCTGTCCACTCACCCAGTCTTATACCAGCGGTCTTTGGTAATGCACTCGTCTGTCTTGGTGACATCCCCCCAGTACTCCAGCATCACACAGTAGCCCCTGATCATCAGCTCTCCTGATTTCCCAAGAGGCATGAGCGCTCCAGAGCCAGGGTCAACTACCTTAGCCTGAGGAACAGCAGCGATAAGGACAATAGGATGCCACTCTACTGCAGTCAGTTACCATATGACAATACAATCATGGATAAGACATGTAATGTTAATGCTTTAGACATGCTTAAAGGGATACATCAGGATTTTTGGATACCATTTTTTTGTCTGCGTCCAGTATGAAGGAAGTTAAAGGTAGTTTTGCGAGCCAACGTTAACTAGTGTTAGCCCAATGACTGGAAGTATATGGTAACAGCTAAGACTGGAAGTCTATGGTAACAGACGTAGATACAGGGCTTCATTGGCAAAATCCCGAAGTATCCCTTTAAACAGACATAAATATACTTATTGTATAATAGAAGTAAAGACATTAAAACATGCACATAAATTACTCAGGTGGATGAGATGTACCTCTAAGTGACTGTTAATGCACCCAACAGTCTCAGACTTCCTCTCCCAATTGTCTGTTGGGAAGCCACAGAATGTCACAGGGCTGTTCTCTGTGGTCCCATAGGCAATCTGTCAATCCAAAGTGAAACCACACACTGAGTTCAGTTAAACATAGTATCCCCACCGTGCTATTCATGACGTTCTACAACCCTGTCAAGTGTCATTTGCAGAGGTAGTCGGAGAAGGTGACTGAGAGGGCATGGAAAAGTCTGTCCGTCTGTCTACCAGGGCCCACTGTCTGCTGGAGAGTTCCCTGTCAGCGCTGGACCTCAGCGTGACTTCACAGTTCCAAGGCTAGTACCAGCTGAGTCAGCGAGGGGCAGGGGGGTGAGTCAGCAGGCAGGCCAGGGCATGGGAGCTCACTGAGGTATGTGGTGCCCCCCTGACAACTGGCACACCTGTACAGTAGGACGGTGCCTGCCCTGTCCTGCCGTGACCTTTCACTGAGGTCACTGTTTACATCAATATAGTGTGGCCAGTGAGCCCTTTTGATAACCTTTTCTTGATTACTGTTTATAAATTGACACAAATTTCAACTGGGTCAGTGGCAGAAGTCAATTGAGTGAAGTGAAGGCTAAGACTTGGCAGCAGGACCAATGGAGAGTCAGCATTGGTTACAGCCTTTGAAGCGCTCGCTAGACGATTCATCTGCTGCCACCCAAGCACATCCTTCTGAGGGTGAAGTCCAGTAGTGATAGTGTGGCAGAGTAGGGTCATGGCTGGTGAACAAAGAGGCATTGCCGGAGCCGCTTGGGGACGGTGAGAACGTTCACCTGGGCAGCGAGGAGAATGACGTTGCCGATAAAATGCTAGATTTGTTGAGTAAACTCGAGATTCCACTTATCATGAGAGAGTGTCCATCGGACTCATAAACACACCCTTCTTAGGCCAAGGTGTCCTATGAGCTGACAACCTCTCTCCCTCTATCCATTCCGGTCTCTTTCCCTCACTCTCTTGGTCAATTTCAAGTGGCCAATAGATCAGCGCTCGAGACCAAGGTTTTGGTCTCACATCTGGTTGGTTAAGGCCCACTCAGAGCCACACACGCCGCTGAGTGAAAGCTCATTAAAAATCATGTGATTTCTAACCTCCACTCCATCTGCTGAAACTCAATTTCATCCACACCCAACCTCGCCTCTATTTGGAAAGTGAGAGTGACCACAAAGACCATTATGTAACACCTTACTCCTTTTCAAAATAGTAAAAAATATGCACTCAGGAATGAAACTAGGCATTTGAAACCCTCTTTTAGTGCGGGGGGAAGAGAAACCATTTCCAATTTTGTCACTTGAAAAGGAGTCCCGCCACTCGCCAACCATCTGGTGACGATTATGGGTTATAAAACAGCCACAAAGGAGCTCCTTTTCCTCTGACTGCAAACTTAGAGATGTCTGGAACCCTAAACACTGCCACCTTAACCTCTTACCTGCCGCCTGACCACACTCAGGCAACTATTTTAGAAATAATTTACAATGACCACGGCCAGTGGAGGGCCTCTTATCTACCAAACAAAAATCCAGGTAACCTATACAGGTATACAGACCATTGCTATATTGGCAGTCAAAAGTGCCGGTGTTTGATCCACCAAGACACTGTATTTGATTTGGAAGTACATTTTGCCCTTCTTGAGAGTGCAATGTTTACACAATTGTTCTGCTTATATGACTAAAATGACCTAGAGATCCTTTGCTTGCTAAACATAACAAGCAACTGAAAATTATGCACACACAAAAACTGTTTTTAGAAAGTTTAACGAAGTTAGTAGAATTTACTTGAGCACCCTACGGTCAGTGGAAGATCTCGAACTGTCCTCCTGTGTGCGCAGCGTTAAACTCTGAGACACTTGACTTCCTCTTTCAGCCCCTCCGTCTCCACGTAACACCCTGGTGAGCCCTCCTCAGCTTTTTCCTCAAATAAATGTTATAAATAGTGCTGTGTTCTGTTGACTGCTGTGCCGTCCTCCTCTCAAAGCCCCAAGTGAATATTTTTTGCACTGCCAACCTTTTCTCTCAGTCACTCACTCTCTCTCTCTCTCTCACACCAGCTCACCTCTTGCCTTCCCTCTCTGAATCCTTCTGCTCTCTCTTTCTCTCACCCGGAGACTTTCTGGCAGACTTTTTCTAGCTTGGAGTGCCTGTCAAGCTGTGAGAAGAAGCTCTCAGGAAGAGACAGAAGACCGATCTAGACAGACACAAGTCTAGAGTAGCAGCGTCAGCATGTGGTATGTGAGCTTCCTCTCGGTGTGGACCTACCTGCTGGTCCTCGGCCCGGTGGTATGGGGCGCCCCCAGCCAGTGCCCGGCCCAGTGTCACTGCCACGGGGACCTGCAGCACGTCATCTGTGACAACGTGGGGCTAAAGAATATTCCACAGGTTTCCGAGGCCACCCGTCTGCTCAACCTGCAGAGGAACAACCTGGGGAGCCTGCCCACCGGCTCTTTCGCCAGCAGCAAGGGTCTCATCTCGTTGCACATGCAGCACTGCCAGCTCCGCGAGATCGGTGGCCAGGCCTTCAAGGGGCTCAAGAAGCTCATCTACCTCTACCTGTCCAACAATGAGATCACTAGCATCAAGCCGGGCGCCTTCGAAGACCTCACCGGGCTCACCTACCTCCACCTGGATGGCAACCGCATCAGCGACCTCCCCAAGGGCATCTTCTCGCCCATGATCAACCTGTTCATCCTGCAGCTCAACGATAACAAACTGCGCGACATCAAGCCAGGCACCTTCACCGGAGCCAAGGACCTGCGCTGGCTGCACATGAGTGGCAATGAGATGAGCTCGCTGCAGCCGGGCTCTCTAGACGACGTTGAGAACCTGGCCATCCTGCACCTGGACAGGAACAGGCTGTCCACCTACCCCGGCCTGGCCATGAGCAAGCTGAGAGTGGTAGAGGAACTGAGCTTGGCCAAGAACCCCATGAGGAGCATCCCTGACAACGCCTTCCAGAGCTTTGGACGCTACATGGAGAAGCTGCACCTGGACGGCATGGGGCTGGAGAAGGTTAGTCTCTCAGGTTGTTTGTGGGGTGGGTGGGGGTCATATTTGTGGGTGCAAAGAGCTTATTGAGTTGGGGAGAATTAAGAGGTGATTGAATGTTTAAGAGAAGGGCAATAACATGACATAGATGTGGTAAATAAGCCTATTATGATGAGAGTAGATACCAAAAAAAATCTGTCAAGCCTTAGAATATTTAACATTAGTTCAATTCCATGCAACCTGTAGCTCAATTATTTGAGGCACAGTTAGCCATTCAGTAGACATAGAACGCTTCAAATAAGTAGAAATAGTTTGTATTCTTGTCTAACCTCTAGCAACCCTGTGGATTAGGGAGGCTTGTTGTTTGTTTGTTTTGGTTCTGGCTTGCCATATTTCTTCTGCTTATTTATATGTACAGTCTGGCTTGCCATATTTCTTCTGCTTATTTATATGTACAGTCTGGCTTGCCACCTTTTCCAGTAGCCAAAAGTTGTTTATTTCCTCCTAGTTCTGTGGTTGCATACTGTAGCCAGAGGGCAGGCGATAATGTGAGGTGGTTTAATAGATCGCTCCCATTCATCATATGATGTCTGACCTTTAAAATGTATGAGAGCGTGGAATACTCACATCAAATTGTATTGGTCACATACACATATTTACCAGATGTTATTGTGGGTGTAGCGAAATGCTTGTGTTTATAGCTCCAACAGTGCGGTAGTATTCACGTATATAAATGTAAAAGAATGGAATTAAGAAATATATAAATATTAGGACGAGTCCGGAGTATAAATACATACTTTGATTCTAATAATAATTACACAAAAAAAAAGAAAAAAAAAAAATTATATATATATATATATATATATATATATATATATATATATATATATATATATATATATATATATATATATAATATGTGTGTGATGGGATATATATAGACATTGGGTGATTGAAAGTTTAGGAGACCATCTTTATGCTTAAGTTTTCGTGCATTCTCTGCGTCGCTCTAAATGTAACCTAAGAAGATCCTTATGATGACTTATCCACCCATATGGGAAGAAAATAGGTCACACATGCTTTGGGTCAGGATGTGCTGAGACCAGCGGGATAACTGTCTCGAGCTGTTAGTCGTTAAAACAGTTGACTGTGGTTTTAGCCAGTGTTCTTTAACCCTGATTGCTCTGCTCGCCGTATGGTGTGGTACAAAGAGATCTCTGCACCTGAAAATGGTGTAGGTCAGGAGGATTGCACAGTGGAAGAGAGGATTGGTGTTCTAGTCTTGTGTTGCTCCATTCCCATATATAGTTGGCTGGTGGACTGTTGGCACTGAAGATTGGATTCATGTCCAATTTAGCTTGGTGAGGACAAGAAGTGGAGTTGGGGTAGGGATGAGGTCCCTGCTCTTTACATTAAAAAGATACATGGAATGATATGGGCGACACATACATGCCTTCCTAATGGGGAGATTCCAAACAATGTCAGGTGGCCAAGTGACATCACCTAGTAAGCATCATAACAAACCGCTGGTATGAACCACACTCTTCAGCTTCAGCACGTACCGTAAACCCAGACACACAATCATACAGGGGTTCCTCAAGGATAGCCCAAGATATCCTTGACCATACAGTGAGTGGGCGGCATTGACGCAGTGCTTGATCATTCCTGAGGTTCAGGTTGGTGTTTGAGGTGGGTGACCATCTCATTACACTTAAATGGTGCAGTCCGAAGAGGTTTTTAAGATCTGGCTAGCTTCCATCCTTTGTTGGGGAAGGAGTTTGAACTATCATACAGACACGCCAAGGCTATAGAGTTCATGGAACAACAGCAGGCACAGTCCAGATAGCACTGGAAATGGTTTCCTATCTAGAGATAACACAGTCGATCCTACACCCAGTAACCCATAGCATAACAATGTAAGATGTAACAAGGTTGAATAATCGCCATCTCCCTCGGCTGACCAACCCCAGTCAAGGCCTGAGTGGAGAGATGGAAAAGGCTGGTCTCGAGACACTTACCACAGATAAGAGACCCAGATGAGTGCTTGTTGCCTGAGTCCCAGTGAACAGTGCCTGTTATAACGCCATATACTGATTGAGGGGTTAGCTTGCTGCTCCCCATTCATTCCAAACTCAAAGTAATCCAATATTTGAGTTTATCAATCCATGAGACAGTATGGAGAGATCCCACAGGGGAAATTGTAAAATAAAAAGCATCTCTCTGGCAGACTGTACCAGTAAAAGTGAGGGGAAAGCAGTGGGAGATGGCAAGGTTTTGGGGAGGTGGGGAAGGGGGGGCACATGGTGGGGGGAGAGTAAAAAGCAATTTTCCAGTCAATATTTTTAGGGTGTTTTTGTTTGCTAGCCCGTATCTAAGCATGTACTGTACCAGCCAAATTCTCAAATGTTTAGTGTGTTTTTTCCCCTCAGCAGGAGGGTCCTGCCAACAGGTCAGTAAGGGTTAGGAGACAGGCAAATAGAGGCAGGGTGTTCCGTGGTCCATGAAGGACGGGTATTTTTAGCTTGCCCATCGCCCCTTAGGTGAATGGACAATTGGGCCCTTTGCAAGCCTTCCTGGCAGAGAAGTGGTTTAGAGAGAGAGCGAGAGAGACGAAAAAAAAGAGTGCAAAAACAACCTGGCCACGCTGGAAGTCATCCATCTTCCATTGCCGCAAATGAACAGAAGCCTCCACCTTGGCACTTGCGCCCTTCCGCAGTGGAAATTTCCAAAAGACACCTCAATCAACAGCCTCATCTCTTATAGACTTACATAACACATGTTGCAAAAGCAAATTAATCTAATCTACAGCTCTCCGTTGGGCTCCCATCCAGGTAATTTTATTTTATCTCCCCAATTTTAATCTTGTCTCATCGCTGCAACTCCCCAACGGGCTCGGGAGGCGGAGGTCGAGTCGTGCGTCCTCTGAAACATGACCCGCCAAACCACGCTTCTTAACACCCGCCCGCTTAACCCGGTGTCGGAGGAAACACCATTCAACTGACAACCGAAGTCAGCCTGCAGGCGCCCGGCCCGCCACAAGGAGTAGCTAGAGCGGAATGAGCCACGTAAAGCCCCGCCGACCAAACCCTCCCCTAACCCGGACAACGCTGGGCAAATTGTTTTAACTAAGCCTTGCTTAGCTATGATATTTATCACTGATTGTTACCAATGTGCTATGGTGAAAATGATTGTTGAGAAATCTCACTCATGCTATCAGTCATTCCAAAGAGTAGGTTTAACAGAGGAAATTACATGTCACCATTATGTATCACTCATATCATCAATGATGCTATTTAGGCCTATAAAGCATTTACAAAGTCATCAACAACTATTGTTTCAATTCAATCCAGAATTCAACTAAAAATAAACAATGCAATAAGCCTAGTGTTTCAAGCTCTGGTTGATTTAAAATGTATTGATATTTAGTGATAATGAATTGTGTTTGGTTGTCAACGTAAACCAAATATCAATATTTGAAGGATATGTATCTTCTGCTTGAATAGTTCCTTCTGTGCCACTGACTTAGTCTGGCTTTAATTCCAGTTTGTCTACAAATTATTAATTGATATGTTGAATTTACGTCTCTGTCTTAACCAAAAATCTGATCTGTGGAGATCTTCACAATTGTTGTAATATTCTGTGCAGAATCTCAAACATCATTGATCACTTGCACCATGTACTTTTTATGTAATCTCAATTGCAATCCAGGTCATTTGGTTCTGCTGTTAGATGAAGCACAGTGATTAGATACATTTGTTGTATCAATAAAAAAATATCTGACATTGCATTCCCATTTGAACTTTGCTGTGCTTTTAAATGGTTGAAAGCGTAGTGATAGACATTTGGGTGACAACTAAACCAAAAATCAGACATTGTTTTTCCATTGGAATTTGGTTGTGGTTTTAGATGGTTGAAAGTATAGTGATAACACATTGGAAATTCAACTAACGTTTGGCTTTCTTTTTGAGTGGGTGAATATAGGTTGTAATCTCATTGATCTACGTCTCAACCAAATATTACCCAATTATTCAGGTTGAGATGACGTGGTGTGTCCACTGGGAAACTTGACACGGTGAGCATCAGTTCAACTTGCACCTCTATGAAGTTTTTAGCGGCCTCACAAATGCTTATGAAGTTTGGGAGAAGGGAAGGGTAAGACAGTCCAGTTTATATAAGCAACGGTGCAGGAACCAGTTATGAGTGGAGGCTTTCATATCAGACAGAGTGACTCTGGAGAGAAAAAAAATAAGAATCCCCTCAGCATCACTGTCTGCCCTCTGACAGATATTAAGAATGATCACCAGGTGTGCCTTCACTGCCATGTGAGAAAGGGGAGATCTACTTTATGGTTGAATTCAGGGATTTCAGATTTCAAATCAGTCACAGGAAGCTTCTATACTTGCAATGAACTACTTTTGGATTTGAAGGACAAGACTATTCTTGGTCATGACATTATGGTTTAAATCTCTCGTCAAAGTCTACCTCTTCTGATGAAACTGAAAAGCCTCCTATACTGTGTCTTATATCGGTCTGCCTGTAGTTTTCTGACGGGGCGTTCAACGGCATGAGGGCCATCAAGTCTCTGCACCTGGACAACAACAAGCTCAAGTCCCTCCCCAAGAGCCTGGAGTTCACCACCATCACCAACCTCACACTCTCCAACAACCCCTGGAGTTGCACCTGCACGCTAGCCCCTCTGCGCAAGTAAGTAATGACCTCACCTTTACACACGCATACAGTAAGAAATCGTATCTTGAACTGACACAATAGACAATATTGAGGTAGAAAACCACACACAAACCGTTGTGTATTTGAAATATACACTAAACGGAATCCATAAATACATTTCAACATTCTAAAATCTTGATTAACAAACATATTATCCAAACCATGAGAGAGAGCTTCCAAGAGCCTGTATGTCTGATTCTCTCTGTTTCCCTCCACTAGGTGGATGGACTCTAGCCGCCAGCGCCCTGATGCGCTCTGTGCCTCTCCGTCCTCACAGAGAGGAAAGCAGATCAGGGACAGCTCCGCCTTCAGCGACTGCACAGTTAAGACAAGGAGAGCCAAGAAGGGCACACGCCATTAAAACAGGTAATCTGACTGACGATGACTCAACGAAATACAAAACTAGTCCGTAAATAGGCAAGTTGAACCTCAGTGAACTTATGAGCCGAGTTTCTCAGTATCATACTTGAGATTGTTTCTCAGTATCATACTTGAGATTTTGAAGTCATATGCATTTACCCAAGAACATCTTGACAAAGGGTTTTATTGTGATACATATTTCACAATTTTGTTGGTCCCCTTCTGGATTCAATGCTTTCCTCACAGTTTGAATTCTTACAAAGGATTGCATTGATGTGTTCGGGGACTCGGCACAACATAACATTGGATTTAAACAATTGCACTTAAGGTCGGGGGATGGGTTTGGACTGGCCTAGCTTGACATTCTTTCTTTCCCTCAGAACTCTGTCTTCTGTCCCCTGTCTGTTCTTTTCCATCTTGGCCTTGGGGTCCTGTCCAGAACAGAACAGCGGGTCCCGGACATGGCGTTGACCAATAGGAGGGCAGACTGTTTGACTTGGCTGCTGATGTTTGTGTCTTTCCATAGGAGATGTTGCCTGAGGGGAAAGGCCTGTCCAGGTGACGGGCTCAGTACGTGTGCAGAGAAAGAAAGAAAGCAACTAACTGCTACTTCAAGACCGTCCATCCCACTATCTGCCAAGTATCAATGTCACATGTAAACACATGGAGTGATACATGACACAAATACATCCCTCTTTCTTTTTAACGGCTGAGGAATTTGTCAAGCATCCCACAACCAACATTCAGACAAGCAGCCATGTTGACTCTCCTCCTCTCGCTCTCCCTAACGCCAGCTTTACACCCTCACCTCTCAGGACCCCATCACCTGCTGCAACGATACAGGCAACGGCCTGTATCATCCCCCAAGCCCCCCCTAATAACATTCCAAATGGAATGTTCCAGGCCAGATCTCCTTTTATTTAATGTGGGTCATTCGCTTGGTCATGTCTCGCTGCCTCTCTTCTCCTGTGAGAAATTCTGTCAGACTGAGAAAACATCCTGAAAGGACTGTGACCGTAAAAAACGGACGTTGACGTAGTGTGACTTGACCTGACTCCTCTCAAAACTCTGACCAAAGGTAAATGACACAACACAGCGCAGGCGGCTAAGGACTTTTTCTGAAAGGGTTTATGAGATAACGGAGCAACAGCAGGTCGAAAGTTGAAAAGGAACAGAGTCAGAAATGACACAGACCAAGAGAGGAGTCCAGTTCTCCAGCGGTATCTTTCGTTTAAAGACTGTCCTTTTTATGTGTTCAATCTCCCCAGATATACAAATATACTTCATCCTTAATTGAATGGAGTTTGGAAGTGTTTGTAGTGCCTTTAGGTCTGTTATCACAGGATGAAATGTTGTACAGTTCAAAATGGATTAGAGAATAGGTAGCAGAGGTGTCATGTCTTTGAGTCTTTGACTAAATAATTAATATACTAATTATTTTGCCTTTTCCACCCCCACCCCCCTACGGCAATGCTTAATTTATTAGCGGACAAATACAGACACTGTGTGACATTTCATTTAAAGTAATTGATTTACATTGAAAACAATACTTTTTTTTTACTGCTAAGTCAATGGATTATCTATAGGCATTGAAAACTTGTAGGTACCCCCATTTCCCTTTCATAACTCTTAAGATCTTCAGCATATTTTTTATGTATATTGAACATCATATTTTTGGGGGACATCTAAGAAATAAATATGTAACCTTGTCTGTCTTGATTCCGTTTTCAACTACTTGGCGCTAACATATTAACACATTAACACATTAACAGAGAGACAATGTCAAAGGAGCGGCCAACCTTCCCCCCGGGGAGCCACTGAGTTTGGGGGTTTTGTCCCAGCCTAACACTAGCACACCTGATTCAGCTAATCAAAGTCTTGATGTGTACTGTAGCTTAATAGCATGTGAGTTAGTGCTGGCCTGAAACAAACTCATGCACACCCTGTAACTCGCTAGGAGTAGAGTTGGCACACGACCCTGCAATAATGAATCTGGAAGGACGTTCTCGTATGAAAATGTCTCCCTCTAACGAAAAAATATATTAACTTTACCCAGCAATAAAAGGTCCTGAGGGGCCACCCCACAGCTGGTTTTGAGCTTCCACCTCTAACCAGGGAATGACTCAGGCCTGGGAAACCAGGTGAGTGAACTCTCTGGACAATCAATGATATTCAGTAATCATTTAGCTAACTTTAATTCATCAATCAACTTTCTTAATTAAGAAAAAATTACTCACTATGAGCTCCTTAATGCCCATGGTATAAATGACCTTCTTCACTACTTCAGGTGGACACGGGGAACCAGCCATGATGCCTAAAATGCATAAATAAACATGTCATCTAAGTTATATAGTACATTTGCTATAATCAATATCAAGATTGCTCAATAACGGTCCTCTAGGACCTCAGAGTATGCAGGGTTTCATCCCAATCAATGGCCATCCTAACTAATGTTCAATCCAGCTGATTTTGAGAATATGATTAGAACAGGAACGAATGACCGGAGTTAAAAACATGATCTCTCACCTCCCTCCACTGACGACAAGTCAAACTTGGCCAAGTCAGGCTGGCCCAGCATATCGATGTACATAGTAGGAGTGCCATAGACAAAGGTACACCTGGTGGAGGGAGGGGGTGGAACAGTGGATACACTTGATCGCGGCACTAAGCACACAACCTACACCACAGTGTACTGTCCCAGAATTCCTCAACACTGAATGCATGTTTTCCACCATACCTTTCACTCTCCATAGCTGCCAGGTTGGCACGTCCGTCGTATCCAGTGGAGGGAGAGACCAGTGTGATGCCATGTGCGGCCATGACAATGCCACCACCCACCGAGCCGAAGCAGTGGTACATGGGCACAGGCAGGCACACGCGTACCTGAGACTGAGGGGACATGGGACATAGATTAAAAACGACCCCAGTGACTATGGCTGCCTTTCTTTCACTAATTTGTCTTCTGACCAATCAGATCAGACCTGAAAGAAAATCTGAATTGGGCTTTCACTAAACGCAGCCTAACTAACTCATTGTCTGGAATCATATGCATCTGTGTGGGCAGGGCACTCACCCTCCAGTCATATCCAAGTCGCATGCCAATGAAGTAGGCATTGTTGACGATGTTGTGGTGGGAGAGGGTGGCACCTTTGGGGTTCCCCGTCGTGCCCTGATGTCAGACAAACAAGTATGTCAGAGAAATAGTGGGCACAAAGCAAAGCATAGACACAAATGCACTTGAATAGGTCAACTGGGGCACGGACAGGGGACATGCATCATGACTCAATACTGTTGAGTATTATTATTCAGATCATTGAGGATTTAACATTCATTCACAGTATAGATTTGTTGAACACCATGACCATGTAAAGACGAACTGTGGGTGCTGGATCAAATAGGAGAAGAGAGTATATACTACTTTACTAAAAGTACCGATGTGAACTGAATATTGATGGGGTCATCGAAGGACAGTTTCCCCTGCAACTCCTCCAGCTGCTGCATGTGCTGGCTGCTCCCTGCCTGCATCACATCCTCCAGGTGGTACATCCCCGGCTGCCGGCTGTCTGTCACTATCACTGTGTGGAGGTCTGGGAGTCTGAGGAGGAGGGGGTCACGCTCAGTGGGGTGCAATGTAACTAGTGCTGAGTGAATAACAACATTTGGGTTATTTTTCGGATTTGACTGACGTCTGTTCGTATTTCCTTCTGAGTTCAATAAGCACATTACACAGTTTCTGTAGAGATAAATCATATCAAGCCCCCCCCCAAAAAAAAAAAAAATCGCTCAGCACTAAATGTAACAAAATATTCAGATAGAAATACATGATGTAGAACAGACAACCATGCGTCTCAGTCATGTAGAATAGAACAGAGAATCGTGTAAGCTTTAGAAAATATCTATCTGCATTATTTAGAGCTTTGCACCCACCAGAACACAACCCATTGTAATTTGATAGTCATTCAGTGTAACTGAAATTATGTATGATTTCATCAAAAGAAGAGTTGTGGTTGTATATGAAAACAGTGTGGTCATACCTGGCACTCTTGACCGATCCCGGGCTAGCAGTGTCTATCTCTGGACAGATCTGCCTGAGCATGTCACAGTACTTCTGAGTCTTAAACTGGGTTGGGCACACAATGGCATTGCATTCGACCTGGACCAAGAGCAGGAAACTACATAATTACCACCAATGAACACACTTTTATTACCACCAACATCATTACCATTATCATCATAATAATAAACAGTTTAAAAAGCAATAATCTCTGCACTCCCCTTAAGAGTGCCACACCCAGCACAACTTCTATGGAACAAAACCTGATGTGCCAACTCAAGTGACCCACCTTCCTCAAAGCAAACTCCAACTCCTGCACCTGATAGGCTGGGTTCACAGACACCTGTCAGAAGACAAAGCATAACCACTGAAAACATCCACTTTAATGTACTTGACTTCAGGTTGCAAAAACAAGCATGTTTTCCCCTAATAAGATTCCTCCTCCTCCATGCCACCAGTGTCAGTGCTCACCAGTATGATGCCAGCCTTGGCTGAGGCAAACTGGAACAGGACCCACTCATATGTGTTAGGTCCCCACATGCCCAGTCTGTCCCCCCTCTTCAGTCCCAGGGCCAGGAGGCCTGCAGCAGCCTGGTCCACCTGAGCCATAATGGAGCACAGTCAGCACACATATGTAATGGAAAGAAGCATTGCTGAAAGAGACCAGAAATGGAACAGTAGCAATAGAGATATGGTTCTTGCCCACCAATGAACATGAGTGCCACAAACTCCTAAAACATATCTAAAAAGGGGAAAGTTGTATTTTATAGTTAATTTACATTTAATTCATCAGTAAAAAAACAACAAAAAAAGAAGAAATCTGAGTGAGCAGCACAGCTGGTTGTTACCCAAACACACTGAACATGTGACATTTGTATATCTCCAAATTAATGTTTAACTTCAAAAGTCAAGGTTTGGCTATCTGAACTCTATACACACACTATGAAATCATCGGTATCCACAACGGGTAAGTGCAGTAGAAATTCCTTTCTAATCATTGATACCAGATATCAGCTACTGCCTGGTTACCGTACTCCCAGGGCAAATACTGTTAATACGTTTGGTGCCATCGGTCATATTTTAACTTAGCCCTGGTGTTCTGCTTTCATAACCTGGAGATCACGCCCAGCTCACTGGGTTCTTGTTAGATAGCCACAATTGCTTAAGATAACACATACACTACCGTTCAAAAGTTTGGGGTCACTTAGAAATGTCCTTGTTTTCCATGAAAACATACATGAAATCAGTTGCAAAATGAATAGGAAATATAGTTAAGATGTTGACAAGGTTTTAAATAATGATTTTTAATTGAAATAATAATTGTGTCCTTACAACTTTGCTTACGCCAAAGAATCCTCCATTTGCTGCAATTACAGCCTTGCAGACCTTTGGCATCCTAGTTGTCAATTTGTTGAGGTAATCTGAAGAGATTTCACCCCATGCTTCCTGAAGCACCTCCCACAAGTTGGATTGGCTTGATGGGCACTTCTTACGTACCATACGGTCAAGCTGCTCCCACAACAGCTCAATAGGGTTGAGATCCGGTGACTATGCTGGCCACTCCATTTTAGACAGAATACCAGCTGACTGCTTCTTCCCTAAATAGTTCTTGTATAGTTTGGAGCTGTGCTTTGGGTCATTGTCCTGTTTTAGGAGGAAATTGGCTCCAAATAAGCGCCGTCCACAGGGTATGGCATGGTGTTGCAAAATGGAGTGATAGCCTTCCTTCTTCAAGATCACTTTTACCCTGTACATCTCAAACTTAGATTTGTCTGTCCATAACACTTTTTTCCAATCTTCCTCTGTCCAGTGTCTGTGTTCTTTTGCCCAACTTATTTTTTTCTGTTTATTGGCCAGTCTGAGATATGGCTTTTTCTTTGCAACTCTGCCTAGAAGGCCAGCATCCCAGAGTCGCCTTTTCACTGTTGAGACTGGTTTTTTGCGGGTACTATTTAATGAAGCTGCCAGTTGAGGACTTGTGAGGCATCGGTTTCTCAAACTAGACACTCATTTATTTTTTTCTAACCTTTATTTAACTAGGCAAGTCAGTTAAGAACAAATTCTTATTTACAATGACGGCCTTACAAGGGTTTAACTGCCTTGTTCAGGGGCAGAACGACACATTTTTACCTTGTCAGCTTGGGGATTAGATCCAGCAACCTTTCGGTTACGTGCCCAACGCTCTAACCACTCAGCTACCTGCCGCCTAATGTACTTGTCCTCTTGCTCAGTTGTGTACTAGGGCCTCCAACTCCTCTTTCTATTCTGGTGATGCTCCAAATACTCAACTAGTCTAAAGGCTAGTTTTATTGCTTCTTTAAATCAGCACAACAGTTTTCAGCTGTGCTAACATAATTGCAAAAGGGTTTTCTAATGATCAACTAGCCTTTTAAAATTATAAACTTGGATTAGCTAACACAACGTGCAATTGGAACACAGGAGTGATGGTTGCTGATAATGGGCCTCTGTACGGGGTGGGTGGGTTTACAGTCATGAAATATTGTGTGGATGAAGGGCTGGTGGATAGCGGGCGGGTTGAATAAAGAGGAAACAATACATCCCGGCTGCCAGCTTTTGGAGAAAGCTTGGAGTGAGCTTTGCTATGTGATTTTTTTTTTACTGTTTTAAAGCTAATTTCCTGCAATTCTATGCATTTTGACATGGCTTAGGCCTATGACCAGGGTGGAACATTTACAAATAAAAACCACAGGTCAGGTGTATTCAGGATGCATTGAACATCAAATTAACACTCAAAATTGGACGACTTTGAGATTTTGGGAGAATTATATATAAAGTATGCTAATATATATTTTCTTTACATATTTTATTTTTTTTAGGTGGTTTGACACTTTATTCAGACAGTAATTAAATGAGATAGGGAGACAGGCAAATGCTAGAAACAGTGTGAAGCTTGGATGCAGGTATGCAGGTATAATGGTTGATGGCAGTGCATAGCCAAATCACCTACAGTAGTAACAGCAAAACTGTAGGCATCCTGATAAATACAAATCTGGTGTTTGTAAATAGAATTCAAGCTATATTAGATCAAATCCAAACAGCAACTATTATTTTAGCAGGTGACCTAAATCATAACTTCGATAAGATTGACAGATGTAGTAATAAAAAAGGCACATTTAGGGAGCCTCCAAAGAGGCAGAAAAATTTCATCTCTACAAATGATTTACAGGACACCTGGAGATTACTATTACCAACTACAAAATATTATAACTTTTTTTCCTCAAAGTAACAAAACCTATTCAAAAATTGACTACATTTTTATTTCCAAAAATGCGCTCAACAATTTTTGGATTCAAACATTCATGATATATTGATAGCAGATCATTGTCCGGTATCATGCTTCATTACAACAGAAAATATACAGAATTTGGAGAACGAACAGAGCGAATCTTATTGATCTGACATTTATTAAATACGTAAATGAAAAAATTCTAACCTTTACAAATGTAGACATAGAGGGCAGAGAAAGCCGACCCCCAATATAATTTGGGATACCTTTAAAAATAAAATTTCTGAACTTAAGCAGGAGTACAATCTTTTACTTTTGAAGAGCGCCAACATCTACAGGTTAAACTCAAATAAGCATACTACTTATTGGCAAATAAACCTGAAATATCTCATAGCACTCACAAAACCAATACACGCTAAAATCCGTTATAATTTTAAAAGATACAAATGCGGTAATTAGAAACAACAATGCAATGAATTACCATTTGAAAAGTTTCTAAGAAAATGTACTGTATATAAATCACAATTAAACAACAGTTGGAAGGATCCTACAGCCTCCTTAGACTTAACAACCCTGAAGCAATTATCAGCAGACAAAAAATAAATCACTAAAAACAGAGGTCACCCAAAAAGAAATATTAGATACTTTTAAAACATTCACGCGGAGAAAGCACCAGGAATGGATGGCTTTCCCATATATTTCTATTCAACATTTTGGGACAAAGTAGCACCCCCATTTACACAATTGACAACACACATATCACTCAATTCAATACTTCGTAGTTCCATGTATCAAACAGTTATATTAAAACCAGGAATCTCTGGAGAGTCCAATGCTGATTATAGACCCATAAGTTTAATACATTGTGATAATAAAATAATGACAAAGCTTATAAGCAATAGAATGATAAAAATTCAGACTTGATACATATCAAACCGCTTACAGAAAGAATTAGACAGAACCCAAATGTAACAGGTATCATGGTAAACATGAACATAAACTTAACTTATTTACAGATGATCTCCCAATATACCTGACCAATATTGAAAACTCTATGCCCCCTTTGCTAAAAATATTTGAGGAATAATCTAAAATCTCGGGATATAAAATGTATGTGGTAAAAAAAACGAAATAGGAAAAAGAAAAAGAAAAACTCACGATCTACAGCAATCCTTTAAGTGGACCACAAAAAAATATGAAATACAACAAATACAGTACCAGTCAAAAGTTTGGACTTTAAGGGTTTTTCTTAATTTTTACTATTTTATACATTGTAGAATAATAGTGAAGACATCAAAACGATGAAATAACACATATGGAATCATTAGGTAACCAAAAAAAGTGTTAAACAAATACAAATATATTTCATATTCTTCAAAGTAGCCACCCTTTGCCTTGATGACAGCTTTGCACTCTTGGTATTCTCTCAACCAGCTTCACCTGGAATGCTTTTCCAATAGTCTTGAAGGAGTTCCCACATATGCTGAGCACTTGTTGGCTGTTTTTCCTTCACTCTGCTGTTCAACTCATCCCAAACCATCTCAATTCGGTTGAGGTCGGGTGATTGTGAAGGCCAGGTCATCTGATGCAGCACTCCATCACTCTCCTTCTTGCTCAAATAGCCCTTACACAGCCTGGAGGTGTGTTTTGGGTTATTGTCCTGTTGAAAAACAAATGATAAGTGCAAACCAGATGGTATGGCGTATCGCTGCAGTAACCTTGCTGGTTAAGTGTGCCTTGCTGGTTAAGTGTGCCTTGAATTCTAAATAAATTACTGACAGGGTCACCAGCAAAGCACACAACATCACACCTGCAGAGAGCCCACACCATCACACCTCCTCCTCCATGTTTAACGGTGGGAACCACACATGCAGAGATCATCTGTTCACCTACTCTGCGTCTCACAAAGACACGTCGGTTGGAACCAAAAATCAGACCAAAGTACAGATTTCCACCAGTCTTATGTCCATTGCTTGTGTTCCTTGGCCCAAGCAAGTGTCTTCTTCTTATTGGTGTCCTTTAGTAGTGGTTTCTTTGCTGCAATTCAACCATCAAGGTCTGATTCACACAGTCTCCTCTGAACAGTTGAGATGTGTCTGTTACTTGAACTCTGTGGCTGGTAACTCTAATGAACTTATCCTCTGCAGCAGAGGTAACTCTGGGTCTTCCTTTTCTGATGTCGGTCATGAAAGCCAGTTTAATCGTAGTGCTTGATGGTTTTTAAAACTGCACTTGAAGAAACTAGTTCTTGAAATTTTCCAGATTGACTGACCTTCATGTCTTAAAGTAATGATGGACTGTCGTTTCTCTATGCTTATTTAAGCTGTTCTTGCCATAATATGGACTTGGTCTTTTACCAAATTGGGCCATCTTCTGTACACCACCCCTACCTTGTCACAACAAAACTGATTGTTTCAAAAGCATTAAGAAGGAAAGAAATTCCACAAATTAAATGTTAACAAGGCACACCTGTTAATTTAAATGCATTCCAAGTGACTACCTCATGAAGCTGTTTGAGAGAATGCCATGAGTGTGCAGTTGTCAAGGCAAAGGGTGGCTACTTTGAAGAATCTCAAATATAAAATATTTTTTCATCTGTTTAACACTTTTTTGGTTACTACATGATTCTATATGTGTTATTTCATAGTTTTGAGGTCTTCACTATTATTCTACAATGTAGAAAATAGTAAAAATAAAGAAAAACCCTAGAATGTGTCACAAAAGGGTGCATGGAGAGACCAAGGCGCAGCGCAGGAATAGTAGTTCGCCATGTTTTTAATTATAATGATAAATACAAAAGGACAAACTCTACAAAATCAAACACGATACCAGAAAACCGAAACACACTTACTTTGAGCTGACAATGACGATAATGAAGCAATAGGCTTCTCTATGGCCAGAGCCTGACAGAATGATAATATCCCCAAACCTTTGACTGGTACTGTATATAAAAATAACTTTATTCCATTAGTCAACAATATGAAAGCAGATCTAATTAAATGGAACAATCTTCCCATAAATCTTACATGTAGAATAAACCTCTTCAGAATGGCATGTTTTTGTATACATTTTCAGTAATACCAATTAACCTGCACTAGGTGGGACAATAGAGAGAGAGCTGAAGTTACAGATCAAATATAGTTAAAGATGCAATATGCAGAAATCGCTCCACCATTTCCTGGTTGCTAAAATTCAGTTTATGTGACAAAACAAGCAATGTATAGAGAATCATTGTACCATCTAAACCGCTGGTGTACAAACCCGAAAAGAAAAAACACAATAACAAAACGTAAGAATGGGGAGCATAGAAATTGCGCACATAGAACAGATCTACCGCTTCTTAGACTTGCTGTCAATGAGAATGACAGCAAGTCTAACAAAATGTCACTTAGGGCCTCCAAAAGGCTAGGGCCGGCTCTGACTGCATGTGTGGGTATGGGTCCGGGTACGCAGACCCGCGATAAGCCATTTTGTGTACACTTATGGTGTTCTTCTGTATTCATATTGCAAACAATAAACTTTGCTTATTTTTTTTTATTTGTATACGTACTGTTTACTGAAAATGGGCCTAGAACATGTTGTTTCAATAAGATGTTACAATTCCTTTGGGAGGGGGCGAGAGGACACAGGTCTTGGCTCTGTCTGAAAAGTGTGCAAGCCTCAAACTCCTTGATTCGTTAACTCCCTCGCCTTGGCTCTCCTCCTCCAATGAGCTTTGAGATGAAGTTGAGGAATCAAGGATTTGAAGGCTTGCACACACTACAGAAAGAGCTTGTGTACCTCCAATCTGTTTGGCATAGGATTAGTAAAAAATAGGAAGTAGACACCACTTACATCCTGCAGGAGCTGTGAGAAGGTCTTCCTGACCCCTTCCTGTAGGAACACTACAGCCTCCCGGTCTGGAAAGCGTTCAGCTGCAGCCTGGAGAATCCCACCGACCGTACTGAAGAGCAGAGACTTGGAGGAGGTGCCGTGGGCATAGCTGGTAGTGAGTGTGGGGATAGTGGGTGGACTGTCCACATGGACTGCACTAGGTGGTACAATAGAGAGAGAGCTGAAGTTACAGATCTGAAATGGTCTAGGGTTTAAAGGTCAAACCAACTGGAGTTAAAGGGTCTGAGTGAGATCTGGTTCGTACAAAACCTTTACATTAATATGGAATTCAACAAAGGGTGATATTCATAAGAGGATTTTCAGAAGAATTATGGGAGCCATGAAAACAGTCTGAATAGAACATTGTTAGAGATGGTGTCAAATGAAGTGTCAAAATGGGGACTACTGTAGGGAAAAGCAGTGCAAGTAAATTAGTTAAATGGTTAGGGGGTGAGACGGATAAGGACAGGGAGGGTGAATGGAAGTCAAGGGCCACGGAGAGGGGGTGGCGCACATTCTACACTATGGACAGAGGGAGAAGAAATGCATTGGTCAGGCTAGACATTTAGGCTGGGTCTATTCTCGATAGTTCATGCAGCTTTTGTATTCTGATCATGAGTTCTGCTCATGGAATTCCGAACACGTCAAGCGTCTACGCCTACAGTACATATAAATGTGTCTACCGTGTCCACATTGTTTCCGGATTCCCTTTTCCCACACTACAATACATTCAAATGACTGGAACAGGCTAAATCTATTAATAACAACTTAATGGCAGTAGCCATCTACTGTAACTAACTAGCCAGCTAACCTCTAACTAGGCAGCAATCTAGCTAGCAAAGCTAAAGGGATTGCAAACAGGTTAACATAACGCAAACAAAAAATATATATTTTTCTAAATAAACTAGCTGGCTAGCATTTTTGAAGGCATCAATCACGTTCCTCACATGCTAGAAACGCATTTCCTCCAACGTTTAATGAAAAAAATAGTGCCCCAAAACACAAGTTCTATTTCACTTGAGGGACTATGCTAGTCACTCAATGGGATATCCTCCCTCCTGGCGGCAGGATGAGTCAAGATATTAATATCAGAATAATTCCGTGCCACGGGTGTGATGCAAGTGCCCCCACCCTCTATAAATACCTTGGCGCATCACTTCCTCTTTTCAAATCAAATTTTATTGGTCACACACACGTGGTTAGCAGATGTTATTGTGGGAGTAGCGATTTGCTTGTGCTTCTAGCTCCATCAGTGCAGTAATATCTAACAAGTAATATCTAACAGTTTCACAACATATACCCAAAATACACATAAATCTAAGTAAGGAATTGAGGTCTGATTCACACAGAACAGCATTGGACTAGGATACAGTGGCATAGTATAGTATATACATATGAGATGGGTGATGCAGTATGTAAACACGATTAAAGTGACTAAGATACCGTAGAATCGTATAGAGTACAGTTTATACATATGAGATGAGTAATGCAAGATACGGTAACATTATTAAAGTGGCTAGTTTTCTATGTCTCAAGCCAGTGCAAGCCTTGAACAGTCATGGCTACCCCAAGGAGTTGGGACTGTACCAGTACCCCCGTCATGGACCCATTGTTGCGGTCATGGTCCTCCCAGACAAGGAGACCATTGTAGGTCTCCCCCTGTCCTCTGGGACCTCATTGGGCTGCTGATGACCACTTAAAAGACAGCTTCCTGACATTGGCCATGGTGGCTCGCCTCATGAATGCAACCACTCTGCTGCAGGCATACCTGCACAGTCTGATACCTCGCCTGTCTACCGACAGTGACCTTGAGTTGACGGCTGAAATGACTCAAGTTCCACACTCCTCTCCCTCTTAAAAGCTGAGATGTCATGTGCTAATGGCAAAACCCTGTCTACAGCCATGTGGTCACGCAGACAGCTTTGGCTCTCATTGACAAAGATGTCGGCCTCTGTGAATAAACCCCATCTCCCCAGGCCAAATTTTTGGACCAAACGGCAAAACTGCAGAAGGACAGAGAGACCCTGCAGTCTTTCCTGGGTCCTTCTGCCCTGCGTTACCCTACCTTGTGGAGTCCCCCTGGGTGCTGGATACAGTACTACAGGGGTACAAACTCCAGTTTCGATGCCGGCCACCACCTTTGGTCAACTACAACAGCAGACCCCCTGAAAAGAGAAGCTCTCCAACTAGAGAATGCATTCTTCTCCAGCAGGGAGGCCATCAGACAACTCAAACCATTAAAACAGCACAGTGGGTTCTAAGGAGTATATTTCCTAGTCCCCAAGAGGGATGGTGGCTTTTGCCCCATCCTGGACTTGAGGCCTCTCAACCGGTGTTTGAAAACACTCCCCTTCAAAATTCCATCTCTGTCCAGCATCCTACAGGCTATCAGGCCAGTGGTTCACCACTGTAGACCTAAAATATACCTACTTCCACATACCGATCCACCCGGCTCACAGGAAGTTCCTGCGCTTTGCATTCAACAGCATAGCATTTGAGTACCCAGTGTTACCTTTCAGCCTCTTCCTGGAACCAATAACATTTGCAAAATGCAAGATATTTTAGTACTAAATTACCTAGACGATTGGCTAATCTGTGCTCAGTAACGAGAACAGGCAGCAGCAGACTCTCCTGAAGCACATCTCAGCGATAGGCCTCCGGTTCAACATGAAAAAAAGCTACCTGGTCCCCACACAAACTGTGATGTTCGTGGGCATACGGATCGACTCGCTCGTCGGTGAGGTAAGCCCTCATTTCTGACGAGTACAGAAAATTGAGATGCCACTGATTCAGCACAATACTGTAACTCCTAGCGGGGACAGCATGGGAACTACCTCACAGGTGGAGGGCACATTGTGGCATCCGAATCCCTCCTGCCTGAAGCTGTGGGCTTGGCCGCTGAACAGCGAAAATGGTCTGACTTATATCTTGAGCCCTCTGTTAACATCCTACAGAGTGCCAGGGCCCGTCCACCACGTTAACCTTTGACACGAGGTAGCGTGTGTTCTGCCAGTGGAGTGGGGAGCAGGGGTTTGCTACAGAATCTTGCGGCATAAAAACTGTGCTCCAGATCTTGAGGTCTGTGTTCGATGCTGGCAGGACTGCTTCCACACTTAAGGTATACACTGAAGCCATTTCAGCATGTCATGATGAAGAGCAGGAGAGTCCCCTTGGCAGTCATCCGCTCATGGCAAGGTTTCTTAAGGGAGTCTGTCGATTACGCCCCGCAAGAGGCCCCTCAGTTCCCCCTCAGTTCCCAAATGGGATGGTTCTTGGAGTAATGGTTCTTGGAGTAATATCCAGACCTCCCTCCGAACGTTAGATACTATAGACTTGAACATCTCTCTTTTAAGACTGGATTTGTGGCCATCGCCTATACCAAGAGGGTTGGCGAGCTCCATGCTTCATCTGTTAATGATGAGTGTTATTGTCTAGGCCCGGGTAAGGCAAGCGTTACTCAGCTGCCTAATCCTGTCTTCCTACCAAAGGTCCTGCCCCGAGGTCACGTGAACAGGGAAATAGTCCTAACAGCCTTGTCCACCTCCATGCCCCCTGGGGCTCATGATTTTGATGTACGTGCTCCGTGTCCTGTGAGATCCCTAAACGTGTACGTGTTGCGGACTCAGGCGATCCATCGCTCTGATCAGCTGTTTGTGTGCTTAGAGTACAGGGTAAGCCTCTCTGTAAACAACAGTTGTCACTTGGATTGTAGACACTATCCTACAAGCATATAGCCTAGCTGGCCGCCCAGCCCCATCCTCATCCTCAGTGGTGGCGCACTCCACCAGGGGAGTTGCCACCACCTGGGCACTGCTTAAGGGAGTCCCCCGCTCTGACATATGTGCAGCTGCCAGCTGAGCGTCCCCCAGTACCTCAGCAAGGTTTTACCGGGTGAATGTGGCTGACCCTCACGGTGTGAGTTCAGCTGTGCTTGGTGCTACCCTTCCCTCCCAACATTAACCTGTGGTTGGACCGGGTACTGCCTTGAACACCTATGGTGATGTGTTGCTCTAGGCTGTGCCCTACGGGAACCGACTTACTCTTGTATTGTCATCCCATTGAGTGACTAGCATAGTCCCTCAAGCAAAATAGAACGAAGGTTACACACATAACCACGATTTTATGAGCGAGCTAGGGACCATGCTAGTCCAGATGTAGATTCCCTTGTAGCCTCAGGAAGAGTCTTGAGGAAGGGATACTACGTGCCCAGGTATTTATTGGGGGTGGGGGTACGAACATCACAATCGTGGCACGTAATAACTATTAATATCTCAACTCTCCCATTGGGTGACTAGCATAATCCCTAGCTCATAGAACCGTGGTTACGTGAGTAACCTTCGTTTTCTGAAGACATCGCCCACTGTATGCGCTTTCCTTAGCTTCGAGTCCAGACCCAACCTGGACTCAGCGTTAGACAAAACATAGTAAAAGTACATTTGTGACAATCAAGTCCATCTATATGATGTTACGAATTACAATTCGCATGATATGTTACGAATTCCAATTTGTTGTGGCTAACATTAGCTAGGGTTAAGGTTAGGAGTTAGGTTAAAGGGTTAAGGTTGGGGTTAGCTAACATGCTAAGTAGTTGCAATGTAGCTAAAAAGTAGTAAGTAGTTGCAAAGATGCTACAGTTGTCCATGATGAGATTCGAATATTCAACCTTTGGGTCGCTAGACATTTGCATTATACAACCACCCCAACCAACCACCCTGCCTTCATTTTTGCCTTAAGTAATCTTCTGTCTTATGTAACCATACCAAACATATAATACTAATGAGTGTCCCAGATTTACATTTACTATGGTTGTCTACACTTGATACTAACATGTGCCTTCTGCTATCAGAAGAACGCATTGAAAAGACGCATCTAGACACACAAAAGTTGCTTTGTGGTCTTAAGCACACAGCTAAGACAATCCAGGATTGGCTTCGGGACAAGTCTTTGAATGTCCTTGAGTGGCCCAGTCAGAGCCCGAACTTGATTAAACATCTCTGTAGAGACCTGAAAATAGCTGTGTAGCGACCTCCCCATCCAACCGGATCTGCAGAGAATGGGAGAAACTCCCCATGTACAGGTTTGTCAAGCTTGTAGCGTCATACCCAATAAGATTTGAGGCTTGAATCGCTGCCAAAGGTGCTTCAACAAAGTACTGTGTAAAGAAGGGTCTGAATACTTATGTAAATGTGATATTGATGAGGGGAAAAACGATTTAATCAATCTTAGAATAAGGCTGTAACGTAACAAAATGTAGGAAAAGCCAAGGAGTCGGAATGCTTTCCGAATGCACTGCACAGCCTCAGCTGAAACTTGATACTCTTCCCTTTTGAGATCTGCTTAAAATAATTGTTCTGAGCTAGCCTTAGGAAATCCCCCAACATATCCAAATGCACCCTATTCTAAAATAACCATTTAAAATGAAAGAGCAAAGAGACAAATATCGGAAGTTAAAAGATACACAAATGTAACAAGTCGACAATAATTAATGATCTGTGATGATTGTTCAAAAGACCACACATAGGCGTCTCATTTTCACTCGACTTTGGGTTGGGGGAGTCTTGGAATTTATGCTGCGCAGAATACTTTTGGAATCTCCAGAGAATAAATCCAATGGAATAATCAGTTTGTATACGTTGGATACACTCATTAGGGCAACTTTGCGCACACTTTAAGTGTGAAAAGTATATGCAACTATTTTTGCATAGTTGCATATAGGGGATGTTTTTCCCAGCAGCTGGAACACCGAATGATAATATGCATATAACAATAATATTGATCACGAGTCAACGATGAACATGTTTTCTGCATTGCTACTCACCAATTGCCTTGTGAAGGAAACGTTATCCTTGGTTTTTGCAAAACTTTCACAGGCTTGGAAAAAAATATATTCGACCGAAGAGGCTGAGAGCCAAATGCAATCCTCGAAAACATTATCTAAGAAATCCTTTTAAAAAACAATTTATACAATATTAAAAGCCAAACGATATGCTGTAGTTAAAACCGACCCTAGTGACGATGACGCACCATCGAGTTAAGAAAATTTCTTCAGCAATCTATACTAAAAGAGGTAGAAAACGTTTGTTGTTTGACACTGATTGGTCGGTTTGGAATGCCTACCAGCCATAGATAATATCACTTTAAAATGACAGTATAATAAACCGGTATGTTGAGATGACACATTTTGTTACATAAATTACAGTAGATGAACATTGAACCCGGGTTTAATGTTGACCTGCAGGGGACACATTTACAGGGTGTTTTCTTTGCTCTCTATAATCTTGCAAGCAAGCATTTTGTGCTTGAAAAACACCCATACAAATGTGTTTTCAGTAAACACGTTTGATCCGTGTAGGGTTCGTTCAATCAATATCCGAATTTAACCAACTACGATGGATAATAATTTCGACTGCATGAGTTAATGTTTCTTGTGTCATCAACAATACTTAACATATACAGCGTGGGCGTAGAGGAGGGGCTGCAACAGGATACTTGTGCTAGCTGTTTCTTTTTGTTGTTGTTGTAATTATATTTTTATTAGAATGTCATTTTCTTTTTACAGGGGTTACCTAGACCAGGTGATTCACATTAAAAAATATATATATATATATATACACACATATATATATTTATACATTTTTTCTTCACATTTTCAAACAGTCCATTTAGATTTTCCAACGGGGCTATACATTTGGGTGAGGTTTTTTTCTCGCCTGAGTAGCCACGGGGCAGAACAAGCCGAAGGGGTACTCTCCAGGTGGCCCACCCAGCAGAGGGTCACATCACGCCAACCATGTGTCCGGGTGGCCGACTAAGACGAGGGGGAAACGACGGAAGAGTTCTGTCAGGGTCGGCCTCCACTACGACGATCTCAGCACCAGACTCCACCACCCAAGCGACGCCCCCCCTGGTCTACAGACCGGTGTTACAGATGCGACGAACCTGGGCACGTAGCCCGCGGCTGCCCAGCACCAGCGCCAAAAGCCAGAGCTTCTCCGTTTGGGGGAAACGACGGAGGAGTGGTCTAATGAGGGGTTCACCACTCCGGTCTCCATCCCCCCTCCAGGGCCGGTGCACTGTGGTTGGACGCCTCGGCCACACCAAGGGACTATACCTACAATGTCGACTGGACGGCCAACCTTGTCGAGCCCTGGTGGACACGGGGTCAACCATTTCCTTGGTGCGGCCTGGCATTCTTCCGGGCATCACCGGGCCACCTTCCAAGGCTTGGGTGCCAACCGCCACCCAGATGGTCACGGTGACGGGAGAACAGGTTGGCATGAGAGTGAAGAACCCAACGGACCGAACGGCCGTCCGGGCCGCCCACTGCCCATGGGCCCACCCAGCATCAGCCCGCTTCAGCCCCGACCACCGTACCTGCTGCCCTTCCCTCCGCCGAGACTACCAAAGCCATAAGCGACCTAGGCCAACGCAGCAGCGAGGGCCTCGACCCACAGCAGCAGCACGAAGTGAAGTGTCTCCTCCGTGAATATTCAGACATATTTGCAGCCAGAGACGAAGACTACACGCAGATAGGATTGGTTCAACTTTCCATCGAGACCAGGCCCGCCCAGCCAATCCGTCTGCGGCCCCATCGTCTGGCCCTCAGTAAACAGCAGATTGCAGAGGACAAGGTTTGTGAGATGTCTGCTGCTGGAGTGATTGAGCCCTCTGACAGCCCGTGGGCGGCCCCGGCCGTCTTGGTGAAGAAGAAGGGCGGCAGCTGGTGGTTCTGTGTGGACTATCGACGTCTGAACGACATAACCAAGAAAGACTCGTACCCTCTCCTGCGAATTGACGAAGCCCCTGACTGCATCACGGGGTCCAGCTGGTTCAGCTCCCTCGATCTACGCAGCGGCTACTGGCAGGTGGAACTGGCCCCCAACGCTAGACCGAAGACCGCCTTCACCATCGGGCGAGGGCTGTGGCAGTTTTGTGTCATGCCGTTCGAACGTAGCCGGTGCGTTACAGAGTCCGTACGGCATGATGGAAAAGGTGTTAGCCGACGTCCCCCAGAGCCGCTGCGTTATGTACCTTGACGATCTGCTGGTGCACGCCAATGACTTCAACGGAGCCCTGTCTAACCTGCGAGAGGTCTTCACTGCCATCCGCCGTGCAGGGTTGCGGCTGAACCCCGCTAAGTGCCGATTGCTGGTGAGGGAGACAACATTTCTGGGGCATGTGGTCAGTGCCCGCAGCGTAGCCACCGATCCCGCTAAGGTGACTGCCGTGCAAGACTGGCCGACTCCTGCAAACGCCGGCGAGCTGAGGAGTTTCCTGGGCCTGGGGTCATACTACCGGCGTTTCATCAGAGATTTTGCCACGATCGCAAGTCCCCTCCATCGTCTGACCAACAAGGACCAACCCTTTGTCTGGGACGACGCCTTCAACCAACTCAAGTTGACTCTGACTGAAGCCCCAATCCTGGCCTACCCTGACGCCCATCGTGGACACCGACGCCACCAATGTGGGGGTCGGGGCTATCCTTTCCCAGGAGGGAAAGGAGGGGGAACGTGCTATGGCCTACTTCAGCCGCTCCTTGAACCGGGCAGAAAGGAATTACTGTGACCCGACGTGAGCTGCTGGCGGTGGTCCAGGCGCTACAGCACTTCCGGCCATATCTGCACGGCGGCCGGTTCCTCATCCGCACTGACCTGTCTCGCTCACCTGACTCCTGAACTTTAAAAACCCAGAAGGTCAGGTGGCTCGGTGGCTGTAGGCCCTCCAGGAATATGACTTTGAAATATGAAAAAGACACATTCTCGCAGAATGGATTTGAGATGGTACTTCAGGTGTGGACCATAATAACAATATGCATTTTTTGGCTAAGCCCAGAACAAGGGTATTAAACAGACGTTCAGAGTCAGGGTCAAACACAACATTACAATCAAAGTAGAGCAAATATAAATTCAGTGAAAAAGCTAATTGTCTACCCAAGATCTTCTGGATGTGTAAATGAATATAATTCCAATAAGACTGGATTCTGCTAAAGTACCAATAAACATGCATGAAGGTGCCAGTATCCTGTTTACATTTGAAACATAAATGTGATGCATTCGAAAACATTGAAGTACAGACAGGTGTGAAGTAGTTTCTATGAAAATATAGAACCAGGTTTTTTTTTTTTTTTTAAATGTAACCTTTATTTAACTAGGCAAATCAGTTAAGAACAAATTCTTATTTACAATGACGGCCTACCTACATGGTCAGCCATAGTAGTACGGCGCCCCTGGAGCAAATTAGGGTTAAGTGCCTTCCTCAAGGACACATCGACAGGTTTTCACCTTGTCGGCTCGAGGATTCAATCCAGCAACATTTTGGTTACTGGCCCAACGCTCTGACCACTAGGCTACCTGCCGCCCTAAAAGTAAAGTAGGTTCTGTGAAAACATTCTGTGAAGGCGGACAGGTGTAAAGTAGGTTCTATGAAAACATTATGTGAAGGCGGACAGGTGTAAAGTAGGTTCTATGAAAACATTCTGTGAAGGCGGACAGGTGTAAAGTAGGTTCTTCTATAAAAAAAAAAATAGATATATAATAAAGTAAACAGAGTGGCCGCTAAAACACATAGCAGCACTAACTAGCAGCACGTCTCTCGGTTGTGTTTACAAGGTATCCCAGGGCCTCTTGAAAAGGACCATCTTTGTAGTTCACTGTATTATCAAATAATACTGACAAGGCACCTATATATTTTGGGCATGCATCCTCTGCCAAGTGATTGGGTATTCCTTTGCCTGCTAAATAATAAGATGGTACACCAAAAAATAAGCAAATGTTAAGATAACCATTTGAAGTCAGCAGGTTTAAGAGATACAGTACAAGCAGGACATGCTCAGCACTCCTACAACCAACTTCATACTACCACTTATCCTCTTACTGCTATCCCTAGTCAATCCTATTCACAGAATGTCTTGTGCTGCAAAAGTGAGTATCCTTTCCAAAATATACAGTGGCAAGAACAAGTATGTGAACCCTTTGGAATTACCTGTATTTCTGCATAAATACGTCATAAAATGTTATCTGATCTTCATCTAAGTCACAACAATAGACAAACTAATAACACACAAACAATTATACGTTTTCATGTCTTTATTGAACACACCGTGAAAAAATATGTGAACCCTTGGATTTAATAACTGGTTGACCCTACAAATTTCTCTTTACAAAACTGTTTCAGTTCAGCAATATTCTTGGGATGTCTGGTGTGAACCGCCCTCTTGAGGTCATGCCACAGCATCTTTATGTATTGTAATGTCCCGAGCTGGGACAAATATGGCGAGTCAGAAACAACGTTAGGGCGAACACAGGTTTAATCACCTAAACTAGACTGCTGTTATGGCCACAGCCCACGCCACTAAACATGGATGGTTACGGTACACAGGATGAACAGCTCTGCGCTCAGGTGCACGACAAGAACAAAAGAGAACACTGAAAAGACACTAGCCCCTATTTATCCCCTTAAACCCCCGCGAGATTACCCACAGAACGGAAGAACAACTATAACACACACAAAAGTAACACATAACCCCAAACAAATAGAACCCCATATCAGGTCGTTACAGTATTTAACCTTTATTTAACTATGCAAGTCAGTTAAGAACAAACTCTTGACGGCCTACCAAAAGGCAAAAGACCTGCTGCGGGGACGGGGGATGGGATTAAAAATCAAAACATAAATATAAATATAGGACCAAACACACATCACGACGAGAGACAAAACAACACTACCAAAAGAGATACCTAAGTGCATGGTAGCAATACAACATGGTGGCAGCACAAAACATGGTACAAATATTATTGGGCACAGACAACAGCATAAATGGCAAGAAGGTAGAGATGACAATACATCACGCAAAGCAGCCACAACTGTCAGTCAGTGTCCATGATTGAGTCGTTCAATAAAGAGATTGAGATAAAACTGTCAGTTTGAGTGTTTGTTGCAGCTCGTTCCAGTCGCTAGCTGCAGCGAACTGAAAAGATGTGTGTGCTTTGGGGACCTTTAACAGATTGTGACTGGCAGAACGGGTGGTGTATGTGGATGATGAGGGCTGCAGTAGATATCTCAGATAGGGGGGAGTGAGGCCTAAGTTTTATAAATAAGCATCAACCAGTGGGTCTTGAGACGGGTATACAGAGATTAAAGAACATCTAGCCGCTCGAGAACACCCTTACCTGCCGATCTATAAATGATGTCTCCGTAATCTAGCATGGGTATGATGGTCATCTGAATCAGGGTTAGTTTGGCAGCTGGGGTGAAAGAGGAGTGATTACGATAGAGGAAACCAAGTCTAGATTTTACTTTAGCCTGCAGCTTTGATATGTGCTGAGAGAAGGACAGTGTACCACCTAGCCATATTCCCAAGCACTTGTACCTCAAGCTTGATTGTGAATCAAAGCAAGGAAAATAGATTTCTGCAGATTTCTTGCAGTAAAAAAAAAAAACTATTAACATGCGTCATATTCAGGTCTGATCATTGAGTATCATTAGCAATGTTTCCATTAACTTGCTCAGTAATCTTGTCACCATTTAGAAAGTTTGCATAGAGAATAGATGCGACAATTACAGACGTAGGGTACTCCCTTTACTCCCATGTTAAATTGCCTCCTTTACTCAGAACCAGACAATGGCTGTATTCTTTTTTTTAGCATTTGTAGTAGAAAAAACTCTTCCTCTTAAAAACGAAGGCACTTCTGGAGTTTGTAGAAGCAAGATAGACTTTATTGCAAAAAGACAATGAAGCTGAGTGACCTGCAGGAAACCACTCCCCTGCAGGAACCACTCCCGTACATCTCTAAGTTTTTGGCTTATGTACAAGTTTTGAAATGTTTATTCATAAGACACAGTTATCACAGCTCCACCCATTCTATTTTCCTCCAACCTGGTCTCAAAACTCCTGAATACATGTCTAGTTCTAAGTCAGGAAAATGGGAGGTACACAGGAAACCTTTACCCCTGGGGGAGTCTCCTGACGAGGTACACAGGAAACCTTTACCCCTGGGGGAGTCTCCTGACTCTGGTAACATTCCCCTGGTCAAAGGTCAACCTGCTGAGTGGTAGGGGGTTGCCTACACCCTACTCTCATCTGCTGAGGACAAAGAGATCTTGTCTCTGCTTTAAAACATACCAAGCTAAGTATATTCAGGGAGCTATAAGGAATTGGAAATTATACAATAACTATAAAGAATTGGAATTTACACAATACATTCTATAACCATTTTGCTTGGTTGGGCGTTTTTAATGTTCATGTCGTTTTGGCAAAAAAAAAACAGCTGGACGTAATGACGTCATACCAACAAATACTTTTTTTTGCAGCACCGCTTTTGTCAAATAAACCTGGGTCAATCGAAACCTGCTTAATGATAGTGTGCAGTTCAATCAACATTTTCACTGTGTCTCTCTCTCTCTGACAGCTGTGTGATTCCTAATCAGTCCTCAAAGAGCTCCTCTTTGAGCCGATGGTAGCACCCCTTGCTAGCCATGAGCTCCTGGTGTGTGCCCTGCTCCACCACCTCCCCGCCCTCCATGAAGATTATGTGGTCAGCCTTCTCCACAGTCTGCAGCCGGTGGGCCACCACCAACACAGTCTGGCCTACTGAGCCTGCCAGGACACCCTGCACCTGGGAGAGAGCATTAAGAACATGTTGACATCATGTTACTGAAGCTATTAGATTTAGAGTAAATACAAATAGATCCTATGACTATATTGGGTCCTGGTTAAAGGTTATTCCTAGTGTTTAGTTCTATGTTTTACATTAGACATGAAAATCATGTAATATTGTTGCGCTATAGAGGTCTCTAATGTGTACCGCATGCTGTGTGTTGATGTCCATGCCGCTGGTCGCCTCGTCCAGAATGAGGACCTGTGGCTCTCGAACCAGAGCCCTGGCGATGGCGATGCACTGCTTCTGTCCAGAAGACAGCTTCTCTCCACACTCCCCTACATCTGGGAGATACACAGGACATCAGTGCTAGGCCAGCTAGTAACTACACAGATAGATAGGCCTGTAACTAACAATACAACACACAGCAGACACCTCCCTCAAGCATTATACAACCGGTTGCTCCAGTCTTACACCTTACATGCTAACTTTGTTAGAGTCTTTCTAGTGGGCTTTTATGAAGGCAGAACAGCCCCTCTACAGAAAATACAATGCAATGGCCACAAGGTGACCCATCACTACCTACCTGTGTTGTAGCCCTGCTCCAGCGTACAAATAAAGTTGTGGATGTTGGCGCTCTTAGCGGCCTCTTTCACCTTCTCCAGGGTGCATCCCAGGAGGCCGTACTCTATGTTGTGTCTGATAGAGCCAGAGAAGAGCTCTGGTTCCTGGGACACCAGAGCCATCTTACCTCAGGGAGAGATCATCATGAGGGTGTATGGTTTGAAAACATATTAAAAACAATTGAACAAGTCATATGGTATGATTGTATGACACAGGAGGCCTGCAGGCTAATGTGCAACTCCTTGACAGCAACATTGCTAAGAGAGTGAGCTGAACGGTCCTACTTTACAAAATAGTTGTTCACACATGTATAAAGGATTATGGAAACTCAGCCCTATCAATGAGTTAAAGCACTACGACACATTATTGGACATGGTGGGTGTTTTGACTGTACCTTCTGATGCAGGTACTGGTGCTGGTAGCAGTGCAGGGGCTGTCCATCCAGCAGTATCTGGCCATCCTTGGGCTCATACAACCTCGCCAGCAGGCTGACGCAGGAGCTCTTCCCGCCACCAGAGGGCCCCACCAGCGCTGTCATCTTCCCTGGATACAGGTCCAGACTCACAGCCTGGCAGATAGATTGTTAGAGACATTTAACCAACGATATACTTCAGGGAGATAATACAGTGCCTTCAGAAAGTATTGACACCTTAAATCTTTCCACATTTTGTTGTGTTACAAAGTGGGATTAAAATGTATTTAATTGTGAAATTATTTGCTAACAATCTACACAAAATACTCTGTAATGTAAAGGTGGACGAAAAAATCCTAACATAAAACACTAATTTATCTTGATTACATAAGTATTCAACCCCCTGAGTCAATACATGTTAGAATCACCTTTGGCAGCGATTACAGATTTCTGGGTAAGTCTCTAAGAGCTTTGCACACCTGGATTGTTCAATATTTGCACATTATTCTTTTTAGAATTCTTCAAGCTCAAGTTGGTTGTTGATCATTGCTAGAATGCCATTTTCAAGTCTTGCCATATATTTTCAAGCTGATAAAGTCAAAACTGTAACTAGGCCACTCAGGAACATTCAATGTTGTCTTGGTAAGCAACTCCAGTGTATATTTGGCCTTGTGTTTTAGGTTTTTGTCCTGCTGAAAGGGGAATTTGTCTCCCGGTGTCTGTTGGAAAGCAGACTGAACCAGTTTCTCCTCAAGGATTTTGACAGTGCTTAGCTCTATTCTGTTTATTTTTATCATAAGAAACTCCCTAGCAAGCATACCCATAACATGATGCAGCCACCACCATGCTTGAAAATATGAAGAGTGGTACTCAGTGATGTGTTATGTTGGATTTGCCCCAAACATAACGCTTTGTATTCAGGAAATAAAGTTCATTTCTTTGCCACATTTTTTGCAGTTTTACTTTAGTGCCTTACTGAAAAGAGGATGCATGTTTTGTAATATTTTTATTCTGTACAGGCTTCCTTCTTTTCACTCTGTCAATTACGTTAGTATTGTTGAGTAACAACATTGTTGACCCAACCTCAGTTTTCTCCTATCACAGCCATTACACTCTGTAATTGTTTTAAAGTCACCATTGACCTCATGGTGTCCCTGAGCAGTTTTGTTCCTCTCCTGCAAATTAGGTAGGAAGGACGCCTGTATCTCTGTAATCAAAGTGTAATTAATAACTTGCTTAAAGGGATATACAATTTTTACCCATCTACCAATAGGTGCCCTTCTTTGCGAGGCACTGGAAAACCTCCCTGGTCTTTGTGGTTGAATCTGTGTTTGAAATTCACTGCTCGACTGAAAGACTTCACTGTAACTACTTGGCCAACAGACATAAAGTGCAATAGTTAAATACATAAACTAAATTGAAGAAAAACAAAATGATGCTGGTTCAAAGACATGTCTACCTATTCAAAGATGTAATGTTATCGATAAATCCATGAAAATAGCAGGGCTATTACGCTGTTTTGAATGTTGATACAATCTTTCATAACAGCTCATATCCTTTGAATGGATGCTTACCTTCAGTGCGGGTGTATCTGGGCGTGAGGGGTAGTAGAAGGTGACATTGTGGAAAGCAAGTTTCCCCTGAAGCTTTGCAGGAGCCAGCTCTCCTGCTTCTTTCTGATTTGGCTTTCTGTCCAGAAACGTGAACACCTTGGCTGCAGCCCCGACAGTGCTCAGCATGTCTCCAAAGACATACACAAGTTGCTGACAACAACAAAGAAACATTTAAGTCACTTTCACATCAGGTATTCAGAAAAATGAACTAATAATTCAAAAGCCTGCTTGTGGTTAATTTTCTTACCTACCTTCATATTGGTTACCATGTCTTTCTGGAAGAAGACGAAAGCCAGCACACTGCCGATGCTCAGCTGGCCAGACAAGATGAGCCTCCGACACAGGAACAGCATGGCCACCTTTAGGCCCACTGTCACCATCTGGTCAGACAGAGAAAAGACACAGAGGGGTATTGGATGCAGGAACACGTCACGTATATAGAGTACTGTATACGAGTTAAAGGTATTCCGCGTGTAGGGAGGTAGGGAGAGACAGATACATCATGTGGGATAGACTACAGATCAATGTTATTTAAAGCACCCAGGGGTCTCAAACATCGATCACTGGGTCGTAGAGTTATTATTACTTTCATTTTACCCTTCTCAGTAAAAGGTGGACAGCACTGATGATGTCCTTGTGCTCCTGGACCTTGTACATCCTCTCCAGTGCTTGGTTGTACCTATCCAGCTCCTTCTCCTCAGCTCTGAAGCTGCGAACCGTTCTCACCGCCCCAATGGCCTGGGATGCCAGCTCCTTGGTCTGGGCCTGGCAGTCCTGCAGCTGCTTAATGAACTCCTGTTGGGTGGTACCAGACAGTCAATTAGTCAATCAATCATAATTCTAGGAGCATCTGTCACTAACTAGCAGAGGTGTGGACTCGAGTCATGTGACTTGGACTCGAGTCAGACTCGAGTCATGAATTTGATGACTTCAGACTCGACTCGACAAAATGTACAAAGACTTGCAACTCGACTTGGACTTTAACATCAATGACTCGTGACTTCACTTGGACTTGCGCCTTATGACTCGAGAAGACTTGCTACTTCCCATGAAAACTGGGGAAAAAATTTTTCACACGGCCGCGCCGCTCTCCGTTTATCTGCATCTGTGAAAAAAATGTGCACCATCCACCTGTATGCATACAGAGAGCGCGCGCTGCCTGCACGTTATCCAATCACTGTAGTCCCACGTTGTTTTGATTCGACAGCATCTAAGCAGGCACATTGCAAGACAACCAATGAAGCACATCAAGCAACAACGCGCCAGTTGTCAAAATGATACCGAAGATAGTTTCGTTTGGCTATAAAAATTACGAGGTAGTCGACAAAAAACGAGTTGCAATCTGCAAAACATGCGGATCGAAGATTACAGACGGAGCTGCCACAACGTCCAACTTTGTTCGACACCTGAAGTTGCACAAAGAAAGGTAAGTTTTGAACGAATGCTACGCACCTTATCGGATGTACCGTAACTTACTAGCTAGCTGCTGCATATTTACTGTATCAACGAGACAAACGCACGTCTCCCTTGCTGGTTCATGCTTACAAAAATATGGATTTTTGAACTGCTATTATATGGACATTCTAAAACGCTTTCGTGAAAAACGCTTAACGTTCTTTAATGTACTAAGACAGTGTTATTAAAAGACCAAACTCTGTAAATATCATATTAATAAAGTATACTATGTACAAAACATCAGATGAGCCCAGAATATGAACGCAAACACGTTTAATAACACGTTGCGTTTTCCTCCCATAGAAAACTATTATAAGAAAAGGCTTAACGTGTCTTAATATACTGAGACAGTAATATTAAAAGACCAAACTATAAATATCATATTAATAAAGTATACTAAATGTACAAAACATCAGATGAGGCCAGAATATGAACGCAAACACGTTTAACAACACGTTAAGTGTTTTCCTCCCATAGAAAACCATTATAAGAAAAGGCTTAACATGTCTTATGTAGGCTACTATGTATTCTGGGCTCATCTGGTGTTTTGTACATAGTATACTTTATTGATATGATATTTACTTAGTTTGGTCTTTTAATAGCACTGTCTTAGTACATAAGACACGTTAAGCCTTTTCTTATAATGGTTTTCTATGGGAGGAAAATGCTTAACGTGTTATTAAACGTGTTTGCGTTCATATTCTGGGCTCATCTGATGTTTTGTACATAGTATGCTTTATTAATATGATATTTGCAGAGTTTGGTCTTATAATATTACTGTCTTAGTATATTAAGCATTAAGCAACGTTAAGCGTTTTTCACGTTAAGCGTTTTAGAATTCAGTTTCAGAGTTGCTGGTGTGCTGCCTCATTGAGGTCGTTTATGTAATTTTGGTTAATCACAACTAAGCTGAACTGTCGCTGAAGACAAAATATCACAATTAAACAATGAATGCACCCCCTTTCACAACTCGGATGTAGTTGGTGCATCCCTAAACCCATCCAAGTACAACAGGAAACATAGTAAGACGTATACATTGTAAAGAGGAAAATGATAACAGTCACAGTAGATCCACCATTAGCCTTCCCTTTTCATATCATGCCCAAACAGCAGACAGCGCATGGACAGAGTGCTACCGTAGTCTACAGTAGGTCTGTGAGGCAGCGCACCACTGGGATATATACAGTATATAATAAAATAATAACGATTATAGTAGTAATGTTCAGAGATGCAATAGATTATTATAGTGCAGTTCTTAACTAATGGGAATATTGTTTAGCTTATTTTTGGTTTAATTTGGTTTACTTTAGTTATTTAATTTATTCAATTATTTTGTTTTTCTATACTTTTCATGCCAACTTGCCATGGCCCCCCTAGAACCCCCTCGCGGCACCCAAGGGTCCCCGTCCCCACTTTGAAAACCACTGCTATAAAGCATATGACTTCAGTTTCTTGAGGGAAAGGGCTTTCTTATGAATTTTGAAGCAGTGAAAATATTCTTAATATTGCATACACTGAAACTGAAATGTATTATCGTAAACCGTAGTGTACAATAGGCAATGAATATTAACACAACAACATTGATATGAGTAAAGAGTAGTTTCAAATACAACATGTGTGGCTGTAAAGGATTTTCTGACATCTGTTTCATATTCTTCTCTGTTACAGGTATGAAGAATACCAGATGAACAAAATCATTGTAGATGAACCACAACAGCCTTCAATCTCACAATTCCTTGACACTCGTGTAGGGCGTTACAGCCTGACCCACCCACAGCAGAAGGCCATCTCCAATGCGATACTGTCTGACTTGATTATTGATTGCAATTTCCCTCTGTCTATTGTGGAAAATAAGAGCTTTCGTCACTTTCTGGCTGTGCTGGACAGCAAGTATACCCCAGTATGTCGCCGAACGCTGACCACAAAAACAGAGAGCCTTGCTGAGGAGAGACGGTCAAAGTTAAAAACTCAATTGAGCAACACTGACCATGTTTCAGTCACTGTGGACATTTGGTCTGATCGAAAGATGAGGGGATTCCTTGGTGTCACTGTGCACTGGATGGAGCGAGATGCAGAGAGGGTACAGCTAAAGACTAATCTCTTGGCCTGCAACCGCTTCAAAGGCTCTCACACAGCAGAGCGAATCTGTGACCAATTTGAGGCAATATGTGATGAATACAACATCAAAGCTAAATTGGACTATATAATTAGTGACAATGCTGCTAACATGCGCAAGGCATTTACAGTCTGCTTCCCCAGCGAACAGGAGGAAGATGAAGATGCTGGAGATAATCTTGATGATCCTGAGCTATGGCATGACTTAACCCAAGAAGACCAGCAAACCGTCGATGCTGCTATGGCAAAGAAACAGCGCCTGCAGTGTTTTGCACACACATTGCAGCTGGTTGTGGGAGACGGTTTGAAAGAAACAAAAGCGGCATGTCCTTCTCTCTCCAAGTTATCAAAACTTAGCTCCCAGCTCCACACAAGCACAACGTTTAAAGACATCTTCGATGGTGAATTTGGGGAGCACAGAGGCATCCCTGCTGCAGTGAGCACGAGGTGGAATTCCACACTGCGGCAGGTAAAAGCAGTCCTTCATTGTGATCAGCAAAAGCTCTGCGCAGTTCTTGAGAAGGCCGGGCATAAAGAACTGTCATTCACACCACGAGAGTGGAATCTGCTGAAGGAGTTGGTGGACATCTTAAAACCGTTCGGAGAAGCAACTGATTTGACACAGGGGGAGAAAGTCATTACAATCAGTGCAGTTGTTCCATCCATCTTGTCCCTCAATCACCATCTTGAGAAGCTGAAGCCTCAAGTTCGTTTCCTGAGTGGCCTGGTCAGAGGTCTGCAGGCATCCCTGAAAAAAAGATTTCTTGGGATCTTCATTAATGTAAAAATGGCCCAGTCTCAAGAAGGGATCACTGCCCCCTTTTCAGACACAGTCTACCTGAAAGCAGCTGCCTTGGATCCAGCCTTTTGTCTGCTGTGGATTGAGCCCCATGTGCTGGTCAACCGTGACATCAAGGCAGAGGTGGCACAACGAGTTAAAGGTAAATATTATTGACTTGCAATGCAACTTAAATGCAACGTACAATAATTTGATCTTAATCTGATATAGGATCTAATGTGATATTAATCTGACTTTAACAATAATAAAAAATTTTAGTCTTGAACAGTATCATCAACATCAGAAATAAGGGCTCTTTTGTTTCTGCTGTTGTGACACGTTTTTTTTTTTTTTTTTTTTTTAGAATTGATCCTGCAAGATGCTGCAGAGACAGAGCAGCCTGTGCCGGTGCCTGCTGAAGAAGAACTAGAGGACATGGAAGGAGAAGGGCTGTTTGCTGCATACCATAAGAGGCAGAAAAGGGATGTTGGGACCCCACCAGCAGTACAGCTAAGTCACTACATTGACATGGCAGAAGGACAGAATGCCCTTTTGTTCTGGGCACTGAACAGTAAGACTCTTCCTTCACTCTTTCAAGTAGCCATCCGAGTCTTGGCAGTGCCTGCTTCTAGTGCTCCAGTGGAGCGAGTTTTCAGCCATGGTGGCATCATTCTGCGTCCCCATCGTGCAATTTGATCTTTGATCTTTTGCAAATGCAATGCAGTATAGGGGCCTCCCTCCACCTGTCCACAGCACGCATGCGCGCACACACACTCACTCTCTGCTCATCACCTGTCCACACAGCTCTCTCTCTCCTGTGGTAGGAGTTTCACATGGAGTAAGATCCGTTCATTTGCAGTGCAGGTTCCCACACTGTTTTTTACTTCCAGAGCTTTGGTGTTTGTCCTTCCCCGTAAACCATTCTCTCTCTCTCTCTCTCTGCCTCTCTCTCTCTGCCTCTCTCTCTCTGCCTCTCTCTCTCTGCCTCTCTCTCTCTCTCTCTCTCTCTCTCTGCATTGTTCTAGTGCAATATGCTGTTCAAATACAAGCATTTTTTTTGTGAAAATTAAATGTTATGTTTTTTGCTGTATTTGATTAATGTTATTGTATAAAAAGGTTTAAATAAATACAAATCTTACAGACATACATGATTTGTATACATTTTATTTCTGTGGTAAGAGGACTTGAAATGACTCGAAACTAAAATGGTAGGACTTTGGACTCGACTTGAGACTTGATGGCTTTGACTTTTGACTCGACTTGGGACTTGCCTCATCTTTGACTCGACTTGACTCGGGACTCGAGGGCAAAGACTTGAGACTTACTTGTGACTTGCATAACAATGACTTTGTCCCACCTCTGCTAACTAGTGTGGTAGAACTACAACATTATGTTAATCACATTACTTTTATATTAGAATGTATTCCTATATTAGTATTTTCACAATGTCTGTTCTTCTGAGAGGACCCTCTGAGGTTTAACACTGACAGTTGATTTACGATGGCTTGGTGATAAGACTACATTCCATTCCAGGATTAGTGTTTGTGTGAAATTCTGGTCTGTCTGCCAGGGTGAGGTGAGGTGAGGTAGGTAGTTAGGTAGGTAGGCAGGCAGGTAGGCAGGTAGGTAGGTAGGTAGGTAGGTAGGCAGGCAGGCAGGTAGGTAGGTAGGTAGGTAGGCAGGCGGGTAGGTAGGCAGGCGGGTAGGTAGGCAGGTAGGTGGGTAGGCAGGTAGGTGGGTAGGCAGGTAGGTAGGTAGGTACAAAGCTAATAGTATAATATTGTGAGAACTGGACTAATTACCAGGCAGCAGAGACAAAGATCAGTGTTATATTTTATAATTTTGATATTTTCTACAATTTCTTATTTATGTTCATGTTAATATTCACTTATCTTAAGAGTCTATAGAAAATATTCTATTCAATAAATATTGTTTGTTTATACCTCATTCTGTTCTGTATAGGTCTACTTATTCTTAGACCGACAGATGGAGCAAACTGTTTTAAAGGAGGGAGGATTGTAGTGGGAGCACTGGGGTGTCAGGTGTGACTGTGTGGCAATGGCAAATGGTTTACATGGCTCATGCTTAGGGCCCCAGGGAGGTCAGGACTGGGTCTGGGTGTTTGGGTGTTGTTGTGTCTACCTTGTTGTACTTGTTATATTTGGTCTGCAGCAGGGTGAGGAGGGGCATCTCCAACATGGTGAGCAGTGTGAGCTGCCACGACAGGCCCAGCATTAGGACCAGCATACCAGCCGTCTTCACTAGGCTGCGCACCAGCACGTTGCTGTTCAGAGCCACAGAGCGTCCCATCTTGTCCACATCATGGCTCAGGCGTGAGGCAAGGCTTCCTGTGGGAGGAAGGACATCATTCATAAATCAATTGGATTATAATGATGGATGAGCTGTAATATTTATACCAGAATCATCTGTGACTGAGGATAGAGATCATATCACATGCCACTACTGTTGCACATTTTGGTGAATATTCAGAGGTGGTGTCACGACTCCCTCCGAAGTTGCCTCATCCCCTTGTTCGGGCATGCTTCGACGCTCTTCGTCACTGGCTTTCTAGCCACTGCCGCTCCCTCCTTCATTATCCATTGGTTTTGTCTTGTCATTATGCACACCTGGTTCTCATCCCCCAATAACTACATGTTATGTGTTCCCTCAGGCCCTTGTTGGTTATTGTTCATTGCGTATGTGTTTATTTCTACTCGTGTACGTTGTTTATTCGGGTTTCACCCGTGTATTTGTGCGCCAGGCGGTTGCCTGGTTATTTCAGCACCTTTGTTTTGTACTGGCACGGTTGTGTCAGCCGGTTGTGTTTTGCCTGTTCATGTGGATCTATTTGGAGACGTAAATAAATACTCTGTTTTCTCCACACCATCTCATGCGCCTGGCTCTCTTCATCTCCACATATCACAAGTGGAAACTTTCCGTGGGAATTAACAGGAATATATGGGAATTAACGGGAATATATGGGAATTAACAGAAATATATGCAAATTAATATTAATACCATTTAAATGTAGATGTTTTTTGCATTGGATATATTTACCATATCATATGGAGATAGAAACATAAACCTTTTACCTTATCATTAGTAGACATAATTGCAAATGATTAAATCCTTCCAATAGCAATAAAAAAAAACGATTTAGTTACGAATTGAACTTTAATTAAACGAGTTGACTCTTCACATAGGATGATTTCACTGAACAACAAAAGGGAATATTGAATGATCCCCAATGATCCATCGCATCTCCCAAAAATGTTTTCAACATACATCTGTAAAATGATAGTCTAGAAACTAAAGCTTTGGTTGTCTTCCTCTCAGACTTCCATGTATTCTCCCTGGACCTCCTCAATGTCCACCTCTTGAACATCAGACTGAGGCCTCATCTTCATTGTCACTTTCCAACCTTGTTCAGGATGGCTCGTTGTCAGGCGCAGAAAGCCTCACATTTGCCCGGATGGCCACCAATTTTTCAACCCTTGTATTGGTCAGCCTGTTGCGTGCTGATGATGGAGGCAACAGGGGAAAGAGCCTCAGAGCCACAAAGTCCCTTCAACCAGGTGGCTGATGAGATATGTTGGCATGACTGCCATATTGCATCTCCGTCCCAAAGAACTTGCTTGGAAGTGTACTTCGCCAGACTGCCAAGAACCTTGCCCTCATTCAGACCAAGGTGACACGGTAGTGATGACGGTAGTGATGGGCTTCAGGCAGAAGTCTTCACACTTTTTGATGTATTACAGAACTGCAGTTTCCTCTAATTGGAGAAACAGTGAAGTGGGCAGGGCAGTACAGATTTCATCTCTTACATCTGCATGTAGAGTCTGAACAGCAGACAGGATGGCATTGTCTCCCTCAATCTGTGCAATGGCTACTGCTATAGGTTTCAGAAGCTTCAGACTGCTTACCACTCTCTCCCAAAATACATCATCCAGGAGGATCCTCTTGATGGGGCTGTCCATATCGGCTGACTGTGATATGGCCATTTCTTGGAGAGACTCCTTCCCCACCAGGAGAGTGTCAAACATGATGACAACACCACCCCAACGGGTGTTGCTGGGCAGCTTCAATGTAGTGCTCTTATTCTTCTCCCTTTGCTTGGTGAGGTAGATTGCTGCTATAACTTCACCCTTCACATACCTAACCCTTTCCTTGGCTCTCTTGTAGAGTGTATCCATTATTTTCAGTGCCATGATGTCCTTGAGGAGCAGATTCAATGCATGAGCAGCACAGCCAATGGGTGTGATGTGAGGGTAGGACTCCTCCACTTTAGACCAAGCAGCCTTCATGTTCGCAGCATTGCCTGTCACCAGTGCAAATACCATCTGTGGTCCAAGGTCATTGATGACTGCCTTCAGCTCATCTGCAATGTAGAGACCGGTGTGTCTGTTGTCCCTTGTGTCTGTGCTTTTGTAGAATACTGGTTGAGGGGTGGAGATGATGTAGTTAACTATTCCTTGCCCACAAACATTCAACCACCAATCAGAGATGATTGCAATACAATCTGCTTTCTCTATGATTTGCTTGACCTTCACTTGAACTCTGTTGAACTCTGCATCCAGCAAATGAGTAGATAAAGCATGTCTGGTTGGAGGGGTGTATGCTGGGCGAAGAACATTCAGAAATCTCTTCCAATACACATTGCCTGTGAGCATCAGAGGTGAAAGAGTTGCATACACATCTCGAGCAAGACATTCATCAGCATTTCTCTGACTACGTTCAAAAAAACTTCTGATTCCAGGAGGACCATGAGCTGTTGCTATCGATAACGTGTCTGATTCATCATTTTCACCTCAAATAGAAGTAGAGGGCCTTTTGTCAGAGGTTACTTGTTGTGAGCGCTGAGGGAACTTTATGCACTTGGCCAGATGATTCTGCATGTTTGTTGCATTCTTCACATATGATTTGGCACAGAAAATGTACACAGCTTTTCCTTCTACATTAGCTGCAGTGAAATGTCTCCACACATCAGATAGTGCCTGTGGCATTTTACTGTAAAGATTAGAAAAAAAATTGTAAAACAAAAACAAATACAATTCCATGTACAGATAAATAGTTAAGCAGTTAGATTAAACAACTCCTTTGTAAGATAAATGTTTTAAAATGAAACATGTATGGAAACAGGTGAATTAACACTCCTCAGTTAGCAGGCTCAAGCAAGCTAAAACCCACATGGTATCAAAAACTAATTAGCAGAAATTGTTAACCAGTTAGAAATTATTTAAACGCACTTTGCTGTAGGCTACTATTTACTATTTACAAAAAATCACGTGTCATATAAAATATATTCACCCCACCCAGTATTGTAATCAAAACTTACCAGAAAGCATTTAGTCCTTGGCTAAGACAGTGTAGTAGTGTGGGCTCAATAGCATCTCATTAGTGTGCAAAATCTTGAGAATCAGCTGTACATGTGATGGAAGAGTGCACTGCACATGTGATGGAAGAATGCACTGTGCATGCACATGGTTGCAATTCCATTGAATTGGGGATAGTTTAACCAAAATATACCACAAGACCTATAATTGCCTTATGTGTATCCCACAAAAAAGGTTCACTGTTATAAGCTAACTTTTTTTTTTTATTTAAGCAAAATTCCCAGGCTTAACTTCCCATGGAAAATATCTGGAAGAATTCTTGAAATTTACTGGAAAGTTTCAGACCCTTTGCAACCCTACATGTCACCAAAACAAGAGAATAGGACATGGCATGACATGCCAATATGTGTTATTATCCTATTACCTCTGTGATATAATACCCATTCCACTGGGCACAGACGTCAATTCAACGTCTATTCCATAACGTTGATTCAAACAGTGTGTGCCCAGTGGGATGTTCCCGTGTCCATCATCTCACCTGGTTTGTTCTCCTCAAAGAAGGGTATGTCCTGTTGCACCAGGTTGTGGAACAGCATGTGTCTCATCCTCTTGTTGAGTCTGGACAGGCTGCACATGAACAAGCCCCCTCGCAGGCCTGAGCACAGAGCACTGAGGGGAACAAACCCCAGAAAGGTCACAGACAGATCAATCAACAATCACAGAAGGGTCTATCATTCTTCTCTCTGTCTATTCACAAATAAACCAAAACACAGAGAAGAGGAAACAACCGAAGGAAAAACTAGAGAAAGTTAGAGGAAGTGTAACCTGTGTACCTTCCTAATGAGAAGAGTCCCATGCCTCCAATGGCATACATGAAGCTGTTGTGCTGGTACTGAACACTCAGCGAATCAATGACCTTCCCCTGGTAGTAAGGGATAAACGTCTCACCTGTAACAACAAGATTGGCTTGATCAAAACGATTCACTTGAACGGGTGGCGTAAGTAAGAATAATTATAGCAACAAAAAAATTATTGCTCAACAAATTCCTTGCAAACTATTGATGACAGAATACAAACGAACGCATGTGCTTGGCATGCACATTTGAAATGACTTTTACACAACGCTATACTCACAGATGACAGCCAGGCTGAGGAAGAGGAAAGCTGCAGCCAGGTAGAGGGCGTCTGGTCTGCAGTATCGCACCACCCTCATCAACAGCGCCCTGGCCTCCTGTTTCTTCTCCTTCTCCTTCCCTTGGTTCCCTCCATCATCAGGGAAGCCCAGCTCCCATGCCAGGCAGGCCAAAGTGGAGGATACCAGGGCCAAGACCACCATATTTGGGTCAGGCAGCAGACCCAGGTCGTTGGCAGTCGATGCCGGCACCATGACTATCCGTCCACTTTCAAACACAGGAGGTAAGAGGCAGAACACTGCAACCCATCTCCTCAGCACTGGCGGTGGCTTTCCATCAGTGAGCACAAGGGTGATTGAGTGGTGCAATTCCCACCTTAGGGCTCCAAAGGCCCATAATCCCACCAGTCCTCCACTACTGGAGAACTCAAGTAGCACTAGCCCAGTCCACAGTGCCCCCCACAGCACTAGGTCATATAGAAGGACCAACCCATATGTTTTTAAACAAGCCATGGCCAATAGGTAGAGTTACAGCAGTATCTCAATTGTGTTTATCCTGGAAAGAAAAAAAAGAAACAGGTAAGTCGATACGGTGCTCATTATTACTGTAACAATAGCAATGCCTTTACATGCATGATATCAATATCCATAATGAGCGCACAAGACACATGGGCAGTATACATTTCTGAATGTTTAGTACAATATTAGTATAGTAATACAATTAAGCAAGAAGGCACGTGGTATATGGCCAAAATACCACGGCTAAGGGCTGTTCTTAGGCACAAAGCAACGCGTGGTATATTCAAATCAAATCTAAACTAATTGTATTAGTCACATACACCTGTTTATCAGATATTATTGTGGGTGTGGCTAAATGCATGTAACATACCACAAATGCCCAAGGTGCCTTATTGCTATATAAACGGTTCCCCAACGTAATTTGGGAAGTAAAAACACATGTTTTGCCATACTCGTGGGTATATGGTCTGATATACCACATCTTTCACCCAATCAGCATTCAGGGCTCCAACCACCCAGTTTATAATACAGTATAGTATAATGCATACATGGAAGACCGGGAGTTTCAGAAAAAGATAGGGCCCATGGCATGCCCATCATAAAATCGATGGAAACTGTAGTGCAATAGACAGCTAGCTTAATCAAATGAAGTCATAAGAGAAACCGTATTTGGTAGTCTATCATCCACACTGATAATTTCCCTGCATTACTCTACTTTCATACAAAAGCTAACAATATTCTTACCATCGTCTTCGCTTGTTACACGTTACGGTAAAATACATGGATACTTATACTTTCACTTTCTACTGGCCACCGGAACATCAATATCTCTGTGAGCGAGCGTTTGAAGTGTCTAGCCAACCTACCCCAGTCATAGCCTATATGTCAACATTTTACTAAAGCTTTGTAACTGACAACTTGACAACTACATTTAAAATACTGTAAACATAAATATTTTGCTTTGGGAGATAATCAATTGCATTTCCTTGAGAGAAACCTCAATCGTAATCTCCTCGCGTCCACTCTCATAGACTCCTTCTCAAAACCCATTTGATGAGAAGCTCAGAGGGGCGGGACCTCTGACTTTCTCACTCAATGGGTTTTGAGAATGAAGCGAGGAGAGGTTTTCAGTTTGAACTGGCAGGCAGCGCTTCATTGTCGCCACATCATGGCATACTTTGACAACATTTATCAATTTGGAACACTCCGTTCTCAGAACATTATGTTAAGGGTTAGCCTCAGTGGCGACATCTCATTCAGGGCTTGCCTGTTTTGCATGTTATTTTGGCATTAATAGTACATATCAGTTAGCAAACAATGTAAAAATATATATATCATTGAGTCAATAAAGCTGCATACAAATATGGTCTCTTTTTTGTTTTCTTGAGTAAAGCAGCCCCAAAATGCAGGTGTTTCAGCCATTACACAAGTTGGAAATCGACAATGAGTGGTTTGGAAGGAATCTGCAAGCATTGCAAAGCAACCACTAGCCTGCTATTCAGTGGAGTGGCTGTGTGTTTTCCCCGAGTTCCCAGTTATCTTGAAAGCACCATAAATCCAGAGAATGCCAGACTTAGTTATATTGACTACGTCCGTCGTAGCTCGCTCATTAATGTCTCAATCGAAATTATGGATTGCCTCTTATCCGCTTGTCGTCCGGTTATGCCACAGTTTGTACATCTCATTTGTCAGTAGAAATCACCTTTGTTTAAGCAAGTCAGCCATATCAGCTATGTTTTTTTAAAAGGCAGTAAATTAGGCTGATTTAACTCTTTCGCTGCCAGACAAGGCTCCGCTGATAGCCAGGTGTAGCAGTGGTAAGGTGTTGGAACTCTACTGTTGGAACACCTTTATGTAGGCCCTAACAGTTTGTGGGCACCGTTTGTCACCGTTATAGTGCAATTCCCAGTGCCCAAGAAGGCGCACCCCACTGTCCTATCTCTCTCTCTCTCTCTCTCTCTCTCTCTCTCTCTCTGCATTGTTCTAGTGCAATATGCTGTTCAAATACAAGCATTTTTTTTGTGAAAATTAAATGTTATGTTTTTTGCTGTATTTGATTAATGTTATTGTATAAAAAGGTTTAAATAAATACAAATCTTACAGACATACATGATTTGTATACATTTTATTTCTGTGGTAAGAGGACTTGAAATGACTCGAAACTAAAATGGTAGGACTTTGGACTCGACTTGAGACTTGATGGCTTTGACTTTTGACTCGACTTGGGACTTGCCTCATCTTTGACTCGACTTGACTCGGGACTCGAGGGCAAAGACTTGAGACTTACTTGTGACTTGCATAACAATGACTTTGTCCCACCTCTGGGAATTACTATTATTACCCTAAATTATATCATAAACACATTTAGCTATTTAAGTATCTGTTCCTGTTGTTTACCTGTACAGTTAATGTAACCATGCAAAATATTGTCAACGTGCATGCGCCCGGCCCGCCACAGGAGATGCTAGAGCGCGATGGGACAAGGACAACCCGGCCGGCCAAACCCTCCCTAACCCGGACGACGCTGGGCCAATTATGCGTCGCCTCATGGGTCTCCCGGTCGCGGCCGGCTGCGACACAGACGGGGCTCGATCCCGCATCTGTAGTAATGCAGCTTGCACTGCGATGCAACCAGTATGTCTATTAAGTAAACTATTATTAACCTCACTCATATCATACGCATTTTTTGCTATTTAAGTATTTATCTGCCATCGACCTGTATAGTATAGTTAACCATGCATCATCCACCAATGTATAGTGTACATATTCAGCCATCCACCCATACTATGCAATGTCTTTTTATAGCGTTTTTGCACTCCAGACTTCTTGTATTTTTTCATACTGCCGCTCTATGTATCATGTATCGTGTATCTGTCTTTTGTGTATATTCGTTCTGGCATTTTGCACCTGCCATGTGTTTTTTCATTGCTGCTTGACAAAGAAATTTCCCCTCGGGGACCAATAAAGTATCTATCTATCTATCTATCTTCAGTGTTGTGTAGTGGCTTTGCTGGCATGCATCCCAATTTTTTTCGTTTGCCCCACCAAGATTTACCTGCTAAAATCGACACTGGATAGCTAGCCTACATTTCCGACCTCGAACGACATCTTTGCTCTTAAAAATGAAAAACATGTTTTTTAAGGTGACATTTATTATAATTTCCATAATTATTTTATATAAATAATGATTTTTATAAAAAAAAAAAAAAATCCTTATTTGACCCAAGCGCAAGAAACAATAGCCCTTTCTATAAAAATACCTATGAACCTTCCATTACAAGGGAGCCATAGCCAGGGGCGGACTGGCCATCTGGCATTTCGGGAAAATAGCAGAAATGGTTGTTCCATTTTTGCCTATTATCATTATTTTGGCTAGTGTGAGGGGCCTCAATGTAAAAAATAAAATATGTGGGCCCGTGTGTGGGCCCAGATTCAAGTCCACCCCTGGCCATAGCTTAAAAAGTACTTTGCCACATATGTGAGTAATTTCTTCTTGATGATACCTGAAATACGAGTAGGTTGAGAAGTAACATAAATCTCCAACATCTACAGTACTTGCTTCGGTCTTTGACAATGAAAAGCACCCATGTCATTGTGACACAATACATTCTCAGTCAAACCATTAAGCTGCTGATTGTTGTGTAAGTCTGTTACACAATGAACATATCAACAAGCTGCTGATCATGGTCCAACTCTGTTACACAATGAACATATCAACAAGACATTAACAGAATCATAAACAAATGTGTTTAAGCCACAAAAAATCCACAATTAAGAACTTGACATTGATATGCTCAATCAACAATATTAGTCTTAATAAGCTGGTAAGTTTACAGTACTCATCATTCAGTTGAGGTTTCTTCTGGTGTAGTACGTATAGTACATTTAACAGGCCTACAGATATTACATGTTTGTTTTTTTATTGATTGCCTGTATAAGGCACATCTGATTTATTTTACACAGTCTTGCTTGAAGGGTGGAGAGGGATTTCTGAGGTGGCATGGTTTCTTAAACAACATGACATTGATGAATGTGTAACAGGGTGTGAGGGAAAAGGCACAGGTTTATGGATTATGGCATGTGTGAAAAAGTGCTGCATTCGATCACCAATAACAGTGTTCATCTGCATAAACAGTGCAGACTAATAGCAACGAATAATGCACCCATTGGATGAAATACTCAACCCATTTGCACTCACCAATACTGTAACAGTCAAAAGGCAAGAGTGGGCATCCTATGATTAGATAGAGTGTCAGATCCTAACAGACTGGGATATCATATCAATTATCATATAAGATCAGCAGTACAGTATATACAATCACAGAAAGTATACATCTGTGAGTTTGGTCTATGTGTTTGGACAGTGACGCTGATCAGACTGGTGACGTCCCCCGTCTCAGAGTCTGAGGCCTTGTCTTTGTCCCCCTTTGTGGACACACTGCTCTACTGGCAATGGGGGGGCCACGTTGTTAATACTGGCAGCCTTTGGTGGGGAGACCTGAGGTGGCACCTGCTGTCCCTTTAGCACCGTTCTGTCCAGCCAGTAGAAAGACACAATGAGGAATACAGCTGATGAGGCAACAGTGGCACTGGAGGCGAAGAAGACATAAAAATACTCCCCAGTTCTGTCCACCAGGATTCCTGTAACAACAACATAAACAACACAGTCAACAACAACGGGAGCCAATCAGCATTAGTTGAGCCATAGCAGCGCATGAAAGACAGATCATGATGACATAAGGGGTTTACTACACCATTAACAGAGAATTACCACGGAGGTTCCTAAACCCAGAGGCGCAACATCGCAAGACTTCCGGAGACACTTGCGAAGCAGACCAAGCCGGTGTTTGGGGTTTGAGAAGTCAATGAGAGAAGTGAAACATTCTTCCTTAGTTGTGAATTTTCTCAAAATCCAAAAGCACAACCTAGATTAGAGCCAATGTCTTAAGCAGTTGAACATGTTATTACTCCAACCTGGTGAAACACTTTATATCGAAGTTGTGCCTTTGATTTTGACGGCCTCCATGTGCATACCTGACATTTGCGCTGGAATGGCACCCGTTCACCCCACCCCCTCCCCAGGAGAGAGCGAGCTGAACATTCCATTCTTATTCAGGTCTGTCCGCTACTTATTCCCTGCCACATGCACAAACAGGCACGACACACACACAGCCTGGTTTCACTTGGACACACGATTGGTTGGATGTCCGTGGGATCCAAGCAACAGGATATGCTGCTTGCCTCTGACCACAGCCTGTGGTATGCCTAGCACTCCTTCAAGTTACGCTACAGCACTTACTTGATGAATGTGTTTCTCATTGGGATCCCAAGTGGCACAGTGGTCTAAGACTCTGCATCTCAGTGCTAGAGGCGTCACTACAGACAACCTGGTTCGAATCCAGACTGTATCACAACGAGATTGGGGTCCCATAGGGTCGTCAAGAGTTTGACCGATGTAGGCCGTTATTGTAAATAAGAATTTGTTCTTAACTGACTTGCCAAGTTAAATAAAGGTAAAACATTTTTAAATTAAAAAATAAATTGGAGTAGGACATCTCCTCGCCTGGTTTTCATGGAGGCACAGACAGACAGACAGACAGACAGACAGACAGACAGACAGACAGACAGACAGACAGACAGACAGACAGACAGACAGACAGACAGACAGACAGACAGACAGACAGACAGACAGACAGACAGACAGACAGACAGACAGACAGACAGACAGACAGACAGACAGACAGACAGACAGACAGACAGACAGACAGACAGACAGACAGACAGACAGACAGACAGACAGACAGACAGACAGACAGACAGACAGACAGACAGACAGACAGACAGACAGACAGACAGACAGACAGACAGACAGACTGACTGACTGACTGACTGACTGACTGACTGACTGACTCCACACCTCAGGGAGTTCGGTACCTGCGAGCGGGGGCCCGATTAGCAGTGTGACACTCTCCATGATGGCGAGCAGGCCCAGGGCAGCGGGGAAGCGACTCATGTCCAACGTATCCATGAGGACGGTGAACATCAGCGAGCCCACCACGCTCATGGACAGGCCGTAGGTTACCACGTACACCAGCAGCACGGGGAAGCTGGCATCGATACAGCAGATGCTATTACTCAGCCCATTCATCAGCAGAGCAGCAGAAAACACGTAGATGTGGCGCCCCTTGAACCAGGGCAGGCTGAAGAGCAGGCCAATGGGCGGCCGCACCACGATGTTGACAATACCCAGGATGGAGAGGAGGAGGGCGGCCCGGCTCTGCTCCATGTTGTGGGCCGTGGCGTAGGGCACCAGGTAGATCAGCGGCACCACGAAGCCAAGCATCATCCAGGTGATGCCCACAGCGTACACACGGTAGCGCAGATTGTTACGTAAGAGGTCAAAGGCCATGTGATGGCGCAGGGCGGCCTTCAGACCGGCCCACAAGGCCCTCATCCTCCCTTTTGGCTTTTCTTCCGCCGGCTGAAGAGGCCCGCAGTTCATCAGGGGCTGACCACGGTGTCTGCGTCCCCCCAGGGGCCTCATCACAGCTCCACACACGCAGCAGTTGAGCAGAATGGCTCCCAGCACCAGAAAGCTCCCCCGCCAGCCCAACTCAGTGTGGAGATAGTTGCCCAGTAGGGGCAGGGTGCACAGGCCCAGGGCAGTGCCGGTGGACGACAATGCATTGGCGAAAGCCCGTCGCCGCACAAAGTAGTGCCCGAGAATGGTCACTGCAGGTTGGAAGCTGAAGCAGAATCCAAGTCCTGTCAAAGGAGAAGACAATGAATAAGGCACATGGCTGAATGCATGGGAGTAGGTAGAGGTTGCACCTAACCACTAATACAGGGTCAGATTTTTGTTAATCTGATTCTAGATCTGTGGTTAGGGGTTCACTGCTATGTGGAGTGACTCCATGTGTGTGTATGTGGGAGGGTAGTGACCTGTGATAAACCCAGCTGTGACGTATAGCTCAGTAATGGTGTGGGTAAACGAGCTGGCCGCCATTCCAAGGCCACTCAGGACCCCCCCCAGAATCACCGTCGTCCGGCAACCAAACCTCTCCACCAATACACTGCAGAATGGACCTAAAGGAGGAGACATGCTATTGGTTAAACACACAAAGACCTCAAAGAAAGTACAGTAAAACTTAAGAGCCTTAGGTAAAAGGGAATTTCCATGAACTGCCCTCTATGGCTATATTTATCCTAAACAAAGTGGTGGTTTGTACAGGGTCTTTTGCACCAGATGGGACCACAAGCACAACCCTAAAGAAAAACAATGACTTATCATAAACTGAACATTTGAGTTGTGTTTCACAGCTAGGATCATATAACTGCTGTTGAGCAAAAACAGAAGGTTCAATGCTCTGTGAGATCCCACCCCAGACACACACTTCTTATCCTAGCCTCTCCAATTATTGTTTTGCTTATTAGAAAGAAATCTGCAGAAGCAATCACTTCTCCATGCAACCACGTCTCATTGGCTCCTTGTCTATATTCAGTTTTCATTGCATTGGCTCCAATATGGAGTTGTCAGTAATATGTCCAGTAAGCAGTGGTGCATGGAGAAGTGGTTACACTAATTTTGCCCAAAATTTCCCAAACAGCCCACCCGGCAAAGGAAATGTGCCCAGTGTGAAAAATTCTATGAGAAAGTGACATACACTCTGAATTACCTAAAATGATCAATCCCATATTGGTCTTTCGCAGTCAGGCCAACCCAAACTATACTGTGCAAGTAGGCTAATAGCAGGCGTACTATTGAAACAGATAAATTAGGCTGTCAACTGATACATTATTTTTTCTGGTTTTCGCTCTAAAAGTCACACTTTTTTTAAATTGGAAGTTCTAAGTTCACAACAATGCTTAAACCACATAATCTAATAAATTATGATTTGAGTGTAGTTATCCTTTAATTAATCTGTGCCGGCACCTAGCAATGTTGTTTGGTTAGTGTGTTTCTGTAGCACACATGAGATGGAGTTTGGAAAATAAAATGGCCACTGGATTGATGCAAATAATCACATCATTCTACCAGGTAGACATACACTCTAAGAAGAAAAGGTTTTAAGTCTATCCAGAACCTTTAAGGGTGTAGGCTACTTTGTAGCAAGTTAACATTTAATTGAGAAGGTTTTTTTTGGAAAGCCTTTCCATCTACCAGAAGACGGTTAGGCCTATTATTAGCACAGCTATATTTTTCCTGTTCCTTAATTGTTTGAAACCTGGACATTTTACTTCATATTATAAGGCACGTGCTACCTTGCTTCAAAGTAGCCTATAGCCAAAATCCCACCATTGAAACATGGAGGCAATTATTTTATAAAGATTATTTTAAAGCTGTGTTTTCCCGAAAATTGCATTTTGGAACATTTGCAGGTAGGCCTACTGCCAGGTGCACATTGCTGCGCTTAAAATGCAAAGAAATAATAGTTTATCAACATTCAAAACATTTTTAATTGATACAGAGTATACCTCACTACACTATTTTCATACAAATCGTGGAGATTAAAAAGTGACTATACGCAATGCCTACCAAAAAGTGGCTATACGGCGTATACCCTCGACTAAACCAGTGGTGGAAAAAGTACAAAATTGTCATACTTGAGTAAAAGCAAATATACCTTAATAGAAAATGACTAAAATGAGTAAAAAATGTAAGTCACCCAGTAAAATACTACTTGAGTAAAAGTCTTAAAGTATCTGGTTTAAATGTACTTAAGTAGAGTGGTGGAAAAAGCACTCAACTGTCATATTTAGTGGAGCCAAGTGGTGCACCAAAGGGAACTTAAGTGTAACAAGTAGTAAAAACTTTAAGGTAGATAACAAGTACACCTGACACGGCAAGATCAATTAAAGAAGTAATGTACCAGCTTACTGACTGCTCAGCTTATCATCTTAATTCAGTTCTGGTGATTTTGTTGTTGTTGCTTTGACACACACACACACACACACACACGTAGGGCTTGAAACCCAAAACAGAAACAGACGCCCTGTGAGTGGCTGACCAAAGGCAGCTTTAGTGTGTGTAAGGATAGAGACCATACCTTATCAAATAAACAAACAGGGGCTGTGTTGACCCTTTCCATGGGTTTTATGTGTGTGTGTCTAATCTGACTAGTCACTATGAGACTGCAAACCTCCGCACTGTAAATCAATTTGCACAATGAATGATCATGAAAGGCTGAGTGATCTGCTTTAAAAAAGTAAGTAAGTCTTGTACTGTAATAGACTGTCAGTGATCACTGAACTTACTTTGAGCACATTTCCCAGCAAGAATATATGAATGTGTCACTGCAAAAAGAACCCGGAATAAACTCTACTTAAAATCAGAAGGTGAATCTATGGAAAACTATGGAAACTAGGATGTGACTCTACTACCATACCTCCAGCATGAAGCACTGATGTCATTATTGAAGGCACCCAGGAAGTCTCTTGGTTGCTGGCCTGGAACTCTGTCTGTAAGTCAGTGTAGAAAATGCCCATGCAGGAGGGGAAGCCCAGAGTCAGGGCTAGCACCAGGATGGTGGCCACCAACACCACCCAGCCCCAACCCCCATCAGGTGCAGTGACGGACCCATCCATGGCCACAGGGACTATGGGTTCAGATTTGCCATTCTCCACCTCTTCAGAGTCCATAATCTCTCCATTATTCTGCCCCATGTTAGGTGTCTGCTCAGGGACCTCGCTATCCATCTGGAGGCTGTCACAGTTCCCTGCCACCTTGCTGCCTTTCCTCCAGTTCATCCTCTGCTCAGATGCTGAGGCAATGCCCTTGTAGTAGCTTGCCATGGTGAATGACACTCACTAATATATTCCATCTCACAGTGTATCTCCTCCTCAGCATTGAACATGCCTGTTAATGTGTGGGGGAAAAACATGAGCAACCAGATTGTCCTCTGGCTACATTGTGTAAAGTCTTGTTTGTATCAAAGCATCAGACACACAATTTGCATAGCTTTTGGCAAATAAGACGTCACTTATTAAATAGGAAAGAGAAGACCACTTTTCCAAGGGCTGGGTGTAATTCTGAATGCATGAAGGTAAGTGCAGATTTCCACTATCGGTGTCTGTTAATGAAGGGGGAAGGGAGCAGGATATAGATATATGGCACTGGTACATATTTGCATGTGCTTGAGAAAGTCTCAAAAGTTCGAATGAATGGCCTACTGTGCAAGACCTTTTCCAGTTTAGATTTCTGGCTGTAATCTGTTAGTAATCTGTCCTCAACAATTTTTGTTTGCCGTTTTTAAAACTGCAGTAAACTGTGGTATTTTGGACGCAGTGATTGCAGCATTTTTTTCGAATTGTGAGTGCGACTGTACATAATTAGGCATTAAGATGTCCAAACATAGCCTATAATTCGCATTTAGGCACACATTCATGACAGGATGACATGCATGTAATTTAGCTGGCATTTATCCCATTTTAACTCCTCAATGTGTGAGCCACTCATCAAAGACTGCAGTACAGCATCATCGTCCAATTCAATTTCCAGTAACATTTGGTTCTTGTCATACTATATAGTCGCTTTGGCACTCTAGTAGCCTACCCACGAGGCATTTATTTTAAATTAGTCATCTTAATTGTAGGAGATGCAAATATATCCAAGCCAAGACAGACAGACCTCGATCCATCCAAACCATAACCACACCTTGACGCGTCCGAACTCCTAACTACTAGAGCGGCTCCTTAGAATCTATTTACAACAACAGCACAACAACGCTCGAGATCACAACTTGTCGAAAATAATAGGCTATGATGGTGAGAAAACAGTTTGCCTGCCCTGTAGCTTACTGTCTGTTATTATTGTTGATTAAGATTATCTTCATGGCTCAAATACTTGCCGTCAAATACATAGGCTACATTTAGTTAAATGTATGTCCAGTCTCATAATAAAAACACGGACATATTAGGCAGGCAAGTTCTCTTGTTTTCTGTAGACTATCACATTGCTCAACAAACTGAGGTCGGCTAGAAAACCTTGTTTACAATAACACGTTAGCGCAATTCCCTTACCTTTTGCGGCTACTCATTATTTCTGACGGCCATCAGCCTACTCCGCGTCGACCATTTTTACCCTCTCACCACATCATAAACAAGACAGCTGCCCCTGCCATGGAGCAACAATATCGTGTTAAGGGTGGGAGGGGACAAGACGTACGAGCGTTGGTGCATGTTTTATCACAGATTACATTAAGAAACCTCACATTTTTGGCCATTTGTAAACTACTGTAAATCCAGACCAATCTGTCGTGGACATAAATGGTATAAAGTATCTGCTTGGACGAGGAAAATTGTACAGTAGCCTAATTTGGTCGAATAAATAGCAATGCAAATCGCTTCCTCCTCCTATATAATGTTTTCAAATGAGGTTGGTGGCACCTTAATTGGGAAGGACGGGCTCGTGGTAATTTTATTTTATTTAACCTTTATTTAACTAGGCAAGTCAGTTAAGAAGAAATTCTTATTTACAATAACGGCCAACCAAAAGGCAAAAGACCTGCGGGGACGGGGGCTGTCATTAAAAATATAAATAAATAAAAAATAAGTTTAATGGTATGAAACACATGGTTTCTATGTATTTTATGCCATTCCCTTCGTTCCAACCATTATTATAAGCCGTCCTCCCCTCAGCAGCCTCCACTGGATGCTTTACTTTCTCTGTGCTGTGTAGGCTACTGAGCACAGAAGTAGTCATATTCACAAGTATTTATTTCATGCTCAGGAGTCAGGAATGGCCTTGTAGCCCGGTCTCATAGACTAGACGTAACATAGTAAATGTACATCTGTGACACTTAAATTAGTATGATATGTTATGTTTGGTATGGTTACATAAGACAGATGGTTACGTAAAAGGGAATTTTACCCTGGCTCTGCTACGGTATATAGTAATTACTATATTAACAGCATTGCATTTTTATCGTAAACATCACAATTATCCAAACCACAAGCTAGAACTAGCACATAATCGTCTGCTCATAGTGAACCACAAAGTACAGCATTTATAGCGAATGCTGATACCGCCCGCTATGTAGAGGGGGTGTGCCCACAAACTTGAATAATGGCGTTGTTTACTTTGAATGACCAAGACAAAGTAATCTCAGAATTTCTCTAGGCAAGATTTTTAAAAAACGTTTCTTTATCACTGTTTGTCATCATGCCGTTTGGTTTTTCAGGCTGAACTGATGGGGAATCAAGTTCGACAACAGCTGAGAAGTTGTTAAATAAAGGAAGAGGTTTCCCTCTTCATAACAAAACTGAGATTCTCAATTAGAGGTAACCTAACGTTAGCTAACTTGCTAGCCTAGATGGGTATGTTAGGTAGCTAGCTAGCGTTACAGTCCTGTATTGAACTCTGAAAGCCCTCAGCTAAATCATATAGCTATCTTTTGGTATACACAGTGTCAATCAATTTCACCTATGCCATAGTCACTGCTAGACTGGTAGTTACCTTCAGCAGAGTAAACACATTTGTTTGTTTGCTCTATTGTTGACTGACATTAGCTAATGTAAGCTAGCTAATGTTACCAAATAAGAGTTTCTAAATTTGGCGACCATCTTTTCCAACCGTGTCTGGAAAATACTCTGTTACTAAAAATAGAATTGTCGATATAGCCAACTCGCGTTCTGTTTGTGTTGGTAGCAATGACAAATGTGTATACATCGTCTATGGTTGGTTAGTTGGTTCTCAGCCAGTCTCAGCTGGCTAGCAATCTTGCTGCCAATTTACTGACGCTAGTTTGCTAAAAGCAAGCTGACAATATTGAAATGTCCATGTTAGGTATGTTTAGCTAGCCAGTCTAATAGAGATCAATACAATTAGTTGGGTGATTAAATTGTGTATTGTTGTGCATTTTGTTTTAGGTGGTACAGAATCTGATTCCACCAACATACGCATCCAAACCCCTAGCTCTGCACAAGGTTGAAGGTACTGTAAGTTAGCCAAAATATTTATATAATATATAATATTTACTAAGATAGCTCAATTTACAGTTTATTTTTTTATTTTTTATTTCACCTTTATTTAACCAGGTAGGTCAGTTGAGAACAAGTTCTCATTTGCAACTGCGACCTGGCCAAGACAAAGCAAAAGCAGTGCGACAAAAAACAACACAGAGTTACACAGTAAACAAACATAGTCAAAAACACAATTGAAAATCTATATACAGAGTGCAAAATGTAGTGCAAAATGCAGTAAGGTTAGGAGGTAGGACAATAAATAGACCATAGTGGTGAAATAAATTACAGATTATCATCATTAACACAGGAATGAAGGATGTGCAAATTATGATGTGCAAATAGATATACTGGAGTGCAAGATTTGTGAAAATAACAAAAATAAATATGGGGATGAGGTAGTAGTGTGGGCTATTTACAGAAGGGCTATATACAGGTGCAGTGATCGATAAGCAGCTTTGACAACTGATGCTTAAAGTTATTGAGAGAGATAGGAACCTCTAGCTTCAATGATTTTTGCAATTCGTTCCAGTCATTGGCAGCAGCGAACTGGAAGGAATGGCGGCCAAAGGAGGTGTTGGCTTTGGGGGTGACCAGAGAGATATACCTGCTGGAGCGCATGCAACGGGTGGGTGTTGCTATAGTGACCAGTGAGCTGAGATAGGGCGGGGATTTACCTAATAAAGACTTATAGATGACCTGGAGCCAGTGGGTTTGGCGACGAATATATAATGAAGGCCAGCCAACGAGAGCATACAGGTCGCAGTGATGGGTAGTGTATGGGGCTTTGGTGACAAAACGGAGGGCACTGTAATAGACTACATCCAATTTGCTAAGTAGAGTGTTGGAGGCTAGTTTGTAAATGACATCGCCGAAATCAAGGATCGGTAGGATAGTCAGTTTTACAAGGGCATGTTTGGCAGCATGAGTGAAGGAGGCTTTGTTGCGAAATAGGAAGCCAATTCTGGATTTAATTTTGGATTGGAGATGGTTGATGTGAGTCTGGAAGTTGAGTTTACAGTCTAACCAGATGCCTAGGTATTTGTAGGTGTCCACGTATTCTAATTCGGACCCGTCGAGAGTAGTGATGATAGTCCGGTGGGCGGGTGCTGGCAGCGTTCGATAGAAAAGCATGCACTTAGTTTTACTAGCGTTTAAGAGCAGTTGGAGGCCACGGAAGGAGTGTTGTATGGCATTGAAGCTTGTTTGAAGGTTAGTAAACACAGTGTCCAAAGAGGGGCCAGATGTATACAGAATGGTGTCATCTGCGTAGAGATGGATCAGAGAGTCACCAGCAGCGAGAGCGACATCGTTGATGTATATAGAGAAAAGGGTTGGCCCAAGAATTGAACCCTGTGGCACCCCCATAGAGACTGCCAGAGGATCGGACAATAGGCCCTCCGATTTGACACACTGAACTCTGTCTGCAAAGTAGTTAGAGAACCAGGCAAGGCAGTCACTTGAGAAACCAAGGCTGTTGAGTCTGCCAATAAGAATGCGGTGATTGACAGAGTCGAAAGCCTTGGCCAGGTCGATGAAGACGGCTGCACAGTACTGTCTTTTATCGATGGCGGTTATGATATCGTTCAGTACCTTGAGCGTAGCTGAGGTGCACCCATGACCAGCTCGGAAACCAGATTGCACAGTAAACATGGTATAAACATGAATTGGATAGTGTTTGTATGGGTTGTGTTATCTGGATACAGGTGGTTAGAGGTAGCCTAAGGACCACAGAGTACCTTCCAGACCATGTCATTTAGTCTACCCCTCTGCTCTTTTTACCTTTTCTTATTGTAAAACTCAGGTTATCTGGAGTCATTCCACAGGCCCTGCTGAAAAATACCCCAAAGCAGGGGCACAAGCTTGAGGAAGCGGACACACCTTGCGGTTATGGAGCTTAGCAACAATGTGGAACAGAAACTAGCAAGGGACACTGAAAGATATAAAATCAAGACTTCAACAGTAATGACACAACCACCTCATTATTCTCTGCAGATTCTCAAAACACAATACAAAGACATGTCTACAACATTTCCCTGCAAAGGGCTACTATTGACAAGAATGATCTGTCCACGTCGATGGGTTAGGGGAGGTTTATAGACAGCAAGGAAGGGGTTTTTGTTTGTGCAGGGTTGTGCTTAGACAGTAAATGTATTGTGTATGAGAACAATTGAAAGGTGCCATTTCTCCTCAATCTACCATACACAACAATACATACTGTGTAAGAACTGAACCTCCCATACACAACAGTTCATACTGTGTAAGAACTGCCGTCCGAAGACTTTTCACACCATCTTTAGCCCACCAGCCCATTCACTTTGTTGACAGATCTATCCTCTCAAAAGCAGCTCCCAATGTCCCCTCATTGTCACTAAACAATACGTTAGCCGGTCCCATTCGGTGGATACCTTTACCAACAAAGGTGTGTTGCCCTACGTCCCTTCCACAAAAGTTTAAAATGCGAAGACCACACCCATGTCTTTCCAGGAGATGCAAGAGGACCAGTTGGTGGTTAAGAAGCCCTAGACCACTTTTGGCAGTCTTCTCCAGCTGGCCGTTCACCGCAGACAGGACAAGTCCATCGCCAGAAGCACAAAGTCTCAGCTTCCCCAGCCCAGTGTACATTACATTACATTACATTTTAGTCATTTAGCAGACGCTCTTATCCAGAGTGACATACAGTTAGTTAGTGCATACATGTTCATACTTTTTTCGTACTGGTCCCCCATGGGAATCGAACCCACAACCCTGGCGTTGCAAGCACCATGTTCTACCATCTGAGCTACATGGGGAGCCAGTGTACCAGGACTTCTGATATTTATTTCACTAATTGGTGACCAATCAGATCAGTTCTGAAAAAGATTGGATGTGATTAAGACCAAATATCAGAATTGGGCTGCCTGTGTAAACGCAGCCGATGTAGCGCAGCTTAACACCATGTAGAACAGGGGTCTGTTCCTGGAGCGCTACCCTCCAGTAGGTTCTCTCCAGCCCTAGTTGTAACAAACCTGGTTTAGTTTATCAACCAGCTAATTATTAGAATCAGCTGTGCTAGATTTAGGTCTCCAGGAACAGGGTTGGAGAGCCTTGATGCAAAACCACCATAAAATACTGTAAATACATATTTTCTATCAGTCTTCTAAATGTGTCTGCCCTCATGGATTCACAGAATATATTTATATAAGCTGTACAGGGCTCTGTAGCATCAAACACATGCTAGACATTCAGATATCCAAATAATGTTTATTTGTCAAAATCTAAAATATAGGAGAGTGTACACTACTCAATGCTAACTCAAGAGAACTGAGTATTCAACAACAATGTCATACTATGTTACTTTTACCATATAACAGAGTGTTGCACCAGATAATGTGATCATAGATCTTTGCCGGCATCTTGTCTATTTCAAGTCTTCTGTCATTGATGGAGACAGGTGGGTGTCTAATTAGGTAGCTAATTAGCAACTTTTCAACTACTTACTACTTTTTAGCTACTTTGCAAACTTAGCATGTTTGCTAACCCTAACCTTAACCCTTTAACCTAAACGTAACGCTAACCCAGCGGTTCCCAAAGTAGGGGTTGTGTCTCGTTGGCAGCTGAGGCTGCTCCCTCTGCCATATGGGGGCATTGTATGATACATCCACTGAGCTATAATGGATACACCGAGAGCAACTGGCGGCAAAAGAGTTGAGCACAGAACTCTGAGTTCTACTTCATACCTTTCAGACCGTCAGTACGGTTCAGACCGTCAGTACGGTTGAAAGTATGAAATCGTACGTAAGACCACGCACTGTCTCTTATTTTTTCTAGCAAAGTTAGCTTAGCCGTATCACACAAGTTAGACTGCTCCCGTTTTTCAGATTGCATCTTCCCAGGTCCCGGTGGCGTAAGCTAAACTCTGTGCAAGTTGTGTGAACTATCAGTCTGTCACCAACAGCCTGTGACCTGTGGGTAAGAGTGCAAAATCCACCCTCCAAGGCTGTGTGACAGCTCTCCCCTACCTATCCCTTTTATCTGAGGATATTGGGCTTCCTCGTCTTGTGCTGATTGAGCCCACTAGCTAGTGTGTGTGTTGGCCACCGTACTCCGGGGCTAACCTTGTTATTCTCCACTGCTGTGCTCATTATCAAGGCCACTGGGCACTAGTCATCCTTCGACTATTTAAAACTCAAACGGGTCACTTCCCTATATAACCACATCTAGGAAAGCTGTTAGCCTAGTCAGCTATAAGATGTGAGATTTGGATTGCCTCCCCTAGGCATTCCTCTCCCCTGGTATTGCTAGCATGCTACAAGCTAGCTAGCTATTTTACCAACTCCACCTAGCTGCCACTGTGTTGTCAGCTTGGCTTACCAAACAACGGCCATTCGTGCGTGTTTCGCATAAATAAGCCTACGTTTAAACATGTTGTCTCTCCTGGTCCAGCCCTGTGATCATAGCTAGGCTCATCCAAAATTATTTTTGCGGGGGCTGTTCAACTCCCGCCAGATTATTGTAGCTCTCTACCCTTACTGTGTATTCTGGTAGCTGTTGTATACAGTCTCCGGTTACTATTATATTAGTTCATTTGATGAATCAGTATATTGCATAAGAAATTTGTATATTTATATTTTATAATTTATTTTCTGAGCTGAGAGAACACTGCATCACCATGACGCTGGGCATGCATGGCTGCTCCTCTTGTGGTGCTGAACTACAAGTAGAAGATGGTCATGACCTGTGCCCCGTCTGCATAGGCGTTGGCCACCTGCGTGAGGCCCTTTCTGACCCCTGCATTAACTGCCTGTGAATGTAAGGGTTCAGAGATGCTGGGCCAACCCGCAGGCTCTTGCCCACCACGGCAAGGACAGTAGGACACTATCTGCCATGCGAGACACAAAACAACATGGGTTGTATTTACATGGACCATATGCCTAAGGTGGATGAATGCATAGCAGAGTTAATTCTTTCCCCAGATGAAGCCCTGAAGGATGACGCCCGCTGCCCCAGACCTCAGTGCAGGGCCACAGATGAACAACAGTCATGGGCCTATGACACAGAGGCCCGCATGGCCCACATTGGGAACACCCTCCCTTCCTAAAAGTTCTCCCCTTTCACATGTTGCGGGCAGTCAACGTTCTCCAGACCGTAGCCGCAGAGGAATGGTTCACGTCACCTTTATTGGCATGGCTCTGAACTCCCACAGTATGAGGGCATGTATAACACCTCAGTGCATGGACAGCATTCTTCTTATTTTGCAACAATTCCAGTTGAAGGCTTTGGTGAAGGTACGAACTGGTGGGCATGCTCGCGGTGGCCTCCGCGGTGACACCGTTAGTATCCAGTCCGTTCCCTCAAACACTATATGCAAGTCTCGGAGCACTATAGGAAGTCAAACCAACTGTTTCTGTGCTTCGGTGGGAAGTCAAAAGGCCTTGCATCGTCCAAGCAGAGGCTTTCACACTGGGTTGTGGATGTCATCACTTAGGCCTACAAGGGTGTAGGGTTCCCTGTCCCAGAAGGTGTGATATGTCACTCGACGAGATGTGTTGCAACATCCTGGGCTGTGCTGAGAGGCGTCCCCCTGAATGAGATATGTGCAGCTGCTACCTGGTCGTTGCCCTGCACGCTCTAAAGATTTTACAAGGTCAACGTCGCATCCTGCCACACCATCGGCTCTGCCATTCTTCCAGTGGCACTGGTGCATTAATCAGAGGTTAGTAGTGCTATTCCTCATGACCTGGTTGGTATGAGTCATCCATACTTTCAACCGTACTGACGGTCTGAAAGGTATGAAGTAGAACGGAAGTTACGAATGTAACTACGGTTCTACAAATACCTGGAAGAGTGTCAGTACTTTCCTGTCTCTCTGAATCTTTTCGGCGAGAAGATTTTCTGAGACAGTGCATGGTCTGAAGTAAGGTTTTATATGAACCGTGGGGGAACGTCCTCCCAAGCTGTCACGTCACCGGCTTGACTTTATTGTTATTATTACTCAAACTGCGCGGAGCACGAGGGATATGATCCATACTTTCAACCATACTGACAGTCTTCCAGGCATTCGTAGAACCATATTTACATTAGTTACTTCCGATATGCAGCAGGTAACTTCGATTGTAAACTACATCGCGCACAACTGTTCGCAAAACTGTGGAGACGTGATTAGAGCATTACTATTTTTTATTTTACACCGAGGCTTGGTGGTTATCGAGGGGCAGGGTTGGAAATATTTTTCAAATTGAGAGACGAACTGTTGACATTCACAATGGAAGTAAAAAAAAAACAGTTTGTTGACTTTCTGTGTAGTGCCTATGTACTACACAGACATATTTAACAGACATATTTGGGAAACTGAACGCAAGCATGCAAGGGAAATACAAACAAATTGTACAAATGAGTGACCGAATCAACAAAATAAATTTGACAGTCATCCTGGCTCAGTTTCCGGTAAGTGAAATCGAACAGCTAAAATGAACAGCTGATCGAGCTGTCATGTGACCAAATGCTGCAGGAGACGCATTCAGGGGTCACTATGGAGGAGTTTTCGTTCCTGACTCAAAAGGGAGTACTGTGCAGTCTCCCTTCGAGCATTAAAACTCATGGTATTTAAACTGATTCAGTGTGCTCATCTGCATTAAGAGCAAATATCGATCCATGTTATATGAGACAGGAGAAATGAGGTGCACACTGTCGACCACGCCCCCTGACTTTGAGAAGCTCCGATGTTTGGGAACCCCCAGCCTAGCTAACGTTAGCCACCTTGCTAGAATTCATAACATATTGTGCGTTTTGCAAATTCGTAACATATCCACCTCCTTTTCAAACGTTGCTATGGGCAAAAACGGAAGTGATATATTCGACTTCCACTTTAATGGTGGTAAATTATTTTTTATAGAGTATTAAAGTTAAGTAAATGAGTATAAGTGTAATATTATATTTATTTATTTCAAGTTCGCTAACGTTAGCTAGTAGGCTAGTTCTGTTGTGATAATAATGTTAGTTGTGTTGTGTCAGAGTTAATGGCCATCCACCAAGCCTATAACGATAACTACAATGATAAGCTAAAGGCTACATGACTATAAAATGTTGGTGAGCAACCACACTAGAGGAAAGTTGATTGTTTATCGTTCTACAGTCCAACACCTGTCAATCAACTGATCAACGCATCCTACAGCACACTGCCTATTAATAAGGCAATAACGCAAGACCACTTCTAGGACAGCACATTCTAGGACAGCACATTCTAGGAGCTCAGATGTAATCATTTTATAAACAACACTTCGACAGCCAAGCTGTCTTCATCAAGGTATAATGACAAACACTGCGGGTCACTAGTTTTATATAGTTTGAAAGGACACACAGATGTCTGTAATCATGGCCGGCTGTGGCTTGATTTAATTGGTTGATTTACAGATATAAATAGAACATATAAAAAAAAGCATGAATGGATCATAGATACAATTTGGCTACATAGGCCTACAAACATTATTTACAATGGATAGCAAAAACCCAATCACAAGAATGGCTTCAGAACGAACTCTACGCTGAGACCGAAGGGAGCAAGGGTCTTTTAGTTCGAGGTTCGTTTTACCCAAATCTTTACCACAAGGATAAGTTATAAGATAAATACAGTGCAATAAAAAAGTATTTACCCCCTTTCTGATTTTCGCATATTTTTCATACTGAATGTTATCAGATCTTTAACCAAATCCTAATATTAGATAAAGGGAACCCGAGTTAACAAATAACACAGCAAAAATGTATACTTATTTAATTTATTTAATTAACAAAGTTATGTAACACCCAATTCTCCTGTGTGAAAAAGCAATTGCCCCCTTACACTCAATAACTGGTTGTGCCACTTTTAGCTGCAATGACGGCAACCAAATGCTTTTCCTGTAGTTGTTGATCAGTCTCTCACATCGCTGTGGAGGAATTTTGTCCCACTCTTAACTGCTTTAACTCGGCAACATTTGTGGATTTTCAATCATGAACTGCTCATTTCAGGTCCTGCCAGGCTATTCCAAAACTTCAAATTTGTTGCTTTTTAACCATTTTCATGTAAACTTGATTGTGTGTTTTGGATCATTGTCTTGCTGCATGACCCAGCTGCGCTTCAGCTTCAGCTCACATACAGATACACTACCGTTCAAAAGTTTACTTAGAAATGTCCTTGTTTTCCATGAAAACATACATGAAATGAGTTGCAAAATGACGTCAAGACATTGTCAAGGATATAAATAATGATTTTTTAATTGAAATAATAATTGTGTCCTTTGCTTTCGTCAAAACATCCTCAATTTGAAGCAATTACTGCCTTGGAGACTTTTGGCATTCTAGTTGTCAGTTTGTTGAGGTAATCTGAAGAGATTTCACCCCATGCTTCCTGAAGCACTTCCCATTTCTTACGTACTATGGGCACTTCTTACGTACTATATGGTCAAGCTGCTCCCACAATAGCTCAATAGGGTTGAGATCCGGTGACTGTGCTGGCCACTCCATTATAGACAGACAACCAGCTGACTGCTTCTTCCCTAAATACTGTAGTTCTTGTATAGTTTGGAGCTGTGCTTTGGGTCATTGTCCTGTTGTAGGAGGAAATTGGCTCCAATTAAGTGCCGTCCACAGGGTATGGCATGGTGTTGCAAAATGGAGTGATAGCCTTCCTTCTTCAAGATCCCTTTTACCCTGTACAAATCTCCCACTTTACCACCACCAAAGCACCCCCAGACCATCACATTGCCTCCACCATGCTAGACAGATGGCGTCAAGCACTCCTCCAGCATCTTTTCATTTGGTCTGCGTCTCACGAATGTTCTTCTTTGTGATCCGAACACCTCAAACACTTTTTTACAATCTTCCTCTGTCGAGTGTCTGTGTTCTTTTGCCCATATGAGATATGGCTTTTTCTTTGCAACTCTGCCTAGAAGGCCAGCATCCCGGAGTCGCCTCTTCACTGTTGACGTTGAGACTGGTGTTTTGCGGGAACTATTTAATGAAGCTGCCAGTTGAGGACTTGTGAGGTGTCTGCTTCTCAAACTAGTCACTCTAATGTACTTACTTAACTTATTCTGGTTAGAGCTGCTCTGTGAAGGGAGTAGTACACAGCGTTGTACGAGATCTTCAGTTTCTTGGCAATTTCTCGCATGGAATAGCCTTCATTTCTCAGAACAAGAATAGACTGACGAGTTTCAGAAGGAAGTTCTTTGTTTCTGGCCATTTTGAGCCTATAATCGAACCAACAAATGCTGATGCTCCAGATACTCAACTAGTCTAAAGAAGGCTAGTTTTATTGCTTCTTTAATCAGCACAACAGTTTTCAGCTGTGCTAACATGATTGCAAAAGGGTTTTCTAATGATCAATTAGCCTTTTAAAATTATAAACTTGGATTAGCTAACACAACGTGCCATTGGAACACAGGAGTGATGGTTGCTGATAATAGGCCTCTACGCCTATGTAGATATTCCATTAAAAATCAGTTTCCAGCTACAATAGTCATTTACAACATTAACAATCTCTACACTGTATTTCTGATCAATTTGATGTTATTTTAATGGACAAAGAATTTGCTTTATATATATATATATATATATATATATATATATGAGTTGAAGTCGTAAATTTACATACACATTTTTCAACCACTCCACAGATTTAATTTGAACAAACTATAGTTTTGGCAAGTCGGTTAGGACACCTACCTTGTGCATGACACAAATAATTCTTCCAACAATTGTTTACAGAGAGATTATTTCACTTATAATTCACTATATCACAATTCCAGTGGGTCAGAAGTTTACATACACTAAGTTGACTGTAGACTTCTAAACAGCTTTAGAAGCTTCTGATAGGGTAATTGACATCATTTGAGTCAATTGGAGGTGTACCTGTGGATGTATTTCAAGGCCTACCTTCAAACTCAGTGTCTTTGCTCGACATCATGGGAAAATCTAAAGAAATCAGCCAAGACCTCAGAAAAAAAATTGTAGACCTCCACAAGCCTGGTTCATTCTTGGGAGCAATTTCCAAACGCCTGAAGGTACCAGGTTAATCTGTACAAACAATAGTATGCAAGTATAAACAACATGGCACCACGCAGCCATCATACCGCTCAGGAAGGAGACACATTCTGTCTCCTAGAGATGAACGTACAACAGCAAAGGAACTTGTGAAGATGCTGGATGAAACAGGTACAAAGGTATCTATATCCACAGTAAAACGAGTCCTATATCGACATAACCTGAAAGGCCGCAGAGCAAGGAAGAAGCCACTGCTCCAAAACCGCCATAAAAAAGCCAGACAACGGTTTGCAAATGCACATGGGGACAAAGATCGTACAGAACTCTGGTCTGATGAAACAAAAATAAAACTGTTTAGCCATAATGACCATCGTTATGTTTGGAGGAAAAAGGGGGATGCTTGCGAGCCGAAGAACACCATCCCAACCTTGAAGCACAGGCGTGGCAGCATCATGTTGTGGGGGTGCTTTGCAGCAGGAGGGACTGGTGCACTTCAAAAAAGAGATGGCATCATGAGGAAGGAAAATTATGTGTATATATTGAAGCAACATCAAGACATCAGTCAGGAAGTTAAAGCTTGGTCGCAAATGGGTCTTCCAAATGGAAATGACCCCAAGCATACCTCCAAAGTTGTGGCAAAATGGCTTAAGGACAACAAAGTCAAGGTATTGGAGTGGCCATCACAAAGCCCTGACCTCAATCCTATAGAAAATGTGTGGGCAGAACTGAAAAAGCGTGTGCGAGCAAGGAGGCCTACAAACTTGACTCAGTTACACCAGTTCTGTCAGGAGGAATGGGCCAAAATTCACCCAACTTTTTGTGGGAAGCTTGTGGAAGGCTACCCGAAACGTTTGACCCAAGTTAAACAATTTAAAGGCAATGCTACCAAATACGAATTGAGTGTATGTAAACTTCTGAACCACTGCGAATGTGATGAAATAAATAAAAGCTGAAATAAATAATTCTCTACTATTATTCTGACATCTCATATTCTTAAAATAAAGTGGTGATCCTAACTGGCCTAAGACAGGAAGGGAATAGTGAAAAACTGAGTTTAAATGTACAGCGGGTGAAATAAGTATTGAACACGTCACTGTTGGGGCCATAATACGAAAGACAATCATTTCACCATAAATTTGCCTCGACCAGGTGCTCCTCGCAAGATTTCTGACAGAGTGAAAAGAATAATCAGAAGAGTTGTCCAAGAGCCAAGGACCACTTGTGGAGAGCTTCAAAAAGACCTGCAATTAGCAGGTACTGTTGTGTCAAAGAAAACAGTAAGTAATGCACTCCACCGCCATGGCCTGTATGCACGCTCACCAAGCAAGACTCCATTGCTGTAAAAAAGCATGTTGAAGCTCGTTTAAAGTTTGCTGCACAACATTTGGAAAAGCCAGTGAAATACTGGGAGAATATAGTGTGGTCAGATGAGAGCAAAATTGAACTGTTTGGATGTCATAATACACACCATGTTTGGAGGAGAAATGGCACTGCACATCACCCTAAAAACACCATACCAACAGTGAAGTTTGGAGGTGGGAACATCATGGTGTGGGGCTGCTTTTCAGCAAATGGTACTGGCAAACTTCACATAATTGAAGGAAGGATGAATGGGGAAATTTACAAGGAGCACCTGGTCGAGGTAAATTTATGGTGAAATGATTGTCTTTCCACTTCCGTATTATGGCCCCAACAGTGCTCAATGGAACATTCAGAAGCTTAGAAATGTGCCTATAACCAATGCCATCATTATGTTTTGCAACAATTAGGTTGCGAATGTCTTGAGACAGCTCTTTGCTTTTACCCATCATGAGATGTGTCTTGTGTGACACCTTGGCAATGAGACCTTTTTGTAGGCCATCAGTTGGGACTGAACCAGCTGATATTAATTTGCACTGACGGGGCTGGATTGCTTTTTAATTACTGATAGTTTTCAGCTGTTGTCTTGGCTTTCCATGCCTTTTTGAACCTCCCTTTCTTCATGTGTTCAATACTTTTTCCCTGTGTCATTTCACATTATTACACATAACTTAATTTCTGAACTTATTTGTTTTGGTTTCTTTTTATGTATGGATTACTTGGGTTGTTACCAACATCTGGTGAAACTTTCATGTCAATAGCACCTTTGGAAATATATTTACTGAGAAAAATGGTGACGTGTTCAATACTTATTTCACCCGCTGTATCAGTAAGTGTGTTCAATACTTTTTCCCTGTGTCATTTCACATTATTACACATAACTTAATTTCTGAACTTATTTGTTTTGGTTTCTTTGTATGTATGGATTACTTGGGTTGTTACCAACATCTGGCGAAAATGTAATGTCAATAGCACCTTTGGAAATATATTTACTGAGAAAAATGGTGACGTGTTCAATACTTATTTCACCTGCTGTATATATACACACACACACACACACGATAGTTAAACAGCTGTACAAAACACAAGTTACACACACATTTTAAAACACAGAGACCCATTTTATAATTAAAAACCAGACTGGATTTTGTTAAAATTATTACATTTAAAGAAACTGAATTGGTAGACAAAATTCCAAAATATAAAATAAATACAAGTAAAAGGACAATCGGACAAAATGTTGTTTCAGCTTCAAAATAGTTCTCCACAGTTTCCATTGACAATAGTCATATTTGACATGAATACTGTTGATAAATTAATACACTTAAAATAACAGTTAAGTTGACATTTTCAGTACATCTAAACGTGTATGTATGTATGTATGTATGTATGTATGTATGTATGTATGTATGTATGTATGTATGTATGTATGTATGTATGTATGTATGTATGTATGTATGTATGTATGTATGTATGTATGTATGTATGTATGTATATAAACGCATGCAGGTGTTACAGATTAACTATGGTAGAATGAGCCTCTTCATTTTGCGCGTGGACTTTTAGTTTGAGCCGATACTAAATCCAAGGTCGGGGTCTGCAATCTTGTTCAGTTATACAAAACGTCAATGTTAATTTAGTGAGGTTAACTTTAAGCTAGTTATTATTTTTTTTAGCTACTGTTACAATTGACATGGACTGGATACAAAAACAACATAGAAACAAAACATGATTAGAGAATATTTCTAGTTGCAGACTCACTGTTCCAAACAAGAAATCTACACCTATTACAGAGCCATGCCTCACTCTGCTCTCCAACCATGCGCCATATACATTTTGCACTAACACAAATGTCAGACAAATTCCAGTACACAACATCATAATCTCTAGTACACTGCATGCTCTCATGTATTCACAAGCCAGAACGAGGTGTTTTTGCAGATTTGTTCAAATTGCACAAATATCTGAATAGTGCAGTGATAGGGTAAACACTTAATTTTTTTTTTAGCAATTATCGTTTGTATCCCAAGTACAAAGTTCCGTTTCAAAATCGGATGAACCAATCTGCAAGTATAAACGAAACAAAAATGTCAAAGGAGAAATTTGGGTTCACTGGAGTGAAAAATAAGCGCTTCTAAAGTGAATGCATACATACAAAAAAAAGACTCTCAGTATAATTGTCATGGGATCAAAATAGACAGCATAAGTTGCCTTAAACATGCAATTCAAATAAACGTGTCTTGCCATTTTCCCAAAAGAAAAGCACACTGCTGGCTTTTGGTTCGTTCTACGAAAAGAGGACCTTTGTGTCCCTTTGATATTTAAATTAGAAATTGTGCATCAACCAATATTGAATTTTAAAAGCCTGTTATATTTAATGACGTACCATTTATAGACCACATGGAGAATTCAATATATATATATATAAAAAAAAGAATAAAATACTTGCTAAAGTTAAAAAATTCAGCATTTTGACATGTCCCTCCATGCACCCTCTGACATCCAGGAAGATTCAAGTCCTAGTTATTTTGTTGCTTTGACAAATCCATTTCTGAAGATTATTTATTTAATGTGATTAGTGATTCATTTTAAGAAAAATAAAAAAACCTGTCCCTCGAAGTCAAACCCTGTTCTCGTTTTAATACGGTGAAACTATTCCTTTTTTTTTTTTTTTTTTTTTTCAAAAGGAACATTGACCATCAAATAGTCTAATTATAGTATAAAAGCAGGTCACCTGGTTCTAGTCTTTGCCATTTTCTGGTGTTTTGTGGTGGAAAACTGAGTGGGTTGAGCTTAACATGTCAACCCTGTTACCCATAGATATACAGGTTAGAAATGTTTTAACAATATGTATTTTTGTGAAGCTTGCATTCAATTGCCTCTCCCTGTTGCACACAAGTTTCAATTTCCCCTGTTACGGTCAACCCTGTTACTTTAATTGGCACTTAATTTAGTATTTCTTTTTTTTAAGATGGGAAAACATGCTCTATATGACAGAATGTAAAAATTAGGTGAAATCAAATGTTATTTATTTTCACCAAGTTACACATCTCAAAAGGTCCCGAATTGGTGGAACGACCCTTTTAATGAGATAAAATCATAACTACAACCAGTCTCCGGTTCTCTGCCTCTCAGTTGGTTGTTCTGTAAACTTACAAGGCCAACTACACCTACAGTCTACATACATTTATGACAGGAAAGAAAACAATAGAATGCAGCTACAAACTAGCGGGCAAAGGTTCAGGAGCTACAGTACAGGGGTCAATAAGGGGGGCTTGGTTCAAAAGTATTGGCACAAAAGAAAAGGAGTTAAACCTGATAATCTGCACTGCACGTAAACAAACAGGACCTAGTCATGACGGCAGAATAGACTCGGTCTAGGTCTATTCCAGGAGGATTTTCCTCTCACTGGCTAATAAATAGGAGATTTAACTAAGAGGAACCACGCCACACGGATCTGACGGTTCCTCTTAGTTTTTCATTTCTGATGCGAGAGGAGCCTCATGAGCCAGAGGGGGGGAACAACTGTGCACAACACAGGTCAAAGGCACAACACTGGACACAGACAAAGGGAAAGAGAACAACCCCCGGGTGCTTTGGAAAAGGCCCAAAGAGAAAAAGGGTCTATCAGACAGTCAGTCAGGCATTCAACTAGCAGCACAGTCTGTGCGCTACTGCACTTTTGTCCCAATTTAGTAGTAGAATTGCACAACTTACACTCTAAGAGGAAAAAGAAAAGTCACATCAACATACACTGGGGGCCAAAAGTTTGCAATATTACTCATTCAAGTGTTTTTCTTTATTTGCTACATTCTACATTGTATAATACAAGTGAAGAGATCAAAACTATGATATAATACATATGGAATTATGTAGTAACCAAAAAAAGTGTTAAACAAATCAAAATATATTTTATATTTGAATTTCATCAAAGTAGCCAACCTTTTGCCTTGATGACAGCTTTGCACACTCATGGCATTCTCTCAACCAGCTTCACGAGGACCGCCACAGGAATGGAAGAAAATACCTTTGCGGCAGAAATACCTCTGCGGCAGAAGATAAGTTCATTAGAGTTACAAGCCTCAGATTGCAGCCCAAATAAATGCTTCACAGAGTTTAAGTAACAGACACATCTCAACATCAACTGTTCAGAGGAGACTGTGTGAATCAGGAGCGGGTGAATACCAAGAGTATGCAAAGCTGTCATCAAGGCAAAGGATGGCTATTTGAAGAATTTCAAATATAAAATATATTTTTATTTGTTTCACACTTTTTTGGTTACTACATGATTCCATATGTGTTATGTCATAATTTTGATGTCTTCACTTTTATTTTACAATGTAAAAAATAGTGCAAATAAAGAAAAACCCTTGAATGAGTAATATTCCAAACTTTTGGCCCCCAGTGTAGTCCGAGCTCTAGAGCCTGACAAGAATCAGTCAGGGAGCATAACAGCACAGGTAATTATTTTTGTGTGTGTTTTTAAGTTGAATACCTTCTTACATATGCCGAATAACATAATTGCACCAAATATTAATTATACATAGGGAAAGGTGTATAGATTATGTGACGCCAGTGAAATAAAAATTATGTGATATTGGTCACCTATGGGGTACTTATTTTAAGTACACAGTCAGATTGACAGAATGTAGTACTAATGGGTTAATACCAGGATTTACTCCTGGGACAATGATATGCATATAATAAGAGAAGTATACTCCAGACAAGCTCGTACCCATCACTGTTGGTTGGCACAGAGAGATGTAACATTTAGTGAGAAACAAAGTATAATTTCCTTGTTTTGCCCCAACGTTACAACTCAGAAAGCTGAAATGTCACATCCATGTGGCACTTTCAATACCCAATGTTCCTGTGGTTATACCTACTCTATAACAATTCCAGAGTATGCATTTAAAATATGAATTTCAGCATACTCTAGACAATATAGTACACACTGCTAAATGTAAAGCAAAGCAGTTAATTGAACATACGCAAAGGTGTGTAGCAAGCAAATTCAGAGTGAGTGATAATTGGCATGAAAATGAAACAAGGCCAGAGGGGGCTCTAGGCAGCATACAGATGAACACAGGTCCAACAGGGACACTGTTGACGCATGCCATCTTTTCATTAAAAAAAAAAGCTTTTCAATAACCCATCTCTTATCTCTGATTACAATTTTAAGATATGCAAAGAGAACATAATATACCTGTGAGGAATAAGGATCATTTGAAAGTGTTAAAAGGAACAGAAAATATACTTAGAAGTTGTGTCATTGAAAAACTCTGGGTCGCTGATCATACTTTTCAATCATTGACGAATAGCAGAGAGGCACTGCATACACAAACTTACACCTTTGTCATTGGAGGAAACACCAAGAGAGATATTTCCTCCCCAAATGGAATACAACTTGCCATACTACACAAATATGACAACTCCGAAACAGAAACGTATAATTTGCATGACATTTTTTCAAATTTCATTATATATAGATTTATATTCCTCACATGCATGACAATTGTGTACATGTGTGTGGTTTAGTCTTTTTAAGTTGTGTGTTTTCTTTTGCGGTGAATCCTCCCTAGCACGGCTGCAAAAAAAGATGTGCCCTCCCGGTGACAAAGGACTTTGACCTGAGCCAAAAATAAAATGGATGCTCAGCACTCAGCAGTGAAAGTCACTGAGGAACCATGGTGGGGTGGAGCCTCTGTTAGACAAGGGTCTGGTCCTCCCCATTATCCTCTAGTTTTATTAGGCAAGAGTTTCTGTGAGAGCAGGACTGACTGCACAAGATGACCAAAAGAGAGATGCTGTAGAACAGGGGTATACAAATCTTACCCTACAAGGTCCGCACTACTGCTGGTTTTCTGTTCTACCTGATAATTAAAATCGCACCCACCTTGTGTCCCAAGTTTAAATCTGTCCCTGATTAGAAGGGAAGGATGGGGAGAAAAAGCAGAGGAACTGGCTTTGAGGTCCAGATTTGAATTTGAGGGCTGTAGAAGATTCTAGTGGCTTCACTGTCCTTAGCCCCACCTCTCCGCCTTCAGCCTCCCAAGTGACTATGAACTGCCTTGGAGGTCCAGCTGTGGAGATGAAAGGACTAGGATTGGAGGTTGCTAACAGTATCCTCTCACCCCATAGGTGGATATTCGGGGTTGTAGGTGGGGCAGGTCACAGTCAGTAGATTTTTCGGAATCCTTTTTTTTGTCCTTTGAAAGTCCTGAGGAGATTATCACAGATTTCCGCCAAGTCGACATAGCCGGACAGACAAGGAAAGGGCTCCCCACTAACTGTGTGATCACCTGAATGAGGAAGGTGACAATGATTTAGCTCTGTGTGGAGGTACTATGGACAAGATGGGGGTTATGATATGGGAGAAAAACCTGAATCTTCAAAAGCCAACTTATGACAACAGGTATTGCATTTACTAATACTCTGTTGTCATCTCTTCAGAATCCCTCAAATGTTCACAAATATAACAGAGAATAAGAAATTCTGATGGGGTTTTGCAGCACTGTGGGGGAGGAGGATGGGAACCCCCCACTGTGGAAAGGCACACCCAGAGGAGGTGGGGAGGGGGGGGGGGGGGGTGAAAGGGGCATGGGGTTGGTGGTGCAAGGGGTAAAGGTATGGACCATGGCTGAGGTGGTGCAGGAGACATCAGGCCTGGGAGTCTCTTCACATTCGTGAACCTCTCTCCTGGAGGATCTGTAAGGAGAGAAAACACACGTCGGTCTAGATCAGGGGTTATCAACTAGATTCAACTAGATTCTTTATTGAGAGGATGGTCAGGGGGCCGGAACAAATACAAATAAGTTGTAGTCTGCAAATTGATCGAAAGAAGCCCAAACGTATAGAATATTTGACAAAAACATAATAATTTCAAACCTTGCTTACATTTGTATACAATCACATACAGTATATCTCTCTTATGTATGGGGATACTTTGGAACAGCTTTCCCAAATTAAAATCACTTGGAGTTGAGTTGCTGATGTTTTTACAGTATTTTATGTCCAACAATTCAACAACAACAAAAACTTATTTGATCTCTGAGAAATTAAGCTAAATGATTGCAGCCAAATTGCCCATTTAAATGTTTAGGATTCATATAATACTCATCCGATTTAAACCATTTTTTCTAAGAATGAGTTAGACATGAGGAATCCAAAGAAATGGTCAAAAGTCACCCACGGACCCCCCACACCTCATGCCAATCTGACCCCAACAATGAGTATATAGTATACGTTTTCTATGTTTGACTAGTATGGAGCTGCGGCTCTGAGTATTGTTTGTTCATCTTGTGTAATGTATTCTCAGTGAATTTGTTGATGTTTTTGTACCATGTTCAGAGAAATGAGTCATTGAAGTTGTTGGGTTTATACCCCATCCTACATCCTAATATTACCAGGTTCTGACCACTAGATGGTGGTGTTTCTCCTTTTAGGTGATACCTTTTTAAAGAATATATACAGTACCAGTCAAAAGTTTGGACAAACCTACTTTTTCTTTATTTTTACTATTTTCTACATTGTAGAATAATAGTGAAGACATCAAAACTATGAAATAACACATATGGAATCATGTAGTAACTGAAAAAGTTACTACATACAACACTCCTTCCGTGGCCTCCAACTGCTCTTAAATGCTAGTAAAACCAAATGCATGCTTTTCTATCGAACGCTGCCCGCACCCGCCCACCGGACTATCATCACTACTCTTGACGGATCCGACTTAGAATATGTGGACACCTACAAATACCTAGGCGTCTGGTTAGACTGTAAACTCAACTTCCAGACTCACATCAACCATCTCCAATCCAAAATTAAATCCAGAATCGGCTTCCTATTTCGCAACAAAGCCTCCTTCACTCATGCTGCCAAACTTGCCCTTGTAAAACTGACTATCCTACCGATCCTTCATTTCGGCGATGTCATTTACAAATTAGCCTCCAACACTCTGCTCAGCAATGACCCAAAACACACCTCCAGGCTGTGTAAGGGCTATTTGACCAAGAAGAAGAGTGATGGAGTGATGCATCAGATCACCCGACCTCAACCCAATTGAGATGGTTTGGGATGAGTTGGACCGCAGAGTGAGTGATAATTGGCATGAAAATGAAACAAGGCCAGAGGGGGCTCTAGGCAGCATACAGATGAACACAGGTCCAACAGGGACACTGTTGACGCATGCCATCTTTTCATTTCAAATAAAAGCTTTTCAATAACCCATCTCTTATCTCTGATTACAATTTTAAGATATGCAAAGAGAACATAATATATCTGTGAGAAATAAGGATCATTTGAAGGGTTATAAGAAACAGAAAATATACTTAGAAGTTGTGTCATTGAAAACCTCTGGGTCTCTGATCATACTTTCAATCATTGACTAAACTTTCTCCCCAGAGTGAAGAAAAATCAGCCAACAAGTGCTCAGCATATGTGGGAACTCCTTCAAGACTTTTGGAATAGCATTCCAGGTGACTCCCTTATGAAACTGGTTGAGAGAATGCCAAGAGTGTGCCAAGCTGTCGTCAAGGCAAAGGGTGACTACTTTGAAGAATCTCAAATATATTTTGATTTGTTTAACACTTTTTCAGTTACTAAATGATTCCATATGTGTTACTTCATAGTTTTGATGTCTTTACTATTATTCTTCAATGTAGAAAATAGTAAAAATTAAGAAAAACCCTTGAATGAGTAGGTGTGTCCAAACGTTTTATATATTTACTGTATATATATATATATATATACACACAAAGTGGGGAGAACAAGTATTTGATACACTGCCGATTTTGCAGGTTTTCCTACTTACAAAGCATGTAGAGGTCTGTATTTTTTATCATAGGTACACTTCAACTGTGAGAGACGGAAAATCACATTGTATGATTTTTAAATAATTAATTTGCATTAAATTGCATGACATAAGTATTTGATCACCTACCAACCAGTAAGAATTCCGGCTCTCACAGACCTGTTAGTTTTTCTTTAAGAAGCCCTCCTGTTCTCCACTCATTACCTGTATTAACTGCACCTGTTTGAACTCGTTACCTGTATAAAAGACACCTGTCCACACACTCAATCAAACAGACTCCAACCTCTCCACAATGGCCAAGACCAGAGAGCTGTGTAAGGACATCAGGGATAAAATTGTAGACCTGCACAAGGCTGGGATGGGCTACAGGACAATAGGCAAGCAGCTTGGTGAGAAGGCAACAACTGTTTGCGCAATTATTCTAAAATGGAAGAAGTTCAAGATGACGGTCAATCTCCCTCGGTCTGGGGCACCATGCAAGATCTCACCTCGTGGGGCATCAATGATCATGAGGAAGGTGAGGGATCAGCCCAGAACTACACGGCAGGACCTGGTCAATGACCTGAAGAGAGCTGGGACCACAGTCTCAAAAAAAACAATTAGTAACACACTACGCTGTCATGGACTAAAATCCTGGAGCACACGCAAGGTCCCCCTGCTCAAGCCAGCGCACGTCCAGGCCCGTCTGAAGTTTGCCAATGACCATCTGGATGATCCAGAGGAGGAATGGGAGAAGGTCATGTGGTCTGATGAGACAAAAATAGAGCTTTTTGGTCTAAACTCCACTCGCCGTGTTTGGAGGAAGAAGAAGGATGAGTACAACCCCAAGAACACCATCCCAACCGTGAAGCATGGAGGTGGAAACATCATTCTTTGGGGATGCTTTTCTGCAAAGGGGACAGGACGACTGCACCTTATTGAGAGGAGGATGGATGGGGCCATGTATCGCGAGATCTTGGCCAACAACCTCCTTCCCTCAGTAAGAGCATTGAAGTTGGGTCGTGGCTGGGTCTTCCAGCATGACAACGACCCGAAACACACAGCCAGGGCAACTAAGGAGTGGCTCCGTAAGAAGCATCTCCCCACTGTATATAACACACACAAGTATGTGGGCATCCCTTCAAATTAGGGGATTTGCCTATTTCAGCCACACCCGTTGCTGACAGGTGTATAAAATCGAGCACACAGCCATGCAATCTCTATAGGAAACATTGGCAGTAGAATGGCCTTACTGAAGAGCTCATTGACTTTCAACGTGGCACCTTCATAGGATGCCACCTTTCCAACAAGTCAACTTTCTGCCCTGCTAGAGCTGCCCCGGTCAACTGTAAGTGCTGTTATTGTGAAGTGGAAACGTCTAGGAGCAACAACTGCTCAGCCGCGAAGTGGTAGGCCACACATGCTCACAGAATGAAACTGCAGAGTGCGCATACAGCGTAAAAATCATCTGTCCTCGGTTGCAACACTCACTGCAGAGTTCCAAACTGCCTCTGAAAGCAACGTCAGCACAATAACTGTTAGTCGGGAGCTCCATGGCCGAGCAGCCGCACACAAGTCTAAGATCACCATGCGCAATGCCAAGCGACAGCTGGAGTGGGGTAAAGCTTGCCGCCATTGGACTCTGGAGCAGTGGAAAAGCGTTCTCTGGAGTGATGAATCACACTTCACCATCTGGCAGTCCGCCAGACGAATCTGGGTTTGACGAGTGCATAGTGCCAACTGTAAAGTTTGGTGGATGAGGCATAATGGTCTGTGGCTGTTTTTCATGGTTCGGGCTAGGCCCCTTGGTTCCAGTGAAATCTTAATGCTACAGCATACACTGACATTCTAGACGATTTTGTACTTCCAACTTTGTGGCAACAACAACGAAGGCCCTTTCCTGTTTCAGCATGACAATGCGCCCATGCACAAAGTGAGGTCCATACAGAAATGGATTGTCGAGATCGGTGTAGAAGAACTTGACTGGCCTGCACAGAACCCTGACCTCTACCCCATTGAACACCTTTGGGATGAATTGGAATGCCGACTGTGAGCCAGGCCTAATCACCCAACATCAGTGCCCGACCTCACATATTCTCTTCTGGCTGAATGGAAGCAAGTCCCTGCAGCAATGTTCTATGGGACATTTGGCCCATAGACTTGCCCACAACTTGCAGAGAGAGGGGGGTGGAGCTACTGCTCTGCTTCCGCTCCTCGTTCTAGTATATTTTTCTAACTCGATCGAGAATCTTTAGTTCTGGGTTTCCGAGATTAAGCACCAGCTAATTTCATTATCTTATTCAGTGCCTATCATTCCCATTCATTTAGGGTTGAAAAAAAACAGTGAAGCTCAATCTACACAACCGATGACGTGGAACGAGGCCTCATCTATACATTACACAATTTGTTAAGTATGAAAATGCCTGACAAACTTTGATGTTGCAGTGAACTATCCCTATATGTGAGAATCTTCTGACTTCATGCCTAACACATGAGTCATAGACACTCTCAGAAGCTGATCTCACCTTGGCCTTCTCAGTGGGCTCGATGACAATGCCGTTAGTGGAGTTGTTGAGCTCCCGGGAAACCACACACAAGAATTCAGCCTGGTCCTCGTTGCCATAGTTATAGGACGAGCCGATGCTTATAAGCTGTGAGGGGAGATGGGAAAGGGTGAGCGGGATTGAAATTTAGCTTAAAAGTCAACTTGACATTAAATTTGAGACATATTTTGAGTTTTCACAAGAACATTTTAAAGGCACTGGAAAAAGTTAGGGACATTACCAGATTTACCATCAATGACCTATGGATTTAAAGACATGAGAAGTGTGACATGAGGGCTACTGGGCCTACCTGTTCAAACTTCCAGCCGTCTGACATGGTGGACACCATCTGGGTGAGCTCCTCCTCCTGGCACTGCAGCACCCGGTACACATGTTTCACTGGGCCCTGAGAGAAAAACAGATACTACAATACAAGCCCGTTTCCACATAAAGTGCATTCGGTAAGTATTCAGACCCCTTGACTTTTTCCACGTTTTGTTACGTTACAGTCTTATTCTACAATGTATTCAATTGTTTTTTAAACTCATCAATCTACACACAATACTCCACAATGACAAAGCAAAAACAGGTTTAGAAATGTTTGCAAAACATTTAAGTAAAAAAAAAAAACGTAAATATGACATATACATAAGTATTCAGACCCTTTACTCAGTACTTTGTTGAAGCACCTTTGGTAGCGATTACAGCCTTGAGTCTTCTTGGGTATGACGCTACAAGCTTGGCACACCTGTATTTGGGGAGTTTCTCCCATTCTTCTCCGCATATTCTCTCAAGTTGTGTCAGGATGGATGGGGAGCGTCGCTGCACAGCTATTTTCAGGTCTCTCCAGAGATTTTCGATCGGGTTCAAGTCCGGGCTCTGGCTGGGCCTCTCAAGGACATTCAGAAACTTGTCCCAAAGCCACTCCTGGTTTGTCTTAGCTGTGTGCTTAAGGTTGTTGTCCTGTTGGAACCATCATCCGCTCTGGAGCAGGTTTTCATCAAGGATCTCTGTACTTTGCTCTGTTCATCTTTCCCTCGATCCTGACTAGTCTCCCAGTCCCAGGCCGCTGAAAAACATCCCCACAGCATGATGCTGCCGCCACCATGCTTAACTGTAGGGATGGTGCCAGGTTCCCTCCAGATGTGACGCTTGGCATTCAGACCAAAGAGCTCAATCTTGGTTTCATCAAACCAGAGAATCTTGTTTCTCAGGTCTGAGTCCTTTAGGTGCATTTTGGCAAACTGCAAGCAGGCTGTCATATGCCTTTTACTGAGGACTGGCTTCCGTCTGGCCACTCTACCATAAAGGCCTGATTGGTAGAGTGCTGCAGAGATGGTTGTCCTTCTGGAGGGTTCGCCCATCTCCACAGATGGAACTCTGGAGCTCTGTCAGAGTGATCATTGGGTTATTGATCAATGACCAAGGCCGTTCTCCCCCGATTGCTAAGTTTGGCCGGGCGGCCAGCTCTAGGTAGAGTCTTGGTGGTTCCAAACTTCTTCCATTTAAGAATGATGGAGGCCACTGTGTTCTTGGGGACCTTCAATGCTGCAGATATCTTTTGGTACTTCCCCAGATCTGTGCCTCGACATAATCCTGTCTCGGAGCTCTACGGACAATTCCTTCAACCTTATGGCTTGGTTTTTGCTCTGACGCACTGTCAACTGTGGGACCTTATATAGACAGGTGTGTGCCTTTCCAAATCATGTCATATCAATTGAATTTCCCACAGGTGGACTCCAATCAAGTTGTAGAAACATCTCAAGGATGATTAATGGAAACAGGATGCACCTGAACTAAATTTCGAGTCTCATAGCAAAGGGTCTGAATACTTATGTAAATAAGGTATCTGTTTTTTTATTTTTAATACATTTGCTAAAATTTCGTAAAAATTTGAATTTAATACATTTTAGAATAAGGCTGTAATGTAACAAAATGTGGAAAAGGTCAAGGGGTCTGAATACTTTCTGAATGCACTGTATACCCACACACACAGTGACGTGTGTTTACCAGAGCACATAAGGGTTAATTGGCGGGTATGTGTTTTGCTTTTGAACAGTGAGTGGTGTGTGTGCGAGTGCCAGTATACACACAAACACAGACTTGTAAACACATTCATCCTTTGAAATGTTAGTGTTTGGTTTAGCATGTGTTATTTCACAGCATCAATGCCATAATCCATCACAGTCTAAGGCCTTTTCCATTCATACTGTCTGCGTTTCCCTGGCATACTTGAGATGTCCTGTTCTCGTTGTCCCGTATCCTCTCCTTTACCAGCCTCACTAGTGACGCAATATTGTAGAATTCCGCCTCCTCAAGAACACCTGAGAGAGTCAACCAATAGTTTAGTCACATGATACTAATAAGGAAAGGGCCTGTATCACACATCTGCAGAATCCCATTGCTTCTAAATAAAAGCATGTTGTGTTAGGGATTGTATTTTACAATTTGGGGATCTATTATATGGACAGTCTTACCTTCTTCTGCTAGGTTCTTGTCCATGATCAGTTTCCCATGCCGCAGGTAATTCAGAATGGGGCCAAAGTATGTGGGATCCCTGTCAATCAGGTAAGCTCCTGTCTCATCCTAAGAGATTTATAAAAGTGTGGATATTTTTAAAATCGCATGTCTGCCATTTTAGTGTCAGATAAATGTTTATCTGGTGCTTCTTCACATGCAGATCAAATCATGCATTACTGTCAAATGGCTGAGCAGTAGACTTTGATGAGTGTTCAAATGTTCTACCACTTTCGCTATGCATTTGAAAGTTTTGGGGTGTAATCTCATGCATGATCATCACAGTGGCAGTGTATTATGAATGCTACATTGATGCACCTTGATTAATGATAGAACGTTATGCTACAATTATGGTAGATTATATTACCTTATCAGAGTCTAAATCCGGACCTTCTTGACACAATCGGTACAGGAACGATTTGGGGTCCCTGCACAATGTCTGTTTGGTTGTGACAAAGTAGGTTCCACCAACATTGAGGCGAACCCAGCGGGATCCTGGTTTCTCTGCTTGCTCTGACGGGGAACTGGGGTTGCTCTTCATTGGGAACCCAAACATAATTCTACTAGTACTCGATACCCCGGGACTGGTGGGCAAGCTATTCCGCGGCGGAACCATGAGAGTGGGCGAAGCCAGCCGAACAGAGCCTCGGACATCACGGTGCTCGGTTTGTTCTATAGTGCTACTACCACTCTGCTCCACAACGTGCAATTCAGCCATATTTTCTTCGTCAAAAACAACCACACTGCAGGGTAACAGTAATTCTTACCGATTTGTAAACACAACGGGGCTCTTTTTCTCCAACAAGGTGGCTGACATTAGGGCGTTGCTACACACATTCGATCATTTCCACGCCTTACCCCTCTAAATAAGACATCTATATTTCTTAGTTTAAATAGACTATATATTTTTGCCACATCGCTTGCAATGTTTTCTTAAAACAAATGAGCCATTTTTGTTTATTCAAACATTAATCAGAAGAGGGAAATTCTTCCGGGTTGTAACGTCATTACTGGATACTTCCGCTATGTCGTTTTTCCCCCTCCACAATAAGAGTTAATTTACTAAATATGAATGTTATTTCCCTTGCCGTCAGTCATACTATGGTTAGCATTTGAAATAGAAAATGTGTTATTTTTTGGCGATGTTGTAAATCTCCTCACATGAAGTACTTTATTAAATTATTTTAAATCTAAAAACTTTTATTATGACAAATCTGAAACAGTACATGTTGTGTTGCCAGACAGTTGGCGGTAACTGCTTGTTAGTCAATAGAGGCTCCAGGTAATGTGCTATCAATTTTGAATGTTTTTAATCATTCTTTACTTACTAAGTGTTTCCAGAGAATACATTTTTCAAGATTCAGTTTATATAGCTAGCCAGGTAGATAAATTGTTCGCTAGCAGCTCTATTTTCAGATCCTACTCTAGTTTAGCTAGCTAGCTTGCTAAAAGTGTCTGACTAACGTTCATGTTAGTTAGTTAACGTTAGCTATCTAGCTCGACCAGATTGGGTCAATTTGAAGACCATCAAGCTAGCGTCATAACTATGAAATTGCATTTTTTCCCAAGATAATTATTAACCTAACTAGCTAGCGATGTTGTCTAGCCAGCGCAATTCGTTCTATTAAAGCCATAAAAGTCAGCCTCTAGAATCTGAAACATCATCCGTTTTGACCCTCTGTATCCCTTAGCCAGAGAAGCTGCAACATCAAGACGAGGGTGGAGGGGAAGGACATATTAATAGATAGCAATTAGCCACATTCATTTATACATTTGCATGCTTTAACTTTTAACTGCCATTATGTCATTATTAAACTAGCAAACTAGTAGAGAGTTGAACTTGATAGGGGATCGATTATTTATTTATTGGCCTTTCTCATTTCAGCATCCAGAGCCATGAGTGAGTTTCGCATACATCATGACGTCAACGAGCTGCTTAGTCTGCTTCATGTGCGAGGAGGTGATGGAGCAGAAGTGTATATTGATTTACTGCAGAAGAACAGGACACCATACGTCACCACAACAGTGTCTGCACACAGTGCAAAGGTGATTGATGGGGAAATATTTAAAAGGTTTATGCTCTTCCTACCAATATCCTTGACTAATTCAACTGTCATTCACAGGTCAAAATAGTAGAGTATTCAAAGACACCAGAGGACTTCCTAAGGAAATATGATGAGCTCAAGTCAAAAAATGTCCGCAACCTGGACCCACTGGTCTATCTCCTATCAAAGCTTAGTGAGGACAAAGAGGTAATCATTTCACATCTAATGCTGTTCAGATGCTGGCAATTCCTACTCTGTTTAATTTCAAGTACAGTATTGTGTTCTGTCCCAATAACAATGTGTTGTGTGTTGATATTTTTCAGACGCTCCAATGTCTGCAACAGAATGCCAAAGAAAGGTCTGAAGCATCTGCTAATGCGACATCAAGTACAAGCACAACCTTTGCTATCCCTCCAACCAGCACCAAGATGTCAATGCAGGAACTGGAAGAGCTGCGCAAGAAGCTGGGGAACGTCACTGCCAGCTCTAATGTGCCCCAGGTGTGTACTCACGTCAATTAAAGGCTACTTATGATTAAGGCCAGGATATTTTTTTCCTGATCAGGAAAAAAAACATGGTGCCCTATTTATAGTCTGTTACATAGTTGTAAACTAGGCTCTGGAGTTTATCCTGGTCAATTCATATTTTTTATTTTTCGTATTCAGGACAGTTATGACTATTTCAAGTGGGCCGGACCAAATAGTTTTGAAAAGGCTAATGTTTAATAAGTTATACTACTTTTCCTCCATCTTTGCAGTCGGCTGAAGTCACACGAAAGATGCTGAGGGACAGGCACAACAAAAAGAACCCCACTCAGCCCAATCCGGTGTTTCCAAACTGGGTGTATGACCGTCCTGCTCTGATTGGGGACTTCATCACCGGTGCCACACCAGCAGGAGGAGACCCAGCAGTGGCCATTGGTATAAATGTTCCTCATATGTCTCTCTTTGACACATTGATACATTTTGATAGATTTCATGAAGTTCATGCATACAGTGCCTTCAGGAAGTATTCATAACCCTCTACTTATTCCACATTTTGCTGTTACAGCCTGAATTCAAAATGTATTACATTGATTATTTTTCTCACCGAACTACACACAATACCCCATAATGACAAAGTGAAAACATGTTTTTAGAAATGTTTGTGAATTTATAGAAAATTAAATACAGAAATATCTAATTGACATAAGTATTCACACCCCTAAGACAATACATGTTACAATCACTGCTAGACAACAACATTTTGAAAAAGTCAAGGGGTGTGAATACTTTCTGAAGGCACTGTAGTTTCACTGACTGAGTGACTGCTCATTTTTTATGTACAGTGCAATAACAGAATGTGTGAAAATGTAGTTGGTACGTTTAGTTGTTATGAGGATGAGCATCCCTCAAATCATCTCTCTGGTGTTTTATGATCAGGTACAATGCCCCTGCCAGCCCAGGAGCAGGCGTTGGTTGATGATCTGTTGTTTGTGCTGATCGGTGTGGACGGCAGAGACATCACGGCCCAGCCTGTCCTCGGGAGGCAGAACCGCTCCTTCATCGTTGACCCCACCCTTGACATGTCCATCAAGGAGCTGGTCAATAGGATACTACCAGTCGCCTCATACTACTCTACTATAACACGGTGAGTGAACTTTAACAAGGAAATTTACACTTGAGTGTACAAAAGATTAGAATCAACTTCCTAATATTGAATTACACCACCTTTTACCCTCAGAACAGCCTCAATTTGTCGGGGCGTGGACTCTACAAGGTGTCAAAAGAGTTCCACAGGAATGCGGGCCCATGTTGACTCCAATGCTTCCCACAGTTGTGTCAAGTTGGCTGGATGTCCTTTGTGTGGTGGACCATTCTTGATACACACGGGAAACTGTTGAGTGTGAAAAACCCAGCAGCGTTGCAGTTCTTGACACAAACCGGTGCGCCTGGGACCTACTACCATATCTCGTTCAAAGGCACTTAAATTATTTTGTCTTGACCATTAACCCTCTGAATGGCACACATACACAATCCACGTCTCAATTGTTTCAAGGCTTAATCCTTCTTTAACTTGTCTCCTCCCCTTCATCTACACTGATTAAAGTGATATCAACAAGGGATCATGGCTTTCACCTGGATTCACCTGGTCAGTCTATGTCATGGAAAGAGCCGGTGTTCGTACACTCAGTCTAGCTACCTAACTTTGTTTTGTCTCTGCGGGACTCAAGTTGTGATCCTTACACCATCTGGAGATGTATCATGTGCGTTGTGTTGTCAAACAATTTGTTTGTGTTTTGTCTGGCAGCTTTACTGAGGAGAAGTCGTCCTTTGAGTATGGCCAGGTGAACCACGCCCTGACGGCGGCCATGAGGACCCTGATGAAGGAGTACCTGATCCTGGTGACCCAGCTGGAACACCTCCACAGGCAGGGCATGCTCTCCCTGCAAAAGCTCTGGTTCTACATCCAGCCCACCATGAGGACCATGGAGATCCTAGCCTCCATTGGTAAAGCTGTCTTGATCATACAATACAATAAAATATATATATATATATAAAAACGGAGTATACCAAACATTAGGAACACCTTCCTAATATTGAGTTGCCCCTTTTGCCCTCAGAACAGCCTCAATTTGTTGGGGCGTGGACTCTAGTGTTGAAAGTGTTCCATAGGGATGCTGTCCCATGTTGACTCCAATGCTTCTTACAGTTTTGTCAAGTTGGCTGGATGTCCTTTGGGTGGTGGGCCATTCTTGATACACACAGGAAACACACAGTTGAGGGTGATAAACCCGGCAGCGTTACAGTTTTTGGCACAAACTGGCACCTACTACCATACCCTGTTCAATGGCACTTACTTTTTTTGTCTTGCCCATTCACCCTCTGAATGGCACACATACACAATCCATGTCTCAGCTGTCTCCTCCCCTTCATCTACACTGATTTGAAGTGGATTTAACAAGTGACCTCAATAAGGGATCATAGCTTTCACCTGGATTTACCTGGTCAGTCTGTCATGGAAAGAGCAGGTGTTCTTAATGTTTTGTACACTCTGTATGATCATTATGCATCATATATATATACAATCATACAATATATTGTGGTTGGTTGGTTGAAAAATCTGCATTTTTCAAATTATGGCTTTTTAGATAGATGTTTCAGAAGTGTTATGCCGGTATTGTCTTGTCCTGTCGTCTATGAGGATGTGATAGTCATGTGTGGTATGGTCATTGTGATATGGTTGTGGTATGTTGTTGCAGACTGCCCAAAGGTTAAAAAAAATAATTATTGATGTCTATTTAATCAGTGAGTTCCATGTTTTGTTTCTCAAAGCCTCCTCGGTGGACAAAGGAGACTGCATGGGTGGGTCGACGTTGAGCCTCCTTCACGATCGTACCTTCAACTACACTGGAGACAGTCAGGCCCAGGAACTGTGCCTCTACCTCACGAAAGCAGCTAGTGTCCCTTACTTTGAGATTCTGGAGAAATGGATCTATAGAGGCATCATCAAGGACCCTTACAGGTACAGTCTTTTGTTGCGCAACTCATTTTTACATGCAATCACATCAGGACTTTTCTATTGTGTCACAGACTTGGACATGAATTATGACAAAATGTAGTTAGTTTTGTTCATGTTTTTTGTGATTTATTTTGTCTTCGTAGTGAATTCATGGTTGAAGAGCACGAGTTGCAGAAAGAAAAAATCCAGGAGGACTACAACGACAAGTACTGGGATCAGCGGTACACAATCGTACAGCACAGGATTCCATCCTTTCTTCAGAAAATGGCAGACAAAATTTTAAGTACAGGTAAGACACTTCACACTGTTTGCATCAGATTTGTTCAGATCACTTTTTGGTACATCCTGACAATGGCCAGTGCAATTCACTGTATTCCTTATAGTGTTGAAAATGAATAGTATCAAGTTCCTGATTATTTGTTGTGGATTTTTTTGTATCCGAGTTAGTTTTTCTTCTCTCCCTGTTCCATAGGGAAATACCTCAACGTGGTGAGAGAGTGTGGTCGGGATGTGACTTGTCCTGATGCTAAGGAGATCCTTTACACTCTCAAGGAGAGAGCCTACGTGGAGCAGATAGAAAAATCCTACTACTACGCCAGTAAGGTCCTTCTAGACTTTCTGATGGAGGAGAAGGAACTGGTTGCACGCCTTAGGTAAACAACAACAACAATAAAACTATAAATAGAACAAATAAGTTCTGATTTGGTATGTTCAGTTGGATGCTAAGAGATGTATTCTTCCTAGGTCAATCAAGCACTACTTCTTAATGGACAAGGGAGATTTCTTTGTCCATTTCATGGATCTGACGGAAGAGGAGCTGAAAAAGCCAGTGGATGACATCGTCCCTCCCAGACTGGAGGCCTTGCTAGAGCTGGCTCTGAGGATGAGTACTGCTAACACAGACCCATTCAAAGATGACCTGAAGGTAATTATAAACCGGGTCGTTTGAGCCCTGGATGCTGATTGGCTGAAAGACGTGGTATATGAGACATTATAAACTGGGTGGTATGTTGGCCATATACCACATCGCCCCTGGCCTTATTGTTTAAATATCCTAGATGAGTACCAGTCTGGAATTTATGAAATCTTGATAACAGCAGCACCGCCTAGTGGTTACCTTATTCATTCTGGTTCAGGCATCATGACCTAAATACACACTGTACACAGTATGATTAGAAATATCCTTTCATGCATACATTATGATGAATGAATCGGCTCCTGTAAAATAAGTCTGAGCATATTAACGTTAGCTTACAGCAGATGGGGGCACTGTTGACTACTTTGAGGTGAATCTAAAGTCATTTATGATCTTGTTATTCAAATGGTGCATCATTGCTTTTTACTGCATTAGACCATTTCTTATAGCTGCACTCTAGCCCAGTAATAGAACACTGCAGAGGGGCAGAATCACAATTGTATAGCAGGGATGGGCAACTTTGATGGAGATGGGGGGCCACAAAAAAATCTGAACTCGCAGGTCTGCATACCCATATCCACACATGCAGTCAGAGCAGGCCCTGAACCTTAGTCTCTGTTCTAGCCGGCTACCAACCAGTACTCAACCCTGCACCTTAGAGACTGCTGCCCTATGTACGTAACCATTGAACACTGGTCACTTTAAAGTTTACATACTGTTTAATCCACTTTATATGTATATACTGTATTCTAGTCATGGCTCGTCCTATATAACTTTCTTTTGTTTCTGGATTATGTTTTTGTTTAAAAAAAAATATTGCTTTGTATTACTGCACTGTTGGAGCTAGAAATATAAACATTTCACTGCACTTGCGATAACATTTGCAAATCTGTGTACGCAACCAATAAACGCTGATTTGATGTTTAGTGAGAGTGACTAACAAAATCAGTGGGTGTCCCCGGTCGGTAATCTGACCATAATCATTACAAGTTTAGATAGCTGGCTAGACTAATTTACCAATCCCAAAAAATGCTAGCTGACATGGGCTAATTGAGTGACTGTCAGTGACTGAAATAATGAGAAAAAATGCTGTTGTGTATTCTACTATTCTATCTTCAATTTAAGGCTACTAGAAAGTGTGAGCCCTCAGGCCTGGAGGGAAGCAAAAGTCATTCCGCTACCTTAGAATACTGGCTCAAATAGCCGACCAATTGGCCTGCTACCAACCCTTAGTAAACTTTTGGAAAAAATTGTATTTGACCAGATACCAAATCAAATCTAATTTTATTTGTCACATGGGCCGAATGCAACTGGTGTAGTCCTTACAGTGAAATGCTTACTTTCAAGCCCTTAACCAACAATGCAGTTTTAAGAACAGCAATGCTATTCTACAGTAAACAAAATTGACAACAGCCTTTCAACATATAGGGAAGGACATTCAACAAGAACAGCACTTACAAAAATGACTGAAGATTGGCTGAGAGAAATGTATTTTAAAAAGATTGTGGGGGCTGTTTTGTTAGACTTCAGTGCAGCTTTTGATATTATCAATAATATTCTGCTTCTGGAATGTATTACACCCCCTGCTATATTGTGGACAAAGAGTTGTCTAACAGAACACAAAGGGTGTTCTTTTAATGGAAGCCTCACCAACATAATCCAGGTAGAATCAGAAATTTCCCAGGGCAGCTGTCTAGGCACCTTACTTTTAAAAATCTTTACTAACGACATGTCTATATATGCGGATGATGCAACACTATACACGTCAGCGACTGAAATGTCTTCAACACTTAACAAAGAGCTGCTGTTCATTTCAAAATGGGTGGCAAGGAATAATTCTAAATAAAGACACCCATGTACATCCCACAAGACATGCCACCAGAGGTCTCTTCACAGTCCCCAAGTCCAGAACAGACTATGGGAGGCACACAGTACTACATAGAGCCATGACTACATGGAACTCTATTCCACATCAAGTAACTCATACCAGCAGTAAAATGTGATTTATAAAAACTGATAGAAATACACCTTATGGAACAGCGGGGACTGTGAAGCAACACAAACACAGGCACAGACGCATGCATACACACTCACGCGATAATATACGCACTATACACACGCGTACATGGATTTTGTGTTGTAGATATGTAGTGGTAGAGTAGGGGCCTGAGGGCACGCACATAATGTGTTGTGAAATCTGTTGTGAATGTATTGTAATGTTTTTTTAAATTGTATAACTGCCCTCATTTTGCTGGACCCCACGATGGGGATCCATAATAAATACAAATACAAATAATATACACAGGATACACAGATAAAAGACTTAAGTTAGTGAGTTAATGTGACTATTTTGGGAGGGGCGTTACACTGAACTAATCCATCCATCCTCTGTTCCTGTTTCCCAGATTGACCTAATGCCCCATGACGTGATCACCCAACTGCTGCGGGTGCTGGCCATCGAGACCAAGCAGGAGAAGGCCATCATCAATGCCGACCCCACCGAGGTTTCCCTCAGCGGCCTGGAGGCCTTCTCCTTCGACTACATCGTCAAGTGGCCGCTCTCACTCATCATCAACAGGTAGGGACACTGGGGCTATATCCAAGGCCAGGTCTTCTGATCTTCTGACCTCGGTATGACTTCCTGGTTAAATGAAGGCTAAAAAAGGCTCACTTGAAGATGGGATTAAAATAAAAATAGATTTTTCTACCCTAATGTAGCTTTTCTCAATCAGTCATGCTAAATAATAATACGCTAACCATGTGTTCTGATTCTGAATTTGTATTTTTCTAGAAAAGCGCTGACGAGATACCAGATGCTGTTCCGACACATTTTTTACTGCAAACATGTGGAGAGGCTGTTGTGCAACGTGTGGATCAGTAACAAAACAGCCAAGCAGTACGCCTTGCACAGGGCCAAGTGGTGAGTTGACAGAACTCCTCCACTTTACTTGCTTGTTTGTTTCTCTAGTGCCAACTTCCTAATAGCAAGTTCTGATATGAGCTATCTGGTTTCCTCCTCGCTGAAGGTTTGCAGCAGCGTTTGCCCTGAGACAGCGTATGCTGAACTTTGTCCAAAACATCCAGTACTATATGATGTTTGAAGTTATGGAGCCCACCTGGCACATCATGGAGAACAACCTGAAATCTGTGAGTTGAAAGGAACCATGGCTGCTTCTCACCTTGATAGCATTCGGTGCTATCATGTATTAGCCTATAGCTACTTCTAACATAATTGTTCTGTTTATAGTGTAGTAGTTTGGTATCTATTACAAATGTCAGCCACAAGCCTTTGCTTTGCTTTGACCCAAGATTGTTGTGGTCAAAGGTTTTTTTTCCAGTCCCAATTCAATTCATTCATTTAAATTGCTCCTAATAACTGCATGCTGCGGTTTATACAACGGGTGGGTCTAATCTTGAATGCTGATTGGTTAAAACCGCATTCCAGCCCGTGTCTGCCCTGCATTGACCAGGAATGTCCTAATATAGTCCATCCGGTCTCCTTCAGGCCTCCAACATAGATGACGTGCTCTGTCATCACACCAGCTTCCTGGACAACTGCCTGAAGGACTGCATGCTGACCAACCCAGAGCTACTCAAGATCTTCTCCAAGCTCATGTCCGTGTGTGTCATGTTCACCAATTGCATGCAGGTTAGTGGATGTAGAACGCAAACTAAGTAAATAAAATTCATGCACATTAGAAGTATTGTGATATGTAGCCTGATATCTTTTCCTGCTAGTGGGACTATACAATGTCTCTCTCCCACTACTGATCCTTATTAAATGTGTGTCTTATTTCCTGGTGTAGCGCTTCACCCAGAGCATGAAGCTGGACCGGGAGATGAACCGTCTGTCTCTGGAGCATGGCACCATGGACGGTCCCCCCACCCAGAGCGAACGCACCGAGGAGCAAGAGAAGAAGAGGCTCACCTCCAAGGTAACTACACACATGCTCACTCATATATACAGCAAATACACACTACTAGAAACAACTTGAAGCATTGCTTTCAAAGGTAAAACATCAAAGTATGACAAATGTGTTTTACCTGGGTATGTTATATATATATATATATATATATATATATACAGCGGGTGAAATAAGTATTGAACACGTCACCATTTATCTCAGTAAATATATTTCCAAAGGCGCTATTGACATGAAAGTTTCACCAGATGTTGGTAACAACCCAAGTAATCCATACATACAAAGAAACCAAAACAAATAAGTTCAGAAATTACGTTATGTGTAATAATGTGAAATGACACAGGGAAAAAGTATTGAACACATGAAGAAAGGGAGGTTCAAAAAGGCATGAAAAGCCAAGACAACAGCTGAAAACTATCAGTAATTAAAAAGCAATCCAGCCTCTTGTCAGTGCAAATTAATATCAACTGGTTCAGTCCCAACTGATGGCCTACAAAAAGGTATCATTGCCAAGGTGTCACACAAGACACATCTCATGATGGGTAAAAGCAAAGAGCTGTCTCAAGACCTTTTGTTGCAAAACATAATGATGGCATTGGTTATAGGCGCATTTCTAAGCTTCTGAATGTTCCAGTGAGCACTGTTGGGGCCATAATACAGAAGTGGAAAGACAATCATTTCACCATAAATTTGCCTCTACCAGGTGCTCCTCGCAAGATTTCTGACAGAGGAGTGAAAAGAATAATCAGAAGAGTTGTCCAAGAGCCAAGGACCACTTGTGGAGAGCTTCAAAAAGACCTGCAATTAGCAGGTACTGTTGTCTCAAAGAAAAAAATAAGTAATGCACTCCACCGCCATGGCCTGTATGCACGCTCACCACGCAAGACTCCATTGCTGAAAAAAAAGCATGTTGAAGTTCGTTTAAAGTTTGCTGCACAACATTTGGAAAAGCCAGTGAAATACTAGGAGAATATAGTGTGGTCAGATGAGAGCAAAATTGAACTGTTTGGATGTCATAATACAAACCATGTTTGGAGGAGAAATGGCACTGCACATCACCCTAAAAACGTGATGTGCAAAAAGTTTGGAGGTGGGAACATCATGGTGTGGGGCTGCTTTTCAGCAAATGGTACTGGCAAACTTCACATAATTGAAGGAAGGATAAATGGGAAAATATACGAGGAGCACCTGGTCGAGGCAAATTTATGGTGAAATGATTGTCTTTCCACTTCCGTATTATGGCCCCAACAGTGCTCACTGGAACATTCAGAAGCTTAGAAATGCGCCAATAACCAATGCCATCATTATGTTTTGCAACAATTAGGTTGCGAATGTCTTGAGACAGCTCTTTGCTTTTACCCATCATGAGATGTGTCTTGTGTGACACCTTGGCAATGAAACCTTTTGTAGGCCATCAGTTGGGACTGAACCAGCTGATATTAATTTGCACTGACAGGGGGCTGGATTGCTTTTTAATTACTGATAGTTTTCAGCTGTTGTCTTGGCTTTCCATGCCTTTTTCCATGCCCTTTCTTCATGTGTTCAATACTTTTTCCCTGTGTCATTTCACATTATTACACATAACTTAATTTCTGAACTTATTTGTTTTGGTTTCTTTGTATGTGTGGATTACTTGGGTTGTTACCAACATCTGGTGAAACTTTCATTTCAATAGCACCTTTGGAAATATATTTACTGAGATAAATGGTGACGTGTTCAATACTTATTTCACTCGCTATATATATATATATATATATATATATATATATATATATATATATATATATATATATATATATATATATATATATATATATATATATATATATATATATATATATATATATATATATATATATATATATATATATATATAACTAGTATTGTAATGTTGGTAATTAACGTTTGTATTCTGTCTCAAGTACTATCTATCAAAGATAACATTACTATTCCCCAATCAGCATATGTCTTTACCTATGTCGTTGTTCCCTGTTGTCAGTTCCTAGCGGAGCACGTGGAGGCCCTGCAGTCAGACTCTGGCTTTGAAGCCACCATCAGCAAGTTTGACAGCAACTTCAGCACACTGCTCCTGGACCTGCTGGACAAGCTCAGTGTCTATAGCACCAATGACTGTGAGCACAGCATGATTAACATCATCTACCGGTGGGTCTACTACTGCACAGGTCTATCTCCAACTGTGGTACTGGAGAGATACTGGCTATGCAGGCTTTTGTTGCTGCCCAGCATCCACACACCTGATTCAACTGAGTAAGGTCCAGACTGAACATCGTGATAAGTTGGTTATTGGAAATGGGCTTGCTAGTGCTGGGCTGGAACAAAAACCTGCATATCTCGTAGCTCTCCAGGACCGGAGTTGGAAACTCCTGGTCTCTAGATAATTGCTTGAATGGATATGCTAAGATACAGTTACAATCCTAATAAAAACTGCTTTTGAATTTGATTCCATAGGTTGGATTTCAACGGGTTCTACACAGAGCGTCTTGAGAGGATGGCTATAGAGAGAAGCCAGAAGGCTGCTGCATAGCACTGTCAAAGTGTGCATGATGGTCACCCACGCAATAAGTATTTATTTCTCCTACTCATGCCCATATAAAAACCACCTTCAAAGATGACATTTCTCCCTGTATCAAATATAAAACTGTCATCAAACATAAAACTGTTTAGTGTTGGATTCAAGAAACCATAGATATTGATGTTTTGAAAACGGCTCTATGGTGCTTCCCCCTTTTAAGAGGTGTATAGGATTAAATAGCCATGAACTGTATGCATTTCTCTCAGAATTCAAAGAAAACCTGGACCTCTATCGGGGTAACTTATTTTTTACCTCATGTTTTTTTTTTGTGTGTGCGTGTGTTTTCTTGTACAATAAAACATATTAAATGTCCCCAAGCATTCTCTTTGTCATGTTTGCTTACAGAATGAAACCACTCCTAGGACAGTAAACAGTAGGGGGAGTTGGGTAAGTCGTGCCAAAGGGTTAGTTGAGCCACAGCTTGTTTCTAGGAAACCATACACAAAATGTATAATGTGACCAAATATTTAGGAAGAGGTCATCATTTCATGAAGTCTGTGAAGGAAGAAACCACTAAACCACCATCTAAACCAACGTAGATAGTTTTAAGACTTTTATAAATCAGTTGGGGTCTTTATAAGCTACAATATGAGGTTATAAACCTAGCATGAAAGTGCATCCTTGTAGCTGTGTGGGCTAATATAGTCAAAATGGTTGCTTTGGGGTAAATTGTGCCATTTGGCCAGGAGCAAGTTGAGCCAATGCCTCATACAAATTATGATGACATTTAGTCACTTTTTTTTTTGCATAATATGCATAGTATTTTTGCAATGAGTCATGCATATAAACTCAAGATAATGCATTTGTATTATTACAGAGCAGACATTTGTATTTATTAGGGATCCCCATTTGCTGCTGCCTTCCTGGGGTCCAAACACAATATGGCACTTACATTACATATAAAACAAAAGATAAAACAGTACATAATATAACATTATTACACCTACGTATCTATAATACAAAATTATAATACCACCATACAACAATACTACAATGTACGTATGTGTAGAGTGAGTGTGCTAGCATATACCTTTGTGTGTCTCTCTTCACAGTCCCCGCTGTACCATACAGTGTATTTTTAAATCTGATTTTAATCTATTCCACATCAGTTACCTGATGTGGAATAGAGTTCCACTTAGAAATGGCTCTATGTAGTACTGTGCGCCTCCCATAGTTAGTTCTGGACTTGGGGACCATTTTCATGGGTTTAGTAGCCTCAAATGCAGAGAACTTATCCATGAATTTGTGAAGGTGGATCAATTTACCCTGTCCCCATGCTCAATTTACCCTGTCCCCATGCTCAATTTACCCCATACCCGGTAGATTGTGACAAGCTATGTATTCAAAACTGTTATGTTTACATGAATTCTGATTATTTACAGGGATACTTAACCCTAACCGTAGCCAAATCCTTAACCCTAACCCTAAACCTAACCTTAACCTAATTTCAAACAATTATGAAATATCGGTTTTGTTGTCAGGCGTGGCTTTATAGCCTTTTCCTATGAGTAATCTCTACCGGTCTTCCGGTAATATGTGATGTCATTATTGCTACGCGGTACCGCTGCCCCTTGCTGATAATGTACGTAATGGAGGCGGGACTGGTACAGAGCTGCTTAATTTCTGTGTTCACTATCGAATTAGTATCGGTGCGTACAGCACATTTGAGAATCTCTGGGATATTACGCTCCAGCCATGCGATACACTCTATATACTTTCCTGTTTTGCATCACGTATTGGGGTAAATTTAAAATATATAATTATCGTTTAAATGTTTTATATTTGCTTTATATGAAATATAATAATCTATAATTATAATGAACAACTATATAAATAAGGTTTAGTTTACTGTACCGTATTTATAAGGACAGCGACCTAATTAGCCCAGATGTTAATAGCGCATGTAGTACTTATTTATAACATTGCATTGTTGATAACTTGTATGATGCTAGTAGTATGATCAATGTCTACAGTCTAGACTTTAAATCAATTACAATTACTATAAGAAAAAGATGACTGTTAAAGTAGGTCTGGATGTCTGTTCTTTCAGTTGTACTGGTCAAGGGCGCAGGAAAATTGGATCATGTGGAGCGCTACGATGTAGTCCGACCTCAGAGCCTGACTAGTCGGGTCAAAAGAAACATTTTCTCAAACCAGGTGCTTACATCTTTCTCTGTAATTACGTAATAGTGGTTCCCTGCAAACAAGGGAAATATTTCAAATCCCAATGATGAGGGACGTTATAAAGAACAGGATAGCTTTTCAGTGTTCACAACTAAACAAAATCTTCCCTAGGTTTATCCTGATGAGTTACAATATGCATTAACTCTTGATGGAGAGAACCACACTATTCATCTGGAGAAAAACAGGTACATTATTTGTAACTATCCACCAATTAATAGACGAGTTTTGGTAGCAGTTATATTAATTGTTCTATTACTTGTCATTTTCATAGGCAACTTATTGGGAGCCATTACGCTGAAACACACTATTCAGAAGATGGAAGGCGGGTGACAACGTTTCCAAATTATGAGGTATTTAAGCCATTTAATATAATAGCCTACATTTTGTGTCACTTTTTGTTTCTAATGTGTACAGTATTTCAAGAGAAGCTCTCAACTAATACTTGTACTAATTTCAACTTTTAGGACCACTGCTATTATCATGGTCATATTCAAGGCATTGAGGATTCATCCGTTAGTGTTGGAATCTGTTCTGGCATTAGGTAAGTGAGATTTCTGCATATTTCCGGATTTCTATCAACAGTTTCTGAACTTTTAATTGTCTTTATTAATTGTATTTATTATTTAACTTGGCAAGTCAGTTAAGAACAAATTATTATTTACAATGACGGCCTACACCGGTCAAACTCGGACGACGCAGGGCCATTTGTGCGCCGCCCTACGGGACTCCCAATCACGGCCGGTTGTGATACAGACACTACAGACACCCTGGTTCGATTCCTGACGCTTCTAGCACTGAGATGGAAATCAAACTTCTCATTTGAGAAATTCAACATTGCTACATTTCCATAGATGTGTAATACAAATGACAGAAACATTTGGGGTTGAAATCATTTTGAAAGTGGTCTTACACATTTAGAATTGTAGCTGTCTTTTATGACGTTGGCTCTAGTGCCATATCAACTCCAAGACAATGATTAGAGTTGCTATACAAAATAGCTTACTGCCTTTTGATGTTGATTATTCATACTATGTCATATAGTTTGGATGAATAATGCTATGTTAATTGGGGAGAAACTGGTTGTCCGCGCTTTTCAATGCAACACTTTGAAAACCGCTCCCTGATGTGTCTTTCCAGTGGCTTTGTGAGGGCTGAGCAGAAAGTCTACCTGATTGAGCCTTTAGGAGACTCTGCCGATGGGGAGCATGCTCTGTACAGACAGGAGCACCTCAGAGCCAACAAGACCAGCTGTGGTCACTCCAACGACAGCACAGTCTATGACCATGACCAGGGACCGGCCCCCAGACTCTTAGGCCTCTTCAAGTCCAAAGGCTGGGTAAGCAGTTACTTACTACTGCTTGCTTTTGATTACTTACACAATACTCATCCAAAGTATTCAGAGGTTATGTATGTTTTCTACCAGTTTTATTTATCTTGTAAGGAGAGTCTAATGTTTTCTTATTCTTTTTTTTAGAAAAGTAAACCCATCACTGGGCCTCAAAGATTTGTGGAGATGTATCTGGTGGCCGACTATACAGAGGTATGTTATGTTATGTATCAATATAGATTTATGGTTTCTATCTTGTTTCCTGACAGCCTTCGTTGGAGGCTAACCTATGAATGTTTGTTGTTTTTTCAGTACAAACTATTTGGAAGCAAAACCCAAGCTCGAATGCTGGAAATTGCCAATCACGTTGATAAGGTACCTTTTCAAGGAAGTCATTTTGTGTGTTTGTATGTGAATGGCTAATATTAATTAAGGAGTTATTGAAAAGACCTCTGTCTGTGCTTCCTAGTTGTATCGGCCATTGAACATCCGGGTCATACTGGTGGGGTTGGAGATATGGACTACTAGGGATCACATTGACGTCACGCCCAGTCCCGAGAACACCCTGAATAGGTTTCTCCAGTGGCGCCAAGATGACCTTCTAAAGAGGACACAGCATGACAATGCCCAGTTTGTCACGTGAGTAATTAGCCTCATCTTCTTGATGTTTTGTGTTGTGTGAAAGGAAATGGATTGCAATTAATCACAATACTTTTTCCATTATTCTATTGTTTAATATTATATGCTGTAAAAAATGTAAATATAAAAAGCTGTTTTTAATGCATAGTATTGGAACGATAGCCAAATGTCTTGTTTCGTGTGGTTTGCAAAGCTAATGACAGTTCTAAAGCCTTTCCCCAACATTTGGTTGTTGTTTTCAACAGTGGTAAAGATTTCTTGGGCGATACTGTCGGACTGGCGAATAAACTTGCCATGTGCACTGAAAGTTCAGGTGCAGTCAACCAGGACCACAACGAAAACCCTATTGGCGTTGCCTCAACCATCGCTCATGAGATGGGCCACAACCTTGGCATGTCTCATGATACCTCAGGCTGCACCTGTGGGACATCGCTGTACAATGACAACTGTGTCATGGCAGATCGGGTCAGGTAAATACAAAAACACTCACACATTGCCACATTTACTGACACAGTGAAGAATTTCCTATGTTTGTTATTATGTTAGTCATTCTAAAGTGAGCCATCATTCCCACACCTTTAGGTCAGTGTACCCAGAGCTGTTTAGTGGCTGCAGTCAGGAGCAACTGAGTGACTTCCTGGAGAGAGCCAATCCCAGATGTCTGCTCGACACGCCCGGCTCTGATAGGCTGTATGTGGGGCCTGCCTGTGGCAATGCCTTCCTGGACCCTGGAGAGGAGTGTGACTGTGGAACTGTGGAGGTAAGTCAGGCTCACAAGGTGCACTGGCATTGATTATATCGTCTTACACTATTCCACTGACTCAATCCAAGGTTATCTTTGTTTTAAGGATGAGAAAACTTTGCAAAAGCTTATAAAAGCGAGAGAAATTACTGCTTTGTTTGCACTGTAAATTATACTTTTTGGATGACTGACTGAATGATACATTTGGTTAGATTCAATAGTTATTTTGTATTTTGTTCCTGATTGGTGTGATTTTGGTCCCTCTCAGGAGTGTAAGAACACCTGCTGTGACCCCACTACCTGTCGCCTCACCGAGGGATCCAGCTGTGCTAATGGAGCATGCTGTGAAAACTGCCAGGTATGTGCATTTTATGCATTTTCGGCCATATGTAAAATCCTGGGAAATCTGGGTGCTTTATGATTGAATGAATCAGACCAGCTGGTAACGTCCATCTCTGATCTCTCTCTGCTCATCTCAATCTTCAGCTCAAACAGGCAGCCAGTTTATGTAGAAGAGCTTCCAGTGATTGTGACTTGGCAGAGTACTGCACTGGAACTTCAGAGCATTGCCCAGAAGATACCTTTCAGATGAATGGGAAACCTTGTAGCTATGGTCAGGGCTACTGCTTCAATGGGCAATGCCCAACACTTCAGCAACACTGCAAAAGACTGTGGGGACCAGGTACTTCTGTCTTTACTGTTTTAATTACATAGCCAATCCTTTATTCTACACTTGTTATGACACAGCGTAACCATCCAAAACCATATGACGTTATTTCATTAACACAAAGCAGAACCCTTCCATAAAAAAACTAGGCCTAGATATAATCTAATTCGGTCAGTGCAGGTTGAACGTCATATTGTTAATTGTGCAAGGGTGATCATCTACGATAAGGATTAATGTCATATCCTGTGGAACCCAAAGGTCATAACTGTCATACCTCTCTCTTATTTTCTAGCGGCACAAGTAGGCGCGGATTCCTGCTTTAATCTAAACCTGGGTGGCAATGAAGGAGCCCACTGCGGAAGGGACAAATATGGCTATGTGCGCTGCACATCACAGTACGTCCCCTCCCATCTGACTTCCTGTGTTCTGACATTTCCTGTTTCCCATCGAATGTGACCACACAATGTCACTCCCGAGGCAATTTACAAATAGTAGAAAACAGATATTACAAGACTTCCAAAAGTTTGTGCTGTTAAGAAATATTTGGCCATATTTTGACGTCAAATACTAAAGTCAATTTGTTTTCTTCTTCTAGGAATATGAAATGTGGAACACTATTTTGCTTGGGAGGAGATGAGTATCCCATCACTGGGCAGAAGGCCATCTTCAAGTTGCACGGAGTGGGGACATGCAGCATAGCAGTGGACCAGGATAAGATACGATCTCTGGACATGGTCCCAACAGGAACCAAATGTGGAATAAATAAGGTATTCCATATCACCCCTTGGGAGGGCCTATAGGAATTCCTGGACACAAATTCATGGTGTTCACATGAGAGGGCAAATGAAGTGAACAATTCTGCTTTGTTTCCACAGGTTTGCTATGATCACAAATGCCAAGATGTCAAAGTCTATGTTCACACAGAGGACTGTTCATCCAAATGTCACAACAATGGGGTGAGTGCATCGACTGTCGATTTCGAGTCGTTAGTAAAAATGAGCTAGAATTGTATGGACCCAATCTTCACACTCTGTACACTCTTTTGTTAGGTGTGCAACAACAAGGGACAGTGCCATTGTAACCCAGACTGGGCTCCACCCTACTGTGATATCAAGTACTCAGACTTGCCTCAAGGTATTCACTCTGTTGTGACATGCATTGTTGTTCAGGTATTTTTACGTGTTACGTTTTGTAAAGGAAAACCTGAACAGCGGATAAAAATGGACGTCTTAATGATTGGTTATGTTTTGCTTTGCAGACCAGTTTGGGGTAGTAGCTGGCGTCTCCGCAGCGATAGCTGGGTTGTTGCTGCTTACTTTCCTGGTTGCAGGACTGATGTGTTGCAAGAAGAAGAAGAGAGAAAACTACACTTCCAAAAGGTGAGTTTCTTCACCAACATACCATTTTTTTATTATTATTAATTGTTAATGCCACTTCACAGTTGTCATTTCAAATGATTTGGTACATAATCAACATATTGATGTGTGATGTACAGGAAAGTCCACTCTACCCCTGGCCAGTTGAACCCAATGTTTCGGGAGGGGAGTGCGAAGCCCCCCCAAATTAGCCAACCCACCTTCATGGAGTCATCTGCAACACAAGCCTGCACCCCTCTGTTTGTCACTGTGGTCCCTTCCAGGCCCCCTCCACAGGTGAGCTACATTAACAGTATCTCAAAATGACCACTACTCCAGGCTGATTGATGAAGGCCTATTATGTGGAGTTACTAGTATTATCATACATGTTGTATGTAGTTCCTATGTAAAATGTATTGATAGCAACAAGAAGTGAAACAGCTGCTGAACTCGTAAAGATAGCCTGCCTAAAGTAAAGTGGGTATGTTTTGAATAGATTAAAGATATTTGGAAAGAAAAATAAATAGGAAATAAATGGAGAAAAATATTTATGATAAAATGTTCTCTTCCAGCCACCAAAGAGCTTTCCTGCACAGTCTCGCATTGAACTGGTGAGCTATGCCAATGGAAATACCTAAACATATCATATTAATAAACACGGGAATCTTAGAAATATATACTGAAGTACCAAACTCATACAAACATCTTTATTTGATCATCAGACTAAACCTCTACCTCCATCAAAGCCTTTGCCGACTCTGAGTAGCAAACCGGTGAGTCATTCCAGCCATTACAATGAATAACATGTTAACAATATGGTATAATTAAGCAATAAGGCACGGGGGGTGTGGTATATGGTCAATATACCACGACTATGGGCTGTTCTTACGCACGACGCATCGCGGAGTGCCTGGATATAGCCATTAGCCATGGTATATTGGCCATATACCACAAACCCCCGAGGTGCCTTATTGCTATTATAAACTGGTTACTAAAGTAATTAGGGCAGTAAAAATAAATGTTTTGTCATACCCATGGTATAAGGTCTCATATACCACGGCTGTCAGCCAATCAGCATTCAGAACTCGAACCACCCAGTTTATAACAACTGTTATAACAAGTAATCTCCACACACAGTCTAATCATGAACTCATTATCAATTGTTTTATACTGTTTTATTAGAAAATCAAGCCTGTCGTCCCAGTGCCTCCAGTCAAGCCCAGTCCTTACCCAGTGCCTCCAGTCAAGCTCAGTCCTTACCCAGTGCCTCCAGTCAAGCCCAGTCATTACCCAGTGCCTCCAGTCAATCCCACAGCACCAAAAGTACCCAGCAAATACCCACAGGTAATTGTTTATCTAACACACTTATCGTAGTCATGTCTTGCAAATTCTTCATAGCAGATAAAAAATATATATTCTGAAACCATTGCATAGCAGGAAAGTAAAAGTAAAAAAAAAACACATTTTGTGTTGGTAATTCTTTACGAATCCAGAATTGAAGGGCGCTTTTCAAGATGGCATTCTAATTGATCCTTGTGTATTCAGCAGACCTCAGGAGGAGCAAGCTACAAGATTGCATTGAAGCCTCTCCCCATGCCACGTCGATGATGACTGCTGCATGGAGCAGTATGGTGACTCATGGGAAGACAAGGCTTTGAGGAGGAGCCTAGTCTTTGTTTCAGGCTCTCTAGGAGGTCCTGGATGACCGAGCCTAAAGCCAACTGTGGAGAATGTCTTTGAAGACTCAACATCAACATGGTGGTGTTTCAAAATGTCCTCCTCAACCACTGTGGAAAAGTGGTTTGGGAAATGCTGGAAGAATTGCTGGTGCATTTCTCACGCAGTGTTTTTTTTTTTTTTTTTACAATGATTATATATAGATATATATATATAATTTTTTTTTACAGTAGACTACTCCCTTTTAAATCAACCTAGCAGTTGCATTTGTTTTTATAGGTCACCTCACATGTATGAGAGGTAGAGCTCCTTCATGGAATTGTACATCTGAATGTTTATTTTAAGTTTGTCGTGTGCTCAAGCCATTATGTGCCTTTTTTTTTTTTTTTTACGAAAAATGTATTTATTACATTGATATTAGTTATTTTTTAAAGATATTACTAATGAATGGTACAAGTGAGAGACAGGCTTTCGGAAATGAAACACTGTACTGTATTATACCTGCTTATTGTGATATGTGCAATGCATCCTTGCTCTTTAAATGGCCTAGGAAACTGTTGATTGTAAAACAAATAAAAATGTGCCTAAACAAATCCATCGTTGTTTGTCATAGTTTTATCAGACTCATCTCAGACCAGAAGTAGAACAGAGAAAAAGGGGAGAATACTGTTTATATTAAATAAAAGCAAACAGAAAAGTTTACACATTCATAGCATTCCTTCATCTGACAATAACATCATTCATTTTTAATGATAAGCTAATGCTGGACTGCAACTGAATAGTTTCACCGAGACAGAATTCACCAAGTAGTCATCTAGTTAATTGCACGATAAGCCAAAAGCCGAAATAGCTAAAATCATTAGTACCATAGTACTTCATGGTTTCATAATATCGCTTGCCGTTAGGTCCTTGTTTCCGTTAACATGCTGCAGCACCGCTCTGTGTCAAGCACGGCAGTCATGGGGTGCACCCGCCTGTGGGAAACAAGCTGAGGAGCACACAGGATTTCATACATGCTCAATGAATAGTGAATCAGTCATCACAGTCAGTGGCCTGGAGGTTGAGAATATAGTATGTATCTCACTAGAACAATACTGTATTCATTAACAGGTTGTGTTTATTGCAACCAACAGAATGGGAAATGCCCTCAGTTGCTCCAGGAGAGGGCTAGACCTAAGTATGATGAAATCTATATATTGCGCAATCGCTACATCTAGAACAAAAACAGCTGTGGCAAATTAAGATTTGATTCTGTCAATGTCTTCGATGGCAAAAGTACCAAAGGGAAACGTTGCATTTAAACCACAATCAGTAAGATTTCTGGTCTTACAGTGTGTCACTCATCCAATGAAAGAACAATCGAAGACATTGATGGACCATCATTTCAAGTGTAATATATCATATGATAATATACTTTCCTAGACGCTTTCATCCAAAGCCACCCAAAGGTATAGCTGTGTGGCCTATGGATTCAAACTCAATGTGTTGTTGCCAGGACCATGTCCTAACCAGCCGAGCCCTATACAGTAGACCAAACTGTTTACTGTATATTGTCTAGTGTTGATACAGACTGACTTAGAGAATAGTTCCCAGATTTTGGTCTTCTTGTGCAGTCTCACGAGTGACTATCCAAAATTACTAATATGAGCTCAGGAATATGAGCTCAGGAATGTAGCATTAAGTAGGGGTTTGTGCTTTGCGTGATGTATTGTCATCTCTACCTTCTTGCCCTTTGTGCTGTTGTCTGTGCCCAATAATATTTGTACCATGTTTTGTGCTGCTACCATGTTGTTTTCATGTTACGTTGCTACCATGCTGTGTTGTCATGTGTTGCTGCCTTGCTATGTTGTTGTCTTAGGTATCTCTTTTGGTAGTGTTGTTTTGTCTCTCTTGTCGTGATGTGTGTTTGGTCCTATATTTATATTTGATTTATTTCTTATTATTTTAATTTTTAATCCCAGCCCCCATCCCTGCAGGAGGTATTTTGCCTTTTGGTAGGCCGTCATTGTAAATAAGAATTTGCTTTATAACTGACTTGCTTAATTAAATAAAGGTTAAATAAAAAAATTAAAAATATGTTCCATGAGAGATTCAAACTCACAATTGTGGTGTTGCTGATCTCGGGTTAAACCACAACTAAAGTCTCACGTAATTGGTCAGCTGCTCGATTAAATTCTGGGTCCATACATGAAGAGATCAAGAAATGCTAGAATGAGGAGCGGAACCGAAAGGAGGAGATCCACCTTCTCTCTTTGCAAGTTAAGGCCCTAATGTCTTTTCCCCTTCCAAAATTCGAAAGATGCTAACACCTAGGAAATCTTGATTTGTCCAAATAACCAGAGACGAAAAACCCAAACACAGGAACTACTGCTACTCTTATCCTAGGTATCCTGTTCACTCCCAACACATTCTCTCAGTTTACGCGCAGAATCTTTCCACAAGAGATTATGATGTTGCCAGCCAGGAGCCATAGGCCTATAGACCACATAGCCTATTGCTTACAGACTGACTCAGAACAGCTCCCAGATTTACAGGCAGTCTCCGGGGCAGTCTCGTGAGTGACTAAGGAAATGGTTTGGGAAACATGGAGTGACTCCCCTGTGAGGCCCTCATCTGGGTCAGCTCAGACTGAGGAGTAGAGCAGGCAGTAATCCTGATCTAGGATCAGTTTGGCCTTTTAGACCCTAATGAACACGATAACACGGACAAGGGGGACCTGATCCTAGATCAGCACTCAGATGCTTTATGAACATGAGCTCAGGAATGTAGCATTAAATAGGGGTTTGTCTCCAGCATGCTGAGGCCTCCGATGATTCAGTCTGATTCACTGAGTATCAACATATTAAAACACTGCTGGTTGTTATTAGAATGGGGGATGGGATGACTGTGTCTGTGCTTGTTTTAATTGTTTAGTTCACCAACATCGAAATAAGGAGCCGTGTTTCTAATTTTGGAGTGAACTAACAACGAAACAATGAAATGTGTGTGTCTGCGCTCGTTGTTCACTCAGATTGGAACAGTGGTTACTGGGTTGGAAGAATTACAAATAATACGTTGTATTATTAGAAAAGAGGACATTAACACCAGTTGGAACATGGGATCAAAGCTTACAGCAGTTATTGTGGTCTTGTATTAAGGAATGTTCGTATTGTAAAATGCTAAATGAAAACCACCAGACAAAACCACGTTGCCTCGTGAAACCTAGAGCCCCAGACTGAGCTTTTGTACACTTCTACAGTGGCAGTTGTTACTTACAAGCAGCTGCTATTTTAGTGCAGTTAGCCAGGCCACATTTTCGTCATGCATCACTGCAAAGATGTACCGCAGAGTACGATTACTAACAACCTATATTTAAATGATGCTGTGTGAGCAAAGAAATAGGAGAAGTTCCACAGAATCATAGAAGATGATAAAGACATATCATCTTCCACTTTTTTGGAGCAAAAAAAGAAGCACAAAACAACAAGCAACTAAAACTTGAGGTGAAGAGAGGACCAACTGCTTCTTGAAGAAGGGAATGCAAACATTCATCTGACAAATGCTATGAAGAGAGGAAAAAACACCTACTATTCAATTTAATATAAAGTAGTAGGCTACATTTCTCTGCCTGGACATGCCCTGTCCAGCTCTACAGGCACTCACTCAAGGCTCCTAAATCATTTCCTGACATCTGCAGTAAAACTAACATGTCACATGGCCAGCTGAGAGTGACTCTTTCCAACGGAAACAAAAATATGGGTGATAATGACAGGGTGGGGAAAGTGCAAGGATATCAGTATATCCTGCACATCCTTCAGTGGTCAGTGACTCATGTTTTGAATCACTGACTATTAGGCTGTGTTTACACAGGCAGCACAATTCAGATATTTTCCCACTAATTGGTCTTTGACCAATCAGATCTTTTTGATTTGTCAAAAGATCAATTGGTGAAAAAAGAGATCAGAATTGGGCTGCCTGTATAAACGCAGCTTTAGTGTGCAGGAACAGAACTGGTCCCATGTCCACAAAGCATCTCAGAAAAGGGCTTAGGAATCCTGTTAAAACCTGTTTCAAGACCCCCCAAAACACCTTCCAGCTCAGAGTAGGTTTTAGGATGGTGTTAAGACACTACCCAGACAAACTGTGAGCCAGGAGAAATGAGCTCATACAAGTTTGAAGTACCGCAAAGGAAAGATAGTGATGACGCTCGTTGTCGAGGAAGCCAGCTGTGAACTCTATAGCACTCGTCGCTTCAGACAACCACGGTGAAAGTTACTGCATCAAATGTTGCAATGGTAAAATGTTTGATATCATTTTCGCCTGACACGATCACTTTGCTACTCTTAATTATTGTCTAATGCATAAAACTTTTTTTTCAACCAATTCTGATGGTTGTTAAAAGTGGAACTTTGACAATAATTACCATTAGGCCTATATCAACACACTCCTCACTCCCGTTTAACAACTCTAAATCACTTTGGCAAAGTGGGCACACAAGGTTTGAAAGGTCTACCATTTTCTTCGAACACAGTTAAAAGCCCAAGATGCCTTCAATTTCACAATTTATAGGCATGCCAAATTTACACATACTTTCTAACATGTTGTTGCGCTCCAAATTGATAACTTGAAATAACATGTAGGTAATTAAATCAAAATAAAAACGTGTTTATTTATAAGCCTAGTGGTTAGAAGTATTTAGGCATATCATGTGAAATAAGCCTCGTTAAATTATTGCCAAAAGCGCAAGAGATACCGTTGCATCTAGATTATTTATGGATGGATCGAATATAATCAAAACATTCTTTGAACATCTACTTCACAAAACGTTATTTATCCTTCACACAGACGCCTCAGTCTTCAGCAAGCGTCAGCTAAAATCCACCATTGGAATTTGGTAGAGCAGAATATGGACAGTGGCCACCAATCGCAGAAACAGGGAGTACCACAAACATTAGCATCTTAGAACTAATATACGCAATACAAATTCATGCCAAGTCCGTTTTTATTGTAATACCAAGTCAATGTTTGATATCTAATACAATACAATTACTAAAAAGTAAACATTCAGACATCTTAAAACATCTTAAAACCATCAGATGGAGACAACCCTTGAAGAGCGAAACTGACATATCATGTCACTTAAATATTACAAATCAATGTTATCCATTGTACTTACACTACATAAATACAACTTACAGATTTAACATACATTTCTTTCTGGAGCAAAGTGTGCACTTTATCTGTGTTACACTCAACACTTGAGTTACACCTCTGGGGTTGTAACTACAGTACATTCAATCATTTATCATGGCCCGCCATACGTTTTCATACACTGAGCATCCAGTTAAAAAAAAAAAAGCACACTAAAGAATGACAGTGTGCCTGACTAACTGAATTTAACTTGTGGTATTCTATTTTCAGGTTCAAACAAACATTTTCAACATATGGAAAAACATACCAGCATCCTTGGTCACATAAACATCACAAAGTAACTATTGGATTTCCATCTCCCCCTTCCATGTAAAGTGTGTTTAGTCATTATATAATACTATTAAATCAAAATACAATGTACATATGATCAAAACCCTTTCCCCTTCATCGACGTATGACTTGATTTTAAATAGTTTATACATTTCCTGTCTCATTGGATGACTGTAACAAGAGGTGCTTCACAAGGGCACAGACTGATAAATAGGGTTCTAGAGGGCATCTAGGACCCCAGATGTCTGACTACTACTTCCTCTTTACAAACAGGAAGTAGGATGCTTGGCAATGTCAAAGTGCTGTTGCTTGATTGTAATTTCCTTCCTTCACCCCCTCTCTCTTTTTTTCCTTGTGCTGTGTCAGATCACAAGAGACATGATGCATATAAACCTATATCAGTCCCATTTCCTTACCCCAAACACTTTCTAGCTAAACTCTGTCATTCCAAAACTTTGACTCACAATCAGATGCAGCTATTCCGATACTTAAGATATTAGTAAAATATGGACGTTGAAGAATAGTGGTACTTAGATTTGCACAATGATCTGTGAGGTAAAATAAAAGGTGACATTTGCTTGAAGAGTAAAGGACGACTGACATGTCTTCTGTGTTAAGATCCGTTTTTTTTGTTCATATAAAAACAAAATGATACATCATCCATCTTTCCCACCAAATAGATGAGAAAATGGAGAGAAAACCATTGAGCATGTCTATTCTTTTGTATCTGCCTTTTTTTAGAAGCTCGGGGTAGCTGTTAAAGTGAAAGACCAAATCCACAACTACATAAACCGCCGTGACTCCATTCTGTTAACAACATTCTGTCCTTAGTGTTACTTGGGTGGAGGGCAAGCAGTGATGAGTTGGACGGTACTTTGTTTGTTGTTGACATGTATTCACACATTTCATTTTTGCAGTTTCGTAGACAACGTTTCGTATTTAGTCCAGCTCCAATCTTGGTCCTACAAAGACAAACCAAGAGATTATGACATAACACTTGACCTCAATGTAGCTTTAAGGTTGTCGCTGTAACAAAAAAAGGGTTAACTGTGGCTATTATCGTAAAATAAATCCTGAAAACAAAAATGTGGTTTTTGGTTTAAATTTAAGGCTAGGTTTAGGTATAAGGTTAGCAGAGTGGTTATGGTTAGGGTTTAAAATCACATTAAGAACACAAAATGTAGAAATAGGCAGGGTTTGACTTCGTGTCTGTGGTAATAAGTGACGACCATGGTGTTTGGGTTGTTGTTTAGACTCCGTATTAATCTCAGTGCCCTCCAGCAAAGGCAGCCAACCTCCCCAGACATGTTTTGAATGGATGAGATTCTAATTGCAAGCTCAGTTAGCCTTAAGGAAATGTCTAAGCACACTTTATACAACACAACACAAGTTTGGATAAAAGACATTGAGATGGAACCTTATCGCCCTCTTGACATGGGACACCTAATCCCACCCTGATAGGGAGTGGACTTTTTAATTTATTTTATTTAACTAGGCAAGTCAGTTAAGAAGAAATTCTTATTTACAATGACGGCTTACCCCAGCCAAACCTGGACGACGCTGGGCCAATTGTGCGCCGCCCTATGGGACTCCCAATCAGGGGCCGGATGAGATACAGTCTGTAGTGATGCTTCTAGCACTGAGATGCAGTGCCTTAGACTGCTGCGCCACTCGGGTGTCATAAGTGTGTGACTGGTAAATGACACACACCAGTGGTGCAATTTAACAAGTACCTACATGTTTCAATTACATGTTATAAATATACTGAACTAAAATATAAAGTGTTGGTTCCATGTTTCATTCTTATTTTCTTAACTGCATTGTTGGTTAAGGGCTTGTAAGTATGCATTTCACTGTAAGGTCTACACCTGTTGTATTTGGCGGATGTGACAAATACAATTTGATAATGAATTTATTTAAATTGACTGATTTCCTTATATGAACTGTAACTCATGTTGAGTTTATATTTTTGTTCAGTATAGATGTGTGTGACTTAACACACTGCAGAAAATGTGGTGATGTGCAACATTGAAATATAAGACAATGCATTGACAGAATACCAGGCTTCCATTACAAGTCTTGCCAGCTGAGAGAAAATGGCCCAACTCACCACTATGCTTTTGGACTGCTCGTCAGCAGCTTCCTGCATCAGGCTAGTCAGCTGACTGAGGTACTTCTGGTTCTCCTGAAGCAGACGGGGGGCAGCATCACTGGAGGGAAAGAGAGAGAAAGTCACCTACTGTACTAAGGACATTCCTTTTCAGTCTGCTACATAACACATCGACCCCTCCTGTCTGTCTTCTGTATAGCCCAGTACCTATCGTTGGGTCCAGGTAGGGAGGTGAGGGGGTGAGGGGTGCTGATGGGCTGGGCAGACTGGGCCCACTGGGACACCTGCAGGGGGTTGGACAACTCTGGGCTGGCTGCTATCGAGTTCCTTGTAGAGTTCTGAGCCTGGGAGAAGACAAAAGCCATTACTTACATTGACCAAATTCACATATGACCTAGCTAGCTGAGTTCTATAGAAAATGGCATGACTTAAAATAACCCAATGCCATTTTACGGTAAATCACATGACCAGGATCTTATGACTAACTCAACTGTGGTTCTATAGATAAAACCCCTCAGTCACTCACACAGGCAATCTTCAGTAGGTGCCAGAACTCTCTCTGTCTCTTGATCTGCATTTGCATCACGGTGTTGTCGGCATCCTTGATGTTCTCCAGCGTCTTCTCGATGCGCGGGAACAGGTCAATGATCTTCTGCTTGCTCAGTAAGATCTTACTGCATGGGGGGGACAGACGGTAAAACCTCAGGAATAGCAAAAAACACCAAATCCAACGAGGCAGCCATATTCACCACATTGTTGCGGAATGAATTTGAAAGAAATATATTGCATAGAACAGACACATGCCTCTCTGACATGTAGATTATAGAATCATGTCAGCTATATTAATTATATTTTTAGATGCAACATCCAGTTGGTGACCCAAGTGATATGACAGTCCACAGAACAGTGCTAGACCCAGTCTACCTGAGGTGTGTGTAGAGGTCCCGGAGGACCTTGTCCTGGTTCTGGACAGTCTGGATGATGGCTTTAACCATCTCGGAGCTGTCGCTGCTCACATCAGGGTCAGGTGCTGAGGGAAGAACAGCACACTGGTGTCAGAAGGTTTAGAACTACAGTCGTATGATAACAGATTCTATTCAATATCCAAAAGTACTAATGTGTCTTATGGAAATTTATGACAGCTGCAATGCAGTGACTGGACAAAAGTGGCTTACTTCTGCATTTCATTTTCAGTTGTTTGTAAAGTTCAATCGCCTTGTCCTCTCTGAAATCAACAAATCAACAATTAATTACCTCAGAACATTAATTTTATACAGCAGTTGCCCTTTTCCTCTTAAGTGTTTGCGTACTCTAGATCAGTGTTTCCCAACCCTGGTCCTCGAGTCCCCCAACAGGACACATTTTTACTGTAACCCTGGCCAAGCACACCTGATTCAACTTGTCGACTAATCATCAAGCCCTCAAATGAGTTTAATGAGGTGTGTTTGTCAAGGGCTACAATGAAACTGTCTACGGTTGCGGGTACTGGAGGACCAGGGTTCGGAAACACTTTTCTAGATGGCAATGCAAATTAAAAAACATTAGGTTAGCTGTCAGGTCAGCTACTAGCTTTAGCTGGACACAGAAACCAAAACATCTCAATAAGGCTCCACCCACTTCTACTTAAAAGGAAAGATTCACCTGTTTTTAATGGTATTTGTGCATCTCTGAGTGATGTTCTATCAATTCGCGTTCAAGCAGGCAGAAATACAGCCGGGATGACTAGTTTTGCTGTATTTCTGCCTGCTTGAACGCCGTATAGTTCCGATACACATGAAAACATGAAATGACCCCAGGAATTTATAGAACATCGCTCAGACACTTAGACCCTTGATGCGTTTCATTGAGTACAGACAGAGCGTGTCATTCATGCCTAGCACAGAACACTCACAGCTGCTCCATGACATCTCCTTGGCGACGGGCGTAGGGACTCCGCTGCAGCTCCACAATCTCTGAGTGTAAGGACATGATTTCCTCATCCAGGTGGCTCACCTCTGCCACCTAGTGGACAAGAAGACATTACTTAGGTAGAGGTTGTACCTACGCACTGATAGAGTCACACCTTTATTAACTTAATGATTACAGTTAGGATTGGTGGGGTAATCTGATTCTAGATCTGTGGTTAAAGGGGCAATCTGCAGTTGCTACATCCATTTTACATTTTTTTGGACATATAAATTAATGATATGTACACATTGATTCTTAAAGAATATAACGTATTAATGCCTCATGAGTTTAATTCAACTGTCGTACCCCATCAGAACCCAAAACATAATTGTAAACAAAGTCATTCTAAACAAACAGCTCATAAAACATGGTCAAAACTATCATTTTGACATCCATAGCTCTGTCTATGAATTTGAGTGGTTACATTTCTCCAGCCCCACCCTTCAGCCTTTTACCGAAACAAGGGCAGATGTGTTCGATACCAAAAATCACTTTGGAATGAATAAAATCCATTGTACATGTGAATATTTTTTACACCTGTAATGCTTGCAACAAGGATCCTAAGTCTGTCCCCATCCCTGCAGGTACCTGCGCATACGCTGAAGCCTTCTCCTCGTTCTCTTGCCACGCTTTCAGCATCTTCTCCGAGGCTGAGGGACACAAACAACCAAATCTCATGAATACAACGCCATCTTTTCACAATACAAAACCATTGTTGCTTCTGAACTGGCATGGTGAAATGGCTCCCCATTCCCTACTATGGACCCTGATCTAAAGCAGTGCACTATATAAAGGAATAGGTACCATTTCAGACACAAGGCCATGTGGGTGACTATTCTTGGCACTACCAATCATAAGCCAGAAGACACTCACAGATCCCATAATGCATCTGGTCGCTGTACTTCTCCAGGTCGTATTGAATGCTGCTCTTGAAGAAGTCCAGCTTGGCCTTCAGCTGCTGGGAGAAGGCAAACATGCCGTTCTTGCACCGAGTCAGGTTGGTGTTGTAGCGTAGCAGGCTCAGCCTGGACAAACACACACAATAGAATAACTGTCTGTTCAAAGAAAGACATGTACATCAAGATAACACAATCACACCAATTTCCCGTCAACAAAAGTCAGCATCGAGCAACTTTCAGGGTTCGTGAGCGGAAAAGGGAACATACGTAAGCCTTGTGTGCGATTTTTGAGGCTGTACCAGCTTTAAGAGCATCTACTTGCACCCGCTGGTAATTGAAAGACTACTCGTGCCTGTCAAACTGCACAAATTCTACAACAAAAGTTAATCTTGCAAAGTTTGGTTTGCTGCATTTAAAGGGGGGGATATTATGTTAACTTGACCACAATTCCCACATCAGAGAGAAAAATGTATCTGAAAGCTAGTGTAAACTAACAGGGCAACTCTAGTGAAGTTCAACCTCGTGCATATCTGCGTGTGCTGGCATTGCTTCTGCGCGGCAGCCGTGAAGGACCTGCAGGGCTGCGTGGGCAAAGCTCAGAGGGAACATTGAATCACACGCCACAGATGAAAAAGCAAATGGCCGAAAGAAAGTCTGGGAACTTCTTTTAGCCATTTCGGTTTGGGAATGTCTCAACGTAAAGAACCTCACTTCCCTTCAGATTTGTATAATTCTAGTAAAACGGGCTGGCTTACTCACATGGCAGCCCTCTGGCCCTGGAACAATCTGCTGTAGTCTTCCTTCAGTCCACAGATGTAACTCACCGCCTCGCCCCACACCTTCTTCAGCACCACCAGGGGCAGCTGGGACTTAGCCTCCCGAACTTGGAAAAAAGGACAACAAGCTTCTACATAAGGCTTGGTACATATGACGAAAGAACAAACTGACATATTTGAACCAAATGATGGAAGGAGCACTAGTTTAACTGAATGCTCAATTCTGTTTTCGCCCCAAAAACTAAAACAAAGCACTACCTCCAATTGTATGAGCTTGTATTTCGATCCAATCGGCTTAACATTAACATATTTATCAGCGGGCAGTACTCACCAATAGCGTTGACCTTATCAGGTAGCTGTCTAGCACTGAAGGGACCAGAGTACTTGGTGAGGCTCTTGTCAAACAAATAGATGATGTAACTGTCCCAGCCTCGCTGCACAACACACAAAAAACACACACAACCACTTTACATGGGGGTCAAATGCTAAACAGGTGAGTAAGATTTCCAATGTGTTGTATCGAAACTTGCCTGACGACGCAAAATGGATTCATCCGCTGCTCTATCGTTAGCTACATACTTCAGTCTGAGACTGCCGTCATTTAAGTCGTTTGTGGTGACGTCAAAATGAGGGGTGTTGTACAAAACAAAGTTATCAGCGATTGGATCATCACTAACCAATCAGAGTATCAATGCCAATGACGAATTTTCAAAACGTCGCTTTGCCCACGCTTTGGCCCAAACTATCGGTTACTGGGACCGGAGAAAGGAGTTTGGGTAGCCAGGCAATCAAAACAAACCAAAAAGTGTCTTACCACCCCGTCAAGGACACACTGGGCTGCAGCCTTCCTGGGGTCCAGCGACACCCCTGTCTCCTGCAAAAGCTCCTGGTTGACCAGCTCAATCTTGGTCTCCGTCTCGATGCGGCGCTGCAGGCTATGGAGGCTCTCATCTGGGGCCAGTTGGAAGGAGTGGACCTGCGCTGTGGTCATGTTCAGGATGTGGACAACCTGCAAATGGGAGAGAATATATGGGTAAAATAAAGGAAGCTGATTGGCTAGTAGATTGAGTCAATCCAAAATATCAAGCACTAACAGGAAAACTTAAAGTTTTGCTGGAAATGTATATTATTTGCACATTCACTTACTGAGGAAAAATAAAGAGAATTGGTTAGAATTTTGCCCATGGGACCAAACCAAATAAATGAGGCCAGTCTTGACAGAGAATCTGAAAGACTATGGTCAGCTCAAGAGATACAGTATGATAGATTACAGAACTAACCTTCATGCATAATATTTGTTCTAGCACTTCAAAGCACTGGGGTTTCTTGCTGTCAGCGTTGGTCTTGCCTCCCCTCTGGACAGGATCCCATTTGAGCATCAGCTGAAGCAGCATCTCCATGGGCTCCAGCAGTGTCCTGAATGAGCACAAGGCAAATTAATACCCCCCCCCCTCCCCGTGGAGGGGGAACAAATAGGTTCCCCCTATACAGGTCATGGGTTGTTTCTCTCCAGGTACAGAGTCCTGGTTTTCAAGTTATGCTACTCAATGAGGTGAAACTTTCAGAATGTTGTCATAAATTGAACTGACACGATTCACTGTTGTACATGACAATCATATCTGTGATCTATATCTATATATATCTATATATATATATAATATATCGCTCTCTCAATGTTCTGTTACATGGCACCCTACTGAACAGGCCCCTGGTTTTCCCAGGTAGAAGTAAGTCTGTGACTAAAGGTTATGATGAAAACCAGCATACACATCCCTCGAGGACCAGAGCTGTGCACCCCCTGCTATACATAGACAGGTTAGTCGACAGGTAGTTAATAATGTCATCAGAATGAAGTGTGTGATGGTGTCGGACCTGCTTAGATTGTTGGGGTACGGTAGATGTGTGGAGAATCTGACTTCCCCATTCAAGTCTTCCACAGCCATGATGTCTTTGAGACCTTTGTTCCGCACTTTGCTGGCCCTGAGGAATAACAACATTGAAATGGCATTTAGGATGGTTACCTAGCGCCCCTTGGAGGATCACTTAGAATTAAAACTAGCACTTGAAAACTGTGTTACTGTACTAATGTCGCTCCTTTGAGGGTGGACACACAATCAAATGCAGAGGGACAACTACCATTGGACAGGCTGAAGATTGTGTAGAAACGGACGGAATCCACAGCTGCATTCAAATATCATAGTGCCAAAACTCCAGTAGTCCACCGTGACAGTGTAAGGCTTATTCTCAAATAGCTCAGGTGCCTGGGGAAAAGTAATGCAATGTATCAATATGTAAGTCTGGTTTCAAATAAAAAAAGACAGTGGTGTAGAGTTGAATCAATAGGAATCTAGGAGTGCTTGCAGGGGACGGATAATATGCTCACCAGGTACTGCAGTGTTCCCACAAAAGAGGTGCACAGACTCCCCTGGTCCAAGTCTTTGGCATAGCCCAAGTCTATTATTTTGTGAACCAACTGAACAAGGAAAACATTATGAGAAATAGTAACCTTGCACGATGAACAGTAATCTTTCAAAATAACAGACAACGTTACCATAGTCGATGTCACAGCTTACAATAGCACAAACATGTAGACAGTTTTAAACAACAGAGCAGGGTGACACATTCTATGTGCTGGTCCATATATATTGGATTACCTTTCCGTTGACATCCTGCAGCACTACATTTTCTGGTTTAAGGTCTCTGTGTATGATCTTGTTTTCATGTAAATACTGGATGCCTGAACCTGTTAACACCATTCAGAAATCACCTCTATGCAGGGCAACGATTGATACAATTATACACAATACAATGGTGTGGTACAGTACATACCAACGTCATTAAGCAGGGAAAGCACTTCACTTTCTTTCAGTCCACAGCAATTTTCTGGCTTGCTCAGCATCTGTCAAATTCAACCATATACACATTGTTAGACAAATGCCTGCTAATATGAAAAATGTTATATTTCAGACCTCATGACAGAACTATCTTTTGTTGTTGTGCCCTTCTGCGAGTCATTTACTGCCTAACTACTCCAGGGGCACTGCGCCGTGGCTAACCCTGTGCTTCTAACCACTCCGAGGGGTTTAAAATCAAAAGTACACATTTTTGTAAAATTTACAATTAAGTATTAATCCTCTGCTGTCCACCTTTCTGAGGTCTCCTTTGGAGCAGTACTCCATGGCCAGAAGTGGAAGATCGTTTAAGGCAATCTGCTTCATCTCCTCTGGTACGTCTCTTGCCGTCACTACATTGAGATTATTCAACCTGAATATGAAAGAGACAAGAAAAACATTGTACTTGATACTAACAAGAAGCAAATGCCGATATGCCAATTTATCATTGAAAAGGTAGAAGTCACACAGTTCAAATATGTGTGCCGTTCAATGATGTACAAAGGATAATAAGATGAAGACAAACTTTCTCATGATCTGGATCTCTCTGCTCCATCTGTCTTTGTTTCTTGGTATTAACTCCAGGCGACACATTTTCACTGCTATTTTTTCCGATGTGTCCTTGGAAACGAGAAAAAAAGTATAATCTATTATTTTGATTCAACCTGTAGAACAACTGGTCAATTCAACAGATGTGTACTTATGAATTCAGTGAGAAAACAGTAAGGTATTTTTAGGCTACACAGTGTTTCTCTCAACTGGTGGCCATTTGATATACGATACAGTATCTGTCACCCAGTCAGGCCTACTGTTTACATCTAGGAAGTGGTTGACACACTTTGACCTACTTGTAACCATATCTCCAATTCCAAAACTTGTCTGATTTGGAAGCTGGATGTGTCGCTACCTTGATTGAAGTCCAGAACAACTAGGGTTAACTATGGAAATGTTGATAACATTAGCTAACTAGTTGAATACTTACATTATGTTGAAACAAGTAGACATGGGCAAAACTGCCCATGCCTAATCTCTCTTTGAATTCCCAGTCTCCGCAGTTTTGGTTTTGTCTGAAAGGAGGCTTATCCATTGCTGTAACGGTAATAACATGAACGACTAATGTTACTTTTGTCTATGCAAATTGGCATTTACTAGCTAACTGTTAGCTTGATAGCTACTTGACTTAACAGCTAACGTTGGTGGTGCTAGCTAACGTTAGCTAGCTAAACAACTTTCAAGCTTGCCTTAGTACCTTCGTTAGCTAGCTAGCGTAGCTAACTGTCAACTTATCTCCACCGTCAGATGTTGTCCGTAAGCAAAATATCAATAGCCAATTTGAAGATAGGCGTTTAAACTTTACAATCGCCCATATTTTCCTTGCAGGGTTGTACCCGTGACTGTTCAACGAAGCTCGTAGACGAAGTAAACATAGCTACCGTTAGATAGCTAGCTCGTTGGCCAGCCAGCTAGCTAACGCTTGGAAAATACGAATGGGGCTGGTTATTGGATAAATATTCGAGTAATACTATAATCTAAGCTAATTATTACGTTACTTTGTTATTTCATACGAGAGTCATCGGGGGTTTTTTTCCCAGAAAAATGAAGATGATCTTCTTGTGTCTGACCAATGCACCTTGACAGGAATGTGAACTTTTCTAGATGTGACGTCACCAACAAACCCGCCAGCTTTTCAGAAGAAAAAAATGAAACGGATTTATGAACGCTGCTTTTGGCATAAAATATGCCCCAAAACATGCGCTAGCCAGTGTTCAAGCAAAACTTGGAATTTATAAAAAACTGATTTTAAACATCCTCCTGCAAACTTTAGACCAGGAGTATGAACAGTTTCTAGTGGTTGAAGTATGGCATTGCAAGAAGGCAAAAGTAGCCTCGTAGTAGCCTTGAGCAGGAATATATCATGACACTGTTAATCATTTGCTGTTAGTTAGAAGAGCAAAAATCCTCACATTTTCTGACTGTGATGGTTTCATATTCGCGAAGTAGTTAGGATGGGCTACCATTCGTCCCATTTCTTATTTAATTGGACACACTTCACAGTAGCAAATATATAAGCTATTTCAAATATTTTGCTCTATTTGACCCGATCTGAATCGCAGTTCACCTTACCATTTAAATTTGTATGCTACTGCATCTGAATACTGTAATGTCATATTTCTTGAGTAAACAATATTTTTTTATGTATAATGTTTATATTATACATAAAATAATATATACGTGACGTAGTGTCCCCTTGAGTGACAAAACACAGCCAATCACGGCGCAACTAGAGAACATTACCAACACCTACGCTCTGTATTTTCTGCTGGCTGCTCTACCTGACCAGTGATCTTGACAAAACAACTTTTGTTATGTCGTGATCATGAAATAAATACACTACATGGCGCAAAGTATGTGGACATCTCATTCCAAAATCATGGAGTTGGTCCCCTCTTTGCTGCTGTAACAGCCTCCACTCTTCTGGGAAGGCTTTCCAGTAGATGTTGGAACATTGCTGCAGGGTGATTATGCCTGGCTCACAGTGGAAAAAATGTGCCCCACCTTGCCCTAAATGTCGGGTCACCACTGGTCAGGATCTAGGCAAAGATTAAAGGAGCAAAGTACAGAGAGATCCTTGATAAAACCTGCTCTAGAGCGCTTGGGACCTCAGAACAATGACTACAATGTAGAAAATAGTAAAACATTAAGAAAAACCCTTAAATGAGTAGGTGTGTGCAAACTTTTGACTTCTACTGTAAATAAATAAAAATATACCCTTGTTTTGTCGAGATCACAAGATAATTTTTTCTTTATCAAGACATAAGAAAAGTCGTTTTTGATGATAGATTGACTATGGCTGAGGCGGCAGAGCCCACGGTGGAGCCCACGGTGGATCAGTGCATCCGTTTTTATTTTGATCAGTGATTAACCCAGGCAAAAGTTGCATTATGTATGTCAGTTATAGATGGCTTGCAGTTTTGGCTCCGTTACAATCACAGTTTGTAAAGGTGTGGTTGCAGTTCTATTTTAAATGGATTGACTGTGGAATGTTCAGTGCAAGAAAAGTTAACATTGAGGTCTGTGGTTGCAGACTACCAATGAAACGTTACTGGACTACCAATAAAAGTTTATTTTAATCTCTTTAATAGTTTTAAGAGAGGTTGGCCTCTCAATAGAAGAAACAAACACAGTCATAAATAACAATTAATAAGTAGTACAGAACATTTTTAATAGTAAAATAGGTGAAGTTTTTTTTATTTAACCGTTATTTAAATAGTCAAGTACAAATTCTTATTTACAATGACAGCTATAGTAGTACAGCACCCCTGGAGCAAATTAGGGTTAAGTGCCTTGCTCAAGGACACATCGACAGGTTTTTCACCTTGTCAGCTCGGGTATTCAAACCAGCGACCTTTCAGTTATTGGCCCAACACTCTACCCACTAGGCTACCTGCCGCCCTAAGTGAATCACATGTTGAGGTTTCTAAATACTCATTTAGAATAACATTTAATGTAGGCTACAGTCTATTTGTCATTTCAGCCACAAATGGTGGGAAAAATGTTATAGTGCTGATGGGCAGCTCCTAACACCTGCAGTTTGTTTGGAATTCCTCCGTTTTCCAATGTTTGTCTTTTATTGCTGGAGCATTGATAAGAAGGCCCAGCCCTATGCATTAACACATGGCTACTTACAACAGATATGCTCTACTCAAAGGTCTTAGATCTTTGTAGAGTCTTACTGCCTTTGGTGCACTATGATCTTGACAAAACAACTTTTGTTATGTTGTGGTCACGATTAAATTATCTTGTGATCTTGACAAAACAACTTTTGTTATGTCGTGATCATGAAATAAACACAATACATGGCCCAAAGTATGTGGACATCTCATTCCAAAATCATGGAGTTGGTCCCCCCTTTGCTGCTATAACAGCCTCCACTCTTCTGGGAAGGCTTTCCACTAGATGTTGGAACATTGCTGCAGGGACTTGCTTCCATTCAGCCACAAGAGCATTAGTAAGGTCGGGGACTGATGTAGGGTGATTATGCCTGGCTCACAGTTGGTGTTCCAATTCATCCCAAAGGTGTTCGATGGGGTTGAGGTCAGGGCTCTGTGCAGGCTAGTCAAGTTCTCCTACACCGATCTCGACAAACCATTTCTGTATGGACCTCACTTTGTGCACGGGGCATTGCCATGCTGACACAGGAAAGGGCCTTCCACAAACTGTTGCCACAAAGTTGGAAGCACAGAATCGTCTATAATGTCATTGTATGCTGTAGTGTTAAGATTTCTCTTCACTGGAACTAAGGAGCCTAGCCCGAACCATGAAAAACAGCCCCAGACCTTTATTCTTCCTTCACCAAACTTTACTGTTGGCACTGTGCATTGGGGCAGATAGCGTTCTCCTAGCATCCGCCAAACCCAGAGTCTTCTGTCAGACTGCCATATGGTGAAGCGTGATTCATCACTCCAGAGAACGCTTTTCCAATGCTCCAGAGTCCAATGTCGGCGAGCTTACCACCACTCCAGCTGACTCTTGGCATTGCGCATGGTGATCTTACGCTTGTGTGTTGCTGCTCGGCCATGGAAACCCAGTTCATGAAGCTCCCGACGAACAGTTCATGTCCCGATGTTGCTTCCAGAGGCAGTTTGGAACTCGGCAGTGAGTGTTTTACGCACTACGTACTTCAGCACTCGGTGGTCCCGTTCTGAGCCGAGGAGTTGATGCTCCTAGATGTTTCCACTTCACAATAACAGCACTTACAGTTGGCCGGGGCAGATCTAGCTGGGCAGAAATGTGACAAGCTGACTATAACTATGACGGTGCCACGTTGAAAGTCACTGAGCTCTTCAGTATGGGCCATTTTACTATCAATTTTTGTCTATGGTGATTGCATGGCGGTGTGCTAGATTTTATACACCTGTCAGCAACAGGTGTGGCTGAAATAGTCAAATCCACTAATTTGAAGGGGTGTCCACATACTTCTGACCATGTAATGTAAGTCATGACATAACAAGGGACGTTTATTTTTTATTCATATGTCCTCTCTGGAATTCCGTACTGGCCCCATGTGTGGTGGTATATTATTTGATGTAGTTTGACTTCGATATTGGACAAAATAAAATAATGCACAAAGTAACTTTTTGAAACACTTTTATTTTTCCGCTATGCCTCCCCAGAAGAGCTCATATACAAACAATGTTTCCTTAAAGAAGTGAGGTTTTAACAGGCAGTCGACACGTGTACAGCTATAATGAGTAAAACAATCCAAGTAAAAACCTTTCAAATGTCTCTCATTGGCAGCACCCCACTGTACTACACTATGTCACAGTTTTGAATGCAGTGGTGGCGTGTTGTGGTGTCTACCACACATTAGCAGAAAACAGCATTAATACAACAACATTTCCTTTATTCAGCTTTATAAAAAAAAAAACATGACAATGAACTGAAGGACAAAAATGTTGTTCTATATATTAACCTTTCATTAAATACTCTAAACATAATACAAAGGAAAGCAGACCATAATAATATTATCTCATGCTGTATATATACAGTATATACACACATGTTACATTCAGAAGTGCTGGCTAGGAAAGGGTAAAACATATAGTAACACCTAGGCTTTCATTTCAGTATCACGGAGCCAACACTTTATTCAGAACATTTCACAATCAAATAGGCACATTTTACATACTTGGAGGGAACTAGCGGTTTACATGCAAACCAGTGCCATGGAGACCCTGCAGCTGCTCTGTGATGAAGTCAGAGGGGGAAAGTTGGCAGGGTGGGCACAGTGAGCTCGCTGAGCTTGAAGCCGAGGCTAGTCCTGACTATCATACTGCTGTACAACAGACAGTACAACGTATCAAACTGTCTGTGCCTCTCTCCCTCATGTTTAGTGCCTGGGACAAAGGGAACAGGGCATGTACTGCATAGACCCCAAGATATGAACAAATAGTGTGTGAAAGATGAGATTTTCAGTGATGTTCACCTGTTGATTGAACTACACAACGTCCCTTTGTCTGTAAAGGGTCCTCAGTCCTTGTACCCTCCAATGTCCAGAGGTGACATAGCATTAATTGATAGACTAACCTGGCCACCTATGCCACAAGGACTGTGTGAAACACTATCAATAAATACAAGTACCAAGCAGTAGTATCACAGCCGTAACATCAACTTACAATACAATTAAAGGTATATGTCATCAGTTATAGTAACAATATACACAAGCAGTTAAGTGATGCTTCCCAAAAGATTGTCTAGGAAAGTGATAGCAGTGAGATGATGACTGAGACAGAGGACAGAGCAAAAAGACAGAGGGCTAATGAAGTGATGCTAGAAAGGAGGAGGAGTGAAGAGGAAAATAGAGAGGTCAAGAGAGTATGAGATTTAGAGCAGAAAGAGATCATGGTGAAAAATGCGAAAATGACAACAGAGGTGAGATACTGTAGGAAAAGACGTGAGGCAAAATACACCATGTGAAACTTTGACTTAACATTTAATTGTCTGTACTAAAATTGTACAGATTTTTTTTTCAGCAAGGTAACTACAAGCGATGGACACAGCTGTATAAAGCATTCCTGCTTCAAAACATTACATGAATCTGCCGGCTAGAATGTCCTCCTCAGCCACATTCCTTAAATAGGCTCCTTAGTAGAACAGCAGGTCAGCCAGGTCGCTGCATACTGCGTTCAATGACATTCACAAACCTACAGCAGAACAGAAACACCTCAGATGTGTGCACACACACACACACACACACACACACACACACACACACACACACACACACACACACACACACACACACACACACACACACAGGCACACACACACACACACACACACACACACACACACACACACACACACACACACACACACACACACACACACACACACAGTACTATCTGTCACCGATCACAGATAGCTCCGCAGTACTCCCTAACCAGAGACTGCGAATGGGCCACCCTAAAAAGCAATGTTATGACTGAAAGGTAATTGAATGTCCTGCTAAACAGCTCTCTCTGCTGGTAGAATGCTGGCATCACAGCTGTTCAAGACGACATTTGAAAGTCTGAGTAGAAAATGGCTATCCTTCAAACATATTAGGCAACAATAAAACAATTTTCCACTGAATGTTTGAAACTGAAGGTATGTCATGAAATGGCTATGTTGATTATCTTTCTTTACATTGATTGAGGGTATGGTATGGATATGCTACCACACATATGTTGTCAGTAAATGTCTTGTCGCCTGCAACGCAAACCTTTCACATTCCACGTTTCACATTCACCTGTTACATTATTCCATGGCTGTTTTTCATGTAGCAACAACAGCAAAACATTACTCTCTGACAAGATCAGCAAATACCTTCAAAGTAAATCATGCTATCAATCTAAATAAGAATGCCTCTCTCACTCTCTTACGAATACTTCAGACCAGAGTTGAAATAATGATAGGAATTGATTGTGGCATTGTCCCACTTTGCTAGACCACCTTTCTCAATCTCATCATTGTTTGATAGATACATAGGCTTTTACATACTACTCAGATTGTGCTGGTGCCTTGGTTGCCACTTGACATACAGAAGAATACTATGTAAAAACATATGATTATCATAGAAGACATTCAGAACATTTAAATACAGGGAATGTATAATATCAACTCTGTATGTTTATTTTATGCATATTCAACAGGATATATTGTAAAAGTACATATACTGTATAATGTATCATACAGTATAAGCATAATAAAGTAGTTGGTAAGTTTATTATAAAACGTATGCTATAGGTTTACTATGAATATGAATAAAATACTTCTTATATTCTTGATATTTCATCGTACAATGACGCTTACAACAGTACACAAGAGGAAGAGGAGCATGTCCGACAGACTATTGTAAAATACTGTAAAAATATATATAAAAAAACAAGAACATTCAGGGTCTGCCTGGTGAGTGTTAAACAGGTCTTATAAACAAGTGCCCTATAAGTATGCACATAGATTAAGGGAGTAACAGGGAGGACAGGTCAGGGAGTAACAGGGAGGACAGGTCAGGGAGGACAGGTCAGAGAGTAACAGGGAGGACAAGTCAGAGAGTAACAGGGAGGACAGGTCAGGGAGGGCAGGTCAGGGAGGACAGGTCAGAGAGTAACAGGGAGGACAGGTCATGGAGTAACAGGGAGGACAGGTCAGGGAGGACAGGTCCGAGAGTAACAGGGAGGACAGGTCAGGGAGGACTTGTCAGAGAGTAACAGGGAGGACAGGTCAGGGAGGACAGGTCAGGGAGGACAGGTCAGGGAGGACAGGTCAGAGAGTAACAGGGAGGACAGGTCAGGGAGTAAAAGGGAGGACAGGTCAGGGAGGACAGGTCAGGGAGGACAGGTCAGAGAGTAACAGGGAGGACAGGTTATGGAGTAACAGGGAGTAGAGGTCAGGGAGTAACAGGGAGGACAGGTCAGGGAATAACAGGGAGGACAGGTCAGGGAGGGCAGGTCAGAGAGTAACAGGGAGGACAAGTCAGGGAGTAACAAGGAGGACAGGTCAGGGAGTAACAGTGAGGACAGGTCAGGGAGTAACAGTGAGGACAGGTCAGGGAGTAACAGGGAGGACAAGTCAGATAGTAACAGGGAGGACAGGTCAGGGAGTAACAGGGGGGACAAGTCAGGGAGTAACAGGGAGGACAAGTCAGATAGTAACAGGGAGGACATGTCAATACAACAGCATGAATAAAAATACAACACAACCCAAACAGTTGCTGCTCTCATTTTTTCCCAAGAAGAAGAAAAAGGCATAAAAGAAAATGCTGAGCTCGATGCAGGCATGCTGACAAAAAACGCAATTCAGCCCAGAGTAGTAAGAAAGAAGAACAGAAGCCCACCACAAGACAAAGCTAAAGCAACTGGCTAGCTAGGAGGAATAACAACTGTTATTAAAGGGGCAATCTGCAGTTCAACAATAACAAAGCAGGCACCCTGCCACTGATTTGGTAAACAGCTGAGGGATGGGGCTGGAGAAATGTAACCCCTCTCAAATTCATGGACAGAGCTATGTAACCCCTCTCAAATTCAAGGACTAACCATCCATGATATCAGAATTATATTTTAACCATGTTTTGAGGAGATACCGTTTTTTTTTACACTGTTTACAAACACAGGAGTAAAACAAGTTAATATTTTGGGTTCTGATGGGGTAAAACAGTTGAACTAGGCATATATAAGTTATATTCTTCAAGAATCAATGGGTATATATCAATGACAGATTGCCCCTTTAAGGTAAAGGAAAGAAACCATGGGTCTCTCTTGCTGAGAGGATGACGCAGTACAATTACATTTTTACTCACTTGTGTGTAGCTGTACAGTAGTAGCCGAATGTGTCTCAAATGACATCCGCCACTCTAACAACCCATTTGGGAGAACGGATAGAGATGGGAGCCACAGTCTCTGAGACAGAGTGTGAGAACAGGGGAGAACAGACAGAGTGTGTAGAGAGTGGAGTGGTCATGAGAGTGGTCATGAGAGCTCAGTCTCTCCTCTGCCCTCGCCCTTATTCGGGCCATGAGGAAGAGCTGCAACTGAAACTCCATTGCGGATCCTGATGCATAGTGCATTGCCATTGCGGATCCACTAGAGCCACCTTGTTGCCGTCATATTTTCCCCAAAGAAAAGTCCAGGAGCTACAAGTACCCTAGTGTTTAGGCTTCCTCATGGAATGTGGACACACCCTGGTGTTGTGGAAAAAAGGGAACAGCAATGAGTCTAGGGTCTAGCTCCTCTTACGATAGCTCAAATCAACGTTTGTCCAAATCAACAAAACAGTCATTGGAGACTTTAGGTGTCAAACATGTTTGGTCCCAAATCAGTTAAACAACGTCAAGAAAAAAGGTTGGTGAAGGGGTTTGTTGGAGAGGTGTCCTCAAAGAATTAGAAGGAAAGAATGCTGGATGGGAGTCCCTGTAAGACCCTCTGTCTTACCGTATGGTATAGTACAGTCTATTAAAGCCTTCTCTCAAATACCTCCTTTCCAAGCTCCACTACCTCTCCAACGCTCCTCCTTCCCTCATGCCCCAACACACCGCTGGCATTGACTAGTCACCGCACCAGTCATAGGATCTGCACCTCTGCACCTCCCCTACTGGCTGAGGAGATCGGGGCTGCTGGGTGGGCGTGCCATAGGGGGGGCATGGTGTATACAGTAAACTCTCACCCCTCTCCTTTTCAAGCTCCTATTACCCCTCCCCCCCTCACCCAGATCTCAAATTACCTGCACAGGGAGACAAGCCTGCCACGTCATCACCACCCGGCGCCCCGCCCTGCCTCACTTCTTGACGGCCTGGCGGTAGCTGTATCTCTGGCCCTCGGTGCGCTTGGAGCCTTTTCCTATGCCGCTGCAGCCCACCGGCTCCTTGGTGCTGCTGCCCTGGGAGGCCTGGCTGGCCTGGCTGCTGTCCTGCAGTGTGGGGCTGGAGTGGGCGCGCTGCAGCCCATTGTCCTCCAGGATCTGGGCCTCAAATACGGACAGGTCATCCTCGCCGCAGCGGAGCTTGGCCCGCAGTAGCATGGCGTAGGTACCGTAGCGCGTTTTCTACATTACAGAAGAGGGAGGGGAGAGAGGCATTGGGGGACAGAGGGAGAGGAGGGAAGTGAAAGAGAGAGGGAGAGGAGGGAAGCCAAGAAAGGGAGAAAGGGGACTGAGAAAGTGAATGAGGCAGAAATGCAGTGCTTCATAATTGCTTGACGCTTGACTGGATTCCAATTACTTTCTTTTCCTTTGTGTAGCCTTTGAAAAGTTCACACACTGTCACCTGGGGCTCACCTCAAACTCCAGATACTAGGGCTCACCTCAAACTCCAGATACTAGGGCTCAACTCAAACTCCAGATACTAGGGCTCAACTCAAACTCCAGATACTAGGGCTCACCTCAAACTCCAGGTACTCGTCCCTCTGACGGTACTCCTCCAGCTCGCGGCCCTTGACCTTTCGGTCTGGAGGATACGAGCGCAGCTCAGCCAGTTCAGTGGAGATGGCCCGAAACCGAGCCTCATGGGACTGGACCTGCTCCTCCTGTAAGCACAGATACTTAGGGTCTGAGTTTGACTTTATTTCTGAGGTCATTGCGAGTTTTGTCCTTTAATCATCCTTGTGGACATTTAAAATAATAGCATTTATTCATTCATTTTGAAGAGTGCATTCAGGGATAAAAAAAAATGATGGTAGTGATTTGGTATGGTAAATGTGATTGGTGATATGAGGACATGGTACAGAGGCGTACAAACCTGTGACAGTTTGGAGGTGGAGCCTGGCAGCAGCGGTCGGGCAAATTTCTTCTGTGAACCAATGGCTGCAGGGAAGGGTGGTGCTGAGAACATGGCTGATACCGTGTTGATGCGTGTGATCCACGACTGCATTTGCTCTGCATTTCTATGGAGGACAAAACACACACACACTGAGTTTATGAGATCTTGTTGTACAAACACACACCACGGACACGCATGCATGCACACACGCTCACACACTCACACATATCAATCCCTAATGCACAGAGCTAAACTAAGCCATCATAGTGATTATCATCACAGCTGCTGAATTGAAAAACGCTGCTTTGCTGTTGAGAAATAAATAATTGAGGGGACAATTCATATATGAGAAAAATAGATGTTATCTACTAACGGGACATTAGAGACCCTGGAGAGTAATCTGATGGATTCAGACCGTTTTGTCACAACTACCTGGACACTGGCTGAGAAATGAGAGAGAGGAAGAGAGAGAGGAGAGAGAGATAGGGATGGAGAGAGGGAAGGATTGAGAGAGAGTGAGAGATAAACAGAGAAAGAGAGAGAGAGAGGGAGAAAAAAGGAGGGTGAGAGAGGTAGGAAAGGAGAGAGGGTGCGAGAGAGAGAGAGGAAGGTATCTGGGACAGGCTGCAACTGGAGCAGAGCCGGTCCTCCTGGGTGACTGGAACATGTGGCCACATCATGTGCCTCTGCATCCTTGATTTACACCCTCCACCGCCCTCCTCCTCCCAAACACACACACACACACACACACACACACACACACACATACACACACACACACACACACACACACACACACACACAATATTTATATCCAATCTAAATCCCATTTTCCCCAGCCCCTAACCCTAAAACGGACCCTAACTCCTAACCCTAATTCTAACCCTAACACTAATTCTACCTTAACCCTAAACCCCCTAGAAATAGCATTTGACCTTGTGGGAACTAACAAAATGTTTTACTATCCTTATGGGGACCAAACAATTGAAAATCCTATATTTCTTAACCCCTAACCCTAAACTTAACCCTAACCCTTAACCTAACCCTAACCCTTAACCTAACCTAACTGTAACCCTAACCTAACCTAACCCTTAACCTAACCCTAACCCTTAACCTAACCTAACTGTAACCCTCTAGCTGGCCCAAGACAGCTAGAGGTCAAACAAGGAGACAAGAGGAGCAGGGTGCCCTTGCAAAGTCAAGATCAGGTTTAGTGACCGATGCAGATGTGTGCTGTGCAGGGAGCAGTTGCAGCTTATGGCTCCAAGCCAAATAATGAACCATCTCGCGTTCAACTTATAGCGGGTAACCTGAACTTGTGAAAGCAAGGGATGGCTCGATGTCACAGAGGAATGAGGGGGATGGGACTCACGGTGCCTGGAAGAGGTAGACTCTCCAGTCGGCGGTGCGGAGGTAGAACACATTGGGTCTCTTGCTATAGTCAGCAGCCCTCATTGCCAGAGAGTGGTGGATGGAAACAGCGTTCTTCAGATCCTCGTCCGACAGCTGTTTATCTGGCCGGTACTCTCCCTGTATGGTCAAACAATGACAATCATGTGAGAATGTCAAGCATCAGTAAGTTGGCAATGGATGTTATGGTGTGAAATTCCATCAATCATAAAACACAGCAATTGATTGTAGCACTTTCCTGCAATCAAATGACTAAATCACCATCTAGTGGCATTATGGGTGGAATGTTATTACTATTTTCTATAATTTCATAATTAATAAACAATATGCCCATAGCAAAGGCCAGGACCACTGGTCCAAATGGGTATAGACGGCAGTGCCACGTCTGAGGACTGCAGTCTGGAGGCACTGAACCAAGGACTCAACCTTTATGTATAAACTCATCCTGATATTATCAACACTCAACAGGGTATGAAAAGCCATACGGATGGTTGGAGAGTGAGATCTTTATGATTAGTTTTAGTATTTCAGTGTGTGTCAATCAAAGGTGGGTATACTTAAATGAGTATCACTTAATGTTATTGTAGATGAGGATGGAACAAAGTACAATAATCTTAGCAGTCATTTTAGACTTACGTTTTCTGAACGTATATAATGTCACTGAATGCGAGTATGTAAAAAGTGAGTTGACTGAGCAGTCTTTTTTAGACTTTTCAGAATTTCTGAACAGTGAATGTGTTGTGAGTTCATAAAGTGAGACAGAAGTGTTGTCACACCTGCTCCCCTCGGCAGGAGCTGCTCACCTTCTGCAGGTAGAGAATCAGCCCCTTCAGAATGCCATAGAACGTCTTCCATCCTCTCTTCCCACGCGGGGCTGAGATCAGGAGAATAGTTTGGTCAAAACACAGGTCACCTTCAAATGTCCGTACTAACATCACACCTATACATACTCAATACATTGCTTCAATGTGTTATTGGACCATATTGTGTTATTGACTATACGTTTGTTTACTGTGTTGTTTTTTGTCTAACTGCTTTGCTTTGTCTTGGCCAGGTCGCAGTTGTAAATGAGAACTTGTTCTCAACTGACCTACCTGGTTAAATAAAGGTGAAATAAAAAAAAAAGTGCTAGGCTAGTACGGATGTTGGAACAGAACAGAACCACAAAACTCTCATTGTTCCAATGATAGTCACACAATTTACTGTATGTGGACCACAAGACGTATACTGTAGCTGTTGCTAAAATAACAGCATAGGGGTAAATGAGTAATAATGATAATAATAATAATAATAATAATGATGGTGATGATAATAATACTACTACTAATAATAATGATGATAATAATAATGATAATAATGATAATAATAATAATACTAATAATGATAATAATAATACAAATAATGATAATAATAACAATAATAATACTAATAACAACAACAATAATAACAATAATAATAACAACAATAATAACAATAATGATAATAATAATAATAACAATAATAATGATAATAATAATAATGATAATAACAATAATAATAATAATAATAATAATAATAACAATGATAATAATAAATGGGACTTATATAGGGCTGTTCAAGGACCCAAAGTCACTTTACAATTGTAGGAATGAAAAGAAAAACAAAAAAACAGGAGTCAAAACAAAACATCAAACTAAACAAAAACATGAATAAGGAGAGGGGTGGGCTTAACAAAGAAACAACGATGAGGATAGGGAGGAGATATGGCACATACTATGAGGACTTATAGGGGGGTCAATGGGGGTTTAGACCAATAAGCTATAAATGTACAATATGTCTATGGTTTTGACACATACTTCTCTTGCCGTCTGAGTCGGCGTGCACCTTGCGCACCAGGAAGCCGTTCTTGTACAGCAGGGCTCCCGAGGGCTGAGCCATGGCCACTAGGGGTTTCCCACCGCTGGCCATGCTCTTCATGTGTTTAGAGGTGGAGTCTGCCTGGTTGGTGTCCCCCAGCTCCGAGAAAGACTTCCGCATCTCCTCCTCATCGCTATGGTGACAAGAAGCAGAAGGATGAGCAACCTGGTTACTGTTTTACCCCACTCATTAGCAACAGGTCAACCAATCACGTTCAACCAATCATCTCCCTGTTAGAGAGTAGTTTCAATGGCCGAACGCATAGGCCTATTCAAACTCTTTCTTCACTGTTTATATTGTGTTTTTTGTCATCTAACAAAAACACTGAAATTAATTCAGTGGGCACAACCTTGGTTATATAACATATTTACAAAGCACAATTCTACCTAGGGGGACCTGAGTGAATGACTGTGTTTCTTCTTCTTCAAAGCCTTAATTCTCTTTCCCCTTTCCTCACTCCTTTCCTCACTCCTTCCCTCGCTCCTCCCATCCTCGACCATGTCGTCGTGATTCCCTCCTGGTCTCCAGAGAACCAGTCCACTCTCCTAGATCAAAACACACTGCAGCAGAAGAGCGACACGATCGATCGCGTGGCGGCCTTGAGGTGAAAAACGAGGGCATTCCGTTTCACTAGGGACTTCCTATTTTTGAGACTAATTTCAGACTTGTCACTGGCTTTTTCAGTTTTGTGTTTCCCCATTGATCATGAGAGGAACTGCTCCAGAACTGTGAAAAGTTGTACTTTTCCCAAATGTGTAACTACCTCAAACAAAACAAATAAATGGGCTACCATTTCTGTGTTATTACAGAACTATAAAATGTTTATGTGTATCAGTACATGATGAAAATATAACTGTATCTTAGAATACAGTTGATTGTAATGCCTATACCATTGGAGGCTGGTGGAGGGAGGATGGCTTATTGTAATGGCTTAAATGTAATGACTGGAAAGTTATCAAACACATCAAGCAAATGGTTTCATGTGTTTGATGCCATTCCATTTGTAAAATAATAAAATAAAATAAAAACTCTGTTCCTACTGTAGTTATATATAGGCTATAGTACTATCCGGGATCCTTGGGACATCCCTACCCTAAACCCTAACCATAACCTTAATCCCTACCCTTACCCTAACCATAACCCTTTACCTAACCCTACCCTTACCCTAACCATAACCCTTTACCTAACCCTACCCTTACCATAACCATAACCCTTTACCTAACCCTACCCTTACCATAACCATAACCCTTTACCTAACCCTAACCCTACCCTTACCATAACCATAACCCTTTACCTAACCCTACCCTTACCATAACCATAACCCTTTACCTAACCCTACCCTTAACCATTTAAAATGTCAACATCAATGGGATGTCCCAAGGAACTTGGATAGCACGTATTTTGAGGCAGGTTCAAATGATGGTCACTCTAGTCCCACTCAAAATGAAGATACTGTACTTAGTATAAGCCATGTACACCACAAGTCCCCTTACTGATATGATAATCCTACAAACACGGTTGGGATGTTGTTAACATATTTTTACATGTGGGATAATCTGAACCTGAGGCAGCAGTTAAGAGGATAACTCATGTTAAGTGCTGAACATTTCCTATAATGTTTCCCAATACTGGTCAGATAATGAACCCAATATCAGTCAAACCCAGTTTAAACGAGGACTACACTTGCTACCTCACCGTCACCTGTGTAAAAGTTCACATTCAAAATAGACATGCAAACCACCATCAAAATGGACTCCCTTGTAACCCTTTAAGAGTATGATATGAGTAACCAGACGTATATAACAACAGTTATCTCTATACGAGAGAGAGAGAGAGAGAGAGCATGATGGATAGCTAGTGAGAGCTGATGAGCATGTGTCTCAGAGTTCTAGCCTGTTGCCTGGTAACTGCTGGTCTGTGTGAATCCCACTCTACACTGAGTCAAAATAAAAGGGAGAGAGAGAGAGAGAGAGAGAGAGAGAGAGAGAGAGAGAGAGAGAGAGAGAGAGAGAGAGAGAGAGAGAGAGAGAGAGAGAGAGAGTGGGGGGATGAACGGAAATGAGGGAGCGAGGGAGATAGAGAGAGGAGAGAAAACAAAAGCCTAGAAATACAAAACTGAGATAGGAGGCATAATAAAGAGGACAGGAGAGGGGGATGGGTGGTGGTGCGGAGGAGGAAGAGAGTGGACAGGTTGATTAGGTGTAGAGGAAGGTGTAGGTTTAGGTTTATTTCAACATCTTGCAGAAACATACATAAAATGACAAGGTAAAAATCTGTCGTTCTGCCCCTGAACAAGGCAGTTAACCCACTGTTCCTAGGCCGTCATTGTAAATAAGAACTTGTTCTTAACTGACTTGCCTAGTTAAATAAAGGTTAAAAAAAACAAAAATAATAATGTGATGTCATAATATAAAACACAAGTTCCCCAAGAACACAGTAGTCTCCATCATTCTTAAATGGAAGAACACAGTAGTCTCAATCATTCTTAAATGGAAGAACACAGTAGTCTCCATCATTCTTAAATGGAAGAACACAGTAGTCTCAATCATTCTTAAATGGAAGAACACAGTAGTCTCCATCATTCTTAAATGGAAGAACACAGTAGTCTCAATCATTCTTAAATGGAAGAACACAGTAGTCTCCATCATTCTTAAATGGAAGAACACAGTAGTCTCCATCATTCTTAAATGGAAGAACACAATAGCCTCCATCATTCTTAAATGGAAGAACACAGTAGCCACCATCATTCTTAAATGGTTCCATAAGAACACAGTAGTCTCCATCATTCTTAAATGGAAGAACACAGTAGCCTCCATCATTCTTAAATGGAAGAACACAGTAGCCTCCATCATTCTTAAATGGAAGAAGTTTGGAACCACCAAGACTCTTCCTAGAGCTGGCCGCCCGACCAAATTGAGCAACCGGGGGAGAAGGGCCTGGTCAGGGAGGTGACCAAGAACCCGATGGTCACACTGACAGAGCTCCAGAGTTCCTCTGTGGAGATGGGAGAATATTCTAGAAGGACAACCATCTCTGCAGCTCTCCACCAATCAGGCCTTTATGGTAGACTGGCCAGACGGAAGCCACTCCTCAGTAAAAGGCACATGACAGCCCGCTTGGAGTGCCAAAAGGCACCTAAAGACTCTCTGGTCTGATGAAACCAAGATTGAACTCGTTGGCCTGAATGTCAAGTGTCACGTCTGGAGGAAACCTGGCACCATCTCTACAGTGAAGCATGGTGGTGGCAGCATCATGCTGTGGGGATGTTTTTCAGCGGCAGGGACTAGGAGACTAGTCAGGATCAAGGGAAAGATTAACGGAGCAAAGTACAGAGAGATCCTTGATGAAAACCTGCTCCAGAGCGCTCAGAACCTCAGACTGGGGCGAAGGTTCACCTTCCAACAAGACAATGACCCAAAGCACACAGCCAAGACAACGCAGGAGTGGCTTCAGGAAGTCTCTGAATGAATTTCGAAAAACCTGTTTTTGCTTTGTCATTATGGGGTATTGTGTGTAGATTGATGAAGTTTTAGAATAAGGCTGTAACGTAACAATATGTGGAAAAAGTCAAGGAGTCTGAATAATTTCCGAATGCACTGTAATTGCTCTAGGTGCTATTTGCATGGTCCACTTATAAATAAATACATTAATAAATCATTGGTATATTGGTATTATTATGATAATGTTTTTCAGATGACTGGTGGTTTTTACATTGTAATACCAGTGAAATGGGCTCTTCTGATCCCTTTTCTAACAGGTGATAGAAGCTAGCAGGAGAGGAGACAATGGAAGACTAGAGACAATAATGGAGGAGAAGATTAGAAGGAATAATAGAGCAGATCTCTCTCTCTCTCTCTCTCTCTCTCTCTCTCTCTCAGTATCTGTATGGATGTGTCTAAAAATGACTAGTCTATCCTCGGCCTCTTGTCCCCAGCATCATGGCCATGTATTTTAATTGGGTGTCTGTTTCTGTGGAGATGTTTGAACTGGATTGCCTCTCTCTCTGTGGATCTGTTCCCAGACCTGTTCCTCTGACCACTTTTCAGTCAGCTGCTCCGGGAGTGCTGCTATTTTTGGGAAGGTAGTGGGAGGCTGTGGTCACACCTTTGCACAGGATCCAATGAGGACCCTTTTAATGGAATGATAGGTGTGTGTATGTCTGTGTGTGTGTGCGCAAGTGTGTGTCGTCAGAAGTGTGTGTTTGTGCTTGCGCTGGAACACAGAGGCAAGAGCAGAATGGTTGCTATGTAGCTGTAGCTATGGTGCTGTAACTATGGCAACAAAGCTTGGAAAGTCAGAGACTTAATTGGCATCTCTGAAGCACAGTGAGCTGAGATCCAGAATAGCAACCCTTGACACACAAATGTTTCCATCACAACCTGACAACATGCACGTCATTAATAAGGATGCTATCGAATCTACCAATACTCTTTACTCTCCAAATATGCGTGTGTGTGGACTCTAGGTGAACGGTGTGTGTGTGTGGACTGAGTGAAGTATGTTTGTGTGTGTGTGTGTGTCAGAACAAACACCCATACACACACACTTGGAAATACACTTAAATTCACAAATACTGTGTATACTGTTGATAACAAGACATTGAAGTGGAACTCACATTGTCCATTGAAGCTTCTCATTCTTGATTGAGTTGTACAAGGCCTGTGGAAGAAAAACCCATTAGATAATAATGACGAAATAGTAAACAGATTCACCTGGGAGAAACTAATGGCTGAATCCATCAATCAATAAACTATTCAGTCAGAAAGGCAGTTAACCAATCAATCATTCGCCTCCTCCTTCCTTTCAAGAATCCTCTTTGGGGCAAACATGACAGTTGACCTAAGCTCACGCACCATTTCTAAGTTATATTATTCAAGAAGCAATGGGTAGATATCATTAATGTATAAGTCCAAAAATGTATGTAACAACTGCTGATTGCCCCTTTAAGGGGAGTCTATGGAATAACACTGCAGGCAAAATGGAATTTGAAGAAAAAGGCTGCAGTTTCTGTGTGCACTCTCATTGATAAATACAACAGGCATTTAGAGAGTCACTGCGTTCCGCTTCGCTTTCCTATAAATCTCCTGTGACAGACAAGCGATTTAGACATTCCTATTCAAATCCAGCCCCTTTAGTGACAATGGGATATGCCATCGGAATATGATCTACCGTTTAAGACTGAGGTTCTGTGAAAAGAGTTCAGAGGAAGGGGAGTGCAGAGCTATCAGCCCCTGATGGTAAATTCAGATCAAGGCCTAGAAGGGACAGGACTGATGGACAACTGTGACAGCTGACGTGATGGAGAGGACTGTAGCAGGAAGTGCATCACCATGTTCCTCCCAATTGATTTACAGTTAGTGTTGGATTTCACTGACTATTCTAGGCATAATATGGTTTCTCAGTCAAACCCATTGAAATTAACAATGTGTTTGATGCAGTGTATCCATTCAAACTAATTTTGTAAGTGTCCTATTAAACTAGCACTAATTGAAATACTTCTGAATATTCAAGAGCAGCCAGACCATTTGGATTTTAAGTTCTGGGCTCAAATTTCCCTTCACTATGGAGACGTACCGTATAAAATCGAGAATCAAACTGTGTTACAAGCTTCATGAATATTAATATACAGGGCATATAAGGGTCGTCTTCGTGGAAAGCCGGCGTTGGCCCATTTCAAAGTCTAATTTCGATGCACTCTCTTTTGTAGCACAAAACTCTTCAACATTAAATCTGGGGGTGAATTTGTGAACCCGAAAAACAGATGGATTGATCTACTGTTGCTAGTAGCAACAGCGATCATAGCCATAGTGGCTCATTGAGAAATCTCATTAACTTGAGATTCATGGTCAGATTTGAGTCAATTATTGGTTTCCACATATAGACACTAAAATGTAATTACAATTCCTGTTAATATTTGACTCTGATTGGAAAACCAGGCAAACTGAACCAAAAGCACAACATTTAACATGAGAGTAAGCTGTATATCTCAGACATACAGGGAGTCAATAATTATTGCCACCCTTGATAAATATGAACAAAAAAGCACCAGGACATTTTAGCCCAAAACCTGGTTGCCTTTGTCAGGAGGCTGACAATTGGCTGCAAGTGGATCTTCCATCAAGACAATAACCTTTCGGGACGGCAGGTAGCCTAGTGGTTAGAGTGTTAGGCCCGTAACTGGAAGGTTGCAAGATTGAATCCCCTAGCTGATAAGGTACAACTCTGTTGTTCTGCCCCTGAACAAGGCAGTTAACCCACTGTTCCTAGGCCGTCATTGTAAATAAGAATTTGTTCTTAACTGACTTGCCTAGTAAAATAAAGGTAAAAAAAAAAACTCAAGCACAAATCAAAATCCACAATGAAATGGTTATTGACCACAAAATCAACATTTTGCATTGGCCATCTCAGTCTAAAGATTTGAACCCCATTGAAAACCTGTGGTTTGAATTGAAGAGGGCAGTCCATAAGCGCAGACAAAGGATATGAAGGATCTGGAAAGATTATGTATGGAGGAATGGTTCAAGATTCCTTCCAAATGTGTTCTCCAATCTCATAAAATATTTTAGAAAAAGGCAAAAAAAAAACAACCTATTGTTTTTTATTTTGTATTATTTGTTAAGCAAAATCTGTATTTGTATAAAATAACATAATGTTTCACATTTTTCTGAGCATACAATATTATTATCTTAAACCCAGGGTCCAAAATACGCCCTCTATCCAAAAAGGCTATATCTTCATTAGGGAAGTATACATAATTAATTACAGTAGTAGTACATTGGAAGGAGATCAAGCTGAGAGAGATATACACGTTACACTGGTCCTGACTGCCAAGGGGACAGTGGAGGGGAGTCTAATGTAATGGGGGAGTCGGGTTGGGGGGGGTTAATGGGGGAATAAGTGAGACGTATGGGAAGGCCCTGTCAGAACCAGAAGAGGGGATGAGGAGAGGGAGAGAGAGGGTGAGGACAGAGTGTAAAGGCGTAATCAGTGTCACTCGGAGCAGTCGGCCTCATTCAGATCAAGATGGATGTTCGTCACCTTCACCTACGCGCTCCGCCAGCGTGACATGGCACCATGACAGCAAATGAGAGTTAGCTTCGAGGGCTGGTGTTACCACCGGTTACTACACACAACATACGGTAGCCTAGGTTACGGAAGGGCCTGTCAGCCTTGTGATCACCCAATCTGCAATCTACTCATCTAACAAATGATTCACAACACCATCTGGTCCATAAATTTCATATATAAATGTATAAATCTGTGGATGTACAAGGTTGTCTTTGATTGACAGACAAGAATTTCCCTACATTATAAACACCTACAGTACTAGACATGGCATTTTACAGTATGTTGACATGACAGTGATAAACAATGCAATCAGAAATAAGAAGTGCTTGAAACCCAACCCCACTTTAATACATGCTAACACAACCAAAGTAAGCGCTGAATTAAGTGTCGAACAGTGAAACGCACCAGATTGTGCTATGTTAGTTGGCGTCTTACCCGAGTGGCACATTGTACCTTCTTCCTCTTGCGGGCCTGTGGGTGGTTCTGTCCGTCCTGGGCCTTGCCCAACAGGTCTGGGAACATAAGGGGCTTAAGGGAGCGCGAGCGGGGGGTACGGGGGTAGCGGAAAGGGTCAATCATCCGGAAGTCTCGGCCATAGCGGACCGAGCACAGGGAGCGTGAGCGCAGGCGCCCCGCCGAGTGCAGGCTGTTCACGCCGATCATGGCCCCCGAGGGTAATGAATGGTACACAGTGGGCGCCACGGACTAGATAGGCCAATCACCTCAGTGTAGGCAGCACATTAGTGTGGACACAGAGAAAGGTGTACACTGCACACAGCCAAGATATGGTTCCAGATACACCCAGACGTCGTCTATCTGTTCAGAAACGTCCTTTCTTTCATCACAAATGTCCTCTTTTGTTCAAAGATTTGTACAGTAGGGCATGGCCAAGAAAATTAGGAAAAAGGTGTCTGTCTGTTTGTCTGTCAGTCTGTGTTGACAGCTCTTAAGTACAGTGAAGAGACTGAGGGCCAAGCAGTTGAGTAACAGTTCATAGAGGACCGGCTGTCACAGGAAACCGCACGTAGCTGCTGTCACTCTCAAGCGTGCCACCTGTGCCCGAGAGCATCAAATTTTATTACACTCTCTCTCTCACACACACACACACACACACACGCACACACACACACACACACACACACACGCTCATTAGGTAATCCGGAATCTGATCAAATAACGGATGATCGGACAGGTCATCTATAAAACATGATATGACGATTCCTTCACTGTCACTCAATGTCACACTGGCATGTTTTGGATTGACTTTATTCCCAAGCGACACCATCCACAGGTGGGCGTATCAGGTGATCAGTTAACACTGTTCTTCGATCAGATCCTCATTGAATTGATCCTCCAGGAGGTTTAATAATAGTCATACCGGTCCTATTGGGAGAAGACAGTAAAATCTCTCAAACTGTTCCCTTTACAGCTGTTGGCTAAGTGGGCCTCTAGCTTAAACAGTATGCCAGGCTGTGCCTCCAAAAATGGTAATTGGCCAACTTTTGACGAGTGGCGTAACTGTGGGTGACAGACACTTACACAAACTCACATTGACACACACACACTCACGTTGACACACACACAGATGGTGCAACACTCGCAGAGGTGTGAAAGGACAGCCAGCATGAAACAGATGGGTGCCAAGGGCAGAAATGAGGAGGCAAAAAGGACAAAGGCTCACACACACATACAAGTCCTTGTGCTCATAGAGACACACAAATACACATAGACACACACACACAATGTAGAGTCCACAGAGGACAGTCCTCCTCCCCACTTCTCGAGCAGGGATTCCAAAAAGCACTCTTGATTGCGTCACTTGCCCCCCGAGAGACAAACAAAAAGTAATGAAGAAACTGGAGAAGAATTGAAGGAACGACCGACGGTCTAACTAGACCGACGTCCAGGTAAAAGAGAAGAGAGGAACAAGGTAACAAGGACTGCCCAGTAGAGTAAAGAGGGCTACATTATATCCTGTTGCTCCCAGTGTAAGATGAGAGATGGACACCCTTCTGTCTGTCATCTAGAATGATGGAGGGATGACTACCCCTCTATTTTAGGAGATCAGCATCCGTCCATCCATCCAGGTCCCTTGTCAGCATCTACTCCTTCTATCCTTCACTTCTTTTATCACCTTCTTCGTCTTCTTCAACATGCCTTCGCTCACTCCTTCTTTTCACTGGTTCCAAATCTCTTCCCATTGTGCCCTCTGGAGGAGGGAGGGGGGGTTTAGAGAAAAGCGTGTCCACGTGCTATTGTCTCCCCTATTGTCTCTCTGTCTTTCCGTCGTCTATCGTTTCGCCATCCTCTTTTTGGTTCTGTGTCGGAGAGCTGTCGGAATCGTACTGAGGAAGGAGACCTGGCAGCGACTGTGTATGTGCTCTCCTCTCTTTATGCGCACCTCCCTCCCTCCCTCCCTCCCTCCCTCCCTCCCTCCCTCTCTCTCTGTCGGCAGCGAATCACAGACTTCCAACTCCCTCCTCCAGTCAAACACACACGCACACACATACTGACGCGCGCAGCACACACATACTCCTCAATATACTTTGAATGGTGATTAGCATTCAGTGCTTGTCTCCTCAGTGAGGTGGGAGAGAGAGTGGTCGGAATCAGCAAGAAAATGTGTTTATGCACGTGTGTGTGTGTGTGTGTGTTATTTGTGTGTGTGTGAGTGTGTGTGTGTGTTATTGTGTGTGTGTGTTATTTGTGTGTGTGTGAGTGTGTGTGTGTGTTATTGTGTGTGCTTTTTTTTTTTTAAATCTCAAAATCAAATTGTATTTGTCACATGCTTTGTAAACAACAGGTGCAGAGAGCAACAACAAAAAATATCCATAATTTCTACCAGTAATAAACAGGCTCAAACCAGCCCATTTGTGACCAACATGCGTGTGTTTAACATTCAAGACAACCGCTATTGAACGATGAATAAAACATCCCAAAACAAAACACAGTAACACCATTTATAAAAGCATATTTGCTTTGCTCCTGTTCTTTCAGTCAAGGCATTCGCCCGCTGCATGAATGATTACGTTTGAGTTCTAACGCTTCTCCAAGAGCAAGAAAATATGATTTGTATGTAAGATAAAGTGCATTCGGAAAGTATTCAGAGCCCTTCACTTTTTTCACGTTTTGTTACGTTACAGCCTTACTCTTCAATGGATTAAATCGTTTTTTTTAACTCATCAATCTACACACAATAACCCATAATGACAAAGCAAAAACAGGTTTTTCGAAATGTTAGCAAATTTACATAAGTACAGACCCTTTACTCAGTACTTTGTGGAAGCACATTTGGTAATGATTACAGTCTTCTTGGGTATGACACTACAAGCTTGGCAAACCTGTATTTGGGGAGTTTCTCCCATTCTTCTCTCCAGATCCTCTCAAGCTCTGTCAGGTTGGATGGGGAGCGTCGCTGCACAGCTATTTTCAGGTCTCTCCAGAGATGTTAGATCAGGTTAAAGTCTGGGCTCTGGATGGGCCACTCAGAGGACATTCGGAGACTTGTCCGGAAGCCACTCCTGCGTTGTCTTGGCTGTGTGCTTTGGGTCGTTGTCCTGTTGGAAGTTGAACCTTCACCCCAGTCTGAGGTCCTGACTGCTCTGGAGCAGGTTTTCATCAAGGATCTCTCTGTACTTTGCTCCGTTCATCTTTCCCTCGATCCTGACTAGTCTCCCAGTCCCTGCCGCTAAAAAACATCCCCACAGCATGATGCTGCCACCCTCGGGGATCAATAAAGTATCTATCTATCTATCTATCTATCTATCTATCTATCTATCTATCTATCTATCTATCTATCTATCTATCTATCTATCTATCTATCTATCTATCTATCTATCTATCTATCTATCTATCTATCTATCTATCTATCTATCTATCTATCTATCTATCTATCTATCTATCTAAAGGCCTGATTGGTGGAGTGCTGCAGAGATGGTTGTCCTTTTGGAAGGTTCTCTCATCTCCACAGAGGAACTCTGGAGCTCTGTCAGAGTGACCATTGGGTTCTTGATCACCTCCCTGACCAAGGCCCTTCTCTCCCGATTGTTGATTGTTGATAACCTTCCCCAAATTTCTAAAAACGTGTTTTCGCTTTGTCATTATGGGGTATTGTGTGTAGATTGATGAGGAAAAAACATAATTTAATACATTTTAGAATAAGGCTGTAACGTAACAAAATGTGGAAAAAGTCAAGGGGTCTGAACACTTTCCCGAATGCAGTGTATGATCAGAGAAGAAACATGATAGAGGAGACAGAGGAGGAGGAGATCAGCAACCTGGGATAAGAAGAGGGGTGGAGGAGGAGGAGCCTCCAGAAAAACTTGTCAGATATAATCATTGACTTAAAGGGGCAATCTGCAGTTTTTTGGGACAATCTACATACATCTTTGGACTTTAATTAATGATATGTACCCATTGATTCTTGTAGAATATAACTTAGAAATGCCTCATGAGCTTAGTTCAACTGTTGTACCCCATCAGAACCCCAAATATTACCTTGTTTTTACTGGAATGTTTGTAAACAAAGTAAATGTAAACAGACACTATATAGCCTCAAAACATGCTTAAAAATATATTTTCGATACCATGGACGGTCAGTCCTTGTATCCATAGTTGTGTCTATGAATGAGAGTGGTTGCAGTTCTCCAGCCCCATCCCTCAGCTTTTTACCAAAACAGGGGCGGTGGTGAAAGCTTTGCTATTGTTTCAACTGCTGATTGCCACATTAAGAATCAATAAGAGGGACAAGGGAACAGAATTAATCACACAATCTACAGCCATCGGGCTGACAAGAGATTTAATGAGGGTGTCACTCACATGGCTTGTGATTCATCGATAGGACCGCAAGACTGAAACAACTCAGGTTTCTACATCTAACCGAGAGGCTAGACAATGGAGCTAGATCTATTCTCTGTATGCTAATGAGCAGTGGTAAAAAAAACCCACTACAGACAAGATAGACTACAGGAATAGGGAAGTGGGAGGGGCAGAATGGACAAGGAGAACAAAGCAACAACGAGATAATGCTTTGTTCAACACGCATCTTGTCTTATCTATTAATATATGCACTACACCTGCCAGTGCCTTGAATGACCTTATCAAAGGCTGCGGTCGGAGCTGAGAGTTCCATCTCAAATGCAGGTTGACGTTTATTGTCATGAGTCTTGTCCTGGAGGCAGAACTGAGCGCTTTCCGCCAGACAGGCAAACTGCAAAGTCAAAAATGGCTATATTGTTAAAAATTCATGAAAATATAAGGTTAGGGTTAGGCATTAGGGTTAGCAGTGTGGTTAAGGTTAGGGTTAAGGTCATCAGATGTTATGACGTTGTGGCTGGGCCAGCTATTGACCACTCTGCAGAGCTGCCTCTGAAACAAGATACATGACGAAAAACACTAACCTGCCAAATGAACAGGAGGAGCAGATGGAGCTAAAGTGAAACTCAAAACAGCCTGCATTAAACTGACAAGCCTGCTAGAGGGACAACTCTAGCTGAGAGTAAAAGACTGCACATCTCTCTCGCACACATGCACACTCTCTCCCTCTCTCTCTCCCACTCTCTCTCTCCCACTCTCTTGTATGTTCACTTGTGAGACAGCTTGGGGAGCGGGTGGGGTGCACTCTACACCCCACGTCTCTGCTGATTTAAGCAGCCAGCCAGCAGCAGACATGACCTCTTTCCCTCAGCCCAGACTGGCAAGGCTGGCACCCAGCAGCATGGCATAAGATATGCTGGCCTGGGTGAATGTCTCCCAGAGCTTTTGGGTTCAGACACACAGCCAAATGTAGAAGCAAAAGCACAGTCCACCCTTAAAATTCCACAGAGGTGAAAAGATGGTCAACTCTGCTAGTGGATAACCAACGGTATAAATTATTACTGCTTTAAGAGATCCTTAACATATGCAACCCACATGTCTGATGTTTCAGGTCCCCTTTTCTGCAGTGTAACCTAGTTCAGCACGTCGTTAGCTGTTTCTAGAACCCCTGAGCTTCAGCAACTGTAGACTAGAGAATGAGAGAGCAGTAGATACCTGGCCCTGCTGGCCTTTAACCTCTGCACAGCGACTCACTGGCTTGGTCTAACAGCCAACAAATAGTTATTTTAAGGTGTTTGGGCTCAAAGTGAAAATCTCAACCATGTGCTATACAAGGGACCCAAATCGAATCCTTTCGTATAATTGGTGATGGGAAAGTTCTGGCTGTCTAGTCACGTGATTAAACACAGAATCATTTTAGTGTAGAGACATCGCTCTGTGTGACATATTTCTGCTGAGCGATAGCATGTGGGACTAGGGGACAGGACAGTGACCCCTAGCGCACATCTGGATAGTTTATAGTGTCCTTGGTGTCATTTGGGTATACACGACACAGACGTATAAATAGACGTAAAAATAGCTTGAAAGAGTGTGTGAGCTCCCGAATGCACACAAGCACATGGGTCATCAGACCCCTTTTTTACACTGCTGCTACTCTGTTTATTATCTAATAATAATATAATAAATATGAATATTTATTATTATTACCCAGCACCCCTGCTGCTGTTTAATTATTTGTTACTTTTATTTTACATTTTCTCATTTCAATTTATTTTCTTAACTTCTTAAAGCATTGTTGGTTAAGGGCTTGTAAAGTAAGCATTTCACTGTAAGGTCTACATCTGTTGTATTCAGAGCATGTGACAAATACAATTTGATTTGATTTAATTATCTACTAGAAGCAGCTAATGATGCATTGAACTAGGCTACACTTAGAGATGAAATGCGATAAAGCGACATGAAACATCAGACATGTGGGTTAGATACAGTTGAAGTCCGAAGTTTACATACACTCAATTAGTATTTGGTAGCATTGCCTTTAAATTGTTTAACTTGGGTCAAACGTTTTGGGTAGCCTTCCACAAGTTTCCCACAATAAGTTGGGTGAATTTTGGTCCATTCCTCCTGACAGAACTGGTGTAACTGAGTCAGGTTTGTAGGCCTCCTTGCTCACACACGCTTTTTCAGTTCTGCCCACAAATGTTCTATAGGAATGAGGTCAGGGCTTTGTGATGGCCACTCCAATACCTTGACTTTGTTGTCCTTAAGCCATTTTTGGAGCAGTGGCTTCTTCCTTGCTGAGCGGCCTTTCAGGTTATGTCGATATAGGTATGATGGCTGCGTGGTACCATGGTGTTTATACTTGCGTACTATTGTTTGTACAGATGAACGCGGTACCATCAGGCGTTTGGAAATTGCTCTCAAGGATGAATCAGACTTGTGGAGGTCTACACATTTTTTTCGGAGGTCTTGGCTTTCTTTTGATTTTCCCATGGTGTCGAGCAAAGAGGCACTGAGTTTGAAGGTAGGTCTTGAAATACATCTACAGGAACACCACCACCTCAGAAGCTTCTAAAGCCATGACATCATTTTCTGGAATTTTCCAAGCTGTTTAAAGGCAAGGCACAGTCAACTTAGTGTATGTAAACTTCTGACCCACTGGAATTGTGATATAGTCAATTATAAGTGAAATAATCTGTCTGTAAACAATTGTTGGAAGAATTACTTGTGTCATGCACAAAGTAGACCGACTTGCCAAAACTATAGTTTTGTTAACATGAAATCTGTGGAGTGGATGAAAAATGAGTTTGAATGACTTAAATCTAAGTGAGTTTTAATGACAACCTATAATGACTTCAACCTAAGTGTATGTTAACTTCCGACTTCAACTGTATGTCAGGGAACTCTTAAAGCAGTAATAATTTATACCATTGGTTATCTACTGTACCAGCAGAGTTGATCATCTTTTCACCTCTGTGGAATTTTGAGGGTGGACCTGTACTTATTACAGTCATTATACTCATTTCATTCTTCCAATGTATTATTAATATACTGATGAAACCTAACAAAAACATCACTCCAAAACCTACAACAGCATTGTTGAACAAAGTAATTGAAAAAGAATGCCCTCTAACCCTCTATAATAATTAGTTTAATAATGATTATATTATTAAGTAGGAATAGACTGGAACCTAGAAAATATGCTAAACTGCTGCTATGTAGGCCTAATATTGTGTTGAGAAGGCTGAGAGATAAGTGTGACGCCACAGGCAGCTATCTCCACAGTACAGGAGATTGCTCCATTCTGTCCCTCTATTGTAGTGTTAATGGGAAACATATCATTGGGTTTAATCTGAAAAAGCTGCAGTGACGAGAGAGAGAGAGAGAGATAGAGGGGGGGGGGGGAGAAAAAGAGAGGGAGGAAGAGAGTTAGAGAGCTAAAGAGAGAGCAAGAAGTACAGAGGGAGAGAACGAGAGACAGTGAAACGGGTACCATGGGGGTGCTCAGCCTACTCATTATTTTACAGACCGCCTGGTTCCTGATTTCAGCTGTAGCTGGAGGGTTCATTTTAGTACCCCTCTGTGTACCCCGTCCCTCCCAGCCATCCCTCAACATATGACACAGGGGTTGAAATCCCCCAAAATATCACCTCACACTGTAATCTGTATAACTGAATATGTTTTGGATGCAGGGTTTCTCAATGCTGTATTGTACATCCAAATACTGTACTAGATATGGCACTTGTTTAAACCCCCCCCCCCCCCCCCCCCCCCCCCCCCAAATATTACCTCACCCTCCTCTATACAACTTTGCATATTTTGATCTGAGATCTGTGATTTTCTTTAAGAGTCTACAGTCTTCTAGATACAAAACAGTCTCTATGATGTATTTATGTATTTGAACATTAATATACATGTACATAAACAACTGTACAACATGCCTTGTAACTTCATGATAAATAAAAAAATGCAAAAAAGAAGATGGGGGAAAAAATGATAAGGAAAGGAGGGGAAATGGGAAAAAAACAAGGACTGGCCATGAGCTCCTTAGTAGTGAAAGTTGAGGAATGGAAGTGTTGTAGAGAGAGAGAGAGCGAGAGAGACAGAGACAGAGAGAGTGAGAGAGAGAGAGAGAGAGAGAGAGAGAGAGAGAGAGAGAGAGAGAGAGTGTGGTGTTAGAGACAGAGATTGAAGAGAAGAGCAGCACACAGGTTTGCCTCCTCCGGGGGAACTGCTATTTCATACTGCTGAAAATAAAACACTTTGAACCTTCAGAAAAAGGGAGGAAGGGAGGAGAGGAGAGGAGAGGAAGGGAGGGAGGAGAGGAGAGGAGAGGAGAGGAGGGAGAGGGAGAGGAGAGGAGAGGAGAGGAGAGGAGAGGAGAGGAGAGGAGAGGAGAGGAGAGGAGAGGAGAGGAGAGGATAGGAGAGGAGAGGAGAGGAGAGGTGAAAGAGAGCAGGCAAAGAGTGAGAGCGTGGCATGGTGGGGGTGCTGTGGTGCTACACAGAAAACAGAAACAACAGAGAGAGAGAGAGAGAGAGAGAGAGACAGAGACAGAGAGAGAGACAGAGAGAGACAGAGAGAGAGAGACAGAGAGAGAGAGAGAGACCGAGAAAGACAGAGACCAAGAGAGAGAGACAGAGAGAGAGACCAAGAGAGAGAGGCCGAGAGTGAGACCAAGAGAGAGAGACCAAGAATGAGAGAGAGAGAGAGAGACCAAGAGAGAGAGACCGAGAGAGACCAAGAGAGAGAGACCAAGAGTGAGAGACCATGTGTGTATGTGTTTTCCTACCTTCTCAGGACCACAATGTCCTGACAGGGTAGGAAAACAAGAAATAAGTCAGGACTTTTATTGGCAGAATAGATGGATTCAGTTCAATGCATGATTTTCTTTTTCCACAATATGTTTATTGTCATTTTCTTTTTTTTATAACATCACATCAAAGAAACATACAGTAACAACAGTTTGAGACCAGAAACATGTACATTACACAGATACACACATCCACATACACACACACTCAACTTGCATTGATATCTTATAGAATACAAATAAAACAAAATTGCTTACAATTTCCTTTCAGGTAAAGCCTACATTTCCAGTTTTCATGATGTTCATGTACGGTTCCCAGAGCTGAACAAAGTCTTTCTGCTTGCCCTTAGCAATGTAAGTTAGTCTTTCCAGACTGATACAAACCGAAAGCTCCCTTATCCACATTCTCAATGATGGAGCGTCCATACTCTTCCAACATAGTGCAATAGCTCTCCTGGTTTGAAGAAGTCCAAAGTCCAGAAGTTTCGTCTGTTTCGATGTTTGTATAAGGTCCATCGGATATATTCCAAGAACACAGAGTTTGACATTTAAAGGGACTTTGGTGTTAAACATATCTGACAAACATTGTATGACATCCTTCCAGACGTTTTGGATCTTTGGACATTCCCAAAGACCGTGATATAGACATTCCCAAAGACAGTGATATAGAGTACCTTTCTCACCTAAACATTTAGTACAAACATCTGGAATATTAGCAGACATATGATGAAGTTTGACAGGAGTTGTGTACGTTCTCATTAACCATTTATATTGAAGTAATTTAAACCTTGTATTTATTGTCTGTTTTTGCGCTTTTAGACAAGCATCATTCCAATCTGCCTCGTCAATGTCTTCTTGTATATCGATTCTCAAAGCATTTAATTAATCTAGTGTAGATTCAGTACTATAGTCAACCAATATTCTATAATATATAGATACGTGGCCCTTCCCTTCTAATTTCCCAAGTGTTATTTCCTCAATTTCTTTTTTTTTTTTACACGTTATCTGTTCATATTTTGATGACATGGAGCTTTTTAACTGTAAATATTTAAAGAAGGGGTTTGAAATCTCTGACATAATTGATCAAAAGAAAGTAAAACTCTGTCTACATAAAGATCCATCATTTTCCGAATACCTTTGTCAGGCTCTGGCCATAGAGAAGCTTTGCTTCTCTATATTTCTATGGTCAGAGTCTGGCAGATCTATCATTTCTATTTCTGTCTGGTGTTGTGTGTGTGTGTGGGATCCCTAATTAGAGGCAGCTGCTATGCATTACCTCTAATTAGGGATCTTACTTATATGTCTGTGTTCCACTCCGTTGGGGTGGTTCATTGTTATGTTGTCTCGTGTTCGTGCTACGTGTGTTCCTTTTCATTATTTGTTATTTTGTATGGTTCGTCATCTAGTTTAAATAAATATGTCGAACTATCGATACGCTGCGCCTTGGTCTCTCTACACACCCGAACGTGACAACCTTTTATATTCCATGACTTAAATCCTCCATCCTTTTTACCAGGTGTAAACTGTTCATTACCCCAAATAGGAGTAAATTGAGACAATACCTATATATTTGTGTGCAGCATGCCAAACTGAAATTGTATTTTTAAGAAAATTATTTTTTGTACGTTTCTTCAATTACTTAATATCCAAAGTATAGCTACAGATTTAATGGTAGATCTGGAATGGACTCTTGCTCAATTCCTATCCAGGCTGGCGGCGCTGTTGTATAGAAATAATATGACGCTGAGGTCAGTTGGGCAGCCATATAATACCATCTGAGATTGGGGAGTTGAAGCCCCCCCCCCCTCTCATAAGGCAGATATAATAGCTTAAGGCGGAGTCTAGCTTTCCTGTCATTCCAGATTCATTTTTGCCAAATAATTTGTTAAGTTTGTCATAAAACATGTTTGGTAGTGGCAGTGGGAGTGCTTGAAAATAATATAAAAATGTGGGTAGAATAATCATTTTTATTATATTTATTCGTCCAACCATATATATATAGGCAAATTGGACCAGCGATTCAATGCTTCAGTTATTCTGTCTATCAAGGGGTAAACATTTGCTGGGATTATTTCACAGAGTTCAGGAGTGATTTTAACACCCAAGTACCTAAAACCTTCAGTAGTTGTCATTGACCGAGTATTTACTATGGGACTATGTCTTTCTTCCTTACTAAGAAACATTAGTGATTTGGAATTGTTAATTTTATATCCAGAAAACTCCCCAAAATGTTCAATTAATCTCATCAAATTGGGAATACTATTTTTTAAATTTGTCAGGAAAAATATGTCATCTGCATATAAAGAAATGCAATGATCTATCCCTGTCACGGTCGAGAGGAAACAGGACCCGAGGTGCAGAGCTGTAGTGCGAAGACATTCCTTTTTATTAAACCGAAAGCACAAAAATAATAAAAAGGAGAAACCGCGACCATGAACCAGCGTGAAACAAAACCAAAATGAAACACACACAAAAACCCACAAACACAGGTGTGAAAGCTGAACATAAATAGACCCCCCAATTAGAGGGAATGTGGCGCAGCTGCCTCTAATTGGGGACCAACTCCAAAACAGAAACATAGAGTTATCCAGAAAGGTCTCTGGACACCAAACCTGAAAACCATAAAGGTTTCCAGAGACATCTCTGAACATAAAAATCCCTCAAATTGAAATGCCTGATAATCCTGTACATGTTCTTACGGCCATGGCTAGGGGTTCAATTGCTAATGTAAATAGCAGTGGAGACAAAGGGCAACCCTGGTCGGATGGACCACTGTAAACTAAAGGGTCCCGAGATGGTACTATTAGTTAGGATCTCAGCGGTTGGGTTTGTGTATAGTAGTTGAATCCATTTGAGAAAAATTTCGCATAATCCCAAACTTCAAAAAGGTAATCCCATTCTATCCTATCGAATGCTTGACATGCATCTACTGACAGCATTGCTGTGCCTTTGCATTATGCCTCTAATGTAGTATTATTCAAGACTCTTCTAATATTGTGATAACCTTGTCTTTTTTGTACAAAACCTTGTTGATCATCAATAATCAACTGAGGAAGATATTTATCCAATCTTCTAGAAAGCGCTTTAGAAAGTATTTTTGTGTCACATCCCATTAAACTAATTGGTCTGTAAGACAAGCATTCAATTGGGGGGCTTGTTTGGTTTTAATATTAGGGTTATTATAGCTAATTTTAATGAATCTGGGAGCGTTCCTTCAATAAACGATGTCAAGAAGTGGCCTTAAAAATTTTCTTTTAAATGTTTTGTAAAACTCTATTGGTAACCCATCCAGTCCGGGTGCTTTACTGCTATTAATATCCCCTATAGCTTCTCAAAGGTATTTTGTTGTTAATGGACTATCTAGTGTTACTTTTTCGTCATCTGATATAGTCTGAAATTGCAACTGGTCAAGAAATGTATTCTGAGCTTTTCTATTTTCTGTATATTCTGATTTGAATAGCAATTTATAAAATGATTATTTATCTCTAATGGGTCCATAGTTAAGTTGCCAGATATTGACTTTATACTATTCATTGTTCTTTCAGCTTGCATTTTCTTTATCCTCCAGGCCGATAATTTACTTGCCTTTTCCTCTTGGTCATAGTACGTTTGCTTAGTCCACATTAGATTTTTTTGCCACTTTGTCAGTTGTTCATTCATCATAATTAGCTCTCATGACAGATAGATTGTCATTTTTCAGGGTCATTGTCATTATTCATTTTGGTCTCATCTTTTTTAATTTGGTTTTCTAATGTTCGTAATTCTTGGTTGTGCGGTTTGGTTTTAGAACTTGTGTAACTAATAATTTATCCTCTATATAGGCTTTAAATGCTTCCCATCTAATGCTGGCCGAAGTTTCGTCTGTATTTAGTTCAAAATATTTATCAATGCAACTGTCCACAAATTTAACAAATGCTGGATCCTGTAACAAATAAACTTGTAACCTCCAACTTGAACGATGCTCAAACCTACCTAAGTGGATCTCCATAGATACTGCTGCATGGTCACTAATTACTATACTATTGTACCAGCATTTTTTTTTACATTAGACAGTAGTTCCATAGATATTAAAAAGTAATCAATGCGTGAATGAGTTTTATATGAGCTTGAGTAACAAGAGTATTCCCTTTTGTTTGGGTTCTGCGTTCTCCAAACTTCAATTAATCTTATATCCTTCATATAGTCAATCAGTGTTTTTTTTGTTTGTACATGAATTGTATCAATTTGGGTGGATCTATCCAACACTGGGTTGAGGGCACAGTTAAAATCTCCTCCGATAATAAGTCCCTCCAAGGCAGACACATTTAAAAATAGTCTTTCAAAAAATGATGGGTTGTCCTCATTAGGGACATAGATATTTATAAGACTTTTTGTGACAAAATATTACCTTCAACAATAATATATCTATTGTAAAAAAAAAAAAAAAAAAAAAAATGATGTAAGTGTGCACACATACACACAAAAAAATTATACATATATATATATATATATATATACACACATATATAAACCATATACTGTATGCAACTTATCTCACAACAACAAAAGATTATTTGGACTATCTGCTACTGCGCATCGTGATAGTCAGCTGTTGTCTACGGCTGATCAGCTGTTTCAGCAGCGCGTTATTCTAAATCCACGGATCGCACATCAGTGGAAACTACGTTGACTGTGGGATGCTTTTGTAGAACTTTTCGGCTTCCTGCGGCGAGTACTACCGTTGTGTAGTACTCTGAGCTTACAGGGATTGTGTTGGAATCCACGGAAGGCGTTGATGTCAACAATTAGCTTCGTAACCGGATTAAATCCCCGTCAGATCCGAACAGTCTCTGCCGAGAGATCCTGCGCGAATGATATCTTGACCCCGTCGTGTGTGATATCTCGCCACCTTGATTCACCATAGACAAAGTCCTTCTCCTGAAATTTAAAAAAGCGAATGAGGACCGCTCTGTTTCGGTTGAGCTTCCCCGACGCTAGAGTACGATGAACCCGCTCCAAGGTGAACGATCTATCAGGATTCAGCTCCAGCCATCGTGTCAACATGTCATTGATAAAGTCGAAGAGTGATTGTTGGCCCTCAGCGTCCTCTCGTATACCAAAGAGCCGAAGGTTCTTTCTTCTGCCCTGGTTCTGTTTTGGATTCAAGATAAGCGATTTGTTTGGTGGCCGAGTGCGGCTTCTGTTTTTTCAAGTGTTTTTTCTGCATCGTGTATGCGGCATTCAGCTTCCTCGATACGCGTTGCATTGGAGGAGACATCTCGTTTTACATCTGTCACTTTCCATTCCAATGCAGCCATTGAGTTCGCCATGTCAGTCAGACGGGTGTCAATATTGTCCAACTTTGTTGCAAAGTCATATCAAAGTCATACCAACGCTGATGTTCTATTTAAAAAGTTAGCAGTAGATATTAGGGGTTTTGTATTAAATTGTGCACGGTTGCTTGGAGCCTTCCCGCTAAACTGCCATCCTGATCCTGGCCACGTGATCCCCCCTCAACGCATGATTAATATAATTCACCAATACATTTCTTGGTAGTCCAAAAAATATTGCTGTCAGGTTGTAAATAAAAGCTGGCCTGATACATTGTTTGCTGCCTCCAGCCATTCGGGATGCAAGTTTTCAGTTTCAATGACTCAATATTTTGAACAGAAAATGACTGTAATTAATGCTGGGATTGTCAACAGAATGAAACTAGCAAGGGCAATGATCACAGGCCAGTCATAACGTGGATAATAGGCTAGCGCACATGTGTTACGTGTCAAACACAAAGCGTTACGCATGTCTATCCGGCCACGCAATGATTTGGGTTGTCAATTAATTTTGGCCTGCTACACTACAAGTCACAGCAAGCACTGCCAATGTGCTGCACGACTAGGAAAGGTGCGATTTGGGTGATGTTGATCGTGGAGAAAATGAGGTTTTGTTTGAAACTCATAGTGAGTCGGGTGAAGCTAATAGTGAGAATGAGTGGGTTACAGTGCTGAAGAAAAATGGAAACAAGAGAAGTAAAGCTGTGGTGGAAAATAGGAAACCACTAGACTTGTTTTTGGTCGGTGTCAGAGTTTTGGATCAATGCTACTTGGGAAATCCGTTTAACGTCTCGAGGAAAATCTGGAATGTGTTGGAGTCACAAGAAGTGGTATTATTTAGATGTTTTGTGTGTCTGCGGAGCAGAAGAAGTGTGATTTAAGACTCAAAAAGATATCGGTGGAATGTTTCCTGTATGGATTTTCATAGCAGGGCGCCTATCAAGGGGGTTATTTCTGCGGTGGCGCAAGAAATAAAGGCAGAGGATATAACTGAAGATATCGATGGAGTGGTTGGTGCACGTCGACTGACCTGTATGGCAGATGGAGAAAATAAATTCACTTCATCCATGCTACTGTTATTTAATGAAGAGTCTCTCCCTTCTCATATAAAGTTAGGATTCATGAGATACCCTGCAAGAGTTTTTGTGCACAAGCCCCTTCAGTGTCATAAATGTAAAAGACTTGTTAATGTGTCAAGTGTGTCAACAAGGGAAGGGTATGCCAGATGAAGTGAAATGCTGCAACTGTAGGGGTGAACATGTGCCTGAATTCCCGGAGTTCCCTGTTAGGGTGAAGGAGAATGAGGTGGCAAGGTTAAGGAGTGTCCAGAGTCTCCTATCTGGAGGCGGTGAGAAGACTGGAAGGAACGAGTGGTGGGGAAGAAACGATGGTAGTAGAGATACCACGACCTAGTGAAGATTTCTCATTAACCGAGGGATAATGAAATGCTAAAAGTTAAAAAGGTGGACTTTGTATTATTTATTGTAATAGTCATAAACTGTACAGCACAAGAGGAGAAGAAGTCTAAGAAAATTGGAATCATTGTGAATGCCGCTGAACTTTTTTTGGGGGGTCTTTATGATTTCACACCCGAGGTCGTGCACTTGAAGAAGTGGGCGTGGTTTTGGAGTGGACTGTGATTGAAGAAGTGGGCGGGGTTTTGGAGTGGACTGTGATTGAAGAAGTGGGCGGGGTTTTGGAGTGGACTGTGATTGAAGAAGTTTCCTATTCAATGCCCCGTCCAGCAGGTGGCAGTAATTCACCATTAACATTGGATACCAACAGCCGTTAAACCCCATCGAAGAAGAAGAAGAACGTGCTTCACACCAAACGGCAGTGCATTGCCACTCACCCAACCCTCCTCCCTGACCAACGCAGGAGCCAGCCCATCATCACTAATGGCACTGAACGAATCTTCTACCTGACCGAATGCCAAGTTTCGGTTCCAACAGGTCATTGCTGTAGCCTACAGAAAATATCATCTTGGTTGTCAAAAGGTAATAAGATAAAGGATTCCCATGCGGTATAAATGACTACTAAAGGACAATAGGACACACAAGCGAGGGTAAATGAGTCAACAGTGAGCTGGCATCGTGAATTCAACTTCTTTTGAGTGTCCTGTTTACAGTGCGCAGCGGAGAGAAAGTGTACAGACATGCCACAGTCCTAGCTAGTTTGACAATGAATATCCAACTAAACCTGCAACAAAACACCATGCAAAGGAGAGACATGTAGGCCTGTTACAGCAACAAAGGAGAAACATGTAGGCCTGTTACAGCAACAAAGGAGAAACATGTAGGCCTGTTACAGCAACAAAGGAGAAACATGTAGGCCTGTTACAGCAACAAAGGAGAAACATGTAGGCCTGTTACAGTTGATCAGTAGGCTGGCTACTCAACTACAAGACATTTTGAGTGCACCATACATCAATGCTGCATTTATTATTTATTTAGCTAGCTAAAAACCCAGAGCCTAACGTTAGCTAGCTAGCTGTTAGGAGGATGTCATGTCATTGGAGGAGTGGGTGAGTGACAGACTTTTCCCCCTTATATAATTTTTCGGTGGCTACAGCTAGAGATGCAGGTGTCATTTGGTTAGCAAGCAAGAAATATGAATTGCTTTGCTAGCTAGCTATAGGTTTTATGTACTGCAGTGTCTAATAATTGTCCAAAGGGAAAATAGGATTTTGGATGAAGGAAATAAATGTTTACTCCACAAAAAGTCCAGAAAATGTATGTGTATGTGTGTGTGTGTGTGTGTATGTGTGTGTGTGTTTGTGAGCGAGAGAGAGAGAGAATGAGAGAGCGGGAAAGATAACCCCTACTTTGAGTCCTTTAGTGCGGTTGTCAGGCTCAGGTTAGCCCAAGTATGAGACACAGATCAGTGTGTGTATGTGCATATGCATACATGTGCACCCACGTGTGTGTGTGTCTGTATGTAATGGAACATTATTATGATAATGGATACTCTGCTGCTGACCCGGGAATACACACCAGAGATGGAGGGGAAATGGGAAAGCAGGAAAAGGAGGGAAGGAAGGATAAATCGGGAACGACATGACAGTCATTTAGTCAGAAGGATGATGGCGGGAGAGGAGAACAAGGAGTGGGAGAGAGAGAGAGAGAGAGAGAGAGAGAGAGAGAGAGAAAGAGAGAGAGAGAGAGAGAGAGAAAAACAAGAGATAGAAAGTGGGCATTAGAGAAAGAGAGGGAGAGACGGAGAAAGAGGGAGTGGGAGGAGAGGGAGAAAGAGGGAGTGGGAGGAGATCATGATTTAAAATATTCCTGGATATATACAATGCATTAATAAAACAGCGGCAGGTAGCCTAGTGGTTAGAGCGTTGGGCCAGTAAACGAAAGGTCGCTGGTTCGAATACCTGAGCCAACAAGGTGAAAAACCTGCTGATGTGTCCTTGAGCAAGGCACTTAACCCTAGTTTGCTCCAAGGGCTGACCCTGTAGGTAGGCTGTCATTGTAAATAAGAATTTGTTCTTAACTGACTTGCCTAGTTAAATAAAATAAAAATCAAGGAGCTTATTCCTGTGCCTCTCATTCTTTCTCTCTCAGCTTAAAGCTGTACCACGGCAGGGGGCAGATATTATCCAGACTTAATAACAGCAAAGCCTGTCATTTCAGAATTCATACCCCTTCATTTCTGGGTGATAAATATTCCCTGGTTCTCTCTCTCTCTCTCATGTATTATAGATACACCATTACAACTTGTTGACTTACGCTTTGAGGGAACACTTTGCAGACCAAACGCATCATCATTAGCCACGTCAATGGCAGGCACCCCCACTGATTTAGCTTGTCTGGCATCCGCTGGTGTGCCTGTGGGCTCTAAATGAATGGCCCCAGATGGGCCTAAGCCCATTACGCTGACCACAACAGGGAGAAGCTAATAGCATAATCTAATATTGTCCGATCTCGAGCGCAGATGCCCCAGAGGTAAGGTACAGTACGTCTTCTCCTGGTCTGCTAGACAACACAACAACCAGTGTGTGTATGTGTGTTTTTATAGTAATGTACAGTACAGTGACTCACCTTCAGCAGGTCTTTGGGGAAGTCTTGACCCTCATTCAGACCCTCCAGGTTGTCAATGAACTGTGTGCAGGACATCCTTTTGCCAATGTTCTGAAAAATATGACACACAGTACTTACTCTATGCTATTCTCTAGACCAGGGATGGGCTCAGTGACGGGGCCGCAGTGACTCGCTGGTCTGCGTACCCACATCCATACACACACATGCAGTCAGAGACCTAGCCTTTTAGGGGCCCTAAGTAAAATTTTACAGCTAATTTCTGGCAATTTTAAACTACGTTTAGATAGCTGGCTAGACTAACTTACCAATCAAAAAATGTTTAGCTGACATGGGCTAATTGAGTGACTGTCAGTGACGGCATAACAAGAGAAAAACTGCTGATGCACAACCACATTTAGAAATAGCACGTTGTGTATTCTAGTGTTCTAACTCTCATAGTAGAATACTGCCAGTTGCTCATCCCTGCTCTAGACAGATGGGTTGCCTCCCACAATGCATGTCTGTCCTCAAACAAACTTCATTTTGGCAAAGAGGAAAGGGCGGAGTTGGGTCCTGGAAAATCCGTTCAGAGCCCTGCCGTAAACATTTCCGGTAGCTATCTAGCTAGATATTTTCAATGAGTGTATTTCACTGAGTAGTTTTCATGCACCATGACGTTAGCTTTACAAGCCTAAAACCACTGACTGGCTGTGGCAAAAATGTGCCTAGCTATCTGCGTCCGTATTGTGTGTCCGCCTCTGTCATGTTTCCGAGGGGATTATTTTTAAGCACCGCCTAGCCAAACTTGTGATTTGTTATACCTAGTGCTGTTTCTGGGATTTCTGAGACTACTATGCTATAAATAAATATAATCTTTAAAAGCATCACCAACATCAGTCACCTAAAATATTTGAGGCACAGATTGTCTTTCTGACAAACTGCTATATTAGAATTCATCTCTGAAGGATGTTATGGGGAGAAATTACTTTCAGGGACCTGATTTAATCTAGCTAATGAGCTGAGAGTGTTCAGAGGGAGATTGTTTAAAGGGCGTCACACTGCTTGCTTAGCGAGTGCCGCTTTCTCCTGATTGGGCTCACACTGAGGCTCGAACGCATGACCTCTGCCTCGCAAACAAATGTGACCGCCCTCCTGAAGCATCTTACTTTGTCGCACCACCGATAAGCTAGCTATTGGGCAGCGCTAGGGGAGAGACTTCAGGCTGAGGAGTACGTTTTACAGATATTACTACTATTCCATGCTGGAAAATATTGATGAAAAGAGATAGTGAGTGAAGACGAAGAAGATGCGGGGGACTGTGATGATGATGATCCGGATGACGCCATTGATGATGATGGTGATGATGATGATGATGATGATGATGACGATGATGATTTTGAAGAAGAAGAAGAAGATGACATTGGTGACAATGATGAATGATAATGATGAAGCATAGAGCTATACCAGCCAGGCATCTCTCAATCCCCCCTTCCCCCGAGAGAGTGGGTTTCTGCTCCAGCCAGCTCCAGCCCCTTCAACCAGAGCTGAATATTTCCATATATTATATAAATGGCTTTGACTGAACTACCTGTAGTCATCTGCAGAGGCTGCACATCACACCATGCAGCAATAGATGGCCTAGATTTAGAGTTATACTGGAATCAGTCTACAGTTTGATATGTACTGAAATTATGATAGAGTGTAGAGCACATTGTAATCAGGAGGCTGGTCCCAGATCAGCTTTCGATAAGTCTGGGGCTTATTTCCCAAAGCTACCACTATACTGAGTCAGTGGAGCCTGGGGGGTAATGGATCTCTGAAAAATTCCTTGACTCTGAACTCTACGCTGAACTGAATGAAATTTGTATCCCCTAACACACACACACACACACACACACACACACACACACACACACACACACACACACACACACACACACACACACACACACACACACACACACACACACACACACACACACACACAATTCAACTTACATGACCATGCAGATCTGTGTTAAGCAGCATCAGAGCACAGGTCAGCGTATGGACACCATCTGGATAAGGAGGAGACATATCAATCTATTAACATGACAACTGAGCTGTGATATTTCTATGGTAGCTATAGTAGACATTAGACAGTGCTGTCCTCTTACCCTCAGAGGGTATGAGTTTGGGGTTACAGTGCAGGTATCTCCTGGAGAAGTGAGACAGCACCCGCTCCCTCTCCTGGGTCTCCCCCATCAGGGAAAACTGTTTGAGTAAGGCTCTGGAACACACAGACACACACATTGAGCAGAAGCACAGTGCTTCTCAACCCCAATCCAGTATTCAGTTTCTCCAGTATCCCAAAGGGTGGCAAATATTGGTTCCAGCCCAGCGGTAACGCACCTCATTACGCACCTGTCCACCTCATTCAACAACTTAATTAATCACCAAGCCCTTGATTAATTGAATCAGGAGTGTTATTTCTGGGCTACAAACACTAGTGTGGCATATTAGTCTACCTTCCCTCAGCCTGCCACTAGAGAGCAGTATTACCATTGACTAACTACACTACAGTGACTGGATCAATGTCCAGTATCCCTTTTAAGGCCACATATCCAAAACAATGTTTGTAACGTCTAGAAAGAACCAATTTATTGAAAAAATAAAACGTGTGTTTGTTTGTTTAGTTGAATAAGTCAGTCAGTCTGAACCCCTCACCTCAGAGCCTGGTCCACAGTAAGACCTGTGAAGTTAAAGAAGTGTAGATACTCCTCTGCAACCTTACGACTGAAGTCATTGCTGAGGAGAGAGAGAGAGACCGAGAGAAAGAAATAGAGAGAGAGAGAGGAAGAGGAAGAGAGCGAGAGCGAGAGCCAGAAAGAGAGAGAGAAAGAAAGAGAGAGAGAAAGAGAGAGAAAGAGAGAAAGAAAGAGAGAGCAACATGTTAATCAGATGCTGGCTTTCCCAGCTCAAATACACAAGGCCATTCAGCCTGTCAGTCACACAGCACAGTTGGTTTGAGTCATTGAGACTAAGACTTAGGGCCAAAAAACTGTGATTCCCAGGGTGCATCTGTCAGAGAGGAGGAAGCTCTTTTCATCCTAAATTCCTTTTCATCAGACAGACCGTCGGATGTCCAGAAAGACGGCCGTGCAGATAGATGGACGTGCAGATAGATGGAAGGACAGACAGATAGACAGACAGACAGCTTTCATTGGGTATGATAATTGTGAGAGTTTAATGTGACATCTTTGGACTAACTCCCCTATAACAACACTCAGTTTGAAACTGCGATTCCCAGGGAGATCTGTCAGACTTTTCATCCTAAATTCCTTTTCACCAAACAGACGGACGGATGAAGGTACAGACAGACAGACGGACGGACGGGCGGACAGACAGACGGACGGACAGACGGACGGACAGACAGACGGAGAGACAGACGGAGAGACAGATTGACTAATCCAAGAGCACAGCCGTGGAGGAAGGCCGAGGGGTCAGACAAGGTCCGGAACAGGGTTAGTATAGCAGAGTGAGAGAGAGCGAGATCTTGAAATTGTTATCCACATCCATATGATTTGTTGTCATCAGCAGTATATGTGATATATATAGCATGGACAACCTATAGCAGCATATAGTAGGGAGGTATTGATAACACGAGAAGGCTAGGTGCCAGGTGCTCACTTCTTGCTGAGGTGGCGGGCCACGTCGGACTTCCTGAAGCCGTCCAGGGTGAAGAGGCGCTTGGCCAGGCGCTTGGCGGCCTCCCCGTCAGCACGGTTACCGTTGGTGAGGGTGTCGCTGCTCCCAAGTCCCAGCCGCTCACTGAGGTCCTGATCCAACTCTGAGTCTGTCGCCAGACGAGCCTTCTCCCTGGAGGGCGGGGAGAGGGAGAGAAAAAGTAAGAGATTGAAGGAGTAGGGGAAAAGAAAGGGAAAGATGAGTTGAGAGAGAGAAAGAGAGGGAGGGGGATAGAGGGAGAAAGAGAGGGACAAAGAGAAAGAGTGAAGGGAGGGGTGGATGAATGAGGACGTAACCCACAACTTTGCTGTAATTTCTTCTCTGCAGCACTGTGAAGGTCCTGGAACCTTTACTATGGTAGGCCAATGCTCCTTCTGGTGTGACACAATGATAATTCAGTACATTAATATGTTCAAATGTGTAACATGTTCATCATAAACAGGGCACTATAACAGGGTGACACATTATACTCCTCCTTCTTTAAATCTATCCTTTCCTCGCTCTCTCTCTCTATCTCCCACTCATTAAGCCCACTGTAAGGCAGTAGAGGGTTCAGGAGTGCAGGCCGTACTATATCTCAATTATACTGTGATAATAGTTTAAGCATGTTATGTCACCTTGGAACAAGCACAGAACTTTTCAGTTCGAAAAACGGAAGATTAAGACATGTTTTTCAAATGATAGAGGACTACTACAAGTATAGGCTTCAGTCATAATATATCCATCCAAGAATACAGGATTGGGAACACTATTTAAAGTATGATATAAACACACACACACACTTTACCCAGACTACTAGGACTACAGCACAGCACAGCACATACAGACTTCCTTATTTTCACTGAGTCATACACACCTCCACAGAGCAAACAGGCCATTATATTATCTGAATGAATGGCTTCGTTACTGAGCAATGACTGATCACCAGACACCTCTGCTTCCTTGTTTCATAGATAGATAGATAGATAGATAGATAGATAGATAGATAGATAGATAGATAGATAGATAGATAGATAGATAGATAGATAGATAGATAGATAGATAGATAGATAGATAGATAGATAGATACTTTATTGATCCCCGGGGGGGAAATTTCATCAGAGGTAGTGAAAGGATTAGAAGGCAGATATATGTGTGGTATTATTTGAAGCAGGTCAGTTACACAACCTAGTCTGAGAAGAGAGGAGAGGAGAGGAGAGGAGAGGAGAGGAGTAGAGAGGAGAGGAGAGGAGAGGAGAGGAGAGGAGAGGATAGGAGAGGAGAGGAGAGGAGAGGAGAGGAGAGGAGAGGAGAGGAGAGGAGAGGAGAGGAGAGGAGAGGAGAGGAGAGGAGAGGAGAAGGTGTAGAGCTCTTACCTCCGCCTTGAGCTCGAGCGGCGAGTAGGAAGGTACCTATCCTCTCCGAGTGAGCCATGCCAACAGAACACAGAGCTGGCCTTCTTTGTCGTACCTGTCCCCTCCCTGTACGAGTGTCTCAAACTGGTCACCCTACTGACCCCCCCGTACCCCCCTCTCCCTGTCCTGGCCCCCTGGCCTGATCGCATCCTCCCCACCCCCTCCCCCCTATACCTCTCTGTTTTCCTCAGTGTCTTATCCGGTCAGTCTGCTAGCTAGTCCTAGTGCAGTACATCACCTGGATTCTAACCCTATAAGCCCTAAGACTCAGCTAGCAAGTCACTCCCTTTAGCTTTAGCTAACACACACAGTTGTATGACGCCACTTGGTAAGTCTGGGTTGTTCCTTTGTTTTTCTATTCGCTTTCTTTTCCCTCTCTCCTCACAGCAAGTTTCCCAAGCTAGATACGTTTTGTTTCCCAAGCTAGATAAGTTTTGTTTCCCAAGCTAGTGGCTCTTTCTCTTCTCTCTCTCTCTGTTTATTTCTGTTCACTCCGCCCTCTCTCTCTCTCTCTCTCTCTCTTTTTTCTCTCTTTCTCTCCCCTCTATCGCTATGTAAACTTTTGCAATGTCCCCTGCCGACCTTGGGCACAAAGCATGGCACGGAACTTGGCCGCCTTTCACTCAAAATCTCACCCTCCCTCTCTCGCTCTCCTTCTCTCTCCCACCCTCCCTCCTGCCTCCTCTCTCACAAGCTCCAATTACTCATAGCCAGTAGGTACATCCTTTGGATGAGGCATACATGCTGTCCACCTTGACTCATAATTGAGCTATAAGCACACAAAGGAAAACAAAGCGGGATAGTGCCAGGGAAAACGTCCATTGATAAACCCTATAGGTGTGTGCTATAATATGAATATGTATTATTAACTAATTAGAACAAATATTATTGTTCTCTCTCTCCACAACAATGACTTGGTATCCAGGGAAAGGAATTAGGTTTTATTCCTCAACTCCACACCCTGTACACACACACACCTGACTCAACTAGTAAACGCACTGTATCATCAAGTCTTTGATTACAGTATTTCCATCAGGTGTGTTAGTGCTGGGCTTGAACACTGGTTTAGAAACATACATGGAATACATACAGTACATGGAATAGAGAGGCCTATTGTGAGCACCAGTCATTGTTGAGGTGCCTGTTTACTGTATGCAACTCACAGGCGATAATCACCAGAACACGTTACAGTAGTTAGGACTAATTGAACAGCTATCACAATGCTGCTCAGAGGCCATAACAGAATTCCCACTATCGTCAGCCTGCACTTCAACGGTCCATCGCCACATAATTGGTCCCCCTCTGTCTGTCTAGATGGATAGTTCTACACAATGGGCCTCTGTCTAATGGCTCAAACCATCTCAAAAGGGAGATGTGAGGGAAGGGGGAGGGGGGGGGGTGAGGGCTGACATTCCAACTGTTATCAAAGTATGGAGTGTATTTTCCCTGGTGTCCTCTTCCTGGATTCCTTTCTTACAGGACTGTGATAGGTGAGTCAGTCTATACAGTAACTGTGGTAACAATACCAGCACAATGTCAATATTTACCAGACAAATAGAATAGAATAGAATAACTTTGTTCTTCCCAGAGGGAACTTGGTCAAATACGACAGAGTTTATCTTTTTAAGCCACTATATGGTATTTTGGTTTGGTATTGTAATGGTCATTGGATGTGTTCCGGGAAACACTTTGGACTTAAGAGTGGATTAGGTTTCCCTCTTTCTGTGTCAGTGGACTTTCAGGGCTTTTCTGGTCACACACAATCCAGGCACTGTTCTGTTCTGTTCTGTTCTGTTCTTCTGATGTCATGGCAGGCTGCAGCTGAACAGCCTACTGGAAATGGACTGATGTCACCAGCCCTACGGTCCTACAGCCCAGGACCAACAGTGGTGGCCTGGTTCCAATGGTAAACATACATACTGAAGCCTATATACGCACATGTACAGTACGCACTCAAATCTGCAAGCATGCATGCATTCACGGACGTACACACACACACACACACACACACACACACACACACACACAGACACACACACACACACACACACACACACACACACACACACACACACACACACACACACACACACACACACACACACACACACACACACACCACTACTACTACTACTTTATCTTCAACAATACACAGTATGATCACTGAAGAATGCACATTTTATGCTGTTTTCTCCAACAAATAAAACTTACAAAAAAATCCATTGGCATACTAGCCATGTTCAGACTGTATAAATCCACAACCTACAAAATGGTCCTTCAGCAACATCTAGTGGTCTGTACCGCAAGGTGACAGTGTCCCAGTGCCACTGCAGTGCTGCCAAACACAATTACAGAGACACTCTTCCTCTTTCCCTCATCAGCGCCACAGTTCCTCTCTACACTATCCACAAAACCCACCAGATGGTGCTGGGTTGCATACCCCTAGCAGATCATTCTCTGTTATGGGTGTTGATGAAAATGATATATGTTGATTAAGCAGAAGTGTATATTGACCACATGAGAAATAAGAATATTCTTGACCTAAAATTACAATATTTGCATATATCATAATACATCATCTTGATACTTATATAACGGATAGATCTGACGACGCAATCTGATTGGTAAAGAGTGCGTTCCAGCTATGCTGTAATTGACAGTAATAGCAAAGCTAACTTAATCACTTGAATATTATCAGTAGTTGAGATGTTTAAGGAGCGGATGGTTGAAGATGAGAGCTGTACTGCCACAGCCATCTGCCCCAGTCAGAACCAGACCCCTACTCCAGCCATCACACACACACACACATACACAAACACACAAAGACACAGACACACACACACACAAAGACAGAGACACACACGTATAGTCACACATACACACACACCGCAGGCCGTCATGGAAACCAGTGGTACAGTGAGGCAGGCAGCCTCCTAGTGACTTTCACTAACAGCTCTGCTCCAAAATCGCACTGCAGCAGGTGCTGTGTCCCAGCAAATTGACATTGTTGGGGGATGACTCTAAAAAAGTATATTTTTAAATACAGTGCATTCGGAAAGTATTCAGACCCCTTGACGTTTTCCAGATTTTTTTTCCATCATCAATTTATACACAATACCCCATAATGACAAAGCTGTGGTAAATTCAATTGATTCTATATAAGGTCCCACAGTTGACAGTGCATGTCAGAGCAAAAACCAAGCCATGAGTTTGAAGGAATTGTCCGTAGAGCTCCGAGACAGGATTGTGTCGAGGCACAGATCTGGGGAAGGGTACCAAAACATTTCTGCAGTATTGAAGGTCCCCATGAAAACAGTGGCCTCCATCATTCTTAAATGGAAGAAGATTGGAACCACCAAGACTCTTCCTAGAGCTGGCTGCCCGGCCAAACTGAGCAATCTGGGGAGAAGGGTCTTGATCAGGGATATGACCAGGAACCCAATGGTCACTATGACAGCTCCAGAGTTCATCTGTGGAGATGGAAGAATCTTCCAGAAGGAATTTCTCTGCAGCACTCCACCAATCAGGCCTTTATGGTAGAGTGAAGAAGAAGACTTGAGACTGTAATTCGCTGCCAAAGGTGCTTCAACAAAGTACTGAGTAAAGGGTCTGAATACTTATGTAAATGTGATATTTTCGTTTTTTATTTTTAATAAATTTGCAAAACATTCTAAAAAAACAGTTTTTGCTTAGTCATTATTGAGAATTTTGTGTAGATTGATGAGGGAAATTACTTGTTGTTAATCCATTTTAGAATAAGGCTGTAAAGTAACAAAATGTGAAAAATGTCAAGGGGTCTGAATACTTTCTGAATGCACTGTATACAGTACATAACATATGCACATTATGATCATCAGTTATCACGTTCTCCTCTAATACTGTACATGGACAATATAGTATAATATAATGATTTATAGTTTTTTTCTTTAATCTTAGATTGCAAAAAGTAATCAACATAAAGGAATTTGGTCATTTATCACCCAACTTTTAACCTAAATTCAATGACAAAGTGGGATTTTTGGTTGCTTTCACATTGAATTCACATTAGTTGACAGTTCAACCAAATGTAATTCAAAACTAGACGTTAAACTGACATCTGTGCCCTATGGGTACTTTATGTCAGCAGCCTATCGGGTCTGGCCTTTCAAACAGAGCAGTAGTGATGACATCACTGACCTGTGGAACGAGAGGGAGGGGTTGCTGCTGTATGACATCACTGACCTAGGGAAGGAGAATGTGGGGTTGCTGTCCCAGCTGCTCCCCAGCATCCGTGCCCCGCCCCCTCCCCCTCGCGGGGGCGTGTCCTCCGAGCCACTGCTCAGCCTTTCGCTGGAGGGAGCACGCGTGGCGTCCGAGTCGCCTGTCATCGTGAGGATGGAATCTGATAGGCTTGTTCCCCTCTCGCAGTGGGCCAATGGGGCGAAGCTCAGCTTGACAATGTGCCGGGCGCTCTGACAGATCATCTGACCCCCCTGGATCTCTGGGGTCAGTGTGGGAAGGTCAAAGGTCAGGACGGTCTGGGTGCTGGAGGTCAGCAGCTCCTCGCTGTCCAGGCTGCAGTAAGATGTGCCCTTGGCGCGATGCGACTCCATGATGCTCTCAAAATGGCGGCTGAAGGTGTCCTCAGTGGTGCCTGCCAAACGCGGTCCCGAAACCAGGATGGGAGACTTGAGGGCCGGGAGGTTGTCGAAGAAACTGTCCAACGGCCTAGATGGAAAGAGAGAAATAGGGAAAGAGGATAACAACCAAGAGTGAGACACAGGAAGTCTCTACTTCAGGGGTGTCAAACTCAACTTCATATATATTAATATATTACATCTGCGTCCATATTGTCCATGAGAAAATTGCCTAATAAAAAACATCTAATCAACAATGGCTATATTTTCAATTAACTCTGCAACTCTTCCAACTATTTACTTTTTTCACAACTGCCACCAGTTTGATCGCAAAACACTGACAGCAAATACATATTGACACAGTATACCCGAGCTGACAAGGTGAAAAACCTGTCGATGTGTCCTTGAGCAAGGCACTTAACCCTAATTTGCTCCAGGGACTGACCCTGTAGGTAGGCCATCATTGTAAATAAGAATTTGTTCTTAACTGACTTGCCTAGTTAAATAAAGGTTGAATAAATAAACAGAGGGTCAGAGATAATCTGAAGTACCCAAAAGGGGCACTAGATATCCTGTGTTAGATTACATAAAATACTTGAAAGATACAAAAATTCTGGCACCCTCCCTCTGCAACCCTACATATATATAGTACCAGTGAAAAGTTTGGACACACCTACTCAATCAAGGGTTTTTCTTTATTTTTTACTATTTTCTACGTTGTAAAATAACAGTGAAGACGTCAAAACTATGAAATAACACACATGGAATCATGTAGTAACCAAGAAAATGTTAAACAAATCAAAATATATTGTATAAATATATTGTATATTTGAGATTCTTCAAAGTAGCCACCCTTTGCCTTGATGACAGCTTTACACACTCTTGGCATTTTCTCAACCAGCTTCACTTATAATGCTTTTCCAATATTCTTGAAGGAGTTCCCACATATGCTGAGTACTTGTTGGCTGCTTTTTCTTCACTCTGCGGTCCAACTCATCCCAAACCATCTCAATTGGGTTGAGGTCGGATGATTGTGGAGGCCAGTTCATCTGATGCAGCACTCCATCACTCTCCTTCTTGGTCAAATAGCAGCCTGAAGGTGTGTTGGGTCATTGTCCTGTTGAAAAACAAATGATAGTCCCACTAAGCGCAAACCAGATGGGATGGTGTATCGCTGCAGAATTCTGTGGTAGCCATGTTGGTTAAGTGTACCTTGAATTCTAAATAAATCATCAACAGTGTCACCAGCAAAGCACCCCCAAACCATCACACCTCCTCCTCCATGCTTCACAGTGGGAACTATACACACATTAAGAAATAAATAACTTCCACAAATTAACAAGGTTCACCTGTTAATTGAAATGCATTCCAGGTGACTACCTCATGAAGCTGGTTGAGAGAATGCCAAGAGTGTGAAAAGCTGTCATCAAGGCAAAGGGTGGCTACTTTGAAGAATCTCAAATATAAAATATATTTGTTTAACACTTTGTTGGTTACTACATGATTCCATATGTGTTATTTCATAGTTTTGAAGTCTTCACTATTATTTTACAATGTAGAAAATAGTAAAAAATAAAGAAAAACCCTTGAATGAGTAGGGTTTTTGACCGGTAGTGTATATTTATTATTATTATTATTATAATTTTACTCAGACCAACCGCAGACAAGATTGGACCGTCCTGCTGTTTGACACCCCTGTTCTACTTGGTCTCTTAGTACTGTCCAATATTCCGAATTAATTAATCTCATATTGATTTATTTGAGGGTGAGTTCAGTGATGTCATTCCACTATTACAGTTTTTTTAATCGCTTTGGTACTATTTTCTCAAGTATGTGGTGAATTTTCTAAACTCCTAGTACAAGACTCCAAACTGGTAACTCTTGTAACGTACCCAATGTTTTGGGGGGTGCATTAATTTTGTTTGTAGACATCTTTCCCCACACAACTAATGATCTAAAATATAAGTTAACTGTGAAACATAATGAGTACATTGGTTTAATCACCAAACCGCAACATAATACAGTTGAAGTTGGAAGTTTATATACACCTTAGCCAAATACATTTAAACTCAGTTTTTCACAATTCCTGACATTTAATCCTAGTAAAAATTATCTGTCTTAGGTCAGTTAGGATCACCACTTTATTTTAAGAATGTGAAATAATAGTAGAGAGAATGATTTCATCACATTCCCAGTGGGTCAGAAGTTTACATACACTCAATTAGTATTCGGTAGCATTGCCTTTAAATTGTTTAACTTGGGTCAAACGTTTCCGGTAGCCTTCCACAAGCATTTTGGCCCATTCCTCCTGACAGAACTGGTGTAACTGAGTCAGGTTTGTAGGTCTCCTTGCTCGCACAAGCTTTTTCAGTTCTGCCCACAAATTTTCTATAGGATTGAGGTCAGGGCTTTGTCATGGCCACTGCAATACCTTGACTTTGTTGTCCTAAAGCAAAGCACAGCCCCACAACATGATGCTGCCACCCCCGTGCTTCATGGATGGGATGGTGTTCTTCGGCTGGCAAGCCTCCCCCTTTTTCCTCCAAACATAACGATGGTCATTACGGCCAAACAGTTCTATTTTTGTTTCATCAGACCAGAGGACATTTCTCCAAAAAGTACGATCTTTGTCCCCATGTGCAGTTGCAAATGTAGTCTGGCTTTTTTATGGCGGTTTTGGAGCAGTGGCTTCTTCCTTGCTGAGCGGCCTTTCAGGTTATGCCGATATAGGACTTGTTTTACTGTGGATATAGATACTTTTGTAACTGTTTCCTCAAGCATCTTCACAAGGTCCTTTGCTGTTGTTCTGGGATTGATTTGCACTTTTCGCACCAAAGTACGTTCATCTCTAGGAGACAGAACGCATCTCCTTCCTGAGCGGTATGATGGCTGCGTTGTCCCATGGTGTTTATACTTGCGTACTATTGTTTGTACAGATGAACGTGGTACCTTCTTGGCATTTGGAAATTGCTACCAAGAATGAACCAGACTTGTGGAGGTCTACAATGTTTTTCTGACGCCTTGGCTGATTTCTTTTGATTTTCCCATGATGTCGAGCAAAGAGGCTTTGCTTTGAAGGTAGGCCTTGAAATACATCCACAGGTACACCTCCAATTGACTCAAATGATGTAAATTAGCCTATCAGAAGCTTCTAAAGCCATGACATAATTTTCTGGAATTTTCCAAGCTGCTTAAAGGCACAGTCAACTTAGTGTATATAAACTTCTGACCCAAGCCTGTCTTGAGCTTTTGGCCATAAGTTCTCATCAAATCACAGTAAATAACCTCATTGCTCATGCACCTGAGATTTTATTTTTTGGCATGGCGAATCCAAGCCTGACAGGTCTAGATTGATGTCACTGCATGCCTCATCCATGGCCTGAAGGAGTGTGGCACGCTCATGGGGATGGCAATCATACAACTTTTACCTGTATTGTAATCATGTATTGTATTTTGCAGTATTGTTTTGTACTTATGTATTGTCGGGGTGTTAAGACCTAGTTTAACAATTAGGCATCCATCCATCCGTGAGTAACTCTCTGGTCTGTAATCACTCATTCATTCAGGACTGTATATACATATTCATGTACAGTTGTTATATATCACGTGTAGTATTATAAGTAATTCTTGGACTGAACTTACATAGTCATTCACTCACGACTGCATATTAGTATCTTGTCAGTAGTATATTTTTTCATTGCATTTAGTATATCGAATGTGCAATAGGTGCATTTATCTGTAATTAAATCATGTACTAAGGACTGTATTTTAAGGGAAATATTTGTATTACCCTAAATTATATCATACGCACATTAAGCTATGCAATGCCTTTTTATAGCTTTTTGCACTCCAGACTTCCTGTATTTATATACTTTTTCATACTGCCTTACTATGTATCATGCATCTGTCTTTTGTGTATTTCGTTGTGGCATTTTGCACCTGTCCTGTGTTTTTCGTAGCTGCTTGACAAAGTAATTTCCTATCGGGGATCAATAAAGTATTTATCTATCCATCCATCCATCCTACCTTGTAGTGGTCAGGTACTTGGCTCAGTTCATAAGAGCATGGCACTAACAACACCAGAGTTGTGGGTTCCATTCCCACTGCGGGACACATACCAAAAATGTGTGGACTGTTGTCACTTTGGATAAAAGTGTCTACCACGTAAATCGCATATATTACGGTACTGTATTGACCAATGCAATTTTAGTAAAGCAGTGAGATCCCCCTCCCATAAAAGACCCCAGCAACTTAATTTTGGATACATGTTTACTCTATAGGGGATGGCATTTCTTTATTGTTTTGGACTTTCTGGATTATTTGCGTATTGGTTTTGTATTGATATTGAATTACTGCACTGTAAGAGCAAGAAACAAGCATTTCACTGCACCTGCTGTAACATCTGCTTATCTGTGTACTCAACCAATACACTTAGATTTTATTTGTTACATAATAGTCAGCATTATAGTAGTACATTTGAGTATATATCATACATTTTATGTTTCTACAGGCATACATTTTCATTATGTAGTTCTCAAAATGTGTAAAAAAAACAAAAACAAAACAACAATTTACCTGTCAAATCTATAGGTTTACCAAACGTTTAAGTAATCATCAATTAAGAGCAGTCGGATTTGTCACGAGTGGGTGTAGAGAGAGACCAAGGAGCAGCGCAGCGATAGTTCGACATAGTTTATTTAAACTATAAACTCAAATGTAACGAACTATACAAACAAAAACAACGGTGCAAATAACAAAAACGGAAACACACTTACTTTACTGAGACTGTTGAAATAATGACCCACAACCAGGTGGATGTGTGGGGTGCCTAAATACAATCCCCAATCAGAGACAACCCTGTACAGCTGTCTCTGATTGAGGATCGTTACTTCCCCTAGTTAGGGTGTGAGGGCTCGGCTGTGGTCCTACCACTCCCCTTATTGGGAGTAAGGTCTAACCACAGCCAAACCCTCACAGGATTAAGTAATAGTAAAATGTATTTTAACAACAGACAAGAGAATCATATAAAAAGTAATGTGAGCATTGCATTGTGAAAAGCAATTACTATATATGAACATATATTGCAATGGGAAGCATTTATTTCAAGATGAAACACTGATTAAGTTTGCTCTATTCACAAGAACAGACGCTAGAACCAGTTAGCACTCATAGCAGTCTGTAATGAACATTTGATAATGCATAAATTGGTCAAAATCCTGTCAAACTTGAAATGTGTGTTTCTGTGTATTACGGGTGTGTGTGTTTAAGCATGTTTATAAAGAAAAGTGTGTGGAGTGTGTGTGTGCGAGCACGCACGTGTGTGGATGCATTTGTGCACGTGTGTGTTTGTACGCGTCTATGTGTGTGTCCGTCTCACCTCTTCAGCAGCTGACTGATCATCTGCTGTTGCCTCTTAATATCCCCCTGCATCCTCACTGAGACCCAGCTCACCACCTCCTCTTCTTCTTCCTCCTCCTCCTCCAGCTCTTCCTCTTCCTCCTCTCCTTCCACCTCCTCCTCCTCCCCACAGACACCCAGGGGGCTGCTGCCTGTACCCGACGTGCTTTTCACACTACGGTTACTCCCAAACGCTGAGTCGGCGTCCTCCTGCTCAGCCAATAGCACCTCATCGATGTCGGTCTCGCGGTAGCAGCGCAGGGGCACGGCGTCCAGGTCCGTCTCCGAGTACTTGAGGGTCCTCCAGATGATGCCCGTCTTGGGCGACACCCCCTCCGCCGCTGGGGGAGGAGTCACCAGCTCCACCTCCACGTGTTGTACCTTGTGATTGGTTGAGAAGAGGGGGAGGGAGGTGGGGGGTGTGGGGGTGGGGGATTCACTGGACTGACCACTAGGAGGAGCTGTGGAGGCCTCGATGGTATCTGCCATGGAACAGAGGAAGCAGTTGATATCACTGAAAAAGTACAGAAAATTCCTGCGCTACCAATGTTAATGTTATAGGTTGCTGAACACTGACCTATGTGCGTGTTTTGAACATGTGCTATGATATGCTTCATGTATCATTTGAATCACATGTACAGTATAGTGTCTATCCTTTGGGAACAGTTAAAGTGTGATAGACATAGAGATAAATACCATATTATACCTAATACTGTATCTATCTCTATGGGTAATGAGTATAGGTGGTAAATATGCTCTCACTTTTCTCCCCTCTACTGGCAGCCTCCTCAGCGGGTATCCCAAATAGGAACTCCCACTTGGCACGAGCTATCCTCTGGGAGTGGAGGGAGGGCCCTGGGACTGCAGCGCCACTGTCCGTCTGGAACACACATGCACACATGCACACATGTACACATGGTAAAATATATTTTAATTAATGTTTCGATGCATATACACTCCCCTACATATTTGTTTTCGATAGTGAAGCTAAAACTTTTGATTTCGCTCTATACTCCAGGATTTTTTAGATCAAATATTTATGAAAAAAAAAAAGACCTGAAGAAGAAGATCTGAGAAGATCTGTACTTTCGCCTCAAATTACACACTTTATTTCAAATCCAAAATTCTGGAGTATAGAGCCAAATTAAAAGTTTTCGGTTCACTGTACAAATAAATATGTAGGGGAGTGTAAGAAGAGGAATGTCTCACCTGTATCCCTGAAGTGGCAGCCCCTGTCTCGTTGCTCTGGTGGCTGGACTGACTGGACTCTGGGGACACACATTCCCTTTCACCTAGGCTGCCCGTCACCCCACTGGAGCTGCGTGACGAGGACCCCGCTACCCCAATTTGCTCCCCCTCTCGAGGCTCCTCCACCCTCAGCAGGCTTGGCTGCTGCCCTGGTCCGGAAACCTCCTCCTCATCCCCACCCCCATCCCCATCCAGGCCCTCGTCCTCCTCTGGGGAGTCCAGCACCACAGGGCCCAGCAGCAGAACCTCCCTCCTCCTCTGCTCAGCCCTCTTCTGCTGGGCCGTGCTCAAGGGTTGCTGACCGGGTCCAGGTCCATGTCTGGGGCTTGAACTGGAGCTGCTGCTCTCCTCCCCTATCAGGTGGCTCCAGGGCTGCCTGGAAGTCCAGCTGACAGGGGCTTCTACCACACTCTGTCGTATGTAGAGCCTACGGGCCAGCTCAGCACTGTCCCCCCTGTCGAAGCAGGACAAGTCAGCTCTCCTGTCCGTCTCGAAGGACCAGAAATCTCCAGTGTATTGAGGGGGCCGACAGCGGTGCAGCGTGGGGCTGTCGGTGACTCTGAGCTGGGCTCTCAGCAGCCTGGGGTCTCTCAGAGGGGAGCTGGTCTCGGCTGGGGGAAGAAAGGGTCGGATGAAGCGTGAAGGCAGGGCTGGGGACACTCCTCCACTCACTACTGCATCCGATAGGATGGAGCTCTGACCCAGAGTCTGCACTCCTCCATGCTGTGTCCCGTGATTGGTTATTGTTGGAGAGTTTGTGTCCTGCGTGCGTGACGATGGTAAAGAGTTTCCAGCCTGGTGAGAGTCAGTGTCGTTCGATGCTGGTGTGTCTTGGCCGTGTAAAGGGATGTTCATCTTAACTTTTTGATGCTGCAAATGTTGCCATTGTGCTTTTGGGACAAAACTGTTGGCTTCTCCGGACATACATCCAGAGTTGGGGCTCTCTACTTCGTCTAAAGTGCTGTGCAATGTCAATGACTTCCTCCTTACCTCTGCTAAAATAGAGGATACTTTAGTAGCCTCCTCAGCTAGCCTACGGGCAACTTCAGGGCTGTTGGCTGGGGAGGAGGGTTTGCTACCACTTAGCTGGTTCAGTACAGTTCCCACCCCTAGTTTATTGCTAAGTTCGAGAATGTTCCCTTGAGGGAAGGAACTGCTGTTACAGGGCTTGTGTACTTGTCTCTGGGTGGCTGGACTCCCTGCGATAGCTTTGTCCTGACCTGCCCAGTGGTGTGGGCTCTGGGCCTGGGGCCCCATGCACGACCTGGGTCTCGAGTTAGGAGACATACCCAGAGCGGCCTGCCTAGCATGGGACGAAAGCTGGTCGGAAGCTGGGCTCCTGGGTAATGGCCCGCAAATGGCCCGGTTTCTATCTGCGTCCATGGCATGATTATTGGGGAGATTATTGCAGGCTCTGTGGCGTTGGACAGGAGAGCCGCCTGCCCAAGACAGGCAATGGGGCTGCTGATTGTGGCGGGAGCCCCTGGGACTCTGCTCGAGCCCATGGATGATTTTACTCCGGAGCAGGGGGGAACCAAACCCAAACTCTTCCAGGGCACGCTGGGTGGCTGCCCTGCCGACGGGATCCAAGACGGGGTGGCGGTGGCTGGGGGAGACTGACAGTTGCTGCTGTTGCTGGATACACCCTGGGGGACGAAATGCTAGTTTGGGACTGGAGCTGCAGGAGTAGTCAGGACTACCCAACCCGATGGGGTCGCTGAGTCCCTTCCGTGGGTGGGAATGTGGGGATGACCTCTCCTCCCTAGACCTCTTCTGACAGGCCGAGTTCTGTGGGCTCTCCACTGTCTTGACGTTGGCCTTCTCAATGTAGCTGAAGGTGACCACCGAGCTTTTGGCATTTCCACCCACCCCCTGCCCTTTTGAGGGGTGTGTGTGGGGGGTGGTGGTCCTCCCATTTCTGGAAAAGGCTGGGGAGTGGGTCAGTGCTGCTGGTAAACTCTGCCGCTTGGAGATGCTAGGCGACTGGTTGCCATTGCCTTGGTGGAGCAGGAAGCTCACTGTGTGTTTGGAGGGAGACTGGGAGTGGGTGAAGTTATGGGCTAGGCGATGCGTTGGAGCTTTGGTAGGAGTCTGGCATTTTGTCTGGCAGGTTAGCTGGGACAAAAGCGCAGCTGGCCCATCCTGTGCTGAGGCTGAGTTACTCCCAGTCCCAGGCCCCTCCACTCCTCCCCCCGAGCCCCCCATCCCGTCCTGCTCCGGGGCTGACCTTACCTCCACGCACAGATGAAGGACTTTTCCAGACTGGGACATGACCTCACACTCTGCACATCACAAGGCCAGGAAGAGAGAGAGATAAAGAAGACAGAGACTGGCCTCCTCTCCTTTTACTAGGGGTTTGTTTCTTTATCTGTTGATGGGGGGGGGGGTCAGTGTATTTTGAGGAGATTTTCCTTCCTACTCAGTAAGACTAAGGACATTATGGACAAACAGAGGACAAACAGGCCCTTAGGACGCCTCAAGCAGATCTTTAGTCAGCATAACTGTGAGAGAGGGGAGAGAGAGAGAGAGAGAGAGAGAGAGAGAGAGAGAGAGAGAGAGAGAGAGAGAGAGAGAGAGAGAGAGAGAGAGAGAGAGGCTGTAGTGAGAAGTCATACATTTCTGATCATGTGTGTTACAACTATTGTTGTTGAATGAGTGAAGCAATGACTGAGGGATAAAGTGTAAAAGTGCAGCAGTGAGGTAGTGAATGGCTGAATGAGGTAGTAAGGAGGTGAATGAGTGACAGTAGCAGTAGTACAATAAAGGGTCAACAGCCTTTCCTCAGATAGCCTAGAAAGGTAATCCATAATCCCTACAGAATGCTCTACACTTCGGCAGACATAGAAGTGTACTACACACAATCACTTCCAATCATCCTATTTAGATTTTACAGCTGTGAGATAATTGTCTTAATCAACAACAAAGGAAAGCTGCTTTCCCTGATGGCTAAATGCCACACTTCTGGCTCTCTATCGGTTTAACACAGTGTGTTAGGTACCCTAATGATTGAGAATTACATTTTATCCTGATTGGCTGTTAGAATTACCATCACAGTACCTATTCTGACAAGACACTTCAAGGAGACTCAGTTAAGGAAGCTTTAAGCTGTATGAAATAAAGGCTTGGTTTTCTTTAGAGGAATCCAATTGACATTGATGCTATTGGAAGGAGACTAAGGACTTGCTTCCCGATATGACATATCTTTAGTCAAATAAGAGGCCGCATATTCAAACCTGTCATCACCCTTTTCAATCTCACACAGCTCATATCTGTCAAACGTCTAGAATTCCCTCACAAGTCACACATGGAAATATTTTCTTCTTCTTCAAAACATGTCATAACACAGATCTGTCTGTGTATGTCAACATGTCATACACCAAGCTGTCCTACTTTCATCCCAAAGAGTTTAACACACAAAAAACACTTTTTTACACCAAACCTAGCCATATCTAACTATTTGCTGAACAAAATGATTTCAGTTTAGCAATACCTGCTGTCAAACTATCAGAAGTTGTTCCCCATGTTACTCTGAGAAGCTGCACAGAAAGAAGGAGGACAATGAACTCAAGAGAAAGAGGGTAGCTAAGAGTGACAGATTGGAGTTAGGACTTGCTTTATGGTAAAAGTAGGAGAAAGAGTGTGGGGCTGAAATAGGACTTGACAGGACGAAGGAAATGCATTTAAGACTTGGCATGCCACACACACACACAGCATTTTCCAAAGACTACTCATCTATCCCTCTCTCTGCTTATCCCCCTTCTCTGACCCCTGCCTCTCTCCGTATCAGTGTCATTCCACAAATAGAGTTCCTTTTGGGTAGTGTAATTTTGGCATAAAAAACTATTTATTTCACCTACTTTTAACATTATTTCATAAAGAGTACAATGTTCAACTTCATAACAAACATGTTTTCCTAACTCAAGAGGTTAAATGAAGTAATATGACATAAAACTGACAATTGAAGTGACAGTGTTGACCATAAAATGGTTGACAATTTCATCTTAAATCAGCCATAACTCCCCTTGTGATAGGGGGAATAGAAGCTTATTGTGCGCAACAAGGAGGGACAATTAAATACAAGCCTAACAAAACATTTGAACTTCAAAAAAAACATTTCTAGCATATCTATCTATTGGTAACAGGGTTGACGTTTTATACATGACCCACTCAGTTTTCAACCACAAAACACCAGGAAATGGATAAACAGATTAGAATCAGCTCACCTGCTTTTACACTATGATCTGACAAGCCTATTATATGTTCAGTGGTTGTATTGAAAAAATCATTTAAAAAGGAATAGTTTTACCATATTAAAACGAGATGTAACAGGGTTGACCTTAAACCTTGGGTACAAATGCAAATGAATCACTAATCACATTAAATAAATAATCATCTTCAGAAATGACTTTGTCAAAGCCACAAAATGACTAAGGCTTCACAATAATGGTTAGAACTTGTGGAAATGTTGGGGTTAAGTGGGTCGGACAGACATGACGTGGACATGCCAAAACTGTGATTTTCAGAGAAAACAATTAATTTATTTTAATGAAAACATACTACTATTGGAATTTTAGTTTAGTTACAGTGTAGATGTATGTGATGTAAATGTTAAATTAAGTGTTTTATCTCATAATAAAATTGACTCACATAACGTCTCAAGAACATAAAATGCACTCTATTCGTGGAACGACCCATCACACCTTCAGTCAGTGGAGCTAGCGTCAACTCACAGGCAACGTACACGCCTTAATGAGGCTTTATTACCATTTGTTACAGTAGTTTTACAGCAGTGGGCCCCATGGGGTCTCATTTGTTACAGTAGTTTTACAGCAGTGGGCCCCATGGGGTCTCATTTGTTACAGTAGTTTTACAGCAGTGGGCCCCATGGGGTCTCATTTGTTACAGTAGTTTTACAGCAGTGGGCCCCATGGGGTCTCATTTGTTACAGTAGTTTTACAGCAGTGGGCCCCATGGGGTCTCATTGTCTAAATGGTGTCAAGAGGAAGATAATCTCCTTCACCAGTGTCAAAACTGTGACAGCCACTCCTGTTCCTGGCAGCAATGATCTCACCTCAGAGAGCTACTGGCTGATGAACCACAATTATCAGTTACGTTTGTACCTATCAGGCCATCAGGACACCGGGCCGTATTCATTTTGGAAAGAGGCTGATGAGCCTCAACTTCATTGACGCCCTACTATCCATCACTACGTCGGCCCAGACAGGCGTGTGAGGGAGAAAAAGAGAGAAAGAGACAGAGGAAGAGAGGATGAGAAATCTGTGCAAACGAGAGGGAGAGAGAAAGTGGCAGGAAGACAAAGGGATCAGAGTGGAGATTTTACAGGAAGTAGCCTGTGATCAGAGTGGAGATTTACATGAAGTAGCCTGTGATCAGAATGGGGATTTACAGGAAATAGCCTGAGATCAGATTGGAGATTTACATGAAGTAGCCTGTGATCAGAGTGGAGATTTACAGGAAGTAGCCTGAGATCAGAGTGGAGATTTACATGAAGTAGCCTGTGATCAGAGTGGAGATTTACATGAAGTAGCCTGTGATCAGAGTGGAGATTTACAGGAAGTAGCCTGCTGTGACGGAATTACATAGGTCTTAGGTAAGCAACACTACCCAACCAGCACCCAGACGCTATGAAACAGAGTTAAGGGACATATTGTCCTCCTCCTCGTCTATCCTTAGTACCGGTGGTATACATGCTGCAGTGCCACCCTTGAATGCCCTGCTCACTGAGAGTTTGCCAAGTTGGCATGCAGGCTGGGCGCTCTCCAGTCACAAACACACGCACACTCGTCTGCAGCGCCAAGAGTCACAATGGAGTGAGATCATTACCACTCGCCACCTGCCATGTGGTTAATGATTTACTATTGACTTGGATTTCAAGGTAAAGTTGTATTAACTTGAATTACATGAAAACAAAATTGTAACTTGAATTTCAAGGAAAGTTATATTAACGTGAACTTCCAACACATTTAGTGTGACTTATATAATAGAATCAGACATAGGATGAGAATGCCATGGTCAAATCAGATGTATGTCAGAAACTCCTGAATCTTATCAGAGATACTGATTGTCTGATGTCCTTGCGTTATATGGATTTCTCCTCCATTTCTGCTCTCCATGACAACCCAAGGAGCCTCTCCATTCATGGCTATATGAGGCTTGTTATAGAAGGACAGACACAAAGGACAGAGGACGGACACACACACACCAGGCGAATTTGACACCCCTCCAGCAATCAGTGTAAGCGGGCTCAGGGTGTGTGCGTACGTGTGTGTTTGAGTCAAATCACACAGATAATTAAACCCCAGTGAGCACAGAGAGCTAATATTAGTCTGCAGGGAAAAGACGGTGTGAGCATGCTAATATTAGCCACAAGCTTGCTTGCTGACTGTCTTAAGCAGGCAACTATGATTTCTGCAGCATGACAGCAGGCTTCGCAGTGTTATGACACCTCAAAGCCAGGAGAGAAGAGAAGCTTTGTAGTCGCTTCATGTGTGAGGAATACATCCACAGCAAAGACATGACTCTGTCAACTCTATCTATACCCTCCAACTCTCATTGATTGAATGTTGACAGTATGTATTTCTTGAGATAGTATGACCGTCGTCATGGTTCAAAGTTACTGTATATCGCTCACATTCTAAAGCAGACGCTTAGTAAGTAGCTATCGTTCCTAAAATACACTACAAACTCAATGAACTTCCAATATGCTGTACTGAATTAACAGTGCAGAGAAGTACTGAATTAACAGTGCTGAGAAGTACTGAATTAACAGTGCAGAGAAGTACTGAATTAACAGTGCAGAGAAGTACTGAATTAACAGTGCTGAGAAGTACTGAATTAACAGTGCAGAGAAGTACTGAATTAACAGTGCAGAGAAGTACTGAATTAACAGTGCTGAGAAGTACTGAATTAACAGTGCAGAGAAGTACTGAATTAACAGTGCTGAGAAGTACTGAATTAACAGTGCAGAGAAGTACTGAATTAACAATGCAGAGAAGTACTGAATTAACAGTGCTGAGAAGCTTACTAACAATGCTGATGTAATAGGAAAGTTGTACCGTACGTACAGAACGGCTGCCTTTAACATTTAAAAACATGACTCTGGTTGGAACATATACAAGGCCATCTCTCTCTCTCTCTCTCTCTCTCTCTCTCTCAACTTTCTTCCAAGAGGGAACGAGACAGAGACAAAGAAGGTGCTCTGACTCATACAGGCAACACAAAGAGAGAGAGAGAGCCTGTTTGTGTTTGTGTGTCTGTCTGTCTGTCTGTCTGTCTGTCTGTCTGTCTGTCTGTCTGTCTGTCTGTCTGTCTGTCTGTCTGTCTGTCTGTCTGTCTGTCTGTCTGTCTGTCTGTCTGTCTGTCTGTCTGTCTGTCTGTCTGTCTGTGTGCGCGTGAATGTCAGAGAGAGAGCGAGAGAGAGAGAAATGGAGGAAAAAATATGTGTTTTCCATCAGAACTCACTGGTGGAATGTTATGATGATGAATGGAGCATCAGTGTTATTAACAGGAGGGTCACATGTCTTTTATTAGTGGCTGTAGGGTGGAGGTAGGAGTGAAAACGCATATTTGAATCTACTTCACAACTATGATCAAATGTGCTCAATTGCTCTTCCTTTCTTTGAACCACAGAGACAGTCTCTAAGCCAGCTCAAAACCAGTCCTTGGAGACGTTACCAACACAGGAGAAAGTTCTAAACAGTCCTAAATTGAACCAGTTTTCAGGACTCGATAAGAACTAATTAATACGAGGGCTATTTTGTTTTCAATTAGCACTGTTTTCCAGTGAGGCATCTGGTTGGCCCCACTATTTGAGTGAACAAAGTTAACATACTGGCTCAGATAAAGGGAAGGAAAGTGTCAGCCATTATTTTCCTACTGAGAGCCAAAGTGAAAGATTTCAGACGCCTTATTTAGATAAACCACATAGGCCTACAGTAAGTTCTCCAATACTGACCTGTATACTTTTAACCATCACGCATGCACACACACACACACACACACACACACACACACACACACACACACACACACACACACACACACACACACACACACACACACACACACACACACACACACACACACACACACACACACACACACACACACACACACACACACACACACACACACAGGCTTACTTTCCCATGCTCTGACTAATCCTCATCTCAGGCTGGTCATTAAAATTACACCCAAACATTAGATACAGTACACATCTTCATCCTGTCAAAGCTTTCTGCTATCCTGGTAAAGCTTTATCGTGATCGACCAAACACACAGTGTAGAAGCAGCAACTGCAGCCTCACACATACAGCCTGCCGAATCCCCTCTCCTCTCCTCCCTCCCTCTCTTTTCTTCCGTCCTTCTCTATCACACACTCACCTCTTCTTCTCCTCTCAGCACGCTCATCCACAGTGGATTTTCACCTCCCATATTACTTCTTAGCTCCTCTTTCCTTCCTTCCTTTCCTTCCTTCCGTCCTTCCTTACCCGCAGCATGCAGCATGCAGTAGATCCATGGACCTGCCCGACTACTCCAGGCTGCTGCTACACTGGCCAGCTTCCCCCTGCAGGCAACGCTGCCTCAGACCACACCCACCAGCCACACCACCAACCAATCAGCACACTCAAACCGGCTGGTCCTCCCACTCCACCTCCCACTCCACTACCGTGTGTGGGGTAGATTGTGGGGGTGTAAAGGGTCAAAGTGAGTGTGGTGGTGGGTACAGTACTTTTAGGGTTGATTTCTAGGCACAAAGGGCACCAGGAAGTGGGACATGATAAAGTTCAGGAGGGAGATGGTAGATGGGACAGGAACAATAATATATAGTCAGACCCTGACCAGTGCTGCTAATGTAGTATATAATACTCACTACACACACGTCTGAACATGTACCTGAATAAACAAACCTTCAGCATGAGCTGTAGGTTTAGGGTTAATATAGCCATATTTACAATGCATAGGCAACATGAATAATGTAAACGTTTTGCGCAATGAATATGGGTGGCTTTAATAATTCAAGGAAATATTAAATCTTGTTCCTTTTTTACTTATAACCAGAAATAAAATGTGTTATGAAATTAAACCTTCTGTATTTGGCAAAGTGGTATTGATAAACCCTTATGGACCACACGTGCTTATCAAACTATGGCCTATTAGATAACCAGAGATATTCTCATCCATGATATCCAAGATGAAACTGTAGGAAGATCTGAGTATGAAGGAACTGACAAAGTGATGCTCCAATTATCTAATGCCTTATAATCAGGCAGAGATCAGCCTGAGAGGTCCTACAAAAGTTAACCAAAAAGTTCAGCTTTGCCCCGAGCGCCTGTGTGACTCGAAGTTCCATTGAAACTGATATAGTTTGAAATTGAAATGAAGTCCTAAATATCTTTTAATTATATCCCTCTAATTGTGATATTGAGAGAGAGATATCCCAAAGACGACAAAATCAGGTTTTGAGATATCTGACTGTGCAGTCATGTCGTGTTGCATAAGGAGTGACAGTTGCGAGATCCTGCTGTGAAGTCTAAAAGCATTCTCAGATGCTCAGATCACCACAGAAAGAAAGATTACGGCATACTTTTCAGTCTCATGAAATATTAAAGAGCATCGCTGGTAGCTTTAAATAAAAGAGCAAACCTATCTTTTTCTGTGCCTTTGCATCCCTTCCCATCCTGTGCGAAGTGTGCCTAAACATTTCCTGTAATTTGGTGTACAACAGAACAGTGACGATCAATGAAAATCCCAATTTATTTCTCTTCTTCTTCTGGAGAAGTGGGTATACTCTAATTTAGCCAAATATTTCCCATACGGCACGCTCGGCGAAGGAAAGTCGCCCTGTGTGAAAGATTCGATGAGAAACAGTGACATACACTCTGAATGACCTAAAATTATAAATCACAGTCAGGCCAACCCAAGCTGTACTCTGCAAGTAGGCTAACAGTAGGCTTACTATTGAAACAGATGAATGAGGCTGTCAGAAATTCACAGATTTCAGATTTTTCCAAATAAAATGCAGGTTTTGTCTCTCAAAGTCAAATGTTTTTAATATAGAAAAACAACACAATGTTCTAAGTCCATAACAATGCTTAAAACACACCAAGAGACCACTTTTGAGGTCTGGTAAAAATATAAGACATTTAGATCTTGATTGCGGTTACACTTAATTCAAGAGCACAGGCGCCCAGCACTGCTGTTTGGTTAGCAGTGTTTCTGTAGCACATCAGATGAAGTTTGCAAAACAAATGGCCACTGGATTGATGCAAAGAATCATGATATCATTCTGCCAGGTAGGCATAGGCTACTTTGTAGCTAGTTAACATTTAAATGAGAAGACGGTTAGGCCTACCAGAAGGTTATTATCATCACTATATTTTTCTTGTTCTTTAGTTGTTTGAAACGAGGACGTTTTACTTCATATGAACTTAAAGGGGTTCCCCCACAGTTTACATTTGAATAACCCCTAAAGGATACTCCAAAAGCATGTGTTACCTTGCTTTAAAGTAGCCTACAGCCAAAATCCCACCATAGAAACGTGGATGCAATTATTTTATGAAGACTTCCTCATATGTATTCTCCTGTTCTATTGGTTTTCTTTCAACTTCATATTAGCACCCTTGATAGTTGCTGCATCTTTAGATAGATATTTCTATCTCTGCCGATCAAACCGCTCACATGTGCAGTGCACAGTTTAGAATGTTGTTTTCCCGCAAATTGCATTTTGGAACATTCGCACGTAGGCCTACCACCGTGTGCACATTGCTGCACCAAAAGTTTTAAGAAATAATAGTTTATCTAAATTTTTAAGCTAAACATTCTGATTTGTTCCATCAGCCTTATTAATTGATACGAAGTATACCTGCGTATACCCTCCCCTACACCACTGCTGATGGGCAGGTAGGCAGGCAGTAGACAGACATGACTAGACAAACAGACATAACAGACAGACAGACAGACAGACAGCCAGACATAAAGGACTGTCTAGGAAGGTTGTCTGTCTGACAGGACGAGCCACCAGCAGGAAACACTGCCGAGCCTGATAACACGAGACAGCCCTGATAAACAATAGACAGGTGAAGAGAAGAAGCCGTAACGTTCCTCTCCTCTAACAGCCTCGGAGAATCCCAAAACATGGCCTTCCCTTCTGTCAACACAGCCACCCACTCAGAACACACCTTTAGTGTGATGACACAGGGACTGCCAGGGAAAGCCTTTGCCAGCAGTCAAGTGAAAACTATTACCAGTCACAATAGGGTAATGCTGTAGGGCAGCTGGCCACCTCTCTACCTATGACCTCGAACGGAACCTTGGTGCAGCCAGCTCATTTACTCCAATGTACCCTGGCCTGTTGTCACATCTGTAGACCTACTCCTGTGTCACTGTCTGCATCCATGTGTTCCCCTGGACACTGTTGGATATGGGGGATATTTGGCAGTAAAAAGTATGATAGTAACTAATCCTGCCCTCTCAGAAGAAAGGAACTTGAAAACATAAACCTATGCTTTCTATTTATGAATAAGCAGCTTGCAGGATTTGAAGACATGTACCTCTCCCTTATTCATGACACTGAATGGCAGACACTTTGCATCCAGGATTCTCATCTTGTAACAGATTGGTGTCGCCTGTCTTGGCAACAGACAACTGCAAAAGGATAAACATAATGACATTAGTCACTCAACGCAGGGCATCCTCATAACAGACATCATAATTCATAGGGTCCTATCAAGTATCACAACAACAACCCTAGCTATCTCTGCAGACTGCACCAAAACACAACACTGAAGCCAGCCTTTACCTTTGAGCAGTGTGAGCACTCTTGAAGGCAGATGCGTGTGGAGGGGGTTTAAATACATTGAAGCTTAAGCTTCCTTGCTATAGCCCACTGTAAAAACAAACCACAGCCACTACCAACCATGTACAGCGTTTCAAACAAATAATGTTAAGGCCAATCAAATATGGACACAGATATAATACATTAATACTATCTTGAAAGGCTAAGTTATTCAAGTGTAAATTACCAAAATTACTGAAGATTATGGTAAGATTATGGTAACTAGGGACAAGTGACAAGTTAGTAATGCCCGAACACTTGTGAACGGGGTTAGTTCCTCTCTGTCTCATTCTTTCAAAAATGCTTTGGAGAAGTATCTATCTATCTATCTATCTATCTATCTATCTATCTATCTATCTATCTATCTATCTATCTATCTATCTATCTATCTATCTATCTATCTATCTATCTATCTATCTATCTATCTATCTATCTATCTATCTATCTATCTATCTATCTATCTATCTATCTATCTATCTATCTATCTATCTATGATCAAGAATGGATTGAATTGATGATGATCAAAGCTGGACAGACTGTGGCTAAAAAGGGATGCTTAAGAGGTCAAATACTTTTGGACATTAATGCCTCAATTGACATTGGAAGCATGAGCCAACTAGTTGAAACATCTGTTGATGTGCCCTTGAGCAAGGCACTTAACCTTATTGCTCCTGTAAGTTGCTCTGGATAAAAGTGTCTGCTAAATGACTCAAATGTAATGTAAGCAGACATGTAGAGTGGCGTAAATTTGGCTATTACAAAGGACAGTTCTTCGTGACTATCAAAGAACAGACTACAAAATCAATTACTGGCAATGAAATAGCTCTCAACAAATATCTCACACATGCCAAGAATGCAAGCTAAAACCGTTTGACTCTCTCAGGCCAAAACATAGCTCTAAACAAAGCAGCAGAGGAGGCATTTCAGCTCTAACAACAGAGTGTCTCTTTAACAGGTTTTAGTTTCATTTATCACACAGGGAATACAGGCTACTGCAAAGCCCTCCATCTGCAGCAAAGCCAAGACAGCTCCACAGTGTGTGCTAATTCTGTCCCTCATGATGGCGAAGGCAGCAGGAATGTGAAATGCTAATGCTTGCCATAATCGCAGTCTCCAAATATTAACCGCTCTCTTTAGTGTCAGCAGCACCACCCCCATACAATGTGCTATTGCTTGTTTGGTTTAACTGTATTGTCCATGGTTTTGATTGTATTTGTATTGTATTTGTATTGCATTTTATATGTAAGGACTATCTGAAGATTAGCCTGATGATAGGCTAAACGCAATCCAAATAAACAACAACAACAGTATTGACCTGCTCACTAACTCTTATCCACCTGTATAAAATTAGCAGCACGGTCTGGAACCTCTTTGCGGGATGAACATGACTGCACTATCTATGAGCTCCATCCAATGATTTCAAATGGAAAAACACGATAACACAAAAGTGATGAAAAAGAGGGTTAGGGAGAAGGAGTGAGAAACAATGGGTGTTTCTCAATATACATACTACTGTGCTGCACACTCTCACGCTCCAAGTACATTATCCGAGGACTAGAGTGTGGAGAACACATAAAACATTCCTTTTGAGAAGCACTTGGACTCCACCTATTGTATTACCTTACGCTGCATCTCCCCATTCACTGAACCTTCTTCCAGCCAGGACAATGGCAACAATAGAGAGGGAACAAGATATACACAAAGCAAACGTTTTACTTGATACTTATCAGCTAGCTATATATGTGAATCATTGTTATCTAGCTAGCCAGCTAGCAGTTAAACAGGCAAAAACTGCCTAAAACAAATGTTATGCAAGGTACAGTAGATGTCAATTCTTAATGGTTAGCTAGCTAACCATTTTTTGTGGCTATCTGGCTAGCTAACAGTAGTAGCTAGCCAGTTAGCTCTATTGGCTTACTATAGGCTTCCAACCTATGCACACTACAGTGGGTATTGTAAGCAGGTAATCATACAAAAATTAACACAGCATATATTTATTAATGTATCAAGATAACATATTGCAGTCAGGCAACATACAGTGCATTCGGAAAGTATTCAGACTCATTGACTTTTTCCACATTTGTTACATTACAGCCTTATTCTAAAATGTATACATACTTTCTTTTCCCTCATCAACCTACACACAATACACCCAAAATTACAAAGCGAAAACTGGTTTTTAGAAATCTTTGCAAATGTATTACAAAAAAATAAAAATATGAAAAAACGTATTTACGTAAGTATTCAGACCCTTTGCTGAATACTCGAAATTGAGCTCAGGTGCATCCTGTTTCCATTGATCATCCTTGAGATGTTTCTACAACTTGATTGGAGTACACCTGTGGTAAATTCAATTGATTGGTCCTGATTTGGAAAGGCAGACACCTGGTCCCACAGTTGACAGTGCGTGTCAGAGCAAAAACCAAGCCATGATGTCGAAGGAATTGTCCATAGAGCTCAGAGACAGGATTGTGTCGAGGCACAGATCTGGGGAAGGGTACCAAAAAATGTCAGCGGCATTAAAGGTCCCCAAGAACACACTGGCCTCCATCATTCTTAAATAGAAGAAGTTGGGAACCACCAAGACTCTTCCTAGAGCTGGACGCCCGTTCTTGGTCGGGGAGGTGACCAAGAACCCGTGGTCACTCTGACAGAGCTCCAGAGTTCCTCTGTGGAGATGGGAGAACCTTCCAGAAGGACAACCATCTCTGCAGCACTCAACCAATAAGGCCTTTATGGCAGAGTGGCCAGTTGGAAGCCACTCCTCAGTAAAAGCCACATGAAAGCCCGCTTGGAGTTTGCCAAAAGGCACCTAAAGACTCTCTGGTATGATGAAACCAAGATTTAACTATTTGGCCTGAATGCCAAGCGTCACATCTGGAGGAAACCTGGCACCATCCCTATGGTAACGCATGGTGGTGGCAGCATCATGCTGTGGGGATGTTTTTCAGCGGCAGGGACTGGGAGACTAGTCCGGATCGAGGGAGAGATGAACGGAGCAAAGTACATCATACCAGAGAATCCTGTTTCCCTTGATGAAAACCTGCTCCAGAGCGGGTCCTCCTCAGGACCTCAGACTGGTGCGAAGGTTCACCTTCCAAGAGGACAACGACCCTAAGCACACAGCCAAGACAACGCAGGAGTGGCTTCGGTGGTGGCAGCATCATGCTGTGGGGATGTTTTTCAGCAGCAGGGACTGGGAGACTAGTCCGGATTGAGGGAGAGATGAATGGAGCAAAGTTCAGCATACCAGAGAATCTTGTTTCCCTTGATGAAAACCTGCTCCAGAGCGGGTCCTCCTCAGGACCTCAGACTGGGGAGAAGGTTCACCTTCCAAGAGGACAACGACCCTAAGCACACAGCCAAGACAACGCAGGAGTGGCTTCGGGACAAGTCTTTGAATGTCCTTAAGTGGCCCAGTTGGCTGGTGTGTTTACGGGCATATTCAATCTCTCCCTATCCCAGTCTGCTGTCCCCACATGCTTCAAGACAACGCAGGAGTGGCTTCGGTGGTGGCAGCATCATGCTGTGGGGATGTTTTTCAGCAGCAGGGACTGGGAGACTAGTCCGGATCGAGGGAGAGATGAACGGAGCAAAGTTCATCATACCAGAGAATCTTGATTCCCTTGATGAAAACCTGCTCCAGAGCGGGTCCTCCTCAGGACCTCAGACTGGGGAGAAGGTTCACCTTCCAAGAGGACAACGACCCTAAGCACACAGCCAAGACAACGCAGGAGTGTCTTCGGGACAAGTCTTTGAATGTCCTTAAATGGCCCAGTTGGCTGGTGTGTTTACGGGCATTTTCAATCTCTCCCTATCCCAGTCTGCTGTCCCCACATGCTTCAAGATGGCCACCATTGTTCCTGTACCCAAGAAGGCAAAGGTAACTGAACTAAATGACTATCGCCTCGTAGCACTCACCTCTGTCATCATGAAGTGCTTTTAGAGACTAGTCAGGGATCATATCACCACTACCTTACCTGCCACCCTAGACCCACTTCGATTTGCTTACTGCCCCAATAGATCCAAAGACGATGCAATCGCCATCACTCTGCACACTGCCCTATCCCATCTGGACAAGTAGAATACCTATTAAAGGATGCTGTTTATTGACTATAGTTCAGTACCCTCCAAGCTCATTATTAAGCTCAAGGCCCTGGGTCTGAACCCCGCCCTGTGCAACTGGGTCCTGGACTTCCTGACGGGCCACCCCCAGGTGGTAAAGGTAGGAAACACCACCTCAACTCCACTGATCCTCAACACAGTGGCCCCTCTTATACTCCCTGTTCACCCATGACTGCGTGGCCAAGCATGCTTCCAACTCAATCATCAAGTTTGCAGACGACACAACAGTAGTAGAATTGATTAACAACAATGATGAGACAGCCTACAGGGAGGAGGTGAGGGCTCTGGGAGTGAGGTGCCTGGAAAACAACCTCTCACGATTGTGGACTTCAGGAAACAGCAGAGGGGGCACCCCCCTATCTACATCGACGGGACCGTAGTGGAAAAGGTGGAAAGCAAACTGAAATGGACCACCCATACAGACAGTGTGGTGAAGAAGGCACAACAGAGCCTCTTCAACCTCAGGAGGCTAAAGAAATTTGGCTTGTCACCTAAAACCCTCAAACACTTTTACAGATGCATGATTAAAAGCATCCGGTCGGGCTGTATCACTGCCTGGTATGGCAACTGCACCGCCCGCAACTGCAAGGCTCTCCAGAGTGTGGTGCGGTCTGCCCAACGCATTACCGGGGGCAAATTACCCGCCCTCCAGCACTCGATGTCACAGGAAGGCCAAAAAGATCATCAAGGACATCAACCACCCGAGCCACTGCCTGTTCACCCCGCTATCATCCAGAAGGCGAGGTCAGTACAGGTGCATCAAAGCTGGGACCGAGAGACTGAAAAACAGCTTCTATCTCAAGGCCTCAGACTGTTAAACAGCCATCACTAGCACATTAGAGGCTGCTGCCTATAGGAACAGACTAGAAATCACTGTCCACTTTAATGAATGGAACACTTAATAATGTTTACATATCTGGCATTACTCATCCCATATGTACACTACCGTTCAAAAGTTTGGGGTCACTTAGAAATGTCCTTGTTTTTGAATATTAAAATAACATAAAATTGATCAGAAATACAGTGTAGACGCTGGTAATGTTGTAAATGACAATTGTAGCTGGAAAAAAATATTTGTTTATGGAATATCTAACATAGGCCTACAGAGGCCCATTTTCAGCAACCATCACTCCTGTGTTCCAATGGCACGTTGTGTTAGCTAATCCAAGTTTATCATTTTAAATGGCTAATTGATCATTAGAAAACCCTTTTGCAATTATGTTAGCACAGCTGAAAACTGTTGTGCTGATTGCCCCCCATCTATCCTCAGAGTTCGTACTGTTAGTCTATCACAATGCCATCCATTTTGTCACCAAAGCCACATATACAGTCGTATGAGAAACTTTGGGAACCCCTGACAATTTCCATGATTTCCATTTATAAATAATTGGGTGTTTGGTTCAGCAATTTCATTTTGATCTATCAAATAACTGATGGACACAGTAATATTTCAGTAGTGAAATGAGGTTTATTGGATTAACAGAAAATGTGCAATATGCATCAAAACAAAATTAGACAGGTGCATAAATTTGGGCACCCCAACAGAAAAATCACATCAATATTTAGTAGAGCCTCCTTTTGCTAAAATAACAGCCTCTATACGCTTCCTATAGCCTCTAATGAGTGTCTGGATTCTGGATGAAGGTATTTTGGACCATTCCTCCTTACAAAACATCTCCAGTTCAGTTAGGTTTGATGGTTGCCGAGCATGGACAGCCCGCTTCAAATCCTCCCACAGATTCTCAATGATATTCAGGTCTCGGGACTGGGATGGCCATTCCAGAACATTGTACTTGTTCCTCTGCATAAATGCCCGGGTAGATTTTGAGCAGTGTTTTGGGTCGTTGTCTTGTTGAAATATCCAGCCCCGGCGTAACTTCAACTTTGTGACTGATTCTTCAACATTATTCCCAAGAATCTGCTGATATTGAGTGGAATCCATGCGACCCTCAACTTTAACAAGATTCCCAGTACCGGTACTGGCCACACAGCCCCACAGCATGATGGAACCCCCACCAAATTGTACTGTGGGTATCAAGTGTTTTTCTTGGAACGCTGTGTTCTTTTGCCGCCATACATAACGCCCCTTGTTATGACCAAATAACTCAATCTTTGTTTCATCAGTCCACAGCACCTTATTCCAAAATGAAGCTGGCTTGTCCAAATGTGCATTTGCATACCTCAAGCGACTCTGTTTGTGGCGTGTGTGCAGAAAAGGCTTCTTCCGCATCACTCTCCCGTACAGCTTCTCCTTGTGCAAAGTGTGCTGAATTGTTGAACGATGCACAGTGACACCATTTGCAGCAAGATGATGTTGTAGGTCTTTGGAGGTGGTCTGTGGGCTGTTTTTGACCGTTCTCACCATCCTTCGCCTTTGCCTCTCCGATATTTTACTTGGCCTGCCACTTATGGCCTTAACAAGAACTGTGCCTGTGGTCTTCCATTTCCTCACTATGTTCCTCACAGTGGACACTGACAGCTTACATCTCTGCGATAGCTTTTTGTAGCCTTCCCCTAAACCGTAATGTTGAACAATCTTTGTTTTCAGGTCATTTGAGAGTTGTTTTGAGGCCCCCATGTTGCCACTCTTCAGAGGAGAGTCAAAGAGAACAACAACATGCAATTGGTCACCTTAAATACCTTTTCTCATGATTGGATGCACTTGTCTATGAAGTTCAAGGCTTAATGAGCTCACCAAACCAATTGTGTGTTCCAATTAATCAGTGCTAAGTAGTTACAGGTATTACAGGGTGCCCAAATTTTAGCATAGCCTATTTTTCACATCTGATTTATTTTCATACAACTTAATATTGCTACACTAAAAATCTTTGTCTGGACAATACCCCAGTACTCAGCTTTTATTAGAAAATGAATGGCATGACACTGTGATCATTTTCTGTGACGACAGAGTCAATTATTATGCAGCCTCAGAGGGGTGCCCAAACCTTTTCATACGACTGTATATATATTTTTTTCACCTTTATTTAACCAGGTAAGCCAGTTGAGAACGAGTTCTCATTTACAACTTCGTCCTGGCCAAGATAAAGCAAAGTAGTGCGACAAAAAAAACAACAACACAGAGTTACACATGGTATAAACAAATGTACAGTTAATGACACTATAGAAGATGTAGTTAGATTAGGGAAGTAGGACAATAAATAGGCCATAGTGGAAAAATAGTTACAATTTAGCATTAACACTGGAGTGATAAATGTGCAGATGATGATGTGCAAATATGCCTTTGGTGCAGGCAGAGATACTGGGGTGCAAATGAGCAAAAATAACAGTATGGCGATGAGGTAGTTGGGGTGGGCTATATACAGGTGGGCTATATACAGGTGCAATGATCAGTAACCAGCTCTGACAGCTGATGCTTAAAGTTAAAGAAGGGGGTTGGGAATCTCCAGCTTCAATGATTTTTGCAATTCGTTCCAGTCATTGCCAGCAGAGAACTGGAAGGAATGGCAGCCAAAGGAGGTGTTGGCGTCGGGGGTGACCAGTGAAATATACTTGCTGGAGCGCAGGCTACGGTTGGGTGTTGCTATGGTGACCAGTGAGTTTGTGGGGATTTACCTAGCAAGGACTTATAGATGACATGGAACCAGTGAGTTTGGCGACAAATATGTAGTGAGGACCAGCCAACGAGAGCATACAGGTCGCAGTGGTGTGTAGTATATGGTGCTTTGGTGACAAAACGGATGGCTCTGTGATAGACTACATCCAATTTGCTGAGGCTATTTTGTAAATTACATCGCCGAAATCAAGGATCGGTAGGATAGTAATTTTTACGACGCCATGTTTGGCAGCATGAGTGAAGGAGGCTTTGTTGTGAAATTGGAAGCCGATTCTAGATTACATTTTGGATTGGAGATGTTTAATGTGAGTCTGGAAGGAGAGTTTACAATCTAACCAGACACCTATGTATTTGTAGGTGTCCACATATTCTAAATCAGACTCATACAGAGTAGTGATGCTAGTCAGGCAGGCGCGGGCAGTGATCGGTTGAAGAGCATACATTTAGTTTTACTAGCATTTAAGAGCAGTTGGAGGCCACGGAAGGAGTATTGTATGGCGTTGAAGCATGTTTGGAGGTTTGTTAACACAGTGTCCAGTGAAGGGCCAGATATATACAGAATGGTGTCATCTGTGTAGAGGTGGATCAGAGAGTCACAGCATCAAGAGCGAAATCATTGATAAGAGAATAGAGTCGGCCCGAGAATTGAACCCTGTGCCACCCCCATAGAGACTGCCAGAGGTCCGGACAACAGGCCCTCCGATTTGACACGCTGAACTCTATCTGAAAAGTAGTTGGTTAACCAGGCGCCGATGGAGGCTCCTGCCCCGGAACTAGACAGGCGACCGGCCCCGGCCTGGGCACCGGTGCTGATGGAGGCTCCTGCCCCAGAACATTACGTGATGCTGATCCCGGACTGGGTACCGGTGAAGCAGGAGGCTCTGGGTCTGGCGCCGGGCTGGACGTCGGGCCTGGACTGGGCACCGTCGCAGAGGAAGGCTCCGGCCATGGAGCTGTGCTGGACACCGGTCCTGGAATGGGCACCGGCGCAGAGGAAAGCTCCGGCCATGGAGCTGGGCTGGCTGACGGTCCCGGACTGGCCACCGGCGCAGTGGAGGACTCCCGCCCTGGAGCTGGGTGGGCTGCCGGTCCTGGACTGGGCACCGGCGCAGAGGAAGAGCTGGGCTGGACGGCGTCACTGGAGACCTCAGGCTGTGAACCGTCTTGGGAGACCCCGGGCTGTGGACCGTCACTGAAGGCTCCGGGCTGTGGACCGTCACTGGAGGCTACGGGTTGTGGACCGTCACTGGAGGCTCCGGGCTGTGGACCGTCACTGGAGGATCCGAGCTGGGGACCGTCAGTGGAGGCTCCGAGCTGTGGACCGTCACTGGAGGCTCCGAGCTGTGGACCGTCACTGGAGGCTCCGAGCTGTGGACCGTCACTGGAGGCTCCGGGCTGTGGACTGTCACTGGAGGCACTGGGCTGGACACACGCCCTGGAGGTCGGGTGTGGGGAGCCGGCACAGGTCGTACCAGAGGACGGCTCAGGTGCTGGAGCAGGACTGGACGCCGTGCCTAGACTGGGTATTGGCGCAGAGGAGGGCTCCAGCCATGTCGCCGGGCTGGCGATGTGTATTGGAGGTTGTCCTTCGCCTCCAACATTCCCCATGGCCTGAGCATCACTGGAGCGGCCGAGCTGGGCACCCTCACTGGAATCTTGCTGCAGAAGACTGGTAACCTCCACCTCAACGTGAAGTGGAACCCCAGTCCCGGACTGGGCCACAGTGCAGCGGACGATTCCACTCGCGGGGTATCCATGGCCCTCGACCCCGGCCTGGGTACCGGCGCAGAGGAAGGCTCAGGATCAGAAGCCGGGCTGGCGACTGGTCCCGGACTGGACACCAGTGTCGAGAACCCCGCACCTCGAACGGAACTCCTCACCGATTCCGCTGTCTGGAACAGAGAAGCCATCCACTCCCTCACCAGTGCCCGTCGGCGCTCAAAGTCCTGTTCCGCCTCCATCCTCTGGATGAACGGGTCCGGCTTGGTCTCGGGGGGAAGAGCTATCCATGCTCTCCACCACCTTGCCTGTTCCTCTTGGGGCCAATCGCTCCTCGCTGTTGCGTTTTCCCAATGCGGTGGTTTCTTCTGTCCCGGTGTGGGTGTAGGGAACGAGGCGAAGAGCGAGTGGTGTTCGACATCGTGTTTATTCACAACGAAACTCTGCAACAAAACAACTGAAGATCTCGTACAACGCTGTGTACTACTCCCTTCACAGAACAGCACAAACTGGCTCTAACCAGAATAGAAAGAGGAGTGGGATGCCCCGGTGCACAACTGAGCAAGTACATTATAATGTCTAGTTTAAGAAACAGACGCCTCACAAGTCCTCAACTGGCAGCTTCATTAAATAGTACCCGCAAAACACCTGTCTCAACGTCAACAGTGAAGTGGCGACTCCGGGATGCTGGCCTTCTAGGCAGAGTTGCAAAGAAAAATACATATCTTCCTCTGTCCAGTGTCTGTGTTCTTTTTCCCATCTTAATATTTAATTTGTATTGGCCAGTCTGAGATATGGCTTTTTCTTTGAAACTCTGCCTAGAAGGCCAGCATCCTGGTGTCGCCTCTTCACTTTTGAGACTGGTGTTTTGCGGGTACTATTTAATGAAGCTGCCAGTTGAGGACTTGTGAGGCGTCGGTTTCTCAAACTAGACACTCTAATGTACTTGTCCTCTTGCTCAGTTTTGCACCGGGGGCTCCCACTCCACTTTCACAGCGCTGTACGAGATCTTCAGTTTCTTGCCAATTTTTTGGATGGAATAGCCTTCATTTCTCAGAACAAGAATAGACTGACGAGTTTCAGAATGAAGTTATTTGTTTCTGGACATGTTGAGCCTGTAATCAAACCCACAAATGCTGATGCTCCAGATACTCAACTAGTCTAAAGAAGGCCAGTTTTATTGCTTCATTAATCAACAGTTTTCATAATAATGGGCACACCTGTATTTGGGGAGTTTCTCCCATTCTTCGCTGCAGATCCTCTCAAGCTCTGTCAGGAGACAGTTAGTGCTGCAAACCACTTCATCCCAGCTCTAGAACACAACATGTTATCAGAGCATCATGCTAACATGTTCCTGCATTGTGTGCAAATCAAACCCCCCAATACACAATAGACAAATCATTCTAAGATATACAGTGCAATCGCCCAATTTAGTTTTTAACCTGGGCCTTACCCTATAGAGATCTTTTCCAATTTTTGTTCAATTTGTGATCAATAAAACCACCAGATTGAAATTGATTTTATCCTGTCAGATACTAAGTTTGTCTACATAAGTGTTAATGGTGTTAATGAGCTATAACCATTCAACTTACGATTTTGCAGCAGGTTTGCAGAGATAACATGAGAGGCCTCTTGTACATCTGAAATCTATGGATACTGGTTAACGGCTGTGGTGTGTGTGTGTGTGTGTGTGTGTGTGTGTGTGTGTGTGTGTGTGTGTGTGTGTGTGTGTGTGTGTGTGTACACAATTCTGTGTCTGTAGGTGGGTTGTTCCACGAAATAAGGGCTTTTAGCTTTTTATTTTTTTAAAGTAGAATTTGTGAACAAATATTGAATTTTAAAAGCGTGTATTATTAAATGAAGTACTCTTCAATATAGACCACATGGACATTTAAATGGACATCTAATTTGTAATATGAATAAAGACTTGCTAAAGTGCCAAAATTCAGCATTTTGACATCGTCCCTCTGTGCATCCTCTGTGACTTCTAGGAAGATTTTAACCCACTTCACTCCATGTTTGTGGTTCATTGTAGTGTTTGTGGTCATTGTGAGCACCCACTCATTCATAGGAGTGTATTTTTCATTGATTTATTGTTTTGTCAAATGAATGAACTACAGCTGCACTGCGCCTTGGTCATTTCTGCCTCCACACCGTGACAGACAAAGCAATTTCAGAAGATTATTATGTATTTCATGTTATTAGTGATGCATTTTATCATATTTATATTTATCATATTCCTAAAAATTTATAAAAGACATTGAACAACTTATAGTCAAATCATAGTGTAAAAGCAGTTGAGCTGGTTCTACTCTTTTTGGCCATGTTATGGTGGAAAACTGCGCTGGTCGAACATAACACGTCAAACCGGTTACCCATAGACAGGCTAGAAATATTTTAACAATTTCAATGTTTTAGTGAAGCTTGCATTCAATTGCCCCTCCTTGTTGAAACAACAAGCTTCCATTCCCCCCGTCACAAAGGGATTTATAGCTGATGAATTCGTCAACCCTGTTACGCTCAACCTTGTTACTTTATTTGGCACTTAATAGGCACTTACTATAGTAACCTCCTGAGATGGGACATTTCGTTTTTTTGTTGATTATGACATAATGTTAAAATTAGCTGGGGAAAAACAAATTATACTAAGTTACACTACTCAAAAGGCATCTAATTGTTGGAACAACCCAGGTAGGTCTGTGTGTATGAGGTGGAGAGGACAGTAGCATTGGGAATACAGTGATACAGTTGTCATCTCATGACAGAACAAGAGCAAGAGAGAGGAGCCTGGTGGAAGACCCCAGGGAAAGCTGCAACCTGGTCTCAGAACATTTCATATTATTCTGTACGTAATTCCAAGACACTCCATTTAGTATGATATGTTACGTTTCGCATGTATTCATTTGTGGATGTCCCTCATGCATTTCGTATGATATGTTATGAATGCAATTTGTATGACATGTTCCGAATTGCAACTCGTACAATATGTTAGAAAATGCAATTTGTACAATATGTTCCGAATTGCAATTTGTACAATATTGTCACGTTCGGGTGTGTAGAGAGACCAAGGCGCAGCGTAACGATAGTTCGACATGTTTATTGAACTAACTGACGAACTATACAAAATAACAAATGAATATAACAAACACACGTAGCACGAACACGGGACATAACATAACAATGAACCACGCATTACGAGTGGAACACAGACATATAAGTAGGATCCCTAATTAGAGGTAATGCAATGCAGCTGCCTCTAATTAGGGATCCCACACACAACACCACACAGACGTAGAATTACTAGAACTGCCAGACTCTGACCATAGAAATATAGAGAAGCAAAGCTTCTCTATGGCCAGAGCCTGACAGTACCCCCCCCCCAAAGGCGCGGACTCCCGGCCGCAAGAAAAACAAACACAAAACCATGAGGGAAGGGTCAGGGAGGGAAAAACATCACACCATCGCAGGTGGCGGTTCCGGCCCCGGCGAAGTGGATAGCTTCCTCCCCATTTCTACTGGGCCTGGACTGGACCCCGGTGTGGCTGGCGACTCAGGCCATTTAAAGGGGCAACCCACTAGTCCAGGAAATGACCATGGTGGGGCAAAAGGCTCAGGCCATGGAGCGGGGCAAATAACCGGGCCAGGACTGGGCACCGGTGTAACAGGCGACTCCGGCCATATACAGGGGCAACCCACCGGTCCTAGAAATGACCATGGTGGGGGAAAAGGCTCAGGCCATGGAGCGGGGCAAATAACCGGGCCAGGACTGGGCACCGGTGTGGCAGGCGACTCCGGCCATATAAAGGGGCAACCCACCGGTCCTGGAAACAACAATGGTGGGGAAATAAGTTCAGGCCATGGAGCGGGGCAAATAACCGGGCCAGGACTGAGCACCGGTGTGGCAGGCGACTCCGGCCATATAATCGTCACGGGAGGCTCCGGGCTGTCGATCGTCACGGAAGGTTCCGGGCTGTCGATCGTCACGGAAGGTTCCGGGCTGTCGATCGTCACGGGAGGTTCCGGGCTGTCGATCGTCACGGAAGGTTCCGGGCTGTCGATCGTCACGGGAGGTTCCGGGCTGTCGAGCGTCACGGGAGGCTCCGGGCTGTCGAGCGTCACGGGAGGCTCCGGGCTGTCGAGCGTCACGGGAGGCTCCGGGCTGTCGAGCGTCACGGGAGGCTCCGGGCTGTCGAGCGTCACGGGAGGCTCCGGGCTGTCGACCATCGCGGGAGGCTCCGGGCTGTCGACCATCGCGGGAGGCTCCGGGCTGTCGACCATCGCGGGAGGCTCCGGGCTGTCGACCATCACGGGAGGCTCCGGGCTGTCGACCATCACGGGAGGCTCCGGGCTGTCGACCATCACGGGAGGCTCCGGGCTGTCGACCGTCACGGGAGGCTCCGGGCTGTCGACCGTCACGGGAGGCTCCGGGCTGTCGACCGTCACGAGAGGCTCCGGGCTGTCGACCATCACGAGAGGCTCCGGGCTGTCGACCATCACGGGAGGCTCCGGGCTGTCGATCATCACGAGAGGCTCCGGGATGTCGAGGCGCACCGACGGTCTGATGCGTGGAGCTGGCACTGGAGGCACCTGGCTGGGCACACGCACTGGAGGTCGAGTGCGGGGAGTCGGCACGGGACGTACCGGACTGTAGAGGCGCACTGGAGGCCTGGTGCGTGGAGCTGGCACTGGAGGAACCTGGCTGGGCACACGCACTGGAGGTCGAGTGCGGGGAGTCGGCACGGGACGTACCGGACTGGAGAGGCGCACTGGAAGCCTGGTGCATGAAGCCGGAACTGGAGGAACCTGGCTAGGCACACGCACTGGAGGTTGAGTGCGGGGAGTCGGCACGGGACGTACCGGACTGGGGAGGCGCACTGGAAGCCTGGTGCGTGGAGTCGGCACTGGTGGCACATGACTAATAACACGCGCTTCAGGGCGAGTGCGGGGAGCAGGCACCTGACGTACCGGATTGGAGAGGCGCACTGGAGGCTTGGTGCGTGGAGTCGGCACTGATGGCACCGGACTGGTGACACGCACCTCAGGGCGAGTGCGAGGAGCAGGCACATGACGTACCGGACTGGAGAGGCGCACTGGAGTGTAGCAGACGGCCGGACCCAGACTGGGCACCGGTGGAGCGGACTGCTCTGGCATTTGAGTAGAGCAGACGGCCGGACCCCGACTGGGTACCGGTAAAGCGGACTGCTCTTTCATGGGAGTGGAGTAGGCGACTGGACACGGATCATTCCACTCCGACATTTCCCGTTCTACTTCCTCCGCTATCTCCCACATCTCCTCCAAAACGTCTCCAAAATTTCTCTCCAAATACTCCTCCTCTTCTACACTTTGTGCCCCCCATTTATAATTTGGGCACAGTGTATCCCACATGGAGAGTGGTATTGGTGCGTCCTCTTCCTTACCAGACCACCCCCATAGCCCCCCCCCGAAATTTTCCTGGGGTTTACTACGGGCTCCGTTTCCTCCTTTTCCTCGATTTCGTCTTTGTCCTCCTTTCTTCTCCTTTGCTCCAGAATATCGCTGCTTGGTCGGGTGGTGGTTCATTCTGTCACGTTCGGGTGTGTAGAGAGACCAAGGCGCAGCGTAACTATAGTTCGACATGTTTATTGAACTAACTGACGAACTATACAAAATAACAAATGAATATAACAAACACACGTAGCACGAACACGGGACATAACATAACAATGAACCACGCATTACGAGTGGAACACAGACATATAAGTAGGATCCCTAATTAGAGGTAATGCAATGCAGCTGCCTCTAATTAGGGATCCCACACACAACACCACACAGACGTAGAATTACTAGAACTGCCAGACTCTGACCATAGAAATATAGAGAAGCAAAGCTTCTCTATGGCCAGAGCCTGACAAATATGTTCCGAATTGCAATTTGTACAATATGTTCCGAATTGCAATTTGTACAATATGTTCCGAATTGCAATTCGTACAATATTTTCAGAATTTGAAAAACGTATGATATATATATTACGATTCCAAGTTGTTGTTGCTAACATTAGCTAGGTGCATAGCTGTGGGAAGAAAGGAGTGCTGTGGGTATTATATATACATTTTTTGATTTTTCAAAAGTAGTAAAGTAGTGCACTGGGCCTTTACTTGTATTAGCGAACCGATATAGACATCTGTAGCGCAGTCAAAAACATTTTTTGAACATCTCAGCTTTGGCAGGATTGAATAGTTGGAATTGTAAGAGTTGTTGCCCTGTCCCTTTCTCTGTGATGTCATTCTAATGGAATCTAGAAAGAACAAAACCAGTTCCTCAAACATTTACATCAAAAGGTGCAAACTTTTGGGCAAAGACATAAAACATCCACATCAAATAACATGAAAAACAGCCACTGTACAGTATTAATTAGACATCCTTACAACCCACTTAATGTAAATGTACATTACTGTATTGTACATAGGCTTTTAATCTTGGTTTGTACCTGTAGACTTTCCACATCGTTAAAAAAAGCAATGCACAATACCACAATTGAGTACATTGAGACATCAAGTGGTTTGTGATGATGTGGCTCAGTTGGTAGAGCATGGTGCTTGCAATGCTAGGGTTGTGGGTTTGATTCCCACAGAAGACCAGTAAGAAAATGTATGCACTCAAAACGAAGTTGCTCTGGGTAATAGTGTTTACTATAATAGAAAAGGAATGAATAGTCCATTTCAGTCTTCACATAGAAATAAGTTGCATTTGCAAAGTATTTCAAGAAACTGAAAACATATATCAAGCAAGTATTTTTATATATCAGATTAACTGTTTTGTACAGATAATTATCAGACTCAATATACAAATGCTGGTAAACACTCAAATACATTTAGTTTAAATTGTTTCACAAAAGTATTGCACTGGGCCTTTACTAGTCCTGTATAAGCGGACCAATATAGATGCCAACAACTCGGGCAATTTTTTATTCTGCAAAATCGCAGCACCCCCACCCCCAAACTGCTTCCCACAGCTATGGCTACATGGCTACGTGGCTAACGCTAATAATAGCTAGGCTAGGGGTTAGGTTAGGGGTTAGGGTTAAGGTTAGGTTTAAGGTTATGTTAGGTTGAAGGGTTAAAGTTAGTTGAAGGGTTAGCTAAAAGGGTTAAGGTTAGAGTTAGGGGAAGGGTTACCTAACATGCTAAGTAGTTGCAAAGTTGCTAAAGTTGTCCGTGATGAGATTCGCAAACGCAACCTTATGGTTGCTAGACGTTCGCATTATATGCCCACCCATCCAATATGTCTCATGTAACCATACCAAACGTAAAATATCATACTAATTTGAGTGTCACGAATTTACATTTACTATGTTACGTCTAGTCTATGAGACCAGGCTGGGAAACGTCATAAAGTTCAACAAATGAAGACAGATACTTTCAGTTGGCTGTAGTAGTAGGGGAGAGAGCTCCTCCTAGGAGCCATTTGACAGTGGTCCTGGAATGGTCATGTAGCCTTCTCCCCTAAGGCAGCTGCAGTAGTGAGCAGTCTCTGCAGTATAATTAATAATCATCAACATATCAACACATCATCATACATTATGGGAAATATTGTATCTCTACAAGGCCTCTCTACAACTAATTCAATATAGGCTAGTAATGTTATGTATGTTGACAATCTCACAAACTCACTGCCACTCTAAATTAGCCTGGCCTGGCTGATACAGATATCCTGATGGTAAAGTCTTCATTTGTGACCCGTTTCAGGAAACTAGGCGTGTGTCGCAAGTCACAACTTCACAGGAGAGCCATTTGAACTTTTATCTTTTTTTTAAATCAAAATGCGTTTTTGGACAGAAATGCCTTCTGGAACAACTTTCATGTGCCTTAATAACAAACTTGTATGCCATCTGTAAATACGAATAAAGTTGTTAAATTACGATCCTAGTTGGTTTAGCCACAGAAATAGACAGGAACCTTCCCGCTAGCCATGATTGGCTGAGATAATGAGTAGGCTGGACATGCCGAGAGATGAGTTTCTGATTGGTCTGCGGTGTAGCATCTAGTGTCTATAAAATGAGCTGCTCGTTATGCGTAGATATTCCTTTCTACTGCAGATTTGTCGAAAGATATTACGTTAGCCATGGAGAACTGCAAATATGTTGCGACTTGCACTCAATAACATTGCTCCCATGATTTATCAGGCGCTATCGACAAAGGTCTGTGGGAAAAAGTTGTGATCGACTACTTTCTGGAGGACGATCGTGTCATGCTGACTCTCTGGCTCTGAAAATGAATCAGACGATGAGGAAATCCCTGATTTAGGTAAAAACATTTCCATTGAAGAAGACATTGTAGAGTCTGCTGATAACAGTGACGGGGAAGAAACGGCGATCAACAGTGCTGTTGTCACGGAAGAAGTTGACCGAGCTTGCTTGACAACAGGCCAAGCAAGCTGTACAAACAAAACGGAAACGACACAGGACGTCTTATTTAATGAAAGGTGTTGCAGTCTGCTGTGAAGCGATCATCCATGTATACGGGTAAGAGTCTAGCTACAGTTTAAGATATTATGCCATTTCGCATTGCTAGTTATAGCCTAATGTTAGCTAGCTAACTAGCTAACATTGACCCTATTTCGTTAACTTTAGCTAGCTATGACAATCTGTTTGTATTGCTAGTACTCTATGGATTGGGATTAGGGTTCAATGTTTAGCTAGCTAGCTACATGTCTAAACAAAAACAAAAAAATTATAACTTACTGTTAGCTAGGTAGCTGACGTTAGATGGCTGGCTTGCTAGCTAACCTTATGTGTATGACCTGTGTGTAGTGATACCTCAGAATGCCATTTCGCATTGGACTGGAAGATAGTACGGTGCTGGTGGAATGATATGGCTGGAAACAACACCTGACTCCGTAGTTCAGGCAGCTGCCACAGATCAAGCAGTACCAGAACTTCAATCAGTGACCATCCTTTTCATTGCATTGTATGAGGTTATTCTTCTTATCTAAACTTGGCAGGTGAATTGATGTTGGTCAAGGATGTAATGTCTTCTCAATAAATGTTTGTTATTTCCTGTTTTACATCGTCAATGCTCTGGAGCCTGGTGTTGTCGCCAAGGAGCGTTCGGACTCAGTCGGGGCCAGGTTTCAGCTTCTGCGCAACGCTGACATCCTTCCTCCCATAGATGGTCAGCCTGTACAAGCACCACCTGTACCGGACACAGCTAGACAAACATATATTTTTGAGAAGATCTGGGAGTTTTTCTACGAAGAGGCTATGGACATCACATGCCCCGCACCAAAGTCAAGGACAGGACAGAAACAGGCTCTCCGAATATAGATTCCCTTGTTCATGTGTGGTTCGGACGGACCAGTCTATTCAAATTAGTCTCTCCAAACACACATTGCTGGTACTGTTTTTTTTTTTTGTATCCTGCTGCTCAGCCACTTTACCCCTTGATAAATACCTCATCTATCACTGATAATGATATTGTTCTTGTACATACTGTGTATTATTTTATTTATTTTGACACTATCTATTTCTGATATTGATACTATGCAAGTAACCCTTTGGCTGTACCGTTTACACCTTCTGTAGAGACCCATCCACTTAGCAAAATGTGGCTGGAGGCTATAGCATTTCTTTCACATGACCCATCAATTTAGACAAGTGTGTCTGGGTAAGCCTCATCTAATATTTTTATCTGGACACTTTCTGTTTACCTGGATTTTTTCCTTATTGTAGGCTACTAATTTTACCACTTTTAGTCTTAATCTTTACCAAAACATTCAAAGGCCATTTACTCAAAAGTGAGTTTACAAGTTTATCAACTTTCAAAGCAGAATTATTTTCACATTGTTCCTCATTAATGCAGTGTATTAGATACAATTTTGTAGCTCTGAGTCTCTACTTTTATCCAATGTAAAAAATAAATAATAATAATAATCTAATTTTGCTACATTAGACCAATTTGAGCCAGTCGGTCACATTTACATTCTCCTCAAGTTGCTCACAATCAATATGCCACCGTCGTCAATCACACAACTTTTCCACTTCAGACCAAAACTTAATACCGATGTGTATGACTAAAATATGCAATGCGGTAAAACATAATGGTGAAAGATAGATACAGTTAAATTACAGCCACGTCGACGACACTTCACGACCTTTTTAGAGGTTACACATTGTACAGGTACACCACGAAAACACGGTGCAATGCAGTGAATGTCCCAACCATCAAGTTATTCTTATTGATATTAGACATTGAGATGTCGGAGTAGAAGGCTACTTTTCCCATTTTATATTGTACCTGTTATCTATAACAATGACCTGCACAGGAACGTGACGTCCTGTTGATTAATCACATGCGAATGTGTAAAACGTGACACTTGCTGGACACTTACCGGGACATTTGGAAGGCTAAACGTTGCAGAAGGACAGCACGGTATCGGTGAGTCGGTCTGACGGCATGTTACTATAGCATAGCCCACGGATGAGCGATGGGTAGCCTATTACACCGGCGTACTGCAGGCAACACGCTGTTATTGGCACTGCAGTCCGCATACAGACGAGCTGATCTTCGAGCTTCACAAGTCACCTTCGAGTACCATCAGGTATGGGGTCGTCAAGTTGAAATAGACATTAACTGAAATAGATACGGCAAGGCGATGGTATCTGAAATGGACAGCTCCTTCAGTGTTTTTATGGGAAGGATAGATAGATAGATAGATAGATAGATAGATAGATAGATAGATAGATAGATAGATAGATAGATACTTTATTGATCCCCGTGGGGAAATTACTTTATCCAGCAGCTACGAAAAAAAGACAGATACACGATACCTGAAGAGTTAGCTTAAAGGGTTAAGGTATGATATAAGTGAGGGTAATAATAGTTTACTTAATATACAGTCTGGTTAAATGAACAGGTAAGTGAATATTTGCATGGTTAAATGAACTGTACAGGGAAATGACAGGAAGAGATACTTAAATAGATAAATGTGCGTATGATATAATTTAGGATAATAATACTAATTCCCTTAAAATACAGTCCTTAGAACAGCGTTAATTACAGATAAATTAACATATTACACATTCGATATACTAAATGCAATGGGGAAAAAAAGATACTACTGACAGGGTACTAGTATACAGTCCTGAGTGAATGACTACGCAAGTTCAGTCCAATAATTACTGACAAGATGCTGGTAGAGCAGGATTCCCCAACTGAAGCCCTGCATTCCGAATTTGTGCCATGGGTGAAAAAAATGTTGGACATAACCCAGCTAGCGCATTTGGTTCCTTGGAAGTTTTTGGTGTCCCATTGGTCCTGGGAACGAAGCCATACGTTTCCTGACTGGTAAAATGTAATGTTTTTTAAACGTTCTGAGAATGGAAGTGAAAATTCTGCCTCTTCTGGGATTTTTTTATTTTTATTTGTGCAGGGAGGTTCTGGAAACGTTTTCCTATGGTTCCCCAAAAGTTTTTTGGAAAGGTTTTATTAAAGATGCACTATGCAGAAATCGCTTTGCCACATCCTGGTTGCAAAAATTCTCATAGTTCAAATAATTTCGGTTTATGTAATAAAACAAGCAATTATAGTGTAGAGAATGATTGTACCATCTAAACCGCTGTGAAATATATTTTCCATAACCAAAAATATTGTATTTTCAGCTGTTTGAAGCTGGTGTACAAAACCAAAAGTAAAAGACGGCAAAACTAGACTTAAGAACGGGAAGCATAGAAATAGCACACATAGAACAGATATACCGCTTCTTAGACTTACTTTCAATGTGAATGACATATCTAAATTTCTATGTTTATTTGGTTGGATCGCCCAAAAAGTTACATATTGCAGCGTTAACATTCTGAGAATGGATATTATAGGTTATTTGGAGTTAATTTTATAACTCTCCCTGAATGTTTCAATAATACTTTTTTAATAACACTGCTAGCTTAGTTTGGGTTAACTGTTTTGAACTACATGCACAGATATGACATATACAAATATATTTGCTTACACATTAATCATGCAAACACATACATTTTTTTATTGTGGCACGGCATCAGTGAGATTTGAACCTATGATTTTCTTTATCCATGGAATTAGTCCACTGCACCACCAGGATGGAGCCATCATATCATCTATTTTTTTAACTCATACAAAGCTTTTAATTTTAGTCTATTCAAACGGATCTCATTTCATAGGAAACAAACACTTATTAAGTTCAGGTGTGGCCAATTAGTTGGCGCGGCCAACACACTTGAACACACTTAACAAGATAGAGGATAGAGAAAGTTTTGTTGACGTTGAGAGCGGAATGTATATGTTTTTCAATAACATTCTTAGAATGTTCTTTGAACGTTACTAATGTTTTAAATAGAACCATGAGGAAACCTGCAGAAAACATTATGCTGAAGTAATGCTGAAGTACTGAATTCCCACAGAAGAACGTTGTTTCTTAACGTTCTCTGAACATTCTGAGAACATGACTTTAAATAGAAGGAAACCAGGTGGAAACATTATGCTGAAGTATTGAAATTCCCACAGGACAACATTGTTTCTTAACGTTCTCTGAACTATTTGAGAACCTTCCCAATGTCAAACCAGTTGAAGAATGTTCCTAGAACATTACCAAAAATGTTATTAAATGTAACCATGTTTGAACTTTTACTAAATGAAATACCAAGAAAATAATGTTATTTTGTCAAGTTCCTTAAATGTGCTGAGAATGTTCCAAAGCCAAGCAACTATCCTGCACCAGTCCCAGAATGTTGTGGGAAGATTGTTTGCAAAATAAATAATGGACAACGAGGCTCTCATCAAGCTCTAAGAAATATATAATTCTCAGAATATTATCTGCTAGCTGGGAAACGACTGTAATAACACCAGCAAATGAGCTCCAAGTGATTTTAATTTTGGAAATCTGTTCCAAAGTATTCCCAAGCCTAATAGAGAGATATATGTGATTGTATACACATTTAATTAAGGTTTGAAATGATTATGTTTTAGTCAAATATTATATCTGTTTGGGCTTCTTGCGGTCATTTTGCAGTCTATAATTAAGTTCCGCCCCCCTGACCACCCGCTCAAGAAGAAATGGCCCACTGCTGAATTTAGTTGATGATCCCTGCAGTAGAGCATCTACGGCAACATAACAGTAGGATAATCTATCCTTCCAGACATCACAACACACTAGATCACGCTCACACCATATCACACCCTCAGTCACTGCAGCCCAGACTGTTATTAGTTTGCACGTATGACAAGTTATTCAGGTGTTGTGGGAAGAGGATCAGTGAGCAGTAGGCTCGCTAGACTATAGAATGATGTAATTTGATGGCAATGCTGTTGGCAAAGACTTGTCTGACACTGAGTGACTGGGGATATTCTGAGGATATTCTGGATAGGCTTTATCCAAACCACCGATATGGGGATGACAGATAGATATACAGATGTAGGATCTTCATTTGATTACTCTTTTGTTGCTGAGAATTGTTTTCCTGCACAGCAAGAAATGCACAATTGTAATGTATTCAAGGATTAACAAGGCTTCTAAAGTTAGTAATTTCTATTTTAAAATGTCAGACTTGATTTGCCCTGACGAAAAATGTATAAACCCCTACAAAAGTTACATTAATTATAATCCACACAATAATTCAAATTTCATGTTGCCCCAGGAATATTGTCCTGCTGTATCAAATCAAGATCCTACATCTGTATGACATGATTTTTCTTATAGGTAGGTGTTAATCATATTTCTATGAATTTAAACAACATACTCCTGGATGAAAACCTGAGATTAGCAAAATATGTCTATGGATTTCAAGTTGACTTCCTATGGAAAGTTCCTGGCGCGAGTGTGCTATCGTTTAAGTCAGGTGCAGTATACATAAGGGTTTCATTGGAAAACCCAACAGAAAGATACTTTATTATTTTATTTTAAATACTTAATTTGAACCGACAAATCACATTACAGTTGAAGAATTCCAACATTTAATACATAAAATAATACAGTATCTTGCCTTTCTGGTTTTCCAATTAAACCCGTATGTATACTGCACCTGACTTAAATCATAGCCCCTTGCCTATACTAATATAAGGACACAGATATCTGGACACTTATGGATATAGAAAACACCTTATTCTACATTGGGTGACCAGGTTCATACAGCTAGGCTGCCCATGACCGCTGACATTGGGTGACCAGGTTCATACAGCTAGGCTGCCCATGACCGCTGACACTGAGCAGTTCCTTGCTAGCTGCTTTGCCTTTGTCCTATGAAGGCCAGCAATCTGAAGGCCACGTACTGTCAGTATATATACATGGCCAAGATTCCCAAATATCAGCACCATATTTTTGCACTGATAGCCAAGGCTGTTCAGGCATGACATAAGGGTCTGCAAAGGTCTGCTCCAAAAGAACAACCCACTTCCAAAATGAGCACCTCCCTTCCGCCTCCCCCCACAACAACAATATCTGGCATATTTGGTATACAAGAAAACAAATCTACATCAACATCAAACCAGCCTCCTCGGACAGCTAAATGTTGGTGAATATGTACTACTGGTGGTACTGCCTGTCTCACCTCTCTCTCTTATACACACACACACTCACAAACCTCGATACAGATGAAATTATGGACGTGACAGGCAACTGCAAAGAATGGAATGCTGCTTCACTGGTTTCCCTAAGTGACCGACCTATCTTTGCAAGGCGATGCACTGAACAATGGACTCTTTTATACTGCATAATATAGGCCTACAATAAAAAACCTCTGCAAGTTATTTCAGGGGAGCTTGAAGATATGGCATTTGTTAAAACCTTTGTACTTACAGTAATACATTCCACTGAAAATTTGGAATCAAGTTGAAACTGGTGTGTTTCTGCTGGGCTAGAAGAAAATGTGCACCTCCTGGGGGGTCTGAGAAACACTGCACTGGTGGATCATCATGTCCCCAGGTAACTGAGCAGTAACTCCCACTGTCTGTCAGTGTGTGGCACTGCTCTCGAGATCGTCTTCTGCTCTCTACCGCCACCTGTTGGCTTCAGGGGATGATGAAATAAGTAAACCAAAGGGCATGGAGGTTGGTTGAGAGCAGAGACTCATGCCAGCAGCCCTGGCATCATGCCTGGTAAAAGGCACACTATGAGGCCTTGTTCTAACTTTCACAGCCTGTTCTTCACTTTGTCCTCAAACAAAGAATATTCTTTCTATTCCATGAGAACTCCTCCGTGGAATGTGCATCTCGGTTACTTCTATGATTTTTTAAATTCGTTTGGGATTACATCTGTCTGCTGTTGGCTTATCCCAAGTGTGTTTATTATGTATTGTTGTATGTGTTTGAGTTATTACATACTGTACCTGCAGACACAGTTTCCCACAATATGATACCCTAGCACAGTGGATCCCAACCAGGTGTACTTGGCCGATCCACAGGGGGTACTTGAGAAGACTCATGAGACCATGGTCCTACTGGTAAAATGCACATGACGGGGAACTTCAGGGGTACTTCGGGCAGAGATAAATTCCGATGGTGGTACAGTAACTGAAAAAGTTTGGGAAACACTGCCCTAGCTTTGTCCAGAAGATGGCATCATTATCCTACCAGTGGGTCATTGGCCGGGTTTCCAAACATTGGTTGGTGAATGAGAACAAACTCAAATTCCCACAGTATTAACTGTTGGCCACATCTTCTGGCTACATCATTCTGGGTAAACATGTATTATGCCAAATGCGTGGGAATACTTTAAAGCTTCTACATTTACAGTTGAAGTCGGAAGTTTACATAAACTTAGGTTGAAGTCATTAAAACTCATTTTTCATCCACTCCACAGATTTCATGTTAACAAACTATAGTTTTGGCAAGTCGGTTAGGACATCTACTTTGTGCATGACACAAGTAATTCTTACAACAATTGTTTACAGACAGATTACAACAGAAGTTTACATACACTAAATTGACTGTGCCATTAAACAGCTTGGAAAATTCCAGAAAATGATGTCATGGCTTTAGAAGCTTCTAATTGACATCATTTGAGTCAATTGGAGGTGTACCTGTGGATGTATTTCAAGGCCTACCTTCAAACTCAGTGCCTCTTTGCTCAACATCATGGGAAAATCAAAAGAAATCAGCCCAAAAATTGTAGACCTCAACAAGTCTGGTTCATCCTTGGGAGAAATTTCCAAACGCCTGAAGGTACCACGTTCATCTGTACAAACAAAACAAACAATAGTACGTAAGTATAAACACCATGGGACCACACAGCCGTCACAAGATTAACGTACTTTGGTGTGAAAAGTGCAAATCAATCCCAGAACAACAGCAACAACAGGTACAAAAGTATCTATATCCACAGTTAAACGAGTCCTATATCGACATAACCTGAAAGGCCGCTCAGCAAGGAAGAAGCCACTGCTCCAAAACCGCCATAAAAAAGCCAGACTACGTTTTGCAACTGCACATGGGGACAAATGTTCTCTGGTCTGATGAAACAAAAATAATAATGGTCACATAATGACCATTGTTATGTTTGGAGGAAAAAGGGGGAAGCTTGCAAGTCGAAGAACACCGTCCCAACCGTGAAGCACGGGGGTGGCAGCATCATGTTGTGAGGCTGTGCTTTGCTGCAGGAGGGACTGGTGCACTTCACAAAACAGATGGCACGTAAACGTTTCATGAGGAAGGAGAAGTATGTGGAAATATTGAAACAACATCTCAAGACATCAGTCAGGAAGTTAAAGCTTGGTCGCAAATGGGTCTTCCAAATGGACAATGACCCCCAGCATACTTCCAAAGTTGTGGCAAAATGGCTTAAGGACAACAAAGTCAAGTGGAGTGGCCATCACAAAGCCCTGACCTCAAGCCTATAGAAATTTTGTGGGCAGAACTGAAAACGTGTGTGCGAGCAAGGAGGCCTTCAAACCTGACTCCGTTACACCAGTTCTGTCAGGAGGAATGGGCCAAAATTCCCCCAACTTATTGTGGGAAGCTTGTGGAAGGCTGCCCAAAACGTTTGACCCAAGTTAAACAATTGAAAGGTAATGCTACCAAATACTAATTGAGTGTATGTAAACTTCTGACCCACTGGGAATGTGATGAAAGAAATAAAAGCTGAAATAAATCATTCTCTCTACTATTATTCTGACATTTCACATTCTTAAAATAAAGTGGTGATCCTAACTGACCTAAGACAGGGACTTTTTACTAGGATTAAATGTAAGGAATTGTGATAAACTGAGTTTAAATGAATTTGGCTAAGGTGTATGTAAACTTCCGACTTCAACTGTACGTAGATTAGCATAACAGAGAATTAGCAAAACAAATTAAAAAATAAATAAACGTAGCAGGCCCAAATATTTTTGAGTGTCAATTTTAACCAGCCCAACAAACAAAAAAATGGTCCAGCCCATCTGGCATTTGCCAGAATTGCTAGATGGCCAATCCACCCCTGATCCTTATGCTGATTTTTGTTTCCTACTCATATTTAAAAATGACTCAGAACCCTTTTACTCAAATCAGAGAGTAAATACAGATTGGGATATTTGGGACATAGTTTGACTACACAAACCCTGTAGGTGCTGCTGATAAAACACCATTGTATTCAAAGGTTTATTTGACTGTGTGTTTTAACAGAATTTAAATTTGGTGCAAATTATCAACAGATGTCATGGCAAACGTCCCCACATTTGAATGTGTATTCCTGTTATATTATGCAGTGATAAAATGACAGGCCTGGGCATATTGATTTTGTAATAATTATTCAGTAATCCCTATGCTGATTTCTGTTGCCTACTTATATAAAATGACTCAATATGTGGGACATACTTTGATTACACAAACCCTGCAGGTGCTGCTGATAAGACATCATTGTAATGCATTGGTCTCTGTGGGCAATTAGTAGGCCTTAGAAGTCTGACTGGCCAACACATCCCTAGAGGGGGCTCAATATGTTTGGCATAGGGTAGCCTACTCTCAGACAGGTGTTTGTGTGTGTGGAATCAGTCAAATTGAATGCAACATGCGAACAATTTGGCCTATGTTTCAATCATGAGCCAAATCCTAGTAATTGATTGACCATTCAGTTGAGAGCACGACTAGACGTCCCATTCAAGCTCCGCCTTCTCTCCCTCCATCACTTTCCCTTTCAATCCGTGAGACCACCGGAGGGGACGTGCCATGCACACAGACATTCAATCCAGTCCATACTGTCATTGGGACGTGCTCGCGCTCGGCCGCCGTGCGTGAGTGACAGCAGGGAAGTGCATCTCTACCGCGTCCTCCCATTTGCTCCGAAACCTAGATAATTCCGTTGGTATCTGTTGGTTTGCCAGATTAATCGTGGGGTTTTTTAAGCAGTTTAGTAAATGTTAAAAGGGTGAAAACATAGACTAGGAGTTTTAACGGGAAGAAACTGAAATCGTTACGAAAATGAACGAGACAGAGAACATCCCGCTTGCAGAATACGATTTTGAAAGAAAATTTGATGAAAAGGGGGCTCTCGAATGGATGCAAGAAAACTGGTAAGTAGACAACCAATTCACTCCAACACATCTGGATAAAAGAGTAGCCTAGCCTACGTGGTCTAAAGCCGGCGAATTCTCCCCCTGTCGCCGCCAATGTTGGCTGAGCTCTCAACCACACACTATGTCATTATTTAGCAAACACGCCATGCAGGAAACATTTTTTATTGCCCACATTCGTCATTTTGATACCTAACTGTCGCGCGCTTTTTCCATTTATAGGCTACCGAAGAGTGGATACAATGTGTTGTATGGGTTTTGATTATGCTACAAAGTACTGTTTAGTCAATCATTTATACATAAGGCTACTACAGATACCATCATATTTCAGGCTACAGTACAGGGGCGGACTGGGACAGCCCGGCATTTTACCTGAACACATCACTGGTGTGCCACCAACCATAAACACACAACCCATCACCACAAATACACCCTACTACAGACGGACCCTACACACCCTACTTAGACACAGGCAGTTGTGCTGAAACATAACATTGTCAGTACAGTACAGCGTTTCTCAACCATTTATGTACCAGTGACTGGGGAGACATTGTCCTCCTCATCTTTTTTTAACCAGCTCGATGTTTAAAACAAATACAATATATAAAAACACCTCTGGAGATACAGTACAACTCACCACTATAACTGACTCTGCTCTAGCCATTTTGTTTTCCTCCATGTTGCTGTCTATCTGTCTCAGCATCTTCTTTGCTGTCACTCTGTGCTTCTTCTTGTTCTCTGTCTGTCTGTCTGTCTGCCTGTCTGCTTAACACATTATACATGAAAAAGCCTAGCTAACGACTTAGGCTATGGGTGCTATATTTTACTGTCAAAATATGACTTCTTTCCTGATTTTTTGGGGGGGTGATCAATAGAGATGAATTACATACATCTTTATGTGCACTAACTAATATCATAGGCTAGTTAATTTGGGGTTCAACACCTGAGGAAGTGGAAACTCAAAACAGATCGATAACTCAAAATATGATACCCACTGCTAATAGCCATGTATTCATCCGACAGAAATAACAATGATACCTATAGAAAGCTGAGACCCTCCTCTCTTTGACAGGGACAAGGTGACAAAGTGTCTGAAGCTGCGTTTTTACCTGCAATTGGGTTTTAAAATGTTATAACTTTACTGTTTGACCAAATATAGGAAGTTCTGAGTGAGGTGACATTTGTTACGATGCATGATCAGTAATATTACATATTGCTCCCGTGCTAGCCTCTCTACACTGGCTTCCTGTTAAGGCTAGATTTCAAGGTTTTACTGCTAACCTACAAAGCATTACATGGGCTTGCTCCTACTTATCTCTTAGATTTGGTCCTGCCGTACATACCTACACGTACGCTCCGTTCACAAGACGTAGGCCTCCTTGTTGTCCCTAGAATTTCTAAGCAAACAGCTGGAGGCAGCGCTTTCTCCTATAGAGTTCAATTTTTATGGAATGGTCTGCCTATCCATGTGAGAGACGCAGACTCCGTCTTGACCTTTTAAGCCTTTACTGAAGACTCATCCCTTCAGTAGGTCCTATGATTGAGTGTAGTCTGGCCCAGGAGTGCAAGGGTGAACGGCAAGGCACTGGAGCGACGAACCACCCTTGCTGTCTCTGCCTGGCCGGTTCCCGTCTCTCCATTGGGATTCTCTGCCTCTGACCCTATTACGGGGGCTGAGTCACTGGCTTACTGGTGCTTTCCATGCCATCCCTAGGAGGGGTGCGTCACTTCCTGTCCGGTTTGTCGCCCCCTCGGGCTTGTGTAGTGGAGGGGATCTTTCGTGGGCTATACTCAGCCTTGTCTCAGGGTAGTAAGCCGGTGGTTGTTGATATCCCTCTATTGGTGTGGGTCTGTGCTTTGGCAGAGTGGGTGAGGTTATATCCTGGTTCCTTCCTGGCTTCCTGGTTTGGCCCTGTCTCTTTCTACCGCACCTGTGCTCTTATCGCACCGTACCTGCACTTTCTACCGCATCTAAATCCCTGGCTATGAAAAGCCAAGTGACATTCACTCCTGATGTATTTACCTGTTGCAACTTCTACAACTACTGTTATTATTATTTGACCCTGCTGGTCATCTATGAACATTTGAACATCTTGGAGAAAGAACTGGCCTTAATGGCCATGAATTGTTATAATTGCCACCCCTCAGAGCCTGGTTCCTCTCTAGGTTTCTTCCTACGTTTTTACCTTTCTAGGGAGTTTTTCCTAGGCACTGTGCTTCTACATCTGCATTGCTTGCTGTTTGGGGTTTTAGGCTGGGTTTCTGTACAGCACTTTGTGACATCGGCTGATGTAAAAAGGGCTTTATAAATAAATTTGATTGTTTGATGATCTTGGCTATCTAACTGATGAGTTGGAGCAAGTCTCTTTGCTGATACCACGTTTGACTTTGAATGTGAGTTTGCGTCAGAATATTGGGCTGGCCCATCTGGGTAGGGGGGCAATCTTTAAACAAAAACCAGGCCCATGGGCCGCAGGCCATGCCCTATAAAAAAATAAAAATATACAGTGCATTCAAAAAGTATTCAGAACCCTTCACATATTTCCACATTTTCTTATGTTGCAGCCTTATTCTAAAATGGATTAAATTATTTTTGGAGAAGGGCCTTGGTCAGAGAGGTGACCAAGAACCCAATGGTCACACTGACAGAGCTCCAGAGTTCCTCTGTGGAGATGGGAGAACCTTCCAGAAGGACAACCCTCTCTGCAGTACTAATCAGGCCTTCATGGTAGAGTGGCCAGACAGAAGCGACTCCTTGGTAAAAGGCACATGACAGCCTACTTGGAGTTTGCCAAAAGGCACCTAAAGGACTCTCAGACCATCAGAAACAAGATTCTATGGTCTGATGAAACTAAGATTGAACTCTTTGACCTGAATGCCAAGCGTCACGTCTGGAGGAAACCTGGCACCATGGTGGTGGTGGGAGAGTACAGTAGTCAGGATCGAGGAAAAGATGAATGGAGCAAAGTACAGAGAGATCCTTGATGAAGAGCTCCAGAGCGCTTAGGACCTCAGACTGGGTTCACCTTCCAACAGAACAATGACTCTAAACACACAGCCAAGACAACGCAGGAGTGGCTTCGGAACAAGTCTCTGAATGTCCTTGAGTGGCCCAGACAGAGCCGAGACTTGAACCTGATCAAGCATCTCTGGAGAGACCTGAAAATAGCTGTGCAGTGACCCTCCCCATCCAACTTGAGAGAGCTTGATAGGATCTGCAGTGAAGAACTCCCCAAATACATGTGTGCCAACAAAATACTGAGTAAAGGGTCTGAATATGTATGTAGATGTGATATTTAAGTTTTTTTATTTCTAATAAATGTGCAAAACATTTCTAAAAACTTGTTTTTGCTTTGTCATTATGGGCTATTGCAGGTAGATTGATGAGGGGGTAAATTATTTAATACATTTTAGAATAAGGCTGTAACGTAACAAAATGTGGAAAAAGTCAGACTGAAAACTTTCCGAATGCACTGTATATATTTATTTGTGCGTGTTTGTGTGTCAATTTCGACTAGCCCACTCCAAAAAAATATTACAGCCCATCTGGCATTTGCCAGAATTGCCAGATGGCCCTGCTACTGTAAATTCAAATACTTATTATTGTTCTCCCACCCCTTTTCAGATGTCATTGAGGATGCAACCGTCTGAACTTAACTTTAGTTTTCATGTGCATGGTTTGTTGATAATCAGCTATGTTTTATGAACGTTAAAACAACCTTTGATCCATTGCAATGATGCAGAAGCCATCCCTTTCACTGCTTACATTGGACGCGTTCCTCTGCCAAGCTGTTGCTGGTGCACGCCTAAACTAACGTAGCAGGCGGAAAATAAACGCCTGAAACTAGAAACTAGATCCCTTACATACTGGTCTTGACAAGAACAATGTTCTCTTCTGCACTGTTCAACCAATCTAATAAATTTGGAGTTAAGATGGAGAGTCGCCTTGTTAACGTCCAAAAAGCAGAAGTCGCGTTACAGGCTCTCTTACCATTTCCCCTGAAAACCGGAACATCCGTTTGTTGGGGACTTGGCAGAGCTACCACATGCCAGATCTTACAACATCTGGATAGGTATCAGCTAACCACATCATATGTTATAGCAATCTAGTGCCCGAAAACACATTCAATGACGTGGCACGCAACCATTGGTTGATGCATGCAACCAATGGGCGACCAGTGGCACGCAACCATTGGTTGGGGAACACAACCAATGGGCGAGTTCCACAGCTAAAGCGAGGTGACGCAACAGCCAATGGTTCTGGCCACGTCATCGACTGACAAATCGCTATAAAATATAATGTGGTTAGCTGATACTTAAAATACCTTTCCAGGCGTTGTTATAACTGTCAGGCGTACAGCAAAGTCTCAGCATAGGAACGCGGCCATTGTTACTACAATATGAGGTGAAACTCAAAGTACAGCCTGTCATACTGCTGTTCACTTCAGTTTGCACATGCAGTCACATGCAAAGAATGATTACAAAATATATAATGTGATGATCACCGTTAAATACATAGGTGTAGATACATTATAGTAAATCAATAGGCTGTAACCGTTTTAATATCAACCCAAAGGCATGTCACGTCTCCCCAGCAAATTAGCATAGGCTACTCAGGACACAAACCAAAATGGTCTCAAGTGCTTCTCTTTGTGTCCAATGGAAATGTGTGGGGGAAAAAAGTGAGTAATTATTGTCCGCTGTTAACATATCACTAAGGAAACGTTGAGACCCAGTAAGACCACATTCTGTTAACATATCACTAAGGAAACGTTGAGACCCAGTAAGACCACATTCTGTTAACATATCACTAAGGAAACGTTGAGACCCAGTAAGACCACATTCTGTTAACATATCACTAAGGAAACGTTGAGACCCAGTAAGACCACATTCTGTTAACATATCACTAAGGAAACGTTGAGACCCAGTAAGACCACATTCTGTTAACAAAAGTCCGCCAACGCTGTTGCAAAACATTTCTTAAACAGAAACTTTTGTTTTGCTCTGTTTGCTTCCGTTTGGTTCTTAAACGGTAAACGGTTTCCGTAATGAATACACTCCTGTAAATGTGCAGTGCTTGCCAAAAAAAACAATGCTTTACTTGCATGTGACATCCAGGCCTACGACAGTGTAATTAATCGGCTAGACTTGCTTCAGCATGTATTCTTCTAATTAGTCAAACAATATACAGTAGCTAGCTAAAAATATGTCTGCTTTCTGGCAACGTTTGCTCCCACAGGACTCTCCCTTTCTCTCTTTCAAGGAGTAAAATATGGTGGCCCACACATTGTATTTGTCGTGACCCCTTCACCTCAAAAGGATACAATGACCGCTTCTTGTCGCGCCGTTATCTCTGTAATTGTCCATCACACATTCCTTCTCTGTAATGCATAGACACAGTGGTGTTATTGCTCTTAATGCTTCCCTAGAGAATCCTTCATCAGTCTAATGAAAGTTGTACTGTATTTGGCCCTGTATATAGCCCTACTAAACTGGGTCAAGCAACAACTGTCTAATATACAATCTGGATTAGTCATCTGGTCTGTCCTCAAAGTAAACCCTCTCTGCAGTACACACATTGCTTTTTGGTCATTTATTTGGTCCAGTCAGTGATCTATCTAGTATTCTCACTGCAACCCGCTCCCAGTGTGTTATCACATAGCATCACAGTTGATTTTTAGACCGGAGCAATGCAGTAGTAGAAGTTCTGGTCGGTATGTCAACATCTAAACTTGGTTAGTCCTTAGCTCCATCACTACGAATGGGGAAGGGCACTGTAAAATAGAGCCTTGACATGGATGGACAGAAGTCGGGGTGGTCTAGAGGTCATGTCACTGCCCTGTGCCCAGTGGACCAGCCCAATCCTGATCTCTGTTGATCTCTGTAATCTGTTTAATAATAGGAATTTATATAGATGATTTGCATGGTGTGTACATTCAGCGTACTGCCACCAAGCAAAAGGAACTAGAAATGTCAACTGCAGTGCCAATCCCAAAAAATCTGCTAAAGACTGGCTCATCCATTCACAATCATCATTGATCACATACATGCATTGTTGGAGTTTAAGCTAGATTAAAGCTTGTTTGCATTTCCACCCTGGTCTCGTCTAAATCATGACCTAGGGCACAGGTAATTACAGTAATCACTTAAGAACTGGTTTGGTGATGTTTTTTGTATCATTTTTTTTATATAGGAGCAAGTCCTTTATGTTCTGTGGGCTGTATGCTGCGATCATCTTCGGGGGCCAACACTTCATGAGAGAGAGGCCCAAGCTAAACCTGCGGCGACCCCTCGTCCTCTGGTCATTTAGTCTGGCCATCTTCAGGTGAGTGACACACACTGACCACTGTGTTTCAGTAATATGGCTTTATGTTTTTCTAAGCATCATCAAACCAATCAATCAATCAACCAATCAGTGTGATTGAAGCTCTTACTGAGCACTGGTGGTGGTTAGCCTCGTTACCCTCCCTCATCCTTGCTAACCTCAGCAAGGGAAATGTAGTCCACAAAAATGTTTGTATATAGAACTAGTTCTTTCTCAGAATTAACCGAAACAGTGTTTAAACTGACAATCTTGATGTAGGGGTGACATTCTTTAAGGACATCAAGGAGAAGGAGATTCTTTGTGCAGATTTAAACTAAACTAAACGATATTTTTTTATTTTATTTTATTTCACCTTTATTTAACCAGGTAGGTCAGTTGAGAACAAGTTCTCATTTGCAACTGCGACCTGGCCAAGACAAAGCAAAGCAGTGCGACAAATAACAACACAGAGTTACACATTAAACAAACAGTCAAAAAAACACAATAGAAAATCTATAAACAGAGTGCAAAATGTAGTGCAAAAATGCAGTAAGGTTGGGAGGTAGGACAATAAATAGACTATAGAGTAGAAATAAATTACAGAATTATCATCATTAACACAGGAATGAAGGATGTGCAAATTATGATGTGCAAATAGAGATACTGGAGTGCAAGATTAGTGAAAAATAAACAAAAATAAAATATGGGGATGAGGTAGTAGTGTGGGCTATTTACAGAAGGGCTATATACAGGTGCAGCGATCGATAAGCAGCTTTGACAGCTGATGCTTAAAGGTATTGAGGGAGATAGGAACCTCTAGCTTCAATGATTTTTGCAATTCGTTCCAGTCATTGGCAGCAGCGAACTGGAAGGAATGGCGGCCAAAGGAGGTGTTGGCTTTGGGGGTGACCAGTGAGATATACCTGCTGGAGCGCATGCTACGGGTGGGTGTTGCTATGGTGACCAGTGAGCTGAGATAGGGCGGGGATTTACCTAATAAAGACTTATAGATGACCTGGAGCCAGTGGGTTTGGCGACGAATGTATAGTGAAGGCCAGCCAACGAGAGCATACAGGTCGCAGTGGTGGGTAGTGTAAGGGGCTTTGGTGACAAAACGGATGGCACTATGATAGACTACATCCAATTTGCTAAGTAGAGTGTTGGAGGCTAGTTTGTAAATGACATCGCCAAAATCAAGGATCGGTAGGATAGTCAGTTTTACAAGGGCATGTTTGGCAGCATGAGTGAAGGAGGCTCTGTTGCGAAATAGGAAGCCAATTCTGGATTTAATTTTGGATTGGAGATGGTTGATGTGAGTCTGGAAGTTGAGTTTATAGTCTAACCAGATGCCTAGGTATTTGTAGGTGTCCACGTATTCTAATTCGGATCCGTCGAGAGTAGTGATGATAGTCCGGTGGGCGGGTGCTGGCATTGTTCGATAGAAAAGCATGTACTTAGTTTTACTAGCGTTTAAGAGCAGTTGTAGGCCACGGAAGGAGTGTTGTATGGCATTGAAGCTTGATTGAAGGTTAGTAAACACAGTATCCAAAGAGGGTCCAGTTGTATACAGAATGGTGTCATCTGCGTAGAGATGGATGAGAGAGTCACCAGCAGCGAGAGCAACATCGTTGATATATATAGAGAAAAGGGTTGGCCCAAGAATTGAACCCTGTGGCACCCCCATAGAGACTGCCAGAGGATCGGACAATAGGCCCTCCGATTTGACACACTGAACTCTGTCTGCAAAGTAGTTAGAGAACCAAGCAAGGCAGTCACTTGAGAAACCAAGGCTGTTGAGTCTGCCAATATTAGAAACACTTGGACATTTTGTGAGGGTTAATAATGTACTGTAGAATAATGAAATGTGTCTACACTACCGTTCAAAAGTTTGGGGACACTAAGAAATGTCCTTGTTTTTTAAAGAAAAGCAAATTTTTGGTCCATTAAAATAACATCAAATTCATCAGAAATATAGTGTAGACATTGTTAATGTTGTAAATGACTATTGTAGCTGGAAACGGCAGATTTTTTATGGAATATCTACATAGGCGTACAGAGGCCCATTATCAGCAACCATCACTCCTGTGTTCCAACTAATCCAAGTTTATCATTTTAAAAGGCTATTTGATCATTAGAAAACCCTTTTGCAATTATGTTAGCACAGCTGAAAACTGACCTTCTCGTCAGTCTATTCCGGAGTAATGTATTTTTTACTCAATACATTTTCCCTGATACCATAAAGTAGTTGTTACATTTCAAATGCTCAAGCAGGACAGTAATATGGTCCAATTCATGCACCTATCAATATAACGCATTATCATCCCTACTTTCTCTGATCTTGCGGAATCACTAAACACAAATACAGTGTTTGTAAATGATAAATTATGTCTGAATGTTGGAGTGTGCCCCTGGCTGACCATCGCAGGGTGCACGGTTGTTAGTCCGACACATTGGTGCGGCTGGCTTCCGGGTTAAGCGTACATTGTGTCAAGAAGCAGTGCGGCTGGCGGGTCGGCTTTCGACCTTCGCCTCTCCCGAGTCCGTTCGGGAGTTGCAGCGATGAGTCACGAGTGTAACTACCAACTGGATATGACGAAAAACAAGTATGAAAACGGAGTACTTTTTCCACCACTATAATTTCAGGAAATTATCATTTGTATAATTTTACTTCGCCTGTGAGAACCCTTATCACAGAGGGCTTTGTGTCTGGGGTTGCACTTCCCAATGCAGAAAAACGCTAATCTCTATCCCAAACGGTTTAAAACTAAAGACATATTTTACTTGAGAAAAAAAAGTATGAATCTAGTTTTGCGGGATGCTGTTAAAGGGGTACACACAAATTATCATCATGAGTAACGAACTATGAAAATAGTTCCAATAAATCCTATTTAATCTATAAAAAAACATTTGTCACAGAAAATATATGATTTGTAGTATGTATCAGATGAGATGGAGGTCATTGTGGAATTGTTTTCCTTCTTAATGTGTTTTAGCCAATCAGTTAGGGGTGGTATACAAAAGATAGCCCTATTCGGTAAAAGACCAAGTCCATATTAAGAACAGCTCAAATAAGCAAAGAGAAATTATAGTCCATCATTACTTTAAGACATTAGTTGGTTGGCTACTAATACATTTGCCAGTATATTAATTATATGCTATCTAATTAACTACCCAACGTTTATAGCCTTGATTATCCAGTCATTCTTAACTTAGCTAAGTGATATAGTCGTTGTGCTTTCTCAATGGACATTTTGGTGCTTTCGAAAATTTTCATAACTGATGAATTTACGAGCGCTCAACACCTGTTGAATATAGCCGGTGTCAGTAAACGTCGGCAAAAAAGCGTAAATAAATTGTTGCCAGCAGCACAGTTACAGTCACCAATGCTCTGGATAACATGAAAACTGCCTAACCAGCTCTGCTATGGCGAGTAAAATGGTCAGAGTGAGGTGTTCTCTCATTTGTGTCTGGAAGTAGCTAGCAAGATAGGCAACGTAAGCTTGGGTGCTTGACTGCCGTTGTAAGTTCAACACTCTGAATTTACGAATGCCCAGAGCGCACTCTGGCATTCCAGTTTGAATTTAAGAGCACACCCGAAGTCGTAAAATGTCTAGCTAGTAATTTTTTATGCTAACAAGCTAGCAAGAGATTGCATAGCAACAGCATCAAACTTCAGGTAGACAGGCGAAGAGCTAGTACGTTCAACTGACAGTATCCTAAAATTAACTAATAGTATGTAGTATATACTCATTAAGTATGTAGTATGGTTATTCAAACACAGCTCCAGAGTTACCTCTGCTGCAGAGAATAAGTTCAGTTACCAGCCTAAGAAATTGCAGCCCAAATAAATGCTTCACAGAGTTCAAGTAACAGACACATCTCAACATCAACTGTTCAGTGGAGACTGCGTGAATTAGGCCTTCATGGTCAAATTGCTGCAAAGAAACCACTACTAAAGGACACCAATAAGAAGAAGAGACTAGCTTGGGCCAAGAAACACAAGCAATGGACATTAGACCGGTGGAAATCTGTCCTTGGTCTGATGGTCTGATTCCAAATTTGAGATTATTGGTTCCAACCACTGTGTCTTTGTGAGACGCAGAGTAGGTGAAGGGATGATCTCTGCATGTGTGGTTCCCAACTTGAAGCATGGAGGAGGAGGTGTGATGGTGTGGAGGTGCTTTGCTGGTGACACTGTCAGTGATTTATTTAGAATTCAAGGCACATTTAACCAACATGGCTATCACAGCATTCTGCAGCGATACGCCATCCCATCTAGTTTGCGCTTAGTGGGACTATCATTTGTTTTTCAACAGGACATTGACCGAACACACCTCTACTCTGTTTCTCTTATATCCTGTTACTTATACACCTTACCCCTATACATATCTACCTCCATCACTCCAGTATCCATGCACATGTACTGTAAATATGGTATTGGAACTGACTTTTTAAATATTTCCTGTATATAGTAGGCTTACTTACTTACTTTATTTCATATTTCTTATTCTTGTTTTTTTCTAGTAATACATAGTTATTGATTATTGCATTGTGGGGTTTTGAGTTTGCAAGAAAGGCATTTCACTGTACTTGTGCATGTGACATTAAAACTTGAAACTAGATCATTGTTAATCGGCCATGACTGTGCAGTTTTCAGAGCAGCTTCAATAGTTCTGCACCAGTGGAGGCTGCTGAAGGGAGGACGGCTCATAATAATGTCTGGAATGGAGTAAATGGAATGGCATCAAACACACATGGTTTTCCATTATTATGAGCCGTCCTCCCCTCAGCAGCCTCCACTGTTCTGCACCCTCAAAATGCCAACTGTGTCTCTTGGGTCTCTCTTCTTGTTTTGTTCCCACTGTTTGACTGAGGTGTTTAGTTACATGGGTTTGGGGATGGCTTCCTGGAATATCACTGGATCATTGTTACATTACAGGCCTTGTGGTTTTTTTTCAGTTGATCTTTGAGGAGAGGTGATATGCTTTCATAGGGTGTCCCAACTGAAATGACCTCACGCTGTAAGTAGCCACATTTTGTTTCAGATGGGAAGGAAAGCTACAAATCAATACAGTGTTTACTAAGCATACGCATCCTGTTTACAAAGTAAGAGCATGAGTGTCTTAGTCTTGGTTGGACTTAATGGAGGTCTAAAATAGTTGGAGACGGGGGAAGGACAGCCAACTGGAGATGTGACCCACTGATAACAGTATGTCTTATCTCGTTTACCTTGGTTTCAGGTTTAGAGCTCCATGGCAACTGCAACAGTGACAGTTCATATATTTGGGAGGTATATCACATTGCATCATGGCACCGCAAAGCTGAAAGTCTAAAGTATAGTTGAGCGACGTATAGCGCATTACGTTATGACAACCACAAAGCTGAGAGTTCAGCTGTATCGTATAGCAGCAAGATAGAAATATGAGCTGAATTTGTCTACAGAATACTTACTTATAGTCAACTGTGATCGACCATGGGCATTATACTAGGGGGGGGGTAGGCAGTCTTATGCCTTGAGGGTAGCTGTTAAGGAGCCTTTTGGACCTAGACTTGGCGCTCTGAGAGAACAGTCTATGACTTGGGTGACTGGGGTCTTTGACAATTTTTTGGGCCTTCCTCTGACACTGCCTAGTATATAGGTCCTGGATGGCAGGAAGCTTGGCCTCAGTGATGTACTGGGCCATACACACTACCCTCTGTAGTGCCTTACGGTCGAATGCAGAGCAGTTGCCATACCATGCGGTGATGCAACCAGTCAGGATACTCTCGATGGTGCAGCTGTAGAACTTTTTGAGGATCTGGGGACCCATGCCAAATCTTTTCAGTATCCTGAGGGGGAAAAGGTGTTGTTGTGCCCTCTTCACGACTGTCTTGGTGTGTTTGGACCATGATAGTTTGTTGGTGATGTGGACACCAAGGAACTTGAAACAGATGCATGTAACACTTGACACTATCCTTTTAGTAAATCTATGTGTTTCATTCCACAGTATCATCGGAGCGGTCAGAACCGGTTGGTACATGTTCCATGTCCTCAACAAAAGTGGTTTTAAGCAGTCGGTGTGTGACACCAGCTTCTACAGCGCCCCTGTCAGCAAGTTTTGGGCCTACGCCTTCGTCCTGAGCAAGGCCCCTGAGCTGGGTAAGGAATGTCCAAAATAGGTCCCGTTCTGAATGCTTCAGATAGAAATGTATAATTTAGAACAGCCATACTTATTTGTCATGCAGTGTAGAATAGTCAGCTCGCCTCGAGCTCATCTATACAAGACATTTCTATATACCCAATGTGACCCTGGCCAACGAGTGGGAGAGATGGAGGGCGTTGTAATTGGTCAATTACGTCAGAGGGCCAATCGGAGAGAAGGAGGCTGCTGCAACTGGATGCCATCTCCTCTCCCAGAGCAGTAATCTAGTCACTTCTGCCTATCTGTCAATCAGACAGGGGATGCAATAGTGCTGGTAAATGGACAAAGATGCTGAGCAAGAGACAGGAAGGGCATGTGCGTGTTCTAGAATGGGACAGATGTTCAATATATTAGGCCTGTTTAGTTTGTAATGTACAGGGTGTGCAGTTTGAGTTTATTTGAGTGTGTGTGTGTGTGTGTGTGTGTGTAATTAACGCTTTACTGTACTTTTGAGGACCACAAACAGACATCCCATCTTTCCAGGTCATTTTTGGAAGTGAGAATATCCGGTCCTCACAATGATTTTCCCCTACTGTGTGTGTTCACTAGTGTTTGAGAGAGAGTGAAAGTGATCAATCATCAGAGTATAACTAAGTGATTTCTCCCTCCCTCCTCAGGCGACACAGTGTTCATCGTGCTCCGTAAGCAGCGCCTCATCTTCCTCCATTGGTACCACCACATCACAGTGCTGGTCTACTCCTGGTACTCCTACAAGGACCAGGTGGCCGGCGGCGGCTGGTTCATGACAATGAACTACCTAGTCCACTCCTTCATGTACACCTACTATGCTGCCCGGGCTGCAGGCTACCGTGTGCCCCGACCCTGCGCCATGGTCATCACGGCTACCCAGATCATGCAGATGGTGATGGGGCTTGCTGTCTTAGGCTTGGTCTACCACTGGATGCACGAAGTGCGCTGTCCGTCCTGCATGCCCAACATCGCCTGGGGCTCTCTCATGTACCTCAGCTACCTGGTCCTGTTCGCCTCGTTCTTCTACAAGTCCTACCTCAAGGGCGCCGCTGACAAGGTCGGCAAGGGATCCAAGGCCGAGTAGGGGCCGGATTCATCAGAGGCAAGTTGTACACTGGGCAAGCCATATTAGAGTGTGTGCCTAGTCGAACAGAATATCGCGTTGTGCCATGATGTGAGTCACAACTGGTTTTAATGGTTGCTGGCTCCACGGCAATTGTGACGAGCAGTTTTTTTTTCTCCCACCCTGACTTTGTATAGCTGTAGCTCATCTAACGAACTAGAACCATGGATTACGTGATAATAGAACGGTCGTTGAGAGTGGAGCGTAGGAACCAGTGCATGGTCAGCACACTTTAATATGCTATGATCAATGAATGAAAGTAAGGGAGTAGACGGAGATGAAAAAAGGTGATAGAGAGAGAGCAGGTCAGTTTGTGTTTGACTAATGTACTACTGGCTTCATTTAGATTTCTCGGCTTTGTTAATCAATCTCTTTGACCAGCTGCTTCGATCAGAGTCCAGTGAAAAACAGCCATATGTGGCCTGAGGCGTCTCCAAGGGCAGTTTACCACTACGTCTGCAGACTGCACGTTCAATGAATTTGACAGTCACAGGACATCATTCATACAGGAAGACTCTTGACTAGTGAAATCTGGTGCTTTTTAAACCAGCGCTGAGAATTGCATCACTAACTTATAGTAAGTATATTGAAGTGATCATTAAACGGCATTAATGAAGGAGAGTTTTTCTGTTTTAGTTTTTAAATATTTTTCTGGGAGGAGAGGAGAGGAGCGCACTGAAGTGAGTGACACTCGGAACAATGTGTCCATTGTAAATAATATATCTTAAGAATGTCACATTGTATGAAAGGATTGGGAGACAGGCGCAGGAATGCGTAATAATTCTTTTTTTTTTTTTTTTTCTACCCAAATTACTACAAGTATACATGTAATGGCACGGGATGAAGCCCAAAACAAACACGCATACAAAAACACATGACTGTGACCCAAACAAAAAGGTTGAGGTAAACCTTGAATAAATAAAGGGGTGAGACCCGTAATAAATAGACGGGACAAGACCCGAAATATCAAGTACACAATATGACGCGGGACGAGACCCGTAATAACATTGGCAAAATAACAAGCACAGGCCCAACGGACATTGGAACAACGGACATGGGAACAATAAACGACCCCTATTATGCATTCCTGCTCCTGATCATTCAATATACAACGTGACAGAATAATCGACCCAAAAGGGAGACAGTGGGAATGGCCGGTCCGACGACGACGCAACTTCGGCAGCTGCAACTGGGCCGTCCGATGCCGCTGCAACTGGTCCGTCCGACGACGACGCAACTTTGGCAGCTACAACTGGCCCTGACCGACCCTCACCGCGTTCCTGTGCTAGTGCTATCATTACGTGTACCAGTTCCGGAGGTCTATGTCACTGGCCTCTAGGCGGGACTGAACTGTTTGATTACGCACACCTGGTACCCATTCCCCCATGATTAGTAATTGTATAAGTGTGCCTTTTGTTCACCATTGTCTTGTCGATTATTGTTCCCATGGCCTTTGGGCTTGTGAGTACCTGTGCTTTGTTGTTTTGGCTTTCGTGCTGCGTTTTGTGCATTTGTGATTACGGGTCTCGTCACGTGTATTTATTACGGGTCTCGTCCCGTGTATTTATTACGGGTCTCGTCCCGTGTATTTATTACGGGTCTCGTCCCGTGTATTTATTACGGGTCTCGTCCTGTGTATTTATTAGAGGTTTACCTCGCTCTTTTGTTTGGGTCACAGTCCTGTGTTTTTGTATACGTGTTTGTTTTGGGCTTCGTCCCTGTAATTGGGTACAAATAAAAAACTCTATTACGCATTCCTGCGCCTGTCTCCCGATCATTCAATATACAACGTGACAAAGAATGTATTTATTTTCCTAAAATCTCAAGTCTCTGGTGGTACTTAAAGTGTACCAGGAAGTAGTGGGACTCACTAAGGTTCTGACTGTCTTAAATTGTGCAGTTTGAGTTGTGCACTTTTGTATTTTAAACAGTTGTCTTTACATCACAACAATGCACTATATTGTTTAGTTTTTTAAGTCTTTCTACATCTGTTCATTAAAGAAAGGGAAGTCCCCTGGCACCACGTTGCTTCTTAAAGGGAAAGGCCATTAAGGTTATCTTTGCTTCTTAAAGGGAAGGTCATGAAGGTTATCGTAATGTCTGTTTGGTAAGAGTTGCATTGTCATGTAAAAACTATTTGAGTCTAGGAGGTAAACTTTTTAGATTTTCACATTTGACAGATATTGCTTTTCTACATGGTTGAAGCAAATACCCACATTCTAATATACCAGTATGAAAACCCAGCATAGCAAGATAGATTATAACGTTACACAAAGAGGCACAATCCTTTTTATTTTCTCCTATTTTAAATATGACCACCAGTGTAGATTGTATACATTGTGTAAGTAGGGGCTTAGGTCAAGACAGCGAAATAGTTTTCGTCGTTGCCTAGAAATCAAGTAGATGCAGAAAGTAGCGTCTTGTAAGCACAACTAACCACTCGTTTTAACCCTTGGCAGCTTGTGTGTGTCTTCCTTTCTGTTTGTAATAGAGCTGTACTGTACTATCTCCATCCTACCCATCTTTCTAGAGCCATACTGGTGTGAGCACACGTTCTTTAATGTATGTTTGTATCACACAGAGTAGCTACCATGGCTTAATGTACGAGGACTCTTTTGAAGGGTAATGGTAACTACTAACACTTGCCTAAAACTTGCCTTCATAAGCACTACTTATAACCCAAGCTGTGACTTCAACTGTCATAGATCTCATACTCTATCTGTAGGTTTATTAGCTTCCAACACCAAGTGAGACGGTCTAGCCTGTGCACGAGTTGGTAGTTGCCAAATGTCTTAAAGAGAAATTTCAAAATTGTTCATATCCATCGTCTCCAGCGCTACTCCAACATACTGCATCATCTGGTGTGCATCATGTGATTTTAACCAATTAGTAGGCAAAGCCTACTCATCATTGGTTGAAATCACACCAGATGAAGCCATTGGAAGAACGTATCTTCCTTAATCTTTTTGACCACAAAACATAGAAACGCGCCATTTTCACATGTGTTGATGTTGGGGTGGTGCTGAATATGAGTGGTAGTGCATAGAATCCTATTAGAATGTTGTGTTTATGAAGGCGTTACACTGCCCTTATGTAATACCCGTCATATGACTCAGCTGTAACACCTGATGCTGGAGCAGGCACATACTGTATTACCATTATTATAGACTAGTCCAATGAGCTTAGCTGTGTTTTGGAATTGTGAATATATTTTTTTAAGGCCATACTAAATGTGTGAATCTGCTAAATATATTTCTCTCACTTGGCTGTTGTTGAGTCAATAATGCTGATATCATGATCAGGATGTGACATTCTAAATGTTGTCCAGCCTCCACCTTCAAACCGACTGTTGCATTTTAAGTTTTAAGTTTTAAGTAAAATATCATAACGATAATACACAGGGTATAAACTCTGTTTATAATACATTAATTTGTGTGCCAAATGATGCTTCTGCAGTTTTCTACTCTTGTTAGGTAAATGTGAGCAGAGTTATTGTTTGTGTATTATCTGTGTAATATGCTTATGCATCCCTGTGAGTATGCTGTCCTGTACGTAACTCATATGAAAGGGGCAAGAAACCGTCTTAAGGGCTTTAATGTTTAAATGTGCAGATTTTAAATGTCGAAACAATAAATTCATGTCTGTTTTGAAAGACTTATTAATTGTTTCCTTCTTGCCGAAATCTGAAATACATCTGTGCCTGTTTGTTAGATGTTCATGCACATGTACAGTACAATGATTGGCACCCTTGATAAAGATAACCAAAAAAAGATTATAACATATTAAGCTACAGGTAAAAGGAAACGCTTTAGTAAATTAGGGATACACAGTATATTGAAAGCAGGTGCTTCCACATAGGTGTGGTTCCTGAGTTAATCAAGTAATTAACGTACCATCATGCTTAGGGTCATGTTTAATGGTGGTGGAAAACGCTGTCTCAGGGGCCACTCCAGAATAGACAGATGGTAGAGCTTGGCACTTGCAATGCCAGGGTTGTGGGTTTGATTCCCACGGGGGACCAGTACAAAAAAAGTATTTTGTGGTCAATTAACCATTTCTTTGTGGATTTTAATGTGTGCTTGGTGTTATTGTCTTGCTGGAATATCCACTTGCGGCCAAGTTTCAGCCTCCTGACAGAGGCAACCAGGTTTTGGGCTAAAATCTCCTGGTACTGGGTAAAGTTCATGATGCAGTTGACCTTAACAAGGGCCCCAGGACTAGTGGAAGCAAAATAGCCCCATAACATCAAACATCCACCAGCATATTTTACAGTAAGTATGGGGTTATTTTCTCCAAAGCTCATGACACCCTCTTGGGAGTGAACAAGATAGTGGCCAAGCTTGCAGATGCTGACATCTGCTGCTACCAAACAGAAAATGCAAAGTAAGTCGGTCCAAATCCCTGACTCAGAGGGAACAGATCACCCAGATACGATTCCAGAGCGAAACAGGTCCAATGGTTTCTTACTGTGGAATTCTCACAATAGCTTACCTAACAACATTCCGTATGACACTCCAAAACTCCACACAAAGCACAAAACTGCAAGGACTGCTCCTCTCAAAAACTTCAGGGAAGCTTGCTACTACCAGATCCTCTGTGTGTGTGTGTGTGTGTGTTTACTGTGACATTTCCTACAGCATTTTCAGTCTGTTACCTTCTGGCTTCTACTTCCATGTAATCCAAAATGTCTGTAATTCCTCATCACACTTGGATTTGATTTCCTTTACAGGAAGATGGGATTCATGATGTAGTTACTGAGTAGTTACTGCCCTCCTGTGGAAACAATGTGATTAATCTTCCGTTATAATAGTCTGATCTATGCCATGGAGGGGGCCAAAAGGTGACTTAGAATGTGTGGGATGAATTGGATGATACTATATAAAAGGGAGAAGATACATTATGTGGATACATCATGCGATTATGAGATTCTGTATATGACTTTCAGTAAAAACAATAGCAGCTTTAATTTCTAGTCATTGTATGTCGACAGAAGTTTCTTGAGGATTGAAACTGTGTAGAATGTGTACCATACAGTAAGTTTAGCAAGTAGGCTAGTAGGCCTATAGCTGCACAGAGCCAGAGTGACATCATCTGTTGTAGACCTACACTTTATCAATTCATATTTATTTAAGTTAATTATAATAATAATTTAGGCCTACATTACCAAGCAGTGAACAAAAAAGGTATTAAATAAAAAATGACACATAGATGCCTGTGTTGTGTTTTTGCATTGCAGCCCACGCTCCTTTGACTTCCTGTCTGTGGCAGCGCTGCGCATACACCCTTTTTGTGGGGCTCCTTAGCTGAAAGACAGGTGTCGACCACAGACAGGTGTGCGCTGCGCAAAGTGAGAACACAACATTGGTATCCCATTAAAAATGTGTATATATATATAGATATATATATATATATACAGTGGGGAGAACAAGTATTTGATACACTGCCGATTTTGCAGTTTTCCTACTTACAAAGCATGTAGAGGTCTGTAATTTTTATCATAGGTACACTTCAACTGTGAGAGACGGAATCTAAAACAAAAATCCAGAAAATCACATTGTATGATTTTTAAATAATTAATTTGCATTTTATTGCATGACATAAGTATTTGATCACCTACCAACCAGTAAGAATTCCGGCTCTCACAGACCTGTTCGTTTTTCTTTAAGAAGCCCTCCTGTTCTCTACTCATTACCTGTATTAACTGCACCTGTTTGAACTTGTTACCTGTATAAAAGACACCTATCCACACACTCAATCAAACAGACTCCAACCTCTCCACAATGGCTAAGACCAGAGAGCTGTGTAAGGACATCAGGGATACAATTGTAGACCTGCACAAGGCTGGGATGGGCTACAGGACAATAGGCAAGCAGCTTGGTGAGAAGGCAACAACTGTTGGCGCAATTATTAGAAAATGGAAGAAGTTCAAGATGACGGTCAATCTCCCTCGGTCTGGGGCACCATGCAAGATCTCACCTCGTGGGGCATCAATGACCATGAGGAAGGTGAGAGATCAGCCCAGAACTACACGGCAGGACCTGGTCAATGACCTGAAGAGAGCTGGGACCATAGTCTCAAAGAAAACCATTAGTAACACACTACGCCGTCATGGATTAAAATCCTGCAGCGCACGCAAGGTCCCCCTGCTCAAGCCAGCGCATGTCCAGGCCCGTCTGAAGTTTGCCAATGACCATCTGGATGATCCAGAGGAGGAATGGGAGAAGGTCATGTGGTCTGATGAGACAGAAATTGAGCTTTTTGGTCTAAACTCCACCCGCCGTGTTTGGAGGAAGAAGAAGGATGAGTACAACCCCAAGAACAACATCCCAACAGTGAAGCATGGAGGTGGAAACATCATTCTTTGGGGATGCTTTTCTGCAAAGGGGACAGGACGACTGCACCGTATTGAGCGGAGGATGGATGGGGCCATGTATCGCAAGATCTTGGCCAACAACCTCCTTCCCTCAGTAAGAGCATTGAAGATTGGTCGTGGCTGGGTCTTCCAGCATGACAACGACCCGAAACACACAGCCAGGGCAACTAAGGAGTGGCTCCGTAAGAAGCATCTCAAGGTCCTGGAGTGGCCTAGCCAGTCTCCAGACCTGAACCCAATAGAAAATCTTTGGAGGGAGCTGAAAGTCCGTATTGCCCAGCGACAGCCCCGAAACCTGAAGGATCTGGAGAAGGTCTGTATGGAGGAGTCGGCCAAAGTCCCTGCTGCAGTGTGTGCAAACCTGGTCAAGAACTACAGGAAACGTATGATCTCTGTAATTGCAAACAAAGGTTTCTGTACCAAATATTAAGTTCTGCTTTTCTGATGTATCAAATACTTATGTCATGCAATAAAATGCAAATTAATTACTTAAAAATCAAACAATGTGATTTTCTGGATTTTTGTTTTAGATTCCGTCACTCACAGTTGAAGAGTACCTATGATAAAAATTCCAGACTTCTACATGCTTTGTAAGTGGGAAAACCTGCAAAATCGGCAGTGTATCAAATACTTGTTCTCCCCACTGTATATATATATACAGTTGAAGTCTGAAGTTTACATACACTTAAAACTCATTTTTCAACCACTCCACAGATTTCATGTTAACAAACTTTTTGGCAAGCCGGTTAGGACATCTACTTTGTGCATGACACAAGTAATTCTTCCAACAATTGTTTACAGGCAGATTATTTCACTTATTATTTCACTTATTATTCACTATTATTCACTATATATTCCAGTGGGTCAGAAGTTTACATACACTAAGTTGACTGTGTCTTTAAACAGCTTGGAACATTCCAGAAAATTATGTCATGGCTTTAGAAGCTTCTGATGGGCTCATTTACATACTTTGAGTCAATTGGAGGTGTACCTGTGGATGTATTTCAAGGCCTACCTTCAAGCTCTTTGCTCGACGACATGGGAAAATCAAAAGAAATCAGCCAAGACCTCAGAAAATAAATTGTAGACTTCCAAAAGTCTGGTTCATTCTTGGGAGCAATTTCCAAACGCCTGAAGGTACCACGTTCATCTGTACAAACAATAGTACGCAAGTATAAACACCATGGGACCACGCAGCCGTCATACCGCTCAGGAAGGAGACGCGTTCTGTCACCTAGAGATGAACGTACTTTTGTGCGAAAAGTGCAAATCAATCCCAGAACAACAGCAAAGGACCTTGTGAAGATGCTGGATGAAATAGGTACAAAAGTATCGATATACAAAGTAAAACGAGTCCTATATCGACATAACCTGAAAGGCCGCTCAGCAAGGAAGAAGCCACTGCTCCAAAACCGCCATAAAAAAAGCCAGATTACGGTTTGCAACTGCACATGGGGACAAAGATCGTACTTTTTGGAGAAATGTCCTCTGGTCTGATAAAACAAAAATAGAACTGTTTGGCCATAATGACCATCGTTATATTTGGAGGAAAAAGGGGGATGCTTGTAAGATGAAGAACACCATCCCAAACATGAAGCAGGGGGGTGGCAGCATCATGTTGTGGGGCTGATGTGCTGCAGGAGGGACTGGTGCCCTTCACAAAATAGATGGCATCATGAGGAAGGAACATTATGTGGATATATTGAAGCAACATCTCAAGACATCAGTCAGGAAATTAAAGCTTGGTCGAAAATGGGTCTTCCAAATGGACAATGACCCCAAGCATACTTCCAAAGTTGTGGCAAAATGGCTTAAGGACAACAAAGTCAAGGTATTGGAGTGGCCATCACAAAGCCCTGACCTCAATCCTATAGAACATTTGTGGGCATTACTGTAAAAGAGTGTGCGAGCAAGGAGGCCTACAAACCTGACTCAGTTACACCAGTTCTGTCAGGAGGAATGGGCCAAAATTCACCCAAATGGTTGTGGGAAGCTTGTGGAAGGCTACCTGAAATGTTTGACCTAAGATAAACTATTTAAAGGCAATGCTACCAAATACTAATTGAGTGTATGTAAACTTCTGACCCACTGGGAATGTGAAATAAATAATTCTCTCTACTATTATTCTGCCATTTCACATTCTTAAAATAAAGTGGTGATCCTAACTGATCTAAGACAGGGAATTTTTACTAGCATTAAATGTTAGGAATTGTGGAAAAACTGAGTTTAAATGTATTTGCCTGTAAACTTCCGACTTCAACTATATATATATATATATATATAATAATAAGCAACATGTAAAGTGTTGGTCCCATGTTTCATAAGCTGAAATAAAAGATCCCAGAAATGTTCCATACACACAAAAAGCTTATTTCTCTCCAATTTTGTGCACACATTTGTTTACATCCCTGTTAGTGAGCATTTCTCCTTTGTCAAAATAATCCATCCACCAGACAGGTGTGGCATATCAAGAAGCTGATTGAACAGCATGCTCATTACACAGATGCACCTTGTGCTGGGGACAATAAAAGGCCACTCTAAAATGTGCAATTGGAATCTTGACTGCAGGAATGTCCAGAGAATTTAATGCTAATTTCTCTACCATAAGCCGCCTCCAACGTCGTTTTAGAGAATTTGGCAGTACGTCCAACTGGCCTCACAACCGCAGACCACGTGTAACCATGCCAGCCAAGAACCTCCACATCCAGCTTCTTCACCTGTTGGATCGTCTGAGACCAGCCACCCAGACAGCTGATGAAACTGAGGAGTATTTATTTTGTGGGGGAAAACTAATTCTGATGCCCTCCGAGGCCCACCCATGGCTGCACCCCTGCCCAGTAATGTGAAATCCATAGATTAGGGCCTAATGAATTATTTTAATTGACTGATTTCCTTGAATGAACTGTAACTCAGGAAAATCGTTTAAAATGTTACATGTTGAGTTTATATATTTTTTCAGTATAGGGCAAGGGCCTAGGCTACCTTCTGACATGGGAAAGTGTGCTAAACAGGCAGGCCTAGCCAGTCATTTTAGCATGGTTTGTCTCTCGAACGCCTACCGAGATCTAACGTTTGGGCAAGGGATAGCTTCAGGACCGCAACTTAGGGATTCTGTTAGGACTTTAATTTGGCCTGATACAGATCATTCCAATGTCCTAACATAGTACAGTAGTTTTTATATTTTTGAATTTTTAATGTAACCTTTATTTAACTAGACAAGTCAGTTAAGAACAAATTCTTATTTACAATGACGGCCTACCCCGGCCAAGCCCGGACGACGCTGGGCCAATTGTGCGCAGCCCTATGGGACTCCCAATCACGGCCGGATGTGATATGTCTGTATCATATAGTCCCAACATAGTCCTGTTTTTGTGGTGGTCCTGAAGCTAGGCAACGGGCGCATGGACTAAAAGTTACATAAAACATGTCTTAAGCCTACACACCTAGAAAAAAGGGTTCCAAAATGTTATTTGGTTGTCCCCATAGGATAACCCTTTTGGGTCCATGTAGAACCCTCTGTAGAACGTGTTCTAATTGGGCTCTACATGCAACCAAAAAGGGTTCTTCAAAGGGTTCTCCTATGGGGCCAGCCGAATAACCCTTTAAGGTTCTATATAGCACCATTTATCTAAGAATGTAGCTACACAAAACGTTCGGTAAAACTTCTAACCCTCTGCATGCCATGGTTATGACACAGAGGAGCATCTTCAGTCACAGACTGATCCCACCACGGTGTGCCAGAGAGCGCTACAGGAGGTCCTTCCTGCCAGCGGCTATTAGACTATTTAATGCCTCACCGGGGTGCCGTGCCGTTGGCAACACAGACCTGGAACTGTTGGGGTGTTAGGACCTAGTTTAACAATTGTGCATCCATCCGTGAGTAACTCTGGTCCGTAATCACTCATTCACTCAGGACTTATTTATTCATATTCAGGTCTGTATATACATACTCATGTACAGTTGTTATATCATATCACGTGCAATACTGCAAGAAATTATTGGACTTAACTTATGTAGTCATTCACTCAGGAATGTATATTAGTATCCTGTCAGTTGTATCTTTTTTTTTCATTGCTTTAGTATATCGAATGTGCAATATGTGCAGTTATCTGTAATTAAACCCTGCGCACTAAGGACTGTATTTTAAGGGAATTACTATTATTACCCCAAATTATATCATACACACATTTAGCTATTTAAGTATCTCTTCCTGTCATTTACCTGTACAGTTAATGTAACCATGCTAATATTCACTTACCTGTAAATATAACTGTATATTTACCTGTACAGTTAATTTAACCATGCAAAATATTCACTTACCTGTTCATTTAACCAGTATGTCTATTAAGTAAACTATTATTACCCTCACTCATATCATACGCATTTTTATCTATTGAAGTATTTCTCTGCCATCGACCTGTATAGTATAGTTAACCATCCACCAATGTATATATTCAGCCAACCACCCATACTATGCAATGTCTTTTTATAGTTTTTTTTTTTCACTCCAGACTTCTTGTATTTCTATTATTTTTCATACTGCCGCTCTATGTATCATGTATCGTGTATCTGTCTTTTGTGTATTTTCGTTCTGGCATTTTGCATCTGCACTATGTTTTGTTGTAGCTGCTTGACAAAGAAATTTCCCCTCGGGGATCAATAAAGTATCTATCTATCTATCTATCTATCTATCTATCTATCTATCTATCTATCTATCTATCTATCTATCTATCTATCTATCTATCTATCTATCTATCTATCTATCTAACCTTCTTCAAACTCTTCAGTCATCTCGCTTTCATGGCTCCATAGCCTAGGCCTAAGCTAGACTACTCTGAATTTAGTGTTCTTTCTTCTGTTCTTTCATTTCTGAAACAAATTTAAGGTATTTAAAAGCAGCTCTGGGGCCATGCCGCCATATTCAATCAAGATTGTTAGTTAACCACAGAGCACGTGAGTTGCCGCCGCTGCCACGTGAGTCCCCACAGACCCACTGTGTTTTATTTTCCCGAGAAACACCACTGCACCAAACTCATTCAAGAGGTGGCAGGTCTGTTTTAGTGCTCTGCGGACTAAGTAAATGCCTTGAATGCAGTTGTGACAACGTTTCTCAGAACCAGAGGTGATCCAAGAACAGCAACGAGTCATCTGCAGATGTGCTTATAAACAATGCCACATATCAGTGAGTTATGAAGAGTATGTACAGAGCTGTTAATGATGAAAACATTTTGCATCTTTACGACAAGCAAGTAGGTAGGCGACCACTCTCTGACGTCAGAGCATGATGATTGTCTCAAACACACCACACTCATACTCTTGTTTATTTATTTTATCACCCTTTTTTGATAAGTTTGAATAACCGCATCTGTTTGAACAATGACATATGGGGAGATTGTATGGAAGAGATATACTTTATTGTAGTGATTTAGTATTGTAGTATTTGAAAAACAAGCAGAGTACAGCACATTTCGAAATAGAGAAGAAAACAAACACGATTTATCAGATCACTGATAGGCTACTATGGTGTATTGTCTTGTAATTGTTTTAAAACAAAAAGCTCCCCTTGGTGGGAGGAGTTAGGTGCAACAGCTGGCTAGCTTTACAGACTTTTTCGCGGCAGAGACAGACGAAGCTCCTGATGAAAATAAAAAGCGGACGCATGAACAGCAGCAACAAACCTGATCTCGCCTCGCTTTCACACAGGAATTGTATAGTATTTGCTTCAAAACACGTTTAGCTTTTTCCAAGGATTCCACTTTTTCCGGAATTGGGAAAACGACCTACAGATCTTGAACGATTTCCTAGAAAGGTGCAAAGGTATGATGGAAACTCCGTCTGCCCTTGTTCTCCTACTGTAGGCTAACTTTATCCATACCGTACATCCATGTTATTACATTATAATGCAATAACCATAATACACATTTTGCATTACAGATTCTTAATCAGGCCTGATGTTTGCAATGGAAGGCATGCCTGTTATGGACTGCCTGAAGGACTTTAATCACTGAAGTTGAAGAAGGAAAGAGAAGTGGATTTATACCTTTTTTTTCCTTTGGAAGCATAGGTCCCTAGTGGACCACAGAGACCAAAGTGATCAACATGTCTATTTGGGTGTTCATACCCATCAGCCTACCTATCTTCACCATCACTGGAATATGGGTTGTGTAAGTATTGCCTAACTTAGAAGTACAAGTAAAAGTGTTCTGGGTTTTTTTCTCCATCGGATCTCAAGAAGACAAGTATTGTATTGTGTATTCTTGAGGAATCCCAGTCAGATTTCCCTACCGTGTTGTGAGTATATATAAAGGCTAGGGTATGCTGTCCCAAGGTCTTCTAAAAATTTGCATAATTGCAGATTGTACCAAATTGTCACTTTTGATACAGTTAGATTCCTAAAAGACTGAAAGCTTAGTGATCTTTGGTCAAGTAGTCTGTAAAGACAAAAAAAAAAAACATGTAACTACACGTGAGACTGTGTTGAAAAAAGACTGTTGAAAAATGATTAACTTCATTGAGTTGAAGATGCGGGGCGGCAGGTAGCCCAGTGGTTAGAGTTTTGGGCCCGTAACCGAAAGGTTGCTGGATCGAATCCCCAAGCTGACAAGGTAAAATCTGTTGTTCTGCCCCTGAAAAAGGCAGTTAACCCACTGTTCCTAGGCCGTCATTGAAAATAAGAATTTGTTCTTAACTGACTTGCCTAGTAAAATAAAGGTAAAAAAAAATGCCTTAAGTTAAGCTTAAAAGTAAGTTGATGGAAAGCCAACATTTCTCTCTATGGCCATGGATTACTTGTCGGCTGACTGATGCATCAAACATCTAAATTCAAGCAAATCCTGTTTGGCCTCCCCATCCCTCTATTCAGCTAGGGTCTTAATTACACTCTGGCCACAAACGTGTTAATTGCCCTTTACATTGAAACAACGGGCAATAAAGGCAGCCTTTATGGATGAAATTAGCTAGAAGAGCTGTTATTGTGGGATGATGTAACATTTGGCATCTGTCTGTGGGTTGGATTGAGGTGGTCAGATGGTATCAGGTTCCTTTGGCTGTAATTTTAGATATGGTTATTGCAAAATCTTCATTGTGGATTTAGCGGGTCTCTTGAGAATCTATTCCCCTGTATGTTACAAATGTAGTTTGTGAAAAAAGGCAATGGAAAAGCCAAAAATATGGCAGAAAAAGAGTGAGAGGATCAGTTGAATGGGAAATTGAGTTGGAGATTGAGTGAAAGAGTAAGTAAGTAAAAGGGATGCTGTTCAGACAGAGGGGATGCCTGGGCTTGCTGTGATCACTGCTACAGTGGAATGCACTGCCAGAGGGACAGAGCACCAGAGACCCATACCTCTTATTTTACCTTTATTTTACCAGGCTAGTCTCATTGAGACTAGAAATCTATTTTACAAGAGAGACCTCCTGAACATAATATTAGTTCCAGAGAAGTCTCAGAACAGTCATGAGTCAAGCACACCAGGGGCAGACTGACCATCTGGCATTTCAGTCAAATGCCAGATGGGCTGGTCAATTTTTTATCCGTTGGGCCTGTCTAACTTTGATTTTTTTTGTGCAAAATGATCATTATCTGGCGAATAATGGGGGCCTCAAAGAAAAAAATGGGCCGGTGTGGGGGACTCACAGAAAAAAATGGGCCAGTGTGTTAGAAATGCCAAGGCCGATTTCTGGTCCCAGTCCGCCCCTGAAACACACTCTGGTAGAGAGACTAACCTAGTTCTAATCTAGAGGCTCTTTCTTGAACATTCTCTTTTAATTGTACTGTACAGTAGTAACCCCAAATCTCACTTTGTCTATTGCATTATTGAGCAGAGCTGAAAGGCTTGATATTATACTATAGTTTTGTATCACAAAGATAGTAGTACTCTACCTGTAAGATACAGCACCAAGCCCGCTCTCCAACTAAACTGGAACTGATCCACTGCAGGACTGAGCTTTTCCGCTGCAGCGCCATCCCAGCTATGGTTCGCCTGCTGAACAGTTGACGATGGACTTATGTATTTATGTTTGTGTTAATTTTTTTGGATTCAAATGTAAGTTGAACTCACAATTCAGCACGTTGCTGCCATTTGTACAATGTTCTGTTGAAAAAAAATCTCACTTGATGGAGCGTATCAAGAAAGTGGAAGAGATTTAGATTTGTGCTGTGTAGCCTCACACACAGGAGTTGTCACACCTAAGTTGTCTACTCAGAGAGCTTCTGGGAAAGATAGGATTTATTATGTTTGTCTGCTACCTTATCTTGCAAAGCCACCAAGCTTGGGACGATAATGTGTTTGGACATCTCCTCTCACCTACCCGTCTTTCTTAAGATAAGAACTTGTTCACCTCGAAAAGTGCTGAGTGACTTGTTACACTTAATGGAACACCCCCCAAAACATACAAACACACGCACGCACAAACACACACACACTTGCTCAGTAGACACAAAGATAGGCCATATATACAATTGTTTTGAACAAATAAATATTAAATCTATTATTTTCAGAATGTCCTAGTTATTTTTCCCAGGGACCTAGTGGAGTATCAGATTATACTTGTGAGGTGTGTCGCTTGGCCAGCACTCTCTAGTGCTCCTTGAATTGTTGAGGTCATTAAACTCTGGGAATTTCACAGAAGCACTAGATACCACAACTCTTTAGCTAACTTTTGAGAGAAGCTCTACAGTAAACCCCTGGATAAGGCCAAGGTCCACAGGCACACAACAATTGAATGGACATTGCTACCCATCCAAATCAAGAATGTCACTTCTCAGATCTAGGATCAGATAACCCAAGTCCAAATCCTAACTGTAAGCATTGGAGGACAAATAATATCTGATCCTGTACCAGCAGTTAGGTGCAACTTCCATCACCTCATAATTGGGGGCTGTGTGTTGCACACTCTTAGAAAAAAAAGGTTCCAAAGGGGTTATTTGGCTGTCGCCATAGGAGAACCCTTTTTGGTTCCAGGTAGAACCGTTTTTGGTTTCAGATTGAACCCTTTTGGATTCCATGGAGAACCCTCAGTGGAAAGGGTTCTTCATGGAAGCCAAAATGGTTATTCTACCCGGAACCAAAAGGGTTCTTTCTACCTTTTAGTTTCTAGATACTGTAGGACCTTTTTTTTTTTAAGTGCAGCATAAAGGCTTCCTTGTATTCCTAAAGATGCAGAGAGATCTCAGGTATGCAGGCTGTAATGAGTTTCCATGAGAGATGAGGCACACCCCTTTTTTCATACACACTTTGGATTGGTTACTGTTTATGACCACCCTTAACTCCTGTCTCTCTCTCTCTCTCTCTCTCTCTCTCTCTCTTACTCTCTCTCTCTCTCTCTCTCTCTCTCTCTCTCTCTCTCTCACTCTCTCTCTTACTCTCTCTCTCTCTTACTCTCTCTCTCTCTCTCTTACTCTCTCTCTTACGCTCTCTGTTACTCTCTCTCTTACTCTCTCTCTTACTCTCTCTCTCTCTCTCTCTCTCTCTCTCTCTCTCTTACTCTCTCTCTCTCTTACTCTCTCTCTCTCTTACTCTCTCTCTTACTCTCTCTCTCTCTCTCTCTCTCTCTCTCTCTGTCTGTCCAGTGTGACAAGACACAGTACCTTCTACTGTACTGTACCTTATGGAACCCCTCGATTTTTCTTCACACCCATTTTCATAAGCCTCCCAGTCTTTCCTGTCTGAGACTGTGATAGTAACCACCCTTGGCAACCCCTGGCCAGGCTGTTTCCAGACCTGCTGTTTCATAGACACTTATCACCTGCCTGTCTGTGGGTTTATGGATCTACTACTGCCTTATGTAACCCAGAGACATACACTATTGTATGTTTATCTGGGGCACAGCATGAGTCCTTTGTCAAAAAGGCTTGTGTATTTAAGATGATTTAATCTGAGTAAATAAGTTAAGCACAACAGAAGTATGTTTTATGTAATGTGTTATCATTAGGGTCCCATCATAAGTTTTCCTAACCAATTATATAGGGAGTTATTACTGGTTAGGCCACATGGTCTCAGCCAATGAGTTGCATTCATTTTAGATGTATAGAAGAAACAAGGTCAATATTAGTTTGCTCACCTAAGCGAAGGGGGATCGATAGGCATGGCCCAAGCGTTGCCACATTATCATCCCCTGCAAACAATAGATATTGAATAGAGGTTCTCAAACCGTATGGTGAAACTTTAAACGTCTCTTCATGTTCTTGTGTCATATTTTCTGGGTCGATCCTCTTTGTGATCTTATCAGACCATGCAGAACCCAGTGCCCCATCAGTGTCAGTGTATTATGCAACACTGTATTGCTTACATTATGATATCTAGTGAGTGATATTTAGTGGTTGAAACCCAATATTTTCTCTTTAGCAGATAAGAGACTGCTGCCCTGAGAGCTGAACTCTGGAGTCGTGGTCATGTTGTGTTTGGAGTCGGTTAGCGGTTGACAGATAACCTTCAGAGAATGAGGAATGCATAGTGCAGACCCAGTTTGCTGCAGTCAAAGGATGTCCACATGGAGGTGACTGTACACTAATTCATGCAGACATCTTTTGACTGCAGCAAACTGGGTCTGGAAACTTGAAATATGACCCTTATTAATATGTTAAATGACATAGGCATCGGAACCACCAACTGATGAGTCAGCAGAACCATTGTGTGGTTCATAATGTTGGGATGTAGCTATTGCATGATCTGTATAGACTATTGCTCTTTTAGATAGATAGATAGATAGATAGATATTAGGGTTAAGTGCGTTGTTCAAGGACACATCTACAGGTTTTTCACCTTCTCGGCTCTTGTATTTGAACCAGCGACCTTTCAGTTACTGGCCCAACACTCTGACCACTAGGCTACCTGTCGCCCACGATAGTGCAATACACCCCTAGAATTTTCCCCAGCTAATGTGAAGTCAGGCTACGACTCTTTGCTATTTTACTCTCTCTGAGCACTCTTAGCTTGTATCTTGTTGTTCTATTGACTATGTAACACTTGTTAAAAACGTGTCTCTATTTTATTTTCAGATATGCCATGGCCCTCTACAACCAGCATGTCTGCCCCGTAGATAACTGGTACAGTACTTTATAATCAACTCTCTAATGTTGACTCACCCATAATCACTGTGTCACTTTCAGAGATAGAGAAGGATCCCAGTGGGCACACCACGTCATTTCATCGTGGATAATTGGGTAATATTTGGTTGAAACGTTGATAAATAAGATTAAAACTGATTCACCCATTCAAAGAGACAGCCAAAAGTCAGTGGAATTTATGTGTTATCACTATGCTTTCAACCACCTAAAAGCACAACCAAATTTAAATAAATAAAAAAAAATCTGATTTTTGGTTTAGTTGTCACCCAAATGTCTATCACTGCGCTTTCAACCATTTAAAAGCACAGCAATGTTTAAATGGGAATACATTGTCAGATATTTTGTTTATTTGGTTGAATTGGAGACATGAATCCAATATATAATTTGTGAACTTGTCGACACGTTAATAGGCTATTTATTGTATTTCAAAATGTATATTGAATTGTATTTGGTTGTCAACACAAACAATGATCAACATTTGAAGATAGTTCCATCTGTGCCACTGACTTAGTCTGGCTTTTATTCCAGTTTGTCTAAAAATGTATAATTGATATGTTGGATTCACATCTCCATTTCAACCAAACATCTAAGTTAAAGAATAGGACTAAATCAAATCAAACTTTAAATGTGCTTTAAATAAAATGTTGATTTTATTTAGTCCTATTCTTTAACTTGTATTATTTTTGGTTGAGATGGAGACGTGAATCCAACATATTAATTATTCTGTCAGGCTCTGGCCATAGAGAAGCTTTGCTTCCCTATAGTTCTATGGTCAGAGTCTGGCAGATCTATTATTTCTACGTCTGTGTGGTGTTGTGTGTGGGATCCCTAATTAGAGGCAGCTGCTAGGCATTACCTCTAATTAGGGATCTTACTTATATGTCTGTGTTCCACTCCGTTGGCGTGGTTCATTGTTATGTTGTATGTCCCGTGTTCGTGCTACGTGTGTTCCTTATATTATATTGCATTTGTTATTTTGAATAGTTCGCATCCTGTCGAGTTTATTCATTCAATAAACGATGTTGAACTATCGCTATGCTGCGCCTTGGTCTCTCTACACATCCGAACGTGACAGAATGAACCACCACCCGACCAAGCAGCGTTATACTGGAGCAAAGGAGAAGAGAGGAAAACGGCGTTATCGAGGTAAAGGAGCCCGTAGTCAACCCCAGGAAAATTTCGGGGGGGGGCTATGGGGATGGTCTGGCAAGGAAGAGGACGCGCCAGTACCACTCTCCATGTGGGATACACTGTGCCCTAAATATAAATGGGGGGGCACAAAGTGTTGAAGAGGAGGAGTATCTGGAGAGACATTTTGGAGACGTTTTGGAGGAGATGTGGGAGATAGCGGAAGAGGTGGAACGGGAAATGTCGGAATGGAATAATCCGTGTCCAGTCGCCTACTCCACTCCCGTGAAAGAGCTGTCCGCTTTACCGGTGCCCAGTCGGGGTCCGGCCGTCTGCTACACTCCAGTGCCAGAGCAGTTCGCTCCACCGGTGCCCAGTCTGGGTCCGGCCGTCTGCTACACTCCAGTGCCAGAGCAGTCCGCTCCACCGGTGCCCAGTCTGGGTTCGGCTGTCTGCTACACTCCAGTGCGCCTCTCCAGTCCGATACGTCCTGTGCCTGCTCCCCGCACTCGCCCTGAGGTGCGTGTCATCAGTCCGGTGCCATCAGTGCCGACTCCACGCACCAGGCTTCCAGTGCGCGTCTCCAGTCAGGTACGTCCTGTGCCTGCTCCCCGCACTAGCCCTGAGGTGCGTGTCATCAGTCCGGTGCCATCAGTGCCGACTCCACGCACCAGGCTTCCAGTGCGCGTCCCCAGTCAGGTACGTCCTGTGCCTGCTCCCCGCACTAGCCCTGAGGTGCGTGTCATCAGTCCGGTGCCATCAGTGCCGACTCCACGCACCAGGCTTCCAGTGCGCGTCTCCAGTCAGGTACGTCCTGTGCCTGCTCCCCGCACTAGCCCTGAGGTGCGTGTCATCAGTCCGGTGCCATCAGTGCCGACTCCACGCACCAGGCTTCAAGTGCGCGTCTCCAGTCAGGTACGTCCTGTGCCTGCTCCCCGCACTCGACCTCCAGTGCGTGTGCCCAGCCAGGTTCCTCCAGTGCCGGCTCCACGCACCAGACCTCCAGTGCGTGTGCCCAGCCAGGTTCCTCCAGTGCCGGCTCCACGCACCAGGCCTCCAGTGCGCCTCTCCAGTCCGGTACGTCCCGTACCGACTCCCCGCACCCGACCTCCAGTGCGTGTGCCCAGCCAGGAGCCTCCAGTGCCGGCTCCACGCATCAGACCGTCGGTGCGCCTCACCAGCCCGGAGACTCCCGTGATGGTCGACAGCCCGGAGCCTCCCGTGATGGTCGACAGCCCGGAGCCTCCCGTGATGGTCGACAGCCCGGAGCCTCCCGTGATGGTCGACAGCCCGGAGCCTCCCGTGATGGTCGACAGCCCGGAGCCTCCCGTGATGGTCGACAGCCCGGAGCCTCCCGTGATGGTCGACAGCCCGGAGCCTCCCGTGATGGTCGACAGACCGGAGCCTCCCGTGACGGTCGACAGACCGGAGCCTCCCGTGATGGTCGACAGCCCGGAGCCTCCCGTGATGGTCGACAGCCCGGAGCCTCCCGCGATGGTCGAGAGCCCGGAGCCTCCCGTGACGCTCGACAGCCCGGAGCCTCCCGTGACGCTCGACAGCCCGGAGCCTCCCGTGACGCTCGACAGCCCGGAGCCTCCCGTGACGCTCGACAGCCCGGAGCCTCCCGTGACGCTCGACAGCCCGGAGCCTCCCGTGACGCTCGACAGCCCGGAGCCTCCCGTGGCGCTCGACAGCCCGGAGCCTCTTGTGACGCTCGACAGCCCGGAGCCTCCCGTGATGATTGAAAGGCCGGAGTCGCCTGCCACACCGGTGCTCAGTCCTGGCCCGGTTATTTGCCCCGCTCCATGGCCTGAACTTTTTGCCCCACCATTGCTATTTCCAGGACCGGTGGGTTGCCCCTTTATATGGCCGGAGTCGCCTGCCACACCGGTGCCCAGTCCTGGCCCGGTTATTTGCCCTGCTCCATGGCCTGAGCCTTTTGCCCCACCATGGTCATTTCCAGGACCAGTGGGTTGCCCCTTTAAATGGCCTGAATCGCCAGCCACACCGGGGCCCAGTCCGGGCCCAGTAGAAATGAGGAGGAAGACATCCACTTCGCCGGGGCCGGAACCGCCACCGGCGATGGTTATTGTTTGATGTTTTTCCCTCCCTGACCCTTCCCTCATGTTTTTGTGTTTGTTTTTCTTGCGGCCGGGAGTCCGCGCCTTTGGGGGGGGGGTACTGTCAGGCTCTGGCCATAGAGAAGCTTTGCTTCCCTATAGTTCTATGGTCAGAGTCTGGCAGATCTATTATTTCTACGTCTGTGTGGTGTTGTGTGTGGGATCCCTAATTAGAGGCAGCTGCTAGGCATTACCTCTAATTAGGGATCTTACTTATATGTCTGTGTTCCACTCCGTTGGCGTGGTTCATTGTTATGTTGTATGTCCCGTGTTCGTGCTACGTGTGTTCCTTATATTATATTGCATTTGTTATTTTGAATAGTTCGCATCCTGTCGAGTTTATTCATTCAATAAACGATGTCGAACTATCGCTACGCTGCGCCTTGGTCTCTCTACACACCCGAACGTGACATATTCATTTGTAGAAAAACTAGAATTAAAGCCAGATGGAATTATCCAAGCAGAAGATCTTCCTTCAAATGTAGATATTTGGTTGCATTGACAACTAAACAGAATTCAATATCATTACATTTGAAATCATCCAGAGCTTTAAACCCTAGGCCTATGTATTGTCTATTTCCTGGGTTGAATTGAAACAATAGTTGTTGATGACTTTGCAAATGCTATATAGGCCTAAATAGCATAATTTTGGATATGAGTGATAAAACAATGGTCACATTTCATTTGTTCCGTTAAACCTACCCTTTGGAATCAGCAGTGACTCTATTTACTTTTCATGTGGAGAGCTCTCAACAATCATTCTTATGATAGCACAATGGTAATAGTCAGTGACAAAAATCATTCAGCAGCTAAGCAAGGCTTGGTTAAAACCATGGATGGGAGACCAAAAGGTAGCTGTAGCTAGATCAATTCTCCAGTAGGAGGTGCTGCCCAGCCTATTTACATTTTTTCTGATAGTGGAAATGACGTTGAAGATCCAACGTTGTTTTAAGGTTGTCTATTTTGAAATTTGAAATTTGGTAACAATTATGACATAATCCTGTGGTTGAAATTTCACCCTCAAAACACCATCAAAACAACGGTTCATTACCTTTTTCAAATTCAATGTATTTCCCAAGAAGATTCCACGTTCACTGTTGTGTAATCACTGATTTGGTTTGTTATTAAAAATGTATTAATTTGTAAAGGTGATAACCCCAGAAAATGTATTGTTGTCATCCTCGTAGGCTCGTAGGGTATGATGAGTGGATAAACATCACACTAGGTACTTGTGAAACTGAAATGAGGGGGATTTAGTATTCCATTATGTCAGCAGAATTAAACACACCATAAATCAAATCAAAATGTAATTGTATTTGTCACATGTGCCAAAAACAACAGGTGTAGACTTTATCGTGAAATGCTAGCTTACGAGCCCTTCCCAAGGATGCAGAGTTAATAATTAATAATTTAATAAAAAGAAAAATAGTAAGAGAGTATTAAAATGCACAATAATGGCATTATACAGTATAAAGGGAGTATCAGTACAATATCAATGTGCAGGGGTACGAGTTATGTGAGGTAGATGTGTACATGAAGGCAGGGTAAAGTGACTAGGCATCTAGAAAGATAATAATAAGGTATTTGAGGTAGATATGTACATGAAGGCAGGGTAAAGTGACTAGGCATCTAGATAGATAATAATAAGGTATTTGAGGTAGATATGTTCATGAAGGCAGGGTAAAGTGACTAGGCATCTAGATAGATAATAATAAGGTATTTGAGGTAGATATGTACATGAAGGCAGGGTAAAGTGACTAGGCATCTAGATAGATAATAATAAGGTATTTGAGGTAGATATGTACATGAAGGCAGGGTAAAGTGACTAGGCATCTAGATAGATAATAATAAGGTATTTGAGGTAGATATGTACATGAAGGCAGGGTAAAGTGACTAGGCATCTAGATAGATAATAATAAGGTATTTGAAGTAGATATGTACATGAAGGCAGGGTAAAGTGACTAAGCATCTAGATAGATAATAATAAGAGTAAAATAAAAAACAGTAGCAGCAGCATATGATGAGTGAAAAAGTGTGTGTGTGAGTGTAGGTCTGTTTGTGTTTTGTCGCTATACGTGTGTTATATGTGTGCATATGTAGTGAATGTTTGTTGGTTTGTGTGAGAGTGTCAGTGTCGTGTGTGTGAGTGAGTGTGTATATAATCTTGTGAGTGTGCATAGAGTCAGTGCAAGATAAGGTCAGTGCAGATAGTCCGGGTAACCATTTAGCAGTCTTATGGCTTGGGGTAGAAGCTGTCTAGCAGATTTTCTTGTATGCATCCATGTCCGTGTCCCGTTCCTTGTAAGCAGAGCGCGGATATTGCCCTGCTCAGATATTGCCTGTAATCCATGGTTTTTGGTTTGGATACGTTTGTATAGTCATTGTGGGGACGACGTCATCTATGTTATTGATGCACTTATTGATGAAGCCTGTGACTGATGTGGTAAACTCCTCAATGTTATCGGATGAATCCCGGAACATATCCCAGTCTGTACTAGCAAAAAAGTATTGTAGCCTCACGTCTGCTTCATCAGAAGCAGGAGAATAGAGTCATGGTCTGATTTGCCTAAGGGAGGACGAGGGAGGGCCTTGTATGTGTTTCTGTGTGTAGAATAAAACTAGAGTTTTAGCACCCCTAGTGGTGCAGAAGATGTGATGATAAAAGTGAGGTAGAACGGTTTTAAGTCTCCCCATGGGGACCATTTTGTTATTTCGGCCTCACATTGCTTTTACCTAGAAAGTGCATTAATTCATGAGAAATTAGTTAATTTATGTCTGTATCGTTTCGCAAGAGGGAATAGTCCATCATCAACAAGGCCCCACTCTAAACTCCCTGAGCCTGACTGCCTTCTTCAAACATAATGAGACATGAAAGAAAGAAACGGGGAGAAATAGAGAGAACAGGGAGATGGAGACAAATGAGGAGAACATATAGAAAAGAAATTGGGAGAGGGGAGAAACGAGAGCACATGGACAGAGATTGAGGAGTAATGGGGTAATTATGGGAAAGCAGGGATGGGTAGCAACATTTTGTGGGAAGGCCACAGCATGCAAATTCTTTCAGGAGTGGGAGAATGACTTCTGTGGTATGTGTGAAGTAAACAGGGATTTAAAATGCTATATTAATTCCATCCAAGCTTTTCCCACAAGCAGCAAACCTGCCCAAGCAAAAACCGACATCTATTCCAAACCCACTCATTACTATACCTGCAGGTTTGACTGTAAAGAGCATTCTACTGACACTCCTTAAACAGGGAATTCAAATCAAAGTTTATTGGTGGCGTACACAGTTTAGCAGATGTTATAGCGGGTGCAGTGAAATGCTTAAGTTACTAGTTCTTAACAATGCAGTAAAATGCCAAACAAGTACACAAATAATCACTTTTTTATGTTCTTTTTTAGAAATCATACAAGATAAAGTGTACTCTCTGATCAGTAGACAGACACATGCAATACAACAGTACCTGCATCAATGTTCTTCAAAGCACCCATCAACACATGCAGTCAACCATCAAGTGGGAACTTTAACCTATAGGTCTAACTATTTCGAGGTAAATTTGCAGCATAATTTGGGCATAATGATAGCCCTGATGTGTGGATCGGTTGTGTGGTTCAATGCTGAGACAATAACAGAGTGTTATGTGAGATGTGTTTACTTTAGTTGTGGTGGGTGTTCTGTGGAGACGCATTCTGATCAAGCCTAACTAATAGGTGACTTTATGAACTCATCTCACTTTACAAAGATCACACAGTCCATTCAGGATAGCCACCTGTCTTAGGTGCATTATGCAATAATTCCATCTGCAAATATGCCTAAATAAGGAATACAATTCCATCAAAAAAGTTATCCACTGGGCACAGACGTCAGTTCAACGTCTAGTTTTGATTTAAATTTGGTTGAGTTGTCAACTAATGTGAATTCAACGTGAAATCAACAAAGTAAATTACCATGTCATTGGATTTAGGTTTTAGGTTAAAAGTTGGGTGACTTTTTGCAAATCCAATCAGTTTTCCATGTTGATGCTACGTCATCAAATTATTTTGATGAAATGACGTGGAAACAAGGTTGATTCGACCAGTTTTTGCCCAGTGGGTAAAGTGGGTTCCAAAAGTGTAAAGTAAAGGTCTATGTTGTGTGTTTTCATCCAGGATGTATAATCAGTCGTGTGAGGAGAAGCTGTCTGTACAGAGGGGTCCTGAGCTGTGCTGTACCCTGGACAATGTCCCACTCATCAGGTCAGTACCGTATTACACTGTCTATACCATGCCGTAATTTACTGTTTCATTCATATTTACCTCCGCACACTAACAGTAGCCTACAGTGCATATGTACACGATACCAGTAAACAACTATGCTACACAATATACAATTTGCCCTGTGAGTTGAGCTGCACGTTGTTTGGTTGAGGTCGAGGTCAAAGAAATGATCAATGCCTCTGCCATTTACCGTTACAGAAAGCAAGCGCATGGTGCACATGAAGTGAATGTAGATAATAGGCAGCAAGGAGAGCAAGGTCTTCATGGCCTGTGGTTGCTGTCCTATTGTTTTTTTAATCTTTCATTTTTTTCACCTCTCTGTTTTCCTTCTTAAGTAGCCTGGGTTTCACTAGTCTGGCTAACACAAGTCCTCCTGACTTCAGAGTCTGGGATGGCTTTTTGATGTTGTCGGCACAAAAGGGGGCTGTGCTTTTACTGGTTCGCTCTCCTCTGTGTCTTTCTCACTCAATCACGCACAGCAAAACACAGCCCCCGAGTGGCGTCTCTTTCCATTATAACTGTTGGATTTTCAACTCCAAACAACGAGAGGTCTAAACTCCAGAGGAAAAAAAACATTTGAGAGAGCCAATCAAAACTGTTGCTAGGGTTGCACATTTTGAGGTGGAACATTTCCGTGGGAATTAACGGGAATATATTGGAATTAACGGAAATATATGCAAATTAATATTAATACCATTTAAATGTAGATGTTTCTTGCATTGGATATACAGTATTTACCATATCATATGGAGACAGAAACATAAACCTTTTACCTTATCATAAGTAGACAAAATTGCAAATAATTAAATCCTATTAATAGAAATAAAAAATACAATTTAGCTACGAATTTAACTTTAATTAAATAAGTTGACTCTTCACATGGGCTGATTTCACTGAACAACAAAAGAAAGGAAATATTGAATGATCCCCAATAATCCATCGAAAATGTGTCAGGCTCAAAAAGCCTCAAATTTGCCCTGATGGCCACCAATTTTTCAACCCTTGTATTGGTCAGCCTGTTGCGTGCTTTGTAGTGTGTGTTCCCAAACAAGGATCAGTTGCATTCTGAGGCGGCTGATGTTGGTGGGATTTGGAGGATGATGGAGGCAACAGGGGAAAGAGCCTCAGATCCACAAAGTCCCTTCCACCAGGTGGCTGATGAGATATTTTGGCACGACTGCCATATTGCATCTCCATCCCAAAGACCTTGCTTGGATGTGTACTTCGTAAGACTGCCAAGAACCTTGCCCTCATCCAGGCCAAGGTGGTGAGACACGGTAGTGATGACACCATAGGCCTTGTTGATCTCTGCACCAGACAGGATGCTCTTGCCAGCATACTTGGGGTCCAACATGTACGCTGTGGCGTGTATGGGCTTCAGGCAGAAGTGCTTGGAGAAACATTGAAGTGGGCAGGGCAGTACGGATTTCTTCTCTTACATCTGCATGTAGAGTCTGAACATCAGACAGGATGGCATTGTCTCCCTCAATCTGTGCAATGGCTACTGCTATAGGTTTCAGGAGTTTCAGGCTGCTTACCACTCTCCCAAAATACATCATCCAGGAGGATCCTCTTGATGGGGCTGTCCATATCGGCAGACTGTGATATGGCCATTTCTTGGAGAGACTCCTTCCCCTCCAGGAGACTGTCAAACATGATGACAACACCACCCCAATGGGTGTTGCTGGGCAGCTCCAATGTGGTGCTCTTATTCTTCTCACTTTGCTTGGTGAGGTAGATTGCTGCTATAACTTGATGACCCTTCACATACCTAACCATTTCCTTGGCTCTCATGTAGAGTGTATCCATTGTGTTCAGTGCCATGATGTCCTTAAGGAGCAGATTAAATGCATGAGCAGCACAGCCAATGGGTGTGATGTGAGGGTAGGACTCCTCCACTTTAGACAAAGCAGCCTTCATGTTCGCAGCATTGTCTGTCACCAGTGCAAATACCTTCTGTGGTCCAAGGTCATTGATGACTGCCTTCAGCTCATCTGCAATGTAGAGACCGGTGTGTCTGTTGTCCCTTGTGTCTGTGCTCTTGTAGAATACTGGTTGAGGGGTGGAGATGATATAATTAATTATTCCTTGCCCACGAACATTCGACCACCCATCAGAGATGATTTCAATACAGTCTGCGTTCTCTATGATTTGCTTGATCAATCATTTGAACTCTGTTGAACTCTGCATCCAGCAAATGAGTAGTTAAAGCATTCAGAAATCTCTTCCAATACACATTGCCTGTGAGCATCAGAGGTGAACCATACACAGCTCGAGCAAGACATTCATCAGCATTTCTCAGACTACGTTCCTCCATTAAGTAAAAAAAACGTTTGATTCCAGGAGGACCATGAGCTGTTGCTATCGATAAGGTGTCTGATTCATCATTTTCACCTCAAAAAGAAGTAGAGGGACTTTTGTCAGAGGTTGCTGTTGTGAGAGCTGAGGGAACATTATGCCAGATGTTTCTGCATCTTTGTTGCATTCTTCACATATGATTTGCAAATGTACACAGCTTTTCCTTCTACATTAGCTGCAGTGAAATGTCTCCACACATCAGATAGTGCCCATGGCATTTTCCTGTGAAGATTAGAAATAAATTAGTAAAAAAAAAGCCAAATACAATTCCATGTACAGATAAATAGTTAAGCATATTAAACAACTCCTTTGTGAGATAAATGTTTTAAAATGAAACATGTATAGAAAGGTGAATTAACACTCCTCAGTTAGTAGGCTCAAGCAAGCTAAAACCCACAAGCAAAATCTAACTAGCAGAAATAGTTAACAATAAATGATTTAAACACACTTTGCTGTAGGCTACTCTTTACTAGTTAACAAAAAATAATGTATGTCATATAAAATGTATTCACCCCACCCAGTATTGTAATCAAAACTTACCAGAAAGCATGTAGTCCTTGGCTCAGACAGTGTAGTAGTGTGGTCTCAATAGCATCTCATTAGTGTGCAAGATCTTGAGAATCAGCTGTACATGTGATGGAAGAGTGCACTGCGCATGTGATGGAAGAATGCACTGTGCATGCAGAGGGTTGCAATGCCATTGAATTAGGGATAGTTTAACCAAAATATGCCACAAGACCTAGAATTGCCTCATGTGTATCCCACAAAAAAGGTTCAAGCTAACTTTTTTGATGAATTTAAGAAGAATTCCCCAAATTCCAGGGCTTAACTTCCCATGGAACCCTAACTGTCACACAATTTCTGAGCGAATATTGCATTAACAAATGGCCTCCTCTCCAGACCAGTGTGGTCACAGCTCTCCCTGCACCGTGAGTCACGTGGGTCGCGTCAACCAGGCTAAGTTTTCACCCCCTTCAGCTACAGAATAACAGGAATATGTCTACATAAACAAAGCTTGTCCTTGGCTGTGTGGTGTGTGCGTGTGTGTGTGTGTACGTGTGTGTGTGTGTGAGAGAGCGAGATATGCCCACACTTGCTGGCCTGGCACAGGAATCCTCTGCTCTCTGGCAGGAAGTGAAAGATTTTGTTTTGTTTAGTGGATCCTCTGTGAGCCTTTGAAGCGTCACAATGCTGTCTTGAAAAATGTCAACAAGAAGTGTTATGCTCGCTGTCGACTAGTCACTTTGTATGTGTGACACTGTTTTGTACTTTGAAATATTTTTACCTGTGTGTGGGAAAGTGATATAGTGTTTTTCCCATGTTTGGATTCTCTCAATGATCTACACCACAGGAGGTTGGTGGCACCTTAATTGGGGAGGATGGTCTCGTGGTAATGGCTGGAGCAGAATCGGTGGAATGGTATCAAATACAACAAACACATGGTTTCCATGGTTTCCAGGTGCTTGATGCTATTCCATTTGCTCCGTTTCAGCCATTATTGTGAGCCTTCCTCCCTCAGCAGCCTCCACTGATCTACACATGCTCCTTGATCCATGGATGCTTTCCTCAATAACCTCTCCCAGTCTCCTTCTGCGCTGATCTGAAAACACAGGATAGGTGAATGCAATGCGGTGGACACCTAGGGGACTTTTACGCCACGGACGGAAGAGAAGGAAAGGAAGCCTCTTGAGAGTTTGATTTGATTTGTTAGTATCCCCATTTGCCGACGCCAATGGCGACAGCTAGTCTCGACAAATAACGAAAATACTTCACAATTTATATACAGTACATTTAAAAACATTAACATGTAGTGTGTGTGTGCATCTATCAGTTACACATACATGTCAGTACATACACACAAGTAGGTCACATGGGGGGGAGGTGTTACTTTATATGTTTTTTTTAAACCAGGTTTGCTGTTCTCTTACGCTACATAAGATGGAAGGGTGCCACACTTACTGCAATGAAAATAGAGGGAGTTAGGAATCAGTTGTAGAACTGAGAGTACTGAAATGCAGCCAATATTTCCAGCTGTGTGGTCGAGCTTGGCTACCAAAGAATCTGCTCACCATGTTACCCATCTACATGAGGCGGTCTGTTGTCTCTGCCAGGGGAAACATGGCCAGCTCTATTTCAGTACCACAGAGTTCAGACACTAACTGATCCCTCCCTCCCTCCCTCTGTTTTCATTGCAGTAAGTGTGGCACCCTGCCCCCTGAGAGTTGCTTCTTCAGCCTCATCTGCAGTACCGGATCCTTCATGGGTATGTACCAGTAAAACTCAAACTTCTTTTGAATAGGAAGAGTGATGCATCATAGGTCCATTATCAGCTTGCAGTGTCATTGTGTCATTGCAGTGTCATTGACTGCTCTGAGGCCAGCTAAAATGATTAGTAGGCTGGCAAATTGTTATAGTTTGAATTGCAGTGCAGATCGATCACTACTTCTCTGTTAGCTATCCATTCACTCATACTCATACCCAGTACACTGTACGCAACTGTCAGAGATGTCTGTAGTTCTGTCATCCTCTTATACTTCCACTGTAAAAGTAAAAGAGTTTGCCTCAATGGTCATCCCTAAATGTAGTTATTAAAGCTGGATTGTTTGTGTGTACACTACTGTTCAAAAGTTTGGGGTCACTTAGAAATGTCCTTGTTTTTGAAAGAAAAGCTAATGTTTTTGTCCATTTAAAATAACATCAAATTGATCAGAAATACAGTCTAGACATTGTTAATGTTGTAAATGACCTTTTTTTTTTTAATGAAGTATCTACATAGGTGTACAGAGGCCCATTATCAGCAACCATCACTCCTGTGTTCCAATGGCATGTTGTGTTAACTAATCCAAGTTGATCATTAGTAAACTCTTTTGCAATTATGTTAGCCCAGCTGAAAACTGTTGTGCTGATTAAAGAAGCATTAAAACTGGCCTTAGACTAGTTGAGTATCTGGAGCATCAGCATTTGTGGGTTCGATTACAGGCTCAAAATGGCCAGAAACAAAGAACTTTCTTCTGAAGCTCGTCAGTCTATTCTTGTTCTGCGAAATGAAGGCTATTCCATGCGAGACATTTCCAAGAAACTGAAGATCTCGTACAACGCTGTGTACTACTCTCTTCACAGAACAGACGTTCTAACCAGAACAGAAAGAGGAGTGGGAGGCCCCGGTGCACAACTGAGCAAGAGGAAAAGTACATTAGTGTCTAGTTTGAGAAACAGACGCCTCACAAGTCCTCAACTGGCAGATTAATTAAATAGTACCCACAAAACACCAGTCTCAACGTCAACAGTGAGGAGGCAACTCCGAGATTCTGGCCTTCTAGGCAGAGTTGCAAAGAAAAAGCAATTTCTTCCTCTGTCCACGGTCTGTGATCTTTTGCCTATCTTAATCTTTTCTTTTTATTGGCCAGTCTGAGATATGGCTTTTTCTTTGCCTAGAAGGCCAGCATCCCGAAAATAAACTTGGATTAGCTAACACAACGTGCCATTGGAACACACGAGTGATGGTTGCTGATAATGGGCCTCTGTACGCCTATGTAGATATTCCATTAAAAATCAGCCGTTTACAGCTACAATAGTCATTTACAACATGTGCTTTTCTTTCAAAAACAAGGACATTTCTAAGTGACCCCAAACTTTTGAATGGTAGTGTATGTATTGATATGTATTGATATGTATTGATATGTATTTAAATGTATTTATATGTATTGATGTGTATTGATATGTATTGATATGTATGCTACATGTGACTTTTTATGTTTGTTTGTATTTTACCCCCTTTTTCGATCTTGGCTCGGGAGAGGCGAAGGTCGAGTCATGAGTCCTTTAAAACATGACCCGCCAAACCACACTTCTTAACATCCGCCTTCTTAACCCAGAAGCCAGCTGCACCAATGTGTCTGAGGAAAAACGTTCAACTGAGAACCAAAGTCAGTCTGCAGGCGCCAAGCCCGCCACAAGGAGTCGCTAGAGCACGATGAGCCACGTAAAGCCCCCTTGACAAACCCTCCCCTAACCCGGACGACACTGGGCCAATAGTGCACCACCCTATGGGACTCCCGGTCATGGCCGGTTGTGACAAAGCCTGGGATCGAACCCGGGTCTGTAGTGACGCCTCAAGCACTGCGATGCAGTGCCTTAGACTGCTGCGCGACTCGGGAGGCCCTGCATGTGCCTCTTTAAAACAAATTGATGTAGTTCTGTACTTGAGCTGTTCGTGTCTATTAATGTTCTGTATTACGTCATGTTTTGTGTGGACCCCTGGAAGAGTAGCTGCTGCTTTTGCAACAGCTAATGTGGATCCTAATAAAATACCAAAAGCTCTAGGTCGATGTTTTTCCAGCTGTGACTGTGACTATAACCAGGACTCTGTTCCACAAACTCTGCCCCCCCCATGTTCTCCCCTCACCCCCTCTACTCCACTCCCTGAAAGGAGCACTTTCTGTGTGTATCCCCCCAGTCCGACGCCACATGAATTTAACGCAGCAGACCGATCGTGGGCAATTACAGTAGTGCTGTTTCTCTGCCAAAACCTCTTGAAACCAGCTATTTTGGTTGTTTTGTTCATGGTTCAAAGCCAATCGTGGACGCAGAGTTTCTTGGCTTTTTGGAGTATTCAGCCTCAGAAACCTTAACTGTCAAGGAATTTGCTGTATAAGGACTGCATTGGGGGCCTTAAACCTATGATTAGCTTATTATACACTTTTCAAATGAACATGGATATATCCTATTTTAATCCTTTATAGTGAATGTGCAGTACTTGCAATTGCATGATTTGTACTGTAGATCCATACAAAACTAGTTTCTCCCCTTCCCAGTTCGAAGTTAGAACAAAGTTAGAATGGGCTGGTTTTGAAATTATTATGACATAACAGTCTTATCAAACAGGGCATTTAATATCCCCCACGGTTCAGTTTGTTTGAACAGGGCTTTCTTATGTCGAGCAGCGGTTAGAGGCACAGCTGGGGGGTTGAATGCAACACAAAGGGCTAGCGATCACGTACTCAAAACACATGAACAAAGCACACCACCAAAAGCCACAGAGGGATGGTTCGTTTTTGTTTGAGCACACACACTGTGAGAGAGTTTACTTAACTCTGACGCGTGGTGTGGAGTTGCGATGAGAAGAATGGTAACGTCTGAAACCCCGGCCACAAAGTACATCCCTCACTGTGTCCTAACTAGTGAATTTGCCAAAGAATCACTTGCAAACAGGGATTTTTCATCACATTATCTGCTGTATTATCACTGTATTGACAACACACACGTCTAAACACTTGCTTGGGGGTGAGATGGACACCAGATGTGAACGCTATATATTTCCATCCAAGTGATTTTTGCGAGAACAGTTTGCTGCTCTTGGAAGTGTTGTACGGCTGCAGCCTTCCCTGGTCAGTTTGGCACAGAGCCATTAGGAATCTGCACACAACGTGGTTTTCCAGTTCTTAACAACTCAGCAGAGACGGCACATCTTGGCCTAGTGTTGTGCATACTCTATCTGCTTTTCCATCTTGCAGCTCAACGTCCAAGACTACTCCCTACTCTGCAAGAGGTACATATAGAGTGGTGTTTATTGTCGCTTCCATGCAGATTTGATAGTGAACCGTCACCAGATGAGTGGTTCTCTCTACTTGATAGATAGGTGAAAATGAAATTGTTTTCTTTCTCCCCCAGTGATGTTGATAGGGCTGCTACGGTATGCCCACGTCATAGAGAAGCACCAGAACTGTGTCCTTAACACGGCCGGCCTCTCCACTGCCTGGATCTGTGCTGCAGGACTCATTATGGTGGGCAACTTCCAGGTAAGAACAGAACTGATGTCACTCCCACAGTTTAGCATTTCTCTCACTAAATGGCTCTGTGCTCAACTGTGTTCAGAGGCCTGTGTTCAGGTTTGACCACTGTATAGGCTGTGTAGGGTACTGGTGTGATCGAAAGTAACAAGATGCAACTCCACATTTCTTAACTAAGACAGCATGCCCATTGATTGTATGGTTGCATAAGATTTTGCTACAGTATTACATAAATTTTAAAATAACTGATCACTATCTAAGCCTGTGGGATTTTCACTACATCCAGGCATTGTAAATCACAATGACTTTATTGAAGCCGTGCTAGGTGTTTGATGTTCCCAGTAAGGTGGAGTTCCCTCAGATGTGGCCTAGTAACTCTGAGGTGGGCTTTTGTTGCTGCACGGCGCATACACATATTTTGGTCGTGAACATAATTTGAATGCTTCAATAAAAGACAATCACATTTATTGTCTTCTTTTTTCTTCATATATTGCCACAAAAACATGGAAATAGGCCTCTCTGGGTGCTCTGTAGTCTGTAGAAAACATTCCACTTTGACAGCTAGCTAATCCCAGTGCAGGTTGATGAGCTGCAATTGAAAGATCACTGAGAGATCACTGTCTTGTAGGTGGGTGCCATGGCAAACCAAGGTCTCCTTGGCCTCTTTCTAACATAGGAAAATACCCTTCTCTTCAACATCACACAATGATTCTGTCCAACATCCGTAGACGTCTGTTTCTTTGAACCAAGGCCCATCTTTCTGGTGCGAATCAAGTTGTGATTTACTGATTGTGGAATGACAGAGAGGCAGAGAGAATAAATGTTCCTACTACCTTGTATCACAGACATGTACAGTGCCTTCGGAAGTATTCAGACCCCTTGACGTTTTCCACATTTTGTTACATTACAGCCTTATTCTAAAATTGGTTAAATAAATAAAAAACTCAATCTACACACAATACTACATAATGACAAAGCAAAACAGTTTTTTTTTTTTTTTTGCAAGTGTATTCAAAATACCTTTACAGGTATTCAGACCCTTTGCTATGAGACTCAAAATTGAGCTCAGATGCATCCTGTTTCCATTGATATTCCTTGAGATGTGTCTACAACTTGATTGGAGTCAATTGATTGGACATTATTTGGAAAGGCACACACCTGTCTATATAAGATCCCACAGTTGAAATTGCATGTCAGAGCAAAAACCAAGCCATGAGGTCGAAGGAATTGTCCATAGAACTCCGAAACAGGATTGTGTCTGATGGCATTGAAGGTCCCCAAGAACACAGTGGCCTCCATCCTTCTTAAATGGAAGAAGTTGGGAACCAGATTCTTCCTAGAGCTGGCCGCCTGACAAACTGAGCAATCGGAGGAGAAGGGCCTTGGTCAGGGAGGTGACCAAGAACCCGATGGTCACTCTAACAGAGCTCTAGAGTTCCTCTGTGGAGATGGGAGAACCTTCCAGAAGGACAACCATCTCTGCAACACTCTACCAATAAGGCCTTTATGGTAGCGTGGCCAGACGGAAGCCACTCCTCAGTAAAAGGCACGACAGCCCACTTGGAGTTTGCCAAAAGGCACCTCAGACAATGAGAAACAAGATTGTATGGTATTGAAACCAAGATTGAACTCTTTGGCCTGAATGCCAAGGGTCACGTCTGGAGGAAACCTGGCACCATCCCTATGGTGTAGCATGGTGGTGGCAGCATCATGCTGTGGGGATGTTTTTCAGCGGCAGGGACTGGGAGACTAGTCAGGATCGAGGTGAAGATGAACGGAGCAAAGTACAGAGAGATCCTTGATGAAAACCTGCTCCAGAGCACTCACAACCTTGGGCAAAGGTTCACCTTCCAACAGGGAAACGACACTAAGCACACAGTCAAGACATTTCCTTGAGTGGCCCAGCCAGAGCCTGGACTTGAACCCGATCGAACATCTCTGGAGAGACCTGAAAATAGCTGTGCAGCGACGCTCCCCATCCAACCTGACAGAGCTTGAGAGGATCTGCAGAGAATGGGATAAACTCCCCAATACAGGTGTGCCAAACTTAAGGGTCTGAATACTTATGTAAATGTGATATTTCTGTTCTTTATTTTTAATAAATTAGCAAACATTTCTAAAAACCAGTTTTTGCTTCGTCATTATGGGGTATTGTGTGTAGATGGATAAGGGGAAAAAAACAATCAATTTCAGAATAAGGCTGTAACGTAACAAAATGTGGAAAAAGTTCCAATCACTAGCTCCAGTGAACTGAAAAGACGAGCGACCCAGGGATGTGTGTGCTTTGGGGACCTTTAACAGAATGTGACTGGCAGAACGGGTGTTGTATGTGGAGGATGAGGGCTGAAGTAGATATCTCAGATAGGGGGGAATGAGGCCTAAGAGTTTTATAAATAATAATAAATCAACTAATGGGTCTTGTGACGGGTATACAGAGATGACCAGTTTACAGAGGAGTATAGAGTGCAGTGATATGTCCTATAAGGAGCATTGGTGGCAACTCTTATGGCCAAATGGTAAAGAGCATCTAGCCCCTCGAGAACACTTGCTGCCAAGGGAATGCCTGACAGCTTGAAAGACGTTTTTGGACAATACAGTGAAAATGGTTAACTTTGATAAAGTAAGGCCCCTGAACTCTTGTGTATTTTCTGCATTATGCAATGATATGGGCAGCGACCATGTAACGCTTTTACAACATACAGAAGTGCGCTGGTTATCAAGGGGCAAAGTATTCACACGTTTTTTTGAATTGAGAGACAAGCTTAGTTTTCTTTAGTGACCATAATTTTCACTTGTCTGACTACTTACATGATGACGAGTTTCTCATACGACTGGCCTATCTGGGTGATGTTTTTCCCCGCCTGAATGATCTGAATCTAGGATTAAAGGGACTCTCTGCAACTATATTCAGTTTTCGGGACAAAATTGAGGCTATGATTAAGAAGTTGGAGCTCTTCTCTGTCTGCATTAACAAGGACACACAGGTCTTTCCATCATTGTATGATTTTTTTGTGTGTAAATCAACTCAAGCTTACGGAGAATGTCAAATGTGATATAGCGAAGCACCTGAGTGAGCTGGGTGCGCAATTACGCAGGTACGACACAAACTGAATTTGTTATCCCTTTCATGCCCTGCCTCCAGTCCACTTACCGACATCTGAAATTGCACCAAGCGGTTCTGTGAAAATTTAATCAGAAGCCACTGCCAGATTTCTGGATAGGGCTGCGCTCAGAGTATCCTGCCTTGGCAAATCGCTCTGTTAAGACACTGATGCCCTTTGCAACCACGTACCTATGTGAGAGCGGATTCTCGGGCCCTCACTAGCATGAAAACTAAATACAGGCACAGACTGTGTGTGGAAAATTATTTAAGACTGAGACGCTCTCCAATACAACCCAACATTGCAGAGTTATGTGCATCCTTTCACGCACACCCTTCTCTCATTAACCTGTGGGGAGTTATTCACAATTGTTGATAAACAAATAAGGTTTTATATGTAAGATGGCTAAATAAAGAGAACAATTATTGATAATTATTATATTATTATTTGTGTCCTGGTCCTATAAGAGCTCTTTGTCACTTCCCACGAACCGGGTTGTGACAAAAACTCACACTCATTATGTTTAATAAATGTATCAAATCCAAATCAAATCAAATTTTATTGGTCACATACACGTGGTTAGCAGATGTTATTGCGGGTGTAGTAATATCTAACAAGTAATATCTAACAGTTTCACAACATATACACATAAAACTAAGTAAGGAATGGATTGAGAATAAATACATACAGTTGAAGTCGGAAGTTTACATACACCTTAGCAAAATACATTTAAAGTCAGTTTTTCACAATTCCTGACATTTAATCCTAGTAAAAATTCCCTGTCTTAGGTCAGTTAGGATCACCACTTTATTTTAAGAATGTGAAAATAATAGTAGAGAGAATTATTTATTTCAGCTATTATTTATTTCATCACATTCCAAGTGGGTCAGAAGTTTACATACACTCAATTAGTATTTGGTAGCATTGCCTTTAAATTGTTTAACTTGGGTCAAACATTTCGGGTAGCCTTCCACAAGCTTCCCACAATAAGTTGGGTGAATTTTGGCCCATTCCTCCTGACAGAACTGGTGTAACCGAGTCAGGTTTGTAGGTCTCCTTGCTCGCACACGCTTTCTCAGTTCTGCCCACACATTTTCTATAGGATTGAGGTCAGGGCTTTGTGATGGCCACTCCAATACCTTGACTTTGTAGTCCTTAAGCCATTTTGCCACAACTTTGGAAGTATGCTTGGAGTCATTGTCAATTTGGAAGACCCAATTGCAATCAAGCGTTAACTTCCTGACTGATGTCTTGAGATGCTGCTTCAGTATATCCACATAATTTTCCTTCCTCATGATGCCATCTATTTTGTGAAGTGCACCAGTCCCTCCTGCAGCAAAGCAACCCAACAACATGATGCTGCCACCTCCCCTGGCACGCCTTACTCCTCATGAGTAAGGAGCTACAGCTCCTCCATTGTCCAGCTCTGTGCGGTCCTGGTCTGGTGGGTTTTTCTTTCACCATCGCTATGAGACAGGACCTGAGGCGCAGAGCTGTAGTGCGAAAACATTCCTTTATTCCAGCAAGGTGAGACAGCGACCATGAACTGGTGTGAAAACAAAAAGGAACACACACAAAAACCTACAAACACAGGTGGGAATGCTGAACATAAATAGGCTCCCCAATTAGAGGCAATGCAGCGCATCTGCCTCTAATTGGGGACCAATTCCAAAACTGAAACATAGAGATTTCCAGAGAGGTCTCTGGACACCAAACCTGAAAACCATAAAGGTTTCCAGAGACCTCTCTGAACATAAACCTTACACGTATCTTTACTTTTACTCAAGTATGAAAATGGAGTACTTTTTCCCACCACTGATCCCTACTGCCTGTAATCCAGGGTCTGTATACATCATTGGTATCATCCCTACTGCCTGTAATCCAGGGTCTGTATACATCATTGGTGTCATCCCTACTGCCTGTAATCCAGGGTCTGTATACATCATTGGTATCATCCCTACTGCCTGTAATCCAGGGTCTGTATGCATCATTGGTATCATCCCTACTGCCTGTAATCCAGGGTCTGTATGCATCATTGGTATCATCCCTACTGCCTGTAGTTCTAGTTCTGTGAACTCTGGGTGCTCCACAGCCTGGCTGTGGGTGCGGTCTTGTTCAGTAACACATTGTCCTGGTGTGGTCTTTCAGCGTGTCTGATCTCAATCTCCCCCACAGGCACTCATCTCTTTGTAGGCCTTCCAAACACATCCCTCTTGATGTTCTTAGAGATGGTCAGTTTTAGGCAGGCCTCTGGAAAGGCCTCTGGTAAGGTCTTACAAACAGGAGGTTTTGGCAAGCTGCTGCATTCCTATACTCAGTAGGCTTCTGAAGGTCAATCTCAGGACTCGGGCTCTTGTGACGGGAGGGAGCTGTCCTTATTTTGCCTAGTGCCCTGAACAAGAGGACCATCCCTTGGAAAATGAGGCCCCTCCCACGTGGCTAGGGCAACCAAACATGGGAGCATATATTGCAGTGAACATAGTCTTCTGGAGTTTTATTGCTTAAACTACTAGCCAATAGCCAGACAGTGTACACTACTGTACCTTATTTTAAGCCACGTCTGCCTTTTGTAGCCATGAAGTAATACAGCCATTCTGATTTAGATAGGAACGTTTATTTTGATCACAATCACACTCTGTTCCCAGGGTTCTGAGGTTTTGTACATGTGCTGTGATAGGAGAGGATAGGAGAGTGACTGGTCGACAGTGTTTGTGATGTACAACTCACAGAATCATAGAGTGATGACTATAGTCACACACACACACTGTGATAAATATATTTTTACAGCATGTGAACAGACTTTGGTCTCTTCATTGTGGTAGAGTGAGATGACCAATCTTTGTTTAGTCTATAGTATTTATTGTGCAGTGGTTTGTTAACTGTGGCTCCTAGTTAGGAATATTTAAAGGCCCATTGCTGTCAAAAACATGTTTTTCCCGTGTTTTATATATATTCCCACACTATGAAGTTGGAATAATACTGTGAAATTGTGAAAATGATGATAATGCCCAAGTGGCGCAGTGGTCTAAGACACTGCATCTCAGTGCTAGAGGCGTCACTACAGACAACCTGGTTCGAATCCAGACTGTATCACAACCGGCCGTGATTGGGAGTCCCATAGGCAGTGCACAATTGGCCCAGTGTCGTCCAAGTTTGGCCGGTGTAGGGGAAGTCCACATATGTTTACAAGCCATAGAAGGCCAGGTAGCAATGAGGGGTCAGGGGCCAGCCTTCCGGCAGTGCCTAAAATGTCCTGTGTCTGTATGTCCTGTGTACAGATTTGTCTACACACGTCTGTGTCCCACCAGCCCTGGTTGCTGGCTCCTGATTGGCCTGCAGACCCTCCTCCCTGGCCATGATGGATGAGCCACTCGCTTACATAATGAACAGTGTGTGTGTGCTCAAGCGTGTGTGAAAGTGTGTAAATTACAGTCCTCACCATATGCATTAGGACAGTAAAGCTAAAAAATGTATTTTGTCTCTACTCCAGCATTTTGGATTTTATATCAAATGATTAATATGAGTCGAAAATACAGAATGTCATCTTTTATTTGAGGGTGTTTTCTTGCATACAGTTGAAGTCGAAAGTTACATACACTTAGGTTGAAGTCATTAAAACTCTTTTTTCAACCACTCCACAGATTTCATGTTAACAAACTATAGTTTTGGCAAGTCGGTTAGGACATCTACTTTGTGCATGACACAAGTAATTCTTCCAACAATTGTTTACAGACAGATTATTTCACTTATAATTCACTATATCACAATTCCAATTGGTCCAACATCATGGCTTTAGAAGCTTCTGATAGGCTAATTGACATCATTTGAGTCAATTGGAGGTGTACCTGTGGATGTATTTCAATGCCTACCTTCAAACTCAGTGCTTCTTTGCTCGACATCATGGAATAATCAAAAGAAATCAGCCAAATCCTCATAAAAAAAATTGTAGACCTCCACAAGTCTGGTTCATCCTCGGGAGCAATTTCCAAACACCTGAAGGTACCACGTTCATCTGTACAAACAATAGTACGCAAGTATAAACACCATGGGACCACGCAGCCGTCATACCGCTCAGGAAGGAGACGCATTCTGTCTCCTAGAGATGAACGTACTTTGGTACGAAAAGTGCAAATCAATCCCAGAACAACAGCAAAGGACCTTAAGAAAATGCTGGAGGAAACAAAAGTATCTATATCCACAGTAAAACGAGTCCTATATCGCCATAACCTGAAAGGCCGCTCAACAAGGAAGAAGCCAAAATTCACCCATCTTATTGTGGGAAGCTTGTGGAAGGCTACTCGAAACATTTGACCCAAGTTAATCAATTTAGGACTGGGAATGTGATGAAAGAAATAAAAGCTGAAATAAATAATTCTCTCTACTATTATTGTGACATTTCACATTCTTAAAATAAAGTGGTGATCCTAACTGACCTAAGACAGGGACTTTTTACTAGGATTAAATGTCAGGAATTGTGAAAAATTTTAAATGTATTTGGCTAAAATACTTCAGACTTTAACTGTATCTGTTTTACCGTTTAGAAATGAAAGCACTTCATGTATTTAGTCCCCCCATTTGAAGAAATCATAAGTATTTGGACAAATTCACTTATAGTGTATTGAAGTAGTCAAACATTTAGTATTTTGTCTCATGTTTTGCCCAATAGTAACTACATGATGTTGGGTGTCATTTTGGAGTCACTTTGTAAATGAGGATAGAAGACATTCCTTTGTATGAAAAATCATGAATGAATCATGAATAATGACGAGTGAGCAAGTTACAGAGGCACAAAGATAGTAGGAGCTAGGAGTCTGTTTGGTACTGGGCGTAGGCTACTGTAGAATCTATAAAGTACCTCACATGTCACAAAAATGTGGACAACCCTGCTGTAGATCTTTTTCCAGGTGGTGAGTGAAGGCAGACTGTCCCCCAGCTAAAGGAAACTCATGAACTCTTGTATGTCAAACTCTAAAAGGTCATGAACTCTAGACCTGGTGTATGGGCTCCCGAGTGACGCAGCGGTCTAAGGCACTGCATCTCAGTCTAGAGGCGTCACTACAGACACCCTAGTTCAAATCCAGGCTGTATCACAACCGGCTGTGATGGGGAGTCCCATAGGGTGGCGCACAATTAGCCTAGGTTTGGCCGGTGTAGGTCGTCATTGTAAATAAGAATTTGTTCTTAACTGACTTGCCTAGTTAAATAAAAAATAAATGTTCCCCACCCTGTGATTATGGAGTGTGAACATCTCTACCACCTCGGCCTATCATGCAGTTGACCTTATTGTGTTTGTGTAATCATAATACTAAAGAGGATTCTCATAGGTCAATACAGGGGTGTGGTTCAAACTTTCAACAGTGAGATATTTAGATTCATTACCCTTTAGAAAGTGTGTAGACTTTGAGGTGTAACTGTTGGTGTGTGGAGGCTAAGCTTGAGGATTCCCATTACTGTGGCATCTTGTAAAATGTTAGCCACCCCGATTCCAACTTTACTCTCAAATGCTATATACTGTACATTCCGAATACTGTACTGGGAGAATGATGTACAATGTATATTGTCCTGATAGAGCTCTTAGCTATATCTTTAGGGGTTAACAATGAAGCTATCACAACTCAGACAGAGACCCAAATGCAGACGCAGGAGGCAGGTAGAATATCAAGTATGTTTTACTTTGCAAAATCGTAAGGCTATATCTCGTTGTCGTAGGCAGGCAAGGATTTGGTACACAGGCGTTCAGAGGTACAGAGACGGCAGGCAGGAATCAGGTTGTATAAACAGGCAGGGGTACAGTAACAGGAGAGCTAAACAGACAGCAGGTAATTCTAAGTATGCGGGCACGACCTGGTGAAACACACAAGACGAACTGGCAACCAGACCAATGAACAGATACAGATTAAATACACAAGTAATAAGGGAACATAGGAAACACCTGGTAGAGGAGGAGCCAGGGAGAACAGGTGAACGGAATTAGGGTATGACAGAAGCTGTGAAACCTATTACTATTCTCTGTATTCTTATTTAATTTTTTTCGTTGACATGGTCAAATAACAAGCATAGATTGGTAACTTTTGTTTCTAATTTAGTGCACAGGAACTACAGGTCATGAGTAAATTGGTCAAAAATAATGGCACCGATTGGCCTATAGGTGGCGCTGTTATAAGCAGTCTCACTTAAACCCTCATATCCATTACCCTGTTTGACCTTTGTATGTAGGTGCTTTTCCTCATGCTGAACAAATTTGTCTCAAGGACCTATAAGGTCCGTCAGCATAGATTTTCCTCCATCTTGTAGCCCATGTAGAACATCTCTTAACTTAGGTTGAGAAAAGCTAAGGGATTGGTTAAGAGATGGCTGAGTTATTGATACTTTAGGAATTCAGATTTTAGTGTCCATTTAAAACCTTTGTAAATCCACTCCACAATGTAGGCTCCCAAGTGGGGCAGTGGTCTAAGACACTGCATCTTAGTGCTAGAGGCGTCACTACAGACCTGGTTCAAATCCAGACTGTATCACAACCGGCTGTGATTGGGCGTCCCATAGGGCGGAGCACAATTGGCCCAGCGTCGTCTGAGTTTGGCCGGTGTAGGCCGTCATTGTAAATAAGAATTTGTTCTTAACTGACTTGCCTAGTTAAAAAAAAAAGGATCATCAAAGCTATTACCATGATGAACCATGTTAAGTTTGACATAGATATCTTAAAAATTAAGGAAACTTTTAACCATTAACTTTTTGGACTAACGCTAATGGTTAAAATAATCATAAAAAATCTTGTCATGGACTAAAATTCAGATTCACTCCAAATGTGGTATTTGGACTAATCACAATAGTCTCTAAATAGTTTGAGAAAATAACATTAATGCATTCAAAGATGGCCACACTATACCAGTAGATGCATATTAGCGCATGGCTGAGTTATTGACAAATAAAAAAACAGATTTTATGTGTCCATTTAAACCACTGTAAATCCTCTCCACATTGGCCTATCAACTTGAAACTTGTCATCGCTATCATGGACGTCACTACGATGAACCACACTGAATTTGGTATTGATATAAACAATTTTAAGGAAACTATACTCTCCACATAGAAGAACCCTTTGAGTAACTCTTTTTGGTTCCAGGTAGAACCCTTGTGATTACGGGTAGAACCCTTTGGGGTTTCATGTAGAACCTGTTCCATAGCCAAAAGGATTCTCCCTGGAACCAAAAAGGGTTCTCCAATGGGGACAGTCGAAGAACTGTTTTGGAACAGTCTTTTCTAAGAGTGTAGTGTTGTTTGGTCATGCTCACCTATGCGTGTGTGTCCGTACGTGCGTTGGAAGTATGCGTTGCGTCATCTATGTGTCATAAATAAACATTTATGTATTTGTGTTGCAGGTGGATTATGCCAAAGTGCTTCACTACGTTGGTGCAGGGGTGGCTTTTCCCACAAGTATACTGTTTGTGTGTCTGCAGTCAGCCCTGACCTACCGGCTGGCGAAGACCCAGAGGGAGTACATCGTGGGCCACCTTCGACTGGGGATGAGCCTGCTAGCCTTCATCACCCTGGTCCTCAGTATCCTTTATACTGGTTGTCACTGTAAGAGAGAGAGAGTCAGAGAGACATGAAGGAAGTACTTATGTGTTACATGGCCCCCTGCTGCATAGACATATTTTGCATACATGCTGTAGTTATAAGTATGTGTGTGTGTGTGTGTGTGCGCGCGCACGTGTGTGTTTCCACATGCTATCTCTCAGTACTTCCTCTGTCAAGATAGGTGCTGTGGTTCTCCTTAACCCTCTGTCCCTCCCAGGTGGTGCCTTCTTTGTCCAGGAGAGCTTTGCGCTGCAGCACGCCTCCGCCATCTTTGAGTGGCTCTTCTGCATCATCATCATGCTCTTCTTTGGGACCTTTGCCTTTGAGTTTGGGCACATGTCTGGGAACACCCTGATGGTGCTGGCCAGAGGAGGGGGTATCCAGGGCTTCTCCAGCAGTGACCACAAGGCTGAGGAGGCAGGAGGGCCCAACCCCCACTACCAACCAGATGGCATGGCCACGCTGTAAGCCTATCAAAGGGAGGCTTCTGTGCCCACTGACCAATCACAAACAGGGTGGGAGTGGGAAGAGTGGATGCCTGACCAATCATAGATCACCAAAGGGCATGAGGATGACAGACACTGCAAATGGACCTGCTTAGTATTGCACATAGTTAAAGCACCCAAAAGCTTTTCTAACCAATGACCAAAGACTAATATCATGTTATTGCCATATTTGTACTGCGTTGCAGTAGACAGCACAGGGTGGATTGCAAAACATATTATGATACAAGTGCCTTTTGGAAGGAACACCGGCAGGTGCGCACACACACATACACACGCCTTCCCTTTCATCATTATGTAATCACTCTTGATTACGAGAACTTGTTCGCTTGCCGTGAATCAGATCCAATGTTTTGAGTCAGTGCCTGAAAAATCTTTGATGACTAAGCAGAATATGGCTGGGTCAGTACCTGTGATATTATGTTTGGCCATTCAGACACTGAATTGCATTGTTTGCTACTCAGGAAAATCTGTTTAATCACCAGCTGTTGTTCAGTGCCTTGTTCAGGACCTTAAAGGGAAGCTTACATAAAGTCAAACAAGAGGTATTGTTGTTTTCTGTGCTCAGAGATATTTGTTTTATATCAGAGGTTTAATTGTTGTATTGTGTGAAATACAAGGTAAATATGGTGAAGGGAGGTTCTATCCAGGTGCAGTGTCCCTTGTTGTTTAATTTTGTGAGGGACAATACGAAAGGTGTCTGAAAACCTTTATTTGTTGTGTGTTATGTTGTGTGTTATGCATTGAAACCAGTAGAGGGCACCCTGATCAATGGTATTGTTGCGGTGTCATCTGATGCAGAGGAGAAAGTGTTACAGTGGAAAAACAAATCAGAGGGAAGCAAACCAGAGAAATTAATAACCTTACTGTATTTGAAAGTGTATCCTTGTACCAAATTGATTACAAGAATAAGAAATGTTAATATAAACATGTTATTTTATGTATAGTGTCCGATGTTTCAGGTATATCTAAAATATATACTTATTTTTTACTTGATCGAAATCTGTCTATTTATCGCCTAGAACCTGTTTTTGTAATTTGTCATTTTCCAAAGTGCTTTTGTATCTTAAAAAGGAAAGATTCACCGATGTTGAATGTTATATTGTTTTTGTTCATCTCTGAGCTATGTTCTATTGATTCCCGGGGTCATTTCATGTTTTCATGCGGATCTGAGCAATTGCTGTTCAAGCAGGCAGAAATACAAAATGTATCACACCGGCTGCGACAATTAGTTTTGAAATTTCTATATCTTGAAAACTTGATTTCTGAAATGGACTAATGAAACAAATACCAAATTATAGTTTGAGTGGATTATTACTTTAAGGTGAGCATTATCAATACACCAGCAAATAATAAAAACCATTTCTGAGAATGAACTCTTATAGAGACGAATGAAAAGATATACATTTAATGTTTTATTGTTCAAAACCCTATTTACATTTTCCTGTGTTATCTATTGACAAACTATATATGAAGGATCTGAGTTCACCTGGTTTTAGAGCAGTTTCAGTAATGCGAGCGAGACACTTACGTAGATGACGACAGCAAGCAGCACAAGGTAACGGCACTGACACAACATTCTCAGTAGGCTTTTCTATATTGAAACAAAATGTGGCTACATACCATTACTCTAAACCCTTTCACGCTCAGAAAAAGATAGCCCTGTAATCTAGATATTTCTACAATAAAGCTTTCTAACATAAAAGCATGAAGTCATGTATCTTTCAAAGAGATTTGTGGCTTGATTTGAATGAAGTTTCACAAGGCACTCAACTATTCTACTGAACCTCTAATTGATCAACTTTACTTGACAACCCTGATGGTATCAATTAGTATTAAAAGGCCCAGTGTAGTCAAAATGATTTTTCCTGTGTTTTGTATCATATTGTTGAAAATACAATCTACACAGGACCTTTTAATCAGCAGGTTTTGTATGGGTGGAGTTTTGGCTTGCCTGGTGACATCACCAGCCGGTATAAGTTAATAGACCAATAACAAAGAGAGTTCCAAATCTCTGCCAATAACAGCTATTTTTCAGGTTACATATCCTTCCCATTAGGACCCTCACTCAGACCACTGTTTTTTGCTAAAAAGCTATTTGCTAAAAAACGTTTTTATCATTTTAAGGGAAAAATACTACAGTATGGTATTTAATTGTTACAATTTTTTTTTATATTGAGATAAAAAAACGGCTGCATTGGGCCTTAAAGAATATGTAACTCCTATGTAAAGTATGACTATTCTACCTTTAGATTTGGCCATTTGCTTTATAACAACAGGCGGGTTTAGCAGTTACAAAAGGCCTAAAGTGGAGTTAACCCAATTAATTTCTTATCCAGCTTAATGTTTTAGGCATTACTGAAAACAAAAATTGCACCAAAAAGAAAGTTGTGTTTGTAAGACCAGCCACATGTATGTGGGTGTGTAGTGTATGTTAAAAATACCAAACAGCCATCTCACATATCTGATGACCATTGAGGTAATAGCCACCGCCCCTTCAACACCCCTCATTGTATGACCGAGATGTTTGGGTTTTCAGTTTTTAGCCAAAGAGAGAGCGAGAGAGAGTACACTCCCCCCTACTCCACCCTTGCCCACCCTCCCCTGTAACCCTAACAGCTGCCAGCATGGCTGTCGCGTACTGGGTAACAGCAGAACATAGACAGCTGCCCATGTCACCGCTGCACGTTGACTGCCGCGCCACACACTAGAAGTTGAGGTTCTTGGCAACCTCCCAGGGAAACTCCTTCCTGCCAAAGTGGCCGTAGCAGGCTGTCTTCTGGTAGATGGGCCTTTTCAGGTCCAGGTCTCTGTGGACAAATATCCAACAAGGTATTCCAGTCAAATCCCATTACTGCCACTTAGTGTTGACGACAGGGAATATATAGATACACACACAAGAATAGGGCAATAACATTTAGCATTTTGGGCCCATAATGTCTCATGGCCTGGTTGCGTGATCAGGTAAAACTCTGAGGTAAAAAATATAAGAATATTGTCCTACCTTACAATAACCCCAGGGCGGAGGTCAAAGTTCTTGTTGACAATATGCAGCAGCTCCTTCTCACTCTTCTGGGAGGAACCATAGGTGAACAGGGAAATAGACAATGGGGCTGCCACTCCAATGGCATAGGACACCTGGAACACAAATAAACACATGATATCAACTCATCAGTTCCAATAGAAATGACTGCCATTGTTTACTTTGGTTCGGTTGACAGTGTCCTAAGGTTAGAGAAGTATACGGTTGAATCTCTCACCTGCACCAGCACCCTCCTGCACAGATTGGACTTGACCAGGGACTTGGCGACCCAGCGTGCGGCGTAGGCGGCAGACCGATCCACCTTGGTGTAGTCCTTACCAGAGAAGGCCCCACCACCGTGGGCGCCCCAGCCACCATATGTGTCCACAATGATCTTCCTACCGGTCACCCCAGCATCACCCTTTCATGTGTGAATGTATGAAATTGGACAAAGACTACAGGTTGTATCCTTCACTCATATGAAATGATGAACTTGTTATCAATACAATTAAATGATTCAAGCAGATACTTGGTGTGTTGACAGGCTGTGTATTCTACATTAATCACCACCTAGACCCAGCCATCCTTTGTAACTGGACTGCTGGAGAGGAAGGAACTCTTACTGATAACTTGAAGTGAACTGGAAGTAGATAAAGTACAATCTCCACAGTGGAGATCTTGCCTTAAATTAGAGTTAAGTGCCTTGATCAAGTGCCTTGCTCAAGGGCACATGAACAGATTTTTCACCAAAGAGGTGAGGGGGCGGCAGGTAGCCTAGCAGTTGAGAACGTTGGGCCAGTAACCGGAAGGTCGCTGGTTCGAATCCATGAGTTGACTAGGTGAAACATCTGTTGATGTGCCATTGAGCACTTAACCCTAATTGGATAAGAACGTCTGCTAAATGACTAAAATGTAAAAAACCTATGTGAGCTCTAATAGTTGGTTCTCACAATCCTGGTTGAGCTAACATATGGGACAATGACAATGGTTACCTGTGGCCCGCCAATGACAAAGCGCCCGCTGGGCTGCAGGTGATAGATTGTGTTGTCGTCCAGGTATCTGGCCGGCACAACAGCCTTGATGACCTTCTCCTTCAGGATCTCCTTCTGCTCCTCCAGGCTCACGTAGTCGTCGTGCTGTACTGATATGACCACTGTGTGAACTCTACGAGGGATCACCGCCCCGTTCTCCTGGGTGTAGTGAACTGTCACCTGGATAGAAGGGGAGTGAGGGGAGAGTTCTCCAGCCCAGCACTAACACACCTTTAAAATAATATCCAATCAAATTACTAATCTTCATTCTGAACCATGCTTAGTTACATCAGGTGTTACTGTTGGGCTGGAAGAAAAGCTGTCACACCCTATAGTTCTCCAGGACCCCTGTGTTGTGTATTGTGAAGGTGTCATGGGTTGAGGGGTGTGATCCGGACGTTTAGAAGAAATCCAGCTACAACCTCCGAAGTGTCATCAAACAGGCAAAGTGTCAATACAGTACTAAGATCAAATCCTATTGCGCCGGCTCTGACGCTTCACGGATGTGGCAGAGATTGCAAACTATCACAGATTACAAAGGGAAACCCAGCCGCAAGCTGCACACTAAATGCATTCTATGCTCGTTTTGAAGCAAGCAACACGGAACCATGCATGAGAGCACCAGCTGTTCCGGGCTACTGTGTGATCACGCTCTCCATGACCCAGTCTGTAATACCTACATGTTTCAAGCAGATCATCAGATGCATCATCTGTGGATCTATTGGGATAATAAGCAAATTGAAGTCTGTCTAGGGTGGCAGGTAAGGTGGGGGTAAGCTAGATAGATAGATAGATAGATAGATAGATAGATAGATAGATAGATAGATAGATAGATAGATAGATAGATAGATAGATAGATAGATAGATAGATAGATAGATAGATAGATAGATAGATAGATAGATAGATAGATAGATAGATAGATAGATAGATAGATAGATAGATAGATAGATAGAGTGGGGAGAACAAGTATTTGATACAATGCCGATTTTGCAGGTTTTCCCACTTACAAAGCATGTAGAAGTCTGTAATTTTTATCATAGGTACTCTTCAACTGTGAGTGACGGAATCTAAAACAAAAATCCAGAAAATCACATTGTATGATTTTTAAGTAATTAATTTGCATTTTATTGCATGACATAAGTATTTGATACATCAGAAAAGCAGAACTTAATATTTGGTACAGAAACCTTTGTTTGCAATTACAGAGATCATATGTTTCCTGTAGTTCTTGACCAGGTTTGCACACACTGCAGCAGGGATTTTGGCCCACTCCTCCATACAGACCTTCTCCAGATCCTTCAGGTTTCGGGGCTGTCGCTGGGCAATACGGACTTTCAGCTCCCTCCAAAGATTTTCTATTGGGTTCAGGTCTGGAGACTGGCTAGGCCACTCCAGGACCTTGAGATGCTTCTTACGGAGCCACTCCTTAGTTGCCCTGGCTGTGTGTTTCGGGTCGTTGTCATGCTGGAAGACCCAGCCACGACCCATCTTCAATGCTCTTACTGATGGAAGGAGGTTGTTGGCCAAAATCTTGCGATACATGGCCCCATCCATCCTCCCCTCAATACGGTGCAGTCGTCCTGTCCCCTTTGCAGAAAAGCATCCCCAAAGAATGATGTTTCCACCTCCATGCTTCACGGTTGGGATGGTGTTCTTGGGGTTGTACTCATCCTTCTTCTTCCTCCAAACACGGCGAGTGGAGTTTAGACCAGAAATATCTCCTCTGGATCATCCAGATGGTCATTGGTAAACTTCAGATGGGCCTGGACATGCGCTGGCTTGAGCAGGGGGACCTTGCGTGCGCTGCAGGATTTTAATCCATGACGGCGTAGTGTGTTACTAATGGTTTTCTTTGAGACTGTGGTCCCAGCTCTCTTCAGGTCATTGACCAGGTCCTGCCGTGTAGTTCTGGGCTGATCCCTCACCTTCCTCATGATCATTGATGCCCCACGAGGTGAGATCTTGCATGGTGCCCCAGACCGAGGGAGATTGACCGTCGTCTTGAACTTCTTCCATTTTCTAATAATTGCGCCAACAGTTGTTGCCTTCTCGCCAAGCTGCTTGCCTACTGTCCTGTAGCCCATCCCAGCCTTGTGCAGGTCTACAATGTTATCCCTGATGTCCTTACACAGCTCTCTGGTCTTGGCCATTGTGGAGAGGTTGGAGTCTGTTTGATTGAGTGTGTGGACAGGTGTCTTTTATACAGGTAACGAGTTCAAACAGGTGCAGTTAATACAGGTAATGAGTGGAGAACAGGAGGGCTTCTTAAAGAAAAACTAACAGGTCTGTGAGAGCCGGAATTCTTACTGGTTGGTAGGTGATCAAATACTTATGTCATGCAATGAAATGCAAATTAATTATAAAAAAATCATACAATGTGATATTCTGGATTTCTGTTTTAGATTCCGTCTCTCACAGTTGAAGTGTACCTATGATAAAAATTTCAGACCTCTACATGCTTTGTAAGTAGGAAAACCTGCAAAATCGGCAGTGTATCAAATACTTGTTCTCCCCACTGTATATGAATGAGTGATTACAGAACAGAGTTACTCACAGATGGATGCATAATTGTTAAACTAGGTCCTAACACCCCAACAGTTCCAGGTCTATGTTGACGACGGCATGGCACGGCACCCCAGTGAGGCATTAAATAGTCTAATAGCCGCCGGCAGGGGGGATTGTAACATACTCTGCTTCAAAGAAACATGGCTTTCTTTGAAGGAAGTGTAGCAATGGTCCAATGTGTTAGGCCCGCGAGTGCGGCAGTCAATGTGCTGAAATAATTTCTGGGGGCCATGTCCTCAGATTTGCTTTGTTAAAATCCCCAGCTACAATTTATGCAGCCTCAGGATATGTGGTTTCCTGTTTACTTAAAGTCCAATTAAGTTCTTTGAGGGCCAACCTGGTATCGGCTTGAGGGGGGATATATACGGCTGATTGCCGAGAATTCCCTCGGGAGGTAGAACGGTCAGCATTTGATTGTTAGATATTCTAAGTCGGGTGTGCAGATGGACTTGAGTTCCTGTATGTTATCACAGTTACACCATAAATTGTTCATCATGAAACATATACCTCCGCCCTTCTGCTTCCCGGAGAGATGTTTATTCCTGTCGGCGCGATGTACTGAGAACCCAAATGGTTTTAATCAGACAGAACCTTTCCAGAAAGCAATTTTTTTTAAGCAGAGTATGTTACCTCGTGTCTCACTGAAAAGCAACTCTCGCCCTAAGCAGAAATGGACATTAGACCAGTGGAAATCTGTCCTTTGGTCTGATGAGTCCAAATGGGAGATTTTTGGTTCCAACTGCCGTGTCTTTGTAAGATGCAGAGTAGGTGAACGGATGATCTCCGCATGTGTGGTTCCCACTATGAAACATGGAGGAGGAGGTGTGATGGTGTGGGGGTGCTTTGCTTATGATTTATTTAGAATTCAAAGCACACTTAACCAGTATGGCTACCGCAGCATTCTGCAGCGATACGCCATCCCATCTGGTTTGCGCTTAGTGGGACTATCATTTGTTTTTCAACAGGACAATGACCCAACACACCTCCAGGCTGTGTAAGGGCTATTTGACCAAGAAGGAGAGTGATGGAATGCTGCATTAGATGACATGGCCTTCACAATCCCCCGACCTCATCCCAATTGAGATGGTGTGGGATGAGTTGGACCGCAGAGTGAAAGAAAAGCAGCCAACAAGTGCTCAGCATATGTGGGAACTCCTTCAATACTGTTGGAAAATCATTCCTCATGAAGCTGGTTGAGAGAATGCCAAGAGTGTTCAAAACTGTCAAAGGCAAAGGGGGGCTACTTTGAAGAATCTAAAATCTAAAATATATATTGATTTGTTTAACACTTTTTTGGTTACTGCATGATTCCATATGTGTTATTTCATAGTTTAGATGTCTTCACTATTATTCTACAATGTAGAAAATAGTAAAAAATTAATAAAAACTCTTGAATGAGTAGGTGTGTTCAAACTTTTGACTGGTACTGTATGTAACAAGGTAATTAGAAATGTCAGACAGGCTCATTTTTCTAACTTGATCACTATTTCAGAGATAAGATACTCTGCCTAATATTGGTTATCAGTCAAGCAGGACCTGATGAGAAGTTTGATGATATGTGCCCTAGCCTACCACGCAAAGGAACTATGGATTTATTTTCCCTGGTTGACACAGACATGCTCAGTAAAGTTGTATCACAACTTAAGCATTCTACCTGCCTTCTCGATTCTATCCCCACCACCTTCTTCAAAACTGTTTTAAATTACATATCTGAAGAAGTGCAAGCTATTGTTAATCACTCCCAAAATTCCCAGCTGCACTAAAAACTGCTATGGTGAAACTCTTTCTGAAGAAAAGTAATCTAGATTCTTTAGCTTTTAGCAATTTTCGGCAAATCTCTAACCTAACATTTTTGAAAAATTCCAATCTGGTTTTCGTGCCCACCATATATAGATACATACAGTATCTACATCAATGACCCTGTACCCCTGCACATCGACTCGGTACTGGTACACAATGTATATAGTCCAAGTTATTGTTACTCATTGTGTATTTATTATAACTTTTATTATAACTTTTCTATTATTATTTTCTCTCTCTCTGCATTGTGGGAAAGGCCCCTAAGTAAGCATTTCACTGTTAGTCTACAACTGTTGTTCACGAAGCATGTGACAAATAAAATTAGATTTGATAGATCTCCTGCACCAAGATGAAATGTGGCACACTTCACTTTCGTCGCCACTGAACCCCTGGAACTCCAAATAGCACCTTGAGAGAGTTCTCAGTTTCCAAAGAGGACCAATCGTTTTAGCGCTGGAGCTTTTCCAAAGAGACCAATGAGAGTTGTCCATGGGAAGATGGGGGAGGAGAGTAAAACAGACCATGGGAAGAGTCCAGGCCTTGGAATCCATGTTCTCTATGTCATCATGGTAAACCAATATCGATGACTGGGTTCAATGTATACATCAAAATAGCTTCCAGTCCATCTGACTTTAAAGGCGATTACCTTGACTTGTGAGGATGTGCACGTGAGTGTGGACTTTGTGTGTGTGTGGATGGGCAGAAAGTTGTTATATAAGACTGGATATTGGAAAGCAAGGGATAGTGGGTTTCCAAAAGAGGGGAGCTCCTGTTGCATTGAGAGGGTTCATGTACAATGGCCATTTATGAAAATATCTTACTGATGTATAATGGAATGAAAACAAGGATGGGCTCTAGGCTCTTCAGTCAGAACATAACCAGGGATAGTGAAGATCAATGTATCAAAATAAACTACAAAATACTTGTATTTTGAAATGTATTTAATTAAAATACATGTATTTTGTATTTTAAAATACACAAATACATTTGCAATTAGGCGGCTCGAACAGCAACAACATTCTCCGTTACGGTTATTGGAACTTTTGACTTGCTATGACTGTGATATGTTGTTGTTCATCTGCCTTAGTTGAATGCACTGACTGTAAGTCACTCTGTTTAATAGTGTCTGCTAAATAACCAAAATTAATATGTGAAAATGAACATATCAAAATGAACTGCAAAGCACACTGGGTACTATTATTGGCCTTATTGGGTCATGTCTAGATGGGATACAGTTTAACTTAATTCTCCTAGCCTGATACGTTAATTCTCCTAACCTTCTGCATAAATTCTCCTAAACATGGTACGAAAAGTCAGTTTTGACAAAAGCTGTATCCCTTCTAAACAAAACCTTTTTTTGTGGTAGGAGCTCATTTGGATAATACTCAGCATGCTTTGCAAATGTACATTTTTACACACACATTTATATTTAGTTAATTTACCAGATGCTCTTATCACACCACAGAGCCATCAGACTTCTGATACCAATGCAGGGTAAAACTAATGGTATAGAAAAGTATTTTGTAAATACAAATTACAGCTCTCAAAAGTATCTTGTTACAAAATACATTGAGTGTAGTTCTACCCAGTGTAATACAAATAACAAAATACTCAAACGTTATTGAAATACATATTTCAAATACATGGAACTGAAATACTGCCCATCTCTGAGCGTAACAATATCGATCTTTCATCATCATACCTGTGTCTTGGAGTCAGGGCGTAGCCAGGGGACAGTGCCGTTCCGCCTCAGTTCAGCCATCTTGGCATTGAGTTTGTGGGCGAGGACGATGGTGAGAGGCATGAACTCCTCGGTCTCATCAGTGGCATAGCCAAACATCAGACCCTGCAAACCAAGCACCGGCAGTTTAGAATGACCACCTCACACACTTGACACCTCAAACCCCAATTGTTGAAGGATCTGTTTAATCACCTGGTCTCCTGCTCCAATGTCACTCTCCATCCGGTCAATGTGAACTCCCTGGGCAATGTCAGGGGACTGCTGCTCCAGAGCCACCAGCAGGTTACAGGTCTTATAGTCAAAACCTGAGGGGAGTGAAGCATGCTGTAACTGCCATGCAGGCCGGATTTAACAACTTAATCTGGCTCGGTCTGCGGGGCTTATGTTGTGCACAAGTGGGCTATGATAACTCATGCTAAAAAGGTAGTGAAAAAACAATGACATATATGCTAGGTCAGGGGAAATTATTTATAGTCCAACCATACCTTTATCTGAGTTGTCATAGCCGATTTGCCTGATGGTATCCCTCACAATCGTCTGGTAGTCCACGTTGGCCCGAGATGTAATCTCCCCACAGAGCAGCACCATGCCAGTCTTACACACAGTCTCTATTCACAACACACAATGGTTAGAGTGCTGACCATATCCCTGATCATCATACACTGAGTGTACAAAACATTAGGAACACCTTTTTTATATTGAGTTGCACCCCCTTTTGCCCTCAGAACAGCCTCAGCATGGACTCTACAAGATGTCGAAAGCATTCCACAGGGATGCTGGCCCACGTTGTGTCAAGCTGGCTGGATGTACTTTGGGTGGTGGACCATTCTTGATACCACAGGAGTTTGGTGGCACGTTTATTGGGGAGCACAGGCTCGTGGTAATGGCTGGAGCAGAATGAATGGAATGGTATAAAATACATCAAGCACATGGTTTCCATGTATTTGATGCCATTCCATTTGCTCCGTTCCAGCCATTATTATGTGCCGTCCTCCCGAGCAGCCTCCACTGCTTGACACACGCGAGAAACTGTTGAGCGTGAAAAACCCAGCAGCGTTGCTGGCACCTACTACCATGCCCCGTTCAAAGGCACTTAAACCCTTTGTCTTGCCCATTCACCCTCTGAATGGCACACATACACAATCTGTTATGTGGATTATAATGAACATTTTTGTAGGGGGTTGATAGATTTTTCATAATGGAAAATTAATTCTGACATTTCAAAGTGGGAATTACAAACTTCAGAAGCCTTTTTAAACCTCAAATACACTACACATTTTAAATGTTCTGTATTGCAAGAAAGTTATCCTGAACAAGCCTGATCATATTCTACATCTGTACATCCCTGATCAAAGACTGAGAAGTTTGTCCCCTATATAGTGGTGAGATGTTCTCCTCCACTCACCACAGGCCACCTTGGCATCTGGGTCCTGCTTCAGGTGAGCATCCAGCACAGCGTCACTGATCTGGTCACATATTTTATCTAGAAAAAAAATGTTGTAAAGTCATTACTTTTCCAATGTCAACAATGTAGCCTTGACTCTGTTTGTATAATTGTTTGTTAATGCAGTGGGATGTAGATTATGAATAAATCCTGTAGTATATTAGGGGGTTAGCCTGACAGTAACTCAAACCTGGGTCACCGTGCCTGTCAATCGAACACCTTAACCGCTACAGCCAGAGCCGGGCGGCCCTATACGCTCACTACGCAAATTACGCAAGGGCCCCGCCTCCCCGTAGTGTCAAAGCGGGTGTCAATGTTTACAACTTCGATGAAAGGATGAAGCGGAACTATCCTTCTGGTCACGAAAATAGAAAAAAAAACACCATGAGCGTGAATTGCGGGAACAGCAATCAGTTAAACTTGTGTTATCTTCTCCAAGTTTGATGTCAGCAAATAACAGTAACGTTAAGTTGAGTTAAGTCTCTCTAGTCGGTCTATCTGTCTGTCTTGCTAACCTAGCTGGGCATTGCATTTTTTGGTCTGTCTGTGTCTTGCTTGCCATCCACTTCCAGGGCTGTGATCTGTGACTACCTGATAAACGCCAACGGGCAACGGTGTTTCTAAACTGCAGCTCGAAAAACATAACAGCGTCGCGCTTGAACGTGCGTTCATATACGCGTGCACGAAATGAAATTTGCTGGCGCTCCACATAGGCACACATAATTTTAAAACAAGACAATTATTATCTAATCTCTCAGTCAAGGTTTAGTAACAACTCTGGACTAATGTATGATGGAAAGCAATGGATTGACATGGACTATTGATTTATATATTGAATTTAAAATGTTGATTAGCTGGGCATTCTGGGCAATATGGATGCACTTCTCTCAGTAAAAAATAACCATCAATTATTCAGCCAAACCATAGTATAAATAGTATTTTATATTTTAAAATGTATTTTAAAAAATCTGGGGGAGCCAGTTTGAAGGGGCCTGATGCAGCTGATAAAATTAATAATCATATTGTTATCTGTCATTTACAGGTGCTATGCTTAGGTTTGTCTGTAGAGGAGATGCTGGATCATCAGCCAGTACAAGCACAGACTCAGTTGATCCACATCCAGCCTCAGCCAGTACTAACACTAACAGTTGTATTGTCAATTTGTTTTGTATTTAAAACGCCACTTTAAATGTGTACATGACAATGCAACTAATTTTCCCCACGGGGACAATAAAGTCAGTAAATTAACACAGACCCAGTACAGCCGGCTTCAGCAAATACTAACACAGACCCAGGTGAAGTACAGGCAGCCTCAGCCAGTACTAGCACAACCAGAGGTGTACAACCTGCATCCGATACAAGCAGCTCAGACCCTAATAGAACAGTTGCTGCTCCACCAAATGACCCAGCAGTCTGGCCCCCAGTCTTTACAGACTTTATGAGGACTGAGTTATTGCGCAGAGGTCCATTCAAACCAGGACTGGATTTTTCTTACCCTAAAGACAAGTCTAGAAGAGGTTTCCATTCAGGCTTATTACAGACAGCTGTCAAATAGGGAAAAGATTACCAGGAGCTGGCTTTCATACTCAATCAAAAACAACGCTGTGTATTGTTTTAGCTGTAAGATCTTTTCTACAAAAGACTACAAAATAATAAAGGAAGGTGTGAATGACTGGTCAAATATCAACGCCATTCTGAAACACCATGAGGGTAGTCCTGAACACACAAACAAGTCGGGGACAGACTCTTGACCAGATACAAATTACAATTACAAAGGAATATGTTGATGGTAAGATTTAAGATTTTAATTCAAACATTCAAATGTTTACACACTTAGTAACATTTAAGATTGTATGGCAGAAGTGCATTTGTGTAAATGACTGATTAACTAACTATGTGACATACTTTATCAATTTCTTCAAGACAGTCCAGATAGACTGGTGCCCATGCTGATACTGAAAATGCCCAGGTTGTAGAGGGAACCAAAGTTAATCACACAGCTGTATAGGTTTTATTTGACTATTTTAAGACATATAGCTGAATCTATAGCCTATAGGCTTATGTTTACATTGTATAGACAAAGCTAACTGTGTAATATTGTGAGGACTGGACTAATTACCAGGCAGCAGAGACAAAGATCAGTGTTATTATTTATTATTTTCTACATTTTATATTTTCTACAATTTCTTATTTATGTTCATGTTAATATTCACTTATCTTAAGATTCTATAGAAAATATTCTATTCAATAAATATTGTTTGTTTATACCTCATTCTGTTCTGTATAGGTCTACTTATTCTTAGACTGACAGATGGAGCAAACTGTTTTAAAGGAGGGAGGATTGTAGTGGGAGCACTGGGGTGTCAGGTGTGACTGTGTGGCTATGGCAAATGGTTTACATGGCTCACGGATCAGGTAGGAGGGCCCCTTAGCAGAATTTTGCTTAGGGCCCCAGTGAGGTCAGGACTGGCTCTGGCTACACCAAAAGGTAAAAAAACAATTGATCAGGCTGCTAGGTGTGGTACAGAAAGTATTCATACCACTTGACTTATTCCACATTTTCAAAATTGATTCCATTTTTTTCCCTCAACCATCTACACACAATGACAAAGTGAAAACATGTTTTTAGCATTTTTGCAAATTTACTGAAAATGAAATACAGAAATGTGTCATATACATAAGTATTCACACCCCTGAGTCAATACTTTGTATAAGCACCTTTGGCGGATATTACAGCTTTGAGTCGTCTGTATCAGCTTTGCACATCTGGATATGGGGATTTTCTCCCATTCTTCCTTGCAGATTTTCTCAAGCTCTGTTAAGTTAGTTGGGGAGCGACGGTTTACAGCAATCTTCCAACAGATTTTCAATGGGATTCAAGTCTGGGCTTTGGCTGGGTCACTCAAAGACTTTCACATTCTTGTTCTGAAGCCATGCGTAGGTATTTGCTCTTCATAAGAAAACAACAGGACTGACGGACTTTCTTCTGTTTCTCCATTGACCCATACAGATTATTTTGAGGCCCACTGCAATCTTCCTCTACTCTGACAGACTCCACTTTTTCAAGCACATACTTCACCATTTGACACCTCAAACAGATTTTATTCAACTAATGCATCTCAACAAGAAGTGATTCATTATTATTTACACACGTATCCTCCCCTCCGATTTTAGACAATTTCCTTTTTGTTCCAGTTTTCGATACTACTGTTGTCCATTCAGAACATTCGTCTTCACCAAATTTACTCGACACGTTGCTTAATTCGAACTCAGCATCCACTTCCACCATCTTCCCTTACGCACTCTGGTGGCAGTCTCTGACATGCACTGTCAACTGTAGGATCTTATATAGACAGGTGTGTTTCTTTCTAAATCATGTCCAAACAATTGAATTGGCAACAGGTGGACTCCAATCAAGTTGTAGTGACACCTCAAGGATAATCAAAGGAAATTGGTTGCACCTGAGATTAATTTAGAGTGTCATAGCAAAGGGGTGTGAATACTTAATGTAAATTTGATATTTAAGAATTTCATTTTCAATAAATTTGCTAAAATGTCTAAAAACATGAAAGACTTGAAGATTGTTGGAAACCGTCACTCCCCATCTAACTTAAAAGAGCTTGAGAAACTATGCAAGGAAGAATGGGAGAAAATCCACAAATCCAGATGTGCAAAGCTGATATAGACATACAGTTGAAGTCGGAAGTTTACATACACTTAGGTCGAAGTCATTAAAACTCATTTTTCAATCACTCCACAGATTTCATGTTAACAAACTATAGTTTTGGCAAGTCGGTTAGGACATCTACTTTGTGCATAACACAAGTAATTCTTCCAACAATTGTTTACAGACAATATATCACAATTCCAGTGGGTCAGAAGTTCACATACACTAAGTTGACTGTGCCTTTAAACAGCTTGGAAAATTCCAGAAAATGATGTCATGGCTTTAGAAGCTTCTGATAGGCTAATTGACATAATTTGAGTAAATTGGAGGTGTAACTGTGGATGTATTTCAAGGCCTACTTTCAAACTCAGTGCCTCTTTGCTCGACATCATGGGAAAATCAAAAGAAATCAAATACTACCAAATGCTAATTGAGTGTAACTTCTGACCCACTGGGAATGTGATGAAAGAAATAAAAGCTGAAATAAATAATTCTCTCTACTATTATTCTGACATTTCACATTCTTAAAATAAAGTGGTGATCCTAACTGACCTAAGACAGTACCCAAGACGATTCACTGCTGTAATTGTCTCCAAAGGTTTTTCTACAAAGTATTGACTGAGGTGTATGAATACTTGCTTAAATTATATATTTCTGTATTAGATTTTCAGTAAATTAAATCTAAAAACATGTTTTCACTTTGTCATTATGGGGTATAATATTTAATACATTTTTAATTCGGGCTGTAACACAACAAAATGTGGAATAGGTCAAGGGGTGTGAATACTTTCTGAAGGCACTGTAATTGACCATAAGGGGCTTCCTGAATTTGATGAGGTGGTTTCCTGGCTTGACATTTTGCTGCACATGGCAGAAGCCAGGTCAAGACCTAGATTATATTTCACCCCTTCCGTCAGAGTACTACTCTTGGTTGGCTCATATTAGGTGCTCCAACCCTCGGAATAGCTTTAGTTCTGTGGATGCATGCCTCTGTAGCATGCTTTGCTCCACACTGGCAGTCAAAAATACACACCATATATGTGGATATTTCATATTCATAATCAGGACTGTGATAGTTTCACATTTTTGTTATATTCTTTTATTGATGTTGATATGCCTTTATTTAAAGAGATATTATATATTCAGTCTTCACCCATCAATCTTAATAAATAAAAATGTAACTTAATTGTTATGTTTGTAACCTTTATGTTTCTGGTTTTTCGCCATTTACACTGAACAAAATTATGTAAAGAGTTGGCCCCATGTTTCATGAGTTGAAATAAAAGATCCCAGAAATGTTCCATTCGCGCAAAAAGCTTATTTCTCTCAAATTCCATGCACTAATTTGTTTACATCCCTGTTAGTGAGCATTTCTCCTTTGCCAAGATAATCCATCCACCTGACAGGTGTGGCATATCAAGAAGATGATTAAACAGCATGATCATTACATGGGTGCACATTGTGCTGGGGCCATTAAAAGGCAGTTTTGTCACACAACACAATGCCACAGATGTGTCAAGTTTTGAGGGAGCAGGCATTTGGCATGCTGACTGCAGGAATGTCCGCCAGAGCTGTTGCCAGAGAATTGAATGTTAATTTCTCTACCAAAAGCCGCCTCCAACATCGTTTTAGAGAATTTGTCAGTACGTCCAACCTGCTGATGTTGTGAACAAAGTGCCCTTCGTGGCAGTGGGGTTATGGTATGGGCAGGCATAAACTATGGACAACGACCACAGTTGCATTTTATCGATGGCAATTTGAATGCACAGAGATACCGTGACGAGATCCTGAGGCCATTTGTCGTGCCAATTATCCGCCGCCATCATCTCATGTTTCAGCATGATAATGCACAGCCCCGTGTTGCAAGGATCTGTACACAATTCCTGGAAGCTGAAAATATCCCAGTTCTTCCATGGCCTGCACACTCACCACACATGTCACCCATTGAGCATGTTTGGGATGCTCTGGATTGACGTGTACGACAGCGTGTTCCAGTTCCTGCCAATATCCAGCAACTTCGCACAGCCATTGAAGAGGAGTGGGACAACATCAACAACCTGATCAACTCTATTTGAAGGAGATGTGTCGCGCTGCATGAGGAAGATGGGGGTCACACCAGATACTGGCTGGTTTTCCGATAGACAGTCGAAGCACTAGTACACTCAACTGAAAGGATACCGTTAGTTTACAGTATACTAAAATGAACTAATAGTATATAGTATGTAGTATATACTCATTAAGTATGTAGTATACAGTATGTTAGTGGGTATTCAAACACAGCTTTTTTAACGTGAGACAACATGAGAGCATACCAGAATTAGTGAGTGAAAGTGTGGTACAGTAATTGATATGTGAGCAGATCATGTTGTCGCTGACTTGGTCATCATGAAGCAGGTGTTAGCATTGTGTCGAGAACAGGAGGTTGGTGGTTTCTATGTGTTTGATGCCATTCCATTCGCTCCGTTCCAGCCATTATTATGAGCCATCCTTCCCTCAGCAGCCTCCAATGGTTTGAAGAATACATCATATATTTAAGGGAGCGAGAAAGAGAGAGAGGGTGCTTTGGTAACCATATGTCAACATTTATATTCATAATTACACATTCACAGTAGCAGTTACATCCATGTGTTAGTACTATACTGTAAGTCAACAGAGGTGAAAGTAAATTATACCGCCTTCCTCTGCCATTTGCTTGACCCATCCTACTCGAGTAACTCAGGAGTAACAGCAACACATGCATCCATAAATTGTCAAAGGTATGTCTCTACAGCACCTCTCGATTGAATTGTGCAGGCATCCAACTCTACTACCAACTTCTGTACTCTCTCAATCTGTTTTCTCTCAGTTTACATGGTACAAACTCTTAGTAAATCGTGTCCTCCTTCCACTTCTTCCTGCATCACATAAGCAACCATTCACATGCAGTACAACTAATGTATTAAACCTATTGGTGTCAAAAAGAAAACTGATGCAATGCATTACATTCTATGGTTCTGTTCTGTTGCATGTGGACTATACAAAGGCATAGTGGTGTTAAGGTATCCAGACTAGAGCTGTCTACTCACCTGGATGCCCTTCTCCCACAGACTCAGAGGTAAACATGAATGACCCATAGTGCTCAGCGTCATACAATCCGTCCACTGGCCCGTTCATTGTGGTCTGAGCAGCTCAACGATACAGAGAAAGTTAGAGTCGGCTAAAAAGCCTAGATAGAGAGATCACTATAGTAAATGACAAGTAGAGCAGAGAGGCTACTGCGTCCTTCTACGCAAGAGGCTAAGAGAGAAAGAGGGAGGAGAGAGGGGATGTGAGAGACTTCACTGGAGCCATAACACTCCTCTATATAAGGCAAGGACAACACACACACTCACACACTCTCAGTGAAAGGGGGTGGGGATCATGTGAACCGGTGGGTTAGACCATTCAGAAGAGAGAAATGGGAGAGAGGGATTACAATTTCCTGGATAAACTTGTTTTTAACTCCTTGTGTGCTGAACAGTGGACCATTCCATTCAACCACCGTCTTACTTTTATTAAATGAATGACCTGTTCATAGAAAGTCACCAGATGGGGTGGTGTATTTTATTACTGTCAAAAATGAACATTCATTTTATGGAGTGGCTACCGTTCTCCCATTCTCTCTCTCTTTGTCACAAGGGGCCCCTCACTTTCCTGGCGGGATCACTGTGCCTGTGTACACAGAGTCAGACACAGTAGAGTTATAAGCCCAGCACTGGCAGTAGCTGCTGGAATCCATGCTTTCTAATGAAGACATGCCTGATTGAATCGAGGTGGCACTATACCACATGATGCAATGCATTCAGTTGAGCGACAAAAAATGATGAAACATCAAATTATTTACAGGTATTTTTTAGAATGGACAAGAAGTGTTTGCTTGTTTCTTAGTTGATTTTCTTGTCATCCTGTCTACTACAAGACATTGCTGACCCTGGCCCCATACTGCAACGACAACGCAGAGTGGGGTCAGAGTTCAGACAGAGGTCAAACCAAAGGACAATGACTCTCGCTCTAGGTGTATATAATCAACTTTCCTGACAAGTTATCCAACAGCCCAATTAAAGTGGGATTTGATATTACACTATACCGTGGACCTAAATAGTATAGGCCTCTATGAATATTTGAGTCTCCAAGGGCTTCCAAAGTGTGAAAAGTAAGACATACAGTTGAAGTCGGAAGTTTACATACACTTAGCTTGAAATCATTAAAACACATTTTTCATTTTTCACTTATAATTCAAAATACCACAATTCCAGTGGATCAGAAGTTTACTTACACTACGTTGACTGTGTCTTTAAACAGCTTGGAAAATTCCAGAAAATGATGGCATGGCTTTAGAAGCTTCTGATAGGCTAATTGACATAATTTGAGTCAATTGGAGGTGTACCTGTGGATGTATTTCAAGGCCTACCTTCAAACTCAGTGCCTCTTTGCTCGACATCCATGGAAAAATCAAAAGAAATCAGCCAAGACCTCAGAAAGAAATTGTAGACCTCCACAAGTCTGGTTCATCCTTGGGAGCAATTTCTAAACGCCTGAAAGTAATGTTCATCTCTACAAACAATAGTACGCAAGTATAAACACCATGGGACCACGCAGCGTCATACCGCTCAGGAAGGAGACGCGTTCTGTCTCCTAGAGATGAACGTACTTTGGTGCGAAAAGTGCAAATCAATCCCAGAACAACAGTAAAGGACCTTGTGAAGATGCTGGAGGAAACAGCTCCAAAAGTATCTATATCCACAGTAAAACGAGTCCTATATCGACATAACCTGAAAGGCCGCTCAGCAAGGAAGAAGCCACTGCTCCAAAACCGCCATAAAATATCCAGACTATGGTTTGCAACAACACCTTGGGACAAAGATGGTACTTTTTGGAGAAATGTCCTCTGGTCTGATGAAACAAAAATAGAACTGTTAATGACCATCTTTATGTTTTGAGGAAAAAGGGGGAGTCTTGCAAGCCGAAGAAAACCATCCCAACCATGAAGCACGGGGTGGCAGCGTCATGTTGTGGGGGTGCTTTGCTGCAGGAGGGGCTGGTGCACTTCACAAAATAGATGGCATCATGAGGAAGGAAAATTATGTGTATATATTGAAGCAACATCTCAAGACATCAGTCAGGAAGTTAAAGCTTGGTCGGAGTGGCCATCACAAAGCCCTGACCTCAATCCTATAGAACATTTATGGGCAGAACTGAAAAAGCCTGTGCGAGCAAGGAGGCCTACAAACCTAACTCAGTTACACCAGTTCTGTCAGGAGGAATGGGCCAAAATCCACTCAACTTATTGTGGGAAGCTTGTGGAAGGCTACCTGAAACGTTTGACCCAATTTTAACAATTTAAAGGCAATGCTACCAAATACTAATTGAGTGTATGTAAACTTCTGACCCATTGCGAATGTGATGAAAGAAATAAAAGCTGAAATAAATAATTCTCTCTACTATTATTCTAACATTTCACATTCTTAAAATAAAGTGGTGATCCTAACTGACCTAAGACAGGGACTTTTTACTAGGATTAAATGTCAGGAGTTGTAAAAAACTGATTTTAAATGTGTTTGGCGAAGGTGTATGTAAACTTCCGACTTCAACTGTACTTGAACATGAGCTTCTCAAATATGAACTGTACACTAGAAATATAATCATGGATGCAACAGTCTAACTGAAGTGGTGTCGCAATATTAATGAAGTGTCCAATAGTCTAGAATTTCCCGTTACTAGTTCTAACCTTTCCAATTCAAATGTCCTCTTCCAGACGTCCTATTTGGTATGTGGTGGTGCTTGGGGATCTGGGTCAGGTGTTGGTGAGATGATTGCTGGTGTGTCTGCTAAACTGCGGCAGAGTGCACAGGGCTGAGATCCCCTTTCCCCTCCAGCAATTATGGGGAATGTGGCAGGTGCCTGCAGGGTGTGTTGGTGGAACCCGGTATATCTCACCGATGTGTGTGACCCTGACAGTTTCATGAACCCTAAACCCTAAAAATGTCACAACCAAAACAAAAGCTTCAGATCACAAACCCTATCTCTGCTGAGTGCAGTGAAAAATGTGTGTGTGTTTTTCAAACTTAATGACCCCAGGTGAGCAACTGAAACGTCATAGCAACCCAAATCACTGACTCCCAGATCTTATTAAATGACTAATTATTATTAAATTATTATTCTAATTCCTAATTCTATGGATTCCCTGCCCTAAGGTAATTTATAGCTGTATGGTCATAGATGAGTGGGTAAATGCTGTAGCATGCGCCCTAACTCAATATAGAACAAAAGGTATAAGATACCTAGCAAACCTTTTTCTATTTCAATTAGTTATGGTATTATTTAGTTCATACAGGCCTATAAAAATCATAATAGAAGTGTAAATAGGTTGAAATGCAGACTTACTATCTGGTATAATTGGTGACATTATATGTAATTTCAATGAAATTATAGTCTATATTATGAAAATATAAATAAAAGGCACTTGATACATCTTTGAATGCTCACCCTCTTACTAAAAAACGGAAAATTCTCAACAAAATTGGAGGGAAGATTTATGAAGTAGCACCGTTACCATGGAGATACAATACATATCCGGACGCTCTGAACGAAAAAGACAGGAGGGTCTGTTTTCAAAATAATTATATTTAGAGTCAGTTTATCCTATTCTAAAATAGTAACATTTAAGTAACAATTCTCTTTTGTGTCGACCATTTTGTTTACAACGTATTTACAAACAAATAGGAACGTTTTACACTGGAAACCTTGTTTTATTGTTCATAGGTTTGATAGCAAACGACGTATCGTTAACGCTCGAGCTAAATGTAAAAAATACAGTACATCAAATGTTGTACCCCTGTTGTCTTAGCTGCTAGACATTTGTAAGTATTGTGTTCATACATTATGGCATTTTCTTGCATACAGGAAAATGGACTCAGAATACTTGAAAAGGGGTATGGGAAAATGTCTCATAGAAGGATTAGCCGAGGTGGCCGAAGTTCGCCCCATGGACCCGATCGAATTTCTTGCACAATGGATTTACAAGTACAAAGAAAACATGGACAATGAGAAAAGAGTGAGTAATAATGTTCAGACTATTGCCAATGGGGGGCAGCCTATAACCAAATGTTGTCTAGGCAATGTCATCCAGACGTGCTCTTTGGTATGTGGTGGTGCTTTAGTTCATTTAGTTAGTTTATTTATTTTTCTTAAAACTGCATTGTTGGTTAATTAAGGGCTTGTAAGTAAGCATTTCACAGTAAGGTCTTCAGCGCACGTGGCAAATACAATTTGGTTTGATTTGATTAACTACGTCAATGTATACTTTTTGTGCCTATACTGTCATCCAATGTTGGTAGAGAACGGGACTATAAAACGCTTGAATATACAATTATTAGGCTAGAATTGTGATATTATTGGAATATCTCCGATCATTTCAGAAAATGGCCCTCCAGCAGCAACTGGAGCAGGAGCAGCAGAAAGCTATAGATGAGGCAGTGCACGTGAGGCAGATGAAGGAGGAAGAATATAAAATCACAGGGGAAGTCCCAGAAGAACCCAAAGAAACAAACGTATGTATTGTGTGTGTGTGTGTGTGTTTGTGCACGGCCGGCCCGTTGATTGACAAGGACGGCATTTTCTGAGCTAAACTGACCAAGACGCACCTCCAACAACAACGCGTAAAACTTCACATAATTCTGCCCAAAGACAATGACAATTTCTCTCAACCAGTGGCATATGTGCTTTTTTAGCTGAGTGCTGATGTCGCCCTGATAAGCAGTGCCCATAGGCTGGAGATAAAATGTATGACAATTTAAAGAGACAGACACTTTTTACATCATACAGGTTTCTCCGATCAAATAGCCTAACCTAAATAGCGATCAATAAAATAAAATAATCCGCTGTCATGTTAACAAACAACATATTCTAAAAACAGGACAGGTCAAAGTAAAATGGACAATATGGAATGGACAATCTCAACTGTTGTCCAGGAGTTTCACCCCGTGGTTTCAAGTTTATATCCATACATTTTTGAAAAGCTGTAACAAAAAAGAAAATACTCCTGCATTTCCCGCTGTGTAAACACATTGCAAATAGGCTCACGATAACTCCTGAGAAAGTTGGGTAGCTGATATTCAGAGATTAATTTGCCAAATCCATTATGCCTATTTTACAAACGGTAGGCTTACCAGATAGATGGGCATTCATACATTTAAATTTAGGTAGGTATTTTAGACGTCTTTTCAATGTAATTTTGCTTACTGGACTATTCTAGTTTTGCTGGGGCGGCATTTTTGGGTCTCGCCTAGGGCGGCAGCACAGCAAGGACCTGCCCTGTGTGTGTGTGTACAGTTTAAAGCCCATGAGTGTTGAAATTGTGTCGTTATCTTTTCAGAAAGTTGAGGAACTACCTGCGACGCCTCCACCAGCTCCAGTTTCAGAAAGGCCCAAGAAATTAAACCCTCCATCGCTTGCTGCAGTGGAGGAGGGCAATGATGGGGTATAGTTTTTGTAGAATTTTAAGACTTCCTCAGATATAAAGTTTTCATGTTTTGTTTTCAAAACAATTTTCGATAAATGTTATGTTTTTGTGTATGCTTAATATCAGGGAATCTGTGATGTCTTATAAATGGTAGTCTTATATTAGATTTAACATAATAAGCCCAGTCTAATCTCAAAATGGTAAGGAAACAAACCAAATTAGTAATATCTGCTTAGAATAGAGGTGAGAATTTTATCGTCCAGGGTTTAATCTCATCAACACATCATCAGATATTTCAAGAGGAGCTTACAGGTTCTGGTCAGAGTCAGACCACCAGGGTCATATCACCAGGTGTCATGGAGAATGAGCCGTTGAAATCCGAAGTACCAACCACCTCCACCTCTGAAAATGAGCTGGCCACTGAAGACGTTCAAGACAAAGATAACACAAAACAGGAGGTGACATCCGTCCCAGATCTCAATAATACTTTGCTAAAATCTGTGTGCTTTTGGTGGTTGCTATACTATCCTTTCTAGGTCACCATTTCTTTCGCACCTCTCTGTATCATCCGAGGGCTTTTCCAGTTCTGTCGCTTGGTTGATGGTGACTGCTTCTGCACATTCTTTGCATGGCTTGCCCTCTCCCTGAGGTCAAGACATTAGATTCAGAAAGGCTTGACGTGCAGGCTAGAGCTGAGAGCAGGAGGACTAGAAGTCTACAGATGTGGCTGAATGGCTGCAATGATTCTAATATTGTTTTGTCTCACAAACTGGTCACCAGGTGACTGATAAACCTGAAACCAGTGAACCTGATGAATGTACACAAATAGAGGTAGAGCCAACCTCAGGACCAGAGAATGAGGATGTCAAACCAGACGAGACTCCCTCTGAGGAGAGAGAGGACCATCAGGACCAAAAGAAGGTGATGGCTTCACGTGACACACCCAAGATAGATTAACATGATGGATTATGTATTTGTGTTTTTAGAGATATGCTGAGGATTTCTGTCTTCTGTTTTTTACCTAAAGAGCTAGCAGTTGACAAAATGATATTCATTCAGGGAAAGAAAGGTAAAAGAAAGGGACGACAAACCAGCAAAAGAGAGAGGACTGATCGTGGGGGAAATGAGTGCCAGAGAAGAAAATAAAATATGTCTAGACAAGACAGAATGAGGAGTCAAGTCTGAAGGAGGAAGGTGTTGTGAGGTGTTCAGTCAGCCAAGAGTTAACAGACAGGGATCAGAATATCAGAGGGGAAGGAGATATTGCATGTGATGTCAGAGGAGGGATAGCCACAAAATGAGAGAGGCAGGCTTAAAACATGTTTTATTACTCAACCAGTTTCCCTCTGACAAACTCAACATAGGAGGCTGATAACCCTGTCACAAGTGACACTATTGATCTCACACAAGAAGTGGCAGCCTCAGAGACTGATGATGTCATACCTGATATGACGCTATCTGAGGAGGAAGTGGAGGGAGCGGAGATGTCATGGGGGGCACTTGAACATACAACTGATGACCAAGCCAAGGAGAAGGTTAACACAGAGATGGCTTTTGTTTTGAGAGACTACTACAATGATATGCATAAAATAAGAAGACATTATACTCAAAGAGTGAATGACTAAGGAATACAGGTTTATAGTAATTTAACAAATCTGTAGCCTATACAGTGTATCGTTTCCATCTAAACCCGATTCTGTTTTTCAGGAGGAAGAGGAGGCGGACTAAGATGTGGAATGATCATTTTCCTACATGACGTTATCTGGACAAAGAAGTTTGTTCAAATGCTAATCCTAATGAAATGCATGATGTCTCCATGACGGGGATATATCTCAACTTGTGTAATATGAAATATGTCTATTTCACAATGTCTATTCGGTTTGCTATGAATACATTTGGGTAAAACATTTGTAAGTTGTTCTTCCAATTGTCTTTTATTATGAATGGCATTTTTTTAAGCAGTCAAATGTTTAATTGATGTGATGATTATTTTTCTGGTTCCTGTAGTTTTATGGAACTAGGCAGGATACTGTAGAAATAATCAGTTTATCATGTGCTCTTTGAATGCTACGGATGGATGTGCCACGTGGTTGATAGTGATGGCGCCACTCTGAGGCTGCATTTAGGCAGGCAGCCCAAATCTGAAAATGTTCCACTAATTGTTATTTAGATCTTTTGATCTTCAGACTATCATTGCATTTGAACAAACTTCAGATATTTTCACGTCAGCTATTTTTCAGGGCTGATCTGATTGGGCAAAAGACCAATAAGTGAAAAATGTGGCTGCCTGTCTAATCGCAGCTTTAACACAGTGTAATTGGCCACATCTGTGCTGCATCAATCTAATCACTTTGCTGGCGAGACAGTGACGTTATAGCTCGCATAACATTTATCTAGGTTCTTTCGAAATCGCTTGTGAAATATCAAAACAATGTTTGATTGGGCAGGATTTAATTCTAAGGGGATTTAAACCCAGCCTGCAACGAGTGAGTCATAAATGGCCTATCTATGCCAAGGGTTGACCGCGTGCCTCCACAGTTTGTGGCGTATTACCATTGTTGAGCGGTTTCACTTCAATATGTGCCAAGAGTTTTTGTGTTTAATTTCCTTCCCAATTTAGATAAAAAGACAACTTTAGTGATGGATGTTTTGGTCCGGTCATTTGGCGCAGTTATAGCCTTAATCGCTACTGGTTTGCGCTCTTTCAGCGACTTGTTTTTGACGCAGCCATCGAGGGCCACCCTCAAACATTTAGAGGAGACTGACCTCAAACCATTGAAAGGAGGTATGTTTGTAAAGTACTTTCTAAATGTATGTTATCTAAAGTATTGGTGCCCAATGGATGGTTACAGAATGTATTGGTGAAGATTGCAATTTCCCCATAGGACTTTATGATCTGAAGCATCAATGACCTTGCCTGGAAAGCCGATGTTGAATTCTAAATCGGGCAGAAAATAGCACTTTGAATCAGGAACGTTTCCCCTCATGACTTCTACAAGTCATAATATTGAATACAATTATTTTCACGTACTTTACTGGTTGCCAATGCATTTGGTCCTTTTGGCGGTTGATTTAATTATACTTTACTGTGGATACGTTGTCTCTTATTCCTACCGCCAAAAGGACCAAATTCAAATCTAATATTATTCAACATTCTGGCCTGTAGAGTTCTTGAGAGGAAACATTTGAATCAGTTAAGTTCTACACTCCAACGTCAGGTTTCCAGGCAATCCGTTACCTAGATTTGCATAGTTTTAACCTTGCAACTTTTTCCTCACTTAGAGTGTAAGCCTTTGAAGGCCAAAAGACTATGGGAGAAGTCTGGAGCAGTTATAATGGCTGTAAGGCGGCCTGGCTGATTTTTGTGCAGAGAGGTATAACGTTATTTACCTTTGCCCTTATAAACACTTAGAATTTATTTGAGAATAACACCTATGGTGTTAGTTACACATTTGGAGGTGTAAAGCCTTATTTTGTCTTCTGAGTGACTGAGGTACCAGTACTACCATTATTGTTTGCTAGTGAGACATGATTGTTGCATTTTATGGCTTTCAGTCATGTAGCCTTCAAGTGGGCGCCTAAGTGAATATATGTAATTATTTATGCATTTGTTTAAGTGGTTTGCAGGCCGCATTGGCAAGTCCCATTATGCTGGCTTGCAAAGTGTTATACAATTCCTATTGGAATCCAGCCAGAGTTATCCAACAATTTGAACTTTTAGTCACCTGCAATATGCAGTTAGTGACTGCCAAGGTAATGACTATTGATACATGAGATTAACCTTAACAATCTTAACTGGAACAATCTCAATAACTGGTGACATAAAATTCAACCACTTACAGATTGGATTAGTTTAGAGTTTTGTGGTGCCCCCTGGATCAGTGCTCAAGGGCATATTGTCAGCTCGAGTATCCGAACCAGCGACCTTTAGGTTACTGTCCCAATGCTCTAACCACTGGCTACATGCCACCCGCAGGTATTCACTGCAGGTGGTGTCAATTTCAAGAATTTGAATCAACTCTGATATAACGCAAAACATTTTACGTCAACCCTGGGACTCTAACACCCTCAAATTTGATGCACATCAATATAGGCCACTTCATATGGTTATTTGTTCTGCTGGGCTGTGGTCTGATCTAGGCCCTGTCTGTCATTTGGCAAATGGCATGTTGTCATCCTCCAGGAGGCCGCTGAGCTGTCCTCTCTGAAGCCCCAGCTGGAGGAGCTCGGGGTCCCTTTGTACGCTGTAGTGAAGGAGGACATTGGCACAGAGATCCAGAACTTCAGACCCTACTTCAATGGGGAGATCTTTGTGGATGAGCAGGTGCATTGGCTGGGTTTCCCTGTCTAATTTACAGGAAATGTATATTCTTGTTCAATGAGCACCATTGTGGTTTGTCTCAACTAGTCATTTTTGTAACACCTTATCTAATCCGTCATGATTATTGAAATTTGTTGAAATGCTAAAGCCTTCTGTTTTGTCTCGCAGAGATGTTTCTATGGGCCCCGCGAGCGTAAGATGGGTCTGTTGGCGTTCCTCCGTCTGGGCGTGTGGATGAATGGCCTGCGGGCCTTCAAGAACGGCTTCTTAGGAAATGTGTTTGGAGAGGGCTTAGTGCTGGGTGGGGTGTTTGTCATTGGAGCAGGCCAGCAGGTAGGTCTTCTCAGGAAATACTCCTCTCCACTCACTGATGTATGGATAGTGAAATATGTGTTTTGAGGGAAATGCTGGCTAAATGAATCAAATGGCACCACCAAAGCTAAGATCTTTTTTGTCATCTGCAGGGTATACTGCTGGAGCACAGGGAGATGGAGTTTGGGGATAAGGTCAACATTCTGGATGTCCTGAAAGCTGCCAGAAAAGTACAAACTGAGCTTGTGTCTTTGGAGAAGTAATGTGCCTTTTTGATAGAATAGTAAACAACATTCTGCCCAATTTAGGAGGTATAAAGGGCAGGTAGGTGACATCTTGCTTGTATGTTAGTGTTCTCTCTGGGATCTGCAGGGTCTCGTCCTGCTGATGTGTTGGGCTGTCTTAGTGTATTTATGAAGGTCTGTGTCTAAACTCTCCGGAGGGACCAGACTTGATGCTTTACACTCAAGTCTCCCCATTTACAGTCGACACAGCAGACGGGGCTACCTAAGGACCCGGAAAGACCTGTGTTTGACAATAAAGAGCTCGTTATGTATCCGTACCTCTCTGATCTCTCTTTGGCTAGGTTCATGATTGAATTGACACAGGTTTTCACATGTCTATTAAATAATTTTTATCTCTAATTCTACCATAATGACGACTCATGAAGTCTGTGTTTTCATTGTGTATTCTGACACACGTTTGGTTATATTGGTGAACTACAATTAAGGTTTCCAGTGTTTAATCTTGACTGTTTTGTTAGGACCTTGGATAGCACTGGGCACCTTAAAGTTGCTTACAATTACATTTTATTATGTACGGGCTGTGATTGGCTGAATCCTGTCATTCAAATGACCCTCCTGTATTTAAGTGGCGTGTTTGGGGTGTGTAACATCTGGACTTCACACTAGCTAGACGACTTGAACTGAAGCTGTGGGAGCAACACTGCATGTCCTGGGAAATCTACAGCAAGTTAGTATTCTTACTCTTAGGCCTTCAAATATGATATTTAATGCATGTACACTTTTCAATACAATTATATACATTTAAAATGTATGAGGAATGAAGGTGGAATCAATCTTTGCTCTTCAACTTGACGTTAAGTCTGCTGCTTGTACATCAAATGCCACAATGAATGGTCTTTAAATGCATAGTGTCTTACTAGTGGGGAACACGTAATTGTTTGTTCAACTTTGACTCACTCTTGGATAGCGAAGTGTATTTACATTCTGTCTTTGGTAAGAGGGGATAATATTCTCTTTAACACATTGAGAAAGACTATTGTGTGAGCTTGTGGTTTACACTGATACTAGTGTGGCTGTGACCCCACCCACAAGGACCTTGCTCTGTTTCGCAACTGCCCAAAGACTAATAACAACCGTAATGAGCAGACGTGTTAACTGGTTTCACAATTGACTCCTCCGGTTTGATATAAAAAACTGTTTAATATCCCTGTCCTGAAGCAGGCTGTTTTTAGTGTGAAATGTGCAATGTCACACTTAGTCATAAGATGTGACCTAGTGCTTACAAAATGTAGCAGTGAGTGTCTGCCAATATCGAGGGGAATTGTGGTACAGGCCTTATCTGACATTTTCACAGCATCCGTGACCTCGTCTGAGATGACTAAATGTGCTATCATGAGAATACAATTGGAGACTTATCAGAACTGAGTCTTGGCTGGGACACACAATGTGCCCTTGAATCAGTCATTGCAGAGGCTGCACCGTGGCTCCTTATAGTTAGGAATAAAATGTACTGTTGTAGAATAAAAGAGGGGGAAGGGTCATCAGTTCTACTGCAGCTAATCAGGCTTGCGTTGGTTTTAAGTATAACATTACCTTTGACATGAAACCGCTGTTCATTTCCACACTATCTTAGACCAAACTTTAAAAAAAAAATAATAATCTATATAAGAGGCCAAGGCTAACTCCCTTTTCCTCTCCCTGAAGTATGAGCTCGTACACTTCCACTCATAGATTTCAAAGGAATGGGCTGACAACTATGTTACGCCTCAGGCCATTCCTTTTAAATCATGAGTATTGAAAGTGTTTACTATTGACCACATTTACATGCACACTGATATCCCGTTAGTAGGGATACTCAAGTATTCTGTTTGAGTTGATGCATATAAACATCATATCCCGTTTACAATAACCTGAAAAAGGTTCTCGGTTATGAGAAAGCCGTATAAGATGGTTGGGATACGCTGATCTTAGACTTCAAAGTAATTTGGCTACTTTCACCCCTACATTTCTGTTTATAATTTCCGACACTTGAAAAGCCATATTTTCCCATTTTTGGTAGACCTTTTGTCAACTATAGTTAGATGCATGCAGATTTTCTTTTATAGCCTAACTTGTTGCTCCACAATACTAAATACAGTAGTGCTCACCAGAATGTCTTTACATTGATAAAATTAATGCATTGGTAATCTACACTGAACAAAAATATAAACGCAACATCTAAAGTGTTGGTCCCATGTTTCATGAGCTGAAATAAAAGATCCCAATTTCCATGCGCACAAAAAAACTGATTTCTTTCAATTTTGTGCAATTGGCACAAAGACTTTTCACCAGAACTGTTGGCAAATAATTAAATGTTATAAATGTTAATTTCTCTACCATAAGCTGCCTCCAATGTTTTAGAGAATTTGGCACTAAGTCCAACTGGCTTCATTACCGCAGACCACGCTTGTGGCGTCATGTGGGCGAGCGATTTGCTGATGTGAACAGAGTGCCCCATGGTGAGGTTATGGTATGGACAGCCATAAGCTACGGACAACAGACACAATTGTATTTTATTGATGGCAATTTGAATGCACAGAGATACCGTGATGAGATCCTGAGGCCCATTGTCATGCCATTCATGCGCCTCCAACACCTCATGTTTCAGCATGATAATGCACAGCCCCATGTTGCAAGGATCTGTACAAAATTCCTTGAAGCTGAAAATGTCCTGTATTTCCATGGCCTGCATACTCACCAAACATGTCACCCATTGAGCATGTTTGGGATGCTCTGGATTGATGTGTACAACAGCATGTTTTTTTTTTAAAGGTATCTGACCAACATGCTTGTCTGTATTCCCAGTCATGTGAAATACATAGATTAGTGCCTAATTTGTTTCAATTGACTGATTTCCTTATATGAACTGTAACTCAGTCCAATCTTAGAAATTGTTTGCATTACATTTTTTTCAGTATAGTTAACAAAGATAAAGTTGTCTGTTTCGTTTAGGGACTGGGGGGAAAATGCAACATCTCCAGAAGAGTGAAAAGATGTGCCAAATGTTATCACTTTGACAGGTTTTAAGGAAATGAAAAAACAATGAAAATGTCTAGGCCACACAAGCTCACAGAGCGGGACCTCCGAGTGATGAAGCTTGTAGCTTGTAAAAATTGCCAGTCCTCGGCTGGAACACTCACTACCGAGTTTCAAACTGCCTCTGGAAAAATCGTCACCACAAAAACTGTTTGGCGGGAGCTTCATGAAATGGCAGAGCAGCCGCACACAAGCCTAAGATCACCATGCACAATGCCATGCGTCAGCTGGAGTGTTGTAAAGCTCGCCGCCTTTGGAGTAATGGAAATGCGTTCTCTGGAATGATGAATTACGCTTCACCATCTGGCAGTCCGACAGACAAATCTGGGTTTGGCGGATTCCTGGAGAACGCTATCTAACCCACTGCATAGTGACAACTGTAAAGTTTGGAGGAGGAATAATGGTCTGGGGCTGTTTTTCATGGTTCAGGCCCCTTAGTTCCAGTGAAGGTAGATCTTAACGCTACAGCATACAATGACATTCTAGATGATTCTGTACTTCCAACTTTGTGGCAAAATTTTGGGGAAGGCCCTTTCCTGTTTCAGCATGACAATGCCCCCGTGCACAAAGCGAGGTCCATACAGAAATGTTTTGTCGAGATCAGTATGGAAGAACTTGACTGGCCTGCACAGAGCACTGACCTCAATCCCATCGCATACCTTTGGGATGAATTGGAACGCCGGCTATGAGCCAGGCCTAATCGCCCAACATCAGTGCCCGACCTCACTAATGCTTGTGGCTGAATGGAAGCAAGTCCCCTCAGCAATGTTCCAACATCTAGTGGAAAGCCTTCCCAGAAGAGAGGAGGCTGTTATAACAGCAAAGGGGGGACCAACTACGTTAATGCCCATGATTTTGGAATGAGCTGTTTTGATCATGTAGTGTAAGACTTAAGTTTGTCTTGAGTGCATATTTTATGTGTACATAGTTGAAATAGCCTACTGTCTGCTTGCATAAGTGTCAAAGATAACACGTTACACCCACATTTTATCAAGAGATAAGTTCTGGGATCTTTTTCCACTCCTGTTCCAGAGACAAAATGTAACAGTTGTATCATTTTCCTGCAAGAAATGCATAATTCTGCAAGAGTTAATATTATATCACACTACATGTGAGAGGTTATAGGCCTACAGTGAGTGTTCACATTTCAGTTACTATTCTATTTAACACCTATACATTTAAATGAGGAATAATCTGCTTATTCATGGATACAGGGATACTCGTGAGCGGGATATCAAAGGTGCATGTAAACAGCTTTTTCCGAATAAGACCTTAAGTGGTAATATGACGTGTTTACACAGGATCTTAAAATGTGCTTAATCCATCATCATGTCACAATGGGAGTCAGGAAGTCTGAGTGGACCACTGTTCTTATCTTTGGAAATTGTTTTGTAAACATACTATCAGTATCAGGTGCCAGCTAGTCTTATCTGATTTGGGGGCTCCTTTGTTGATGATTGCCAGATGTTGGTGACAGCAGTATATAAACTAAGAGATCTCTTTGTCTCTCATTCTGATGGCAAGATGCAACTTATGTTGAATCCGGTGCCATCTATTGTAATCTTCATTCTTGCATCTGGACTTCTTCAATACCAGAGAACCTCATCATTACTAGCGGGATTTGAGCTATTATCCGGAATACTGTGTGAATTTGACACAGGCAGAGAAAATGTAAAAATGATGTCCTTGTGTGTTTTATGTAAATATATATATATATATATATATATATATATATATATATACAGTCGTGGCCAAAAGTTTTGAGAATGACACAATATTGGTCTCCACAAAGTTTGCTGCTTCAGTGTTCTTAGATCTTTATGTCAGTAGTTACTATGGTACACTGAAGTTGCAAGTATTATTGCAAGTATTCCATAAGTGTCAAAGGCTTTCATTGACAATGACATTCATTTTATGCAAAGAGTCAATATTTGTAGTGTTGACCTTTCTTTTTCAAGACCTCTGCAATCCGCCCTGGCATGCTGTCAGTTAACATCCTGACTGATGGCAGGCCAGTCTTGAATAATCAATGCTTGGAGTTTGTCAGAAGTTGTGGGTTTTTGTTTGTACACCCGCCTCTTGAGGATCGACCACAAGTTCTCAATGGGATTAAGGTCTGGGGAGTTTCCTGGCCATGGACCCAAAATGTCATTGTTTTGTTCCCCGAGCCACTTAGTTATCACTTTTGCCTTATGGCAAGGTGCTCCATCATGCTGGAAAAGGCATTGGTCGTCGCCAAACTGTTCTTGGATGGTTGGGAGAAGTTGTGTTGGTACCATTCTTTATTCATGGCTGTGTTCTTAGGCAAAATTGTTAGTGAGCCCACTCCCTTGGCTGAGAAGCAACCCCACATATGAATGGTCTCAGGATGCTTTACTGTTGGCATGACATAGGACTGATGGTAGCGGATGGCCCAAACAATCGGAAAGGGGATTCATCAGAGAAAATGACTCTACCCCAGTCTTCAGCAGTCCAATCCCTGTACCTTTTGCAGAATATCAGCCTGATGTTTTTCCTGGAGAGAAGTGGCTTCTTTGCTGCCCTTCTTGACACCAGGCCATCCTCCAAAAGTCTTCGCCTCGTTTCCTTTACCTCGTTTCCACAAAAAAAGAACTGGTTCGGAACTGGTGCTTGTTCAAAGTTGGTTCAAAGTTGGTTCAACTTGCGAACCTTCTCAGAACCTGTTTGTTTTTCCACTGACTAGAGAGCCCAGCGAACGACGTCGTTACGTCACTGTGTACGTCGCCATACGTCTTAGCTTTCCCAGAAACGCTTGCCCCAACTTCAAGCATAACAATTACAATGGCGGACTACATCGTCTTTCTGCAAATGTTTCTCCTGGCTTTGCGAATCCATCTTTCTTCAATCGTTGTACTATCTTTCTACTAGCGCTGTGTTTTTAGCGGTCACAACCTTTCCCGTCGTGTTGTTGGTCACAATAACCCCGCCCCCAGCCCCCGACGTAAGCATGACGTGGTAAAAGAACGGTTCTAGTCCAGCAAAGAGTTGGTGCCGCTTTGGAACCAATTATCCTGGCCGAGAACCGGTTCTTTGGCTGTCGAAACACAAAGAACTGGTTCGCGAGTAGGCACCGGCTCCAAACCGGCTCTCAAAATGCTTTGGTGGAAAAGGGGTAACTGTGCGTGCAGATGCACTCACACCTGCCTACTGCCATTCCTGAGCAAGCTCTGCTCTGGTGGTGCCCCGATCCCGCAGCTGAATCAACTTTAGGAGACGGTCCTGGCGCTGACACCTTCTTCACAACAATTTAACCTCTCTCCTTGAAATTCTTGTTGATCCGATAAATGGTTGATTTATGTGCAATCTTACCAGCAGCAATATCCTTGCCTGTGAAGTCCTTTTTGTGCAAAGCAATGATGACGGCACATGTTTCCTTGCAGGTAACCGTGGTTGACAGAGGAAGAACAATGATTTCAAGCACCACCCTCCTTTTAAAACTTCCAGTCTGTTATTCTGACTCAATCAACATGACAGAGTGATCTCCAGCCTAGTCCTCGTCAACACTCTCACCTGTGTTAACGAGACAATCACTGACATGATGGCAGCTGGTCCTTTTGTGGCAGGGCTGAAATGCAGTGGAAATGTTTTTGGGGGATTAAGTTCATTTTCATGGCAAAGAGGGACTTTGCAATTAATTGCAATTCATCTGATCACTCTTCATGACATTCTGGAGTATATGCAAATTGCCATCATCAACACTGAGGCAGCAAACTTTGTGTCATTCTCAAAACTTTTGGCCACGACTGTATATGGGATGGTGTATCGCTGCAGAATGCTGAGGTAGCCAAGCTGGTTAAGTGTGCCTTGAATTCTAAATAAATTGTAAGTGGGATTGAGTTTTGGCTTTCTATAGTGACATCACCATGCAGTTTTATTAATGAGTTCTATTATTATTATTTTTTTACTCTTTATTGAACTGCATTGTTGGTTAAGGGCTTGTAAATAAGCATTTCACTGTAAGGTCTACACCTGTTGTATTCGGCGCATGTGACAAATCAAGTTTGATTTGATTTGATTTAATAGATCAATAACAACTAATTTTCAGTGTTCCCCTCCCCACTCGGACCACTCCCAGACAGTCCAAGTCTTGCTTGAGAAATTTCCCTTTTGATAAGAAGCTTTATTTGTTTATTTTTTAATTGAAAACAATCACAGTAAGGTACTTTAATTGTTACCCAGAAATTATTTGATGTTTAGATAAAAACAGCTGCATTGGACATTTTTAATCTGTTTTGTCTCTCCCTGCAGTGCTGTCCTTCTTCCTGGAGGGGGAGCTCCTGTCCTTCAGTGTATGGTCTGTGGGTCTCGGGGTGCTGGTTGCCTGGCTGGCTGGCCTTATCTTGGCCAACACTGACCTGTTCCTGACCAAGTCAGCCCCGTCCACTCTGGAGCACTTGGAGAACATGGAGCTCAAATCAACACCCGCAGCCAGTGAGACCAAAACAAAAGCTTAACTTTCATTAGCTGATTTAGCTTTCAATGGAAAAGCACTTCTAGAATAATCACCCAGCAGTGGAGTGGTCTTTGATTCAGTGCCAGTGTCAATTGAATTATGTAACATCTATACACCTGAAAGCTTCTTACTATTATTGGTTGTGTCTCTGCAGATAAGACTGTTAAAGCCAGGAGTCTGTGGGAAAAGACTGGTGCAGTACTCATGGCTGTGAGGCGCCCCGGATGATCCTTATGCAGAGAGGTACAGTATATTTGTAGGGGTATGAGTGTGTATGCATGCTATATATCTGGATGCGTATACTCATGAATTGTGCACATATACTCATCCTCCAGGAGGCCTCTGAGCTGTCCTCTCTGAAGCCCCAGCTGGAAGAGCTTGGGGTCCCTCTGTATGCTGTAGTGAAGGAGGACATTGGCACAGAGATCCAGAACTTCAGACCCTACTTCGATGGGGAGATTTTTGTGGATGAGAAGGTCTGATTTGTATTTAAAATATATATTTTTAAGGTCAGTTATGTTCACTGAACTTTTCTCCAGTCAGGTAATGTGAGAAAGACTAATGATAGGAAGTTGTCTTTTACAGCAATGTTTCTATGGTCCCAAGCCGAGGAAGATGGGACTGGGTCTTGGTCTGGCTCGTCTGGGGGTGTGGCAGAACCTCCTTCGAGCCAGGAAGAAGGGTTACCAGGGTAACAAGAAGGGGGAGGGTTTCATCCTCGGTGGTGTTTATGTGATTGGAGCAGGGAAACAGGTAAGTTCCTCATTTCCCTTACTGGTTTCATCATATGACTTTACATTTGTTTTTAGTGAATCATATACATTTTAAATGGTGTGTGTTATTCTGAAGGGTATTCTGCTGGAGCACCGGGAGAAGGAGTTCGGGGACAAAGTTGACCTTCCCTCTGTCCTGCAGGCGGCAAAGAAGATCAAGAAGGGGAAATAGATTGGATGTTGAAAGATGGCCGTGAAGTCAAGGCCTCGTGGTTTACATGTACTGTATGTCACAAACGAATTGGGCATATTATTGCACACTGAACAAAAATATAAATGCAACATGCAACAATTTCAAAGATTTAACTGAGTTACAGTTCATATGAGGAAATCAATCTATTAAATAATTTCACATGACTAGGAATACAGATATGCATCTGTTTGTAACAGATACCTGAACAAAATTGGGCCTCACAACGGTCAACAGGAAGTTAATGGTATTTTTGTGCGTTCAAATTGCCACCGATAAAATGCAATTGTGTTTGTTGTCCGTAGCTTATGACTTCCCATACCATAACCCCACCACCACCATGGGGTGCTCTGTTCACAACGTTGACATCAGCAAACTGCTCACCCACACAACGCCATACACATGGTCTGTGGTTGTGAGGCTGGTTGGATGAACTGCCAAATTCTCAGAAATTACGTTAGGCTGTTATATCAGCAAAGGGGGGACCAACTACGTTAGTGCCCATGATTTTGGAATGAGCTGTTTTGATCATGTAGTGGAAGACTTAAGCAAGTTATGGTAGAGAAATTAACATTCAATTCTCTGGCAATAGCTCTGGTGGACATTCCTGCAGTCAACATGCCAATTGCACACTCCCTCAAACATATCTGTGGCATTGTGTTGTCACAAAACTGCACATTTTTGTGGCCTTATATTGTCCCCAGCACAAGGTGAACCTGTGTAATGATCATGCTGTTTAATCATCTTCTTGATATGCCACACCTGTCAGGTGATGGATTATCTTGGCAAAGGAGAAATGCACACTAACAGGGATGTAAACACATTTTCTGCACAACACTTGAGAGCTTTTTTGTGCAAATGGAACATTTCTGGGATCTTTTACTTCAGCTCATGAAACATGGGACCAGCACCTTACATGTTGCGCTTACATTTTTTGTTCAGTGTATGTATGGTAGGCAAAGCAAAGACTTCAACAAGCTAAGAAAACCGTCTGCTTCTTATACTAAGAAAACATAATGGAAGTATATAGATCTATTTTGACCTCAGTGTTCAGTAAGGTTGTGTAGCAACCTGTCTTCTAACAGTGTTCAGATATGTCTTCTAACAGTGTTCAGATATGTCTTCTAACAGTGTTCAGATATGTCTTCTAATAGTGTTCAGATATGTCTTCTAACAGTGCTGATGGTGTTGTGGTTCTGTGAGTGTGTTAATGATGGTCTGTGTCTAAACTGTTGAGGGACCAGACCTGATGCATTACACTCAGTCCCATCACTCCAACCAGCTCATACCAGACAGGCTGATACAATTGTGTTGCATTGTACTGTATAACCTCACGGACAATAAACTGAGCATTTTGTTTAATGGTTCCACTGGAGTATAATTTAAGAGTTAGACAATGTAAAACAAAAAAACACAATGATGACTGATTTTACGTCAAGACACAGTGGATTTGATCAAATACATTTTTTTGAAATCTAAATGGATTATTATTGCTTATATAAAAACATGGCTCATAAAATTAGGCTATAGTATGTCTACTTGTCATGAGTAGCCTACCTGTATTTTTTAGTCAGAGGAACGATGAGCAGGTTCAGCAGCCAATCCTGAAAGCAGTTTTGTGTCCCAGTCAAAATGAAGACATCCAATCACATAGCTGTAAAGGGCGGGACTTCGTTAGTTCACTGCATTTCCCAGGTGAGATAGGTCATTCAACACAACATGGACAAAGGTAATGTTAACATTTTTAAATACGGTTAAAACAATAGCTTGAGTTTCTCCTAGAATATCTGTATGATGTCCAGTGTTCTTTGCGAATTAATTTATCACCTTCCAGTAACTTAGTAGTCAGTCATTGTTGTCTTCATACCCGTTGGCGCAATGGTGCTGGTGAATATCTGAATGTAGAATCAGCTGTACCATTCATTTTGTCGGAGCGCTTTATTGTATTTATGTATTGTAATTATACTATATAAAAATGGCAAGACATGCTATTGTACAGCTCGCAGGCTGTTGCTGTTGTTGACGAACTACGCAGATAACGTAAGCATTATTTCTAATACAAAATATAATACCAAGGAAAGTGTGCTTTAAGGCCGGCCTACTATACAAACCAGTAGTTTGGATGCTTTCCTAACAGAATGTTGGCAACAGTGCATTCTATTTACGCAAATTTAGTTCAACGCGCTGTCCAAGGTCCTTACAAGTCGTAGGCGCATGGGGGAAATCCTCCTTCATGACGACACCGGGCTTATCACGCATTGGGTTAAGTTTAGTCCAAGCTATCCATGGCGTCGAAAGCATGTGACATCGTATCTGTAATTGGGTCTGGCAGGTTGATGAAAGTAAGCTAAAAAGAAAAATCGTTATCAAAAAGAACTCAGCCGTTCATCATTGCCCAACGTACAGTCGATATGATCTAGGAAATTGCAGCATGTTTGTAAATAATTGAGCAACATGTATCCTTATCAGTTCGCACATAACATTTCGTTGGTTATTCAATTGGATGAGGTATCTAACCCTGCATGATATCTGACCTACTGCATGAACTGGACAGGTCTGTGTTTCTCATGGTGTTAGGTGGGGGAATGAGATTCACCATGGCCAGGAATGGACCAGAGTGTGAGTCCCCGGAGGCAGAGGGTCTGCCAACATGTCACAAACCACCCATCTGCACTGGTGAGTTACCATGCTACTCAATCATGCCATGATATTCTGTTGCATAATCTTTGCCCCAAATTCTGCTAGTTTATGTTCTGGCTTCGTGCATGCATTTATGACAATTTCAAACCATTGAATTGTACTACTATCTGGTTTCATGAACCCTGAGCCTCCATCTCCTTCTGGTCTAGGCTCTTTCATCCAGCGCTGAGCCCCTGGAGGAGTGTGTACTGGGGAGGCGTGTGTGAAAGAGGACCCCGCTCCTGGCCATGGCTCAGTTGTCAGAGCCCTCCCGCAGGGACGCTACCACCGGGACTCAAGGGTCAGGCACGGCTACGCGCCACCTCCTCCGGAAGCAGCAGCAGCGGCGCCGTGGAATCCGATCCTCCTCCCCCATGGGCCGGGTCATCCTCATCAACTCTCCTGTGGATGGTGAGGAGGGACCTCTGATACACCACACCAGGGATTGGCTCAGATCAGATCAGCGTGCCTTCTAAGGCATGACCAGTGTCTGGCATATAGGCCTCCCCTCATCACAATGCGTATACTGCTACACAGCCAAGTTAAACACCATTCATTTTCATAACTTTGTTAATGTAATGGATTTTCTTTGAAGACAGATTCTAAATTGTCACTCTGTTCTATGACATACAGGCTAAAGGTGCCTTTTTGTGACCCCTCGTATTATCAAAGTATCACTCATCAAACTTACAACAGAATATCACCTTGGGGTTTAGCTGGTGGTATCTGTATTGATCTATGACGTGTTTATCAGGTGGAGATGACAGTGAGGACATCCATACGGTCACAGTGGATAAGAGTATGGATGGCAGGCTGGGCTTCAGCGTGCGTGGAGGCTCAGAGCACGGCCTCAGCATCTTTGTCAGCAAGATCGAGGACAACAGCTCTGCAGGTTAACAATACATCCGGACAGCTGTACATCTGTGTTACACATTGAGTCTACACACGACAGTTGTGACATAACATGAATGATACTGTTCGAACTTGACTGTTTTTTTAATTGAATGACCGACTGTGTGTGTGTGTGAGGGTCTGCATCTACATGTCTGTGTCCATGCATGTACAGTGCATTTGGAAAGTATTCAGACCCCTTGACTTCTTCCACATTTTGTTGCGTTACAACCATATTCTAAAATGGATTAAATACTTTTTTGCCCTCATCAATCTACACACAATACCCTATATTGACAAAGCGAAAACAGGTTTTTAGAAATGTTTGCAAATAAATAAAGAAAATACAGAAATATCTTATTTACATAAATATTCAGACCGTTTGCTATGAGACACGAAATTGAGCTCAGGTGTATGGATGGACATGATTTGGAAAGACAAACACCTGTCTATATAAGGTCCCACAGTTGACAGTGTGTGACAGAGCAAGAACCAAGCCATGAGGTACAAGGAATTGTCCGTAGGAGTTTTGAGACAGTATTGTGTCGAGGCACCGATCTGGGGAAGGGTACCAAAACATTTCTGCAGCATTGAAGGTGGCCTCCATCATTCTTAAATGGAAGAAGTTTGGAACCACCAAGTCTCTTCCTAGAGCTGGCCGCCCGGCCAAACTGAGAAATCGGGGGAGAAGGGCCTTGGTCAGGGATATGACCAAGAACCCGATGGTCACTCTGACAGAGCTCCAGAGTTCCTTTGTGGAGATGGGAAAACCTTCCAGAAAGACAACCATCTCTGCAGCGCTCCACCAATCAGGCCTTTATGTTAGAGTGGCCAGACGGAAGCCACTCCTCAGTAAAAGGCAAATGACAGCCCGCTTGGAGTGCCAAAAGGCACCAAAATTCTCTGGTCTGATGAAACCAAGATTGAACTCTGGCCTGAATGCCAAGCGTCACGTCTGGAGGAAACCTGGCCCCATCCCTACGGTGAAGCATGGTGGTGGCAGCATCATGCTGTGGGGATGTTTTTCAGTGGAAGGGCCTGGGAGACTAGTCAGGATCAAGGGAAAGATGAACTGAGCAAAGTACAGTGAGATCCTTGATGAAAACCTGCTCCAGAGCGCTCAGGACCTCAGACTGGGGCGAAGGTTCACCTTGCAACAGGAAAACAACCCTAAGTACACAGCCAAGACAACGCAGGAGTGGCTTCGGGACAAGTTTCTGAATGTCCTTTAGTGTCCAAGCCAGAGCCCAGACTTGAACCTGATCTAACATCTCTGGAGAGACCTGAAAATAGCTGTGCAGCGAACCTGCCAGAGCTTGAGAGGATCTGCAGAGAAGAATGGGAGAAACTCCCCAAATACTGGTGTGCCAAGCTTGTAGTATCATACCCAAGAACACTCAAGGTTGTAATTGCTGTCAAAGGGGCTTCAACAAAGTACTAAATAAAGGGTCAGAATACTTATGTAAATCTAATATTTCCATTTTTGGAAATAATTCTGAACATATTTTTGCATTGCCATTATGGGGTATTGTGTGTAGATGAATGAGGGGGAAAAAAAATATTGAATCAATTTTAGAATAAGGTTGTAACGTAACAAAATGTAGAAAAAGTCAAGGGGTCTGAATACTTTGCGAATGCACTGTATATGTCCACAGAGCAGGCAGGCCTGTGTGTGGGGGACAAGCTGGTGGAGGTGAACGGGGTGAGCTTGGAGAGCATCACTATGAGCAGTGCAGTTAAAGTCCTGACAGGGAACAACAGACTGAGGATGGTAGTGAGACGCGTGGGCAAGGTACCCGGTATCCGCTACTCCAAGGAGAAGACAACCTGGTAAGAAGCACAGACCTATTAGAGATGACACAATTTCTCTGTCACTTCATAGACACAGTTTGGAATTGTAACTTTTACCCCTTGAATTGTCTGCCCGATTTGATTGTGTTTAGTTAGAATCCTGTCAATAAAGCTTTATCTAATTAGCAGTTTATTTTTAAGTACTTACATGTGTTTTGATACATTTCTACAGTATATATCAATGGTTTGATTACTCATAGCCTAAATGTAAGTGAGGATAACTCTATTGCAGTGTGTATCCTGATGTACCAGTATACACTCTGTGTACAAAACATTAGGAACACCTTCCTAATATTGAGTTGCACCCCCTTTTGTCCTCAGAATAGCCTCAGCATGGACTCTACAAGATGTCGAAAGCATTTCTCAGGGATGCTGGCCCATGTTGACTCCAATGCTTCCCACTCTTGTTAAGTTAGCTGGATGTCCTTTGGGTGGTAGACCATTCTTGATGCATGAAAAACCCAGCATCGTTGCAGTTCTTGACACACTCAAACCGGTGTGCCTGGCACCTACTACCATACACCGCTCAAAGGCACTTCAATATTTTGTCTTGCCCATTCACCCTCTGAATGGGACATACACAATCTATGTCTCAATTGTGTCAAGGATTAAAAAGCCTTCTATAACCAGTCTCCTCCCCTTAATCTACACTGATTGAAGTGGATTTAACAAGTGACATCAATAAGGGGTCATAGATTTCACCTGGATTCACCTGGTCAGTCTACGTCATGGAAATATCAATGGTTCTATTGCTCATAATAGAGTATAACTCTAATACAGTGTGTATACATATGTACCATTATACGTCACAAAAACGTTCAACCCCATAACACATCTCCATTGCAGGGTAGATCTGATCCACCATAGGATGGTGGTGGAGGAGAGTGGGCGTACGCCCTCCGCCTCGGTGGCCAGCTCAGATGGGGCCCTGCGGAGGATCGTCCACCTCTACACCACCTCAGACGACTACTGCCTGGGCTTCAACATCCGAGGGGGCAAGGAGTTTGGCCTGGGCATCTACGTCTCCAAGTAGGCACATACTGTAACATTGAGAAACAAAGAAATCATAAAGTTGAACCGCTTTTTCAATTCATCATTTAAATCTCTGCTTAGTTTGCAGTGTCTGTATTTATTGTGCTGTATAGTGATATTATTATGCTGTGTGCTGTGTCAGATTGGATCCTGGTGGTCTGGGTGAACGGAACGGCATCAAGATGGGCGACCAGATAATTGCGGCCAACGGTGTAAGCTTTGAGGACATCAGCCACAGCAGTGCCGTGGAGGTGCTGAAGAGCCACACACACATCATGCTGACCATCAAGGTGAGTGAGTGGGTTGACCTTTGACCTTCTACTACTTCCTGTATATAGCTTGAACTTTGAAAACAGACAATTGGAGCCTGTGGTTCAATGTAGATCCAAATGAGATTGTGATAGACTGACAGATTTGAGTTTCCGGTTAATTCACTGCTGGGTTCATATTTAAGTGTGGAGATCCATGCTTCGTGGTATATTGATGACCTGTTAATGAAGGTGTATCATGAACCATGACTACTCTCCATTGTCTAGCTGTTTTGTAATGTCAGTGAAAATGGCACACACAGGCACTCACTCACTCACTCTCTCTCACACACACACACACACACACACACACACACACACACACACACACACACACACACACACACACACACACACACACACACACACACTGACACTGTTGCTACAGTACGCACACCCAAGAGAGCAGGTTGCGTGGCAGGGCAGACAGCTGGCATGCAGTTGTGATATTGCTTGCTCACTTTACTTGTGGTGGGTTGTGTTTCACCCTGTGAAAAATAGCCAGGCCGTATGCATTATTCACCAGGCAGCTCGGCCAGGATCAGGTAGTGATCATAGCATACAGACGCGTTTTGTACATTTTTGTCTTTACCTAGCCTTGCCCCTCTATAAAAGGGAAACAATATACCAGCACTAGGAAAATAACAGTACAAAGCATGTCATAGTTGGAATATGTGTTAGGAAGAAAACTATTTATATTGCTTGTTGTAGACGTGTGGACATTTGCTGCTTTCTCTCTAAGGTATATATGACTGTCTTTGTGGTTCTAGAGTTACTCTTTATCAAATATAAGGATCCTGTGAATGTGTCAAGATCTCTACTGTAACCTATTTGCATATCTCTGGCCATATCTTTGCAGGAAGCGGGACGATACCCTGCCTATAAGGAGATGGTGGCAGAATACAGGTGGCTTAACAAGTGTATGTAACCATCTCCTTATCTCATGTACACTATATTATGTTTCAGGGGTGTTTTTGAATTATTTAAGAAAGCAACTTGCCACTGGTGACTTTTGCTAATTTGTATTTTTTTTTATAGATCTTCCACATAAATAATTTAAAGCAAACAAACACTATATCTTTACTGATGTGTTTGTCTCCTCTCTCTCAGTGGCCAGTGGCAACGGGACTCGGCAGTCTTCCTCCCAGGGCTCAGACTCCAACTCCTCTGCCTCATCCTTGTCCTCTGGGACTCCTATCTCCTCTCTGAGCGGACTGTCTCAGGTCATGTTCCCCCCCAGCCTGCCCTTCGGCATGGACATGGTGGACGTCTGTATCTCAACTGAGGACCAGAGGTCTGGGTCTGGCCAGTGCACTGACACCGCCATCCAGACCGACCCCTCACCTCACAGGATGGGGGCGGACACTAGCCACAGCCTGGGGGCCACCACCCTCCTGCAGGACTCGGCCATCCGTGGGGAGGGAGGCAGGGGGAGAGGAGAGTCCCCCAAAACAGCTGTCCTCATGGCCCTCAGTAGACCCAGCCAGCCCATCCACCGCTCCCAGAGCCAGGTCACTGTAGCAGGTGAGGCCAGAGGGGTGGAGAGGATTAGATAGAAAGGGAGTTTACTGAAACGATTGGCCAACTCCGAAGACCCTATTGTTGTAAAATTAGTATAGTCTTGTTTGGTTGAGACCCGTCTCCTTCCTGTCCTGCCATAGAGGTGAAGCAGACGAAGCAGAAGAATCGACAGCAGAAAGGAGGGAAGAATCCTGAGAGGAGCACCCTACAGCGCTCCAAGACCTTTGTCAACTTGCTGTTCAGGGGTCGCAGGAGAGACACCTCCCAGGGGCGCACCAAGTCCATCCCCAAATCCGAGGCAGGCAGAAGTTAGTAGTACCTTCAATGATCCTGTAGACTATAAGAGAATAACTTTAGGCAATGGTGCAACTAGCTGTTATTTCAAAAGAGTTGTACTCTTTAATTATGAGTCCTCATGTCTGTGACTATAAGTATTAAGAGTTAGTTTGTTATAGAGTTGAGTTGGTATACTACTATTAACTGGGTGTTGGTTATGTCCCTAGATGGAGAGCGCAGGCGCAGACCCAGCGGGCCAGACCCAGAAATGCTTGGCGTGGTGGAGGGCATGGCCCGCAGGCTGCTGAGTGAGGACGAGGTGGCATCTGTCATGAAGACCTGCCGACGGGTATGGAGCCTAGGGCCTGGGCCGGAGAGGCAATGAAAATATTAACTGCTATCACCCTTATTGCATGGATTTTGCATGCATAGCGTTATAATCACTATTCTCTTGCAGTACATAACAGAGCATGTAGTGGAGAACCTGGTGCGCCACCTGCTGGCCGTGCTGGACCGGCCTGAGAAGCTGCTGCTACTGAGAGAGATCAGGTACACAGAGAGCCAACAATAACAATAATAACAACAATAATAACATTCACTTTAAGGATTTAGATGGGAGGGGGAGTGACCAGTTGAAGGATTTAGGATTAGGCTCATACACATAAATCCAATGATTTGATGACTGGACAATGAAAACAACCCTGTTTTTTTATAAGCTAATAACTCTCTCTCTCTCTTCTGCTTTAGAATGTTGCTGCCTCCAGCTGACCTAGGGCTTTTCAACAACATGGTGGTCCCGTTCGAAGTGGAGGCCTATGATATCTTGAAGTACCGTTCTGGTGAGGAAAGACATGAATATTCATACAGAGTAATGCACACACTACCCATACATTCAACAATACATTTGAAGGAAAGAGTTTCCATTCTTTAAATGACCCATTTTCTCCTCTCCTTTATCATGTAGTCAGATCCCCACTTCTGCGCTCCCCCCAGTCTGGACGAGCGCCCAGACGACACCTCATCACCCCAATTCCAGGTCAGTACGGTCCCATCTACAGTACAGCAGTATTTATTAAATTATTTTGTGGGGGAGGAAGTGCAGGCTTTTGTTCCAGCCGGGCAATAGCACACCTGATTCAACTAATTGTGGTTCAGGTTGAAGACAATGATTATTGGAAACAGGTTTTAAAGTCATGTCGCGCTGGAACACAAATCTGCTCTCCAGGATCTTGTTTGTTACACTGACTCCTGCGGTCCCATGTAGACTTCCAGGGGGGCTTTGAGCTCCACAGTACCCAGGAGGTGGAGAGGGAGAGCCAGCTGCTGGAGGAACTAGAGCGGCTGCGTCTGTCTGGGTCCCAGAGCCCCCGGGAGCAGCACACCCATACCTCCAGAGCGTTCCCCCCCCTGCTGGACATCCCAGTGGATGGCTACGCCTCCTCAGACTCCCTCCGTCCCACCTCTGTCAGCCCCCTGCTCCCCAACTGGCTGCTGGCCCACAGCAACACCCCCGACCCCCGCTCCCCCCTACGAGGAGACAGTGGTACGGTCCGCTCCGTCCACATTGATGATGTGTCAATGGACCAGGGAGATACCATCTCAGAGCGGGGGAGGTCTCCATTCAGGAATGGGACTTCCAAGGGTAAAAAGGAGAGAACTGAAAAAAGGGAAAAAGAAACTGTATTCACTCTGCAGAGCGCTCCTCGACGCAGCAGGCCCCTGTTGTCCCAGGTGTTTGGCTCTGGTATGGATGCTGACTTCACAGCAGAGGGGTTGGGAAGGAATGAGAATGGCCTCAACGGCAGCGCTCCTGTTATAGAGTACGAGCTCAAAACCGTCAGCATCTCCAAGACTAAGCAGTCACTTGGTGAGTTCATGTAATATTCTTATGTCACATGTATGTGTCAAGTTCTAGAACAGGGAAATCAACAGCCTGCCGTCCTCATGGTTTACCAAACAATTGCACCTCCAGTACTTCTCTGTAATGTGTATTAATTATTTATTATTATTAGAAGGGGTCAGCAAAGTAGCTCTTACAACAGAGCCAGTATAAATGTGATACGTTTCACAATTCATGACTTTTTTGATTGTCTGTGTATGTAATAATGCCTTTGTTTTACTGGTCCAGGGATCAGTATCTCTGGTGGGATGGAGTCCAAGGTGCAGCCAGTGGTAAAGATAGAGAAAATCTTCCCAGGAGGAGCCGCCTCCACGTGTGAAGTCCTGAAGGTAATCCTGTTATGACCTGTTATAACCTCTAAGACTACAACCTGTCTCATTACAACATGACCCATAAACCACCATTCAGATAAACATTTCACCTTATGAACATCACGCCACATATTCCATTCAGAGATTTCCCAACTAATTTCAATTGCTTTAACTGATTAATGGAAATATGAATGTAGCTAGTGATGAAATCAAACACAGATGAGATAGAGGCCCAAGGTAATCTCAAGGGATCCTTGTAATAATAAGCTCTTTTATTTCATACAGAGTGTTAGGATGGTGTGGCAGAGGGACAGAGTACTGATCTGAGGAGGAGGAGGGGGGGGGGGGGGGGGCAATTATTTGAGTAAATCATGCTTTAAACCGGGGCATTTAGACTCTATGGCACCACATTATAGAAAGAGAACAGATGGCAATACAATCAGAATGATGTTTTTGAGCCCAAAGGACTTAAGTAACGTGATGTTGTTGAATTGAAAGATGGCAAGGTGTGTGTGTGTGTAAAATGGAGGCAAATGCATTCTCTCTAACCTTCCTTCCTCTGGTTGTATCCCCAGGCTGGATTTGAGCTGGTGTCAGTGGATGGAGTGTCCTTGCAGGGCGTGACTCACCCCCACGCTGTGGAGATTATACGCATGGCTTTCAGCAACAAGGCCAAAGACCCCATGGTGTTTATAGTCAAAGTCCCCAAAAGCCCTTGACTTAAGACTGACTCACTGCACAGAAAAATTGAGTTTTGATCCAAGACCTACATCCTAGAAGCAACACAAACAGAACTACTGTATGTTGGAAGAAGGGGAGAAGAGTGAGAAGTGAAAAGTGACGGTCTGAGGAATTCTGTGGGTTAATAGGAAACCCCTGTTCCCTCTATGGTGAACCAGGAGGATCTGGCCAATCAAACGAGGGGACTGAGAGACCTGCTGTCCAAAAAGCGTCAAGCCACTCAGAGCCAATAGTAGGCCAGTTCACACAATCCTTCACTTTTCATTATTTGTTATAGTGTATTAATTATCACAAATGATGTAAAATAAATATACACATTTATATATAGACATTTCATAGGACAATACTTTCCTTAAATAATTTAAACACACTGGATAATTTATGCTAACTGTAATCCGAGTGCCTTCCAGGACCACTGTGAACTGAACTAATGGTTGTCTGTCCAAGCCACGGAGATAGAGGACTCATCTTTGTCAGTGGGGCATTGTAGCGTATGTGACAGCATGGGCAGCACCATTGAGACAATCTCCATTTTGAAGTAGTCCATTATCTTCTTCACGTTTGGCAGATCCCTCCTGAAGACTCGGTTGAATATGACTCCAACAGAGTCACCAGGAGGGGTCAGTCCATGCTAATTACAGCCTTTTGGCCACTAGAGCCCTCTATCATTCACTATGGTCTGAGCCAGTGTGGAGCAGTGGCTAGGACACCTGCATGTGACCAGAAGATGGCAGGCTTGGATCCACCTGTCAGTTGACCGTAATGTTAATACCATGTATAGACACACCGAGCCATAAAACGAATAATCTTGATTGTAAAGTCACATGTTAATATCAGGTGTAAACATGACCTAAGTTTCTCCAATTCTTGGCAAAGTGTCTACAGGCCACACAATCTGGATACAGGAGAGTGACATGTCAACACACCGTACATGTATAAACAGAACTTAACATAATCAAATAAAGAGTAATTGACTATTTTACTTATGTGGCTTGATGTTCCTTGTTTGACCAAGTAATATAGTCCACCACTCAATACATGCTTTTTGGATTAATTACATTGTTTGTTCAAATTATATTCGTAATTTAAAACATGGGCTGGCGCACACAACCAGAGTAATTTATTATATGTAGAGGTGCTGACTAACAGGGAATAAACTAAGCAGAGTCACACACTATGTATAAACTCCCAATAATTTATTGGGTAAATCACCAACGTTTCGGCATCACTGCCTTCTTCAGGGTAATGTCATGAATGCTTGAACCAGGTATATGTAGACAAACAGTGCAATTAGTGCAACCAATGACAATAGTGAGGGTGTGTCGTAATTGTTAAGTTAATTTGAGTTAATTGAGTGAAACTAATGTTTTTTAACAGTTTCACTCAATTAACTCTAACTTAACAATTATGACACACCCCTCACTATTGTCATTGGTTGCACTAATTGCACTGAGTTTATACATAGTGTGCAACTTTATTTTTGATAAAATTATATAAAATAAATATCATAAAATTACATTTAGCACCAACAATCAGTAAGCCATTTAAAAAGCTGCTATGCATTTTTATCAATCGTTTTATTAAAAAACAGTTGGTACAATAAATTTACAGCATGAAAATATACATTTAATGTCTAAATACAAATACTGTGGATAAAAAAATGTGAATATAGAACCATGAAGGGGCATTCACTCGAACATCAATATGCAGACATGGCACTGTAAGGACCCAACAGGACATGTGACATTGCTTTGGTCTATTCACAGTGGCTATGTTTATTTTGAAATAGATCATATCTATATTTCACCATATACGATTTGTCAGTATTAGGGATATCTACAATGAAGGGTTAACAGCGATATGGGGGCATGTAAGTGTCTTCCTCTTGTGAATGGGTGTGCTTCTTTATACAGAAGTTTATGAAAAGATAAGTCATAACTTGAACTTGATAAAATACTAAACATCTCTCACTTTAGTGCATGTCCTCTCACCTGTACAAAAAAGCAGAGTGACATAGAAATATTGGCAGAGAAACACAACGATCCATAGAGATGAATCCATCCACGCCGTTGTACTTCTGCTGAAGAGAGATCAGTAAAGGTAAATAGAAGGCGTGTGCTTTGGTGACGTTTCCTTTGAATTTCCAATTTTCATTTTGCTAGCAGACACCGAATAAAATGACATCCTCTGTGTGTAAAAGGACAATTCAAGATCACTATTTACATATTTAGATATTCAAATGTGTCATGAAATGAGGAGGCTTTTGGTAACATTGAAGCGTTTCCCTTATTTTTGCCAATGAACCTGCTGTATTTGAGAACAACATGCCGAAGAAAACAAGTGTTATCAGTCTCTACCTACCAAGAACACGAGACCACAGTGAATAAAGACACATTTCTAGGGAACAAGAGGATAGTTACATGATGTTCAGTGAATACCACAGAAAGACAGGATGTATTCCCTCCACGCTGTACAAGACTCATCTGACTTCACTCTCACTCTCATATAGTCACATCGGATCACACTGTGTTTGTGTGTGCTTAATATCAAGGTCTTATAAATGTTGGTAGTCTTATATTAGATTTAACATAATAATCCCAGCGTAATCTTAAAAAGATAAAGGAAACCAAATTAGCTTCAACTGCATTTTGAAATACAGATTAGAATCTGCTGCTGTGTGTATGTGCATTATTTTGTGGAAGTGTATGTGTGTGTGTGTTGACATTAGCCAGTGGGAGTCAACCATAATAATTAGACATTTGTGAGAGACGGAGTGATAAGTGCAGGAACATAGGGAGAGTAGACCAACAAAGGGAGAGTAGACCATCATAGGGAGAATAGACCATCATAGGGAGAGTAGACCATCATAGGGAGAATAGACCATCATAGGGAGAGTAGACCATCATAGGGAGAATAGACTATCATAGGGAGAGTAGACCATCATAGGGAGAATAGACCATCATAGGGAGAGTAGACCATCATAGGGAGAATAGACTATCATAGGGAGAGTAGACCAACATAGTGGAGAGTAGACCATCATAGGGAGAGTAGACCAACATAGGGAGAGTAGACCAACATAGTGGAGAGTAGACCATCATAGGGAGAGTAGACCAACATAGGGAGAGTAGACCAACATAGTGGAGAGTAGACCAACATAGGGAGAGTAGACCAACATAGGGAGAGTAGACCAACATAGGGAGAGTAGACCAACTTTCTGACTGCTACATACTGTACTGTGGAGACCCTGATGGAGACCTACTGAAGGATTCTGAAGTGACCTATTAAGTAATTATAGAGGCTATCTGGCTTCCTATTGATGCTCCTAGTGGATCACATGCATGTGACGGATAGAGAGACAGAGAAGGAGACACACAGAGAGAAAAGCTGGTGGTGTCAGATCTCAGTAGCGGTGATCTCATCAAAGTTGATCTCGTTGCCGCTGCCTTCATCCTGCTCCTCCAGGTCGTCCCGGGTCTCCAGTTCTAGACGGAGCTCCCGCAGCATGCCCTCCAGCTCCCGGTTCTTCCGGTACATACCCACGTAGTTCTGCTGCAGCTGCTTCTGGTACTGGATCACCTTGTCCTTTTCCTCTTGCCAGACCCTGTGCTCCTCCTCAAAGCTGCACGCCTGCTCCTCCCCCCGCTGGCGTTCTGTAGCTAACTCCGCCCTCAGACTCTCCATCTGCACCCGGAGGCTCTGGAGGGCCTCGCTCTCATAGGCCCGCTTGGCTTTGGCCTCGTCGCTCTCATAGGTCAACAAATGTGGCTCCTCCCCCTCCGGGAAGGCCTGGCATTGTCTGCCTCCACTACCATTGTGGTCGGGGCCCTGGAGGCTTGTCTGATTGGCCGCGGCGTCAGCACGGAGGCGGGCTGTCTCCTCCTCCAGGCGGCTCACCTTCTGGCGGAGGAGCTGGGCCTCGCTCTTGCGGCGATGCAGCTCGTTCTGGCACACCTCCAGCTCCAGGGTGCGTAGGCGGCCGGTGGAGGTGGCCTCCTGCAGCAGGGCCTGGCTGGTGGTGATTTCACCACGGGAGTCCCGGAGCTGGCCACGCAGAGAGACAATCTCCCCTACGCGCTGAGCCAGCTCCCCCTGGACATCCTTCAGCTGCTGCTTCAGCAGGGAGATTTCCCCAGACTTCTGACACACCTGGAGGAAACACAACTAGTGTCATATACACAGTGTACAAAACATTAGGAACACCTTCCCCTTTTGCAGTCTGATAAGCCTTGATTAGTCAGGGCATGGACAACAAGGTGTCAAAAGCGTTCCACAGGGATGCTGGCCCATGTCAAGTTGGCTGGATGTCCATTGAGTGATGGACCATTCTTGATACAGCGTGAAAAACCCAGCAGCGTTGCAGTTCTTGACACACTCAAACCGGTGCACCTGGCACCTACTACCATACCCTGTTCAAAGGCACTTAAATATTTTGTCTTTCCCATTCACCCTCTGAATGGCATAAATACACAATCTACTGTGTGTCTCAACTGTCTCAAGGCTTAACAATTCTTTAACCTTTCTCCTCCTCTTTATCTACACTGATTGAAGTGGATTTAACAAGTGACATTAACAGGGACCTTCAATGCTGCAGAAATGTTTTGGTACCCTTCCCCAGATCGGAGCACAGGTGTGTGCCTTTCCAAATCATGTCCAATCAATTGAATTTACCACAGGTGGAATCCAATCAAGTTGTAGAAACATCTCAAGGATGATCAATGGAAACAGGATGCACCTGAGCTCAATTTCGAGTCTCATAGCAAAGGGTCTGTAAATAAGGTATCTCATTTGTATTTTAATAAATTTGCAAGATTTTCTAAAAACCTGTTTTCACTTTGTCATTATGGGGTATTGTGTGTAGATTGATGAGGAAATTAACATATTTAATACATTTTAGAATAAGGCAGTAATTTAACAAAATGTGGAAAAATGTAAGGGGTCTGAATACTTTCCGAATGCACTGTATAAGAGAGAGAGCGACAGAGAGAGAAAGCCAGCTTTGTGTCTTTGTTATAATGTGATTGATGACGATGCGACACCGTGCCAGACTCTTGCCCGCCAGCATCTTACAGAGCGGACCGTTTGTACTAGACTACAACAATTACTCAAAAGGGGTTACATTGGTATTTATGGATTGTGTAAAATCCACTGTCTCTACCTGAGAAGTACAAATACTGCTAGTGTGGGGACAGACCCCCATACGCTTGGTATACAAGCAGGGAGGCAGGGACTAGGAGTGAATTTGGAATGGGGCCGCCACAGACAGTATTGAGGCCCACCTCACCTCCCACTTGGTTTCCTCCAGCCGGGGCCCTAGCTGGATCGTCTCGTGCTCGTAGGAGCTGCAGCGCTCCTCCAGCTGCTCCCTCTCCTGAAGCAGCTGGCTGAAGTCCTCCTGGAGCTTCTTCTTCTCCTGCTGCAGTTGGAAGACCTGCAGCTGGAGCACCTGCTGGGCGCGCTGAGCCTTCTGGGAGTGGGTCTGCATCCGTGTGGCGCAGGTCTGACGCAGCTCCTCCAGCTCCAGCTCACAGCGCTTCTGCTTCTCCTCATACACCTGGGGGGAGAGGAGAGACAGGGAGGAGACAGGGGGAAGAGACAGTGAAGAGACGGGAATAGGGAGGGGAGAGAGGGAAAATGGGGGAGACAGGGTGGGTAGTTGAGGGTGGCATTGTGTGAGGGTTGCATTGTGTGTGTGTATAGTGATTGTAATGGTGTCCAGTATGTCATGACATTTGTCCTTTTGTGTGTGTTGGTACATGGTGTGTGCGCTTGCATGCCTTCATGTGTTTTAGAATATGTGAAGGAAGATAATTGTGTGCAATGCTCTCTGGTCCATTTACGCCACCATGTACCTGACAAATGGCCATCTCGTTCTCGTCCAGGTTGTCTCTGAGCTGCTGCAGCTCCACGTCTCTCTCCCTCAGCTTATCCTCCAGGTCCCTCACCACCCCCTCGTACCCCCCCTCCACTGGGGCTGGCGATCGCCCGCTCGACCCACTGTCCGACAGGGGCTGGACGCGCCCGCTCAGCGACCCCGACCCTGTGCTCTTACTGGACGAGGAGCGCCCGCTATCCGAGTTGGAGTGCCCGTGCACATTGGCGGGCGCTGTCTTCATGGGCTCCAGGTGGCCACTGCCAAGCGTGGTGTCTGCGGGCGCCAGATTGTAGGGGACGCTGCCATAGGGTGGCAGGCTCGACAGGGAGTTCCGGCCCGAGTCAGACATGGAGCAGGTCTGGCTGCCCCCGCCCGCGTGGCGCCCGCCGCTGTAGGAGGTGCGTTTCTCAGAGCAAGGCGACAAAGTGTCCGTCTGGTTACCAGGTGACAACAGGTTGAGATTGTTCTTGCTCTCTGATAGGCTGGCCCGATCGTGGCGAGGGGAGAGGTACTGCATGGAGTTGCGGCTCTTGGGGATGACAGGTTTGAAGGCGGTGGGCCGGATCACTGTTTTCTCCATGTTCTGAGGAGTGAGAGGATTGTTTGTTTAATAAATTGTTTCTAATCGTGTTACTGTAAGAGTAGAATGATCTACTGTACATTTCGAGGAAACTGAATGACTGTACCATTTACAACGATTTACCATTTAGCCTGGACAGGGCCATACTCACCTTCTCCAGCTTCCCCGACACAAGGACCAGTTTGGGCGGGGCTCCTCCTACGTTCCCGTTGAGGCTCCCAAGCTGCCCCTCCTTGGCTTCCTCTGTGTCAATCCCGGTCCTGGGGCTTCCATGAGCCACATGGTTGTCATTCCAGTCCCCCACATAGTGCTGGTTCAGATATGAGTAATTCCCATTGGTCCCGCTGTCCTTACTGGAGCCAATCCCCATCAAGGGTTTCCTGTTGCCAGGCGGAGTGAGGCTACTAAGCAGCGGATCCTGGGATGTGTCAGAGGAGCCCAGGCAGGAAGTGGCGCTCAACGTGGTTCTGTGGAGCCTGGAGGTGCCCGGCTCAGGGCCAATATCAACGGGCCGGTATTGACTCTCCAGATGGGCCGGGCCGGGGCGGTGGGCGATGAGGCTGCTGACGGAGCCCATGGCCTCCTGGGAGTTGGAGGCAGGTAAGGTGGAGGAGAGGTTAGGGGGCGTGTGGGGGGCAGAGGAGCGACGACGGGGGGTTCCGTTGAGGCCGGGGGTGTGGTGGCGCTCACCCGGCATGGGCTGAGCCTGAATCAGGGCCATGGTGGCTGCTGCTCAGTGGGACACCCACACGATCTGGGGGACAGAGGGAGAAACAGGAGGTCAGTCAGATGAATGGGAACCATCAAAGCAATAACAGACCGTTACAGTAGGAATACACAGCTTGTTTGGACTATCGAACCATCCAGGGTCATAGTTCAGGAGCTCAGCGTTCTGAACGTTGCAGATAGAAATGTCTTAGAGATGGCATGACTCCCAGAAGAATTTTCACAGACATGCTTCTATGTGATGTGAAACATTCTACATTACAGAGAAGTGTGTCTGTGAACTTTCTGTGACCCTGGTAAAACCATAAAGAATGATATCGCACACACAAGCCTGACACACACACATGAGCGCACACCATGGCAACCATCTCCTCCCAACCGGTGGTCTCATCCAAACAGCAACACTACACAGATAGACTATGACATCATCAGTCCCAAGGCACAGCGTCTGGTGGTGAGGGGAGAACAATGGTAGACAGGACATGGAGCATGATGATGAGGTCACGCTTCCGTGTTTGCAGGCACCCAGCTATGCCAGGGTTCTCCCCAAAGGATGTAAGAGGGGCACTGCACCAACTTCTGGACCGGCTATGCTACTACTTAATCATTTAAGGCTCAAGATGGCAGGAAATGGCACCTGTGTGCATTTTAAATACATCACCACTACTGTAGCAGTCATTCAGAGCATAATGAGGTCCGAGGGGCAGGTGTGTCCTGTTGGAGACAGTTCAGTGTCAGAGCTCTGTGAAGTCAGGATCTAAATCCAGATACTAAACTATGTCAAGTCGTTTTCCACACACACTCACAAACACCAGTGTGTTAAGACCAGGACAGTGAATATTGGGAATGTAGCGTGTCTATCAACCTGCTAGCTCCTCATTAATTACAGCCAGCTTGGCACCCAGTGGACACTGCTGGCGATGCCCACACAGTGTGCCACCCTGCCAAGACAAACAGCCTACAACTAAGGTTTAACTGTGATTATGACATTCTAATTAGCACAGAGTGGGTAATAAGTGATCCCTACTTATTTTATCAGATTATAACTGATGGATAAAGAAAGTTGACAAGTTGTATGACAAACAGAAATACTATATACAGTAAAGTAAACAGTATACTGTAGAGTCTCATAGCAAAGGGTCTGAATACTTTAGTAAATCAGGTATTTATGTTTTCAATTTTTATACATTTGCAAAAATGTGCATTTGTAAATTTACTCTGGCAATCTACTCCAATATCATAGCACTCTGGTTTGAGAGTGTTCGAGTGCAGAATAATTAATACATTTTCCTACGACCTAGCACCCAGTTTGACAGGCCACGTCAGCCAGTTAGCTTGGGTGCTTGACTGCCGTTCTGAGGTCAGAACGCTCTGACACATTTATAAAGGAAAAAAATTAACGTCCCTTGTCTGTCACGAATGTTGAATACACTTATATTTGAACTTACTCTGTCGATTGTCTGTGGTGTTGGTCCTTCAGCACGTCGAAATGTGAGACAAAATATCCACAGGAAAGTATTATTAAACCGACTTCAAAACGTGCATGTGCACGTGTGTGGCAATGAAGATGTATTTGCTCATGACCGATGGCACGTGCACAAGACAGAAGTACATGCACGCATACCAAAAGGTGTTTAAATGGTTTCGCACATGTGCCAGGTGATAGAAATTTTAACTTCAGTACCGGCACAATAAAAAGTCAGGTCAACAATACATTCCTGTGGATATATTATAAAGAAATGTTGAGCAGCTGCAGGACCAACCGCACATACAACTGATAGATTAAGTTCACATGTACACTGAACAAAAATATAAACGCAACATCTAAAGTGTTGGTCCACTATTTCATGAGCTGAAATAAAATATCCCAGAAATCTTCCATACGCACAAACATCTTATTTCGCTCAGATTTTTAACCCAAATATGTTTACATCCCTGTTAGTGAGCATTTCATCCACCTGACAGGTGTGGCATATCAAAAAGCTGATTAAACAGCTTGGTCATTACACAGGTGCACCTTGTGCTGGGGACAATAAACGGCCACTCTATAACAACACAATGCCACTGATTTCTCAAGTTGAGGGAGCGTGCAATTGACATGCTGACCGCATGAATGTCCACCAGAGCTGTTGCCAGAGAATGTCATGTTAATTTCTCTAATATAAGCCGCCTCCGACATTGTATTAGAATGGGAAGGCATAAGTATGGGGTTATAGCATGGGCAGGCATAAGCTACGGCCAATGACCACAACTGCATTTTATCAAAGGCAATTTGAATGCACAGAGATACCGTGATGAGATCCTAAGGCCCATTGTCGTGCCATTCATCCGCCGCCATCACCTCATGTTTCAGCATGATAATGCACAGCCCCATGTTGCAAGGATCTGTACACAATTCCTGGAAGCTGAAAATGTCCCAGTTCTTCCATGGCTTGTAAATTCACCAGACATGTCGCCCATTGAGCATGTTTGGGATGCGCTGGATCGATGTGTACGACAGTATTTTCCAGTTCCCACCAATATCCAGCAACTTCGCACAGCCATTGAAGAGGAGTGGGACAACATTCCATGGGCCACAATCAACAGCCTGATCAACTACAGTATATGTGAAGGAAATGGGTCGCGCTGCATGAGGCAAATGGTGTTCACACCAGATACTGACTGGTTTTCTGATCCACGCCCCTCCCTTTTTTTTAAGGTATCTGTGGCCAACAGATGCATATCTCTATTCCCAGTCATGTGATATCCATAGACTAGGGCCTAATGAATTTATTTCAATTGACTGATTTCCTTATATGAACTGTAATTCAGTAAAATCTTTCAAATTGTTGCATGTTGCGTTTATATTTTTGTTTAGTATAATTTCATTCAACATTCTGCTTTTGCAGTGCTTTGTTTCAGACTGTATACCAAGAATTGGTATCAAAGTCTGATTTATTAGCCAAGGAAGAAACCCTACTCCTCGGGCCAGACATCCAGTGTGGCACTCTGAACACTCCGAGAGCGAAGCGCTCTGAATTTACGAACGGACAATCAGACAGCGTTCTGAATTTACGAATGGCCCAGAGAGCACTCTGACACTCCAGAGTGAATTTACGAACACACCCTGAAGGATGACCAGCTAGACAGATCACACTGACTCACATAGGCCTAGTTTACCAATAACAGACAGATCACACTGACTCACATGGGCCTAGTTTAACCAATAACAGACAGATCACACTGAAACCAATAACAGACAGATCACACTGACTCACATAGGCCTAGTTTAACCAATAACAGACAGTTCACACTGACTCACATAGGCCTAGTTTAACCAATAACAGACAGATCACACTGACTCACATAGGCCTAGTTTAACCATTAACATATAGATCACACTGAAACCAATAACAGACAGATCACACTGACTCACATAGGCCTAGTTTAACCGATAACAGACAGATCACACTGACTCACATAGGCCTAGTTTAACCAATAACAGACAGATCACACTGACTCACATAGGCCTAGTTTAACCAATAACAGATAGATCACACTGACTCACATAGGCCTAGTTTAACCAATAACCATGGGAGTCGGCGGTGCCTTGTCGTGGAGGAAATTGGCACCAAAATACAGCTATATTTCTCATTCAACTCAGCTGACTGCAGCTTTGAAGATGTTCTTTGAGAAAATTGCTTTTGTCTGTCTGGGAATGGCCTTGGAGGTATTCAGCTATGCCGACAGACACTCCCCCCGAAATAGCAATTTGCAGCCACATCGGCTATAAGGACTTGTTTCCCTGAGAGAAATAAGTGGTCAGAGAAGGTAGTGGTCAGTGGGTTCAGTTCAGTATCAGATGAACATGCCATTGGCAGATTTGGTGAAATGTGAAAACTATCTTCATTTTAACCAGATGCAGCGACTGCTGGACTGATAGGTGCAGGCCACACCCCAGAACAGCAGCATTTAGCTTATTCGCTACTTTTGTAAGTTGTCTCTGAATGCCAAATCTGCCATGAAATAAACATGCATGTTCTACACTAAACACAATCTGCCATGAAATAAAAATGCATGTTCTACACTAAACACAATATGCCATGAAATAAACATGCATGGTCTACACTAAACACAGGGATAGGCACAGAGAAGACCAAACATGAAAGCATCTCATTTATGGGTATTAAACACAGAAACGCATGGACACAAACATATAGGCCCATCAGAACCTGCTTGGTTTGTATGCAACATCACACAAACATGCTTTGATACAAACAAAGAGGTTGCAGTAAATTCCTCATTGAGAGTCAGTTGTACACACACACACACACACACACACACACACACACACACACACACACACACAACTACAGTGCATACGAGGGGATGTCAGGACCGGTAAAACAGGCTTCTCTGTTTTACTGGCTGGTTTGGAGGCAGACTGGCAGAGGCACCAGGAGCAGCACCTCTTGGGATATATGAGTGAGTGAGAGAGTGAGTGAGTGAGTGAGTGAGTGAGTGAGTGAGTGAGTGAGTGAGTGAGTGAGTGAGTGAGTGAGTGAGTGAGTGAGTGACAGAGTGAGTGACAGAGTGAGTGACAGAGTGAGTGAGTGAGTGATTGAATGAGTGACAGAGTGAGTGACAGAGTGAGTGAGTGAGTGACAGAGTGAGTGACAGAGTGAGTGAGTGAGTGAGTGACAGAGTGAGTGACAGAGTGAGTGAGTGAGTGAGTGAGTGAGTGAGTGAGTGAGTGACAGAGTGAGTGAGTGAGTGAGTGAGTGAGTGAGTGAGTGAGTGAGTGAGTGAGTGAGTGAGTGAGTGAGTGAGTGAGTGAGTGAGTGAGTGAGTGACAGAGAACAATAGAAACAATAGAAATTAATAGAAAGTTAGAAAAATAAAGAGAGAGCAGTTGGGAACAAACAGTCTGGAAATCCTATCCTCCACTTTACAGCTCCCTCCCAATCTAATCCTCTCTCTCTCTCTCACTCTCTCTCTCTCACTCTCTCTCTCTCTCTCTCTCACTCTCTCTCTCTCTCTCTCCTCTCCTCTCCTCCATCTCCCTCCCCCCTTTCTTCTTGATTCAGTGTCCAACATTGAAAGTAGACCACGGAGGAAAAGTGTGACATTGCTATTTTGGTCCAACAGACAACCTACCTATCCAAGAAAATGGACCTGTTTTTCTCAGCCCTGGTCTGTATGCTAAATCCCACATTGTGAGACCATCGTCATGATACTGACTGTCATACTGCTTCTATGGATAATGAGGTGAGTCTTACACATGTACTTAATGCCCTTCTCTCCCTAAGAGGGCTAACAAATTGAGGCAGCATGGACAATAATGAGACCAGTGAGAAAAGAGGCCTCTTCTCCCATGCATGCGCACACATTCCTGGAGAACTTTTCTCTGCCTATCACGGTCTTTGTTTCAGTGAGCAGAAAGAGCTTTCCCACGCTAATAGTCATCTATAGAATAGATACAATGTTGCCTTACTGTAACTTGCTACTATCCCATTTTAGATGACTGGTCATTGGAATGATCAATTACATTTTAGTAATTAACAGACTCTCTTGTTAATTACTAAAATTAACAGACTCTATCCCAACTAACTTAAAATAAATGCATTCAACTAATGTAGGTGAGACTAAACAAAGACTAAACATTAAACTCTAGGAGAGGTTTATTACCCCACCAGGCGTCAAGGCTAACAGCTAACCCTCATTCAACTCAAGGAGAGGTTTATTACCCCACCAGGCGTCAAGGCTAACAGCTAACCCTCATTCAACTCTAGGAGAGGTTTATTACACCACCAGGCGTCAAGGCTAACAGCTAACCCTCATTCAACTCAAGGAGAGGTTTATTACCCCACCAGGCGTCAAGGCTAACAGCTAACCCTCATTCAACTCTAGGAGAGGTTTATTACACCACCAGGCGTCAAGGCTAACAGCTAACCCTCATTCAACTCAAGGAGAGGTTTATTACCCCACCAGGCGTCAAGGCTAACAGCTAACCCTCATTCAACTCTAGGAGAGGTTTATTACACCACCAGGCGTCAAGGCTAACAGCTAACCCTCATTCAACTCAAGGAGAGGTTTATTACACCACCAGGCGTCAAGGCTAACTGCTAACCCTCATGGCTCACACTTTGTCAACAAATGTTCTACGTCTACAGTTCGTTTTCGAAACCCCATCTTGCCTTTTATATTTTACAGCAAACTATATTTTTCCCATTGCTCTATTCACAAAGCCCCCAACGTAACAGAGTTACTACTCACACGTACCCCAAGCTGACCCCTGCATAACTGCTTCTGCACTGGACCTCCTCTCGTTCACTTCAAAGTCTTTCAGCTCCCAGATAACTTGCATCCACTTTCAATGTGTTCCAATCCTCCTGCAGCTCTGAGTCGGTCTCTCTACTCTCTTCTCCTGAGGGAAACTTCTCTCAGAGTCCAAACGCGGCTCATTGCAGGCCAAATGCCACCAATGTGAATGGAGGCTCCGGCCCCTCCTCTTCCTTTTCTCCTCTACCCCTCCTTCTCCCTCTCTCACACACACACACACACTCCCCCACACCACCCCTCCCTCCACTTTCTCCCTGGCTCTCGCTTGCTCTCTCTCCACTTCTCGCTCCTGCGAGGCTTTGACCAAACAGACTCCACACGGCATAATGTGCCTTGCTGCCTTTGTCAATTAGTAAAAAGGGGAAGAGAGAGAGAGAGAGAGAGAGAGAGAGAGAGAGAGACTATTCTGCCCTCCTCCAGTCTGTCTAAATAGGGATGGCAATAAAGAAGAAACTGGGCCAGCATGCTGATATTGGACCATCTGATGTTGCTGCAGACATGCTTTCCTAACTAATCAGATAACTGGCTGTACAGATGTGCTATCTTAATTTGATCACTCTGCTCAGCAGGAAATGCAAACTTGTAATATATTCCTTTTTTAAAAAGCAGAGTTTGGTAAGTGACTGCGTCATGACTAACTTCAGGGTTTGGTTTGGATTACAATTATGTCAACACTTCATGCCTCCTCTCGTTTTCTAGGAAAAGACTGGGTGAGTTTGCGTTGCATGCGTGCCCCAGGTGGGTGGAGACCTCTCCTTAGGAGGACCAATGGAATGGTTGAAAATGAGCAAACCCTGCCTCCCCAGCGCACCAGGCAAAGCTAAACGAATTCCCCAGACAACAGGGTGTATCTTTGGCAGTATTTTGATATGCAATGCACATATTGATCAGGAAATAGCTAAGTCTAGTGAAAATGGGCTTCTGTAAAGTTTACTTCCAACACTAGCTACAAGTTCTGCGTGCTGTCAACTGTCAAACGTGAGACTGTGCCTCGTGTTGTTGCTGACAGTGAGTTCGTTACACTAGCTAGCTACATTATTTGATCATGCTAGCGAGTAGCAAGGTGCCTCATGAAACACATTCCAGACACTGGTTCTTGCTATCTTGGCATAACTGAGATTTGACAGAGAAATATCAGCTAGCTAACATTAGATAGGCTAACCAGCTGCTGCTAGCTATCCCCCAAGCTATGCCAACTAGCTGCTGTCAGCTTGGCTAAACACAAGGTCAGCGCTGGCTTTACGTTCTATTGGCCTCTTCCTCTCTACTCTAGCCCCCACATATAACTGTATTAGCCCTTGTCTGTTGTGGTTGAATGGCAAAGACAAAAAAACACCCATATGAAACCACACCCAGAAGACAACTCGGTCATGGCCGTTACCATTTCTTAATGAGCATTGATGAAAAACAAGGCCAAATCAGGAAGTGCAGTTCTCCTTTAAGATAGTACATCAGTATCAACAGTATGTGTGCTCATGCATGCATGTGTAAAATATATAAGGTCTGTTCAACTCATAAAATAAATACATTTCCTTTTTATTAAAGGGATTATTCTGGATTTTGGCAATGAGGCCCTTTATTTACTTCCCCAGAGTCAGATGAACTGGTTGATAGCATTTTTATGACTGTGTGCAGTTTGAAGGACGTTGCTAACTAGCGCTAGTGCAATTGCTAACTGACGTTAGCATGACTGGAAGTCAGATACCCATAGACTTCCAGTCATTGTGCTAATGCTAGTTAGCATTGGCTCATGAAACTACCTCTAACTTCCTTCATACTGAACACAGAGACATAAAAATTGTATCGAGTTCATCTGACTCTGGGGAAGTAGATAAAGGGCCTCATTGCCGAAACTCAGATTTATCCCTTTAAGGGGGAGGGGAACGTGCCACAGACTAGCAACAGAACCCTTTACAGTTCATAGCAGGGTCCCACTTCAATCAGTCACTGAGTGTGTTACAGTTTCCTAATGATGCCTCGACAGACAGTGAGATCCTAGATATGAGTCCAAACACCTACTGACAGTCCCTGTTTTTAGCCTGTGTTATACTATACGCCAGACAGACACACCATTCAGCCTCAGCCCTGACCTGCAAATACTCCATCTGGCCACAATCAATTAAAAACTGTTCCAATCAGTTTTAAACTGTCTGACAGAGTACACTAAAGTAGGGTAGCTAGAGAAGTAGGCTACAGCACATGCATCTCTCTCTCAAAGGTCCTACAAGTGGGTCACACACTGCCCAGTGTTCCGCTTGTGTCCTTTATACAGCGAGGTGTTGAATAGGTACAGTAAAGCTCTCCACTCACCTTGAGGGAAACCAAAGTGAGGCTGAGAGAGGTGTGTAAAGCAAGGTGACCCCTGGTATTGGTCCAATCCAAATAAAATACAATTTTATTGGTCACATACATGTGTTTAGCAGATGTTATTGCGGGTGTAGCGAAATGCTTGTGTTTCTAGCTCCGACAGTGCAGTAATATCTAACAAGTAATATCTAAAAATTTCACAACATATACCCAATACACACAAATCGAAGTAAAGGAATGGAATTAAGAATATATAAATATATGGACGAGCTATGTCAGAGCGGCATAGACTAAGATACAGTAGAATAGTATAGAATAAAGTATATACATATGAGATGAGCAATGCAACATATGTAAACATTTTTAGAGTGACTAGTGTTCCATTTCTTAAAGCGGCCAGTGACTTCTAGTCTATGTCTATAGGCAACAGCCTCTAATGTGCTAGTGATGGCTCTAAAGTTGTCTGCAGGAGACTGGACAACAAGAATCCCCCCCACCACCCGTGAGTGTCCAGACCGGGTGACAAACAATTAATCATGGGCCCAGTCGCTCACCCATACAAGGCCACCAGCAGTCAGAGAAAGAGCCTACAGCAGCAAATCATTCCAGATCCCACCGCTGCCACCATTAACACTGCAGCCTCTTTATGTGCCAGTGGGGGAAGGGGGGATAACCTAACATGACTCAGCCCTTTGAAGGGTTACTGCTGATTTACAGAGGCAGCATTTAGCTGTGGCGCTCATTGCCACCACGCCAAAAAAATATGGAACATGAAAAAATATTTTTACCGAGGCGCACCTTCTTGTAGATGCTGGAACAGTCCACAGCTGCAGATAATGCGTGCTGACACCGCCTGGTCTGCGAGTAGCAAAATGCATACGTCTCAAATTGTATTTTGGGGTTGGTGCACTAGCTCTGGCCCAGGGCGTTATGTTAGTGTGTTAGTATCGTAGTGGTCAAAATTGGGAGAGTTAATGCCAAAAATCACTACAACCAAACAACCACTGTTGCTTGTGCTTTAGCTGTCACCTGCTAGCTAGCTAGTACTACTATCAAAGATACTGATAACTAACCCCTTTTGTCTGTGCTACTAGCTAGTGCTACTAGCTAACCGCTAGCTTGTAGCTTCTAATTCTACATTTAATTTCACCACCTGTGCTGTTGGTGGTGGTAATGCACCAACCTCTCTGGCATCATTCGACATCCGTGTCTCACAGCGTCTGTGTGTGAGAAGGTATCTGCTGGAGCCAGACCCTATTGGAAAAATCAGACATCCCCATAGTAGAATCATTTATCTATTTATCTAGTCAGCTTGTTTTTGTGAAAAAATATTTATCTCGAGGCGCATTCAAGTTACGTGTGCCATAGGGAGGGAATTCCCAGAATACAGAATAGCTAACTAGCCAGCTAGCAATGTAGACATGGATTGTGCACCTTCCATTGTTTAGCTAAGTAGGTAGCTGGTTGATGTTTTCCTTTTGTATTCAGAGCAGATGAAAGCAACATTCTCCTCAATAAATTCTGTTTACATTGTTATCCATTCTGATTGAAGATGTTAAGGGACCTCTTTTCCCTTAACTTTTACACTTAATTTAAGGGGGAAATTCACCTTAAAATGTTTTGTGCAACTGACTTAATGTGAAGGAAACTTTAAGGGAAAAGATAGGGGGAGAATTAACTCAAGGTGTTTTGAGGGTAATGAAATGATGCAGACAATTATATCGATAGAAGTCACAATCTGCAATATGAAATCTGATCTATCTAGTTCAAACCCCCCCCCCCCCCCCCCATTAGGGTATTACCCGGGACATAAGGGTATTACCCGGGACATAAGGGTATTACCCAGCACAAACCAAAGCACTTAGTCTTATCCCCAAATGCGACCTGCCATCTCAGTGTACCTGTTTGGCTGTTCTTCTATTCTATTTTCATAACAAGGGCTCTTGTCTGTGGCCAGCAGAAAGCTAGGTCATCCATCAGTGTCGGGTCTGCTATCGCTGCATGGGGACATCACTCCCAGGGGAAGCCAGAGCTAAACTGCCTCATTGAAACTCTCAACCAACCCTCTCCCAAAAACCCCTCTCTATGGCACCAATCACATAGCCTCAAAATTAGTGAAAGTAAACTTAACATGATTCAGTTTGGATTCCAAGGCTAGTACCATAGAAATAGAAGTATAATTATGCGGCTTGTACCAATCAGACCAATTGCTCCGACAAATAAACCTAGACAGATGTTCACCGCTTTGCACTTTCTTTTTTATGGCTTTACACTGAAGTTAACGAGAAAAATCTATTGGCATTAACCGGAGTTGCCTTTGTGGATATAAAGTCAGTAAGTCACTATTGTAAGATCTCTAATACATCTGTACAGTATTCACTTGGCAGACACCTTAGTTACTCACACACTCTGACTTACAGTATTTTGTACAAAAGAGATTAGGGGTTACGCCTCGATCTTAAGAGTTACAGCAGTTACAGGGTGGTTAAGTGACTTAATGATTACTTCACACATACATCTTGAATTAGGTCATGTATGAGAATACAATTGCTCGACTTGACTTGGTAACACTTTACTGAAAGCTCACAGGCATAATGCATTCTACAACATATCATCAGAACATATTACACCCTTAAATTGTCTTAGTATGATATACAGTTGAAGTTGGAAGTTTACATACACTTAGGTTGAAGTCATTAAAACAAATCTTTCAACCACTACACAGATTTCATGTTAACAAACTATAGTTTTGGCAAGTCGGTTAGGACATCTACTTTGTGCATGACACAAGTAATTCTTCCAACAATTGCTTACAGATATATTATTTCACTTATAATTCCCTATATTACAATTCCAGTGGGTCAGAAGTTCACATACACTAAGTTGACTGTGCCTTTAAACAGCTTGGAAAATTCCAGAAAATGATGCCATGGCTTTAGAAGCTTCTGATAGGCTAAATGACATAATTTGAGTCAATTGAAGGTACACCTGTGGATGTATTTCAAGGCCTACCTTCAAACTCAGTGCCACTTTGCTCGACATCATGGGAAAATCTAAAGAAATCAGCCAAGACCTCAGAAAGAAATTGTAGACCTCCACAAGTCTGGTTCATCCTTGGGAGCAATTTCCAAACTGAAGGTACCACGTTCATCTGTACAAACAATAGTACGCAAGTATAAACACCATGGGACCACGCAGCCGTCATACCGCTCAGGAAGGAGACGCATTCTGTCTCCTAGAGATGAACGTACTTTGGTGCGAAAAGTGCACCAAGTGCAAATCAATCCCAGAAAAACAGCAAAGGACTTTGTGAAGATGCTGGAGGAAACAGGTACAAAAGTATCTATATCCACAGTAAAACGAGTACTATATCGACATAACCAGAAAGGCCACTCAGCAAGGAAGAAGCCACTGCTCCAAAAACGCCATAAAAAAGACTGACTACGGTTTGCAACTGCACATGGGGACAAAGATCGTACTTTTTGGAGAAATGTCCTCTGGTCTGATGAAACAAAAATATAACTTTTTCGCAATAATGACCATCGTTATATTTGGAGGAAAAAGGGGGAGGCTTGCAACCGAAGAACACCATCCCAACCGTGAAGCACGGGGGTGGCAGCATCAAGTTGCTTTGCTGCAGGAGGGACTGGTGCATTCACAAAATATATGGCATCATGACGAAGGAAAATTATGTGGATATATTGAAGCAACATCTCAAGACATCAGTCAGGAAGTTAAAGCTTGGTCGCAAATGGGTCTTCCAAATGGACAATGACCCCAAGCATACTTTGTGGCAAAATGGCTTAAGGACTACAAAGTCAAGGTATTGGAGTAGCCATCACAAAGCCCTGACCTCAACCCTATAGAGAATTTGTGGGCAGAACTGAAAAAGCATGTGCGAGCAAGGAGGCCTACAAACCTGACTCAGTTACACCAGTTCTGTCAGGAGGAATGGGCTAAAATTCATCTTATTGTGGGAAGCTTGTAGAAGGCTAACCGAAACCTTTGACCCAAGTTAAACAATTTAAAGGCAATGCTATCAAATACTAATTGAGTGCATGTAAACTACTGACCCATTGGGAATGTGATGAAAGAAATAAAAGCTGAAAGAAATAATTATCTCTACTATTATTCTGACATTTCACATTCTTAAAATAAAGTGGTGATCCTAACTGACCTAAGACAGGGTATTTTTACTAGGATTAAATGTCAGGAATTGTGAAAAACTGAGTTTAAATGTATTTGGCTAAGGTGTATATAAACATTCGACTTCAACTGTACATAGGTCCGCAACGCTGCTGTGTCTTCTATAACACTTCTATCCGAGAGCACCCTTAGAAACAGAATGGTTCCAAACTGTTTCTGTTATGAAAGCTTGAAGATAATTCAAAGCAGCTGTGAGATCTAAAGTAACATTGCCACAGAAAGTCAATCTCAGTAGTAATTTGAGAATGTTTCCACAGAGTCTAACTTCAAGGTAGCGGACAAAATGAAGATATGTGAAAGCCAGAAAGCCATCGCTTTCTAGGAGAACCAGCTGAGCGATGGAATGGTACGTTGACAGTATAATCAGAAGCACATTGGGTTCTCCAGCTCACTCACCTCTCAATGGCACCCTGTCTTCAGCTCCTGGAGGCCTGAGAGAATTAGGGGGAACGGGTCGGCTGTGCATCCCAGGGACTCACTGCCGCTGCTGGGGCTCTACTCCCTCTCTGCTCGTGGACTACAGAAACAACCAGAAAGAAAAATGAAGTTAGCAAAACACAGGAACACAGGACCTTAGCTACAACTACTTCAGTACCAACGCAGACCTGTAAAACCTGAAGGGTTTCTCAATGTCATATTGCTAGCTCGGTAGCTAGCTAACGCTAGCCACTAGCCATGCTAGAATATAATTACATTCCAGGCCAAGTGTTGGCGGTGGTGAGCTACAATCCACCAATCACAGGAAGTGTGAGGCAAACACCTTGCAAGTTGATTTGTAACAATAAATTCATAGTATTTGCTTGTAAGTTTTGTAAAGTTGTATTGCAACCTGCAGTCATGAGTGCAAATGATTTGGTTTAATTTGAAGTTATACATTTGAAGTTAATTATATTAGAGTTTACATTATAGGGAATAGGCTGGCTTGCTGGGTCCTCCATATTACATCACCCTGCTGAAAAACCTTTTCCGACACGACTTCGGTACTCCGATCGGTCTTATGTAATAACTTAAAGGTTGAAAAATGTGATGTAACTTTGCATTGAGACTTTCGATGTGTATACTAATGCAAATCCATATGTAACACGTGGTTACGTTTTGCTACCTACCCTGATTCAGAGGAGTTGGATTAAATGTGGAAGACACATACAGTGGGGAGAACAAGTATTTGATACACTGCCGATTTTGCAGGTTTTCCTACTTACAAAGCATGTAGAGGTCTGTAATTTTTATCATAGGGAATTACTATTATTACCCCAAATTATATCTTACACACATTTAGCTATTAAAGTATCTCTTCCTGTCATTTACCTGTACAGTTTGTGTAAACATGCAAGTATTCACTTATCTGTAAATATAACTGTATACCTAACTGTACAGCTAATTTAACCATGCAAAATTTTCACTTACCTGTTCATTTACCCAGTCTGTCTATTAAGTATTATTCCCTCGCTCATATCATACGCATTTTTAGCTACTGAAGTATTTCGCTGCCATCGACCTGTATAGTATAGTTAACCATCCAACATCCACCAATGTATAGTGTACATATTCAGCCAACTACTCATACTATGCAATGTCTTTTTATAGATTTTTTTTGCACTCCAGATATCTTGTATTTCTATACTTTTTCATACAGCCGCTCTATGTATCATGTACTGTGTATCTGTCTTTTGTGTACTTTCGTTGTGGCATTTTGCACCTGCCCTGTGTTTTGTTGTAGCTGCTTGACAATGAAATTTCCCCCCCGGGGGATCAATAAAGTACCTATCTATCTATCTATCTATCTATCTATCTATCTATCTATCTATCTATCTATCTATCTATCTATCTATCTATCTATCTATCTATCTATCTATCTATCTATCTATCTATCTATCTATCTATCTATCTATCTATCTATCTATCTATCTATCTATCTCTCTATCTCTCTATCTATCTCTCTCTCTATCTCTCTCTCTCTCTCTCTCTCTATCTATCTATCTATCTATCTATCTATCTATCTATCTATCTATCTATCTATCTATCTATCTATCTATCTATCTATCTATCTATCTATCTATCTATCTATCTATCTATCTATCTTCAACTGTGAGAGACGGAATCTAAACAAAAATCCAGAAAATCACATTGTATGATTTTTAAATAATTAATTTGCATTTTATTGCATAACATAAGTATTTGATCACCTACCAACCAGTAAGAATTCCGGCTCTCACAGACCTGTTAGTTTTTCTTTAAGAAGCCCTCCTGTTCTCCACTCATTACCTGTATTAACTGCACCTGTTTGAACTCGTTAACTCGTCAATATAAAAGACACCTATCCACACACTCAATCAAACAGACTCCAACCTCTCCACAATGGCCAAGACCAGAGAGCTGTGTAAGGACATCAGGGATAAAATTGTAGACCTGCACAAGGCTGGGATGGGCTACAGGACAATAGGCAAGCAGCTTGGTGAGAAGGCAACAACTGTTGGCACAATTATTAGAAAATGGAAGAAGTTCAAGACGACGGTCAATCTCCCTCGGTCTGGGGCACCATGCAAGATCTCACCTCGTGGGGCATCAATGATCATGAGGAAGGTGAGGGATCAGGCCAGAACTACACGGCAGGACCTGGTCAATGACCTGAAGAGAGCTGGGACCACAGTCTCAAAGAAAACCATTAGTAACACACTACGCCGTCATGGATTAAAATCCTGCAGCGCATGCAAGGTCCCCCTGCTCAAGCCAGCGCATGTCCAGGCCCGTCTGAAGTTTGCCAATGACCATCTGGATGATCCAGGAATGGGAGAAGGTCATATGGTCTGATGAGACAAAAATAGAGCTTTTTGGTCTAAACTCCACTCGCCGTGTTTGGAGGAAGAAGAAGGATGAGTACAACCCCAAGAACACCATCCCAACTGTGAAGCATGGAGGTGGAAACATCATTCTTTGGGGATGTTTTTCTGCAAAGGGGACAGGACGACTGCACCGTATTGAGGGGAGGATGGATGGGGCCATGTATCGCGAGATCTTGGCCAACAACCTCCTTCCCTCAGTAAGAGCATTGAAGATGGGTCGTGGCTGGGTCTTCCAGCATGACAACGACCCGAAACACACAGCCAGGGCAACTAAGGAGTGGCTCCGTAAGAAGCATCTCAAGGTCCTGGAGTGGCCTAGCCAGTCTCCAGACCTGAACCCAATAGAAAATCTTTGGAGGGAGCTGAAAGTCCGTATTGCCCAGCGACAGCCCCGAATGTCATGTCCTGATATGTTTCACCTGTCTGTGTTTGTCCCCTCCCCACACCAGGTGCACCCTATCACCAGCATTAATCAGTGTGGGTATTTAGTCTCTTGGGTGCTGTTGGCATTTGCCAGATCGTCTTGCCTAGTCAGTCGTTTCCAGCACTCTCTCGTATTATTAACTCTGCCAGTCTGTTTCCCGGTATTTGGACCTCTACCTGCCTGTTGGATTACGTTCCTGTCTAGCCCCCTCATGTGCCTTCGACCATCTGATCTGCTGCCAAACGAACTCTGCCTGCATTACGGATTACGAGACTGTCTACTCCTCTGTACTGCCATCCTTCTGATTCCCGGTACCGAACTCTGCCTGAACTACGACTACGAGCCTGACTCCCCTTATTGGACGACTGCCATTCTGATTCCCTGTTACCAACACTGCCTGTCATTGACTACGAGCCTGTCTTGCCCTATATCTACTATTAAACAGTCAATCATATCCCTGCCTCCGTGTCCGCTTTTGGGTCCCATATATCTGTCGCTCTGTCAGAACGATCTGGCCATGACGGACCCAGCGGAGTTGACTCAGCTACAGAACGCAATAGCCCACCAAGAGGTTATTGTGGGTCGACACGAGGAGGTGCTACGTTCAATAGCAGAGGAAATCCGTGAGCAGAGAGATAACCAGCAGCGGGTCACCGAATGCCTGCTCCAACACTTGGAGAGATTAACACTGGCACTACCGGCACAGAGAGCTTCCCCCCCGTCTCCTGTCCCACCTATACCCAGCAATCCAACACCTTCCCCGGTATCCCTAAGAGAGCCGCACTTACCTGCTCCCGAACGGTTCTCAGGTGATTCGAGTTATTGTGGTCCGTTTTTGTCCCAATGCTCGCGTATCTTTGAGCTGCAGCCATCCTCCTTTCCCACAGAGAAGTCACGGGTCGCATATATGATAACCATGATGACGGGGCGAGCCCTGGCCTGGGCTACGCCGATCTGGGACCAGCAACTTCCAGTCTGTTACAGCCTGGCAGCGTTTACTGCGGAGGTAAAAAAAGTTTTCGACGCTCCATTATCTGGCAGAGAAGCGGCACGTCAGCTGTTAAATCTAAAACAGGGGACTAGCAGCGTGTCGGATTACTCCATTAAATTCCGGACCCTGGCAGCGGAGTGCTCATGGAATTCAGAGGCTCTGCTCGATGCATTTTATGATGGATTATGTGATTCCATTAAAGATGAGCTCGCCGCCCGAGAGGTGCCTCCCAGTTTAGATAGTCTCATCTCCATGGCCATGCGTATAGGAAGTAGACTTCAGGAACGAAATCGAGAGAGAGAAAATCGTCGTCCTGCTCAGGCACTTCCGCATTTCGGCGGACCGGGTGGTAGAGCGTCACCGGGACTGCCAGAATCACCCGAATTCTTCCGGGAACCACCGAGGACGTCCGAGATCCTTGCGTCTGAACCCATGCAAATAAGGAGGGCACAGCTGACGCCCGAGGAACGTCGACGCAGGATAGACAGTCGCAGCTGCCTCTACTGTGGAGAGAAAGGACATTATGCAGCCGGTTGTCCTTTAAAAAGGGCGGGCTCATCCGTAACAGCAGGAATACGGGTGAGTCAAACTAAAACCCCGTGGGTTTCCCCGGTTCGTTTTCCTTTTCCAGCCACTATTATTTGGGGTTCCCAAACCCTGAAAGTAAATGTCCTTATGGATTCAGGGGCTGACGATTGCTTCATTGATAGTTCACTTCTGGTTAAGTTAGGCATTCCCTCACGCCCTCTAAACACGCACATCGAGGCCACAGCCCTGGACGGTCGTTCTATTGGGCGGATGTCTCAGATATCGGTGCCCGTCACTCTAATCCTGTCTGGTAACCACAGGGAGGAGATCCAGTTCCTGCCCTTACATTCTCCTAACACTCCGATTGTGTTAGGCCATTCTTGGCTTGTCAAGCACAACCCTCACATCGACTGGACTACTGGTTCTGTTATTAACTGGAGCCCTTTTTGCCTTGCTCATTGTCTGAAGGCTGCTCCGCATGTTCTGAACAGACAGGTTTCACATTCCACAGAGGACATCGATGTGTCGTCTGTCCCTTCCGAATACTGGGATCTAAGGGAGGTCTTCAATAAGTCTCGGGCTACCTCGTTACCACCTCATCGGCCATATGACTGTGCCATAGACCTCCATCCAGGCACATCACCCCCCCCGTGGACGTCTGTACTCCCTGTCCGGTCCGGAAACTAAGGCCATGGCGGATTATGTGGAAACCTCCCTCAGGGCTGGGATTATTCGGCCATCATCCTCTTCTGCTGGGGCGGGGTTTTTCTTCGTGGCCAAGAAGGATAAGACCCTACGCCCATGCATTGATTACCGGGGCCTGAACGACATTACGGTGAAAAACCGTTACCCACTTCCACTGCTCGCCTCCGCCTTTGAGCTGCTCCAAGGAGCCACAATATTCTCTAAACTGGATCTCCGAAACGCCTACCACCTGGTACGGATACGAGAAGGGGATGAATGGAAGACAGCGTTTAACACTGCTAGTGGGCACTATGAATACCTGGTGATGCCATTCGGGTTGACTAACGCTCCCGCTGTCTTCCAGGCTCTGGTAAACGACGTACTCCGGGACATGATTAATCGGTTTGTTTTTGTGTATTTGGACGATATCTTGATTTTTTCCCACTCAGCCCAGGAACACACGGCACACGTAAGACAGGTCCTTCAACGATTATTAGAGAACCAACTGTTTGTGAAAGCAGAGAAGTGTGAATTCCATCGATCTGTCATTCCTTTCCTGGGTTACATAGTGGCTGCGGGTAGCATCCGAATGGATCCAGGCAAGGTCCAAGCCGTCACTGATTGGCCACAACCCTCTTCACGCCTGGATCTGCAACGTTTCCTGGGGTTCGCCAATTTTTATCGGCGATTCATACGTAATTACAGTATTTTGGCAGCCCCACTCACTGCCTTAACCTCGACTAAGGTGAACTTTGTATGGTCCCCCCAAGCCGCCCAGGCTTTCGCTGCCCTCAAACAGCGCTTCACCTCAGCCCCGATTTTGATTCATCCAGATCCGGCCCGGCAGTTTGTGGTGGAGGTGGACGCCTCCAATGTCGGTGTGGGGGCCGTCTTGTCACAAAGGTCGGACAGCGACCAGAAGCTGCACCCCTGCGCATTCCTCTCTCGTCGTCTGACACCTGCTGAGGTTAACTACGACGTCGGCAACAGGGAATTGCTGGCGGTCAAGACTGCATTGGAGGAGTGGAGACATTGGCTGGAGGGGGCGGAACAGCCATTTCTTGTGTGGACAGACCACAAAAACCTGGAGTATCTACGCTCAGCCAGGAGGCTCAATGCCCGACAAGCCAGGTGGGCTCTGTTTTTTACCCGCTTTGATTTCACCCTATCTTATCGACCTGGTTCTAAGAACACTAAACCGGACGCCCTCTCCCGTGTGTTCAGTCCTGCTGCTGCCCAAGGTAGTGAGCACATTCTCCCTGCCTCTTGTCTGGCTACGTCCTTGGTCTGGGGTATTGAAGAGGATGTGCGTAACGCACAACAGTTGAGCCCTGACCCCGGAGGGGGCCCGCCAGGCTGCCTGTTCGTGCCTGACTCTGTCCGATCCCGAGTCCTGGAGTGGGGTCATTCATCCAAACTGACCTGCCACCCCGGCTCACGGCGGACCCTGGCATTTATACGTCAAAGGTTTTGGTGGCCCACCATGGGAGTGGATGTTCCCTCTTTTGTCTCTGCATGCACAGTGTGTAACCAAAACAAGACGCCCCGCCAGGCCCCGGCTGGTCTCCTACAGCCTCTTCCGGTCCCTCATCGTCCATGGTCGCACATCTCCCTGGATTTTGTCACAGGCCTGCCGCAATCCGACGGCAATACCGCTATCCTCACCATTGTGGACCGGTTCTCGAAGGCGGCACACTTCATCGCCCTGCCTAAGCTGCCATCGGCCAAGGAAACGGCCCAACTGATGGTGCAGCACGTTTTTAGGATCCACGGATTACCCATTGACATCGTCTCTGACCGGGGTCCTCAGTTCACTTCCCAGTTCTGGAGGGCTTTCTGTACCCTTATTGGTTCTTCTATCAGCCTGTCCTCAGGATTCCACCCAGAGTCTAACGGCCAATCAGAGCGGGCCAACCAAGATCTAGAGACTGTGCTACGCTGCCTGGTTTCGGACAACCCCACCACCTGGAGCCGGCAACTTGTTTGGGTGGAATACGCCCGCAACACCCTGCCTTCCTCCGCTACTGGGCTTTCACCCTTCGAGTGCTCCTTGGGCTACCAGCCTCCGCTGTTCTCGGAGCAGGAAGAGGAGGTTGGCGTCCCGTCAGCCCAGCTGTTTGTTAGGCGCTGCCGTCGGACCTGGAGAAAGGCCCGGGCGGTTCTTCTACGAACAAATACCAGGTATCGGCGGCAGGCCGACCGTCGCAGGACCCAGGCTCCCCACTACCGTGTTGGCCAGAGGGTGTGGCTGTCCACCCGAGATCTGCCCCTTCGGGTGGAAAGTCGCAAGCTTTCGTCCCGTTACATCGGCCCTTATCAGATCTCCCGGGTTATCAATCGCTCAGCTATACGCCTCATGTTGCCCCGGTCCCTCCGCATTAATCCCACCTTTCATGTGTCCCGTGTTAAACCTGTCTCTCACTGTCCTTTGTCTCCTGTTCCCAGGCCTGCCCCTCCTCCTCGGGTTATTGACAACCAACCTGCTTGGACGGTGCGTCGCCTCCTGAGAGTCCGTCCCCGGGGCCGGGGTTTCCAGTACCTGGTTGACTGGGAGGGCTACGGGCCGGAGGAGCGGTCTTGGGTCTCTACCAGGGACATCCTCGACCCGGAGCTCATCGCTGACTTTCATCGGCGACATCCCGGTCAGCCAGGTATGCACCCGGGTCGGTCGCCAGGTGGCGCCCGTAGGGGGAGGGGTACTGTCATGTCCTGATATGTTTCACCTGTCTGTGTTTGTCCCCTCCCCACACCAGGTGCACCCTATCACCAGCATTAATCAGTGTGGGTATTTAGTCTCTTGGGTGCTGTTGGCATTTGCCAGATCGTCTTGCCTAGTCAGTCGTTTCCAGCACTCTCTCGTATTATTAACTCTGCCAGTCTGTTTCCCGGTATTTGGACCTCTACCTGCCTGTTGGATTACGTTCCTGTCTAGCCCCCTCATGTGCCTTCGACCATCTGATCTGCTGCCAAACGAACTCTGCCTGCATTACGGATTACGAGACTGTCTACTCCTCTGTACTGCCATCCTTCTGATTCCCGGTACCGAACTCTGCCTGAACTACGACTACGAGCCTGACTCCCCTTATTGGACGACTGCCATTCTGATTCCCTGTTACCAACACTGCCTGTCATTGACTACGAGCCTGTCTTGCCCTATATCTACTATTAAACAGTCAATCATATCCCTGCCTCCGTGTCCGCTTTTGGGTCCCATATATCTGTCGCTCTGTCACCGAAACCTGAAGGATCTGGAGAAGGTCTGTATGGAGTGTGTGCTGCAGTGTGTGCAAACCTGGTCAAGAACTACAGGAAACATATGATCTCTGTAATTGCAAACAAAGGTTTCTGTACCAAATATTAAGTTCTGCTTTTCTGATGTATCAAATACTTATGTCATGCAATAAAATGCAAATTAATTACTTAAAAATCATACAATGTGATTTTCTGGATTTTTGTTTTAGATTCCGTCACTCACAGTTGAAGAGTACCTATGATAAAAATTACAGACTTCTACATGCTTTGTAAGAGGGAAAACCTGCAAAATCGGCAGTGTATCAAATACTTGTTCTCCCCACTGTATCTGTTGAATGCATTCAGTTGTGCAACTGACTAGGTATTCCCTTTCCCCTTCCCATAGTGGAGGAATGCAGAGGGGAATTCCATGCAAACTTAAGAGAACACTTCTTATGTTTGCCCTCATTTACGACAACGCTGAGTGAATACTTCACCTTTGACCTCTCCACTATGTTCATTAGTCATCTCTAAAGCACCACTGTCCCCTCCTCTTTTGTCTTCGTCTGAGTGCCAGATTATGGGTGAAACTCAAGACAGTCTGGCAAACAGAGAGATTCCAAGGATAAATAAAGCCCTCTGGTTGCCATGGCAGCCTGCTCGTAAAGCGGATTCCTCCCAGCAGCCTCTTGCCCCGGTTCCAATACTTTGATAATGCATCCTTCATTCCTTCATTTCTTTATGCGGCAACATGGGACAAACTTCTGGTGCAAACCTATACTGGACAAAGCATTCATATGTGAAAGCAGCCATGTGCGACCACACTGCTCTGGCTGACTGTCTGTGCTAATACACCCAAATAAATATAGTAAAAAATGCTCTTGATCAATCAAAATGACGCAAAAGCAAATGATAGAGGTAAACAGCAGACATGTTTTATTTCTCGGTTAGTTTTGGCTTACAGCTACAGTGAAAGAGAAGTCGGATGTTCGCCATGATAGAATGGATTCTGATACGAAAAGGTTTTCTGGTGAGTGTTTTGCATTGAACTGTGTCAGGTATTGTGGAGACTCTGTTAGGTGCGCGCCTGTAATTGCTTATTTAATTCGGGAAAATAGCATCCCGATGTCAGGGCAGACTGGAGGGCTAAATGCCCAGCAGTAGCTCAACGCACCGTTATAAAAACATTACAACGTTTGTTGTTTTATTCAATTAAGTATTTCAAATGTCATGGTATATCCTTGTAGGTAGCTGTCCGTTTCTAGCTTGAAATATACTTATTCATGTTACCATACTAGAACATATTACTTTACGTGTATAAGGAATGTATACGTTAGGGGTCAAGGAAGGGTTATGCAGAACTAGGTGTGTGGAAAGTTACTGGTTTAAGCTTTTTGTAGTTGCTTGTTTGAGTTTTTACTCTGTTCAGAACATAACAATGTCACAAGGATCATTTAAATGTAATTTAGACAAAGCTTTTTCATTGTTAAAATAGGCGTAAAAAATGTTATCTCCAAAAATGAACACTCACTCATGTAATCGAATACTAACGTCCGTTCGGATATTCTATTAATCAATTTACAGTATCCATCCCTAGTTCGTTATAGGGCATAACGTTGAGGAGTGTTAGAATATCAACATGCCTATCTGACATCATGTCAGCGCCATTCATGGCATTTCTATGTGCGACGTACAGTACCTTGCACTCTCCTCAACGAGACCCAGGCCAAGACCAATGCCACCCCATTCTCCACACTGACTCAACTCCCTCCCTTATTTTCCTGTTTACAATCTATCATGCTCTCTTCAATTGCGTCCAGTGCACTCGGGTCATTCTGGAGTCATATTTTCACTGAGCAAATAGCTCATATCCACACGAACACCTTAGACATCGTTAACCCCATAGGATCAGTTAGTGCCTAAATAGGCTATATAAAAATGTAAGTTACTCAAATAATCTTTGTACTTAATTACAGGGGAACATAGTACATGTGTGTTTAACTGTGGTGGCACTAAAACTGCAATTACATAACAGTAGCTAACTGGTTAATATACACTGAGTGAACAAAACACTAAGAACACCCCCCCCCCCCCCCCCCAACAGCGTTGCAGTTCTTCACACAAACCGGTGTGAAGGACTACAACCATACCCCCTTCAAAGGCACTTCAATCTTTTGCCTTGCGCATTCACCCTTCGAATGGCACACATACACAATCCATGTCTTAATTGTCTCAAGGCTCATTCTTTAACCTGTCTCCTCTCCTTGATCTACACTGATTTGAATGGATTTAACAAGTGACATCAGAAAGGGATCATAGTTGTCACCTGGATTCACCTGGTCAGTCTATGTCAGTGTACAGTGTATATCCCGGATATTTGCAGGATCAGAGATGTTCACTAATGCCCTCAATTTTCTATTACAAGCAGAGGAATATTGCAATTTGTTCTTCGGCCTATTTATTGACTTTTTCCTTAAGCCAGGCTGAGTAAATATGTTGCTAACAGATGGAAGTGTTAAGAGGACTGTGGCTTCCCACACGTAATGCAGCTCAAGACACATGATGACTTTCTTCATAAATATCACAACATAATAGTAATTCCTGGAGGTTGATAGTTGGCCCACACTGACCATTAACGGGTGCTTAGCTGTGCCAGCCCTCTCTCGCCTCCTACTCTGAATCGATTGGCAGCACTAATCCATGTTATTGCCCCACCAGCTGCCAGATAGAGGGAGATTCAATTCCATGCAGAGAGAGAGAGAGAGACCCTCTGTTTACCATTTCATTCCATTATTCATCTGCTGAACAGGCACCCTCATAGACAGCCATCGATAACACTAACCTCTCAATGACCTGTTCAGTGAGCCGTTACCATCGACAGGCCTTTATAGCAGGCTACCTTGGGGTGGCAGGTAGCTTTGAGGTTAAAGAGGTAAACAGACCACCAGTTCGAATCCCAGATCTGACAGGAGTGTAGGACGGAGGATAGCTGGAGATCCCTCTCGCTCTCACTATTTCTATATCACTTCACAATCACTAATCTGTTAAAATCCCCTAGTGAAGGGAGAGGTTTACAGGTTCATATCCAAGGGTACACTTGGATACCTAAACTGTATTCATTGATTTAGTGATACACTAAGGGTGTTTGCAAGGCCTTATAAACCTAACCTAAAAGGGGAAGTACTCGGTTGATGCTCTGTTTTTCAATGTCATTGGCTGTGAATAATATGGTACCCAATTGCGCCTTTAGTGTGAATAAGTAGCTTTGTTTCAACAAATAATCTCTCCCACCCCCCTCCCGTCAGCTGCCTTTGTACGAAGCATGCATAAAACACGACCCTTGGCTGAGCCATAAACATGTACATAACATACCACATACAGTATTGAATGAACCCTGAAACACTGGGTTATTTTGTATTTACGACCAGTAACTGATAAGATATTGAGGGTGTGATGTACAGCAAAGGGAAAAAAGAGAAGTGTACAACTTTACTACCTTATAATTACTAGTTCTTATCAGGCAGGTGGTTCAGATGGTTTTGCCCCAAAAAGTATATTACTTCAACCTATTGAATAGAAGTTTTGTGCACGTAAGAGTTAGGGCTGTGACGGTAATTGAATAACCGTGTAACTGACGGTTATGGAAGAAACGTAAGTCTATTAAACTTTCTACACCTCCTTCTCTTTACGACTGTCCTTTGATGCTCGAACAGCTAATCCGATAGATTGCTTGCTAGTAAATTAATAAATCTGTCTTTTAAAAAAGGTTGGATGTGTCTGACTATTCATTGATTATTCAACAGCGGTCGACACGGTTGTTCTGGCTCTGAGGCCTATGATGCACTAATGTTGTGTTAAATGGACAATGCCCCAATCCTCTCCAACCTATAATTTGATGCAGAATCTTTTCTTAATTTATAGACTAGATCAACGCTGATCAGGCCCGGTCCTGGCTGATATGCCGCCATAGGCGAGACACATTTATTTTACGCCGTCTTATCCGTCTTATCCCTTACGCCACAAAGTAGAATAGTAGCCTAGGCTATACAGTGTCGGCCCACAATGCATTTTTATGAATGCGCATGTGGTAGCCTACTGTTTTTAAAATAGGCAATTTACCATTAATCCCTGTCATTTGGTTACATACATTTCTGTTAATGCATGTATTAATTACGGTAAATTACCGTTCTTATTCTCTGAATTCAAACGTTGTTTGCAGAGTTCACAACCTGCTACACTTGTGAGAAACAAGTTTTGGTTTATTTCATACCATATTTTACGCACTCCATGTGAGCAATGAGCATGTATCTGGTTTCTCTGTCCTGGTAATGTTACATTTTTTTAAAATTATGTTGTTGTACTTTTTTTCTCCCCAATTCCGTGATATCCAATTAGTCTTGTCCCATCGCTGCAACTCCCGTACAGCCATTTGTCCTCGGAAACACGACCCCGCCAAGCCGCACTGCTTCTTGACACACCGCTCGCTCAACCCGGAAGCCAGCCGGATCGAACCCGGATCTGTATTGACGCCTCAAGCACTGCGATGCAGCGATGCACCGCTGCGCCACTCGGGAGCACGCATACCTGGCCTGCTTCTCGCAAATATCAAATGTAGGAAAGTGCCCAGCTGGGCTTCTAAGTCATTTTTTCTTCTCCTCACACAGTAAGTAAACAAAGTGAACATCAATTCAAATTATAATAGTTCCTCACAGTTTTTGAACAATATTTCCAACACTCTTCCCCTCGATAATCAGCATCTTGTATTTGTTATTATTTTAATGCTAGTCAATTTCATCTTCATACTACAGCATAGCTGTCCCCTTCATACTTTACTTGCCAATTCATTCACTTTTAGCCTACTTTAAGAAAGCCAAAGGTAGGCCTTGTCTTTTTATACGTTTGAAGGAAAGGAGAAATATTTGCTTGTGTCTGACATACGCGGGTGCTTTTACAGGGATGTGCATGTATGAGTTCGCTGATTCTCTCTACAGGCCTATATGTCCATTCAGAAATGATCCTAAAGTGGCCTGTCTGGACTCCATCTCTTTAGTTAGAATCAAACTCTCCTGTCATGATTTCATCTTGTAAAAGGCCTATTTTCAGTATCGTAGGCTACATTATTTCTCTCATTATGGCGTCCTCTCTTTGAAGAACATATGCCACAGCCATTGAATGACCGCAGCCGCAGGGTTTGTGACCTATAGCGGGAAAAGTGAAAACCCATCGGACTTAATTTGAATGGTTTTGTGCGTCGAAATAGAATCTGTATTTCATTTTTTTACATGCAGAAAAGCCAAAAGACAAGGACAAGGCAGGCATATACTGTATCTTTATTTTGACTCTGTTAATGTTGTGTCAATACGAAAATGCAACAGATCCTTTCCAAACCTGGCGTTTCTTAATTTGTTGATTCATATTTATTTATATTTATAAGTAATAACCTGATTAATAATAACGAAAAAGTTTAATGTCTTGTTTCAAATAGGTTTTATTAAGAAGCATATCCATGTAAACAAGTGTACAAACACTGTCGGTGACCGTGTACAATTGGCCTGGCCAATTACCGCAACCTCAAATTCCAAGACCATGAGAGTAGAATATTTATATGTGAAATCTAGGCCTATCCGATTATTTGAGTATGACTAAAATGCCAGGATGTGGGACACTGGCATGGTGTTCCATCCTTCCGGGCCCAGGTTAGACCCTCAGTGGAGACGCATTCTCTGGAGTGATTAATCATACTTCACCATCTGGCAGTCCAAATCTGGGTTTGGCGGATGCCAGGAGAATGCTACCTGCCTGAATGCATAGCCAGCTGTGAAGTTTGGTGGAGGAGGAATAATGGTCTGGGGCTGTTTTTCATGGTTCTGGCTAGACCCCTTAGTTCCAGTGAAGAGAGATCTTAATGCTACAGCATACAATGACATTCTAGACTATTCTGTGCTTCCAACTTTGTGGCAACAGTTTGGGGAAGGCCCTTTCCTGTTTCAGCATGACAATGCCCCTGTGTACAAAGTGATGTCCATACATCAATGGTTTGTCGAGATCGGTGTGGAAGAACTTGACTGGCCTGCACAGAGCCCTTACCTCAACCCCATCAAACACCTTTGGGATGAATTGGAATGCCGACTGCGAGCCAGGCCTAATCACCCTACATCAGTGCCCGACCTTACTAATGCTTGTGGCTGAATGGAAGCAAGTCCCTGCAGCAATGTTCCAACATCTAGTGGAAAGCCTTCCCAGAAGAGTGGAGGCTGTTATAGCGGCAAAGGGGGGACCAACTCCATATTAATGCCCATGATTTTGGAATGAGATGTTTGAGGAGTAGCTATCCACATACTTCTGGTCTTGTAGTGTATATAATCATTCCATTCTAGGTCAAACGTTTACGCTGCTCAGTTAATAAAATATTGGATGAACATATTTTTGGCAAACCATCAATTATCAAGATTGTGAGTGTGTGTGTGTGTGTGTGTGTGTGTGTGTGTGTGTGTGTGTGTGTGTGTGTGTGTGTGTGTGTGTGTGTGTGTGTGTGTGTGTGTGTGTGTGTGTGTGTGTGTGTGTGTTTGGGTATGCATGACAAGATGAAGAGCCCTCCAAAAAACAGATCTTCTAAAAACAGACTGAGTTGATTGACAGCTTGGGGTTTGAGAGGAACGGAGAGAAAAAGTGAGGACAGATTATGCCCTATAATCTGCAGGCAGGACAGCCAGCAATCTATCGTCCAAATTTGACCAAAAACGGAGCCTTCAGAGTCAGATTATATCTCAGTTCCCCATGTACTGTGTTCCACACTATACATAGGCTACAAATCCTTTTCAGATCAAGGTCATCGTTCTAAAGTCTAGAGAGACAAAGTAGGCTATGAATGTCCTGTTGAATGAAATAGTATTATTGTGTTTTTTTATACACTGCATTTGTCTAATTGTGTCTATTTTACAGTTATGCATCTTCAGATGTTTAAATGTAATTTTCTTTCAATTCAGTTAGATTGAAAGTTTGATGTAGCACAGGAAGATAAGTAATTAGGGTGGGGGTTGTCTTTGCCAGGGTTCTCCACAGAGTGGAGGTCTACATTCTACAACTGGATAAGAGGCGGTGGCCCACCACTTCCTCTGAGTACAAACACTGCCGTCACACTCCCCACAAGGGTTTGTTATTGTACAGCCATGTGCCAAGGAGTTGGTTGGCTATACAGCACAAACAGATCTGGGGTCAGGCTAATGGCTTCAGACAAGCAGTGATGGGACCACACCCTTACCACAGGCCACAGAGGGAGAATAAGGAAGTGATGAAACAACAGTTGGTACATTATTGTAATGTAAACACTTGTGGTAGAGGTTCTTGCTAACCACCAATCTAGGATCAGGTTACTTCACCCAAAATTCTAACCTTAAAACCTTAACCATCAGGAGGATTTTCAAAATCTGACCTTGGACTGGCAGTTATGGGTAATTTCTACCAGCTCCAATACAAACAGTTCAAACTAGGTGCCCCGTCAAGGTTGTGTGAGCAAGGCTGAACTGTAAGAATGTGTACAGATGTAGGATCTTAATTTTCACCAATCTTTTGTTGCTGATAATTTTTATGCAGATGAGCTTTGTGATTTACATAAATTCACTGAAAACCCGCACTAACACACGGTTATATTAACAGTATTCCACTTTTCATGTAGCCTCATTTTGATCAGATAATAGCCTAACCACTGATCAAGCAACATTAGGGATTAAATGTTCAAATCCTGTTGCTGCAGTAATATTTTGCTCAAATTTAGATCCTACATTTGTACATTGCCATTCTGTCCAATAGAGAGCATTTGTTTATGAAAGGAATGGCATCTGCCCAGTAAAACACTGGCATGCTTATCCTATATGAGGGAAAAGAGGGATGTCTACACGAGAAGAGAAACATTCTGCACCAAGATGTCCCAATCTTAGTTTATTTTTCTCTGAGATCCTTCCTCGTTGAGGATCATTACAGCCAAAACCTCAGTCATTTCCCCCGTCCTGAAAACACACAAGAGGAAAGAGGAAAATTCCATTCAATTCCAATGTACAGTAAAATGGCTGACGAGGAGGGAGGGAATGTCATTAGACACAAGGACTGTGCTTCGAATTGCATAGATACTCCTATAGACATATCACATGCTCATTTTAATGTACTTGAATACCTAGGATGTCTACTACATTAGCCATTAATGGAATATGAGACCACTGCACATCATGCACCAAGGATCATGTGGAGTGTAAGGACTCCCTTCATTGGTGATTTGAAAATAACACAGAGATTAGAAGAATGCAGGGAGGTAGTCAGCAACTCAAGCCGACTTTCTGTTTCCACCCCACCCTGGCACAGTGGGCTACTGAAACTGTGTGTGTGTGTGTGTGTGGCAGCAGCGTAGGCAGACTGCCTCTCCAAACTAATTACTTCAGACCCAGTTCCCCTCGGTGTGACACGTCTGCGCCCCACGTAGCCCTCCGCTCCGACAGGCCCTGTGCATCACCCTCTGCCTCCCACCTACAACACGACTTGCTTCAATTCACCCATCAAACCTAATCACTTAAACAGCTTCTTCCTATAGGACAACTGCTATTAAGCTCTGCTTATCAAAGGGTCACGTACACCTGACCCGTGTCTGTTTTTCACTGTGCGCGTGTGTGCGTGTTTTTTTTTTTTTCTAACTATCCTTGTGGGTACAAGAAGTCCTCACAAGGATAGTTTATGTTTTCTGCTGTAAACTATGTAGAATATTGGCCTGTTGGAAACTACAACTCCCTACTACAGGGCATTCGGAAAGTATTCAGACCGCTTGATTTTTTCCATATTTTGTTACATTACAGCCTTATTCTAAAATGTATTAAATTAATTGCTCATCAATCTACACACTGTAGCCCATAATGACAAAGCACATTTATTAAAAATACCTTATTTACATAAGTATTCAGACCCTTTGCTATGAGACTCGAAATTGAGCTCAGATGCATCTTGTTTCCATTGATCATCCTTGAGATGTTTCTACAACTTGATTGGAGTCCACCTGTGGTAAATTCAATTCATTGGACATGATTTGGAAAGGCACATACCTGTATATATAAGGTACCACAGTTGACAGTGCAGAGCAAAAACCAAGCCAATCGGGGGAGAAAGGCCTTGGTCTTGGAGGTGACCAAGAACCTGATGGTCACTCTGACAGAGCTCCAGATTGAACTCTTTGGCCTGAGTGCCAAGCGTCACGTCTGGAGGAAACCTGGCACCATCCCCACGGTGAAGCATGGTGGTGGCAGCATCATGCTGTGGGGATGTTTTTCAGTGGAAGGGACTGGGAGACTAGTCAGGATCGAGGGAAAGATGAACGGAGCAAAGTACAGGACCTCAGACTGGGGCAAAGGTTCACCTTCCAACAGGACAACAACCCTAACCACACAGCCAAGACAATGCAGGAGTGGCTTGAGGACAAGTCTCTGAATGTCCTTGAGTGGCCCAGCCAGAATCCGGACTTGAACCTGATCTAACATCTCTGGAGAGACCTGAAAATAGCTGTGCAGCGACACTCGCCATCCAACCGGACAGAGCTTGAGAGGATCTGCTGAGACGAATGAGAGAAATTCCCCAAGTACAGGTGTGCCAAGCTTGTAGCGTTATACCCAAGAAGACTTGAGTCTGTAATCGCTGCCAAAGGTGCTTCAACAAAGTACTGAGTAAAGGGTCTGAATACATATGTAAATGTGATCAGTTTTTATTTTATTTTAAATATATTTGCAACACAAATGTAAACCTGTTTTTCGCTTTGTCATTATGGGGTATTGTGTGTAGGATGATGAGGGGAAAAAAAAACAATTTAACCCATTTTAGAATAAGGCTGTAACGTAACAAAATGGAATGGAAAAAGTCTGAATACTTTCCGAATGTACTGTACATCGCACAGCTTGGGCTTGATCTGATTTATCTGTAGAGAAACTATGCAATGTGCTTTGGTTAATTGTTCAGCACTAGCAATGAGAAAGTGTATTTAAAAATAACTAAACAAATAACCTCGGGGAGGGGTCGTCCCAGTTACGTAAGCCTGGGTAATACCTTCACAGCACTGCAGGAAACCTGAGCAAGGGAAATGGAATGAGAGTAGTACAGTACAGTTCAGTACGAGGACCCTCCCACACCAGCTGTAAATGTAATCATCATACAAACTACCACCGCCAAATCACGGAGCACTCAGGAAGAACATGACATTTAAACCATGTCACACTTTAAACCAATAGCTTCTTGCCGCTGAAACAATTTGTGATGTCTTACTTTGTTTTTGTTTTTTGTTTTTTCCCTGTAATAACACAGCAATATCAGCAAACCTGTACTGCACTGACCATCACTAAAATGTTATTTTACTGTCATTGAATCAACAAATTTAATCACTACAGATTATAAGACTGTGGACAAACAAACAGTCAGTGCAAAAATGCAATAAGGCAGCAAATTCTACTAATCACCTAGTCTGACACTGATGGTCAGTGCAGTAGAGTTTTGCTGATATTGCTGTGTTACTAACGGAGGAACTAGAAGGCTAGGACCCAGGGGCTGTTTGTAAGGGACAGTTTTCTCTTCTTCTTTGGACTAACGCCCTGTCTTTGGGTCCGAGCCTTTCTTCTGATATTTCCAAAATCAAAGGAATGAGGTCTGCAGATTTCAGTCAATGAGTTTTTGCACCACTTAATACTTAATATCCTGGTCCGTGGAATCTTCACATATGTTCTGGTTACTGTCAATTCAGATACATGTTCTGGATTCAAACTGTTGAGGTTGAAAAACAAAATTGTTTTTTGTGATCAAATGTTTACCAAAATGTAAATCTAATTTCCAGCTCCAGCACAGCAGTTACAGAGCCACTTGTCAAAGTGCTTACATGAATGTATGAATGCAGGGTTAAAGTCGAGTCTGAGGGAGCGAAAGCATTGGAGGAAGATAAAGAGGGTAATGTGGTTACAGTGGTGGTGGAGCACAGATTTTGTACGGTCAGGAGATATTGGGGTTCGTATTCCGGCTATCTGTCGCTATCTGTCTGTCTATGACACCCAGGGAGATGACTTAGAGCCAAAGGCTGAGGATGAGAGAGTTCCTTACCACATGAGGCAAAGAGGCACTGTTCATGATCGGGCTCGAAGGATCACTTCATTGGGGTACACTATACAACCCAGACATTTCAGATTGACTTTTTTTCCCCAAGCCCCTTAGCTAATCCTAACCACATCGTGACCTGACCAGGAAACACTCCTGCCTCTGAAGATGATACATGACAGACAGTATTTAGCCTTAAATATCCTATACCAACATTTTGTCTCAGAATACCGTCATTAACCTTTCCCAGGGAGTGAGAACCATCATTAACCGGTCTCTTTGACTGTCCCCTGTCCCAGTGCCCTTCAGACAGCTGTGTGGCCCAGCTGTTCACTGAGCTTAATGCTGAGAACATCACTAAAGCCTGGGGGTAAGACAGTGGCCCGGATCTGTCTGTGTCATCAGGCAGTGAAAAGGATCCATTGTAAAGAAGGAAGTAGTACTGTTGACAGATCATTTACAGACACAGACAGATAAAAGTAGATAGGCGGTAGGCACACACGCCTACACAGACAGAACCTTTTATTAGCCTTTAGGTTGGGGGGCCGAGTCTCCCTGACGTGAAGGTCTCTTCAGTCTGATAAAGTCCTCAGAGCTCAGCTCAGACCTCCCTTTACTCGTAAACGATTGAGGAATTTCATAGACTCCTCCCAACACAAATATACAAAGAACAAGATGTTTCCTCTATGGCATTGTTGTTGTTTCAAACTGTTTAACATACTGTGGTGAAGTGAGTGGGAAGGAAACCATGCAACATCAGTAATTACAATGAGAAACAGGAGGTGGATGCGGCAGCGGCAGCGGGACAGAAACAGAAACAAGCCAACCCACAGATCCTGAAGACAGGGAAAATTACCTGTGTAAGCACACGATCCTCCCTTTGAAATTAACTACAGTAAACCTAGAAATACAATGGCACTGTAGTTACCTTCCCTGTTATACAAACAGACAACACAGGCAAGTCTAGAGGGACTTGACCTTCAGTTTCAATGTATTTCAAGGGCAAAGCCAAAGTATCCCTTACACAAGCAGTTCATCCACTGAACAGGGAACTGGACAAGGCCCCTGGTTTAAAAAAACAACACAAACACTCTTCCTCATATTTGCCAAGCATCTTCCAGGCCCACAAGGGGAATTCCTCCATGACACAGCAAAATGCTCACAAACAAACACTGCCCTCTACCTCATCCTTTGTTCTGGTTCCAATTCCAAGAAAGTCACATGTTCAAACAAATTCTACATACAGTACAGTATTACATGTTACCCAAATGAACTTGATCACTGAACAAAAAAATGACAGTAGTTCTCTCAGATACGATCTTAAATTCCCTTTTTAACATTGTTAATTACAAGACATGCAGCCTCTTTTGTGTGACGATTGCCTCAGTGAAGCACATCTAAAGCCTGCTCCCTGGTGTTTCATACATACAAAGCAGAACAGATACTGCAAAGCCATTAAAAAAAACGCACCAACAGAAGTCAATGATTTTGCTGAGAAATAAACACAGGAAGGGAGAGGGAAGGTACTGGAAGGGCACCTTTTCAAAGTATTGAAACACTGTGTATCTTACCATAGCGAGGAAAATGGGAAAAAGGGAAAGATTTCAGATAAATCATTGCATTTCCCAGAGGTACAGTGCATTCGGAAAATATTCAGACCCCTTAACTTTTTCACATTTTGTTCCGTTACAGCCTTCTTCTAAAACTGATTAAATTGTTTTTTTCCCTCATCAATCTACACACAATACCCCATAATGACAATCTACACACAATAACCCATAATGACAATCTACACACAATACCCCATCATGACAATCTACACACAATACCCCATCATGACAATATACACACAATAACCCATAATGACAATCTACACACAATACACCATAATGACAATCTACACACAATAACCCATAATGACAATCTACACACAATACCCCATCATGACAATCTACACACAATACCCCATCATGACAATATACACACAATAACCCATAATGACAATCTACACACAATACACCATAATGACAATCTACACACAATACCCCATAATGACAATATACACACAATACCCCATCATGACAATCTACACACAATACCCAATAATGACAATCTACACACAATACCCCATAATGACAATCTACACACAATACCCCATAATGACAAAGCAAAAACTGGTTTTAGAATACATTAGAAATGTATTGAAAATAAACAACGGAAATATAACATTTACATAAGTATTCAGACCCTTTACTCAGTACTTTGTTGAACCACCTTTGGCAGCGATTATAGCCTTGAGTCTTCTTGGGTATGACGCTCCAAGCTTGTCAAATTTTTTAAAATCTAAAAACCTGTTTTTGCTTTGTCATTATGGGGTATTGTGTGTAGAATGGGTCTGAATACTTGGGTCTGAATACTTTCCGAATGCACTGTATCTATTGAACATGCTGACAAGAATGATCAACACCTAGAGTGTTCCAAAGCTGAGACTGCAGTTGGTAATTGTATCTGCTTACAATGTCTCAATAGAATTATTCTATGCAAATAACACATGGCTCTCCAACTGTCTGAAGCCCCATTCTCCTCCAGTCTGTTTGCTAAAATAAGCACTTGACTTCACTGTTCAAACACTGAAATTCAAATGTTAACAACATATTTCCCTAGTTGGCTAAGTGTTCTGTCTTTGTTTACAGAGGATTAACATGGGAGGACAGGCAGCAGCCATACACACACACACACACACACACACACACACACACACACACACACACACACACACACACACACACACACACACACACACACACACACACACACACACACACAGAGACAGCATCAGCAGCCCACCCTGCTAGGGGGCTTGAGTTGCTGACTACCTCCCAAACAAAATATGATTTTTAAACAAATTAAACAAACAAGCACTCAGGCCTAAAAAACCTGACTTGACAAGCAAGAGGGAAGTGTGTCAGATATCAAACCACACTGCTAAGGAAAGATAGAGCCGTCTGCCGTGAATAATATAACAAAACAGTATATAGAAATCATGTTTGAAATAGGGGTTGTGGTATCCACATACACTAGTGGCGGTCGGTGAGGGAGAACAATTATTTGTTTTATGAGCATGGCCTTATTTCTATTACAGCATATTGGATGACTGAGCCTTTTGGCAAACTCCAAGTGGGCTGTCATGTGCCTTTTACTGAGGAGTGTCTTCCGTCAGGCCAGTCTACCATAAAGGCCTGATTGGTGGAGTGCTGCAGAGATGGTTGTCCTTCTGGAAGGTTCTCCCATCTCCACAGAGGAAGTCTAGAGCTCTGTCAGAGTGACCATCGGGTTCTTGGTCATATCCCTGACCAAGGCCCTTCTCCCCCGACTTCACAAGTTTGGCAGGGTAGCCAGTTCTAGGAAGAATCTTGGTGGTTCCAAACTTATTCCATTTAAGAATAATGGAGGCCACTGTGTTCTTGGGGACCTTCAATGCTGCAAACATTTTTTGGTACCCTTCCCCAGATATGTGCCTTGACACAATCCAGTCTCGGAGTTCCTTCGACCTCATGGCTTGGTTTTTGCTCCGACATGCACTGTCATCTGCGGGACATTAAATAGACAGGTGCGTGCCTTTCCAAACCATGTCCAATAAATTGAATTTACCACAGATGGACTCCAATCAAGTTGTAGAAACATCTCAAGGATGAACAATGGAAACAGGATGCACCTGAGCTCATTTTCGAGTCTCTTAGCAATGGGTCTGAACACTTATGTAAATAAGGTATTTCTGCTTTGAAGTTTTTATACATTTGCTAAAATTTCTAAAAACCTGTTTTTGCTCTGTCATCATTATTGGGTATTGTGTGTAGATTGATGATTTTTATTTTTTTTTGAATCCATTTTAGAATAAGCTGGAATGTAACAAAATGTGGAAAAGTCAGGGGGTCTGAATACTTTCCAAAGGCACTGTACATATAGACTGATGATTGGTTGTAAGAAATGTATAATAATAATAAGATTGTGGAAGCTGTAGTATTAGATTTCAGTGCAGCCTATGATATTATTGACCATAACCTTAGAAAACAAATGTGTTATGGCTTTTCAACCTATCTACCTATTAGAACTCAGAGGGTTTTCTTTAATGGAGGCTTCTCTAATGTTAAACATGTAAAGTGTGGTGTACCACAGGACAGCTCTCTAGGCTCTCTACTCTTCTCTAATTTTACCAATGACCTGCCACTGGCATTAAACAAAGCATGTGGGTCCATCGATGCTGATGATTCAACCATATATGCATCAGCAACCACAGCTAATGAAGTCACTGAAACCCTTAACAAAGATTTTCAGTCTGTTTTGGAATGGGTGGCCAGTAATAAACTGGTCCTGAACATCTCTAAAACTAAGAGCATTGTATTTGGTACAAATCATTCCCGAAGTTCTAGACCTTAGCTGCATATGGTAATAAATGGTGTGGCTGTTGAACAAGTTGAGGAGAATAAATTACTTGGTGTTACCTTAGATTGTAAACTGTCATGGTCAAAACATATTGATGCAATGGTTGTAAAGATGGGGCGAGGTCTGTCCATAATAAAGAGACGCTCAACTTTTTTGACACCACACTCCAGAAAGCAAGTCCTGCAGGCTCTAGTGTTCTCTAATCTGGATTATTGTCCAGTCATATGGTCAAATTCTGCAAAGAAAGACCTACATAAGCTGCAGCTGGCCCAGAACAGAGCGGTACGTCTTGCTCTTCATTGTAATCAGAGGGCTAATATTAACACTATGCATGCCAGTCTCTCTTGGCTAAGAGTTGAGGACAGACTGACTGAGTCACTTCTTGTTTTTATAAGAAACATTAATTGTTTCATAGTCAACTTACAGGTCCAGAACAAATTCAAGGAAATGTACAGTATTATACAGAGCCATGAGTACATGGAACTCCCTTCCTTCTTATATAGCGCAAGTGAACAGCAAACCTGGTTTCAAAAAACAAATAAAGCAACACCTCACGGCACAACGCCTCTCCCCCATGTGACCTACTTGTTGTGTGTATGTACTGACGTGTATGTGTAACTGATAGATGCATGCACACACCCACACACATGACATGTTCTTAAATGTACAGTACCAGTCAAAAGTTTGGACACACCTACTCATCCGGTTTTTCTTTATTTGTACTATTTTCTACATTTTAGAATAATAGTAAAGTAGCCACCCTCATGAATGCTTTGCACATTCTTGGCATTCTCTCAACCAGCTTCATAAGGTAGTCACCTGGAATGCATTTCAATTAACAGGTGTGCCTTGTTAAAAGTTAATATGTGGAATTTCTTTCCTTCTTAATGCATTTGAGCCAATCAGTTGTGTTGTGACAAGGTATACAGAAGATAGCCCTATTTGGTAAAAGACCAAGTCCATATTATGGCAAGAACAGCTCAAATAATCAAAGAGAAACGACAGTCCATCATTAGTTTAAGACAAAAAGGTCAGTCAATCCAAAAAAAAAAAAAAAAAGAAATAGTGCAGTTGCAAGAAAAATGATGAAACTGTCTCTCATGAGGACCGCCACAGGAAAGTAAGACCCAGAGTTACCTCTGCTACAGAGGATAAGTTCATTAGAGAAATTGCAGCCCAAATAAATGTGTAAGGGCTATTTGACCAAGAAGGAGCGTGGTGGAGTGCTGCATCAGATGACCTGGCCTGCACAATCACCCAACCTCAACCCAATTGAGATGGTTTGGGATGAGTTGGACCTCAGAGTGAAGGAAAAGCAACCAACAAGTGCTCAGCATATGTGAGAACACCTTCAAGACTGTTGGGAAAGCATTCCTGGTGATGCTGGTTGAGAGAATGCCAAGAGTGTGCAAAGCTGTCATCAAAGCAAAGGGTGGCTACTTTGAAGAATCTAAAATAACTTGGTATTTTACCAAATAGGGCTTTCTTCTGTATACCACCCCTACTTTGTCACAACACAACTGATTGGCTCAAACGCATTAAGAAGTAAAAAAATTCCACAAATCAACTTTTAATAAGGAACACCTGTTAATTGAAATGCATTTCAGGTGACTACCTCATGAAGCTTGTTGAGAGAATGCCAAGAGTGTGCCAAGCTGTCATGAAGGCAAAGGGTGGCTACTTTGAAGAAACTCAAATACAACATATATTTTTATTTGTCTAACACTTTTTTGGTTACTACATGATTCCATATGTGTTATTTCATAATTTTGATCAAATCAAATTGTATTTGTCACATGCACCGAATACAACAGGTGTAGACCTTACAGTGAAATGCTTACTGTTGTACTGATGTACTGGGCCATACGCACTACCCTCTGTACCCTCTGATGTCTTCACTATTATTCTACAATGTAGAAAATAGTAAAACATAAAGAAAAACCCTTGAATGAGTAGGTGTGTCCAAACTATTGACTGGTACTGTATGTAAATTGTAGTTGTTGTTATGTGTCAGACCCCAGTAAGACTAGCTGTTGCCATTGGCGTCGGCTAATCGGGATCCTAATAAGTCCAAAATCAAAATGAACAGTTGTTTTGTTTAACAGAGAACAAGGTCTGATACACTACAACAATAGAGTACCCAAAACCCCTATATGGATGAATTACAAAATAACTGTATTAGGTTCAGATCCAAGATAAGATATAGATGGTTAAATGCCATATCTTTGTGGATTCTCCGGGTACAGTAAGGAGATAGGTGATGCCTTGGATTAAAAATAGAGTCCTTTTTTCACAAGAAGTGCCTACACAGGCCACATGGGATCAGTATGTTGCTTTGTTTAAAACTCACCCAACCAGTAAAGTCTGATAAACACAAAGATAAAAAGGAAATCTTGAATAGTGAAAAACAAAAGGACCAAAATAAATAGGCTATTAATATACCTTTAAGGCAGGTATACTGCAGGTTCTATCCTACCTGTCAACACCACCCTGTGCCACACAGGCATCCAAAACAATTATGACACAACATTATGCATTCCTGAACCGAGCCTTACTTTGCATTATTGACCAATCTGCACACGGATATTATTTGACCCTGCTGGTCATCTATGAACGTTTGAATATAGAATAACAATCTGGCCTTAATGACCATGTACTCTTATAATCTCCACCTGACATAGCCAGAAGAGGACTGGCCACCACACAGAGCCTGGTTCCCTTAGCCACCGTGCTTCTGCATCTGCATTTTTTTTCTCACTGGCCCGGTTTCTATATAAGCACTTTGTGACAACTGATGATATAAAAAGGGCTTTATAAATACATGTGAGTGATAAAGACAGTAGGTCAGTCAAACCTGCCATGATGACAATGACATGCATGAAAGTATAAAGGTATGTTTATCCACCCGATTAGCCACCAATCACCCCTGGTTTATCAGAGAATCCAAGTAATTTCTTTAAAGAAGCAATGTAGAAACTGACATCCTACACCTGCGTCAAAATAAATAGAAAGGAGTTGGACTGAGCCTACGCTGCCTTCTTTCAAGGTTTCTACTATTCGCATATGGGTCTCTGTCTTTTGTGATAAAAAACTACGATAAACGTACGTTATTACACAACATATTTGGTGTGTTATAACAAAGTCCCGATAGCTCGTTAATTTCACAAGCTCTAGAAAAAAGAGCAACACCGGCTGCAGCATTCTACCAGTTATTTAAAAAAAAACTTACCATGAAAAGCCTATCTGCACCGCTCAGGAGGAGGTTGACAGGACAGTTCGGTAAATTCTTTATAAACTGTTTGACGTGGGTGTTCTTCTTTTTTTCGAGTGTACAATTTCCGTCTCTGCCTCCTTGTGTATAGCGATGGCGCGTGTTTTGGATGTGAGCGCTCCAGCACACTTTTCAGGTCAGATGCTTGTAGAAAAATTCCCGTTCCGTCTCGGTTTGACTCTGAGCCCAGCCCCCAACAGGCTGCCAACCATAGCCTCACCACCACTGGCTGAAGTCATGTGAAGACCAGTGAACTGAAGAATGGGTCTCTTGTCTATGACTGCTGTTTTTGAGATGCTGAATGTGCAGTGAAACACAGACAAGTGGAATTATATGATTTCCTGACAATAACAACAGTCTCTCAGAACCATCGACAGTGACCTTCAAGGTAAGATATTACACATCTAGCGCGTCACTCTAACTTTCATAGGCTACTATAAATCACAAGTTAACAGATGACGTCATTATAAAATCCAAATGGTTTGTCATGAATATAAGTGACCCATTTTCCCTACCTGTTCTAACACAACCGGTTCCCGTCTATTCTAAATATGTACAACCAAAGGGATAAGATAAGCATACACTGCAAAGCAGGTTCAACGAGTTTGTTGAACTGTGATAAACAAGCAGAAAAAAAAAAAAAAAAAAAAAACATATATATATATATATATATATATGTATTTTTTTTTCATGGATAAGCTTGAAATGTATATATATCCGAATATTTAGGCTAGTTTGCTGGCTAACTCCTTAATCCTGCTTTGTATTATAGCCCTCTGGTCGTACCTGACACCTCCATCCTCATAGACAATCCTTTACTCACTAAAATGAAATAAGGCCACAATTCAATGCAAGCAATGTTATTTTTCTTCAACCTACTGAAGTTTTTGTTGTTGAACTTTCCATGACCCCTTACTGGGTCCAAATTACAGTATCCTACCACACACCATCCTACCACACACCATTCTTTGCAACTCTGCCTAGAAGGCCAGCATCCCGGAGTCGCCTCTTCACTGTTGATGTTGAGACTGGTGTTTTGCGGGTACTATTTAATGAAGCTGCCAGTTGAGGACTTGTGAGGCATCTGTTTCTCAAACTAGACACTCTAATGTACTTGTCCTCTTGCTCAGTTGTGCACCGGGGCCTCCCACTACTTATTTGACCACAGGAGAATTTGAGCAGCCTTTTTGTTGCAGTAATTGATAATTGTGTAGATGGAATGCAAGTGTATCTATTAACAATGAGGCCCTGCAAACCACTGGGTGTTCTCTCTTAGTCGCAGTGTGAGCAATGAGACTTTTTGTGTTTTTGCCCTTCCACTGCTCTCACTTTACTTTAGACAGGGCTCGAGATGTTTATCATTGCAAGACAGCCTGCTCAGCTGTAATTTGAGTGATAATGGTTTCCACTGTATCCAATGGGTTTTTTTCCACTCACAAATTGCTGAATGGAAATAATCATCCAAAGGTAATTGGACAATGAATATAACTAATTTAACACAAAATGGTCGCTCTGTGGCTTCTGCAATAATAACTCACACAGATTGCCAATTTTTACACATGGATATGATCAGTTGAAGAGGGTAAACACGCCATACCAGAGATGTTCTATAATGTTGATACAGGCTTTGACCATACACCCTCTTCCTGCTCTTGTTTGTCACATAACATGACATGTGTAGAACACTTAGGATGGTCACCCAACCTGGTCCCAGATCTGTTTGTGCTGTCTTGACAACTCCTATGGTTATTGTCATACCAAACATGCCATGACAACGACCATAGGAGTTAGCGAAACAGCACAAACAGATCTGGGACCAGGTTACATCAGTGACCTTTCCCCTCAATGCGTTCAACCCTGTTTCTCTGCTGACCCCCCTGACACCTGAACCCAACGCCTACCTACCTTTTCTACCTTCGACAGCATAAAATCACCTATGTGATCTACTCTCCTACCGTCATAACAGACCTTTTTGTCTGGCCCTGCAAGTCACAGCACTAGTGATATATTCTGGTGTGTGCAAAGCCATAGTTAATGGGAGCATGTGTTGTGGGTTCTATTCCCGCATGAACCAGATACTATTATGAATGTGCTAACTGTAAGTGGTTTTGGATATAAGCTTATTATTATTATCATTCATTATATGATTAGGAAGACTGTTTCCAACAGCATGCACATTGTTTTGTTTTTTTACATGGCTTTACTTGCCAGCCTGCTCTCTGAAATGGATAAGGAACATCTTAGTACGTTGGAGATTATATTTATGTAGTAACCTAAAGGTATTTACAAGCAGTCATGGTGAATTCAGATGATGAGTTCTCGATTCATCACTTGAAAAATAGAAAGACAAAACTGTGTAACCGAACAAGGAACGAAGCTCAAGCTATTGGAATGTTATGAAAGTGGGGTTTCTTTAGCACTCCATAATTCTTCCCTTACATACACTGAGTATACAAAACATTAATCACAAGACTCGTCTGAAAGTCCCCTGGTACCAGTTGAAAACATTTATGGAAGTATATATGGAGAGTGTTTAGTTCCAAAAATAAATAAAATACAATAATATGTTTTGTTTTTTATTTAACTAGGCAAGTCAGTTAAGAACTAATTCTTATTTACAATGACAGCCTACCCCAGCAACGATGAGCCAATTGTGCACCGCCCTATGGGACTCCCAATCATGGCCAGATGTGACACAGCCTGGATTCAAACTAGGTACTGTAGTGACACTTCTTGCACTGAGATGCAGTGCCTTAGACCACTGCGCCACTCAGGAGCCCATTTCAGATATGGGACAGACACTTCAGGACAAACTTCCTTTTTTGGGGACTATCTGTTGTTCCATTTAGTGAATCTGTTATTCAATGCATTTGTATGGTCTAATAGCAGTAAGGCCCAAAATATTTTTTTATCAAATAATTGTTTTATATATTTTAAAATTCAAAATCAAATACCAAAATGATCCTTGGTATTAAAACAATTCCATATAGCTCATTTAGACAGGGCTTAGACTCTTATGGTTTGAGGACACCTTCCTAATATTGATTTGTACCCTCAGAACAGCCTCAATCCGTCGGGGCATAGACTCTACAAGGCGTGGAAAGCGTTCCGCAGGGATGATGGTCCATGTTGACTCCAATGCTTCCCAAAGTTGTGTCAAGTTGGCTGGATGTCCTTTCGGTAGTGGACCATTCTTGATACACACGGGAAACTGTTGAGCGTGGAAAAACCCAGCAGTGTTGCAGTTCTTGACACAAACCAGTGCGCCTGGCACCTACTACCTAACTTCAAAGGCACTTCAATATTTTGCCCATATGTGTCAGGGACTCCAGACTATCACATATTACAAAGGGAAAACCAGTCACTGCACGGACACCAACGTCTTGATCACGGACAAGCTAAACACCTTCTTCGCCTGCTTTGAGGAATACACAGTGTCACGGACATGGGCTGCTCTCGAGGACTGTGGGCTCTCGCTCTCCGTGGCAGACGTGAGTAAGACATTTAAGCGTGTTAACCCTCGCAAGGCTGCCAGCCCAGACGACATCCCTAGCCGCGTCCTCAGAGCATGCACAGACCAGCTGGATGGAGTGTCTGATGTCTCCACTTGCTTCAAAATGTCCACCATTGTTCCTGTACCCAAGAAAGCAAAACTAACTGAACTAAATGACTATCGACCCTGTAGCACTCACTTCTGTCATCATTAAGTGCTTTGAGAGGCTAGTTAAGGATCAGATCACCTCCAACCTTACCTGACACCCTAGACCCACTTCAATTTGCATACCGCCCAAATAGATCCACAGACGATGCAATTGCCATAGCACTGCACGACCAATAAAATATGATTTCGCCCTTAGAATGGCACATATACACAATCTCTAGGGCTTAAAAATACTTCTTTAACCTGTCCCCTCCCCTTCATCTACACTAATTGAAGTGGATTTAACAAGTGACATCAATAAGGTATCATAGCTTTCACTTGGATTCACCTGGTCAGTCTATGTCATGGAAATACCATGTGTCCTCAATGTTTTGTACACTCAGTGTACTTCCCTATTCATTCATTTAAAAGACGCCAATGAACTCGTATGAAAATAACTACTCTAAGGGCGGATTTAACTGATGTTGCCATTATTCTGGTCCAATGCAATGTCTCACATGAGAGGCTAGTCTATATAACACTGAGCCACAAGGGAAATAACTACTCCAAGTTGCTTTGTCAACACTTCCAGGGACCTTTAATGAAATGGTATTCAAATTTATTCATAGTTTGTCCTACATTTGACTTTTTAAATGCCCAAAATGTACCAAAATAATACAAATGTAAATCTGCATGTGACTATGACGTCACAGAAATTGGCATGCCTGTTTATTTTTGCCATCATGTTATGAGAAAAGAAATTAGAAGGAAAGCTGTTTTGTATACTGTGAATAACCATGGCAACATTTTTGCTAAATTCTTATTATTTTGGTGATTATATTCTAGAATTAATTTGAGAGGTAAGTAAGGCTTATGGCATGGATCATGTCCCTAATCAGAATAAGTTGATTATAAATGAAATTTCCATCTGTTTCCAATGGAGTAAAAACAAGCTCAGTTGTGTCATTACCCATAATCCTGCATTTTAATTAATAAAGTATTGAATATCTGTGTTTTATTTGGTATTCGCTAATGTGCTTGTAAATGAACAATTGGGACTTTAGCTGGAAAATGGGGATAACAAGGGGTTATTTTCAAAGTCATTGCACGGTCAGAATGTGCCATTCGATATGACAACTAAAAATGTTGGTCTGGTTCCATTCCTTCTCCCTGGTTGATATCTGTTGTGATTCTACAGGCGTCAGTCTTGTGATTACTGCTTGAAACGGGAGACTTGACCGGCTTGGAGACAAAGGTGCTCCGACCGAGCCAGCTATCCTGCATAGCCAATCAGAGGGACAGAGGAATTGCTTTGTCATCTAGTGAATGGTTTTACTTTGATGCCAGGTTTATTAGTCTTTTGGTAACTGAACTTCAACATCATGTGATGTAATGTTTTGTTTTGGTAACTGAACTACAACATCATGTGATGTAATATTTTGTTTTGGTAACTGAACTACAACATCATATGATGTAATGTTTTGTTTTGGTAACTGAACCACAACATCATGTGATGTAATGTTTCATTTTGGTAACTGAACTACAACATCATGTGATGTAATGTTTTATTTTGGTAACTGAACTACAACATCATATGATGTAATGTTTCATTTTGGTAACTGAACTACAACATCATGTGATCTAATGTTTCGTTTTGGTAACTGAACTACAGCATCATGTGATGTAATGTTTTGTTTTGGTAACTGAACTACAACATCATGTGATCTAATATTTCGTTTTGGTAACTGAACTTCAGCATCATGTGATGTAATGTTTTGTTTTGGTAACTGAACTACAACATCATGTGATGTAATGTTTCATTTTGGTAACTGAACTTCAACATCATGTGATGTAATGTTTTGTTTTGGTAACTGAACTTCAACATCATGTGATGTAATGTTTTGTTTTGGTAACTGAACTTCAACATCATGTGATGTAATGTTTCGTTTTGGTAACTGAACTACAACATCATGTGATGTAATGTTTCGTTTTGGTAACTGAACTACAACATCATGTGATGTAATGTTTTGTTTTGGTAACTGAACTACAACATCATGTGATGTAATGTTTTGTTTTGGTAACTGAACTACAACATCATGTGATGTAATGTTTCGTTTTGGTAACTGAACTACAACATCATGTGATGTAATGTTTTGGTAACTGAACTACAACATCATGTGATGTAATGTTTTGTTTTGGTAACTGAACTACAACATCATGTGATGTAATGTTTTGTTTTGGTAACTGAACTACAACATCATGTGATGTAATGTTTTGTTTTGGTACTGTATGACCTGAGGATGTGGGTCATTTATCCAATACAGAGTGACACATTTGTTCAAACCGAAAATAAAAAACACCACCTTTAATGCACAGTAAAACTCCATGCATACCACTATCTACAGTACAGCTCCCTACCTTACCAAGTAATTCTACACAGTCATCACTTTATGAGACATAATGGACTGAAAGATTGCAAAATTACCCTCACTCATGCATAACAGATAGGTAGGCATATTTAGTGGGTATATTTATGGGGGCCTTTGGGATTGGACATAGCACAGTTAGGTAATCGGCTTATGCCGATAATGCTGCAATTAACTGCTGTGCCGAGAGATCATTGGCTCTGTACATATGCTGCACACTGGCTTTCATGGTGGTGCAGACAGACAGTGCATGTGTTTAGTAATAGTGGATTAGGCTTACTAGGGCCCACTTTGAAGGTGCTTGTACATATGCCTAATTTGAAAGTGAATTTAATTCGTTTTTTTTTTGTTTTTTTTGGTTGGGGGCCCTGGAGTATTATCTACTCTTGCTTAGCTGAGTACAGCTCTTGAACTCTCTCTCTCTCCCCCCTCAGTCTGTGAAGCCTTCTGGTGTGAGGTATCAGAGGCCTGGCGAGAGCCTCACTCATTCAGTGTGCAGTAGGATGGTAATTTTCGAACGCCCCACTCATTAGAAGTACGATGCCCCCACTCCAGCCGAGAGTGTTTTAATGTGTCCCTTCTACTCCTTGTTAAAGCCCCACTCCACAGCTTCCACTCTCTGGTTCTTTTACCCTCCCTCCCCCTCGTCATACCCCAACTCCTAAGCCTCCAATGGTCTGACTGCTGCATATAACTACCCACCTATTATTAGCCCACTACCAGCTCCTCTACCCTGAAATCCTCATTTCTGTTGAAAACCGATCGTGATTGGTTGTGGAGGCCAGTCACAGTCCCTCTCCCACAGGGCTCTGGATTATATTGCATCCACATCCACCCTGATGGTGCACACATTAAGCCTCCAGGTCTCTCTGGGTCTCAAAACACATTATGTAAGACTGGTCCCAGCCCCGCTTGGCTTTCTCTCTCCAAAAGGAATCCCGTTGCATTCAAAGGCAAAATGCAGGCGGTCGAGCACAGTTTGTATGTGAGACAGCAGGAGTGTACAGCACAGTGCTGTCAGTGGGAGTCCATGGCCAGGCGAACATGAAGCACTGATAACATATGACAGCCAACCATGTGAGGGTTCAGCAAACTGTGTGTACACTTCACAGAGTTGAAGTAACTGTAGGTCAAGGTCTGGGATCTACACGGGCAGTTAGAGTTAGGAAGGGAGGCTTTTGTGACCAGGCTGTGATGTTTAACATTTCCTTTGAACGTGTTCAAAGGAAATCTGTAGGGCAGGCAGAAGTAAGCATCATGTGTCAGATGACCTTTTATGTCTCCAGTAACAGTGGCAGACAGAGACAGACAGAGAGACAGAGAGACAGACAGACAGACAGACAGACAGACACAGAGAGAGAGAGAGAGAGAGAGAAAGAGAGAGAGAGAACACACCAGGACATACTTCTACAGAGGGATCCAGCTCATGTCAAGCTGCTTTCACTCAGGTTCAGTCCTGTGTGACACATCAAGGTCTTTACAGCTCAGACCTCAAAGCTTACTTTATTTAACCCTAAAAGTGGCAACTGGGGTCATTTTTACCTGGAATTGGTAATGATTGCAAAGAGACACTGTTATATTTTCCCAAAATAAGCATATATTTTTCAAAAAGTATACATTTATAGTCAAATTTGATGTTTTTACGAATATACGTTTTTCTATGTTTTTCATGTTTTGAACAGTTATTTTGATAGATTTCATCCATGAAAAATGTAATGTTATTAATTCAAATTGTTGTGTTTCTGTGATACTTAGAGCCTGAAATATTGGCGATTGTGTCAGGCTCTGGCCATAGAGAAGCAAATAGGCTTCTCTATGTAGTTATGGTCAGAGTTTGACAGTGTCGTTCTTTTCTGTTTCTGTGTGGGGTTTTGGGTTGGATCCCTAATTAGAGGCAGCTGCACCGCATTGTCTCTAATTAGGGATCCCATATATGTTGAGTCTGTCCTTCACTCTGGTGTGGGTCGTTATCGTTATATGTCGCAGTCACGGGTGAAGTAAGTGTTTTCTGTTACGTCCGTTCAGTCGTGTTTGTTTTCGTGAACGTGACGTTATGTCTTTCGTGTTCGTTTGAGAGTGGTAGTTCGTTTGTTGTGTGATTATATTACATAGTAAAATCTAAAATAAATCATGTCGAACTACTATCCCTGCGCTGCGTCTTGGTCTCTCCACATCCCCTCTCGTGACAGATTGAGCTAATCTGACATACCCCTACAACCTAAAATGGCGCAGGGCTGGATTAATCAAGGGCTGAAGCCCCTGGATCCAGGCCCGTGGGGGGGGGGCCAAGAGGCAGCAAAAATAAATAAAAAGTCAAGCTTTACACCACTCCAGCTGACGCTTGGCATTGCACATGGTGATCTTCGGCTTGTGTGCGGCTGCTCAGCCATTGAAACCCATTTCATGACGCTCCCAACAAACAGTTATTGTGTTGACATTGCTTTCAGAGGCAGTTTGGAACTCGGTAGTGAATGTTGTAAACGATGACAGGCGATTTTTACATGGTACGCGCTTCAGCACTCGGCGGTCCCGTTCTGTGAGCTTGTGTGGTCTACCACTTTGCGGCTGAGCCGTTGTTGCTCCTAGACATTTCCACTTCACAATAACAGCACTTACAGTTGACCGGGGCAGCTCAAGCAGGGCAGAAATTTGACGAACTGACTTGTTGGAAATGTGGCATCCTATGACGGTGCCACGTTGAAAGTCACTGAGCTCTCAGTAACGCCATTATACTGCCAATGTTTGTCTATGGAAATTGCATGGCTGTGTGCTCAATTTTATACACCTGTCAGCAATGGGTGTGGCTGAAATATCAAAATCCACAAATTTTAAGGGGTGTCCACATACTTTTTTTATATATAGTTTTTTATATATAAAATAAAAAAGGGGCGTGGATCAGAAAACCAATCAGTATATGGTGTGGCCACCATTTGCCTCATGCAGCTTGACACATATTTTTCATATAGAGTTGATCAGGCTGTTGATTGTGGCCTGTGGAATGTTGTCCCACCCCTCTTCAATGGCTGTGGGAAGTTGCTGGATATTTGCGGGAACTGGAACACGCTGTCGTACGCGTCGATCCAGAGCATCCCAAACATGCTCAATGGGTGATATGTCTGGTGAATAGGCATGCCATGGAAGAACTGGGACATTTTCAGCTTCCAGGAATTGTGTACAGATCCTTGCGACATGGGGCTGTGCATGCTGAAACATGAGGTGATGACGGCAGATGAATGGCATGACAATGGGCCTCAGGATCTCGTCACGGTATCTCTGCCATTGTGTTCATTTTCCGTAGCTTATGCCTGCCCATACCACAACCACCATGGGGCACTCTGTTCACAACGTTGACATCAGCAAACCGCTCGCCCACACAACGCCATATGCTTGGTCTGCGGTTGTGAGGCCATTCGGACGTACTGAAAAATTCTCTATAACGACGTTGGAGGCGGCTTATGGTAGAGAAATGAACATTCCATTCTCTGGCAACAGCTCTGGTAGACATTCCTGCTCCCTTAAAACTTGAGACATCTGTGGCATTATGTTGTGTGACAAAACATTTTTGTCACACAACATAATGCCACAGCATTATGTTTTATTGTCACTAGTACAAGGTGACCCTGTGTAATGATCATGCTGTTTAATCAGCTTCTTGATATGCCACACCTGTCAGGTGGATGGATTATCTTGGCAAAGGATAAATGCTGACTAACAGGGATGTTAACTAATTTGTGCACAAAACTTGAGAGAAATAAGCTTTTTTGGAACATTTCTGGGATCTTTAGTTTCAGCTCATGAAACATGGGACCAACACTTTACATGTTGTGTTAAGTGTATATATTTTATTTTTAAATTAAAAATAATCGGGGGGTTGCCTGTTTTGCATGTTATTTTGCCATTAATACATGTCACATATCAGTTTGCTAACAATGTAAATATACAGTGAGCACCATAATTCATTGGACAGTGACGATTTTGTTGTTATTTTGGTTCTGACTCTAGCACTTTGAGTTTGAAAGGATACAATGACAATGAGGTTGAAGTGCACACTGTCAGCTTTCATTTGAGGGTATTTTCATACATTTAGAAATGACAGCACCTTTTGTACAAGTATTTGTTGAATTGGCTTCACAGATGTGTGTCTTTAGACAGGTGTATTAGTTTGTGTCGTTAGTGAATGCAGGAGAGCTGTTGAAGAATAGTATTGATTCTAGACTTTGCTATTGCCTTTGGAGGTTGTTGTTGGGGTGTGACAACATGAGGAAGACAGCAGTGTCGATGCAAATGAAACTGGTCATCATAAGGCTCAGAAATGAAAATCAATCAATCAGGAACATTGCAAAAACCCTGGGCATGCCCAAGTCAACAGTTTGGTTCATCATTAACAAGAAAAAAACAACAACCGATGAACTCAATTATGTCAAAAGACCCGGTAGACCGAGGAAGACCACTGTAGTGGATGAACGGAGAATACTCTCTATGGTAAAGAAAACCCCCCCAAAAAACACTCTCCTGGATGCAGGTGTAGATGTGTCAAAGTCTATCATACATAGAAGACTACACCAGCAGGACTACAGAGGATACACTACAAGATGCAAACCACTGATAAGCCTGAAGAACATAAAGGCCAGATTACAGTTTGCTAAAAAGCATCTAAAAGAGCCCCAAGAGTTCTGGAAAAAAGTATTGTGGACAGATGAGACAAAGATTAACATGTACCAGAGTGATGGAAAGAGGAAGGTGTGCAGAAAAAAAAAGAAATGCCCATTATCCAAAGCATACCACCTCATCCGTGAAATGTGGTGGAGGGGGTATTATGGCTTGGGCTTGTATGGCTGCCAGTGGAACAGGCTCACTTGTCTTCATCGATGATGTGACTGCAGACAGAAATATAACAATTCATTCTGAAGTCTAAAGAAATATTTTATCTGCTCAGATAAAACCAAATGCCTCCAAACTTATTGGAGGGCACTTCATCATGCAACAAGACAATGACCCTAAACATACTGCTAGAGCATCGAATGGGTTTTTGATGGCCAAAAAGTGGAATATCCTTGACTCGCCGAGTCAATTACCGGATCTGAATCCAATTGAACATGCATTTTACATGCTGAAGAGGAGACTGAAGGCAATAAGTCCCTGAAACAAGCAGGAATTGAAGATGGCTGCAGTACAGGCCTGGCAGAGCATCACCAGGGAAGATACCCAGCGTCTGGTGATGTCGATGCATCGCCGACTTCAACCAGTCATTGCATGCAAAGGATATGAGACCAAATATTAACAATGATTACTTTATTCTACATTATGTTAAACTGTTCAATGTTTTTTGATGCCCGAAAATGGGAGGGGACTATGTACAAAAGGTTCTATAATTTCTAAACGGTTCATCCGATATGTATGAAAATACCTTCAAATTAAAGCTGACAGTCTGCACTTCAACCTCATTGTCATTGTATCCTTTCAAACTCAAAGTGCTAGAGTACAGAACCAAAATAACAAAACAATTGTCACTGTCCAATGAATTATGGTGCTCACTGTATATACAGTATATATCATTGAGTTAATAAAGCAGCATAGAAACAGGCAATGCATTAATGCAGGCGTTTCAGCCTAGCTCAGTGCTTTCTGTGGTGGCGGGGCGGGCCAGCAGAAAATAGGAGCATTGCACCGTGATTGGCTCAGTGTTCTGTCACTCGTGGAGACACTACGTCACCTGCCTTTAGTAAGGGTGGACGTAAAAAATTTGAGCCCTTTGGGTCCTTTCATAGACTTAGAACTGCCCTTCCAAGAAGGCTCAAGGTCATTGGCCACAGATAAAATTATGTCAAATCACGTTATATCTACAGTAGCTTTGATTGGACTGATCCTGTCAACATTTTGCTAGCAGTCATCAGATAAAACGTATCGGTGCTCATCGGCCATTGGACATAAACATTACACAACAAGCTGGAAATTCAACAATAAGTGGTTTGTAAGGAATCTGTGACAGTGGCTAACTGCAAGCATTGCAACTGGGAAGTCGGGAATAAACAGTTCAAACTGGGAAAATACATTTTGAACGGTCATTCAACTCAGAATTGTTAATCCGGCATCTTTCTCTTTGATGACAAAATTTGTCCACGAAGGACCACTGCGCCACTTTCATGTTCCAGCACATCACAGCAACGTGAGTCAAAAAATGTTGTATGCTGCTGTAACCGGTGTGAAACGGCTAGCTGGTTAGCGGTACGCGCTAGTAGCATTTCAATCTGTGATGTCACTCGCTCTGAGACCTTGAAGTAGTTGTTTCCCTTGTTCTGCAAGAGCCACGGCTTTTGTAAATGGTTAACAATGCTTCGAGGGTGACTGTTGTCAATGTGTGCAGAGGGTCCCTGGCTCGAGCCCAGGTAGGGACTAGGAGAGGGACTGAAGCAAAACTGTTACACTGCTTCATAAATTATGTAGGATGCCAGAGAGATTTGTATACTGTAGCTAAGAAAGTAATACTAAGTGAATGTTGTGTAGTAAGCTGTTAGTAGCCCTCACCCTAATAATTTGGCCTATTTTCATCTCTTAATTTTGCCTACTGTTCTAAATTGGTGGTGCACATGTAGCCTATAACTTGTTTTAGAGAAATGTAATCATTGAATATCGTAAGAGCTTTCATTGTCTGCTTAAATACCCCCTTTATTTATCCTACGGTTCTGACTTGGGAGTACACTGTAAGAACGGCCCGTGTTCTGAATTCTGTCGATGTACATTTCAAAAGTGCTGAACAAATAGTTATATTTACTATGTCCATCGTCACTCGCTTATTATGTCTTAATCGAAATTACGGATTGCCTCTTATCCGCTTGTCGTCCCCTTATGCCACAGTGTGTACATCTCAATTGTCAGTAGAAACCACATATGTTTAAGCAAGTCAGCCATATCAGCTATGTTTTTTAAAAGGCAGTAAATGAGGCTGAATGAACTGTTTCGCTGCCAGACAAGGCTCCACTGATAGCCAGGTGTAGCAGTGGTAAGGTGTTGGGACTGCTGTTTGGACTCTGCTGTTGGGACAGCTTTATGTAGGCCCTAACAGTTTGTGGGCACCGTTTGCAATTAATTTATTGTTTAGTGTTGTGTAGTGGCTTTGCTGGCATGCATCTAAAACAACTTTTTTTTGTTTGGAACGATATGGGCTATCAACTCAGTTCCAATTGCATCTGAAAGATGAGACTCTCAACTTGGCATAGAGACTGACTGGAAGCTAAATATGTACTTAAATGTTTGAGAAATGTTTTAATATAATTTAAATGTAGATAAGATATAGATAAGATAATATCTTATCTATATCTTTTCAGGGTACATGCATCTACATTTGTGCCCAATTTGGTGCTTTTATCTCAATGTGCACTACTGTGTGCATTTTTTGTTTAGCTGTGCACTACTAGTATACAACATAGGGATTATATTTCATTCATCCATATTAACACATAAATCATGGTAACATTGTGTTTATTGTCAGTAATTAATTGCTTGACAAAATCAAAAAATGTCAGATGAATCAAAAAAAAATGTTTGAAAATATGACGCTTTTGAACCCTTGTTTGCGCTCAGTTACCCGCTGCCTTAAACCTTAATGTAATGTCAACTCAGTAGATCAAGTTAAGTTGACTAAACTTAAGTTTCAATAGATACAAGTCATCACAACTTAAAAAAAATATATAGTACTTTTAAGACATCAGTATAATTGTTCTGCAACATTCAATTAACAATTTGAATACCCTGCAATGCAGGAAATGTAAAACTTGTAGTTTAAAAAGGCTTCTGAAGTTTGTAATTTCCACTTTGAAATGTCATACTTGATTTTCCCTTACGAAAATTGTGTCAACCCCTACAAAAACGTCCATTAATTATAACCCACATAATAATTCACATTTCCTGTTGCTGCAGGATTATTTTCTTGCTGTAGCAAACTGACTCAAATTAAGATCCTGCATCTGTATATCTCACAATCAGTCTCACACACACAGACAGCAAACATGTAGGAATGTCAAGTTGACATAATGAGCAGAAACATGAGCCTTCCTGTGGTTGGGGACTAACAGGGAGTACAGAGGGGAGGGTCTGCATATGGTTATTAATACATAGAGCACACATATCCTCCCCTAAAGCACTTTTAGGATGAAGGATAATGTGGGTCAAACGTGGCGAGCGCACGTGAGTTACTCAGGCGGAGAGATATCTCCCTGATGTCTTCGTAACCAAAGGGGAGGGCAGATGGGAAGAGAGAGCATCTTCATCATCATCTAATCTTAGCCAGTAGTGGCCTGTAGTGTGGCTATGAGTTTAGTCATAGACGTGTCCTGCATGCTACACTAAGCATCAGAGGCGTCATGCCCATAGGGGGCACAGGGGCACAGATTTGTCCTATTTAAAATAATAATTATTAATATTATTTTATATATTTTTCTGTGTAATACTACTAGCCACTTTATCTAGCCCAGATAGGTTCCCAATCTCCCAACTTCATAATTAGCTACCAAGACTCTATTTCAGGCTATCAATCAAGTTAGAGTAGCTACTGTAGCTTGTCTAACTTAGCTAGCATGCCTTCTGGCAAGGTTGGTAGACTTTAGAAAAGCAAGCAATAAATAAATGTACTGAATAAGACACATTGCTTTCAATCTTTTACCCAGATTTTAGCAGAGATGCTCAGGAGCATATTTAGTTTATTTTAAAACAATAACCCCCAGTCAAGAGGATACAGACAGCTCAAGAGGTATGATTAGATATGCAGAAAAATATACATATATTTTTTACATAGAATTAAGCATAATGATTATGGCTCTAGATTGTAGGAAAAAGCTGTTACAGGTGTTGGAAAAATGCTACATTCTCCAATTTACAGATGGGGGGGCTTCCGGACAACCCCCCCCCCAGCCACCCTAACGTACCTTGTGCCCCCTCAGATTTTGGGGGTGCATAACACCCCTCCTAAGCATGAAGTACACAGAGAAATAGACTAATGCAATTATGCAAAAACACTTGTTCTATTATATATATTATATAGAAGGAAGCACACAGTATGAAAGTTTACTGGAGTGTGAAGCCAAAACTAGGTTGTTTAATTGAAATATGAATGTCATGATGAAAGAGAGAGAGAAAAGAAAGATCACTGAAGTGTGAAGCAGAAACCAGGTTGTTTAATTGAAATATTAATGTCATGATGAAGAAGGAACGATTATGAAAAAGAGAGAGAGAGAAAATCTCCAGATGTAATGAAGGAATTCAAAGAAAATCATCAAAGACTTAGAAAACACTTGATTCCCACAAAGGCCAAATTCCAAAAGGCTCCTCCACGAAAATACTGTAAAGAGCAAGAACAGCTTCAGTGCCTGCTTCAGAAGAAATTCTCGTTTGGCTTTGGAGAGTTTTCCTCCAATGAAATATTGCATCCAGAAGATTATTTCAGGATCAATGCTGAACAGGAAGCACATTATTTTGCAAAGGTGTGTCTTCTTGATCCGTCTTTGTATCAGGAAGAAAGGGTCTGGGGTCTTCCAGTAGTTGGCCTCCTCACAAAGTACAATATCTCTTTTAGAAGCCACAGCCCTGTTGGTGATTGACTCTGATTTAGAATCCTGAAATTACAGTGTCTTCAGAAAGTATTCATATCCCTTGGCTTATTCCACATTTCATGTGTTACAGCCTGAATTCAAAATGGATTGAATATAGTTTTTTCTCAACCATCTACACACAATTCCCCATAATGACCAAGTGAAAACCTGTTTTTACCAATTTTTGCTAATTTAGTGTAATTGAAATACAGAAATATCTAATTCAAAGTGTAATTAATAACTTCACCATGCTCAAAGGGATATTCAATGTCTGTTTTTTGTGTGTTTTTTTACATATCCACCAATAGATGAGGTAGTCATTCAAAAATCATGTTAAACACTATTATTGCGCACAGAGTGAGCCCATACAACTTATTATGTGACTTTTTAAGAGATATTTTACTCCTGAAAGTATTTAGGCTTGCCATTACAAAGGGGTTGAATACTTACTGGTTCAATACATTTCAGCTTTTAATTTTATATTAATTTGTAAAAATTTCTAAAAACATAATTCCACTTTTACACTATGGGGTATTGTGTGTAGGCCAGTGACTACACACACATTTTATCCATTAAATTCAGGCTGTAACGCAACAAAATGTGGAAAAAGTAAATGGGTGTGAATACTTACTGAAGACACTGTAGCTTTGTCCACATAGTTGCCTTGATGTCAAAATGAAGGGAAGTTAATGGACCGAAGAACTATGCATATCCATCCCCACCAACCTTGTTTTAGAAAAGAGCAGCAGAGGCTTCCATGGGGTAAATTGCTCTATGCTTATGTTAGACAAAGTGTACAGTACGTTTACATCACTTATAAACTCTCTGAAGATAAACCTTTAAATCTGCGTGATTAGATTATGAGCTATTGACAATTTCCCTTATATTCTGAAACCGTCAGACACTTGAGTTTGATTAAGTGAAATTCCTGAGGTTACAAAGATCTTATGCGTTGCCTCCTCCATAATTAAGTCGCTTGTCTGAAATTGTTCCATCCTCTCCTTCTCCAGATGTCAGTAATTTCAAATTTCAGATTTAACAAACCATAAAACAAATGAACAAAGCTTCAGGACTTTGAAGAACTGGGAATGTCAATACCTGATCATAATTCCTCTTTCAAAACGGTCCTCTTATTCACTGTTTACTGTTTCCATTAAACAGCAGGTTTCTATTCCATGTGATCTTGTGGAAATGGATAAACATGGTTGTTGAAACGCAATATATAACTGTTCGATGAGGAAGAAAAAAATATATGATTATCACAAATGTTGTCGACGGCAATGACTCAGTGTGTGTGTGTTTTTGACCATGTGTGTGTAGAAGCATGTGTATGTGACATCATATGCATTCAGTTGTGTTTGTGTACATTTCCTAACCCTCTGAGCCGATGCTGGCAAGTGATGGAGCCGCCATCCCCATCCAGGAACGCCCAGAGAGCACAAAGGGCCTCTTTCAACCACGCTTTTAACGCCAAAGTCTCACACTCACACTGTCAGCAAGACACCCAGACACAGACCCAGAACCAGACACAGACCCAGAACCACACAGCCTTGAATCATTATGGAATGTTCTGTTACTGTAGCCTACTTCAACAGCAGTAAAGCATTCACATGAACACAGCACATTAAGAAAAACCTCAGAACTGAGGAGGGAAATGATGGAATGAAAAACCTAGCATCAGATCTGCCCAGAAACTGTCTCCCCTGCTGATGTCTCAGCAAAGCTGTATTTCACACACTAAAATCGCTTCCATCTCCATTGCTTGCGTTTTGCATTGAGTGGATGATATCCTGTTGGTTTTTCCTCCTTCTCAAGCTAAGTACAGCATGCAACTCCCTGGCTAGACAAGAACACAATACAATTTTGCAGTGGTGTAAAGTACTTAAGTAAAAAGTACTACTTAAGTCGGTTTTTGGGGGGATCTGTACTTCACTTTACTTTACTATTTATATTTTTGACAACTTATACTTTTACTTCACTACATTCCTAAAGAAACGTATGTACTTTTTACTCATACATTTTCCCTGACACCCAAAATTATTTTTAATGCTTAGCAGGGCAGGAAAATGGTCCAATTCACTCACTAATCCAGAGAACATCCCTGGTCATCCCTACTGCCTCTGATCTGATGGACTCACGAAACACAAATGCTTTGTTTGTAAATGATGTCTGAGTGTTGGAGTGTGCCCGACTATCTGTAAATTAAAAAGATTTGCTTAATATAAGGAATTTGAAACTATTTATACTTTTAATACTGAAGTATATTTAAAACCTTTTGCTCAAGTACTATTTTACAGGGTGACTTTCACTTTTACTTGAGTCATTTTCTATTAAGGTATCTTTACTTTTACTCAAGTATGACAATTGGGTATTTTTCCACCACTGCCATTTTGGGGGGATGATTCGCTGTACTTCCAGCAGCTACCCAGAGAGCTCAGGGGAACTACAGGCCATGTGTTTAAACTGTGTGTCTTACCAGCCAGGAGCTTCCCAGGACTGCTCTGTATAGGGAAGACCCATAGTGGATCTGACAGACTCCACAGTCTTATAATTTCAATCCTGAGGGAAGAGGTTAGAACAATAATGTGAAACACAGAGACGAACCCCAATATCCCTGTACTGTACATACATCTGAATATCATGAGAATCACTGACATGGAATGCACGTTAAAAGGAATAACTGAGTGTTCTTTAGTGAGTATCTAATGTAGAGTTGGAGGTGTACCTGTGGATGTATTTCAAGGCCTACCTTCAAACTCAGTGCCTCTTTGCTCGACATCATAGGAAAATCTAAAGAAATCAGCCAAGACCTCCGAAAAAAATGTGTAGACCTCAAGTCTGGTTCATCCTTGGGAGCAATTTCCAAACGCCTGAAGGTACCACGTTCATCTGTACAAACAATAGTACGCAAGTATAAACACCATGGGACCACGCAGCCGTCATACCGCTCAGGAAGGAGACGCGTTCTGTCTCCTAGAGATGAACGTACTTTGGTGCGAAAAGTGCAAATCAATCCCAGAACAACAGCAAAGGACCTTGTGAAGATGCTGGAGGAAACAGGTACAAAAGTATCTATATCCACAGTAAAATGAGTCCTATATCTTTCGCTCAGCAAGGAAGAAGCCACTGCTCCAAAACTGCCATTAAAAAGCCAGACTACGGTTTGCAACTGCACATAGGGACAAAAATCACAATTTAAAGGCAATACTACCAAATACAAATTGAGTGTATGTAAACTACTGACCCACTGGGAATGTGATGAAAGAAATAAAAGCTGAAATAAATCATTTTCTCTACTATTATTCTGACATTTCACATTCTTAAAATAAAGTGGTGATCCTAACTGACCTAAGACAACAATTTTTACTAGGATTAAAATTTAAAAAACTGAGTTGAAATGTATTTGGTGTATGTAAACTTCCGACTTCAACTGTAAATCACTCATGAGTATGTATGGCAAATCGCAGCAGAAACGGTTTTGAAGAATCACAAACACCCCCTAGTGGTCAGAATTGGAGATGCAGACGTTTGACAAAAGCGCTTGACGTTTTAATGTGGCAAACAAGCAGCAGCACTACATTTGTGTTCATCAACACTGTAAAATATCAGTAGAGGGTAACGTGTGGTAACATTCACATTCTGCAACAATGCAGGTACAGTGATGGTGCTTATCCTTGTGGAATACAGTCCTAGCTCCTGTTATGACAGTATACTGTTACTGTATAACAAAACCTATAATAACATGGACAGTCAAGGATATAGATTAACGTCATTTAGGTTAACGTAATTTCACCACCTTTGAATGGAGAAAAGCAGAAATAACACTACAGTAGTAATAGAAATGTAAAAACTCTCAGCTTCATTTCGGTAAGTTAACTATTTTTCAACTATTATTTTAAAGTAGCTGCCCAGTGAAATTCACTTTTAAAACTCATATGCAAATAATGTTGTTGACTTCAAAAACCCCACCTCAAACTTGTTTCCTCATAGAACATGATGTCATCTCCCTGAGGCGGATGACCTGGCCAATCAGCGGTTTAGAGGAGGATGAGCTGGCCAATCAGTGTTCTACTTGAATTAATATTTTATGACCATTATAAGCCCACACTATTCTGTTGTTGGGGTACGCCCACACCATTCCAACACAAAAAAGCTGCTTTTTAAACATACTTAATAACCATTTTTGGAAGGAAAACTATTTTACTCATATTGTAAGTATTAATAATAATTTCATAGAAATCTACTGGGTAGTTACTTGGTCATTCATTGCCAACATCCATATCATACTAATGCTATTTTACAAAGCTCTTTTCTCCTTTAGATAACAGCTTTCATCCCATCTTTCTGTGACATAAGCACATTTTCCAATCAGGTGACAAATCATCAATATTAAGCAATACATTTTCCTTCATTGTATGATACTGTACCATAAACGGAGACCCAATACCTTTTTCTGTCATATCAAATCATAGATCAATGAGTGAAGATCACTGAGTGAAGACTTCTCTCTATGTCTGTTTCTTCCCCTCTTCCTCTGGTATGCCCTTCCCTGCTGCCGGACTCTTAACAGCTCTGGGCGTTTTGGTAGCTTTGGGTGGTTTCTCCAACTTCACTATTTTCTCCTTTTTAACCGTTGTCTCCTCCTTCTTTGGAGTTTCTCCTAAAGTCTCCTCATTATCTGACACCTCCCCTTTGTCACCTTTGACCTTTCTCAGCTTGTGCTTGCCCTTGACCGGGGCAGAGAAAGTGAGCGAGGCCTTGTTGAACTCCAGAGGGAAGATGCCCACGTCTCCGTCGAAGCGGTTCTTGGCCACCTGGAGGGACCTCCGTCCGGGGCATGTCACCAGCTTCTTCTCCTGCAGGATGAGCACGTTGTCCGCCTCCTGGCTAGCCTGGTAGACAGGAATTTCAAAAGGTTACTAGTACCAATACACATAGGTTCAAAATACATTGATGACAACGTGTGTTATGGTGAATCTCTTTGATTGAATTATTATTATTTTTTATTTAAAATGTATTTAAACTAGGCAAGTCAGTTAAGAACAAATTTTTATTTACAATGACGGCCTACACCAGCCAAACTCGGACGACGCTGGGCCAATTGTGTGCCGCCCTATGGGATGTGGGTCTGTGAAATAGATATACTGTCCATGGAAGTGTTTTTGATAATGCCCCCTATCGATCAAACATAGAGATGCACCCAACACAATGACAGGTGTAATAAAAACATTCAATGCTTTAAAGAGGCAAACAAAAGGAAGCAGCGTTATATTTATCTGTCTACATTTTATATCGACCTGATTCAGTATTAGATGTAACCCTCTACTCACCTTGGCCGTTCCAAAGATGGATGCTGTCTGTAGTTCTCGGTCATCCTCCTCTTTCCTGGGGTGAATAATCAGAGTGACGTGACAGCTGCTATTGGTGGCAAACTTCCTGAAAGCTCCGATAATGTGGTCCTGGACGGCAAACTTGTCTACAGAGAGGCTCTCCTGGCCCATCATGAACTGCAGGTTGTCAATGATCACGTGACTGATGTCGTAGAGGTAGACAGCGTGTTGCATGGTGTCCAGCACAGCTCTGCAGAGGGAGAGAGGAGGGAGTTATTTACAACTCCAGCTGTACAGAAAACGTATTGACTGACAGATCACTCAACACTTTAAGAGGCCTCACTTGATGTTCTGCTGCCCATGGAAGGTCATAAAGTAGAGGGGCAGGTCCTCGAACCTGTCGGCCCACGCATCATACTGGTCCAGGTTCTCCTCAAGCCTCTGCATGGCGAACTGGGTCAGCATGATCTTAGCCAGGCGCACGTTGTTGATCTCAAAACTGCCCCACAGTGTGTTGACGCCTTGCATGCACAGGTCCAGGGCAAACTCACTGATGAAGGTGGTCTTGCCGCTGCCCGTGGGTCCTGGAGGGGAGAGAAAAAAAAAATGGGAGGAGAGATACATTAAGGTTTGAGCCACTATCAACATAGCCTGGTAGCAGATAGATCATTTGCTTTTGTTTTGATTTACACAGCAAAGCAATATTCTCACTCAGCCTAGTATCAGGTTAGGATCAACCCCCATTTGAAGCATATTCTACCATAGCTAGCTATATACCTCTGTGTAGAACAACATGATCAAATGACAATACATGTCATCTTACTATACGCTATACCTGTAAAGACGGTCAGTTCCCCTTTGCGATGACCCTTCATGATCCTGTTGAGCTCTGGAAACCTGGTCCACTTCACCCCAGCCACCTGCTCTGTGTTGGCCAGCTCCCCGTAGACGTCCTCCCTGAGCTGCCTGAAGGACACAATGGACTTGTGGGTGGCGGGGATGGAGGCTTTGATGATATGGGCCAGGTTCCTGCCCTGGAACAGGGCCTCCAGAGGACAGGGCAGGAACTCCCCCGGGCGCACTAGGGAGCAGCGCTTAAGACCCAGCTTCCTGGAGAAGATCTTGGAGGCCTCCCAGGAACGCATGTCCCCTCCAAGCCACAGGGTGACCCGCTTGAACTGCTCCAGGTAGGGCAGGAGGGCTGGGGGCAGGGTGTTAACACCCCGGGGCAGAGCCACGCTTGGCAGGCCTGTGGCCTGGCTCACTGCCAGGGTGTCCACCTCCTGGCCTGTCAGCACCACCTCGGAGTCCATGCGTCCCACCAGAGGCAGCCCAAACAGGTTGTGGTAGGAGCCAGCCTTGGGCATCGTGGCCTCGGTATAAGCCACCGTCCCGCCCTCCATGCTCTGGGCGGATAGCAGCTTGACGCCCCGCAGGCTGTAGTCCCTTCCACCGAACCAGGGGAACACCAGGCTCTTAGTGGGCTTGAATAACCTCACCGCAAACTTTTTGAGCGTGGCGTTGGAGATCTTGCCAATCTGGAACATGGTTTTGACTAGCTGCGCCTCCTCGTCAGGGAGGTCTGAGAAGGGCACGGCACAGGACCAGATCCTCTGCACCTCCCTGAGCTCCTGCTCCTTCTCCTCCAGGCTCTCGGGGTAGCACAGCAGCACATGAGGGCTGAGGGAGGCCTGGCCCTCCTTCTGCATCACCTCAAGGCAGTCCTGCAGGTCCTCCCAGCTCCCCTCCACCAGAGTCTCCTTGCACAGAAATTGGCCTGTTGTTTTGTCAATGAACATTGTAAAGCTTTCCTTCCCAGTATCCGCAGGGAAACCCACTGCCGAGTCCAGGAAAATGCTGGGGGCGTGCAAGCAGCTGTAGCCATCGTGGAATGGGATGTCTTTAGAGCGCAGGTATTTTTTTATATCGGTCACTGTAATAGGGTCGACAGGAAAGTCTAGGATAGACTTGGTATCCTTTTTGTAGCTCCTGGTACAACTGATTGGGAATGCCATCCCCCATTGTTGTCTCTGAGGATAGTATGAAGGTATAGCAAATGTTGGGGTGTGTGGCTTGGTTAGGATTCTGACAAGGGAGGAAGAGAGGCATCTTTGGGGAGGCAGCCTTGGGGTGTTGCGGGCTGCCACCTGCAATAGACAGGTGGTCCCTTTCAGGAACCAGCTCATCCACATTTGTTACCTGTTCAAGACATTGGACCTGGAACATACAAAATAAGGATTACACAACCAGCAAGGAAAAATATAGCTACGCTAATCAGTTAGCTAGCAAGCTACTAGCTACATACTGTACATTAGGGGTACCAACTACATTCAGCCACGGGTCGATTTTTTTTTATTGAGCGTATAGTCGGTGCCAGAACAAGGGTTTCCGTTAGCTAGCATTTGCCGGCCTTTGGCCCCAGCCTCCCAAAAAAAGAAAAGCAGATAAATAAAACTGGCCAAAATGACCGGGATAAAAAAATACCATGGTGGAAATACCAATCGATACATTTGACCATGCTTATCGGTATATAGGTTAATTTGCATAATTTAGTGTTATTAAATTGGCCTGTGTGTATTTTCATTAATCACCATTTATCTTATTTATCCAACACAACTATCACACACACACACACACACACACACACACACAGTGGGGAGAACAAGTATTTGATACACTGCCGATTTTGCAGGTTTTCCCACTTACAAAGCATGTAGAAGTCTGTAATTATTATCAAAGGTACTCTTCAACTGTGAGTGACGGAATCTAAAACAAAAATCCAGAAAATCACATTGTATGATTTTTAAGTAATTAATTTGCATTTTATTGCATAACATAAGTATTTGATACATCAGAAAAGCAGAACTTAATATTTGGTACAGAAACCTTTGTTTGCAATTACAGAGATCATACGTTTCCTGTAGTTCTTGACCAGGTTTGCACACACTGCAGCAGGGATTTTGGCCCACTCCTCCAAACAGACCTTCTCCAGATCCTTCAGGTTTTGGGGCTGTCGCTGGGCAATACGGACTTTCAGCTCCCTCCAAAGATTTTCTATTGGGTTCAGGTCTGGAGACTGGCTAGGCCACTCCAGGACCTTGAGATGCTTCTTACGGAGCCACTCCTTAGTTGCCCTGGCTGTGTGTTTCGGGTCGTTGTCATGCTGGAAGACCCAGCCACGACCCATCTTCAATGCTCTTACTGAGGGAAGGAGGTTGTTGGTCAAGATCTCGCGATACATGGCCCCATCCATCCTCCCCTCAATACGGTGCAGTCGTCCTGTCCCCTTTGCAGAAAAGCATCCCTAAAGAATGATGTTTCCACCTCCATGCTTCACGGTTGGGATGGTGTTCTTGGGGTTGTACTCATCCTTCTTCTTCCTCCAAACACGGCAAGTGGAGTTTAGACCAAAAAGCTCTATTTTTGTCTCATCAGACCACATGACCTTCTCCCATTCCTCCTCTGGATCATCCAGATGGTCATTGGCAAACTCCAGATGGGCTTGGACATGCGCTGGCTTGAGCAGGGGGACCTTGCGTGCGCTGCAGGATTTTAATCCATGACGGCGTAGTGTGTTACTAATGGTTTTCTTTGAGACTGTGGTCCCAGCTCTCTTCAGGTCATTGACCAGGTCCTGCCGTGTAGTTCTGGGCTAATCCCTCACCTTCCTCATGATCATTGATGCCCCATGAGGTGAGATCTTGCATGGTGCCCCAGACCGAGGGAGATTGACCGTCGTCTTGAACTTCTTCCATTTTCTAATAATTGCGCCAACAGTTGTTGCCTTCTCACCAAGCTGCTTGCCTATTGTCCTGTAGCCAATCCCAGCCTTGTGCAGGTCTACAATTTTATCCCTGATGTCCTTACACAGCTCTCTGGTCTTGGCCATTGTGGAGAGGTTGGAGTCTGTTTGATTGAGTGTGTGGACAGGTGTCTTTTATACAGGTAACGAGTTCAAACAGGTGCAGTTAATACAGGTAATGAGTGGAGAACAGGAGGGCTTCTTAAAGAAAAACTAACAGGTCTGTGAGAGCCGGAATTCTTACTGGTTGGTAGGTGATCAAATACTTATGTCATGCAATAAAATGCAAATTAATTATTTAAAAATCCTACAATGTGATTTTCTGGATTTTTACAGACCTCTACATGCTTTGTAAGTAGGAAAACCGGCAAAATCGGCAGTGTATCAAATACTTGTTCTCCCCACTGTACACTGGGGCCCAAAAGTTTGGAATATTACTCATTCAAGGGTTTTTCTTTATTTGCTAAATGTTTTACAATTGTAGAAAAAAAGTGAGAACATCAAAATTATGACTTAACACATATGGAACCATGTAGTAACCAAAAAAATCAAAATATATTTTACATTTGAGATTCTTCAAAGTAGCCACCCTTTGCCTTGATGACAGCTTTACACACTCATGGCATTCTCTCAACCAGCTTCATGAGGACTGCCACAGGAATGGAAGACCCAGAAATACCTCTGCTGCAGAGGATACGTTCATTAGAGTTACCAGCCTCAGATTGCAGCCCAAATAAATGCTTCACAGAGTTCAAGTAACAGACACATCTCAACATCAACTGTTCAGATGAGACTGTGTGAATCAGGCCTTCATGGTCGAATTGCTGCAAAGAAACCACTACTAAAAGGACACCAAAAAGAAGAAGAGACTTGCTTGGGCCAAGAAACACGAGCAATGAACATTAGACCGGTGGAAATGTGTCTGGAGTCCAAATATGGTTCCATCCTCAACCAAATTTATATGGTTTGGGATGAATTGGACCGCAGTGAAGGAAAAGCAGCCAACAAGTGCTCAACATGTGGGAACTACTTCAAGACTGATGGAAAAGCATTTCAGGTGAAGCTGGTTGAGTGAATACCAAGAGTGTGCAAAGCTGTCATCAAGGCAAAGGTGGCTCTTTGAAGAATCTCAGATATAAAATATATTTAGATTTTTGGAACACGTTTTTGGTTACTACATGATTCCATATGTGTTATGTCATAGTTTTGATGTCTTCACTTTTATTCTATAATGTAAAAAATTGTGGAAATAAAGAAAAATCCTTGAATGAGTAATATATATTTTATATATATTTTGTATTATTATTTTTATTTAACTAGGCAAGTCAGTTAAGACAAATTCTTATTTACAATGACGGCCTACACCGGTCAAACTTGGACGATGCTGGGCCATATTGTGCGCCACCCTATGGGACTCCCAATCACGGCCGGATGTGATACAGCCTGGTTTCGAACCAGGGAAAAAGGTGTTGTCGTGCCCTCTTCATGACTGTCTTGGTGTGTTTGGACCATGATAGTTTGTTGGTAATGTGGACAGCTCCTGGATTTGGCACACGCAGCGCTATTGCACCCCAGGGAAAAGTTCCGGACGAGTTGAAAAGGAGACGGTGTGGATGCAGGGCAGGTCGGAAGTGTAAGGCAAAGCTGAGTAAGTGCAAGGCGGCTATACCGTCTATCATTATGGGCAACGTGACAAGGTGGATGAGCTTAAGGGGCCGGTCCATGGACAAAGAGACTACAGGGAAGCTAGCCTATTATGCTTTACAGAAACATGGCTGAATGATAAAATCCCCATAGAGAACGTAACTATCGGCGGTTTCCAGACCATCAGAGCAGACAGGGATTGCGTTTCTTCCGGTAAGAGTAAGGGAGGGGGGCTGGCTTTATTAGTTAACAACAGATGGTGTAATCCGAGACATATTACTGTTAAGGAACAGTTTTGTAGCCCGGACATTGAGCTGTTAGCCGTTAGCCTGAGGCCCTACTATTTGCAGAGGGAATTCACGGTGGCCATTGTTGTTATTGTTTACATCCCGCCCTCCGCGGACGCAAACACAGCATGTGACGTCATCCACTCTGTTATCGCGAGGTTACAGACAGCGCATCCCATTGCCTTCTTTGCCATTTCGGGGGATTTTAACCATGCATCTCTCTCTTCAACGCTGCCCACGTTCAAACAGTTCATGAAGTGCCCAACCAGGAATAATAAAACTCTGGACTTTTTATATGCTAATGTGAAGGATACATACAACTCCACTGCACTCCCTTCCCTGCGGTAGATCAGATCACAACCTTGACCACCTAACCCCACTCTACAGGCCTATGGTCCAACAGCAGCCAGCGACCAGTAGGACCATTAGGAGATGGTCACCGGAGGCGAATGAGGCCCTACAGGACTGCTTTGAAACAACAGACTGGGATGTGCTCTGTGAGGCTCATGGGGAGGACATTGACAGTCTTACAGACTGCATAACGGACTATATCAATTTTTGTGTAGACAACACTGTACCCACCAGGAAGGTACGCTGTTTTCCAAATAATAAACCCTGGGTCACCAGCGACCTGAAGACCCTGCTGATTGAGAAGAAGAGGGACTTCAAGGAGGGGGACAAGGACAAATTGAAATGCGTCCAGAGGGAGCTGAAGTTGCGGATTGCTGAGGGGAAGAGAGGGTATAAGGAGAAGATGGAGGACAAGCTGAGGCAGAGCCAGGTGAGAGAGGTGTGGAAGGGTATGAGAAATATCACTGGCTTGAACAGTGGGCAGACAGAAGGGAAACCAGGACAGAGCCAATGAGCTGAACCAATTTTTTAACATGTTCGATACTGGCCCTGTCCACCTCCTCTCCAGCTCCCCAGGCCACATTCTCACGGCTGTCCCACCCCCACTTTGCTCACAACACCTCTGTTGAGACAATCAGCGACCCCCTCCCGACCTCCGCCCCCGCTCCCTCTGGACTGATCTGCAACACCTCCCTTCCCCCCCACCTCTGGACTGATCCTCAACAGCCCCCTTACCCCAACCTCCCCACCTGGGCTGGCTTTCACCACCAACCAAGTGAAGAGAGAGCTGGAGAGACTACATCAGTGGAAAGTGGCGGGCCCTGATGGCATCAGCACAAGGGTGCTTAGGGTCTGTGCTGACCAACTGTGTGGAATACTCCAGCGACGCTTCAACATTAGCCTGAGCCTGGAAAGGGTCCCTGTGCTGTGGAAAACATCCTGCCTGGTCCCAGTGCCCAAGAAGGCGCACCCCACTGTCCTGAATGACTTCAGACCTGTAGCGCTAACATCCCATATCATGAAGACCCTGGAAAGGTTAGTCCTCGCTCAATTCAGACCCCTGGTGTGTACATCACTGGACCCCTGCAGTTCGCATATCAGCGCAACATTGGGGTAATCTACCTTCTGCAGAGGGCCTAATCTCACCTGGACAATGCAGGTTGCATTGTGAGGGTTATGTTTTTTGACTTCTCCAGTGCCTTCAACACTATTCAGCCCCTGCTACTGGGTGAGAAGATGAAGAGGATGAAAGTGGAAGCACCCTTAGTCTCCTGGGTTACGGACTACCTGACCGGTAGGCCACAATTTGTGCGGCTACAGAGCTGTGTGTCAGAACGGGCAGTGAGCAACACAGGGGCCCCCCAGGGAACAGTCCTGCCCCCCTTCCTGTTCACCCTCTACACCTCAGACTTCAGATATAACTCCTAAACATGCCACCTACAGAAGTTCTCAGATGACTCCGCAATGTTAGATGCATCAGGGGTGGGCAGAAGGAGTAGTACAGGAGCACAATCAATGACTTTGTGGTGTGGTGTGAGCAGAACCACCTTCAGTTCAACATCAGAAAAACAAAGGAGATGGTGGTGGACTGCAGTCAGGCCCAACTGACTGCAGTCCCTATACAGGGGATGGATGTGGAAATGGTTGGGTCATACACGTTCCTGGGGTGGCGGAGAGACGGATCTTGTCCAAACTGCTGGCCATCATGGACAACGTCACCCTCTGCATGCCATGGTTATGATGCAGAGGAGCACTTTCAGTCACAGACTGATCCCACCACGGTGTGCCAGAGAGAGCTACAGGAGGTCCTTCTGTAACTTTTGGGGTGTTAGGACCTAGTTTAACAATTATGCATCCATCCGTGAGTAACTCTGGTCTGTAATCACTCATTCACTCAGGACTGTATATACATATTCATATATACACCCCTTCAAATTTGTGGATTCGGCTGTATCTCAAATCTAAATCGTCCGGGTCACGTTGTCCTGCACCACATTTTCCTAATAATTTGTACACTGCAAATTGACCACAAGAAGCCCAAACAAATATTGTTAGGTAGTATTTAACAAAAATTTAATAATTTCAAATGTTGATTACATTTGTTTACGATTCCATAGCTGTCTCTCTATTTATGCTGGAAATTCTTTAACAGATTTACAAAATTAAAATCGCTTTGAGCTGATTTCCTGGGGATATCAGTGTTTTATTTTACTCCGAAAACTTGAGGGGCCAAATAAAATCACTTTCAGGCCGCCATTTGGGTAACTCTGCTGTACATTAACCACTATATCAGGGGCAGGCAACTATGTTCCTGGAGGGCCAGCAGGTACTGCAAGATTTTATTCCAACTAGGCACCACACCTGACCAACTGAGACAATTGATCAGTTCAATGACTGCCTACATTTAACACACCTGTTCTTCCAGGTCGGTTAAACCAATAACATGTGGCACTATAGGACCAGGGATGCCTACCCCTGCACTAGATGCTTGTTAACCAGCTAACTACCGGTTTCCACTGGCTATATCGTAAACATTCAGGTTAGCAGTGTGGTTAAGTTAAAATCACATGTTAAGAAGAAACGTTATAAATAGGCATGGTTTATGACTTAGTGGCAACTAACAAACTGACGTTGGTCAGTTGTGACCTAAGGTATCTACCTGCATTTTCACTGGGGTGTCAAACTCAAGACCTAGACAACCAGGTGAGGGTAGTTCCTAACTAATCAGTGACCTTAATTCATCAATCAAGTACAAAGGAGAAGCGACATACCGCAGACACTCGGCTCTCCATGCATGGAATGAGTTTGACACGTGATTTAAGAAGTCAAGAAAATAAAAGCAGAAGTGGACAAAAACGAGGTTGGGGTAGCTTTAACCTTACAGTGATATGCATTCCCGCATACATGCCTTCAAACTAAGCTAAAAAATGTTAATGATAAACACCAACCTTTGTTCACGTTTCTTCTCGCATGCACACTTTGCGGGGTTTTGTTGCGTTATAAAAAAATACGTCCGTGTGAAACAGCCATGAAAAATAGTACTATATCTCATACAAAGAGAACACTTTAATTGTTAGTTTGTGATTGATAAATCAATATATATTCCTATGTGATTATTTTTCCATCGAAAATCCAACTGAAATGTATCACAACATGTATAATGAATTCAACATCTATTGATTCCTGTGTTTGTGTTTCCGCCCGGACCTTTCACTTGAAGGACTGCACATGCCCGTCAAATCGTCCTTTACCTACCCAGTCCATGGAAGTTAAACATACAACATTTACATTTCTATAGGTGTATTTATCTAGATTGCAAAATGACATCTAGAGGCACCCCGAGTCGCTTCCTACAAAGTGTTCTGCAAAACGGATTGGGTCGGCATGTCTGTCAACTGAAGCGCATTTCTCTCATCTTCTCCAAGAATGGACAGAGCTCTCTGGGAGCCAGGTTAGTGTCATAAACCTAGCTAACGTTAGCTATCTAACCTATTGGCCAATGTTGTTGGCTACCATTTATTATCTAGTTTGCTTTCTATGCCTGTGATATGTGGTTGTCCCACCTAGTTATCTTAAGATGAATGCACTAACTCTAAGTCGCTCTGGATAAGAGCATCTGCTAAATGACTCAAATGTAAATTATTATCAACAAATCCTTTCTTAGGGAATTCATCGAAGAAGGAGTGGTGGATTTTGCCAAAAAGAACCCTGGAACCGTTGTCTATGTATCTCCTCAGTCCTGCAGGATCCCTAAAATTGTTGCAGAATACTGTAAGTGTGAATTGCATTATATTTTGAATGGAGAAATGTGGTGTTCAAGTCGATGTATTAAATCTTGTTCCACCATATCAGAATTCACAGCTACAGTGAAATGAGCTCGTCACATTTTTGTGGATGTATTAAACAAGCATTACGTTAGGTGGCGCTAGAGCCAAACCGTTGCTCATGATGTTATGTCAGTGATTGTGATCCGGGATCATTGTGCAGTGAAAACCAATGCCGTAGTGTAGAATGTTTTATTCATTTTGACATAAAATTGTTTGTAATTAGTGTAGTTTGGATATTCACATTATGCAGATCATGTTTTATCAAAGCATCCCACATTGTGAATGTGACTTGTGTTTTCCTGCAGTAAACGGCAATGTGAAGGAGGAAGCCATCACAAGCAAGACGTCTCAACAGATCACAGAGCTAATAACCAAACTGACCAACCAGTCTGGCCTAGATATCATCCGTATCCGCAAGCCCATCCACACAGACAGCCCCAGCATCCAGGGCCAATGGCATCCCTTCACCAACCGACCCCTGTCCATTGGACCAATCGGACCCCAGAAACAGCAGGCCAACTAAAGACTGTGTGAAACCTCATAATATGGACAATATTTTTGTCAGTTATCATCGCCCTCCACAGAAGTGTCCAGAGCAACTCTGAAACACCTCAATCACCAGATATCTGTTGCAGCATATCTGCCCTTTTCGTTTGAATGAAATTTGCAATTATCAGAGGCTTGTCAACTTGTATCAGTGGCATGCATACAGAAGAGTTTGTGTCCAAACCAGTATTTCAAACTGCTCACTGCAACTGTGTTTTACGAATAGAATAAAGTGGTCAATGTTTTTGACTCAGAAGTGACAAATTTGTGAGAGGGGTAATTCAAGACCCTGTGAGTCTAGATATTTATGTGGATGATCATTTGAACTGGTCAAGCATTTGAATCAGTCGACTGAATTCTCTGTAAGATAAAGCAAAATAATTACAAATGACTGTGACAGACAATCCCAGGCACATTGTAGAGATATGTTTATTTTCCATGGCATGCAGCAGATGTACTCATTAACATCAACGGCAGTGATTCAAGTTGCCATTATTTACGCCACAGATCAGACCAATCACCAAAACCATCTAAACAGTGTGGAACGACCCATAACCATATATGGCTCTTGAACATCTTTCTATAAGCTGCCCATCAATAAGAGAACAGTGAATGTCCCCAACGACTTCACATTAACCATGTCTTGTATGAACTCAGTGTTGATTCTGTGCCGATAACAAAATAGCTGTGGGTGGTGCTGTAAAAGATGTGGTCAGATAGGATTTTTGGTTGAACTTGATGGATGGGTTACAGAAGGGTGGCGTGTGACTGGATACAGGAAAGTAAATAGTATAATCCTTAGGTTGATTGTGTAAAAATGCAAAGGGTGCGTGAGTCATGAGATGAGTGTGGAGGGGAAGAGGAAGTGCATCTCTGGCTGCACAGCGATTAGTACTACAATTATGTGGTCATGTGTTAGAATTTGTTTGGTGACCAAAGAGGATGGCGTTACATCTTCTGGCTGTGTCGTCAGCATTATAGATTATAGTTTAAACTCATAACATGTAAAATTGGGCCTCTATTCATTCTGGTACGTTTTTGACGGTTACCAGTCAGAATGTAGGGTGGACTTGAAACAGGAGATGCCATTAACCTTAATATAATCCACTTATCTTCATACTAGTGAAGTTATTTATGTTGGGGGAAATTATATATAATCAACATAGTCTGTTATTCTAAGAACATCTACTGAACAGACTGCTGGTTTTTATATTGATTGGAGTAGAGTTGCCACTAGTATTAACACAGCTAATTATTTATCATACCGATTATAAGCAGCAGAGACTGACCAGAGTAGAGTTCTCACATCACATTTTGTTTCCCCAATGAGAACTGTCAGGGCTTGACCGACACTAAGGGTGTAAAAGCTCTAAATAAAGATTGCTGTTGCTTAGTTACGCGGCACTCAGACTTGCCTTTTTTCCCCACCAGTCTTTCAGCCTGTGCTGTACCCCCGTACCCTGTCACAATCATATGTGTGAGTTACTCACAATGATATGTTGAGCAGTCTGAATACAGGGTCGTGTTCATTAGGTTCCAAAACAAAAGAAAAGACTGAAATAGGGAGGGACTACCGGTTTTTGCATTCTAAAACGTTTTAAAATCCATTACGTGTCCTAATGAACATGACCAAGGCCTTGATTATCATCATCATCACCCAACAGCAATACTATTGGGTATCATGCTGTTGGACTCTGTTTGAACATGCTTTGCATAATGCTGTACTGTACTGACTTCCCCCTTGAGCGTTGACACACAGGATTATTCCCAGTCGATCTAAATTTGATGCAAAATAGTGTTTTTATCCTTTACGGGTAATTGCACAAAACAGTGAATAAACAGTGAATAATAAATATGCAACATTTACTTTTGTCATAAATATAATAATTTCTCCTCAAGTGCTCTGATGCCCAAAGAATTACACATGACATAGCTAACTACACAGCTGATTAAATACTAAGTAGTTTGTGACGTAGTAGTCATATCTACATTGAGCCAGAAAACAACTCATAACATGGATATAACACATTGATGTAACACTTTACATGGGTATACTGAATCTCCTTATATACAGAGCAAGAAAAGTCCTCGCAAAAGTTATAATGAAAATTCATATTTTAGTCATTATTCACTCAAATGTATTGTGTAGGTGATGTGGAATTAAAGGCCCTGTGCAGTCAAAATTTTGATTTTCCTGTGTTTTATATATACTGTATTTCCACACTATGAGGTTGGAATAATGCTGTGGAATTGTGAAATGTATGATAATTCCATTTTAGTGTAAGAGCTGTTTGAAAAGCCTGCATGAGATTTCAGCCTGTTTTGGTGGGATGGAGTTTTGGCCTGCTTAGTGACATCATAGTTAATAGACCAATAAGAAAGAGTTCCAAACCTCTGCCAATAATAGCTCGTTTTTAATTTTCCACTCCTCACTTAGACCACTGCCAGACAGTCATAGCAAAAGTCTTGCTTGAGAAATTGGCCTTTGCTAAGAAGCTATTTTAGTTTATTTTTGACCATTTTGACTGAAAACAATCACAGTAAGGTACTTCATCATTACCTAGAAATGCTTTTAAATTGAGATAAAAACGCCTGCACTGGGCCTTTGTCTTTGTCTAAACCTCCATTTGAGTGTTGTCATGTCTGTACAGTATGATGTGAGCGAGTATGTTTGTTGAAATGAGTGTTCCCACAATGTTTACGGGGGCATACAGTATATACTAGAGGTGCGTATTTGAGTGTAGCAGGCAGCATGTTTGCCATTTGACGATAAGTAGTAAGTAAACTACAATATCCATAACCGTATCCAAGTTCCCTGCCCATGGATATTGCACACGCTGATTGTCCTTCTGTGTATTAAAGCAGTCACTGGCTCAGATCATCAGGGTTCCTCACACACTCCTTCCATCCAGCTTCTCCATCTGGCTCCTTGCATATCTAAAGACAGATTCAATATAAAACAGAAGACATAAAGACTTAATGCAGCAGTAATACTCTCTACATATACAATGTTTTTTTTGTTTAAAATTAACTTCTCTCTGTTAAAACTTTAAACATAACTTGACAGCATCAGTGAATCACCTCTAATGAGAAATGACATGCCCTACAGTTTAAATGCCCAGTTTGTCATAAACGTCCAGTTTGTTCTTTCAACTTTGAATGTTCTATTCATAGGCTGAATAAACATGCTCAACTACCCTCATTTGTGTGATTGCACTTTCGATACGTAATAATTTATTTTACATGAAAAGATAATAAGATAAGCAAAACACATTCATCAGGCTTGCTTGGCCCCTGCTGTAGACAAGCTTTTGTACAACATTAATATAATGGTCCTGTGACATTGCTTTTATTACACTTCCACCGAGACACCTTGTGAAAACTGCATGTGTAATGAAACACGTCATAGTGCATAAATATTCTAACCAACCACGTTCTGCTCGGCTACTATAATGACCAATGGGGAGATGGCACATATCTTTTATAGCCCAGCATTAAAACACCTGAATCAACATACATCTTTGCCAAGCCCTTGATTAGTTGAATAGGGTGTTTTCATTAGTGCTGGGCGAGAACATAAACATGCGCACCCTTCCAGGCCCAGGGAACAGGATTGAGGAACACTGCATTAGCCCCTTTCCAAAGACAAGGTCACATGCGCTGTTTAAAAGCCAGGCTTAATTGATTGGGGTGCTATCATGGAGGTTTGTGAACTCAGTAGTGTCCTCTAGGGCAGGTTTTCCCAAACTTGGCCTGGGGCCCTCCCTGGGTGAACAGGGTTTTCTTCTTCTCCCTAGCACTACACAGCTGATTCAAATAAATCAAAGCTTGATGATGAGTTGGTTATTTGAATCAGTGTTATAATGCTAGGGCAAAAAACAAAACGTGCACCCAGGGTGAGAACCCAGGACCAAGTGTGGGAAACCCTGCTCTAGGGGAGAGGGGGAATGAGAGAAGAGGAGGGCAGGAAGGGGATGATGGGGACAGGGAATGGAAAAGGGAGGATGAACCGATAGAGAGAAAGAGAGGGAGGGAATAAATGTAGGAGGAAAGACGGTAAAGAGGAGGATGAGGAAACCTGCTGGTGGTGCAAAGCAGCTTCTGTCAGCCCCCCTCCCCCCCCCCTCCCCCCCGCACATATGCACACTCCCTCCCTCTCCTACTCTATCAGCTCACTTCATCACTGACCAGGACACACAGGTCAAATGTTTCCCTGTGCCGCTCGGCCGCGTTCGATAAGAGTCCACACACAACAAAAAAAAAGGACAACAAGCCTTCACTTGGTGTCTCTGTGGAATCCGGCCCATGAGCGATGCCAAGCGCCGCTGTTACTGTCAGCAAGCAGTGACAGATACACAAACCGGCGTGCTGTGCTGCGAGCCACCAGGGAAGCAGCCGGGCAAGAGCTGATTCAACGCTTTGTATATATATATATATATATATATATTCCCTATAGTGCACTAAAAGTAGTGCACTATATAGAGAAGGATGCCATTTCAGACACAACCACTACTTGCTTTGGTCAGAGTGGACTCTCAAGGAAATGAAGTAGTGGAGTAGGTCCCCGGTCGTCGCTAGCGTCATATGTTGTTTTTGCGTTAACACTGATGTCACGTAAACACTGAGAGAGCCTTGCAGGTTAGGTAACAGTGATTCTGGTCTTTTTGTTTTGCGAAGGTCCTATAGCTCATCTGGCATGTGGCCACCAGCTTGTGACAGCAAAGGACACACAGCACCAACATCAACCTGGGCTGGAATCTGGACTGGACTGTTTATTTTATACTGTTTTTCACACTGTGTTTTTCACACTGTATACTTTCTTCTTAACATAACTAATTTTAATACATCTACTACTGTATATACTGTATAATTCTTAGTATATCTTTTTGGTGTACAGAGCCTTCAGAAAGTATTCACACTCCTTGACTTTTTCCACATTTTTATGTGTTATAGCCTGAATTTAAAATTGATTAAATTGAGATTTTGTGTCACTGCACTGGCCTACACACAATACCCCATAATGTCAAAGTGTAATTATGTTTCTATACATTTTTACAAATTATAAAAAATTTAAAGCTGAAATGTCTTGAGTCAATAAGTATTCAACCCCTTTGTTATGGCAAGTCTAAATAACTTCAGGAGTAAAAAATTTGATTAAAATGTCACATAATAAGTTGCATGGACTCACTCTGCGTGCAATGCTTTTTTAATGACTACCTTATCTCTGTACCCCACACATACATTATCTGTAAGGTCCCTCAGTCAAGCAGTGCATTTCAAACACAGATTCAACCACCAGACCAAAGAGGTTCTCCAATGCCTCTTAAAGAAGGGCACCTATTGGTAGATGGGTAAAAATAAATAAAGCAGACATTGAATATCCCTTTGAGCATGGTGAAGTTATTCACTAGACTTTGGATGGTGTATCAATATACCCAGTCACTACAAAGATACAGGCATCCTTCCTAACTCAGTTGCCGGAGAGGAAGGAAACCGCTCAGGGATTTCACCATGAAGCCAATGGTTACTTTATAACAGTAACAGAGTTTAATGGCTGTGATAGGAGAAAACTGAGGATGGATCAACAATATTGTAGTTACTTCAAAATACTAACCTGAATTACAGAATGTAAAGAAGGAAGCCTGTACAGAACACAAACATTCTGCAAAAAATGTGGCAAAGAAATTAATTTTATGTCCTGAATACAAAGTGTTATGTTTAGGGCAAATCCAACACAACACATCCCTGAGTACCACTCTTCATATTTTCAAGAATGGTGGTGGCTGCATCATGTTATGGGTATGCTTGTCATCGGGAAGGACTAGGGAGTGTTTTAGGATAAAAATAAATGGAATAGAGATAAGTACAGATAAAATCCTAGAAGAAAACCTGGTTCAATCAAGGGGTGTGAATAGTTTCGTATATAGGCACCGTATATACAAATAGATTGCATTTGGATTACTGATACAGTGTTATTTGGGTTGTTATCTGGATTCGTTCTGACATTCGGGATTTCTTGTTTCTAGTTTTTGATTATTATCTGTGTACTTGTTTGACATTTGCACTGCACTGTTAGGATCTAGTAACACAAGCATTTCGCTGCTACCGCTATAACATCTGATAAACTGCTCAACTGTGTACATCAATATGGCTGCCGCTCTGCCATTTATATTTGATGGAGAGGAAAATAAAGGCTAATGTTTTCTTTTTGTTGCACCAAATTAGACTGGATTTGAAAAAAGGTTCAAATGACAGTGTCAATGTACATGTTCATAGTAATTGTGAAGTATTTCAACAACACATGCAGAGCACAGCTTTCTCTCAGTCTTACCTTTGCTTTCTGGTCTCCTGTTGGGCTTCACTCGTCTCTGGCAATCAGATCTATCATCATCATCATCATCTCTCAAGTTTCTCTGATCAATCTGACCAGAGATTAGTCATTAATGATTCTCTTCATTCTTTAATGATAGTCTTCATCCGGCCAAGCTTAGATGAAACTGCCGTCTATCCATACTTCTGTTTTCCCCCTTTGACACAGTCAGACGCTAACAACACAAATATGCTAAAAAGTTCCATTTCGATTCGGTTTCACTGCAACCATTTCCACTGGCATTATTTCAACAGGTTGCTATTGATGGTGATATTATTGCTATTTACATAACAAAAGAAAATGAAGATAAGTGTGTGGTATTCAATTATGACTGAAATGTATTATTTGTCCAACCATATTTGCTCTCTTATGAGGTTCTGTAGGCCTGGGTCTTTATTAAGAGCCATCGTAGACGTGTATGGCACTAAACTACAGTACCTATTGTTCTCTGAACTCAATAGTTTAGACGATGGTCTATAATGTTCATACAGGATTTGATAGTTCCTCACAATCTTACGTTCATCACCATCTCACTTCATGGTCATTGGTCATATGCCCTGGTCTCTCATTGTCCCGTGTCCCACGGTACACCACAGCGCTCGCTGTCAGTGTGTCAGCTGACCAGACCAGCACTGACCCTACTTCCCCAATAGGGTAAGGATCTGAGGTAGGATTGTAACTAACTTGTTTATGTATCATATATCAAGTCCTTGAAAGTCCATCAAAGGGTCCATGTAATAGTACAATGTGTGTCCAAAATGGTTACCATGACTATATTTACCCAGCACAGCCACCAGTGAAATTACACAGGCCACTTGTCTCGAGTCACGGGAAGCTGCACATTGGGTTTTAGGTATGGATACTCCCACAGGTTGCTTCCTGGGTAAACAGCAGCAGTATAATACAAAAGTTAGACATCCCTGCCTCTTGGGGGCGCTCTGGGGTAGTTGGGTTCAACCAATAAACAGATCAATGGGAAAGTGGGGGTGGGGGTGGGGGGGGGTGGGGGGGGGGCTAGACGGAGCTCTCGTCTGGCAGCTGGGGTTCCATTTGTGTGTGCTTCCTCTTCTCCAGGATGCGGTTGAGCTCTTCGGTGAACGAGTGGTAGAGAGGAGACGTGCTCCCCTCGGGGTCCGCCGTCTGCCTCAGCAGCACGTAGCTGTTGCCATTCATCTTGCGAAGGACGCTGGGTAACGTGGCCGACATCCCGTTGGCATACTCTGACGATGCGTACTCCGAGGAGGGCAGGGGCGGCGGCATTGGGAGCGGCGGGGCGGGAGGGGGCGGCGACTTCCCCGGAGACCCTCCCCCGGGCACAATCTGAAGGAAACCGTCGCCCATGTCGTCCACGTTGGAGACCGACAGGGAGCGGCGTCCGCGCTTGCTGTCCTGCCTGCCGTTGCAGTGGATGGACATGGTCTTGAGCTCCAGTTGGGAGTGGGAGCTCCTCTTCCTCATGGCTGCGGCCCCCGACTCGGGCAGCCCCTCCTGGGAGTACTTGCGGCCCTGGTAGGGCCCTCGGGTGCAGAAGCTGACGTAGAGCAGCACTACGGTCAGCACCAGGCACAGCCCACCCAGCACAGCCACCAGGGAGATATACATGGCCTCCATGTGCCCGTAGGTCTGGAACTCGGGTCCGGAGGGGAGGGGAGCAGGTGGGGAGGGCAGGGGCTGCTCAGTGGGACTGCTGTGGGGAAGAGAAGGGCTTGGTGGGGCGGTAGTGGCGGTGGTTGATAAAGTGTTCGTCATGACTGTTGGCCCCACAGGGAAGGGCAGGTCAGGGAGCACCCTCACTGTGTACAGCCTCACTGGCACCCACATGTCGTTCTCCACGGCGAAGCAGCGGTAGTCTCCACTCTGGTCGGCCCGGGCGCCAATGAGGAGTAGGCCGTCGGTGCCCACGCGGTGGCCCGAGTCGAGGTCATAGCCCTGGAGCTCGTGGCCATCCAGGGTCCAGCGCGGCGTGGCCAGGTTGGAGCGCAGCTCGCACTGGAGGAGGACGTCATCCCCAGACATCACCGTACGCCTGCGGTGGACTACTGAGAGAGGGAGAGAGAGGGGGAGAGAGAGAAAGAGGGTGAGAGAGAGAGAACAGGAGAGAGAGATGAATACAGAAACAGATGTAAAGAAACAGCAGGGGTGTATTATCAAAGCAGAGGTGAGTAACAGAACAGCTTAACCTTTCAGCATCACTTCTCATCTTTATTCGTAGTAAGCTTCTGTAAGCGGACAGAACCCTGCAATGCAGACAGCTCGATCAGCTGACCTCTAATTTAATGTAGAAGGAACTGATTAAAGTGAGTGGAGCAGCCTGGGGGAGTAGTAACAGCGCTGCACACCTAATGAAATACCTTAATGGCCTTTAAAAAAGCTACAAGTCGGAAATATATTAATGCCGTGATATCCCTTAAAATAGAACTTGTGTGACGTGCGTGAATACGCGGTGAGTGTGTTTGAGAGGGACGAACACACGTGGTGTGTGAGTGTGTATGTGCGTGTGTGTTCAGTACATACCAGCTCCTGTACTGTTGTCACAGCCTCTGTTCCCTTTCTGTATATCCTGGGTTAGATTGGAGCTGAATAGGAGCCAGAAGAATGTCAGTTCTCATTTATGCTTTCAGGGCTGTGGGCAAACCCACACCCACTTAAGACACGGACAAACTAGGCATACCGAAACGGTATAACATTTAAACAGGAGTCATTTCATATTACTCGTTGAAGTACACAGAACATACTGTAGGACGCTGGGTTGTGTATTTAAGTAATCAAACAATCCACCCCTTTAATAGAAGTTCAGCTAAAGTCAATAAAACAAAAGAAATAACTAAAATATAATGTTCAGAGTATAGCCTAGTGAAATTAGATAGCAGTTGATCTGCAAGGTTTCTTTTAATTGTAATGAAAATCTCTCTAACTGATGCGCTGTTTAAAGCACGTAAACCAAATCCACAGGAAAACCACAGAAGAGTCTGATGTGTCTGCAGCAGTAATGGAGATTAAAATGTCTGACGCTCACTCATGCAGAGTAGATGAGCCCAGACACAAAACAGTCCCCAGCCTCACTCACTGGTATCCCATTAGTATGTGTGTGTGTGTGTGCCTGCCCTCACCTGTTTGTGTGTGAGGAAATTTCCACACACAGCGCCCCGTCCCAGCCACAAAAGGGGTCCCGGGCAAACACACAGTCAAAACAGGACGTGTAGCGCTGGCAGGAGGACAAGGGGACCTGGAGCACTGCAGAGTTGGAGCCCACATAGACACTTCCCTGTTGGAGGAGAGCTCATGTTTCATACTATTTGGTAACAATTTACTGGCAAGTACAATGCTTTAAAACGTGTTTTTAGCATGTATGAGCAATGTATAATACCTGTGCCTGGGAGATGACCATGCTGTCTACAGGCTGAGGGTTCTCAAACAGCTGCAGCTCCTCTATGATGTGCATTTGACCTCCGACCTCCACAGCCCTGTGTAGCCAGCCCTCATCTGCAGGGAAAAACAGACATATAACGTTCATCCAATGTTCATATAACGTTCATATAACATTCATATGATATAACATATAACATTCATATAACATTCATATAACATTCATCCAAGAACAAATATGTATTACGCATTATCCATCTAGCCAGACTCACCAGTTCCCAAGAAGAGCACGGTGTAGACGTGTCCGTCCAGGGCTGCCACACGGTGCACGGCCATTTTGGCGTAATTTACACTTCTCTTGAAAAGTAGGGGGCGCCCTCCTATGGGGTGGACCTGTGTGGACATCAGGGGGTGGCGCCTTGCAAAGGTCAAAACGTTGTCAGGGAGATCACGGGACGAGTTGATGCCCTGGGACCGGAGTATGTTTGTGATACACTGGAGGGAGGGAGGGCAGAGAGAGAGAGAGAGGGAGAGAGAGGGAGAGCAGTCAATACAGATTAGAAGAGAGTGAGTGAAACAGAAATAGACAAGGGTTCACCTCAATAGCAATAAGGGGGCTTCCTCTTCTACACCCGTATATTAAAGAACTAGTCAGGTGACAACCAAGTCTAAGTACTGCTTTCACCTAATCAGTCTTTTTAGATGAAGCAAAGAAGATGGGGAAAGGAGGACACTGTGTTGAGAGCATTGAGAATGATCCAAGGAGGACACTGTGTAGAGAGTATTGAGAATGATCCAAGGAGGACACTGTGTAGAGAGTATTGAGAATGATTCAAGGAGGACACTGTGTAGAGAGTATTGAGATTGATCCAAGGAGGACACTGTGTAGAGAGTATTGAGATTAATCCAAGGAGGACACTGTGTAGAGAGTATTGAGAATGATCCAAGGGGGTAAGAAACAGGGAAAGGGGAGGGAGAGATAGATGAATAGGTGATTGAGGGGTATTCCTAGAGACTTACCGAGCCAGGTCTTGGTACAGGAACCTTCCCTCTATATTCCTTCCACTTGGAATCCTGCACCTCCATGTAAGGCCCCTCGAAGGCCCTCTGAATATCTGTGAAGGAGTACTGGCACACCGCAGACACCTTGATATTTTTCCTGAATGCCCCAAGACACAGAAGAAAAGTTAGAGATGAATAATTCAACGTTATATAAAACATTGAAGCTTGTTCTTGGAATGTAACTGCCACCGGCCACCCAGAACGAATTTCAAACACATCAATGAATCGCTCACCGAGAGGGAAAATGTCAATAGACTTGGTAAGGTTTTAGTAGATAATTCACTGAAAGCTGTGGTGGGTGGGAAGCAGTGGTATAAAGTACTTAAGTAAAAAATACATTATCTTTACTTTTACTCAAGTATGACAATTGGGTACTTCTTCCACCACAGGTGGGAAGGAGTGGGGGTTGGGTTTTGGGTAACAGTTCTATCCCTCCCTTTGTCTTCAACTGGGCTATGGGGAGTTGGGACCACGTCACTGACAGAAGTAAGCTCTTGTCTTATATCAGGAGTAAGCTTATGCTTTATTCCTATTCAATATGCAGTTGAGTCGTACTCTCAACTGTGTTGGCATAATTCTTGCTACGTGTGACTACACCCTTGGGTGAAAGAATGACTGGATGACTACTTATTTCCTATAGTACCCGATTTCCACTAGAGACAAATAGTCTGGTCAAGGTAAGGTGTCATTTGGGACACACGCTCTAAGCCACATGACATGGCTCTGTTGGGGAGTACCTAGGAAAGAAAGAGTAGTTTTGTCCTGTGTATGGCCACGAAGTGTGCTAGTAGATAGGAACCAGGTGAAATAACTGTCAAATGCTTCTAGCCTGCAGATAGGATTAGCCTGTGTGAGTCACTGTGAAGCCTATTGTGTGTCCTCCTTAGCCTGCACAACCAACCCAGTGAAGAAATTGACATTGGACTTATTCTGGTATCTGCCCAGAGTAATACAGTGTTTCACAAGGGCTTACTCACGCTTACTCACTCAGGTCACACACATGGCGATGGGTGTAACTCACAAAGGTACACTTTAGAGAGAGAGAGAGAGAAAGAAAGAAAGAAAGAAAGAGAGACAGAGAGAGAGAGAGAGAGAGAGAGAGAGAGAGAGAGAGAGAGAGAGAGAGAGAGAGAGAGAGAGAGACAGACAGACAGACAGACAGACAGACAGACAGACAGACAGACAGACAGACAGACAGACAGACAGACAGACAGACAGACAGACAGAGAGGCAGAGAGGCAGAGAGGCAGAGAGACAGAGACAGAGAGGCAGAGACAGAGAGCGAGAGACAGAGAGACAGAGAGACAGAGAGACAGACAGAGAGCCTTTTTCTGTTTTTACCCTCCATCTGATTTTCAGAACGACGGTGACCGTTTGATGCAGCATGATTATGCATATGAGCACATAACACACACACACACACACACACACACACACACACACACACACACACCACTGCTGCCTGCTACTCTATCTTCGCCTGACAGGATCATTGATATGCTCCTACTGCAGCCTGCAGCCCCAATGTCAGCCTCTCTCACTCCCCATCATTCACTATCAGCCTACCCTCTACCCTCTGATAACCACAACAAACTACTATCTACTTACACTAGTCAACAGACCACAAATCTCTGCATACAAAGTGGTGAGTGGATGACCACACAATAGTACAGAGCCAGTTGACAATTAGCCAGTAGTGGTATGGTGGACAACAACTCCCATTGCTCCATTCTCTTACCATTCCAGGCCAAAGATCCCGTAGAAGACGGTGCTGTGTGCGTCTGGGCCCTCCAGTACGAAGACGCTACGCAGCACATTCAGGTGGAGCTCGTAGTCAGGAACGGCGCACACCAGTCTAGCCTTCAGGAAGGACGTCCACTTCCTCTGCAAGGTCCTCTGGCCGCCCCAGTCACCCTGAAAGGGAGGGCGGAGAAAGGGAGAGATGGACCGGTCATCAGTCACACATACAGTACCACATACACACACACACACATGGTCATACGTGCACATACCACAAACTCGTACACATACTGTATACACACAGAGACAGACACACGAGCACCCCCTGCACGCACACACACGCACAAACACTTTCTCACAACCCCACCACACACACTAGAAGCAGTACTGTGCACCATTGAATGAGAGTGTTCAGTTGAGGCTCGCAGTGTGGCTACAGTGTGAACACATTTACTCTAATTGCATTTCGGCAGCAGCAGCAGCAGAGGAGGCGCTCGGAGGAGAAGAAGCCTGAAAAGAGTGATTTAGCACACCTCATTTAGAGCAGAGGCTTCTCCTCTCTTTGTATGGAGGTGTTTTAATACACTCACCGCTCTTCATTTCTGTCTTTCATAGACCTCTATCATCTCTCTACCCAGCCTCGGTACTGTATCCGCCGCAAAATACAGTAGTCACAGTAAACAAAGTAACCAAAACAAACACAAAACAGCACACATTACTCACACATAAAAAGGTCTGTTCCATTGAGAACAATAGCTTTGTTCTCAATACAAAAAGAGAAGATTAAGCAGATAAATACACCAGCACTGAAGGTTAATCTTCTCCCTACTGAATTAGACCCCTGGTGAGAGCTGGCAACAAGCTCTGGACAGAGAGGCAAGATGGCCGCCATCCAAAACTAGGTACAAGCAGCAGGTATAGAAAGCTAAAGATATTTTGGTTGTGATGATGTTGGTCGTGGTGATGTTGCTGACAGCCTGTCAGGTGAATTGTAATGCACACGCTCTGTGGCTAATCATGTTGTCACTTTATAATATCTGTTAACAGACACAAGGACCCTTAAGATATTCCTGTGTGAAAATAAATTGGAGGAAGTGGACCACTAACCAAGCCCTTGGTTCAGGTGTGTTAGTGCTGGGCTAGAAGACAAAATGTGCATCCCTTGGTACTGGTCTAAAACGAGTGGTGGAAGCCATACAGGGGCTACGGCTGATAGCTATATAGGCTGACAGCCAAGTAGGCCTCAAGCATGGACGCCACATCTGGCAACTGGATGGCTGTGCAATAGACTGTACACCGTAGATGTGGGCTGCCGATGAAAAGAAGGTTGGGGATTGGCTGTGAAGCAGACAGACCAGTGGCACGCCTCCAGTTGTCTCTGGCTAGCGACTAATGTCTGGGGATCTGTCGCCGCTGCAACTGTCATCATCATGGGTGACTGCCACTGTGCCACTGGGGCGAGTCGGGGCCCACTCACCCCCAGATTGACATCTGCATGGGCTGCTGTGGCCCAGTTATGGCTGGATCCATCACATTCTACCCCTCCACCACTGTCACAGTGGGTACAGGCAGCAGACTTGACCCCATTCCCAGAAAGCTGCATTTTTGATAGAGGGGGACTGCAAGCATGAAATATGGAGATTACAGTTACACCAGGCACAGCCAAAGAGAGAGGAGGAGGTGGAGGAGTGAAACAAACATTTTCTCCAGGAGTGGTTTCTGCGCACAGTGTCTGACAGAGAGACGCTGATCTCCAGTTAAATTAGGTAGGAGGTAGAGAATAGAGAGAGAGAGAGAGAGAGGGAGAGAGGGAGAGAGGGAGAAAGTGGGGAGAGAAAGAGAGAGTCTACCATTGCAGCGGGGGTTGGGTGGGTTTCTACCCTGCCTGGCAACAGTGGAACACTGTGAAGCCCTACAGAAAGCAGATGGGAGGAGGATGATGAAAACCTGAAGTTCACTCAGTTGGTGAGAACCCAACGTGAACGAAAAACACAGACAACTCCAAGAACAAGCACTCTACTCCTCTCCTCAGAACTGAAACTATTCCGGGAGAAAGCCTGTGTACAAGAAAATATCTGGTTTCCTTGTGTTTGATGTTCCATTCATTCCATTCCAGCCATTGAGCTTGTCCTCAGATTTCTCCCTGAACTTGGGCAACACCTAATGACATAACACGTGTCCCCCTCCAGGCCTACCTTACAGACGCGGGCCACCCGTGCCACCCTGGTCTGGCTGGGGTAGGCCATCTGCTCCTGGCTCTTCTCCGTGAAGAAGAAGTAGATCTTGTCGTCGTCGCCCACCGAGCTGTTGACACTCTCCTTCAGCAGCGCCGAGCCCACAAAGTCTGCCTCTGCTCATACAATAGCAAAACATCATCATTCTGTGTATAGTCTGTCCAACTCCTGACAAAGCACATACTATGGAGAGATGAATGTTATTGTCACCCTCCTACCATGCCACTGACTCATATAAAGAGAATGTAGGCTGAAAGCAAGGATGACCACAGTAAATAAATTCAAGAATGCTAAGGTGGAGGCAGATCTTGTATTATGAAGGAAAGAATAATAAATGGCCTATGTTTTTCAACCAGTACTTAGTAACATACCTGGTTTTAAATACTATTTACTGTATTTGAATTACTTTCAAATACATTTAGAAACAATTACACTACATGACCAAATGTATGTGGACACGAGCTCGTTGAACATCTCATAAAAAAATGAGGGGCATTAATATGGAGTTGGTCTCCCCTTTGCCGCTATAACAGCCTCCACTCTTCTGGGAAGGCTTTCCACTAGATGTTGGAACATTGCTGAGGGGACTTGCTTCCATTCAGCCACAAGAGCATTATTGAGGTTGGGCACTGATGTTGAGCGATTAGGCCTGGCTTGCAGTCGGCGTTCCAATTCATCCCAAAGGTGTTCGATGGGGTTGAGGTCAGGGCTCTGTGCAGGCCAGTCAAGTTCTTCCACACCAATCTCGACAAACCATTTCTGTACGGACCTCGCTTTGTGCACGGGGGCATTGTCATGCTGAAACAGGAAAGGTCCTTCCCCAAACTGTTGCCACAAAGTTGGAAGGACAGAATAGTCTAGAATATCATTGTATGCTGTAGCATTAAGATTTCCCTATACTGGAACTAAGGGGCCTAGCCCGAACCATGAAAAACAACCCCAGTCCATTATTCCTCCTCCACCAAACTTTACGGTTGGCAGTATGCATTGGGGCAGGTAGTGTTGTCCTGGTATTCGCCAATCCAAGATTCTTCCGTCGGACTGTTGCTTCAGCACTCGCCGTTCCGTTCTGTGAGCTTGTCTGGCCTACCACTTCGCGGCTGAGCCGTTGTTGCTCCTAGACATTTCCATTTCTAGCAGGGCAGAAATTTGATAAACTGACTTGTTGGAAAGGTGGCATCCTATGACAGTTCCACGTTGAAAGTCACTGAGCTCTTCAGTAAGGCCATTCTACTCCCAATGTTTGTCTATGGAGAATGCATGGCTGTGTGCTCAATTTTATACACCTGTCAGCAACAGGTGTGGCTGAAATAGCCAAATCTACTAATTTGAAGGGGTGTCCACATACTTTTGTATATATAGTGTATTGTTTTCACAAGTAGTTGAATATTGGCAGAATGTATTTGTAAATTGGAAAGTATTGGCATGTATTTTCAACCGTGTCTATTTGAAGTAGTTGTTTTTCGGCTGTGTATTTGAAAATACCCTCAGGTCTGCTTAGTACCGTATAGTATTATGAATCAAAATTACAGTTTTGGTATTGATAATACAAAAATTGCATAGCCGTAGGGATCAAGCCACAAAATATGACCAATGTGTATAAGATAAGGGATGGGTCATAATCGGTCCTTACCCAGCAGCCACCTGGTCGGGGCCTCCTCTGTCCTCAGAGTGGGGAAGGGGAAGTTCCGACGAACGTCCGGAGAGCTGCGGAACTCATACTGGGAGGCTGAGAACATCTCACCGTCTGACAGACCACAGAGAGAGATATGGAGTGTCTCTCAATCCATTCTTACTGCTGGGTTAGGGCAAAATAGTGCACCCAAGGGGGTATATTAAGGTTCTTACCCACGAGGAGGCCAGTGTAGCCCTTGGCTGGGTCGTAGGGACACCTGTCCCTGCCCTCCTCGAAGCCAGAGGAGAAACTGAAGCGCTCCACATCCTGATAGAGTAGAAGAAGAGAAAGGGCCAATAACTACACTATGGGAATATAAATCACACCATCACCATAACAAAGCAGATAACACAGCATGCTAATGGGCAGTGCGTTGGAAGCCAAGTTCCCAGCAACAGGAAGAACAGCTCTTACTATGTAAGCACAGAGGGGCCTGAAGGCGTGCGTGCCACAGACGTACAGGTGAGTCTCATTGTACCTCTGTAAGAAGCGGATGTGATTGTAACACTCTGTCTGTAGGAAAGACAATGCAGAGCGGTTATACATCTATATGGCATCATAGACCTGAAGACATAGGCTAACACATTCACTTTACTAAATTATTACATTATAATAACAACATAACATCATTGTTATACTAGATTGGGCCATCTAATAAGGAGAGAACGAGAAGAGATATACAAGAGAGAGAGAGAGAGAGAGAGAGAGAGAGAGGAGAGAGAGAGAGAGAGAGAGAGAGAGAGAATCTAATAAGGAGAGAACGAGAGAGATATACAAAGAGAGAGAGAGAGAGAGAGAGAGAGAGAGAGAGAGAGAGAGAGAGAGAGAGAGAGAGAGAGAGAGAGAGACAGAGAGAGAGAGAGAGAGAGAGAGAGAGAGAGAGAGAGAGAGAGAGAGAGAGAGAGAGAGAGAGAGAGAGAGAGAGAGAGAGAGAGAGAGAGAGAGAGAGAGAGAGAGAGAGTGTTGAGCAGTGTGAGCTACATGCAATGGGTTGTACCTGATTGTCTTTTCCTTTGTTGAGACACTGCTTCTTCTGCTCGGCCGAAGCTTCCCAGTCAATCTGTTAGGAGGAGAAGAACAACCTCATGATGGAACATACAATACTCCAGTGAATACTCCAGTGAATACTCAGTTTTAATACTCCAGTTACTCCCATCAACTACATAGTGTTTTAATCTATTCAGTTGGCCCCTGAGTAAACTTGCCCCATACATTTAATCCAATGCCCACACTGAAAAAAATGAACGTACAATAGGATTTACTGAATCTCCTTAAGGCTATTATTAGCCTGTCCTCTTTAAAGTTGTGAAGGAAAAAAAGATTTGTGAAAGAGGGTTAGTTTTGCAAATTGCAACATAACGGTCATGTGATATGATGTGCTGTAGCAGCTAACCAGTTACAAATACAATACAACTTAATTGCCGATCTAAACGTTAGCATGATAGCATCCTGGAACTCACTGTGAGGTTGCCAGGCGTGGAGATGTTGGTGGTGTCCAGGGCATAGAGAGCCCCCCTTGCCCCCACGTACAGCACCCCATTGTCCTCCTCCAGTAGCAGTGTGCTGTAGTTCTGAGATTGGCTTCTGAAACGTTGGCAACCCAACAGCCCTGAAAACAAACACACAAACTTACAGAGTCTTTGGGGTCGATTTAACTATTAGAATAAAGTCACAGAATGGTGTTGGTACTGGAAAAAAAAAACTATAATTACTATTAGTACTGCCAAGTACTAGAGCCACAAGTTGATGCTTCCACTTTTCAGAACAAGAAAATATTGCGCAATGACAAAACATCCCCCAAATATTACTATGTTGGGTCTGGTGGAATTCCAGTCTTAGGTGTGCTATAAGTCTTGCCTCATAGAATGAAACTGTCTGTACTGAAAGTTGTACTTAAAGTTATATAGTTGGATTATTCAACTACGCATATACTTCCTCTTTCCAATGGTCTCGGTGACCCTATAGCAGGTTGCGTTTTCTACCGATTCATAACTATCTATCAGAAGTAAATGAGAAGTGCAACAGATTGACTGTGACAAGCGTGCATCCGTCCCCAGTAAATCAATATGTGGGACACCATGAATATACGTTATCTTATTACTGCGAGCAGCCTGGGACATACTCCCATCAATTCAACAAAGTAAAGGGGGGGGGGGGGGGGGGGGGGAGGAGAGGAGAAGAGGAACAGAGGGGGAGAAGGAGGAAGAAATGAAAAAGAGGGGGAGGAGGAGAAGGGGAGGAAGAGAGCAGGGAGAAGAGGAAGGGAGTATGTGTGCTAAATTATTATACCCACCTACACCATGCCTACTCATATTCCTCAGTGCATTTTACATTGTTCCGCCCTCCTTCCGTCCACCCCTCCCTTTCTCTATTTCGCACTTATTCTCACCATCTCTGTCTGCCTCTATCTCATTCTTAATCTCACTTTCTCTTTCGAATCCCATACTCCATCAATGAACATTCAGTGCTGCTACTCGCAATTAAAATACAGTCTTATCTGCCTTATCAGTAAATAAGATCACATTTTAAATGCAGCAGCCTAGATGAAAACAATGACCTCTTTTTCACCACTTCATAGAAATGGAGCAGCTTGCCCCCATTTCAGAGGTTCCAGACTACTGATAAAATATTTAGTTTGATCCGTTTCCATGAATTAAGGTCAACACACAAAGGAATCAAATGAATGTGTAACCTTGTGTTGTTTGTCTGCTGTATTTGTTCAAGGGATATGAAGCTCAGGCGTTGTACAATATGCAGAGATTGAGATAACCCTAATCAACCCTTCTTGTGTACCCCCCTCCCCCAATAGCACATGCACACACACACAGACACATAAACACACAAACACACACACACACACACACTGCCCTAATTGTGACATTTGTACACTTATATGATTTGACAGTACTGGGGCACATCTCCTGCTGAATGCCCTTAAAATACCCTCCCCCAATACCCCCTTCTCAAACACAACCATCACTTCTACTACCCCACAATATTAAGATTTACAACATAGAAACACGCAATGGTTTTGAGCAGGTGCAATAAATCAAATTGTATGTTCAGCAAAAAGAAGACTCATCGATCGACGCTCCCATGCGGTTAAAAAAAGCATTCATGATATTACCCTTAAGAAGGCACTGTGATTGGTGGTTAAATTAATTACTGGGAGCTTATACAGCGGGTGAAATAAGTATTGAACACGTCACCATTTTTCTCAGTAAATATATTTCCAAAACAAAATAAGTTCAGAAATTAAGTTATGTGTAATAATGTGAAATGACACAGGGAAAAAGTATTGAACACATGAAGAAAGGGAGGTTCAAAAAGGCATGGAAAGCCAAGACAACAGCTGAAAACTATCAGTAATTAAAAAGCAATCCAGCCCCCTGTCAGTGCAAATTAATATCAGCTGGTTCAGTCCCAACTGATGGCCTACAAATAGGTCTCATTGCCAAGGTGTCACACAAGACACATCTCATGATGGGTAAAAGCAAAGAGCTGTCTCAAGACCTTCGCAACCTAATTGTTGCAAAACATAATGATGGCATTGGTTATAGGCGCATTTCTAAGCTTCTGAATGTTCCAGTGAGCACTGTTGGGGCCATAATACGGAAGTGGAAGGACAATCATTTCACCATAAATTTGCCTTGACCAAATGCTCCTCGCAAGATTTCTGAGTGAAAAGAATAATCAGAAGAGTTGTCCAAGAGCCAAGGACCACTTGTGGAGAGCTTCAAAAATACCTGCAATTAGCAGGTACTGTTGTCTCAAAGAAAACATTAAGTAATGCACTCCACCGCCATGGCCTGTATGCACGCTCACCACGCAAGACTCCATTGCTGAAAAAAAAGCATGTTGAAGCTTGTTTAAAGTTTGCTGCACAACATTTGGAAAAGCCAGTGAAATACTGGGAGAATATAGTGTGGTCAGATGAGAGCAAAATTGAACTGTTTGGATGTCATAATACACACCATGTTTGGAGGAGAAATGGCACTGCACATCACCCTAAAAACACCATACCAACAGTGAAGTTTGGAGGTGGGAACATCATGGTGTGGGGCTGCTTTTCAGCAAATGGTACTGGCAAACTTCACATAATTGAAGGAAGGATGAATGGGCAAATTTACGAGGAGCACCTGGTCGAGGCAAATTTATGGTGAAATGATTGTCTTTCCACTTCCGTATTATGGCCCCAACAGTGCTCACTGGAACATTCAGAAGCTTAGAAATGCGCCTATAACCAATGCCATCATTATGTTTTGCAGCAATTAGGTTGTGAATGTCTTGAGACAGCTCTTTGCTTTTACCCATCATGAGATGTGTCTTGTGTGACACCTTGGTAATGAGACCTTTTGTAGGCCATCAGTTGGGACTGAACCAGCTGATATTAATTTGCACTGACGGGGCTGGATTGCTTTTTAATTACTGATAGTTTTCAGCTGTTGTCTTGGCTTTCCATGCCTTTTTGAACCTCCCTTTCTTCATGTGTTCAATACTTTTCCCCTGTGTCATTTCACATTATTACACATAACTTAATTTCTGAACTTATTTGTTTTGTATGTATGGATTACTTGGGTTGTTACCAACATCTGGTGAAACTTTCATGTCAATAGCACCTTTGGAAATATATTTACTGAGAAAAATGGTGACGTGTTCAATACTTATTTCACCCGCTGTATATGATGGTGACGACATGGTCGCCCTGTTCCTAGCTCCTATCCAATTTTGTATGTTACATTTTTTTTGTATGTGTTATTTCTTACATTACTTGCTCAGAACGTTTCTTGCATTATTACCTACAGCCGAAAATTACTTATGGATATTAGACCGGCAATCACTCACCAGCATTTCGACCAGAAATTAGATTTTTCCTGAATTGGATCCTTTCTTTGAACAGTTCCAGTCATCCCGGGGGCTGCTCCAAGCCGCCGCTGCCGGAGAAGAAGAATATGGAGTGGGCTACTAGCATAGCCGCGGGAAGTAAGGGTGCTAGGGGTGCTGCAGCACCCCCTGATAAATTGAAATAAAAAATTGGCGACAACACCCCTTACCCGAAACATCTTCTCCTAGATGGCTCCTAGTCAGACTCAGGAGGCGTGCATACCATCCACCGCTTCCAAGTATATTACTAGGTAACGTTCAGTCCCTGGACAATAAAATAGACGAGCTCAGGGCGAGGATCTCTTTCCAGAGAGACATCAGGGACTGTTACATACTCTGTTTTATGGAATCATCGCTCTCTCCAGATATACTGTCCCTGTCCATTCAGCCAGCGGGGTTCTCCGTCCTTCGCACGGACAGGAAGAAAGAACTGGAGGTGGAGGTGTATGTTTCATGAGGTGGAGGTGTATGTTTCATGATTAATGATTGTGGTAACTGTGGCGTACCGCGGACAAGCCACCCCGGGACACTCGTCGAGGCCTGGTGACACACGGAGTCTACATCACGCAGCGGTGGCTCCCTCTGCTGGACATGCCAGGTCTCGATGGGTCCTCCGGCCAGGTCTCATTGGGGCTGATTGAGGCTGGTGAGTAATCAAGAGACTGATTGCTCACCAGCCATACAGGGCCCATAAAGCTGCCAGGAGGGCAGCACACGGGAGGGTTGGAGGTAGTGAGAGGTTGCTACCGGTCTGAAAGAACCGAGGGGCTCGTGTTCTACACCAGAGGAGACAGCATTCCCCGGAGCCCTGAAGGCGGTAACCCGGAAGAGGTCTCCTGGAGGAGACTGGTTTATTTTCTTTTTCTTTATTGTTTTAAATAAACACCCTTGAAACTGACACAGCTCTCAGGAACTACACTGGACTTTGTGTAAACTGGAAAGCGCCTATCCTGAGTCCACATTTATTGTAGCTGGGGACTTTAATAAAAGAAATCTGAGGATAATGCAACCAAAGCTCCTCGCTCATCGAGCACTCTTGACTATTGCTACTCCCCCTTCCGGGACGGCTACAAGGCCCTCCTCCGCTCTCCCTGCTGCAAATCAGATCACGCCTCCATTTTGCTCCTTCTTTCCTATAGGCAGAAACTTAAACAGGAAGCACCCATGGTAATCAATTATAAAGGGAAAGCCAGCCACGTAGCGGACACCGACGCCTCGCTCACGGACAACCTAAACACCTTCTCCCATGAACAGAATGCTGTTCATCAACTACAGCTCAGCCTTCAACACCATAGTGCCCTCCAAGCTCATCACTAAGCTCGGGGCCCTGGGTCTGAACCCCGCTCTGTGCAACTGGGTCCTGGACTTCCTAACAGGCTGATCCCAGGTGGTGAAGGTAGGCAACAATACCTTGGCCATGCTAATCCTCAACACGGGGCCCCACAAGGATGTGTGCTCAGCCCCCTCCTGTCATCAAGTTTGCTGACGACACTAAAGTGGTAGGCCTGATTAACAACAACCACGCAATAGCCTACAGGGAGGAGGTGAGGGCCCTGGCGGAGTGCTGCCAGGTAAATAACCTCTCCCTCAATGTCAACAAAATGAAGGAACTGATCTTCGACTTCAGGACACAGCAGAGAGAGGACGCCCCCATCCACCTCAATCGGGCCACAGTGGAGAGGGTGAAAAGCTTCAAGTTCCTCGGCGTGCACATCATTGACAACCTGAAATGGTTCAACAGCGCCTCTTCAACCTCAGGAGGCTGAAGAAATTCAGCTTGGCCCCTAAGACCCTCACAAACGTCTACAGATGCACCATTGAGAGCATTCTGTCATTCTCAAAAACAGCTTTTATGTCCAGGTCATTAGACTGTTAAATAGTCACCACTAGCCGGCCTCCACCCAGTACCCTGCCCTGAACCTTAGTCACTGTTACTAGCCCGCTACCACTTGGACCTCTAGCCAGCACATTAGAGACTGTTGCCCTATGTACATAGTTAATGAACACTGGTCACTTTAATAATGTTTATATACTGTTTTACTCACTTCATACAGTATGTACAGTATATACAGTATTCTACTCAAGGCTCACATAGTGTTTATAAACACCTTATATATATATATAGGGTTGAAAAATGGTGGAGAGTCCACACTGTGCCAAGACTTACAATACACACAATCATTCTAATAGGGTTAATAATTTCATCAACTGCATTACTGTCGTTTCTCACAAAAAAAGTAGAGAATGCACAATTCGCATAACTCAACCGCCAATGGTTAAAATTACAAAGAATTGGGATTGCCAGTTACAACAACAAATACTACATGTTGTCACTGGTAAAGTCACTTCATTATGCTGTCAAACCTGTTTGAAAACCTCCTCCCCACACAAACAGTCTCTCAGGGATACAATGGTGATACTATGAGTAGCACCCACGACTATCTTCCAGAAACCCTTCATACAACCAGACTTAGTAAGGATGGCACCAGGCAGGCAGGCAGTCAGGCAGAGGCATGAGTGAGCCATGAGCATCTCTTCTCCACTGACCAACTCAAAGGTCAGGACACACTGGAGGTTATGCAGTCACGACACAGCAGGGCACACACAAACAGAACTACACACAACATACGTGCGCGAAAACACACACAAAGACAGCCACACAGACAGACACAGACAGACAGACAGACAGACAGACAGACAGACAGACAGACAGACAGACAGACAGACAGACAGAGACACAAACACACTCTCCCTTTCTCAAAACCCAACTTTAACCCCACAAGAACATTATGTTTTGTCCAAGATTGTTTTATTTTGCACAGTTATGCTAACACAATGACAGCCCGTGGCGATGTAAAAACAAATCTCATTTTTTATTTTTTCTATGACTAATCCAAGTGTGTGCACAAGAATAGCCTTGGATTCTTCATTTTAAAAATAGGCCGACCATGATGACGATGATGAGAATGATGCAAAACGGCCGCCGCCCAAGGCAGTTGGGGCGAAGTGTCCTTGATGTCTGTCATTTGCTTGACCTATGAGCTGCTCCGAAGGCAACGTTCTAAGGCCAAACAAGCACATAAGTAGGGCTGTGACGATTATTGAATTTTGGGTAAGAATGAATTGTCATGCAAATTGTATTGTTTTTTTTACTTTTTTGTGGAGCTTTTTATGTATGATAATGAAAGTTAGCTATGACATACCTAATGAATACAACACAGCTTTGGTGACACCCCTGTCTCAAAAACATATGTTTTTGACTCCTTGGAACATTTGGAATTCAAGCTTCTCCTTCCGACCGTGCCTTTTTGCTTTACACTCTTCATGTGAAAATGAAAAACTTCTATTGGGTAAATCTACTTGAGAATAAAGTTGAATCCTACAATGAATATAGTAAAACGATTATGACGATTTTCTTTTTTTGTTCAGTTATTGCTCATAATTGTCTGTTACACATTTACATTTTGGTCATTTAGCAGACACTTTTATCCAAAACGACTTACAGTAAGTGCAATCTTAGGATTGCTAGGTGAGACAACCACATATCACAGTCATAGCAGCTACATTTTTACTCAATACAGAAGAATACGATTATATATTAACTGTGCCAGCCCTATACATAAGTATTAGGAGGGCCCCAGTGTCCTCCCAACTACGGAAAAAACAAGAATCTATAAGGAACAGATCCAGTCCTCAAGGGCCCCAGTCCTGCTGATTTCATCTATACTTTTGACATCAACTTGAAACTGATTTACACACAGGGAAACAGCTAGAATAGTCAGAAACTTGAGGGCCTGAGTTGTGAGGGAGAGAGAGAGAGAGAGAGAGAGAGAGAGAGAGAGAGAGAGAGAGAGAGAGAGAGAGAGAGAGAGAGAGAGAGAGAGAGAGAGAGAGAGAGAGAGAGAAGAGAAAGAGGTTCCTGTTCTAAACCCACAGCTGCACCTTTGTGCTCCGTTAACAAATCGATGAGGAGAGTCTGAGTTGACGGGCGGTTTCTTCTATTTACCATCGTCGTGCAGCGATGATAGGAGGATCCGAGGGAGGCTGTCGCTGTGACCTCTAACCTGTCCCTAGTGCCGCACGTGGAATGCTCCCTGTGTGTACACTGAACACACACACACTTTGCACCTATGCCATTTCACCTGGCTCACAGAGCAAAAGGAGGGACGGCTCTCTCAGCATCACAAGAGGTCTGAGGGTGCATTCGTGTTTGTGTGTTTTTATGTATGCGAGGTGCTTTCATGGAAAGAAGAGCAAAGGTTGTGTGTGTGTGTGTGTGTGTGTGTGTGTGTGTGTGTGTGTGTTTTCCTCTCCTTGGGGTCTGTCCAAAAGCACAGTAAATCGAGTGTGTGTCTGTGTGGATTGAGAGAGGATAGAGCTGTTCTGTGTGTGATTGCCCTTGTGACTCATTGCAGACGCCTGATCCTCTCTGACTGACTAAGACAGGCACATGACACACACACACATGGGTACATGTGTTGGGGGGACAACACATGACTTAACCACTGTTGACACTGGTGTGTAGTGTCAGCTGTTGCTAAGTTGATCAATGTTATTATATAAGCCAGTGGTCCACCAATACCAGACAAGGTAAACCGTAGGAGTGAAAGCCTTCTAGTCATAACTGTCATAGATTTCCATATAGAACATGATTGGACTCAATTTCAACCAAATGTACATCTTGAGGAGTACTGACTTCTTTTAAAATAAAGTTTGACAAAAATAAATGATCAAGAGTACAACATTTCCTGTTTCCTATTTTCAAAAACCTCTAAAGTGTCTGAGCATATCTAAAAATTGATTACTTGGACCCAGAATCGGCATAGTTGCCTCACCCCTAGTGGTTTCGTTTCCACCAGGATAGAACCGCCCACACACTGTCAACATAAACAAATCTGTTCTCTCTCTATCACGAGTGGTCTGTCATATTTACCATCATACTTGTGATGTTGGGCAGTACTGTGGTTTTGGCCTTATGCAGCTCTCGTGGTTGCCTTTCACAATGTAACAATTTCTCTTTATCTTCATCAGCCTGACTGTGTTTTTCCAAACACATTTCTTTTTACCATGAGTGTTTTGAAAGATGATATTACAATGAAAGCAGTACACACACAGCGATAACAAAAAGCAGATATATTTTTCTAATGATGGTAGCAAAGACTCCTTACCGGTAGTGCATACAGTATACGACTCCTATCCTGGTATTTCAGGTATCTAGGCATACTCTGCTATTTCAGGTATCTAGGCTTACTCTGCTAAGATCCTGTCACAACCACCAAGCCCAGAGAACACAAGAGAAAGGGATCGATCAGAGCATCACTCAAAAACTCACCAGGGTTTATCATTAAAATAAGCAATTTTCTGCAAACACTTACTGGTGAGAAAAACATTGTGAGATGCTGCATCCAACAAGAAGAACGAAAGGCAGAGAGATAGACTCCAGAGTCTGAGAGAGACAAAACACTTGTTTTCAGATTGAACCTATGTCAACCTATGTCAACCTATGTCAACCTATTGAACCTATGTCAACCTATGTCAACCTATTGAACCTATGTCAACCTATGTCAACCTATTGAACCTATGTCAACCTATGTCAACCTATTGAACCTATGTCAACCTATGTCAACCTATTGAACCTAACCTACTCGTTAGTATTTTAGTGAGTAACTTTTTTTCTGTTCACCTAGACACAACAACTGACTTCACTAAATATACAGTGGGGCAAAAAAGTATTTAGTCAGCCACCAATTGTGCAAGTTCTCCAACTTAAAAAGATGAGAGAGGTCTGTAATTTTCATCATAGGTACACTTCAACTATGAGAGACAAAATGAGAAAAAAAAATCCAGAAAATCACATTGTAGGATTTTTTAAATTATGGTGGAAAATAAGTATTTGGTCACCTACAAACAAGCAAGATTTCTGGCTCTCACAGACCTGTAACTTCTTCTTTAAGAGGCTCCTCTGTCCTCCACTTGCCAATAATTAACCTTACAATCGCAAGCCCTGAACATAGCTCCATGCCTCAGAAGTGGTATGCTAGTCTACATAAAATCTCCCCTTTTCAACTGATAACTCTGCAATATTCTAAACCAATGACTAAATAATATATATCAATGCCCTACTATCAAGACCTCCGCTGCACTCTTTCCTCATAGCAACAGTAGACAGATCTTATACATGCATAAATATTGCATGCATGGTATACGACTCCTATCCCTAACCGTGAAACATATTATAAATCCACCCACAGAGATACATATACAGTTGAAGTCGGAAGTTTATATACACCTTAGCCAACTACATTTAAACTCCGTTTTTCACAATTCCTGACATTTAATCCTATAAAAAAATCCCTGTCTTAGGTCAGTTAGGATCACCACTTTATTTTAAGAATGTGAAATGTCAGAATAATAGTAGAGATAATTATCTTTCATCGCATTCCCAGTGGGTCAGACGTTTACATACACTCAGTTAGTATTTGGTAGCATTGCCTTTAAATTGTTTAACTTGGGTCAAACGTTTCGGGTAGCCTTCCACAAGCTTCCCACAATAAGATGGGTGAATTTTGGCCCATTCCTGCTGACAGAACTGGTGTAACTGAGTCAGGTTTGAAGGCCTCCTTGCTCGCACACGCTTTTTTAGTTCTGCCCACTAATGTTCTATAGGAATGAGGTCAGGGCTTTGTGATGGCCACTCCAATACCTTGACTTTGTTGTCCTTAAGCCGTTTTGCCACAACTTTGGAAGTATGCTTGGGGTCATTGTCAATTTGAAAGACACATTTGCGACCAAGCTTTAACTTCCTGACTGATGTCTTGAGATGTTGCTTCAATATATCCACATAATTTTCCTTCCTCATGATGCCATCTATTTTGTGAAGTGGACCAGTCCCTCCTGCAGCAAAGCACCCCCACAACATGATGCTGCCACCCCCGTGCTTCACGGTTGGGATGGTGTTCTTCAGCTTGCAAGTCTCCCCCTTTTTCCTCCAAACATAACAATGGTTACTATGGCCAAACAGTTCTATTTCTGTTTCATCAGACCAGAGGACATTTCTCCAAAAAGTATGATCTTTGTCCCCATGTGCAGTTGCAAACCGTAGTCTGGCTTTCTTATGGCGATTTTGGAGCAGTGGCTTCTTCCTTGCTGAGCAGCCTTTCAGGTTATGTCGATATAGGACTTGTTTAACTGTGGATATAGATACTTTTGTACCTGTTTCCTCCAGCATCTTCACAAGGTCCTTTGCTGTTGTTCTGGGATTGATTTGATTCATTCATCTCTAGGAGACAGAACGCATCTCCTTCCTGAACGGTATGATGGCTGCGTGGTCCCATGGTGTTTATACTTGCGCACTATTGTTTGTACAGATGAATGTGGTACCTTCAGGCATTTGGAAATTGCTCCCATGGATGAATCACTTGTGGAGGTCTACACATTTTCTTTTGAGGTCTTGCGTGATTTCTTAGGATTTTCCCATGATGTCGAGCAAAGAGACACTGAGTTTGAAGGTAGGCCTTGAAATGCATCCACAGGTACACCTCCAATTGACTCAAATTATGTCAATTAGCCTATCAGAAGCTTCTAAAGCCATGACATCATTTTCTGGAATTTTCCAAGCTGTTTAAAGGCACAGTCAACTTAGTGTATATAAACTTCTGACCCACTGGAATTGTGATATAGAGAATTATAAGTGAAATAATCTGTCTGTAAACAATAGTTCGAAGAATGACTTGTGTCATGCACAAAGTTGATGTCCTAACCGACTTGCCAAAACTATAGTTTTTTAACATGAAATCTGTGGAGTGGTTGAAAAATTTGTTTTAATGTCTTCAACCTAAGTTTATGTAAACGTCCGACTTCAACTGTAGCTGTGCTCCTAGACTACCAATGGTGGTCCTACAGTATCACTACCCATATAGAATAGCCCTCTTTTTCATACACATTACAGTCATGTGCCCGGCGGCCATTTTTCTCTATGAGGTGCTACTCTCTACACACTTCATTCTGCACTGTTTCTCCTAAAGGAAAGAGACAGGGGGTGCATGCACGTGCATATTTTAGATGTGAGTAGAGATCATACAAGCATGCACACAAGCACGCACACACACATACACAGAGATGCACACACACAGCCCATGGGAGTCTGAATGTAGGTCACGGGTTTCCTTCTACAAGGACAAGGAGAAAAATAAAATAGACTGTGATAGACCGACTGTACCACACACTTCTACAATAAAATAGTGTACCAAATTAGCAAGAGGCTTTCTGACCAAAAAAACATGACTCCCAGTAATTTACTAAGATTACACATCAAATCATCTAGAATCCATTTCCTTGAATGGGTAAAGGGAAGAAATATTCAATCCATAGTTTTGAGTGGTTTTATGTCCCCTTTAAACCCCCTAAAAGTCATGTTTATCTCATCTCTAACCATCTCTTTCCACTGTAATAGCCTGGTTTTGTGACTGCGCCACAGTCCAGGCAGGCGATACACCCGGCTCTCTTCCCTCCCATCCTCTGCTAATAATATTCCTCCTCTCGAGACAGGGGTAGAGAGGAGAGGAGAGGAGAGAGCAGCCAGGTAAAGTATAGTTGTCTTAAGAGCCTGCCAGGGCTGGGTAATCCCTTTGCTACAGTAGCTTGCTGGGTGATCAGTGGATAGATTCTGCTGCAGTGGAGAGAGAAAGAGAGGCAGAGATAATATGGGAGGGAAAGAGATGCTGATGTGTGTAAATTATGTACCCTAAAATCCCCTATTCAGTACTATTTCATTTTCTACACAGACACTGGTCAGGACTCCACCGTAGAGGTGTCCTCTTCTATGGTAGCTTCTGTCTATTCTCTAGTGTTTCATTAGAGCTGCATGGTGAACTAAGTGAACTAGGACTTAACTTGAGAGAGACGATTAATAACTCCTTGGAAGTAGGGGCTGGCTGTCTTCAGGGCAAATTCCAAAACTGTGCCACTTGTTTAAAGTCAGTTGTATTGAATCAGTTGTATTGTTATACTAGTATACAGTAGATGTCCTATAAGTAGAGACAAGACCTCCTAGTCCTCAGCCTATAGCTAGGTCCCAGAGTTTTCCCTAGGTCAGGTGTAGTCATGTTGACAGGACAAACTTCTGGCCCTAACTAGGTGCTATCTAGAACCTAAAATGGTTATTTGGCTGTCCCCATATGATAATCCTATGAAGAACCCTCTTGGTAGAGGGGGTTGGTTCTAGGTAGAACCATTTTGGTTCTAGGTAGAACCCTTTAGGTTCCATGTAGAATGTAGAACCCTTTCCACAGAGGGTTCTACATTGAACCCAAAAGGGGTTTAGCTGGAACCAAAAGGGGTTCTACCTGGAGCCAAAAAAGGTTATCCTATGGGGACAGCCGAAGAACCCAGCAGAGCTGGAGCCTTGGTCTAATCTTACCTTGGGAGAACACTGTGGTCCTGGGGGTGACGTCCATGTCAAGGACGGGGCCGAAGGGGAACCCCCACACCCCTGACAAGCTACAGAGGAGCAGCAGCAGCAGGGGGGGCAGCAGTGTGATGTGTCCCTCCATGTTTGACAAGCTGACCCGGGTGCAGGTGGAGCCCTGTTTTCTGTCACACACCTTGTTGCTTACACACACAAGAATGATATCCTGCTCTGTTGGGCTCAGCAGTGGTCTAGGTCATCCTCAGTCTGTAGGAAGGCTCACTCTACACAGAAGAAAAACAGATGTTATCCCTCATAGAGATCCATAAGGATGTAGTGCAACTTGCAACTATAGATGCCATTGTTTAGATGAGAGTGTGTGTGTGTGAGTGTGAGTGTGTGAGTGTGAGTGTGAGTGTGAGTGTGAGTGTGCGTGCGTGCGTGTGTGTTGATTTCCTGGGCCTGGTTGAATTTGTGCATAATCACACTGCGTCACCCCACATTAGCTTAGGAACAATTGGTACAAGACGTGTTACATAAAACACCAATTTAAAAAGTTGCTGATGAAGAAGCATTGTTGTTTTCTCTAATATTCTGGCACATGGCTCCACTTCTCCACTTCCTAATTAGCCGTGTGTGTCAGGGGGGCTAGGCTAGGCGGGCTAGGCTATCTGATGACTAATCTAGTGATTAGGCCCGATGCCATCAGCACAGTCTCCGCCTGGTCTCCCGCGCTCACGCGCCCTGTCACTGATCAAAGGCCTCTGCCATGGATCCCATTCTCCTCTCCTCCGCACGGCGACACAGGAGAATTCCCATCGCCTTGAACTCCCCGGCTGCCACTCTGATAATGTTTCACAGTAGAAGACATGACGTGGCTAATGAACTCTGTAGTAGCAGCAAGGGCACTCAAACCTTTCTATAGGATCGCACACGGAGAGAGAAAAGAGAGAGGGAGGAAACTCTTTCTGGAAGGTTGAGTCTGTTGTAAGTCTGTGTGTTTCTCAACTCCAGTCCTTGTGTAGGTAGGCTACCTCCAAGGTACATCTGATTCAAACGGGCTTGATGATTAGTTGAGGCGTTGAATGAGGTGTCCTAGTGCTAAGCTGGAACACAAATGAGCAACCTTGGGGGTATCTGAGGATCAGAGTTGAGAAGCACTACTACACACACACATGCACGCACACACGCACACACACACACACACACACACACACACACACACACACACACACACACACACGCACACAGCCTACAGTGTAAACACACCAGGGTCTCACCCATCTGCCACTATTGTGTTGATGGTGTCGCTTGTGGAAGGTGGCCCGGCGATGACGGCCTATCTGTTGTCACCCTGACGACAATATGGAAACTGCACATGGAAAGGTAAAGACATCTGCCTGAGCTGTATCATGCCTGAATCATAACACACTCATGAATGAAAGGGTCGAACAAAACAGCCCGAACAGGATGTCCCCTGAAACGCTTTGGAAAACAGTTCAAATCTATTTTTAGCTCAAATATATTACATGTATTCATTGTTGACATGGAATGAAACTATTTTTAAGGGTTTTATCTGGGACAGAAGAAGTACTGGGTTGAGTGCTACTTTTTCAGCACTACTGCTGTAGGCTAATTCCCCTGAGTGTTTCTGACCAGTTTCTGACAAAATGATCTCAGTTGCCTCCCTGTTCAGAAAGCCCAGTTATATTGATTGTTGGCCTATAGAATGTGCAAGGATACAAAATGGAGTTATAGTCTCTCTGGATATGGCCATCTGTCAGGCAAGACATAATGATATGCAAGATATTATCCAGTCTGACATTTCTACAGATGGCCAAGTGATACGCTCCAATTGTCTCTTCTCCTCCTCGCTTTACTGTAGCTATGAGAAAATCTCACCATAATTCTCATTGAAAGCAAGTCTAAGAAGCGGTAGATCTGTTCTATGTGCGCTATTTCTATACTTCCCTTTCTTAAGTTTCTTTTTTTTGCTTTTACTTTTGGTTTTGTAAATACAATATACAATATTTTTGGTTAGGGTCAATGTATTTCAGAGCGGTTTAGATGGTACAATGTTTTGTCATATAAACTGAAATTACGTGAACTATTAGAATATTAGCAACCAGGAAATGGCAGAGCGATTTCTGCATATTCCACCTTTAAGTCTTTCAAGTGATTGGTTTAAGGCCTACTTTTTCTGTCATACATAGCAGGGAGAAAAGAGTTCTGCCTTTGCTGCTGTCGGCTGCAAGCATGAAATAAATAACCGTAACTGAAGAGATTCATCAAATCATTCATTGAAATCACCATGTTCTAAGCAGAGACTGTAACCACTCGGAGACAGCAAACGTCAAATGTACCAAGGCAAAGTAGCATGAAATGGGGATTTTGTCTCAAATAATCTGTCATTCTATTCTGGATAAGTCTAAATAACTGTATAGAGAATGATTGAGATGTCTATGTCAATCTTATTTGGGTATCAAGCATATGACAATTAGACATATGACAGCATTGAATGTTGTGCCAATGTATTTAGCCGTATCTGACACATTGCACCCAATAACAAACTACATTGGCACAACATTGTCACAACATTACAACAACATAGTAATTAGAGGCATATTAACAATGCTGTCACATAAATAGAGAGATGTTTAAAAAAACAATCACTAAAATACCCAACTGTATAAAAAGTGTATTTTTAAAACTAAAGCCAATCCAGATAAGGGCATTATGGAAAGGTAGCTACGCTCTTTCATTTTAATGCTGAGGGAAAAGTACTGAACAATTGGTTGGTGATACACAAACATGAAGAGGATGGCACTAGATGCCCATGATGTTGAGGGGAGACAGACAGAGGTATGGAATCGAAAATAATTTGCAGCACCATTTCATGCCCAAACGACCATAAACTGTCATGGCTTTGCCTATAACAAAACTTCAACAGCAGTGTAGCCTATGGACAGGAAAATGTTGCCTATAAACTTGAATGCTATATGTTCTCACAACCTGGTCTCAGAACATTTCCTATTTTTCTGTATGTAAATCCGATACACTCCATTTAGTATGATATGTTACTTTTGTTTGATATGCATTCATTTGTGGATGTCCATCATCCATTTCGTTTGATATGGTAATAATTACAATCAGTATATGTTACAAATGTATTAAATGTATTATATTTATTTATATTTATACAAATATAAATTGTATATTTAAATTTACAAAAAAAAAATTGCAAAACGCACAATATATCACGAATTTGCTAAACATATGATATATTATGAATTACAATTTGTTGCGTTAGCAACCTAGCTAACGTTAGCTAGGTGGCCTTTTGACTTACTTTATATATCCTACGGGAGCCACATACCTGCCTCCTGTTATGTTAGCTCATGAAGGTGAGGAGAGTTGTAGCTAATACACCCTAGCAGTTTATAAGCTAGCTAGTATCGTTCTTTCTACATAACAGTATTCTCTCTTGGACAGAGTTCCTTGAGATTCACACTTTTTAACTATACATGTCACAATTCCAGACGTAATAATGCACAGTCTATTTCCTGGCAATTTATCTGCTCACTTTACCAGCATTACTTTGCATAGATGCAAGAAAAATAGACTTGGTATTGGTATTTATTAGTATCCCCATTAGCCGCTGCAAAAGCATAAGCTACTCTTCCTGGGTTCCACATGAAACATAACAAAATATATAGTACAGAACATTACCTGTCAAGGACTGAAATACATCAATTTAAAACGTCACAAATAGCCTAGATATCAATACATACACACAATATCTAGGTCTAATACACAGTACAGTGCAAATTACAATACAAGATATATAAAATGGCCGTGTCTCTTCACAGTCCTCTTTGTGCAGTAAGGTGTTCTTTTATCTGTTTTTAAACTGGTTTTATTGCTAGCTTGAGTTACCTGGGGTGGCAGGGAGTCCATTTAGTCATGGATCTATTTAATACTGTGCGTTTCCGAGACTCTGTTCTGGACCTGGGGAAGAGACCTCTGGTTGCATGTCTTGTTTTGTACCGATGAGTGTCCGAACTGTGTGCCAACTGCTTGAACAGACAGTTCGGTACTTTCAACACATGAACATCTCGCACAAAGACCAATAGTGATGCAGTCAATCTCTCCTCAACTTTGAGCCAGGAGAGACTGACATGCATATTACTGACTCTTTCCCTCCTTGTACATCTAAGTGTGATACGTGCTGCTTTGTTCTGGATCAACTTCAATATACCTATGTCCTCCTTTTCCGCACATGACCACACAGCTGGGCAGCAGTCCAGGTGCAACAAAACTAGGATGTGTAGGACCTGTCTGATCGACTAGTCCTATCATGGAAAGTCCTCGTCCCATTTTAGCAACCATTGTCTTTATGTTTTGACCATGACAGCTTACTATCTAGGGTGACACCCAGCAGTTTAGTCTCCTCAACGCATTATTCAATAATAGATGTAGATGAGGTTTAGCATTGAGTGAGTGATTTGTCCCAAAGATTATGCTTTTATTTTTTTAAATACTTTTTAGCACCAGCCCATTGCTAGTTACCCATTCTAAAACTGACAGGAGCTCTATGTTAATTGTCTCAGTAATTTATTTTACTGGTGCAGCCAACATGTATACTGTTGAGTTGTCAGCGTACATTGACACTAAGGCTTTATTCAATGTCAGTGGAATTTACAGTAGTGAGGGCATACAACCCACAACCTTGGCGTTTCAAGCACTATGCTCTACCGACTGAGCTACACGGGGTACCATTTGTAAGAACAGAAAACAATAATGGCCCTAGCCATGGTTGTGTTCTATTAGACAAGTAATTCTTAATCCATAATAAGGCAGAGAATGCAAATCCATAACACCTACATTTTTTAAGCAATAGGTTATGATCAATTACATCAAAAGCTGCAGTGAAGTCTAACAAAACAGCTTCCACAATCTTCTCACTATCAATTTCTTTCAGCCAATCATCAGTCATTTGTGTCAGCGCCGAGCATGTTGAGTGTCCTTCCCTATAAGCATTCTGAAAGTCTGTTGTTTATTATCAAACACTATTTTTTCCAAAAGTTTGCTAAGCACTTGTAACAGGCTGATTGGTCGGCTGTTTGCACCATTAAAGGGTGCTCTGCTATTCTTGGGTAGCGGAATGACCTTTGCCTCCCTCCATGTCTGAGGGCACACACCGTCTTTTAGGCTTAAATTTAAGATGTGGTAAACAGGAGACACAATGTATTTCGCTACCAACCTCACTAATTTACCATCCAGGTTGTCGGTTCCAGGTGCTTTGTCCTTATTTATAGATACGTTTTTCACCTCTTCTACACTAACTTTGTGGAACTCAAAACTACAGTGTCTTTCATTATTTGGTCCATTATGCATGAATATAAAGGCTCAGCATTTGTTGTTTGAAGTTGACGCTTGCAGTCTGTCAATTTTCTCTCATTCACTACCATGCATTCTAATTCCAGTGTGTACACGTTCGTTCACACGCATAAAAAAATACTTTTTGTTTGATTTGGGCTTTAAACTTCTGTCTTATGTAACCATAACAAACGTAACATATCATACTAATTTGAGTGTCCCGGATTTTCATTTACTATGTTATGTCTAGTTTATGAGACCAGGCTGGTTCTCAACATCATAGCAATATTGTAGGCTAAATATGTTGTATTATTACCGAGATCAGACCAAACCATAAGCTTAATTTGCATTCCAGCGCCCCAATGTACACATTCCAACATAACTTCTGACAATTCTGCCACGCGCGCAGGTGTTGTTCCATGTTATCACACATTTTGTATGCACTAACTAACTGTAAGTCGTAAATGTAAATGTTCAGATATTAATAATAACCGTGCGATATGCTCTGTCTAAAATCAATTATCATAGCCAAGTACACCACCGACGCAATACACATTTCCACAATGTAACCTGTCTGACGAACACTGCAGCATTTTAAAGAACACCTCGCAGAGCGCATTCTCAGCCACCTTCACCTGCCTGCAATTTGTCCAATACCTCTCACACCCCATTCAAGGCTGAATAGGTCAACTGAACGAAAAACAATATAGAGCAGTAGGCTACGGTAGAGTAGAATACAGTACAGTAAGCCTACTGTAGTTACAATGTTGTTAATCTTACCTTGCACATGTTCTACGAAACTAGGAAATTATCTTCTGAAGAATAATTATTTGTTGAGTCCTGGCGTGGTGGAGTGGTGCGTAGTCCCGCAGATGTCAGACTCTGCTCTGTCAAAACCAGCGTATTCTGCATGCACATGTGTATTCTAGACCGTACACCGGTGTCGCTCGTTCGCTCGCTCTCTCTCTCTCTCTCTCTCTCTCATCTCAAAACATGCACAAATGGTTTCAAATCAGAATTTTAATCCCTTCTTGCCATTGTAAACAATTATCTCTATGCTCATATCCTTGCTACTTCTGACATGATAAAATGCATCTCATTGGTAAAATGTGTCACCACACATAGGTTTACATGTTATTTGAATAGGTTGATAGTGTTACTTAATGTGTGTTCCTGATATCGAAAGCCTACAGCATATATAATTATAATAGCCTCCTACGATTAAACTATATTCAACTCGATATAATACATGTTATTATCCCTCATGTGTGTGTGTGATCGATTGACTTCTGACAGGTTAAATTGATTTTACACAGGTTATACTGGAAACTACACCTGGCCCTCTTATTCATGTTTTCACAGATTTTCACGTGATTTTATGAATGTCTTTATCATGATAAAAATGCACCCATATCGACTGAGCGCCACCTGTTGGGGGACATGGGAGTTGAAGTGAGAGGGACTGTATGTATCCGACAAGGACACACTCTTTTCACGCCACTTCTATACAGCTATGACCGGAAATGATTTTCATAACAAAGATAAGAGAGCATGTTCTCCTAGCCTGCTAGTACTACGAAAAAGTTACTTCCGGTTGTGGCTGAATCGAAGTGGTGTGAAAAGAGTGTTTATCGTATGTATCAAGCATCTCAGAGTACGAGTGCTGATCTAGGATCAGGTCCCCCATCCATGAAATCTTATTCATTCTGATCAAACGGCAAAACAGATAAAAAAATCAGCTCTCCTACTCTGAGAAGCTTGATACTTAAGGCAATCACTTTTTTGGGGAGGCTATACAATTAAAATAGATTGGTTTTCAGGAAATAAACGAATGTCACACAAGACGACCCAAATAAAGAGACACAAAAGCCCAAATAGCTCCCTTTTCAAGGATTCAACTTATACTGAGACACACAGTAGCATTTTATAGCCTACAACAATCCAATATACCTCTAACAAAAAGAGCCAAACGATGGGCTGGTCTAGCGGTCTAAGCCGCTGCCTCTAGAATCACATGTACTGTGTACAGCTGCAAGCATGGCTCTCCTTATTCCTCTTTATCCTATCCAATAAAACACATGAAAAATACGAAAGGAGTGGGACTGCCCCACTCCCCCCAAAAAAATTAAACTCCACAAAGGTTACAGGAAGACATGATCTGAAAAAATGTCATTGTATAACCAGTTTTTCTTCCTCCAGTACATGGTCCATCTTTAGCTCACATCTCTCTGGACTATGTTACAGTTTAATCTCAACTGGGGGAATTCCTAGTTCCTCCTCTAAGCAGTCCCCTTTGTATTTTTATGGGAACCAAGGGCCAGGCAGCCAGTCAGCTGTTTCTCTATTCTCAGAACTGCTTTGTATATTTGTATTGATTCAGAGGCTCCCTCCCACCCCTTCCCTTCATACTTGGAAGTGACTGCTTGGCTCAACTTGTAGAAAGACAGACACAGAGACAGATATGGCACAGAGGGTATGTAGAGAGCATGTTCCACACTAATGCTAGTATGTGTCAGAAAGCCTTGCAATAATCAAAATCAAACTGAAGACAGAACATAGTTTTCTTTGGACGAAAGTCATTTTTTTCTTTCAACAGGGATCTATTGTACAACATCGTAACAGTAACATTGTCAACAGGGACCGGGGACCGGTGTCACTTCAACACCAGTGATAAATGTAAAAGTGGTAAGTTAATGATTCTCTCTATTGTATTATTATGGTAATGCTGTTCAAGATTGTTTTACTAATCTTCCTAACAGTTGCTTGTGACTGATCTCTATCTAATTTTATTCAGTAAAATAAAACCTTAGTAAAGTGGATAGTTTTGATCATTTATTGTGGTTTATCCCCATACTTGTACTGCTTGAGAGAGAGAGAGAGAGAGAGAGAGAGAGAGAGAGAGAGAGAGAGAGAGAGAGATTAAACAGTTGTGACTTTAATCAGACTCAACACAAGACAAATACCAATGATTCACTTTACACTGGTCATATCACGACAGGCCTACATACCGTATGTTGTACATGTCTTATTCCATGTAGGGTCTACGCACTCAAATGTCCACCCTGGGCCTCATGTGACACACACAGACTGTCTGATCACACACATCTGAATGCCGTGACTCAGAGAGTGGTCTAGAGATAACCCTGGCTCATTAATTCTCATGTGGGTTTGTTTTCTCTGCAAATCTATCGTGAAATACTGTGGCCAATCTTTTTCCAGGTAATGGACATTTCACTGTCATTCCAGCTGGGTATGTTGGAGGGTTTTGAACCAATCCCTGCACTGTACTTTCAATGGACTCTCACAGGGCGTAAGAACCTAGATGTGCTGTCAAAGATTAGAGGTATGTATGGTTTTAAATGTTGTCAATAACAGTGCTGTGTCATTTCATATTTAATAAAACAACAATTAATTATGAAAACATTTGTTTTTGGCCTTTCTGTTGTACAACTTTCTGGTCTACTAATACAATGTAATTGTGGAAACCAACAAGTCCACCTAATGCTGCAAATGAGCGTTTGGCCATGAGAACTGAATTCCATAGATGGTAGTTGCTCAAATAGACATCTATGGACTCAGTTCTTCTTGCCTGGCAGTTACAATCAGCAAGCCATCACCTATCAAGGACAACAGCAAAAAGGAACGAAACATGATGTTTATTTGATGTTGGTAAGATATTGCAACAATGTCTGGCCCCTTAGCAGATCTGAATTATAACAAAGATGCTTCATTCTTATTGTCAGCACACTTGTCCCATTACTGTACATAGATTTGAATCTGCATAAAAGAAAGAAAGAAGCAAACATAACAAGCAAACAAACACACACACACAAACACAATTTCAAGCAAACTTGACTCTAGGTGGCACTACAACCCTTGTCATAGCCAGAGATGGGCTGTATTTCTGTTACATGTATTTAAAATAGTTCTGAGTATTTTGTCATTTGAATTACACTGGGCTGAATTACACTCCAATGTATTTAGTGTTAAGCATTTTCAAAATACTGTGATACATGTTTTCAAAATATAAAATACTTTTAATCCCGGATTTGTGAGGCGTCTGTTTCTCAAACTAGACACTAATGTACTTGTCCTCTTGCTCAGTTGTGCACCGGGGCCTCCCACTCCTCTTTCTATTCTGGTTAGAGCCAGTTTAGATAGATAGATAGATAGATAGATAGATAGGTACTTTATTGATCCCCCGGGGGGGAAATTTCATTGTCAAGCAGCTACAACAAAACACAGGGCAGGTGCAAAATGCCACAACGAAAGTACACAAAAGACAGATACACGGTACATGATAGATAGAGCGGCAGTATGAAAAAGTATAGAAATACAAGATATCTGGAGTGCAAAAAAATAAAAGCTATAAAAAAGACATAGCATAGTATGGGTGGTTGGCTGAATATGTACACTATACATTGGTGGATGTTGGATGGTTAACTATACGCTGTTTGCGCTGTTCGGTGAAGGGAGTAGTACACAGCGTTGTACAAGATCTTCAGTTTCTTGCTAATTTCTCGCATGGAATAGCCTTCATTTCTCAGAACAAGAATAGACTGACGAGTTTCAGAAGAAAGTTCTTTGTTTCTGGTAATTTTGAGCCTGTAATCGAACCCACAAATGCTGATGCTTCAGATACTCAACTTGTCTAAAGAAAGGCCAGTTTTATTGCTTCTTTAATCAGCACAACATGTTATCCCCATAACGCAATGCACGTTGAAAGGCAGTGGTCACCGACTTGACTAAAGTGATCCACTCCAAGGAGCCCAATGATAGCATGGGCAGAGCCATTGATGGCTTCCACCATTTTAATGTAATCAACTGGGTGGGACCTTCAACTTCATTGGCTGATCCCTCCTTGTGACCCTGTTGGAGTACAAATCGGTCAGCAGGAGGGATCAGCCAATCGTGAAGAAGAAAATGGACAGCTTCAAATGGAGATTTCCTAAATGCCGCTGCCCATGCTGTCAAACACACTATAATAGCACAAATACAAAGATGAGTCCTCTATCTATCTCTATGGTGGGGGAAACCCATCTGAAATCCGATTCGTGATCAACCCAGTGGGCGTGGCTGATATACGGTTGTTGTGACGTGTCCTAATCTAAACTGTAGCTTGCTAGCAGCCGCTTGTTGTAAATTGTATTGATTAGCAAGGTTTCCCACTCGTTTCAGAGGCTTCATTCAATGATGATGGTAAGTACATTTTCTTTGTGTTTAGGCTCTTGGTCTAACCACAGGTCTAACTACTTAACTCGTTGGTTACTAGTTAACAACTCTACACTCGTCAGAGGATGTAGCTAGCTGTTGTAACCAGTTAACGCGTTAACTTGTGGAAGGACTGGACAAATGTGTCTAATACTGGGCAGCAACCGTATTGTGTAGTTAACTAGATATATGTGTATAACTATCTCACTAACTAATGTAAATAGGTAGGTACTAACTAGCTACCAACCCAATGCCTTTTAAATAGGTAGGTACTAACTAACTAGCTATCAATCCAATGCCTTGACAGGCTGATAATCACGACATCACCAGTCTCTACAGGCCGGTGAGAGTTGCCCTGGCATCCATTAGAACTAGATTCTACACTATTTAGAGGGACACTAAACTATACTGTACACAAACTAATAATCTGTCATTTATTTCACCACTTTGGTCTATTTATTGTCCTACCTCCTAACCTTACTGCATTTTGCACTACATTTTGCACTCTGTATATAGATTTTCTATTGTGTTTTTGACTATGTTTGTTTACTGTGTAACTCCGTGTTGTTTTTGTCGCACTGCTTTGCTTTGTCTTGGCCAGGTCGCAGTTGCAAATGAGAACTTGTTCTCAACTGACCTACCTGGTTAAATAAAGGTGAAAAAAAAAAAAAACTATTCTGATACCTGTTCCCAGAAGATTAGATACGTTGAAACGAAGGGATGGGAATCACATTTTGAGATGTGATACAGTACAATGCAGCCAAGTCGTTCCGGTCCACCGCATAGATCTGATGGGATCAGACACAGCTGGCACTTGCTGTACTTGTATTTGTTGACATTTAGTCTAACCAGAACTCTGTGTGCAGTTTCTCTAGTGAGAACTGAACATTTAATTGTTTGTTTTTCAAGTTGACTGATTTCACAGTTTTCTGTGAAATGGCATAATGGTAGAACAGGGCCATGGCTTGTGTGGTGTAGCAACTACCAGGCAGGTGTGGAGCCAGAGCCTAGGCTATATATTTTCCATTGGATGCCACGTGTGAGACTTGTGTTCTGAAGGGTGAATCATGCTGGATAATTGTGGGGAATTACTGCCTCTAGGCTTCACTTTACAGATGGCAACACTACAGCAGTAAACCACCAGGCCACAAAAGTAGGAAATTGAAAAATGTATATTCTTAGGCTTTGCAGGCAATGTACCACCCAGTTAACAAATAGCAGATGAGCTAATTATTTGCTGAAGTGATTAAACATAATAGAACAATGTTGAAGTAAGACAACTTTCCTTAATTTACAGTTGACAGAGGACAAAGCAAGGCTACACCTTATTGTGCTTTTAAATTCTCTCTTCCTGTGTGAACGAGGCCAGCCAAGGGCTTTTATGAGAATGGTATAGTTAGTATCCTGAGACGGACCCCATAATCACAGTGATCAGAGGGTAGGATTACACCCTCCCCTGTCCTAGATGGCACCCTATTCTCTATATAGCACACTACTTTTGACCAGGGCCCATAGGGCTTTGATCTAAAGTCGTGCACTATGTAGAGAATCGGGTGCCGTTTGGGACACAGCCTAAGGCTCAGTTACTGCTCACAACTGCTCACAATAACTTCACTCCCACCTAAAGAATAGAGTAGGGGTCACCATGGAAACGGCCTGCTCCCCCGCACCTGCTTACACAGCCCTGCGATCCAGACTGTGTTTGTAATGCATTGAATGGCCCTCAGTGTGTGAAATTATCCTGATCTCTGTCATGGAATCTTCCCTGTTCAGACATGGCCCATTTTTGTGTGTGTGTGTGTGTGTGTGTGTGTGTGTGTGTGTGGGCTATGCGTTACTCTTGTTCCTTCATGTCTATTTGCTCAAGCTGGCTCTTCTCTCACTCTTTATGCTAACCTTAACCCACCTCATACTTCACAGATCCACATTTAGTCTGCCCCTCAAATTGTTATTGACATGTTTGTTGTTTGCTCTGGCAGGAGTGAGTACGGTGGTGTCCCTAGCCCCAGGCTGGTCTGCGGGATGGCTCGATGAGTGTGGTGTGGTGGTGGCGAACGGAGCAGCAGAGTGACTGAGTGATGAGAATGGGTAGGAGGGGCTGCAGGCTAGATGTCTCCACTGGTGTCTCCACTGCAGTCCTCTACGGCTCCCTGGCCCTGTTTGTCTCCATCCTGCACAACGTCTTCCTGCTCTACTACGTGGAGACCTTTGTCTCTGTTTACAAGATCGACAAGCTCTCCTTCTGGGTGGGAGAGGTGAGTGACAGTTCCTACTTTTCATGGGTTATTATAATAGCTGTAGTTTGGAAGCTTGCTGCTTTTAACAGTGTGACAATGACAACGATGTTGGCTTAAGCAGAAAGACTGGGTTATGATGTTTAACACTAGTCTGTTATACTAACTCCTCCCCCTCTCTCTGACCACACAGGCAGTGTTCCTGATATGGAACAGCCTGAACGACCCTCTCTTCGGCTGGCTGAGTGACCGCTCCTTCCTCAGCTCCTCACAGTAAGACCTCGTTCTCTTTCCTCTCTTTCGCAAATCAATGGTGCCGCTCTCTCTCTCTCTCTTTCCCTGTCTCTCTCTCTCACTCTACCTCTCTCTCACTCTCTATCTTGAAGGCACGGTTGAACACCACAGTTAGTGAAAAGTGGGAGAAGTTTGTCATTACCGATACACTAAACCTTTTTTTCCCCTCTCCCCTCCATCGTAGGTTTGGCTCCCAGATCTCCAACCCAGAGGTGGTACTAAAGCGGTTGGCGGCCCTCTCCCGGAATGGCCCTCTGTTCGCCATCTCTTTCCTGGCCTTCTGGGTGTCATGGGCGCGGCCAAGCATCCAGTTCCTGGTGTGCCTGTGCCTGTACGACGGCTTCCTCACCGTGGTGGACCTCAACCACAACGCCCTGCTGGCCGACCTGGCTGTGTCGGCCGACGACCGCACGCGCCTCAACTTCCATTGCTCGCTGTTCAGCGCCCTAGGCTCGCTTTCAGTCTTCCTGTCCTACAGCGTCTGGGACAAGGGCGACTTCTACTCGTTCCGACTCTTCTGCGTGATGCTGGCGGCCGTCTCGGCACTGGGCTTCGCCGCTGTGTCGCGCTTGTTGAAGAGACGCTTTGAGAAAGAGGCGCGTCTGAGGCAGGACGAGGCGCTGGCACTCAAAGAGTAGGTGACATGATCATTCATCATGTATGCCCTTGAGAAACACTCTGTTTACATTATGCACTGACAAGCAAGTGGTAACTGAACAACCCCCATTGTTTGTAGGTTTTCTTCCAACAACTCACCTTATGGCTTCAAATCAAGCCTTTAATCTTTTTACCTTGTGGTGTCTATGCCAGCCTTGGCCAGGTGGAATTATTGTAATCAAAGGAGAGAGACCTTTAGATTTCTTCAAAACAATTTATCTTTATGAATTACTGCAGTAATGGAGTTGGTCGGTAATCACCCCTGGGGGTGATAATTGAGAACTCAGAAGAGCAGAACTGAGTTATAGCTCTTTTATAGTCTTCCTGAGTCCATGTGACGAAGAACAGATACGTGAGATTTATACAGAGGTACATTGCGCTCTCATGCAACAGACATAAAGATTTACATGGCGCCAAATATCTGTCTCTAGTTAATTTGCTGCTTGTTTATACAGAAATACTAATGCAACATAGACACTAGGTATTTCCCTTAATTTATGAAGTCCAGTTTTTATCTGCAATGTGGGATGTATATAAACTAGTGATTGGGTCTCCCTGCACCCATAGACAACCCAACTTTCACACAGACACTAGGTAATAAATGGAATGCAGTGTTTAGGTTTTCACCAAGCCATCGTAAGTCAACTGTCAGCGTTAAGTCTCGGGCTCATCTCCGTTTCACACAGACAAAGACCGTGTGAATGTACTAATATATGAATCCATTCTGATTAAAAGTAATGTGATTTAACAATGTTCTAATTCTACGAATTGAATTGTAAGCTAATAACATTGATGCACATTCTGCACACAATCTTACAGTCTATCTGGCAGGGAGATGACGGTAATACTTGCTCAGGTTACAGACTCAGTCCCCTGGGTAGTGTGTGTGTGTGTGTCACACTGATTTGTCCTTTCACTAATCCTCTCAGGTTGAGTATTGGCCAGAGCCCTCTGACCCAGCAGGATAAGCCAGTCACTCTAGGACAGTATCTAAGGCAGCTCTCCAAGCACAGAAACTTTATGTGGTTCGCCTCTATGAACCTGGTCCAGGTGTTTCACTGCCACTTCAACAGCAACTTCTTCCCTCTGTTCCTGGAGCACCTCCTCTCTGACAGCATCTCTGCCTCCACTGGCTCCATTCTGCTGGGTAAGAGACAAAATAGTACTTCTGCTGGTTATGCTTCATGACCAGGGAAAGGCTTAGTTTAGAATGGGCTTAGTTTGGTCTGACAATGACCATAGAAATAGTCAAAACTGCACAAACAGATCTGGGGCCAGGCTATTAGTTTTGGTCTGTTTAATTTTTTGGGAGTATTAGTTCTTAGAATGTGAGGAAACATTATTATTATTATAATTAATAATAGTTATTATTATTTGTATACATACGTTAATGTATTTTTAGTCCACTAACAGTTGCTCTCAACTTCTCACAGGGATCTCCTACATAGCGCCCCACCTGAACAACATGTATTTCCTGACCCTGTGTCAGCGCTACGGGGTCTACACGGTCATCCGCTGGCTGTTCCTGGTCAAGCTAGCCCTCAGTGTGGCTATGCTGCTGGCCGGGGCCAACCAGGTCTACCTGCTGTGCATCTTCATCGCCAGGTACTGAGACGCACACACACTTTAGATATCATCTTCATGGAAGTTATTTTCATATCAAGGACCCAGTGTGATGTGTTTATCCAATACTTGTCGAAGCTGAGCAAAGGTTTGTGTGGCTCTGTTTGCATTGAGTCTGGCTGGGTGTCCCAGCCAATCCCTTTATCAACATGGGGCTGGCAGCAGCTGGGCCCAGCCTACCACTTATCCTATTGGCACAGTGCCATTGTTTTTCATACTGTACAATGAGATAAAGTCAGAGTAGGTTTTGCTCTATCGGTTTCGGAACTTCATATAAATGCTGTTGAGTTTCTTTAAACTCCCGTTCAGGAAAATCTGATTCATAATCCACATCATTGTATATTATCAGTTGGAAACAGTGTTGACAATACTTCAGTAACGGCTCTGAAATATCCTTCTCCCCTCTCAGTAACCGAGTATTTACGGAGGGCACCTGCAAGCTGTTGAACCTGGTCATCACGGACCTGGTGGACGAGGACTTTGTGGTGAACCGGCGCCAGCAGGCGGCATCCGCGCTGCTCTTCGGCATGGTGGCCCTGGTGACCAAGCCTGGCCAGACCTTTGCCCCTCTCATCGGAACCTGGCTGCTGTGTGTCTACACAGGTATACTGTATATGGACAGGGGGGGGCGAAAGCACAAAATTCTTTTTTAATGTAGGCTCCTTGAAGATGGAAATGCAGAAATCAGTCATTGAATGAACTAGAATAAAACCAATTTCACTAACCTTACTCTAGGCAGATTCCCACACATTCATGCCTGTTATTTTTTTCTAATCTGCCTATTTCTTTCCAGGCTACGATATCTTTGAGAGAAATTCTGTACAGGACTCTGCGGCAGCGCACCCCGTCTCCACTGTTCCATTGCGCCAGGGCTGTTTCTACCTGCTGGTGTTTGTGCCCATCTCCTGCGCCCTGCTGCAGCTAATGGCCTGGTCCCGCTTCACCCTCCACGGACGCAGACTGCAGGGCGTCAAGGCCCAGAGGCAGGGAGCTCAGCACAGCCACCTCCTGGACGTCAAGGCCATCTGATATGAGGCCAGCTCGTCCGCACCTTCACGCAACTGAATGATGTTATACCACCCTCTGCCACTGAGGTCAGCAGAGAGGGACATAGACTGGAGAACTGATGAAATCCCACTGTCTAGGCAGGGACAAATCTTTTTGGGGTGTGAAACTTGCCTTATTTTGATATTAAGAGGATAAATACTATATTTATTTATGAACTGATGACCAAATGATACCGCAGAGTTAATCAAGGTATAAGAAGCTCATGCCCCGTTCTGTGGTAGGGCAAAGGCGAATCCTCCCGTTTATACAGCGAGTAGACCATCATCCTAGGTTGAGGCACAGCCTGGAATGCATTTCAATCCCCAAGGGAACACAAATTGTCACCAACCTTGCTATTACAGTGTGGTTAACCAAAGCGAGAAACTGCATAGCTAGGTAATTTACCCATCTTTCTGATGTGTGTAGGGAAATATTAAGTACTAAAAACAGATGTGTGGCTGCACACGAGCATAACATCTAAATCCTGATTTGCATAGACGTTGCTCTTAAAATTGCAATAAGGTTTGTGACCATCACCATGCTATTGGGTATTCATGAATTTGTTCTAGTACTACTCTGCATTTTCAAGTCAAATAAATATTTTCTATTTGTTTTACTGTGACCAGATAGACTACTTCTGTTACGCTATAATGACCCGATATATGATAATCATGGAGGAGAATACATTCCATACTTTTTTCAATGTTATTTTTAATACTGCTTCCACATGCTTTTCTACATGAATTGTCTGAGTGTTAAGGATTCTTAATTTCCATAATATCAATTTGTCAAATACTAAAGACACCTTCATGGATGTGTTTGAGTGACTCAGGAATTGCACTTTCAGCACAATGTGATTTGAGTTAAAGAGCCAGAAGGAAAGCAGAGGTTATAGTTTACAACGTTGACCAGACACTCTTATCCAGAGTGACTTACATAAATTTTTTCTTACTTGTCCCCCATGGGACTCTAACCTACAACCCTGTCGTTGCATGTGCCATGCTCTACCAACTGAGCTACACGGGACTATAAGACAGCCTTACAGCAGAGATGCCTGTATTTGCCAGTTTTGTTACAAAATACTGTACAATGTTTGTCTGGTTGTACCACTGCTCAGTGTAGCATCTGCCATTTTCCGACCATCTTTGTGACTTATTAAAGGGATCTCACTACTTGAGCGCTTGTGGAATGTGTCTTGTTGCCCACTTTCTCAGATCTGTTTTCTGCTGTGTCAGGACAAGTCTAGCTCGCAGCCTTGCACCAAACCCAGAAGCTCATGTCTGTCTCTGGGCTACCTTAATTTCCTAAACTGGGACAGGTGAAGTGTCTCACCTCAGGCCTCTTATGGTACACTTTTAATTACAAAATACCGAATGTTACCACATTACATGATACATTTCTTTACCAGCAAAACAGGTGCTCTCACTGCACAGCATACACAATGATAATGTGTGACAAATATCCATAAACATGGTTTCTGCTGATATTTTGTTGCCTAGTTATGTGGATATTAATGGTGTATTTTGCCTAGATTAGTAGTGGGTTCCATGCTGACTGCAGGAATGTCCACCAGAGCTGTTGACATGCTGACTGCAGGAATGTCCACCAGAGCTGTTGCCATGCTACTGCAGGAATGTCCACCAGAGCTGTTGCCATGCTGACTGCAGGAATGTCCACCAGAGCTGTTGCCAGAGAATGTCATGTTCATTTCTCTACTTTAAACTTCTCCATCGTTTTAGAGAATGTTGTACATCCAACCAGCATCACAACAGCAGACCATGTGTAACCACGCCGTCCCAGGACCTCCACGTCTAGCTTCTTCGCCTGCGGGATTGTCTGAGACAAACCACACAACGAACACTACCTTCCCCAATGCATAGTGCCAACTGTAATAATGGACTGGATTGGGTTTTCATGGCAGTGTATCTGTGACCAACAAAGGCATATCTGTATATCGCAGACATGAAATCCATAGATTAGAGACTTAATTTATTTATTTCAATTGACTGATATGAACTGTAACTCATTTCTCTTTGGAAATGAAGCTGGGTTTGAATGACACAAGCTTAATTTCAGAACCTCTGACAGCCTCTTATGCACGCGAAATCAGCACAAGGGTGCCACCTAGCGTTTCGCAAGTTCAACTGCGCATGCGTCCCTAGTTACCCACCATGCACCTCGTGTAAAATACATTTTGTTTTCTACTTTAATAGATGAAAACAGGAATATATTTCTACAATCCTAATGTTATGAAATCAATAGTTATAACTGTACACGTTGAACAGGGCACGAGATTTGTTTCTGGGTCGCGAGACTAGTATTACCGGTATAGGAAATGTCAAGTCCGTGAATTCGGTCCCAATTTTACTTTCGAGAAGTCAGTACACTCTGGTTTCTCTTCAGATCGCATAAATCTTTCGCCTTTTACTAAAGATTTCCGTGGAGAGGAACATTATGAGTATCAACTAATTTTTTGATGCCCTGCTTTACTGCGGGGCTTCCTGTGGTTGTTAATGACATTGTCCGACGGTATCAAATGGGTGTGATTTCTCCAGGTATTCTGGATAAATGTTATCTAAATATAAACACTCCATCACTAAGTGAAACCTGTTGGACACTGTATATAGACTTAATTTGACATTGGAACTTTTGTGAGTGTGATGTTTACTGTTCATTTTACTTTTGTTTATTATCTATTTCACATATGTTTCCCATGCCAATAAAGCCCCTTGAAATGGGTGCATTTACCAATTAGTTTTCATGTAGCACGTATTACGTTCTGCAGCATTACTAATCTATTACTACTATAATTATTTTCAGTCTCCTTCACACGTCATCTAGAGTAGGCCTACTTATTGTATGTTTTAAGTGATGAACTTCATTGCTTTTATATCACCATGTTTTTATTGTCAGTTAAAGTCCCTTTGACAGTCTGTTGTCCCCACTTGCTTCAAGATGCCCACAATGGTTCCTTTACCCAAGAAAGCACTCACTTCTTTCATCATGAAGTGCTTTGAGAGACTAGACCATATCACCTTACCCGACACCCTAGACCCACTGCAATTTGCGTATCGCCCCAACAGATTCACGGACAACGCAATCGCCACTGCACACCACCCTATCCCACCTGGACAAGAGAAATACATGTACTTATGTAAGAATGCTTTTCATCTACTACAACTCAGTTCAGCCCCATAATGCCCTCCAAGCTCATCACTAAACTCATGGCCCTGCGCCCTCCCTGTGCAACTGGGTCCTGGATTTCCTGAAGGACTGACCGCAAGTGGGAACTCCTTCAAGACAGTTGGAAAAGCATTCCAGTTTAAGCTAATTGAGAGAATGACAAGAGTGTGCAAAGCTTTCATCAAGGTAAAGGGTGGTTACTTTTGAAGAATCTCAAATATAAAATATATTTTAATTTGTTTAACACTTTTTTGATTACTACATGATTCCATATGTGTTATTTCATAGTTTTGATGTCTTCACTATTATTCTACAATGTAGAAAATAGTAAAAATAAAGAAAAACCCTTGAATGAGTTGGTGTGAATCATGGCTGAACCACCCACTTTATAAATATATTTATATTCTGGTCTCTGACATTGCTTGTTCTGATATTTCTTAATTTTTCTGGATTATTGCGTGACACGTAGGATAAAACTAAAGTGTGCCTAAAATCATTATCTGTATCGATATAGGAGTGGAAACAGGAAGATGCTGTGCTACTGTTTGTATTAGCAACTAGCTCTCACTGACTCGCGTCAGAATTAAACGTTCATCTACAGCCATGTGAAAAAGTAAATACACCCCCTAGAAAGTTCTTTCTTTTCTATATTTTTTTTACAGATTTGACAGATGGATATGTAATCTTCACTTCAACACTATTGACAGATAAAGGTTACCCAATTTAACTAATAACACCCCCCAAAAAACGTTGAAAATGTTATGCAATTACAATAAACAAAAAAGTCAGTACACCCCTACCTTTACCTTCACATAAAATGGCTAAAATTAGAATTAGGTGTACCAAAACAAGTGTAAATGATTAGAAAACGATGAGCCTTCCATCATTCAAAGATCAAAAGACCTACCAGACCATAAGTCTGGGAGGGGTTGCAAATCCATTTCCAAGCAAATCGAATTACATCATTCCACTGTCCGACGAAAATTCCAGACCACTGGCAAACTACCTAGGACAGATCGTCCCACCAAAGTCAGTCCAAGAGCTGGCCGAAAGATGCTCATAGAAGTCTCTAAGAACCCCAGGGTAACATCAAGGGATCTACAGGCCTCTCTTGCCACAATCAATATCGAATTGCATGGGTACACTGTCAGAAAGAGACTGCACAAATTTGGTCTACATTGGAGGTCAGGAAGGAAATAGCCTCTGCTTTCAAAAAATAATATCAAGACACAACAGACTTTACCCAGGTGTTGTCTGGCAGAAGTCAGTTGTGTCTTGATATTCTTTTTGGGATGACTTTGGTGGGACGACCTGTCCTAGGTAGTTTGCCAGTGGTCTGGAATTTTTGTCGGACAGTGGAATGATGTACTTCAAATTGCTTGGAAATGGATTTGTAACCCCTCCCAGACTCATGGGCATCAATCGTCTTTCTTCTGAGGGCCTCGGGTAGGTCTTTTGATCTTTGAATGATGTGATACCACACACCCATATGGTTAAGACCAAACCAGACCAATTTTCTTATCTTTATGGAAGGCTGGACCCTCCTACGTTTCTATCTAATGTTTTCTAATCATTTGCACTTGTTTTGGTACCTAATTCTAATTTTAGCCATTTTATGTGATGGTAAAGGTAGGGGTGTACTAACTTTTTCCCCATACGGAAAAGGCATTTTTGTTTATTTTAATTACATAACATTTTCAACGTTTTGTTTTTTTGTGATTTGTTAAATTGGGCAACATTTATCTGTCAATAGTGTTGAAGTGAAGATTGCATATCCATATGTCAAAATATGTCAAAATATGTAAAAAATACACTTAGAAGTTGCTCCAAAAGTCAAATTTCCCTTATCCCTTACCTTAACCATTCAAAGTTAATGCCTAACCTAACCGTCATTTTTTCTCTTTGGAAATGAAGCTGGGTTTGAATGACACAAGCTTGATTTCAGAACCTCTGACTGCCTCTTATGCACGCGAAATCAGCACAAGGGTGCCACCTAGCGTTTCGCAAGTTCAACTGCGCATGCGTACCTAGTTACCCATCCTGCACCTCGGGTGAAATACATTTGGTTTTCTACTTTAATAGATTAAAACAGGAATATATTTCTACAATCCTAATGTTATGAAATCAATAGTTATAACTGTACACGTTGAACAGGGCACGGGATTTGTTTCTGGGTCGCGAGACTAGTATTACCGGTATAGGAAATGTCAAGTCCGTGAATTCGGTCCCAATTTTACTTTCGAGAAGTCAGTACACTCTGGTTTCTCTTCAGATCGCATAAATCTTTCGCCTTTTACTAAAGATTTCCGTGGAGAGGAACATTATGAGTATCAACTAATTTTTTGATGCCCTGCTTTACTGCGGGGCTTCCTGTGGTTGTGAAGAAAAATATAAGACGGTTGTCATACTTGGATAAATTATGCTTAAATATGAACACTCTTATCAGTAAGTGAAACCTGGTGGACACTGTACATAAACAAAATATGACATTGGAACTTTTGTGAGTGTAATGTTTATTGTTTTTTGTTTATTTTGCTTTTGTTTATTATCTATTTCACTTACTTTGACAAGGTAAACATATGTTTCCCATGCAAATAAAGCCCCTTGAATTGGTGCATTTAGTATTTAGTTTTGCGTTTGATGTTGCGCGTATTACATTCTGCAGCATTACTACTATAATTATTTTCAATCGCTGTCGCATTTATATTCGTCGTCTACAGCAGAGCCAGTTTGCGCTGTTCTGTGAAGGGAGTAGTACACAGCGTTGTACGAGATGTTCAGTTTCTTGCCAATTTCTCACATGGAATAGCTTCATTTCTCAGAACAACAATAGACTGAGGAGTTTCAGAAAAAAAGTTATTTGTTTCTGGCCATTTTGAGCCTGTAATCAAACCCACAAATGCTAATGCTCCATATACTCAACAAGTCTAAAGAAGGCCAGTTTTATTGCATCTTTAATCAGCACAACAGTTTTTAGCTGGGCTAACATACAGTTGAAGTCGGAAGTTTACATACACTTAGGTTGAAGTCATTAAAACTCATTTTTCAACCACTCCTCAGATTTCAAGTTAGGACGTCTACTTTGTCGGTTAGGACATCTACTTTGTGCATGACACGTAATCCTTCCAACAATTGTTTACAGACAGATTATTTCACTTATTATTCACTATATCACAATTCCAGTGGGTCAGAAGTTTACATACACTAAGTTGTGCCTTTACACAGCTTGGAAAATTCCAGAAAACGATGTCATGGCTTTTGAAGCTTCTGATAGGCTAATTGACATCATTTGAGTCGATTGGAGGTGTACCTGTGGATGTATTTCAAGGCCTACCTTCAAACTCAGTGCCTCTTTGCTCGACATCATGCGGAAATCAAAAGAAATCAACCAAGGCCTCAGAAAATCAGAAAAAAAATTGTAGTGTAGAAAGGTTACTGTTATACTATTCTAGGTATTCCTTAAAGAGGTAGGGTTTCAAGTGTCTCCGGAAGGTGGTCAGTAACTCCGCTGTCGTGGGGGAGCTTGTTCCACCATTGGGGCGAATAGCTTTGACTGTGCTGAGCAGGAACTGTGCTTCCGTAGAGATAGGGGGCTCTAGCAGGCCAGAGGCGGATGAACGTTGTGTCCTCGTTTAGGTGTAGGGTCTGATCAGAGCCTGAAGGTAGGGAGGTGCCGTTCCCCTCACAGCTCTGTAGGCAGGCACCATGGTTTTGTAGTAGATGCAAGCTTCAACTGGAAGCAACTGCGGAGTAGCGGGGTGACATGAGAGAACACCAGACGGGCTGCAGCGTTCTGGATAAATTGTAGGAGTTTAATGGTGTAGGCAGGGAGCCCAGACAACAGCGAGTTGCAGTAATCCAGACGGGAGATGACAGGTGCATAGATTAGGACCTGTGCTGCTTTCTGTGTAAGGTAGGGTCGTACTCTACGATTGTTGTAGAGCATGAACCTGCAGGATCGGGTCACCACTTTGATGTTAGCAGAGAACGACAGGATGTTGTCCAGGGTCACACCAAGGTTCTTTGCACCCTGGGAGGAGGATACAATGGAGTTGTCAACCGTGATGGCAAGATCATGGAGTGGGCAGTCCTTCCCCGGGAGGAAGAGCAGCTCTGTCTTGCCGAGGTTTGGCTTGAGGTGGTGATCCGACATCCAAACTGATATGTCTGCCAGACATGCAGAGATGCCCAACTCGGAGAGTGTGAAGAGGAGGATCTGATGGTTCACAGTATCAAAGGCAACAGATAAGTCTAGAAGGATAAGAGCAGAGGAGAGAGAGTTAGCTTTGGCAGTGCGGAGAGCCTCCGTGACACAGAGAAGAGCAGTCTCAGTTGAATGACCAGTCTTGAAACCTGACTGGTTAGGATCAAGAAGGTAATTCTGAGAGCGATGGCAGGAGAGTTGGTTCGAGACAGCAAGCTCAAGAGTTTTAGAAAGAAAAGAAAGAAGGGATACTGGTCTGTAGTTGTTGACATCAAGGATGAGTTGATTAATGAGGTGAGGTACGGGAGAATGTCTCCGGAAATGGTCTGTAGAAGAGAGGAGAAGATAGGGTTAAGCTGGCAGGTTGTTGGGCTGCCAGCCGTCACAAGTCGCAAGATTTAATCTGGAGAGAGAGGAGAGAAAAAAGTCAAAGCATTTGGTATGGCAGTGTGAGCAGGACCAGTGGTGTCAATAGGCTTAGTAAATGAGGATTGGATGTCGTCAACCTTCTTTTCAAAATGGTTGACAAAGTCATCCACAGAGAGGGAGGGGGAGGAGGAGGAAGATTCAGAGGGAGGAGAAGTTGGCAAAGGGCTTCCTAGGGTTAGAGGCAGAGGCTTGACATTTAGAGTGGTAGAAAGGGGCTTTAGCAGCAGAAACAGAGGAAGAAAAAGTAGAGAGGAGAGAGTGAAAAGATGACAGGCCCACAGGGAGTTTAGTTTTCCTCCATTTCCTCTCGGCTGCCCGGAGCCTTGTTCTGTGATCTCGCAATGAGTTGTCTGGCCACGGAGCAGGAGGGGAAGACAGAGCCGGCCAGGAGGATTGGGGACATAGAGAGTAAAATGATGCAGAAAGGGAGGAGAGGAGGGTCAAGGGGTCAAGATCAGGAGACAGGAGGGAGAAGGATTTAGAAGAGGGAAGAGATTATAGAATGGAAGAGGAAACCATCTGATAAGTTATGACCAAATAAAGAATCACTCTTCTGCCCTCAGTTATAATATGTTGACATTTGGCATCATTCTTGTCTTTATTTATTCCTTGTGTTGCTAACTTATTTTTATACTCTGCATTGTTGGAAAAGCTCGTAAGCAGGCATTTCACAGTCAAGTCTACGTCAGTTGAATTTGGTGCATGTAACAAATAGTATTTGATTTATTGACGTTTTAATCACTATTAAAAGTTATTATGCTAAAGTTCTAATGGGGGTAGTTCTTCTTTGCATTAGATAAAATGACCCAGTTGTTGTTTATTTCTTTTTACTTTTTACCTTGATATTTTTGTCTTTGTAACTGAAGATGGTTTTCGTGGTTGATTTCAGAACTTCTGAAATCCTCTAATGCACGACGAAATCAGCACAATAGTGCCGCCTGCCGAAAATATTCGCTAGTTCAAATTCAACGGCGCGTGCGTAGGTAGTTACCCATCATGCATCTCGTTTGAAATAATTAGATACTTTTTTATGTCATATTTTTAAACAGGACTATATTTGAACTATTCCTAGTATTCTACAGTGCATGATTATGACTAAACACGTTGAACAGGGCATGAGATTTGAGTACCAAGGTTAATATTACCGCTATAGGGAATGTCATGTCCGTGAAGCCAATCCCAATTTGTAAAGTTTCTTAGTTAGTACACTCTGGTTTCTCTTCAGATCGCATAAATCTTTCGCCTTTTACTAAAGATTTCCGTGGAGAGGAACATTATGAGTATCAACTAATTTTTTGATGCCCTGCGTTACAGCGGGGCTTCCTTTCATTGTGAACAATAATTCCGCATTTGTTAAACAGGTGGTGTTGTGTCCAGAATGTCTGTATGATGCTGATATAATCTATAAACAATCCATCAGCATTTAAAAATCGGTGGAAACGACAACAGATGGTTCATTCACCGGTTAGGAACCCCACATTCTGGGTTTCATGTTGCACATATTACCTTCTGCGTCTTTACTACACTACTACTACTATAATTATTTTTAGTTGCTATCACATTTCTAATCCACACGTCATCTACAGTATATGGATAGATATATAGGTACTTTATAAGTAGTATACCTACTTATTGTGTATTACAAGAGAGGAACTTGAAAATGTATGGAGTAAAAAGTATATACTTTTCTTTAAGAATGTAGTGAATTAAAAGCAAAAGTTTTCAAAAAAAATGAATAGTAAAGTAGCACTTTCAAGTATTTTTACTTAAGTACTTTACAACACTGGTAGTAAAATAGTACACACTTTCTACACAGACCAACTATTTTCGAAAATTAGAATGATGCAATGGAACTACAAAGACAACGATAACTAGATAGTCTTTATTCTTATGTTCATCTTTAATATAATCATTAGCATTTATAAAATGACCAAACTAATAGAGACCTTCACACCAAGAGCAGTCGCCATTGGAAGCTGTCAAGACTTGAGACTTCATGCCATATTTTATCTTTTCTTTTTTGTCTGTATACTGCAATTCAGCTTTTAGCTGTCAACGTGTACAAGTCAGTCTAACTAATAATAAAACCTTGATTTATGTCATAAAAACATGGATAAAAGAGATTCTGGCACCTCAGTGGCATAGTGTAACATAATTCCAGAACTCTGCTTTCAGTATTTAATTCTGCTTTACACATAACATCTTACATGATCTCGGCATCATATATCAGGAAGGCCATCCATTTCCTTCAGTTAAAATGTAAAATAATGACATTTTTTCACAATGGTTGAATGGTAAAAGCATTCCCTCACCAAATTATACATTAAATAATTAAAAAGGCCATATACCCTTTGAAAGAATCATGATTTCTCTGGTAGGAAAACTGGCTGAAACCATTCAATTGAAATAACTACAGAATAAACAGTCATACCAATGTGTTAAAGGTGCAAGTATGCAAAATTATTTAGAACATCTTGAAACATTGAGAAGTCCAGTAACGAAGCAGGAACATTAACGAACCAACACTCACTCCATAAAGCTGCTTTAATGTTTTTTTGCCATACAACTGTGACAAGTATTTTTTTGTTATGCTAATCAACATTCTGTTATTTCATATGACTGATCATACTGGTAGGATATCACAATGGGTGGGGAACTCATTTCTCAGACTACAAGCTTCTTTTACAATGTTAGCCTGGAACCAGACCGATATTTTGCAGCAAAAGGGTTTCAGGGTAAAGTGGAGCATAAATCCTAACCCAATGCATTTAATTAATGACTAGCTATTATAACTTGGGCAGAATAGTGTTTCTTTATGTGGTCAGAACTTATCAGATGGTGATAACATCAAGACATTAATTAAGAAATTCCCATTCTGAATTTGTATCGAGACGCAAGTACTCACACATGTTGACATTTGGCAACTAACATTCAATAATGACAATCTACTCTTTGACACTATAGTACCTAAAATCACCCATTTCCTCATTTTCTATTTGTGGCATGATTTCAGTGATGTTGCATGATACACATTCCTACAATCAATAGAACATTTTGTTTTTGAGTGAAAAAGTTCAAATCCAAATGAAGGCACGATCTAAATTTGAGAAAGATTTCAAGTGAAGTTTTTTTTGCAGGCTATATACTGTATGTATCCCGTCTTGTTGAACTGGAAGCAGTTTATCTATTTTATGACAGGGACTTGCTCCTTTGAGCTTCCCAGAAAGTTCTGTACAATATGTACAGAAATGTACAGCGAGCATTTCCTGTAAACATGAAATAACTGGTTAAAAAAAAACACCACAAGCCCCCAAACAATGACAACATCAATGTATAAATGTACAATTGCATAAAGGAGATTCTTGGCATCATCCTTTACTGGATTCTATTGTTCATTTCATTCCTTGGCTTGGACACTTAAGATTTAGAGTGAGTTCAGAGAGGTAAGAACATATCAGTGTGCTTCACCTTGTCAATCACGTCAATAGCAGAAGGCTCTCTTTATTAGTGCAAATTGACGAATAGCTCTTGGCTCTACCCCTATCCAGTTCGGTTGATCACGTTTTCCTGGTACAGTCAAACTTCCTAATTGCACTTGAGGTTAGTTCATATAGAAAAAGGAAACTAGAAACAGGACTTCAATGTCTGTTCTTGCCATTTGTAATTTCATAGTTCTCTGTAGCTACGGGAAGTCCACTAGGTCACATAGAGCATTCCTGCAGGGTTGCCCGGCTAGTCCTGCAGATCTCTCTCAAGGTACCTCTGAAGACGCAGGCATCGTGGACAGGAAGGCGACTTGGCCTTGCAGGTTGCATGAAACACAGCCTTACATGCTTTACACCTGGGTGGGAGACAGGGGTCAGTGAATGGAGTGATCACATTTCAGTGTATTGACGTGATAAGGGGCCAGGGCCCTACCTGGCGGTGGTGTCGAACTGGAAGGGGAAGATGATGTCACTGGCATGACAGATCTGGCAGATGAAGCCCCTCTGGGTGCAAAGGTCACAGTGGTGGACGTGGTTGGAGGCAAACTGGATCAATGTGTTCAGGTAGGCCACATACATTCCCTCTGCTATCTAAAACACAGACACAAGGAGAAAAAGCTAATTCAAGCTTATTACCTACATCTACTTGGTTTCTGGTGGTGTAGTTTTGCAGGTAAATGTGTATTATTTAATTTAAAAGAAAATTGACTAACAGGGATAATTCAGTAATGACCGTATTGATACCTGTCTTAAGTCCATGACACTGTAGAGATGGCTTGATTCTAACAAGTATGTCCTTGGGCCCAGTCTTGAGAGAAAAATAACACAATAGTTAAACAATAGGTTTACTGGTATGTGGAACTGTTGGGGTACTAGGACCTAGTTTAACAATTATGCATCCATCCGTGAGTAACTCTGGTCCGTCAGCACTCATTCACTCAGGACCTATTTATTCATACAGGTCTGTATATACATACTCATGTACAGTTGTTATATCATATCACGTGCAATATTGCTAGTAATTCTTGGACCTAACTTACGTAGGCATTCACTCAGGACTGCATATTAGTATCCTGTCAATTGCACCTTTTCTCATTGCTTTAAGTATATTGAATGTGCAATACGTGCATTTATCTGTAATTAAACCCTGCACACTAAGGACTGTATTTTAAGGGAATTACTATTATTACCCCAAATGATATCATACACACATTTAGCTATTAAAGTATCTCTTCCTGTCATTTACCTGTACAGCTAATTTAACCATGCAAAATTTTCACTTACCTGTTCATTTACCCAGTCTGTCTATTAAGTAAACTATTATTACCCTCGCTCATATCATACGCATTTTTAGCTACTGAAGTATTTCTCTGCCATCGACCTGTATAGTATAGTTAACCATCAAACATCCACCAATGTATAGTGTACATATTCAGCCAACCACCCATACTGTCTTTTTTATAGCTTTTATTTTATAATTTTTTTGCACTCAGATATCTTGTATTTCTATACTTTTTCATACTGCCGCTCTATGTATCATGTACCGTGTATCTGTCTTTTGTGTACTTTCGTTGTGGCATTTTGCACCTGCCCTGTGTTTTGTGTAGCTGCTTGACAATGAAATTTCCCCCCCGGGGGATCAATAAAGTATCTATCTATCTATCTATCTATCTATCTATCTATCTATCTGAATCATTAAGACAAGATCACCTGAAGAATTACCTGGATGACCAGAGTTCTCAGAAAGCAGGCAGGATCAATATGTTAACCAGCTCACTTTGGCACACTTTCATTTTACTGTGTTCTGCAATACTTAAAGATGCACTATGCATAAATTCCACCGCCATTTCCTGGTTGCTAAAATTCAAATAGTTCACTTAATTTCAGTTTGTGACAAAACAAGCAAGTATAGTTTAGAGAATCATTGTACCATCTAAACCGCTGTGAAATATATTTTCTAACCCAAACTATTTTATTTTCAGCTGGTGTTCAAAACCGAAAGTAAAAGACGCAAAAACAAAACTTAAGAAAGGAAAGAATAGAAATAGAACACATAGAACAGATATACCGCTTCTTAGACTTGCGTTCAATGACAAATCTATAACTCACATTTCTAGGTGAATTTGGTCAGGTCACCCAAAAAGTTACATATTGCAGCTTTAAACAAAAAAGACAACCATTGATATGTGGATCACACACACACACACACACACACACACACACCTGGTCTGTATGTTCTTGCATGCTCCGCTGCGGCAGGTGAGCAGGTAGTCTCCTAGGAGATGCAGTCTCTGTCTGAGGCTCTTTGCCTGGGCCATGGCCTCGGCATGCTCCCACAGGTCAGGGTTCAAAAGGTCAAGGTTGAGCAGGGGCTCATGTTCAATCTGAGCCAGCAGCTTAAGGGCCTGTCTGGAGACCTACATTTATACAACCAGGGTAAAGGATGCATGCAAGAGCATCTTAACAACTAATATTGATCCAAGATCAAGGTTTAGTTCAATGTCAAAGGTAAAATAAAAAAGTATTGCTAGGAGGAAGTTAGGTTATGTTTCCATTAATAATTTGACCATGGATACACTTTGGCACAAATATTGTGTGTGTTCCATAGAGCCGAGACTCACCTCTCGAGGCGCGAGGTCCCAGTTGTGCACCATGCGGGAGGGTATGACGATGGCGTCGGCCTGGTGACAAATGTCGCAGTAGTACTGCCCTGAGAACTCACACAGTCTGGCTTTCCCTCGGGAGACGCCTACCGCCTTCGCACAACCTGCAGAGAAGAAAGGCTTTTATACATGCACTGTCTCTCCCAGTAACGGCATAGTAAGGGCAACATAAAGGAAACCAAAGTGTTGCCTGGTTAAGGGCTATTTCACCGTAATAGATTGATACAGATTAAGATTTGTCACTTTAATGTATGTAAAAAACTAAAATGAAACAAACCATAAATATATGGACAAGGTTCACTTTTAGCAATTTCCACTGAAAATTTAACAAAAAACACTTAGTTGAACAGTACAGATGAAAGTTTGGTAACAGAATGACAGTTTAAACTTGCATCTGTACTGTTCTTCAAGTAAGTGTTTTTTGTAACATTTTCAGTGGAAATTGCTAAAAGTGGACCTTGTATGTTTTTTTTTTTTTTTTTTTTTCATTGTTCTTCAAGTAAATGTGTTTTTGTAAAATGTTCTTGTTTGCAATCCTTGGTTTTTGTTTGAATTAAATTTGTTAAGTGAAAAGTATCAGTAGGTTGCTGAGATTTAGAGCTACCTGCACACTTGAAGGCCTGAAGGTCCAGACCCTTCTCTGTGGGCACAGTGCATAGATGGGCAAGCAGCACCCCGTCCCCCTTCAGTCTATGCTGCACCAGTCTGTGGATTTTCCCCCCCGCCCCAGGTGCCACCCCGGGGCTCTCAGACTCCCAGTCTTCTCCACTCTCCAGGTAGGAGTCCAGGGCTCCCCTGATGAGGCCCCTCCAGGCACGTGCCTCCTCAGAGCTCTTGGCCCTCAGCTTGAGCGTATCCCTAGCCGTTACGACCCTAAAGAAGGCTGGTCCGCCCAGAGAAACGTCTGGTACCACATCCCGAATCCCCTCGATGGGGTGGGAGCAGCACAGCACCTTCTGCCCGTCCTGTATCCGGAAGCCCTTGAGAGTCTCTAAGGAGAGGGAGAAGACCATAGGAGTCCAGTTGCGAGCCTCGGAGAAGTACAGCACCGCCTCCTTAATGGCGTCTGACTCGGAGTCTGTGGGACGTGTCCAGTCCAGCTCCAGCTGCTGCTGCTCCTGCTGCTCAACCACAGCCCCCCCTCGCTCGGGACTGGCGGGTGCGGAGGAGGGGGACGAAGGGGAAGATTTTGGTGGCTCATCAGGGGTCACACTGCTGTCAGCGGACTGCAGCACCTCCCACTGATCATCGAGGCAGCGAAGCGGGTGGCACTTGTTGACGGCCTCAGCGATGCGGTCCACCCAGTCCTCGGCCTCATCGCGGTTGGCCGCCCGCATGTGGAGCCTTTTCCCAGGAAAGGCCAGGTCAAAGCGGCCCTCGGCCGAGGTGACGCGGGCGTCCTCGCAACGCAGCAGGGAGCAGTTGTCGCAGCAGGTGCGCTCCTCTGCGTTCAGGTAGAGGCGGAACTCGAAGGGCGAGAGCTCGCAGTAGTAGTCGCGCCACAAGCCCACCGCGCCCCGCCGCTCCAGGTGGCCTAGCTTCAGCAGTCCGCGGAAAGGGTTGGAGAGGCCTGAAAGACAGAGAGAAAGAGTGAAAGAGAAGAGGGAGGGAGGGAAAGAAAGAGTTAAGTAAACTCAAGGATGCTATTGAAAAACTGCACAACAGATCTCTAAAGTGTGTGGGTCTAATTTCTGTCCATATAAAACTTTGCATGCCATCAAAAAAAAAAGTTTAGAATGACATCTGGTATAACAGGTTTTATCTGAACATGAAACCACCGGGCAAAAATGTTTGAACACAAACGAGGAAGCACAAGCATATTCCAAGAAGGTAAGAGAATTCATGAACATTACTAGTAGAGGTACTGAAAAGTTCTTACTGACAGAGTTTGAGCCTTGATATTTGTTCCACAATTGCTCCTCTGCTAAGCCCCGCCCCATAATTTTGGTCAACCAATCACAGTGCTCCAATGGACACATCGGATAAGCTCACGTTTCAAACGCATTAAAGCCAATGAGAGCTATGGCAAGACGGAGAGCTTTCATCAAAAAGTAGCTAAATTGTTAAAATGGCTGAATAACAGTGCACCAGGGGTACTTGTTACTGCTGAATAACAGTGCACCAGGGGTACTTGTTACTGCTGAATAACAGTGCACCAGGGGTACTTGTTACTAGTATTTTTCTAATCCGAAATTATACTTTTGTTACATTGTTTTCTAGCTCAGCCGGTTAGCCAGCTCAGTCTCATTGACCACCAAACGTTGCTAACGCTAGTTAGCCAGTTAATATAACTTGTTTTCTTGAAATGTACAGTATGTTATCTAGATAAGTTAGCTATATTTATGAATACAACTACAATGTAATCTGCTGTTGACATCAGGATACGACTTGAGAGAACTAGTTAGCTCCAAAAGTGGTTAGTAGTAGCTTTGACTGCATGACAGTGCATTCAGAGCCATTTAGTAGCTAACTAGCCACACTATAACCTTCATTGTACCAGGTTCCTGACAAGCAATTGTAATGACAGCCCACCATAACATACTCAATAGTCTCCTGATTAGCAAGGGGTAGTCTGTGTCTATTGTATTATGTATTAAAAACACAGTTTGAGATCATTGTGAGGGGTTTTCTAAATGGGGAATGGAGCTTCCTGGGAATATTTTGTCCGGAAGTTGTGGACTGTCCATTGACTCACAAACCCTGCCATTAAACAAACTAGTCTTTGGTTCATCTTAATTGCCTTGAACTAAAGTGTGACAAAGACCAGAACAACAAGGGCTGAAAACAAGGAACAATCCTTTGGCATACTGTCACCTCATGACCAAGGCCATTCATATGGTGGTTACAACAGACTGCATCACAAGGTGTTCTGTGTTCAAGAAGTGGTAGTGTCCCAGGTTTTGGGAGCTTACCTATCTGCCTGCGGTGAACCACGCTGGGGGGAGACTGTGGGGTCTCGGGCTCTGGAGGGGGAGAGGTAACTCCGTTCACACAAGCTGGGCCAGACCCTAGCAAAGACTCATCGGGATCAGCCAGTTCCTCAAGATGTGGCTTATAGATGTCTTCCTCAGAGATCCAGGAGTGGGAATGCTAAGAAAGGGTAGATGGGTCTTAGTGGTGATTGGTTGATAATTTAGCTAATCTGGAAATAGAATTGTTATTTCAGCTTGTAACCATATAAACCCACAGATGCTCCATTATTTAGCACCGCTTTGCACAATACGAGCTCTAGCCATGCAGCCTAGACTATATATATGTATCATTATATATATTCATTATCATATATATAGAATATATCATTATCTAGGGCAAAGGTGAAGGACAACTCAAAGAGCGACTATAATACGCAGATTGGCACGTTTTTCTGTTACTCATTCGGAAAATTATGAGACACTGTAGACGTGGAAGCCTATTTCACTTCCTCCAAATCCACAGAATGAATCTAAGATTACTCAAGAAATGTTTTTGCCGAGAATGTTTTAGCTGCACAATTATACATCTAACTAAAGGTGTTTGGTGCAGTACTTCAAGTAACCAAATGCGCAACTGACGTAAACAAAGTCGGAACTGCTAGTCAGGTCTCTGCTATTGGATAAAGAGGGCAAATGGATATCATCAAATGAAAACCTAACGTTAATTTACCCATTGTGGCGCACGGATGTTCCAAACTCTGTTTTAGGCAAGACTGACTTTATGACCCAAATGATTCTATTTACACTTTGTTGTCAATTTTGACACTAGAATAACTGTTTTTGACTCAGGTTTTGTTGCTTTTTAAAAGCAGTCGCTCTATAAGGCCAGGTCAATCACATGACGAGTTAGTCAGACAGAGGGATGGAAGGAATAAGAGAGAGATTCAATTTACTGCGACTGAGTCTGAACACACCCTCTGACTAAGCACGCTTGTAGTGCGGCGTAGGTTCATGTGGGCTGAAGGCTCTGATGTGCTCTTAGCAGAATCTTCCATCATTTTCTCCTGTGGCGTCTCAGTGACAGGCAGGTGAGGAGTTGTCGCTGTTCTCTCCACACGGTCACTGAGACTGGAAGGCCCATCTGTGTGCGAGTACACGTCGGAGGGGACGTTGTTCTTAGTGGATGGCTCCTCCTGGTCTGACCCCAGTGAAGCAGGGTTAGAGGGGCCAGTGAGATGTGTGACATGCCCCTGGGTCTCGCTGTCGGAGCCACTGAAGGCCGTGTTCTCAGAGAGGTGGTCTGCTCCCGGGGTGGACACATACGAATCCTCGCGCATGGAGTCCTGACTGGAGTGGGCACTCTCCCTGAAGTCTGCCAGAACACTGCATGGTTACAGAAAATAGGAATGTCAGAAATCACCAAATGAAACATGTTAGAAAGTTCCTTTAAGTATTAAATTAATTTCTTTAAACATTGTTAGTTGAAGCATGTTGCTTACATCATAATTGCGGTGGGTTTCATTCTTGCATGAGTACGCCTACAGGCATTTACCTCAAGTTGCTTTGGATAAAAGCATCTAGTAAGTGCAATGAAATTATTTGGGCCTACGTCTTAATAGTCAGGGCCGGCCCTGGACGTTCTGCCGCCCTAGGCAACACAAAAATCGGAGGAACAGAACATAATAGCAGCCCAAGTCATATGCAAAATTCCTCCAACGTCAAACCAGAGTGTATTGTTTACAATACTGTGTGCAAATAATTAAATCTTAGACATTCTTATGAATCTAAGCATGGCACTTTTAAAAGTAACATTTCCACCCAGACAGGCAGAAAAATGTAAGCTTCAACTGCTGGCTACTTGTCCATTGCATAATCCAAAAACAGAAGTGCTTCCCTAATAGGTGCCTTGATTTAAACAAACATTATTTTTTTCAGAAAGCGGAAAGCTCAATTAATAGGGACAGAATAGCAAAGTCAAATTGTTTGTCTCCTTGAATATTATAGGCTGCAGCTCAGCTTCAGAATGTCATAGAGAGGAATCAATATATCCCCATAAGCATCGAAGTCTTTCGCGGGCATTTTAATGCTCGTTTCTACCATAAAGCATCACAGCGCTAAGCCTTTTTATAGAACATTTTATATGATCTGGATACAAACAATAGATATCCTTTTTTCAATTTTCTTTAACAAAGGGTATGGGATACCCTCACTCAATTCGAGCCCTGGTTTTAACCAAACACACCAAGCCCTTCCCAGACATGGAGGTATTTAAGGAGTGCATGCGACAGTATTTGGCTATACCGACATCTAGGAATAGAATTGTGTTTATCAAACAGGTAGGCATACCACTTATTTTTGTGAATAGGAAGAAATAGGCTCCAATTATATATGTAAGTCTATGATTATTCCCATAAAAAATGGAGGTCTCTTACCAGACAGAAGGGAATATTACTTTAACCCCTGCATCGGAGTTACAATTTTGCTACCACTATGCAGCCAACTACCTAGAGTAGGAAACCTAATTAATTAACTTCTAATTAATAATACGCCACCTGTTATCACACATGGCACGATCCCATAATTGTTACAATTACAATAAAAATAACAGTAGAACTGTAAAAAAAGAGACCATTTGAGCTTTAGGGAATGCATGGCGGGTCTCGTTGCTGCTGCTAATCCGACTCCCAGACAAAAACCATAAAAGATCCCAGTGATTGGCCAAATCAATAATAAATGCAAAGTCTTACAACTATTAATTACAAAAGGGGATGGGAAAGGAAAAGCATTTTAATTGACTTTTACAAACAGGGCTAACGTTAGCTAACTAGGCTAGCTAAGATGTAAATAAGTATTTGATACCCTGCTGATTTTGTTTGTTTGTCCACTGACAAATAAATGATCAGTCTATAATATTAAATGGTAGGTTTATTTGAACAGTGAGAGACAGAATATCAACAAAAAAATCCAGAAGAACACATGTAAAAAATGTTATAAATTGATTTGCATTTTAATGAGTGAAATAAGTATTTGACCCCTCTGCAAAACATGACTTAGTACTTGGTGGCAAAACCCTTGTTGGCAATCACAGAGGTCAGACGTTTCTTGTAGTTGGCCACCAGGTTTGCACACATCTCGGGAGGGATTTTGTCCCACTCCTCTTTGCAGATCTTCTCCAAGTCATTAAGGTTTCGAGGCTGACGTTTGGCAACTCGAACCTTCAGCTCCCTCCACAGATTTTCTATGGGATTAAGGTCTGGAGACTGGCTAGGCCACTCCTGGACCTTAATGTGCTTCTTCTTGAGCCACTCCTTTGTTGCCTTGGCCGTGTGTTTTGGGTCATTGTCATGCTGGAATACCCATCCACAACCCATTTTCAATGCCCTGGCTGAGGGAAGGAGGTTGTCCCGTCCCCTTAGCAGAAAAACACCCCCAAAGCATAATGTTTCCACCTTCATGTTTGACGGTGGGGATGGTGTTCTTGGGGTCATAGGCAGCATTCCTCCTCCTCCAAACACGGCGAGTTGAGTTGATGCCAAAAGGCTCGATTTTGGTCTCATCTGATCACAACACTTTCACCCAGTCCTCCTCTGAATCATTCAGATGTTCATTGGCAAACTTCAGACGGGCCTGTACATGTGCTTTCTTGAGCAGGGGGACCTTGCGGGCGCTGCAGGATTTCAGTCCTTCACAGCGTAGTGTGTTACCAATTGTTTTCCTGGTGACTATGGTCCCAGCTGCCCTGAGATCATTGACAAGATCCTCCTGTGTAGTTCTGGGCTGATTCCTCACCGTTCTCATGATCATTGCAACTCCACGAGGTGAGATCTTGCATGGAGCCCCGGACTGAGGGAGATTGACAGTGCTTTTGTGTTCCATTTGCGAATAATCGCACCAACTGTTGTCACCTTCTCACCAAGCTGCTTGGCGATGGTCTTGTAGCCCATTCCAGCCTTGTGTAGGTATACAATCTTGTCCCTGACATCCATGGACAGCTCTTTGGTCTTGGACAGAGTTTGGAATCCGATTGATTGATTCTGTGGACAGGTGTCTTTTATAAAGGTAACAAGCTGATATTAGGAGCACACTCTTAAAGGGAATGCTCCTAATCTCAGCTCGTTACCTGTATAAAAGACAACTGGGAGCCAGAACTCCTCCTGATTGAGAGAGGTCAAATACTTGTTTCACTCATTACAATGCAAATCACTTTATAACATTTTTGACATGCGCTTTTCTGGAGTTGTTTGTTGTTATTCTGCCTCTCACTGTTCAAATAAACCTACCATTAAAATTATGGGCAAACAAACAAAATCAGCAGGGGATCAAATACTTTTTTCCCTCACTGTATGTTATAGGTTAGGTTATTCCCCAAACACCTGAACAGTCTTTCCAACATTCCCTAATGAATTTAAGGCAAAAGTAACTGACAAATTCTAGCTAGCTATTTAAATTAGTGAACGTTACTAGTATCATCCAAAGTAAACTAGCTAGTAGTAGGCTGGACACATCACATTACACGTTTTTTTCAGATAAAAACTAGTTAATTGCATCCGCCGTGGGGCCCAGTTTCATAATATGACCATATTTCCTAGCTGCTTGCCGTAGTCAAAAACTGGCATTATTTTAGGCCATTTTTCACCCTGCCAGCGCCTATTAGTTTTATTGAGCACCGTGGCACCAACTCGCCTTCCAAACATTCTATTCCCAGATTATTGTTCTACGTCACAATGCCTGCTTTGCTATTGTTGTCAATGAGACCTGTCCATGTTGTTTGTAGTTAAAATGTAAACAACAAAAAAGTACTCATAGAAATCTGAGGTCGTCCCATTGTTTCCTATAGGGAAATATAGCTATGTCTGTCTATTTCGCCAAATATCTCACAATGTGTATAATTTAATATTTGTTAAAGTCGGGAACCATTTTAAAATCAGGAGAATCTCCTCTTTGTAATTATGTAACTCTGGGCAGCGAGCTCGGTTGTCATCGATCACTAGACCAGAAATAGTCTGACGTTTTCATTTCTTCCCTACTTTCTCATTACGCAAACATAAACACAGTTGACACCATCAAGGTGCGGATGTTTACTTTCTACATTAGTAGTTTTTTTTCCCCAGTTTCGACCGATGAACAGATTGTAGTGGTCAAATATTTTTTGGTGCCATTTAAGCAAAATGGAATTCTAAGCATCACTCCAGTCAAAACAGCCTCCGCGAAAGGGAGATTGATGCACCGGGCTTGGGTGACGCTGCGGGCAACACAGAAAACATGGCCTAATAAGCTATGTAGTTATGTTGTTGTGGGGGCTTTCGCTTTTTTAAAATATTTCGAATTCATAGAATTAAAATAGTATTAGTAAAAAAATTATTATAATAAAATAAATAAATACTAATTTGGGCACCCCTATGGATGGACGCCGCCCCTAGTATTCACCTATTCCGCCTATGACACGGGCCGGCCCTGCTTAGGTGATGTGCCAAGGACCTCATTCCTTAGCACAGGCAAACTAACAACACCCACACATGACTTACTCTTTGAGAGGCCTCTTGGCATTGCCATTGTTCTCCATGTTGGAGGAGATTTCCAGGTCACATGGCCAGGGCTCCTTGTCTGGGCTCTTGGGGTCGTGACCATGTAGCAGACTGTCAGAGCTCAGACTGGAGGAGAGCTGAGACGACCCTGTGGTGTCCAGGCTCAAATTGGAAGAATTCAGAGGGGTCCTACCCCCTAAGACCCCCCCAATCCCCTTCCCCAGCACCCCTGGCCCCCCTCGCTGCACTTCAACCGTATCCGATCCGCCGGACGACTGTGACACCGTATCCCAGGATTCCTTGCGCTTGGCGGGACAGGGGAGGTCGAGCACGTCGGCCTGGGCGGCAGGGCAGAGACCGGCCAGAGCCAGTGGGGTGGTGGTCCACTCGTTGAGCACGGCCGACTTGTAAGAGAGGTTGAAGGTGAGGGAGGCCAAGCCCTGGATGTAACTGAGCAGCACCTCACGCTCCTCAGGGTCCAGGAGCAGGGCAGGGGGCTGGTAGTGGGCCTGCAGTTTGGAGCCCTCGCGGAACAGGGAGGCCAGGTAGCACTCCATCAGGCCGTGGTTGAGGGCCAGCCGCAGCCAGGCCCGGCAGCGACCTGTGTCCGTACCCACGAAGCTCAGCTTCTCCAGCTCCGTGATCACGTCACTGAGGGCACCAGGAGGAGACATTACATAATTTATCATTACAGAGAATAATTTAATGTACAGTATACACTACACATTGAAATAATCACACCATCAGATCTGAAACCTTTACTTTTGCCATTCTGCTTAACTACTGTAAATAAATAGCATTCTGCTTAACTACTGTATATAAATATAATTCTGCTTAACTACTATAAATAAATAGCATTCTGCTTAACTACTATAAATAAAAAGCATTCTACTTAACTACTGTTAATAAATAGCATTCTGCTTAACTACTATAAATAAATAGCATTTTGCTTAACTACTGGAAATTAATAACATTCTTTGATTTGTTATACACACACTTATTGCAACATAATTGAGACGATATAAACATTCCATTATCTGAACTTCAACTTCTCTAGCACACTAAAGTGATTGAGGGTGGAGACACTGCACTAGAGGCGTCAATAGGGCCATCTATAAGGGAAGTGGGATTGTCATTGTACAGCTTCAGACTTCCACCCACCGGTGAGTGACCGTCTTGAGCAGACTCCAAAACACAGGTTGGGGGAGGGACCCCCCTTTCCTACCACGTCCCCCGGCCTCGGAGCGAACATATTTGCTCTTGATGCCGTGGATAAAGACGGCCTCCAGGGCGCAGCACAGCAGGTTGGCGTCACCATCCTCGCTGGTCACCACTACATCGGTTGTCACGTAACGCTTCTGCAGAGCCTTGAGTGACCACGCCAACTTCTCTTTGATCCACTAAAGTACATGAAATGTATGCCTATTATTGTGTATATCAATGCAGTCAAAGGTACATTACATAACTGAGTTAAAACCTCTCTGCATAAAGAAACAAAAAGTGACAAGTAGTGGGACATTATATTGGTTCCTTTTTTGTAACAATCAGATCAGTCACTTGAATAAAGGTGGTAGGGAGCAAAGCTTTTAGGCAAGACATAGCCCAACAACTGAAACATTTCCAAATGTCTTAAACTGTTTGAAGTGACAATTTCGCAATGGACTTCCCTAGATTTTGGAAAAAAAATTATGGCAGAAAAGATGTCATCACTTTGAGAGGCGCCACTGGCCATGTGAATATGAAACATACCCTGACACACATCCAAGTCACCTGATGTCAGCTGACACTGGAAAAATGGCCAGAGACCATCCATCTTATGCAATAACACACAAAACAGATTATTTATGAGCTACTGTTGGACTGGAATGGGTTTTGGCATTTTTGACACAGCGTGTTCTGGATAGGGAATAACATTTCACCAAATACATGTTTGTCAATATGGCTCTTTGACATCTAAAATGTCACCTACTTAACTTCTGCTAATGCGAGTTCTACCAACCGGACTACAAATAGGAACACTTTTTATCTTTAGTTTCTCCAGCAAATAGGAACAGTGGAAACTAGCCTCAAATTTGACCTCATAAAATGAACCTTTGACTCATTGACGGTGTCTGTACAACTTGACAATGACAGCATATTATTGATTATCTATGATATTTATCCCACAGACTACATTGCACAACGTCTAGCCTAAATCAAACATCAACAGAGTTCAGTTAAAGGAAAACTCCACCCAAAAACTGTTTTAGTATTTGTTCCGTTAGTCCATTATTGAAATATTCCCCAAATGTTTTTTAGTCACGTTCTTTAAACCGGCTCTCATTAAGTAGTGCACTCACAAACTGACATAAAAATGGCCTCGTTAACGGAGAATTCTGTTTTTCCACAAAAAAAAAGAAAAGATAAAAAACATAAGAAATATCTTGCTGGGATTCGTAAAACGCAGATCTAAAATGCTTCAAATTGTAATTTCTGTTGTGCATCAGACTCATTTTGTGCTTCGGCTGCATTCATGAACGGGCGTTCTATCAGTAGACAGCGCTCTGGCTGAGGTGTCGCTACTTTCTCCTGTACTTTTCTTTGTGTAGCTTTACTTTTCTCTAGTAAAATGAAAGATTAACTTCAAGCAAAACATTAAGAAATGTAAAGCTGGCTGCATTTTTTTTTAATGATAAACATTTGAAAAATCTGGCCACGTATAGTTTTCGCCAAAAATGTACTTGTGCGGCTGTTAGCCAAATAGTGTTGCACTTCTGTTGTCATCTGATGAAAATTAAACAATTTTCTGCCAATTGGGTTTCACTAATGTATTTTCTGTGAAGGAAAACTATAGCTGATCACTCTACTGAAGCAAAAAACACTGTTGGCTTTCAGTATAAAACTTTTTTGATGGTCAGCATTTAGAAAATGCAGATTTCTGAACTATAACGCGAACCAGCTACTTCTCCACACTGCCACTTACGTAAATAACTATGCCATGCCATATAGGCTAAGTTGTTTGACATGGTAACCTGGGGTTCAATGACCGTAAGAACTGGAAATCAGGGCATCCCAGTGAGCAATAAACATTCACATAGGCGTGTCACTCAAACCCTAACAGTGTTATCTGTGAGAAAGATCTGATCTGATCACCTTTTCAGAGTCATGTGGAAGTGATTCATGGGATTGGTTGGGCCATTAACAGTAAAAGAGGTTTAGCCTACCTGCTTGACATCTTTTGCCTCTGGCCCTGTATCTGGGGTCTGTGTGGCTAGCATCGCACCTCCAGGGATGAGTTACTCCCACATGATAAGCTGTGACATACACACAAGATATCTCCTGTGGTTATGCTTACAACAGCCAGTTGAACAAACAACAACCCAATGAAAAACACATTATCACAGGGCTCTACAGTGCGACCATTTTACTTGCATATGTACCTAAATATTTTACTGTACAACTTGTAATTTTAATTTAGGAGCACCAGTGCGCCTAGAAAAATATATCATTCTAGGTTTATTACATCAAAGTTTGTGCTCCTAAATGTATTTGTGTGAGCCTACATGTTTCAATCTAAGAGTGCCTTGTAGTTCTGCAATTGCCAGCCTCTTTTATCCTCCATTTAGGTGGCATTTTGCATATTTTAAGTAAACAAACATCAAGGGCTGTCACTAGAATATTCTAGTGATAGTGACATTCATTGACAGAAAAGATCATCTGACTAAAATATTATTTCCATATCCTGCCGAGTCACACAATTTAGAGATCACAAGACTGTTTTAAATCTTACATCTGCATTTATGGTGTGTGTGGACACTTTTATACAACAATCACACGGTCTGCTGAGGTTTTTGTTGACAGTAAGACAAATTGCCACAGAGGCAAAAAAATGACACCAGTGAGGAATATAATTTCCTGGAAGAAGGGAACGTGAACGTACAGAGTGTTCACGAGAACATTAACGTGTGTTTGTCAAAAGCTTTGGCTTGATCACTGGAGCCCATCCCTTTATCACAATTTTTATGACACTTAGTTTACGGCTGTGTCTATCTAGTGGACAAAAACAACATGCCTTTAAAAAATACCTATAATCCCTAAACCCTAATGCTCAATGTTTACGTCCACAAATCAGCTGATTGAGAATCCACAGTATTGACGTAAATAGATGTGCTAATAGAAGGCAAAATAAACAATATAACATAAATACAAAAATCCATGTATATTTAACAAGAAACAGAAAGAAAAACATAAGGAACATATCGTTACTAACTAGCTAGCTAGTAACTGTTCGATACCTACCGTGTTTATTGTTGGGCCAATGTCGTTAACTAGCTAAAAACAAGCGATATTACAATATTTTTTTTTCCTGCTGCTTTGTCGTTCTTGACTCCTACTTGGACAGCAACATCGTATCATATGATGCCATTTCACATAGTAATTTCTTTCACATGTACATTCCTGAATCGGAGAGAGGAAGAAACGTCGACTCGAATGTGTCTGGAATCTTTAGATCAGGTTCAGACAGAGATAGAAAAAGAAGGAGATCGGAATCCCCTTGGGCATTAAATGGACTATAAGTCTCCACCCAGCAGACTGTCGACCAATCACGTTAATGTTGTTATGCTGCGTTACACGGTTGCTAAGCTAGTCGTCACGCATTCCCTTCTGAAAGTCCGGGTATGAGTCGAGAAACCTGCCTATCTTCCTCGAAAGTACGCAATGTTAAGATTCCAAAGCTATTACATGGAACAAGTTAATTCCTTCACATCTTACTTCTTGTTCACGAAATGCATGCTGATGTTGGGTTTTTGAGCTAGCGCCCAATTGACTCCCATTTACTCCTTAAACGAGAGCCCAGAATGCACTGTGCGGCCCATAGACAACGCATGGATAAAGCATACAAGCGGCATTAACACGATTCCATCTCCTCCAAAGTGTCTCTGGTTCAAGTTAAACTCAGCTGAGGTGACAAATGCATCATGGGATATGTCTGGCTGTACTTGCAGAATTTGCGGGCTTGCAGCAAAGTTATATGTGCCCTTGCAGGCAAACAGATGGGACCACCTACTGTGCCCTACTATGTGCCCAAAATATGTCAGCTTCATGTAAAAAGAAAAATGCTTCTCATTCCTGTTCAGTGAGGTTTTGTTGGATAAATAGTCTGGCTGCAGAAGTCTTCCAGAACCAGGTATTCTCTGGTATTTTAATTTGGCAATATAGGACAACATTCCACTCTAGCATACCCTTACCCTACATATTCTTTATAGACTATGGCTGTATGTCCTATAGGCCTAGGACCCTATACTATGTTTGTCAATTAATAAAAGCGTTTAACTTTTCCATGTGATCGTTTCTTTGAGGTTTGCCCAATTCTTTGGATTTGTTCATGCTATTACTGATTTTTGTTTGTTTTATGTACAGTGTGTTCTAGTTTTTTCTAAAGTATTTATATGTGTGTTTGCTTCTCTTATTTTTTTTTAAATAAAGGATGTGTGCACTGTACAGCAATAGACAATTAGAAAAGTAAGAATTAGATTGAGTGACAAAGTTAATACTGTAACATACCATAGCTTTTTTTTATCTGTTCATAATCAGTACTCCAGGAAATGTGGCACCAAGGTTGCTGCTGAGTATGAATGATTGAGCCTAGTGCCATGGTATTTACTGTTTGATTGAATGACACTAACAGTGTATAGACAGTTTCTATTTTGCAATGATACTAACCTCTCATATTGATGAAAGACATTTATCACAAACAATGGTCCAGAGGCCAAGCTAGGCCTTTATGGTGTAACAGCTAATGTATTTATTTATCCTTTGTTGAACAAATAGGCTTGTTACCATACAGACTGTCTTGTTACATAGAGTAAAGTGAGGGATGTCCAATCAGTGGGATAATACATCTAATCATCACTGATATGTCTGCTTTGGTTTTTGACATGAGACAACACATAGTTCTCCCATAGTACAGATAGCTTTACAACTCATATCAATGTATGTAAGCTAGTAGAACTGTAAAAGAGTCATACAAATTAGAAAGAAAGAAAGCTTCCGAAATAAATTTGGGAGCTATAACCCACAGGTGACGAAAAGCAAAGATGGCGGATAAATATTGATATTTCAATTTCAATTTACCATTGAAAAAATGATATCCCAAGTATAAATACATCAAAGTACACACACTAAAAGGAAAAAAATAAATCATAATTATGTAAAATTGTGTTTCTAGACACAACAGCAAACTTCAAGGAGTAGGGCATTCAAGGAGTTGGTTTGATGGGAAGACGTGATGTCATCGGCCTCCCCTTGCTTGACGAACAATAAAGGAGCAATAGAGAACAAAAGGCCCACCCCCACACTTGTGGTATTTCATGATTTACCTGGACCACCTATTGGGATGTGCCTTTTGTTAAGTAAATCAGATGTTAAAGGAGGGGTGCGCCTGTAACCGGTGTGAAACGGCTAGCTAGTTAGCGGTGCGCACTAGTAGCGTTTCAATCGGTGGCGTCACTCGCTCTGAGAGTATTTACCCATCGCTCTGAGCGATGGGTAAAGATGCTTCAAGGGTGCCTGTTGACGATGTGTGCAGAGGAGCCCAGGTAGAGGCTAGGAGAGGGACGGAAACTAAACTCTTACCCGCCACTTGAGCGGGTTGAGTCACTGACGTGATCTTCCTGGTCGGTTTTGCGCCCCCTCTGGGTCGTACAGTGGAGGAGATCTGCGTGGCCTATACTCAGCCTTGTCTCAGAGTAGTAAGTTGGTGGTCTGTTGATGTCCCTCTAGTGGTGTGGGTGCTGTGCTTTGGCAAAGTGGGTGGGGTTATATCCTGCCTGGTGTCCAGGGGTATCGTTGGACGGGGCCAACGCTCTAACCACTAGGCTACCTGCCGCCCTACCTAGGACCATGCCTCAGGACTACCTGGCGTGATGACTCCTGGCTGTCCCCAGTCCACCTGGTCGTGCAGCTGCTCCAGCTTAAACTGTTCTGCCTGCGGTTATGGAACCCTGACCTGTTCACAAGACGTGCTATTTTGTTGCGGACCTGCTGTTTTCGACTCTTTCTCTCTTTACCGCACCTGCTGTCTCTGACCTCTGAATGCTTGGCCATGAAAAGCCTACTGACATTTACTCTTGAGGTACTGACCCTCTACAATCCTTGTGATTATTATTTGACCCTGCGGGCCATCTTTAAGAACAATCTGGCCTTAATGTCCATGTATAATCTCCACCCGGAACAGCCAGAAGAGGACTGGCCACCCCTCAGAGCCTGGTTCCTCTCTTGGTTTCTTTCTAGGTTCCTGCCTTTCTAGGGAGTTTTTCCTAGCCACAGTGCTTCTAGGAAAGGGAAAAGGTAAAGGGGGATACCTAGTCAGTTGTACAACTGAATGCATTCAACTGAAATGTGTCTTCCGCATTTAACCCAACCCCTCTGAACCAGAGAGGTGGGAGGGGCTGCCTTAATTGACATCCAAGTCATTGGCGCCCGGAGAACGGTGGATTAACGGCCTTGCGTGTACATCTGCATTGCTTGCTGTTTGGGGGTTTAGGCTGGGTTTCTGTATATCACTTTGTGACATCTACTGATGTAAAAAGGCTTTATAAATACATTTGATTGATTGATTAAATTAGTTGAAAATAAGACTGGAGTGCCATTTATACAGCGCCACCCAGTGGAGAGAGTCCCATCTGTGACATTACACAGAAACACAGAGGCTCCAAACGGAAGTGTGTTGTACAGAAAATGTGGCGCGAGACATAGCCAATGTGTATACATACAAACTTTAAAAACAGTTCCATCCACTGCATTTATTATACTTTTGGGGAACTACGTTGCTTTATGAGACGGACGGCATAGGAACCGACGTTACTCAAGGCAAATATGCCCCGTAGACGACAGGTACGAAAAATGTAGGTCTGAAGCTAACGTTACGTTAGCTAGCTGGATAAGCTAACTTGGCTAGCTATGCTGCTAGCATAACGTTAGCCAGCGGTCTCTTATGCATTCGAATGACATTTTCTTGCTTAACTAGCAAGCTAACTTAATGCATAACAATCTAGATAGATACTGCAGATAACGTAAGTTAGCTAGCTAAGATGGCCTCTTTTTTTTTACGCTTGCAAGGTAACTGTTAGCTCGCTAGCTGATGCTACAATTGTGTTTCGCTTATGTTGCGTTCTCTATTTTGCTAACTAATGTTAACTGACTAACGTTAGCTAGCTAGGTACTTAGTTAGGCTGTGTTTACATTCAGATTTATAGAGGGTAACTAGCTAGCTGTATATCTCATTCACGAGAAATTGATACATGTTGAAGTAGTTAACAATTATATAGCTAGAGCCATCATTAAAAGTAAATAGTTAACGTTAGCTAGCTAATATCTTCTAGTTAAGTTACCCGGCTATCATTCTCTCACAGAGTGTGCATTTGGGGAGCGGCTCTGATGGTACTGAAGATTCAGACTCTTCTGCTGAGAGAGAACAGACGAACAGCTCAGAGAGTGATGGAAACATGCCCAAGAGAACACGCCTCACAAGAGCATCTCTACGCCTCAGCCAAAGCTCACAAGGTAAAGAAAGTCATATGATGGATGCTTTACCTACATTGCATGAGTCAATCACCTGTATGTGAGACCTTGTGAGGGCTAAAAATGTCTAGAAGATTCCATTATTGTATCCTACATTGTCAGTGTAACTGAATGTTGTGCCGTGTCTCCCACATGCCAATGTAGACACACCAGATGTGAAGCGAGTCGGTGACCATGACGAGTCTCCGCCGTTGACGCCCACAGGCAACGCCCCATCATCTGAGTCTGAGCTGGACATCTCCAGCCCCAATGCCTCCCACGATGAGAGTGTGGCCAAAGACCCCGCCCTCAGAGACTCAGACAAGGACCTCTCCCACCGGCCCAAGCGTCGGCGCTGCCACGAGACCTACAATTTTAACATGAAGTGTCCCACGCCGGGATGCAACTCACTGGGTAAGACAAGTGACCATTTGGTTAGTGGCACCACTGCTAGTTTAGTGCATGCTCAACAATACTTGTAATGATTCTTATGATTCTTCTATGAAATATATCTATGTAAACTCATTGCTTTTTTAGTAACTCTTGTTTCTTGCAGGACATCTAACAGGGAAACATGAACGCCATTTTGCGGTTTCAGGATGCCCTCTTTACCATAACCTCTCTGCTGACGAATGCAAGGTAAATATGTCATAAAAATATTTGGCATTGCTTATGTGCTTATTGAGGTACATTAACTTCATTGTCTTGTACAATGAGAGCTACAGAGAATCAAATGCCCAATATGTTTATTCCTCCTTTTGATTTGATAGGTGAAAGCAACAACCCGCGAGAAACACGAAGAAGAAACAAAGGTGCAGGAGGAAAGCAACAGACACGCCACACGACATCAGGTAAAATGAATTAAATTAACATTGAATACTTTTTAAGGTGATTCATTTTGTAATAAAATTTTTTAAAAAAGAGCTTAAATCACAATGAATTCCTGTGTGTCCACCAGACGCCCACATCAAAACAGACAAGATACAAAGAGCAGGTGACAGAGATGAGGAAGGGGAGGAACTCTGGGCTGCCCAAGGAGCAGAAGGAGAAATACATGGTGAGACACAGGACAGATCTCCACCGTTCAAATGACTAGAGGGAGAATCATGTTTGCTATAAGGATCCTCTGGTCTCTTGACCCTCCCACTCCTACGGGAGTGCAGCTCCCACTCAGCCCAGTCAAAGCGCTTCTCTGTGCTGGCAGCCCAATGGTGGAACAAGCTTCCCCCTAATGTCAGGACAGCGTAGTCCCTGCTCATCTTCCGAAAACGTCTGAAACCCTACCTCTCTAAAGAGTATCTTAAATAAATCCCATTTATTGACACAAATCAGCACTCCGTCACCCAACTGTTTTTCTTTCCATATCGTCTACAGGAGCATCGACAGAGCCACGGCAACACCAGAGAACCTCTTCTGGAGAACATCACTAGTGAATATGACCTGGAGCTTTTCAGAAAAGCCCAGGCACGCGCATCTGAAGATCTGGTAAGACAAAAACCTCTGTGCACCTTCCTCCTTCATGCATAATAAACCAATAGTGATTTAGATTGTATTGTACATAAGATGTTCTTGGTAGTTTAGAAGAATTTCATATTTCTCCTCTCTCTTTTCACGCTTATTGAAAACGCCACAGGAGAAGCTGCGGATCCAGGGACAGATCACGGAGGGCAGCAACATGATCAAGACCATCCTTTTCGGCCGCTACGAGCTGGACACGTGGTACCACTCCCCCTACCCGGAGGAGTACGCCCGCCTGGGACGTCTCTACGTCTGCGAGTTCTGCCTCAAGTACATGAAGAGCCAGACCATTCTGAGACGACACATGGTAGGATATACAGTGCCTTCAGAAAGTAGTCATACCCCTTGACTTATTCCACATTTTGTTGTTACAGCCTGAATTCAACAAGATTAAATAGATATTTTTCTCATCTACACACACTTCCCCATAATGACAAATTGAAAACCTTTTGTGGATTATGTCAAGGGGTATGATACTTTCTGAAGGCACTGTAGAAAAGCCAGGCCTATCACCACTTAAGCTGGGGTTACATGAATCAACTTTCACACAATTTTAGTTGCAAATATCTTTTGGTGAACTAGTAGCACAGTACATAGTCTGGCTGGTCATCATTTACCTAAATCACTCCTGTATACATCAATGTTTTAAATAATTGTAAAAAGGCTGTAAATATCAGTAGGCCTTTTAATTGGGTTTGAATGAGCAAATCAATAGTATTGGCTCACTGTGTGTTTGTTAGGCCAAGTGTGTGTGGAAGCATCCGCCCGGAGATGAGGTCTACAGGAAGGGAGCCATCTCTGTCTTTGAGGTAGACGGCAAGAAGAACAAGGTGAGGCGCCTATACCTTTAACTAACCCTTGACTTGTACACAAAGAATGCTTTTTGTTTTTCTTCCCCCGTCTCCTTTTTTATTCTCAAAATAGGTATATTGGCTCAGGTCTAAAGAGCAAATATATAATCATGGTTGAATTATTAGCTTTTGTTTTGTCATGTCTCTCATTTCATCAAGGACCCTTAACCCAGGGGTGCCTTGCACTCCTGTAAAACAAGCTACATAATATAAATAGATGGATTATTGTCACATACACCGGATAGGTGTGGTGAAATGTGTTGTTTTACAGGGTCAGCCATAGTAGTACGGTACCCCTGGAGCAAATTAGGGTTAAATGCCTTGCTAAAGGACACATCGACAGATGTTTCACCTTGACGGCTTGGGTATTCGAACCAGTGACCCTTCGGTTACTGCTCCCTAGTCTACCTGCCGCCGCTACATTATCCCTGGCAAGGTCTTTGGGGAATTGAAATGGTGTGTGGTTTCCTTTTCCAGATCTACTGCCAGAACCTGTGTCTTCTCGCCAAGCTCTTCCTGGATCACAAGACGCTGTACTACGACGTGGAACCCTTTCTGTTCTACGTTATGACTGAGGCAGACAACACAGGCTGCCATCTTGTGGGATACTTCTCTAAGGTACCCACCCACTATACGACACCAACCCACCCACTATACGACACCAACCCACCCACTATACTCCATTCACATTGATAGTTGATGCCGGTGTCCCATAACTTCTTGATATGGTTTATAATAGAGCTTTTTTCTGTCATTACTTTAAAGATGAGACTCAGACACACATCCTCTGTTCTTTCAGGAGAAGAACTCTTTCCTTAACTACAACGTCTCCTGCATCCTGACAATGCCCCAGTACATGAGGCAGGGCTTTGGGAAGATGCTGATTGACTTCAGTAAGTATAGGCTACCTCTGTTTTCTACTTGTTCGGTTGGTCATTGCAACTACAGCCAGGTGGAATTTCCAGATGCAGATTAAGCCCCCGGGAATGAAAACAGTCTTGCTGATTTTAAATACTGAAAGTGCTGATCAAAAATGGTGTCTGGCTTTAATTCCCTGAAAACAAGTTATTTGTGTTTACATTACATGGTTATTGCAGTAGATACTAGTTAATTTAGCCGTTTTGCTTTTCTCCAGCAGGTCTCATTGCTATGTAAGTACAGTCCAATATCATTGTTTATTAGAACTGCTACTAACCACCTTGCCTGCCCTCTCCCCTTTCTGTAGGTTACCTGCTGTCCAAGGTGGAGGAGAAGGTGGGCTCCCCAGAGCGGCCCCTCTCGGACCTGGGCCTCATCAGCTACCGTAGCTACTGGAAAGAGGTGCTGCTGCGTTACATGTACAACTTCCAGGGAAAAGAGATCTCCATCAAAGGTGACAGAGGCCTTTACATAGAACTGATGACTGCATTTTTGGCAAATCTGTTTGGGTGCTTAATGCCACCTTTGACTGTGTTGAGGAAGTATTTTGAAACAATCTACATTTGTTTTAGGGTCAAAGGTGAGGGTTCAAAATGACACTGGCAAATTATTTAGCTTGTTCAGGTCACATACACACACCATACACAAACACTCACATATAGTCTCGAAAGTGGGCCCTTTAAATTGCTATTATGGTTACACATATGCAATTAGTTATTTTAGAAATTTGTTATTTTAATTTGGGACAATTGTCCTCTCATTACGAATGAGTCCCTAGGTGGAGCATCAAACTGCTAAAAGAACATGCACTAAGCATTAAACCTGTGAAGGCTACCCTTGATTTTGCACTGTATTTGTCATGTTTTTGCTGTAGTGTGTGTGTATATAGCCCTGTCAATCTGTTTTATGGTTTTCATGTCTGTAAATGTTGATGATTTAATGTCGTTAATTTAGCCAGGTCAGGTTAGCCTCAATTTCATTTGAAACACGTGAGATGATTTTCTACCAAGCGTTTGAATGATTAGGAATAGCGTATGAAATGGTTCTCTTGGCAGGATTCAGTATTTTGAGTGAGTGTGTGTGAAGAGCTGTGTGTTGTACTTGTGTGTGTTCAGAGATCAGCCAGGAGACAGCCGTGAACCCAGTGGACATTGTCAGCACCCTGCAGTCCCTGCAGATGCTTAAGTACTGGAAGGGAAAGCACCTCGTCTTGAAGAGACAGGTAAGTGTCCCTTTCACGAAGCCGTGTGTGGCATGAATGACAATATCGGTTAACCCTTTATACTCTGAACCCATTCACCTGATAAGAGCTTAAATTCATAAAAGTGTATTGAAATGACTGTGCACACTTTGGAAAGTGGCCACTTGGAGACACCAGTGAGACCTCTCACTCAAACCCCTGTAGTTTTATGTCTTATGTGTCTACCCCAGATTTTGCATGAATATTCTTATGTTGTCTGTAAATGTTGATCATTTTCTGTCATCTTTGACTCAATGCTCTTGAATGCGTGGCAAATTCCTCTATAAGGCCAATAAATTAATTGAGCTGAACCCTCCCCTCCCCTCACAGGACCTGATCGATGAGTGGAAGGCCAAGGAGACGAAAAGAGGCAGCAACAATAAAACCATCGACCCCAGCTCGCTAAAATGGACTCCGCCCAAAGGGACATAGACTATAGGCTCACAAGTTGACTTTCTTCTACTACACCTGCCGGGATGGGAGTCCTATCAATACCACAGTGTTCTTTATTCTATCCTAAACCCACCCTGTAACTTGTCTGTAGCTTCTTGTCTGGAGGAACTTTCTTCCCCTGTTTTACATTGTATTTATATTTTAATAATGCGTCACCATTCAATCAATTCTTGGCTGAAATATTGTTAGACAATGAAGGTTACAGAATTTGAGTTGATGACTTGTTTTAAAATATCCACTTAAAGATGAGTTGTGAATGTATTTACATCTAGTCTGAGCTCTGACACTAGTGGATCACATGAGTGTTTTTTGCTTCTTTGTCTGCCAAAAAAAAAAAATACAGACCTCTGACCTGCTGCAGCATTCCTTGTTATTTTATTTAATTCAACACAGTTGCAGTTGTTTGCAGAGACAAGTACATTTTTTGGGATCGAATATACAGTGATCATCAGCATGAACTTTGATACCTTAGACATAGCATTTCTTTCTTACAAGTATGAGATACTGTTTCGTTTTGTATGGTAGTAATTTTTGAGTCGATATCAAAATTGTATAGGTCATGAAAGCAAATCTTTTTTTTCTAGCTTTAGTAATGCTGGAGTTGGTCCCATTCCTCTTGTGAATCTGCCAAATAAAGAAATAAAAATGACTTACCAGTTAAAATGTTTGGTTTTCATTTAGTTAACATTAATACAAGTTTTACGTTGTACATTACAATGTTATAAAGTGCTGCCAAGTTTTAACCATAACATCAATGTGTACGACAGACCTGGTTGTGTGTGTGATCCCTCATCAACATCGATCGCAGTGCTTGGATCATCAGGAAGGATCCTCGTGAACGATTCTGCAGCATTAAAATAGCATTTGGTTATGACACACGACCAATTGTTGAAACCTGTTTTAGATTTTTACTTCTCTACTGTGTTTTTGTCAACTAAAAAAATGTATTGATTTTATATAATGGATGCCATTTAGCAGACACTTTTATCCAAAGCGACTTAGTCATCGGTGTATACATATTTACGTGTGGGTGGTCCTGGAAATCGAACCCACGCTGCAAGCGCCACGCTCTACCAACTGAGCTACAGGCTTTTATATGAAGTGTAATAATTCGTACCCCCACTTGGTGCTCTTCTTCCCATCAGTCCAACAAACATATCCCCTTTATTTCCTGTTGAAGACAACACCAGGAAAGAGTAATTTAAAAGGGGATACATTTGTTTTTTTCATGTTAAATGTAAAATATTTTAAACCCCCCCCCCCCAAAAAAAGGTTAATTGTCGGTTTGTTGATATGATTCAGATACTGAATAATCTACAATATAGTATGTGGACCAGAGTGTACTTCATAGGCTACCAGTATTCAAAACATTATTTTTAATTAGTCCAGTGTTATATACTTACGTCTTCTAATAGGCTGCGGTTGAACGTCTGCAATTAAAGGGACCTGATAAGCACTCATGTATTTGAGTTCAAAATATTTACTTCTCATGTCAATTAGTTCTAATACATACGGGACATACAGTACACATACAGTACACATCATACCACTTGTATTCTAGTCTACCTCAATCAAATCAAACTGTCTTATCACATGCGCTAAATACAACAGGTCGATATCAAAATTGTATAAGTCAGGAAATGCTTACAGTGGAATGCTTACAAGCCCTTAACCCACAATGCCGTTTTAAGAAAAATAAGTGTTAAGTAAAAAAAAAAAAATATATATATATATATATACGTTTTACGATCAAGAGCCTTTTAACGTATTTTTATTCTTGTTATGGACAGGCAGAACGTTATAGTGCTTACCTGAACGTTTGCCCATGAGCCCATAGAACTGACGGGCTTTGGATCTCTTTATCAGACTAGCCGCTTGGCTGGTCATCCTCTCTTCCAGTGGCTCATCCTGGGGAAAGGACAAAAGAGATGTTATTTTTCTCCCAAAAATATTTCTATTGATTTATTTGTGCAAGTGAATTGCTTAATTTTTTGGGCGGTTCAAATCATTAATATACAAATTATATAAATTAATATCTTGACAATAGAAATTAAAATGTTCCACTTACCTGCCAGTCTTTGGATACCCAGTGTTCCTTGTCAACACTAAACGACAATCCCTGACATGTATTTACCAGAGCATACAAGGTAACTATTACCAGCTGGAATTTCAAAATATCCATTGAATGTAATGATACCAGGCAAAACTATATTCAAATAAGGCAATTTTTGTTTTTTACTTCAGAAATATATATTTTAAAGAAATAATAATAGTTGGCTTTTGAGTGCGCTCAGAAAATATCTGCTATCTTCTCAGATGGATAGAGGGCTGAGTCTATTCCCTGTCGGTCTGATCCTGCACTGAATACAACGTCCATTTTATAATACACTACCCCATAAAACCTCATGTCCCCTCCCCTCTGGACACCATCAAATCATCAAGCTCATACTATAATTATGCAATGTTTAAGAAATATAACATACTTGTCACGTCATTTAGAGAGATGCATTACATTGATTTTTACATGCCTATTGTATGCAAGCACATCATTAAGTAAACAAAATAGGTGAGGTGAATGCAACAAGCTGATGATATATGCATAATGCCCAATATCCAATTTACAGAATAGGCCCTTGTACTTGTACTTTCAAATCCTTGGTTTTCTTTCAAGGTTTTACAAGGTGCTCACCTTGTTTTCTTGGGTTTAAATTGTGTATTTGATTTGCCTTATAATTCTTATAATGTACTGTGTGGAAAACACTCTTATCTGATCTGTATGTATGTGATTCACAGTTAAATATTTGAATGTTTAATTGGGTTCTGTCATTTCCATGTTTACTAAATCTACAACCGGAACTCTATATTTGCCAGAAATGTAAGTCAGCAGCCTTCTGATCTTTCTCTTTGATGTGAGGGGGCTTGAAAAATGGAGCCTGACATCTCTGAACAATGCCTTGTTAATAATGGCTTCTGTTCCGCAGTCAGTGTTTACCTGTTCATCAATTGACTTAGTGAATCATACCTGTCCTTACAGGACAGGAGGACAGCCCAATATAGACCTCATACATAAGGTACTAAAAAACAACATAAAAACAAACCAAGTGGATTGCTATATTTCTTGTTCAGTCATCTGAATTTGAATCCCTATATCTTGAGAAAGCAGTGTGCACCGTGGTATAGAATCCTGTGATTGGGTTGGATACCGCTCTGTGACATTGCCTCTCGTTGGCCAAAGTGGGTTCAGCTGAGATGAACAGAGCACCATAGAATCTGACACTCTCATATGGGTTCTACACTTCAATAATAAGCCACATTTTGGTGACCTACTTCAGGCTTTTCTTGAGAGATATGGCTGTAGCGAGCAGATGGGTTTTCCTTACAGCACTGAGTGTACTGTGATGCCCAGCTGAGACCGATGCTCTCGAACCACAATGTCATGTTGTGCTGCAACAGCGTAAATGTTTTAAAAATATATATTTATTTTTATATGAGACACAAATCGACTAATAATTATTTTAAAAAGCCATCCATTTATCTCTAGAGGACAATTAGTGTAACAAAGCCTTTTAAATAATATTTGGTTGCTTAGTCCACAGACGTGAATTACTGCTTAGTCATTCAAATGCTTGCGGTTTTACTTCAATCATATAACCTTTTCAATATTAGCAATACATTTTTTCCAGCATAATCCGGCCACAAAAAGTTTTCGAGGAGCAATTACTTGTCAATCGGGTGTTCTAAGGACATCCTCTTGAAATGTGGGTAACACACACATCAAATGCTTTGAACTCTGCACAGGTGCTTCACAAAGCAAGGAATACATAGGGCAATTTGAGCTCAAAGGCAATTACACCAGAACAACCCTTGTGTCATGTGCCCACAGACACGACGGCTAACGCTGAGTGGCAAATCAAAAGGAATTGGAGGTCCTTCATTTGCATGTGAAATGGCTTCCTACAATGTGGTCCTATAATGACTACGCCATTATATTTCCATGTTACACGGAGTGAACCAGTGGCAGTCGAAAAATCCCAGCCTTCCACTGGGGATTGATTTTGACTTGACATGGATCACTGCATTACTTCTATCCATGCTTTTTAAAGAAATTGTATCATTACAATTTCTGAAACTCAATGAAATGTCAACATGGTAATTCACCAATTTGCTGTGTTGTCTCAATGTGTCATTTGGACATCATCTCATCGAACAGTAAGGGTAACATTTTCCGTCAGGTGCACCACTGCAGTACTCTATGAACATGGCCACGGCAAGCTACTTCGAAGTCCAATCATGTCCCTACAAGAACCATGTTCAAAATGTCCTGGGTACAGTACTATCCAACAGAAATATAATGGGAGGCTGCCTTCCTCACTATATTCATAGCTGCCAAACTTCTCAATGAAAAGGGAGGGATGCAGGGCTATTGAAGACTGCTCCATAGAGAAATTACTTGATTTCAAGTATAATGTATTTCCTTGGAACCCCTTGAACCTAGTTACCTAGCTGCAATAATGTTTCTTTTGCCTCAAAAGGCTTTCTTGGTGGTCTGAGACTCACGTAATACTAGAAATGTTCTGAAATCTATATATACATGCCTGAAATATGTGAGAATTCTTCAGTACCTGCTTTGATATGAAGTATATCTGCACTGACAAGTACAGTAGGAACAGTCTGTGCTCTCATTGAATTGGTTCTCTTTCAAATAAGATGTGTTTGTACTTAATTGGTTGCATCCTTCACCATGTACATTTACTAAGTAATGGGACGTGCCAATTGGATTTGTACCCGGTAATGGGTATTATCAGATTTGAGCCCTCTTTGCAATAATGTGACTTGTGCGTTTCTGATTTCAATATAACTTTTTGCTTTCTTTTAATGATGATGTGATGTAAACATGCAACGATTACTTTGAATTTTAACCAACCAATGGAATAGTCCCAGAAGGCCAAACTCTGCTCACCCTGCATGCTGGCTAACCCATATGGGTTGACCGAGGTATCATATAACCCATATGGGTTGACTAAAGTATCATATACTAAACCTGTACTTATGTCACAGGTGTGACTCATTTGCAATGGTTAATCTAACAAGCATTTCTATTGGTTAATTGCCTGGTCATGTGACTTGCACTGCATGTATTTAAACCCACCTGTTTTGTGTTTCTTGGTGGCTGCCAACAGCAAGTGATGCAGTCTGGAGGCATGGTGAAACGTTTGAGAAGAGCATGGTGAAACGTTTGAGAAGAGCATGGTGAAACGTTTGAGAAGAGCATGGTGGAACTTTTGAGAAGAGCATGGCGGAACTTTTGAGAAGAGCATGGCTTAAATGGAGTAGGATTAATTAGAAAGTTTGAAAGAATTGTTGCCTGCCTGCTGGACTGTGTCGCTTCCTGTCTCTTTTTCTTTGGGTTGTGTTACTTTGTTGTTTTGTATTTTAAATCGCATGGTTTGTAAAGCTAGAAGTGTAAATGATACAAAGTGTAGACATGATTTACGGAACTGGAATTTGAACTTTGATTTCAACCTGTGGAGAAAACATTTATTTGCTAAAGGCATGGTTAACTCTCCTTTTTTGTTGTCTGCCTCTGCTTGCTTAACCCAGAGCTAGAACCTGTCACTGTCAACCCTGTGACAGAGGCCTCAACCAACCAACCTGTGATATACGACACCCAATGTCTGAGTTGTGGCCTGTAATCTGGTGTTGACAGTTGCTGTGTGTTATCAGATTGGCAGGCAGCCACAGATCGTAAAATGTGAGTTTAGTCAGGACATCACCTATCCTTACTTTCCATTGGTTGGATAGAGCTGCTTTAATGGCCCCTAGGGCTCAATGCCTTTATTCCTCATTGATTATCTAAACACAATCTGGGATTCATCTTAACTGGAACAAGTTAGTCCATTCATTGAACTAGGGATGGCTTAGTGGACTAATGAGGTGACCAGAGGGGATTTGATTGGTCTCTGAGAAATATTTATGAATGGATTTCAACTAGTGTTAGCTATATCACACTGTGTTCAAATATCATTCTATGTAACTAACAACTGTATTTCAAGACTAGGCAACTTTTTTTCAGTTTAATGCTAGCTTGTTAACAGACCAAATCATGATTAAATGACAACACCCGCTTGCCTGTTTAGTTTTCAAAATGCCACAGGATTAAAACTTGTCAAGCTGGCTCTTGTGGAATGTAGCTTTCTGTTCAGTAGGCCTGACATTATTCAAGTGGTCTTAGATAAAGTTCCTGCTCTAGTGGGGGTAAATTATTCGATTTTGAGTTGAATAGTTACATGGTACAGTGAAATTCTTAAGCTCAGAGTTCCAACAATCCAGTACAAATTGAAACAATAAAAATAGAAATATATACATATTATCAATTGTATTTAGCTGGAGACAGAAGCTCTGAGGGAATTCCAGTCTGACTCAAAACTATAAGGATCCTTAACTAATACCTACTGGTATGCCAGCCTGCGTTGGGCCAGTAAACTAGGATCAGTTCATTCCCCCTAAATCCTAACCTTAACAGTTAGAGGTGAGAATGACAATCTGACCTTGGAAAGCATTAAAAAAAACATATCCCATGCGCATTATAACCAAAAACATCACATGGGACTGTTTATTGAAAAAATAATATGGAATAATAATTTCGGTCTGGCTTATATAATATAACTTTTAAGATAACATGTTGCAGAATTGTTGTAATTGATAGCTTGAGCAATAACTTCAAATCGACAAACATACACTATAGTTAGGCCTATATGACGGTTCAATCCTGTTAACAGACATCATGCATTTTCAAATCGATCTGGATTCATGAACTGTCAGAGCGCACCCTGACGCGAATGTACAGTGCCACAGTGATTCCCTGTCATATGCTCAATGAAAAATCTAATGAGGTTAGTGGAAGAAAAAAAAGATTGTTGAGTTGCTCTGTGCTTGATTTGAAGGCTCAGAAAGGAAGCAGAGAAGGGGAACGGCATAGCTAAACTGGTAAGAGATTAGCAAGACTTAGCTACAGTATAAATTAAGTAGAGATGTACAGTTTAGATGTTCTCATTGTACTTTTATGTCAACATGTTTCCCTCACTGCCATGGGCACTAAAGGCACTTCCTGTTTCCTGTGACAGACCTGGGAGGTGAAAGCTTAACTCAGAATGAGGGACCTTGAACATCAGGCTTCCAGCGAGTTGGCTAACAACCTTAGTCAACCCCCAACCTTAGTCACCTTGACTCTACTATTGATCTCTCCTACCTGTAAGTCACATTCACTCTCTATGTTACAGCTCCTTGCTCTATACACTGATGCTACAGTATGTGAAATGACTAGTGCAGGGTCCTCTTCCTTCTCTCTGGTTCGTATATTTTAGCAACCCTGAGGTCTGCGATGATGTCGTAAGAACTCTGAGGAGCATTTCCCGGGACCTTGACCTTCCGTCATTACTCCAAGCTGTGCTGTTCCTCTAATGTGGTGGTGGACATCGTGCCCAGGCTGTTCCAGGCTCTGTGGCCCCGCCATATTAAAGGCCCTTGTGACTGGCCCTGAGTGACCTGGCTGTCACTATGGTGATGGCAGTGGTGGAAAACCTCTCAAACACTCTGAAGGCCCCTCCTGAACCTCAGGTCTACTACTCCCATTCCACTGGTGTCAGGATGGTCCACTCAACTGTAAGATCCAGCGCTTAAGCAGCCCTGAGGACCTAAGGAGGACTCTTTTCATTCAAAGTCCCACTCTGGTCAGCACTGACATCCTGCTGATTATATTACATTCAGCTCTATCCATGGTTGGTTATTAGAGGCCAAAGCAGTGGCCAATAGGAAAGAAGTTCCTCCAAAGTGCCCTGACCCTCAGAGCTCCTTGGGACCATCATTGGTCTGGCAACCATCCTAATCTATGGTGGGACACTGGAGAAAGGCATCGTTGACCTTCATGACTGGCCCCTCACAGATGACATCATCAACCAGCTTTTGCTGTGTGGGGTGATAGTTACGAAGAAGAAGCGGAAAGCCAACTGGCATCTGGGCTGGGACCAGAACCCTTGAGGTTAAAAAAACCATCCATACCAACCTTCACCAGGCACATGGTTCACCTTGTGGTTGAAGAATTAAGAAGGCCAAGGAGTCATTGAACAAAAAAGAAGTTGGTAATGATGAATACCATGGAGGTGAGCTAGGGCATGTATACTGTATGTATGCCTGGCATTGAGCCCTCCGCCACAAGGCTTTGCCCCAGCGCAGGCCATTACACCGCTAGGCTTAGCCGCTAATGCCATGCCAAACTTTGTCCCACAAGTCATCCTGAAACAAATTGTCGTCCGATTCCTGGAGAAGCTCTCTCCTCCTGCATCAAACGGCAATGTGTCAACATCCTTCCCTTTGGCCAAGCAGACCTGCACACTGGTTCAGACAATCGTTGACAGATCCCACAGCATGTTCAATGAGGAGCTGGAGAAGTGTACCGACGCGGACAGTAAGAGCTACTGGGCTGGCATGTTCTACTTTTAAGTTTTACAACCTTTAACTTATCAGTTGTTGAGTTATTGTTTGAGTTATTAACTGAATAATCGGAACGCTAACAAAATATAAGACTTCCTGCACTTTTGCTGCTAGGAGCCCTAAATATGTTTAGATGAGATTGATATATATTTTTATGAATTTAAAGATATCTTGCAGTGTTTTTATTTGTTTCTTTTTAAATCTAGTATTGATGAATGAAATAATTAATTATTGCAAATGTAAGTGATGGACAATTCATGGACCAACAACACTTGTTTGAATGTGTGTTTAGATTGAGCTTGTTGGCCAGTCTTTCCATGAAATTAGGGGGCAGGTAGCCTAGCGGTTAGAGCGTTGGGCCAGTAACTGAAAGGTTGCTGGTTCAAATACCTGAGCAGACAAGTGAAAAACCTGTCAATGTGTCTTTGAGCAAGGCACTTAACCCTAATTTGCTCCAGGGGCTGACCCTGTAGGTAGGCCTTCATTGTAAATAAGAATTTGTTCTCAACTGACTTGCCTAGTTAAAAAAACGGATAAATAAAATACAAATTGGATCTCTTTCTTCAGTTCTCCAGGAGAGGGCAGTCTTGTCTAACGTTTGAATTCACACTTCTAAAACAAGCCTGTTTGTCTTGACGATAGTCATTTAAATAAGCCTTAGTCTGTGTGGCTTTCTTTCATTCATTGTCATGTATTGTTACGAATTGAACACAACATTATTCCCAAGCAGGCTACAAAGCAATATGAAACGTTATTCTGTATGGGGCTAAACTTTGAATAGTACTGAGAGATGAGTATGAATGAGGCATGTATTTAAATATTCCTTTTGTTTGTTTGTGGTTCTGACCCTTTTTGGTGATCCACGAGACATCATACTGTCAGCATATTTCCAGGTCCTCTTATATCGGCCTCTTATTTCAGAGCTTTACAAAACACATATTGCACACTGACTGAAACAGCCAGGTCTCAAGTTCAAACACTATGAATACTATAATGATTTAAGTTAATGGAGACAGTTAAACTGTTATCTTGCTTTTACAATCACTTAATGACTGTTGCATTATCATAACACAAACCGCATATATTTTTTATATTTACTGTGCCATCAATTAAAGGTGTGTGATGCTACCGCTACACATTCATTGCTTTCTTGTTGTATAACACAGACTGCCATTTTCAAGAAAAAGTCTCATCCTTCACAAGGATAGGCATTGGAATGAGTCTGCTTTCTGACTATAAATTATAATCTTAGTTTTCACTGTTGGAGTTGGCCTAAATGCCTCACTCGGCTCTCTTGTTCCTCAAGTTGTTTTTCTCGTTTGGTGCCCTGTGGCACTTTTGTGTGGTTCCTCCAGAGAGCCATAAATTTGGCCTTTGAGGCTCTCTGTGTCAGGGTAAAGCCCAACTGTCTGACACTTAACCCTTACCTTAACCATTTTAAATGTCAACTTCAATGGGGTAGGGAAGTCCCAAGGATTCCAGATACTGTAGCAAGGACCCTTACAGAAAAGGCTACAGAACCGTTAGAGAGAGTTTTATTTCCATAAGCTTATCTTACTACAACATGTTACAGATGTAGTATCTTCATTTGATCACCGTGCTGCAGGAGAAATGTACATTGTGTAGTGTATTTGAGGTTTAAAAAGGCTTCTGATGTTTTTCATTTCATATTTTCCCTTCTGAAAAATGTATCAACCCTTACAGTTTAAAAAAATTCATTATAATGCACATGCACCTGAATCCTTGACTAACTGACGGCCGCCCCCAGGTGGTGAGGGTAGGTAACAACACATCCACCTCACTGACCCTCAACATGGGGGACCCTCAGGGGTGCGTGCTTAGTCCCCTCCTGTGCCCCCTGTTCACCCCTGACTGCGTGGCCCCGCACGACTCCAACACCATCATTAAGTTTGCTGATGACACAACAGTGGTAGGCCTGATCACCAACGACGATTAGAGAGCCTATAGGGAGGAGGTGTGTGGCAGTGTGGTGCCAGGACAACAACCTATCCCTCAACGTTTTAAGTTCCTTGGTGTCCACATCACAAAGGAATTAACATGGTCCACACAAACCAACACAATAGTGAATCGGGCACGATAATGCCACCTCCCCCTCAGGAGGCTGAAAAGATTTGTCATGGTCCCTCAGATCCTCAAAAAGTTCTACAGTTGCACCATTGAGAGCATCTTGACTGGCTGCATCATGCTTGGTATGGCAACTGCTTGGCATTCGATCGCAAGGCACTACAAAGGGTAGTGTGTATGGTCCTGTACATCACTGGGGCCGAGCTCCCTGACATCCAGGACCTCTATACCAGGCGGTGTCAGAGGAAGGCCCTACAAATTGTCAAAGACTCCAGCCACCCAAGTCATAGACTGTTCTCTCTGCTACCTCACGGGAAACAGTACAGATGCACCAAGTCTGGAACCAACAGGACCCTGAACAGCTTCTATCCTCAAGCCATAAGACTGCTAAATAGTTAGTTAAATAGTTAACCAAATAAATATATATCTAACTCAATTACCTGGTACCCCTGCACATCAACTTGGCTCTGATACCACTTCAAATTAGTGGATTTGATTATTTCAGCCACATCCGTTGCTGACAGGTGTATAAAATCAAGCACACCGCCATGCAATCTCCATAAACAAACATTGGCAGTACAGTCGTGGTCAAAAGTTTTGAGAATGACACAAGTATTGGTCTCCTTAAAGTTTGCTGCTTCAGTGTTCTTAGATCGTTATGTCAGTAGTTACTATGGTACACTGAAGTATAATTACAAGAATTCCATAAGTGTCAAAGGCTTTCATTGACAATGACATTCAGTTTATGCAAAGAGTCAATATTTGCAGTGTTGACCCTTCTTTATCAAGACCTCTGCAATCCGCCCTGGCATGCTGTCAATTAACTTCTGGGCCACATCCTGACTGATGGCAGGCCATTCTTGCATAATCAATGCTTGGAGTTTATCAGAAGTTGTTGGTTTTTGTTTGTCCACCCGCCTCTTCAGGATCGACCACAAGTTCTCAATGGGATTAAGGTCTGGGGAGTTTCCTGGCCATGTACCCAAAATGTTGATGTTTTGTTCCCAGAGCCACTTAGTTATCACTTTTGCCTTATGGCAAGGTGCTCCATTATGCTGGAAAAGGCATTGGTTGTCATCAAATTGTTCTTGGATGGTTGGGAGAAGTTGCTCTCAGAGGATGTGTTGGTACCATTCTTTATTCATGCCCACTCCCTTGGCTGAGAAGCAACCCCACACATGAATGGTCTGAGGATGCTTTACTGTTGGCATGACACAGGACTGATGGTAGCGCTCACCTTGTCTTCTCCGGACAAGGTGTTTTCTGGATGGCCCAAACAATCGGAAAGGGGATTCATCAGAGAAAATGACTCTACCCCAGTCCTCAGCAGTCCAATCCCTGTAACTTTGGCAGAATATCAGTCTGTCCCTGATGTTTTTCCTGGAGAGAAGTGGCTTCTTTGCTGCCCTTCTTGACACCAGGTCATCCTCCAAAAGTCTTCGCCTCACTGTGCGTGCAGATGCACTCACACCTGCCTGCTGCCATTCCTGAGCAAGCTCTGCACTGGTAGTGCCCCGATCCCGCAGCTGAATCAACTTTAGGAGACAGTCCTGGCGCTTGCTGGACTTTCTTGGGCGCCCTGACACTTCTTCACAGCAATTGAACCTCTCTACTTGAAGTTCTTGATGATCCGATAAATGGTTGATTTAGGTGAAATCTTACTAGCAGCAATATCCTTGCCTGTGAAGCCGTTTTTGTGCAAAGCAATGATGACGACACGTGTTTCCTTGCAGGTAACCATGGTTGACAGAGGAAGAACAATGATTTCAAGCACCACCCTCCTTTTAAAGCTTCCAGTCTGTTATTCAGCATGAAAGAGTGACCTCCAGCCTAGTCCTCGTCAAACCTCTCACCTGTGTTAACGAGACAATCACTGACACGATGGCAGCTGGTCCTTTTGTGGCAGGGCTGAAATGCAGTGGAAATGTTTTTGGGGGATTCAGTTCATTTTCATGGCAAATAGGGACTTTGCAATTAATTGCAATTCATCTGATCACTCTTCATGACATTCTGGAGTATATGCAAATTGCCATCATCAACACTGAGATAGCAAACTTTGTGGAGACCAATACTTTTTTTTTTGACCACGACTGTAGAATGGCCTTCCTGAAGAGCTAAGTGACTTTCAACGTGGCACCGTCATAGAATGCCACCTTTCCAACAACTCAGTTCGTATAATTTCTGCCCTACTAGAGCTGCCCTGGTCTACTGTAAGTGCTGATATAGTGAAGTGGAAACCTCTAGGCTCAGCTATGAAGTGGTAGGCCCTTTCCTGTTTCAGCATGATTCTCTTGAGGAGATACGGGTGTTTCATTATGCTTTGACACAACTAAGACAATTAGCAGCTTCCAAACCAAACAAACTGTAAAAGCAGCCATCATCACCGTGCAGTAGACGGTGAAGGTTGTCCCTGGCAACACTCTCAGACAGGAGCTGGTCATGTGGATGCCTTATCTCCTCAGTTACGCTGTCTGACAGTGCATGCAGCCCCATTGGGGCAACACAAGCACAACAAACACTAACACAACAGTATCCTCAGTGACTGATTTGGAGCTCTCTGTCAGAGCCTACAGGCTTTGAAGTTGTCCAGGTTTTTGGAGACGCTTTAGGATCACATGATTGTCTCACTGAATGCCCATTGGCCTACATAACACGGCCATGTGCGTGAGAGTTTTCAAGAGACAGCCAACAAACCGTTGTTTTTATTTGAGCTAATATCAATGTGGAGTGCTTCAGTGTATGAAACAGTTCCAAGCTTGAATCTGGAACCTTGCTTTTAGTATATCGAATGTGCAATACGTGCATTTATCTGTAATCAAACCCTGCACTAAGGACTGTATTGTTATTATTTATTATTATTTCCCTAAATTATATAATTCGCACATTTAACTATTTAAGTATCTCTTCCTGTCATTTACATGTACAGTTAATTTAACAATGCAAATATTCACTTACCTGCTCATTTAACCAGACTGTATATTAAGTAAACTATTATTACCCTCACTTATATCATACGCACATTTAGCTACTTAAGTATTTCTCTGCCATCGACCTGTATAGTATAGTTAACCATGCAAATACTCCTTATTTATCTATATCAACTTGCAATATTTTTATACTTTTTTTCACCTAACACTATAACAATGTATAGTGTACATATTCAGCCATTCACTCATACTATGCAATGTCTTTTTATAGCTTTTTGCACACCAGACTTCTTGTTTTATACTTTTTCATACTGCCGCTCTATGTATCATGTATCGTGTATCTGTCTTTTGTGTATTTTCATTCTGGCATTTTGCACCTGCCCTGTGTTTTATCTATCTATCTATCTATCTATCTATCTATCTATCTATCTATCTATCTATCTATCTATCTATCTATCTATCTATCTATCTATCTATCTATCTATCTATCTATCTATCTATCTATCTATCTATCTATCTATCTATCTATCTATCTATCTATCTATCTATCTATCTATCTATCTATCTATCTATCTATCTATCTATCTATCTATCTATCTCATCTGTTTGTCCTCTGTGTACATGTTATTTTTGCCTGATTAAGTAGTATGTCTAATGGCTTGGTAAGAACCACTTGGTCCCCAGGGCCTATAATTGGACCAGTCAGAGATGTGCTTATTGCTAGGTCATAATTGGACCAGTCAGAGATGTGCTTATTGCTAGGTCATAATTGGACCAGTCGAGATGTGCTTATTGCCAAATCTTGTGGCTTCGTCCTCTCACAGGCAGCCAATGGCTCAGCTTAATTTGGTCAAAATGTGCTTACTTTGTCTCTGACCCAATTACTCATTAATTCATTCAGAAACCCTCAGGAGTTCAAAAGCCAAGTGCATAATTGCGCCTTAAATCAATCTGCAAATTTAGTGGTATTTGAGCAGCAATCAGTTGGCTCAGAGTAATCAATTCACCATGAATGGCCATCTACCGTTGGCATTTAGAGTCACAGCAAGTTCTGTGTCTTGGGGGAAATTGCTGTCAAATTAGAACAGGTACAGATTTGTGACAGAGATTCATGTGACATGAATTTTACATTAGAGGATCAGTGTGATCTATTCAATTTCCTCAACCTTGATGGATATCATCATTTGTGGTTGTGATGGGGTCTAGGGCCACACAGACAGTGTCCCAGTGTCTCTTAATTTTCCCAGTGTGTGGGTGGGAAACCCACATCTCTCTCCTCTCTGCTCTCACCTTAATAACAGACAGCTCTCGTCTCTCTCCTCTCTGCTCTCACCTTAATAACAGACAGCTCTCGTCTCTCTCCTCTCTGCTCTCACCTTAATAACAGACAGCTCTCGTCTCTCTCCTCTCTGCTCTAACCTTAATAATAGACAGCTCTCGTCTCTCTCCTCTCTTCTCTCACCTTAATAACAGACAGCTCTCGTCTCTCTCCTCTCTGCTCTCACCTTAATAACAGACAGCTCTCGTCTCTCTCCTCTCTGCTCTCACCTTAATAACAGACAGCTCTCGTCTCTCTCCTCTCTTCTCTCACCTTAATAACAGACAGCTCTCGTCTCTCTCCTCTCTGCTCTCACCTTAATAACAGACAGCTCTCGTCTCTCTCCTCTCTGCTCTCACCTTAATAACAGACAGCTCTCGTCTCTCTCCTCTCTGCTCTCACCTTAATAACAGACAGCTCTCGTCTCTCTCCTCTCTGCTCTCACCTTAATAACAGACAGCTCTCGTCTCTCTCCTCTCTGCTCTCACCTTAATAACATACAGCTCTCGTCTCTCTCCTCTCTGCTCTCACCTTAATAACAGACAGCTCTCGTCTCTCTCCTCTCTGCTCTCACCTTAATAACAGACAGCTCTCGTCTCTCTCCTCTCTGCTCTCACCTTAATAACAGACAGCTCTCGTCTCTCTCCTCTCTGCTCTCACCTTAATAACAGACAGCTCCCGTCTCTCTCCTCTCTGCTCTCACCTTAATAACAGACAGCTCTCGTCTCTCTCCTCTCTGCTCTCACCTTAATAACAGACAGCTCTCGTCTCTCTCCTCTCTGCTCTCACCTTAATAACAGACAGCTCTCTTCTCTCTCCTCTCTGCTCTCACCTTAATAACAGAAAGCTCTCATCTCTCTCCTCTCTGCTCTCACCTTAATAACAGAAAGCTCTCATCTCTCTCCTCTCTGCTCTCACCTTAATAACAGCTCCTATCCACACACTTGACTTTACAAGCCTCGCTTTATTGCACATCGTCTCTCGCTCTTTTTCTCTCCCCCTCTTTCTCTCTCTCTCTCTCCCTCCCTTCCCCCTTCTCTCCCTGCTATATTTGCAGGCAGCTTTAGCGCCAGACACCCTGAGGCAGCAGTAGCGCCAGTGAGTCTTCCCACCTCTGTTTTTGTGGTGGGAGATGACATGTGGAAGCTTTGAAGGGCAGGAGGAGGGAGGGAGAGGGGAGGAACACATCACTCTGCAGCAGAGGGACTGAAATGTCATGTGGCCTGCAGTCCGCCCAGATTCCCTGGCTGTCTATGTGGGCAGGGAGGAATGGCGACAGGAAGTAACCCCCCTCCTCCTCTTCCTTCCCTCATTCTCTCACTCCTTCTCCGGTCTCCCCCCTTTTCCCTCTCCTCTCTCTCCCTCTCAGTTTTGGGCCCAATTTTAACTGTGCGTGAATCTGATTTTAGACTAATGGTTGTAAAGTAGTTTTTTCTGTTTTCTCGAAGGCGTGACGACCTGTCACTCATAGCTCAACGGTGTGTGAATGTGTAGGTGTGAATGAGCAGAACCGACCGAACATGTTGAATGCAGATCCACCCCTTGAAGTATTATTCCAAAAGTGGAGCAAGTTTGTGTTTGTAGTCATATACGGAGGCGGGCAGACCACCTGATACTTAGGCCATTGTTGACGAATTATCAAAAATAAATGTAATTTTTTAATTGTTTCAAACCCAAGCTTTTAAAACATTTATATAAAACAATATACAAGCATTTCGCTACACCCGCAATAACATCTTCTAAATATGTGACCAATAAAATACGATTTATATATTCCTGCACACAAAACAAGAAAAAGTAGGTAGATGGCTATAGCTTTCAGGTCTCAACTCACCCATCTTTATAGTTTATGACTGTTCATCTTTCCTACATGTTCAGAGTTAGGCTAGATCTCTGTGTTGTGCCTAAGATAGCAGGGATTACAGAGGAGACAGACAGACCATCCAGACAATCATCAAGCACAATTGCTAGTCTCCTCTGTTGGCATTACGGGGGCTTGAACAGTTTACACACTCTAAAGGTAGTAGAAACACCTTGATATCGCCCAGTCATGGAAATAACAGGATGAAAGGGAAATCAAAGTCTGTTGAGGGTTTGATGTACTTTGATTGCCGTCTCTGATGGAACAGTAGTTGTTTCATGTTATTTCTTCAACCATACCTGGATGTTTTGCTGTGTAATGTTTCCCCCTGGGTGTTACTCTACAAACCAACATTGGAAAGTAAAATCCAGAGCATCACTATCCATGGTTATTAGGTTAATGTCAGTTGGCGGAGAGACTAAACAGGACCCAGACTGTCTGTGTTGATGCATTTTAATTAGTGTGGGACTTGCCTTAAAACGTCCAACAAGGTCAATTCCCAACGCTGCAATCAAAGAATAGCCTCAAGAGAAACCTCTCTTTCTAAGAACACATATTTTTATTTTTTATTGAACCTTTAACTAGGCAAGTCAGTTAAGAACAAATTCTTATTTACAATGACCGCCTACGAGTGAACAGTTAACTGCCTTGTTTAGGGGAAGAACGACAGATTTTCAACTTGGGGATTCAATCCAACATCCTTTCGGTTACTGGCCCAACACTCTAACCACTATGCTACATGTCCATTCTCTCTACCTATCTCACACCTACAGTGGGGTTTGTTGCATCACTAATATCATCATAGCCTGGTTTGATATTTCAGCCATTACCACAGACCGATTGGGGAGAGATTACAGGTTAAAGCAGTCATTACACAAACCATTAGTAAGACAAGGTGTTATTATGCAGAAGTCGTCAGGTGAGATGTCAGACCCGCTAGGGCTAGGCTCTCTGTGTCACTCCAGGCTTTGCCAGATCAGCACTCTCACCACAGAGGGATAGCCTTGTGTTCTTTGGCTGAATTCTCCTGGGAATTCACAATGGCGTTTCATATTAGACTGTCAAATATGACTTTTTATGATACTTTCACATCAGGAGATGAAATCAGACTGTCAATGTAACACTTAAAGCCACGCATGCGGCGCCGATAGTTTGATACTTCCAGAGAAACCCACCGCCGATGCTTAAGATATACAGTATTTAGACATTCGTACTGTAATAACAGTAACTTGTTTTGCAACATGAAACAGTATTGTATTGTCTGAAAATAATGTAATAATGTTTTGTTTCACTTTTCTATTTTAAAAAGCATCAGGAAAATGCTCACTGCAACAAATGTGAATAAGAACAAAAATTACACCCTCATTTTTTTCCCTCATCTTGTTGCATCTACATTTTCCGTGTCTGGCCTCCCAACTGCTGAGAGTGCTGTTCCTTGAAGCCGCAGTGTATTTTGAAACAAGGTTGAGAAAAAGCCAGCGGCTCCAAAAGAAGGCACAAGCCTGCCAGTGTTCCAGTGTTCAGGCTGGGGCTTGGCTTGGCACTCACCCTGACCAGAGGGGTCCAGCCAATGGCGGCACTCGCTGTGTGTGTGTTTGTGTGTGTGAGTGTGAGAGAGAGAGAGGGAAAGAAAGAAGGAGAGTGTGTGAAGCAAGGTGCGTATGTGTGTGTGTATATTTGTATCTGCATGTGCGTGTGTGTGTGTGTACTATAAGTATGCTTGTATACACTTCCCCAAACTATGGGGCCTATCTGATGTAGAAACACCAGAGACACCCTTCTCCAAGTAGAGCTCTTCCTCAGAGCCTAGGTGAGTCAGAGAGTCTCATGTTTAGTTTTTTGGTAACCCTCCAACCCCATGGTGGAGTCTGCTTGTTACTGAGCTGGAGGCGGGCCAAGATGTGCACCACAGGAATTGGACCAATCCACACAGCAGAAGACAGGGGGAGCATTGCTAAATTGGTTCCATACCTTGGCTGACAGTGGTGAGGTCTTTGAGCTCTGAGAAGCATGGCCTACCCTGGTGATAGATAGTGAGCTGGTGACAGTGACACAGGCGCCCCCAACTTCCATAACTGCTCTTTGGCTGTCATTATAGTTTCAACGCAACGTTCCCACTGGGCACAGACGTCAGTTCAACGTCTAGTTTTTGATTTACATTTGGTTGAGTAGTCAACTAATATGACTTCAACGTGAAATCAATAAGAAAATTCACCATGTCATTGGATTTAGGATAAAAGTTGGGTGAAAAAAATACGAAATGCCCTTACGTTGATTACGTACTTTTTTCAAATCCAATCAGTTTTCAACGTTGGTTCAACCAGTTTGATCCCAGTGGGATGTAATGAACTGTAATTGATGCAGGGCCTACATTGGGTCGGTAGAGGGGGACCACACATAAAACCCTGAGTCGTACTGTTTACACACATGGATATGACATTAGTCCGGAAGGTTCTATAAGTATGTAATTCAGAGTTTCAATGGAAACCATATTCATCTGTCTTCGTCCTCCGTCGGAATATCCTCCCGGGGTCTGGAAGTCTAGAACGCAACATGCTAAACCGCCACGAAATATAAATAAATGGCTGTATTTCTTCTTCTTTTGTCTGGTCAGATACTCTGCTGTGGCGTTGCCAAGTTGAGCATCTACATTTGGGTTTGGCTGTTCCCTCCTCATGTCTGCTCGGTCGCCCCAGAAACCACAGGAAAGGGAAGCCGGAACCCTCTGAAGGCTCAGAAAATATTGTCCTGGGTAAAAATGGCCACTTGAATGGCAACATTCAGCCCCCGTCCACTACTAACAAAAACACTTTGACAGAGAGAAAGAGATGTGCAGTTTCATGCTTTTCTAGCAACAGTTATACTTCCATTTTCTATTTTATTTAACAGTTAATGTGAATACAGTAGATACATATTAACTGTATTTACGGCAACTACACTTTGTTTTTTATATGTTTGTTTACTTATGTTTATATTCCATCACCATTTGTCTGCTGGTAGTTGCATTTGTGGATTTATAGGGAAGAAGAAAGTTCATGCATGATGAGGTCAGGTCTGTCACACTGTAGCTGTAATAGTAATGCCTAGCAATGAAAGTGACTTGAAATGTGGCATAACTGTAGTCAAAGTCTCCGCATTGCCATCTTTATCCATCCCACTACTATGGAACTTTATCCCCAACAAACACATATACAGATGCAGTATCTTATTTGAGACAGTTTGGAAAATAATCCTGCAGAAACAGGAAATGTGAATAATTATGCAGATTATAATTAATGGATATGTTTGTAGTTATTTTTTATATATTTTTGTAATGGAAAATCAAGCCTGGAATTTCAAAGTGGAAATTATAGATTTCAGAAGCCTTTTTACTACTCTACAAGTCTAAAATGTCCAGCATTGCAGGAAAGTTATCCTGCAACAGTGATCAAATTAAGATCTTACATCTGTAAACACACACTCACGTGAAACCTCCAATGCCACCCAACACACACATTCACACACATCCTGGCACTCAAATGCAAACATTCACTCACACACATACAAACAAACAAACAAACAGCCCCCCCCCCACACACATGATTCTGGCATCTTTGATGGAGGTTAAGGCGTAGTCTATATGGGTGGCGTGTGTGTGTGTGTTTTTATGTGTGTGTGCATTAGTGTCTGTGTCCTCCCTAAGTGAGGAGGGCCATCTGGTCATCCTGCCGTTCTACCATGCTGTCCGTGGTCCCTGTGAAGTGCTGTCAGTGTAGCCGCTGCAGTCGACTGTGGCGACTGAAGGTTTGCTGCACAGCACATCCAGGCTGGGCTCTCACCTCAGAAAAGGAGATTTGGGTTTGCTCAAATGGAGGGGTTGCTCCTGAGCTATTTACAGAGCCCTGTACCAGTCCAGTGCCACCCACGATATTCCATATGAGAAACAGTGTGCGGTGGGAAGTTTGGGAAGGGGTTTTGGGAAGGGGTTTTGGGTGGGGGGTGGGGGGGGGGTGCATGCGCGTCTCTGATAATAATGTAAATGTTTGAAATAAAATGACCTACTATCATTATTACTTCGCTCCTTTCTTGTTGAGCCTTTTTTTTTTTTAAACAATCACAGTAAGGTACTTATTTGTTACCCACAAATTCCTTGATATTGAGATAAAAACGTCTGCATTGGACCTTTAACATTTCATTGAGAAGGTTTTTGGGAAAGCCTTTCCATCTCAGAAAGTTATCATTAGCATCATTGCTAACGGCTACAGAAAGTGTAAGCACCGCACACACACACACACACGCACACAGACAGACAGACAGGGAGGGGTATTCCTGTGCCGTTACAGAAGGTTGTATCAAAATGCGAATAACTGATGCATTTTGTTCATGTCTTATGATTAACTTGGGCAAATTCATGAATTTTCTAATGAATTCAACACATTTAGTTGATTTCTCACTAAGTTTAAAATTTTTTTTTTATATTGTTGAATTCCGTTTTAGTCTTTGGATTCCGTGATTCCATCAGCGTTCTCGGCAAAACACAGATTTTATAAGGTACGGGGTAAATTGAGCATATAGACAGGGTGAGTTGAGCCGCCTTGTGGTACATTTCTGTACTGAATGAAATATTACCTTTCTATATCTTTATTTCACAAAAACAGTTAATCACAATCCATCTCTGCTACTCTATCATAGCCTCTCTTCACACAGGTCCATTTTATTTTTTGTCAGTGTTCAGTGTCTTTCTATCTTATTTTTTCATCCCTTGCTGATGAACCTCAAGGGGGGTTAGACCACTGCTTGTTTTATGTTTGTATACACAGGGCATGATGATGTCTGCTCTGTAAACAATAAAAATGCACTATCTTGAGTTCATAGGCATATTAGGCATAAAACTGATTAAATGTCATGATAATTTGTATGAGGCATTGGCTCAACTTGCTCCTGGCCAAATGGCACAATTTACCCCAAAGCAACCATTTTGATTATATTAGCCCACACAGCTACAAGGATGCACTTTCATCCTAGGTTTATGACCTCATATTGTAGCTTTTAGAGACCCCAACTCAGGGGAGGACTGAAACAATAATTCAGGCCGGGCATTTGACTCCATCCCAGGCCACCCTGTTCACGCAAACCACCAGACCGCTAATTTTGTAGGCTAACCCTATTTGTTGATGTAACGGGTACCAAACTAGTTATACATTTGGCCACTATGTTCATCTGGGAAGAAAGTTATCCACATTACAAAATACTAATATTTGGGACTGACCAGCAAGTAGCCTATTTGAACACTGAGTTTTCAAGGTATGCTATGGCTATGGGTGCACCCTCAAAAACTCACTAGGAATACACCAATCATAGCACATACAAATGTACAAGGCTAGACACACAAAACCATTTTTTAAAAAGAGAATGAGATATACAGAGTTAGCTCAAATGTTCAAATGATTGTCTTTATATTCAAGCATCAAGCATATCAAAAGTGTAAAAAAACTTCACACACAAATTTGAACATAAGCTACAACAATGTAAGTAAGTATAATACAAAAGTCGAAAAAAGCACTCCTCTACAAAAAGTTTTGATTACAATCTTGTCCGTAAAGCAAACAGCACAAAAATACTGTATTACACACTGAGTCAATGAAATTTAACATTGGCTACATAACTGCAAGTATAACACGAAAGTACAAAAAGCATGCCTCTGTACAAAAGCTTTAACTCACAGCAAATTTTCATTCACCCTTGTCAGCCTGTTAAGGAAGAGTCATAGCATAGCTACTTCAGAGTAACCAGTAAGTAATTACCACTGGTAAACCAGTAGGTGGCGCTGTAACTCACTGCTCTCTGCCATCTTGTCAATGATGTCATCTTTGTCAAGTCACATAAGAATCTCCTTCTCTGTTGCCATCAAAAGGAACGCTTCAAGGTTCTCTTGAGTGAGGGAGGTTCTTAGGCGGTTCTTCACGAATTTCAGGGTGGAGATGGTCCTCTCACAAGCCACCTGAGTGATGGATAGGGTGAGGAGGAACTTGTAGCCCAAACCAATGATGTGATACGCATCCGTGAGCAGATTGTACTGAGACAGGAGAAGATAGTAGCATATCGGGCAGTTTTTACATGTGGAACAACTTTTGCTCACCAACTCCACACTTTCGGCCACTGTTGTGCAAGGCTGATCAGTTCAGCCTGCAATGCCTCAACAGTGGCATGTTCACCATTAAGCATTTGCTGAGCTCCTTCATTATTGTCTTTAGAAGGTCCTTTTCTCTGATCTCAGGAAAATGTTTTGGATTCATGCAGGAGACATCTGCACACAGCACTGCATTTGCTGCATAACGGCGGTGAATACTTTCAACAACAGTGTCCAGTACCACATTGTGGATCTTGATGTTGTAATCCATGTCTGCATTAGCAATGGGCTCGTCTTCTGCCAACTCACCTGGCTTTCTCTTCTTTTTTTTTGTTCTCTTCTCTGGGAGAGCAGTCTGATCTTCGGCATCACAGTCCTGCTGCTCCTCCAGAATGCCATTGGCCCACTCAACAAAGTCGTCTGCTGCCCTCTTCACACCCTCAAAGTCTCTGCAAACTTTTTTCAGGTTATCCTCCGTTCCCGTCACCAGGTGCTGTGCTGTTACAATATCCATGCCACTTGTTTGCAAGTATTTAGAGAGAGTCTGCTCAAAAATCCTGAGAAAAACCTCAGCTGTAAGTATGGTTTCATTTCACTTTAGGAGAGCATCCTTGTACTCTTGGGCCTTGCTTCGGATGGCAGGTTTTATGGTCACATCCTTTTCAATTCTTTCCATTGTGATGACCACATCCGTGTAAAGTCCACGGTCAGGCTTTGCAAAGCTTCCAAATACTTTCCTCAAGGCCTCGTCTTTGGCCCACCAGCTTGTTTCACCAATTACATCAAGCCATCTGTGTCTCCTGTCCTCACTGGTTTCCTCCCATAGCTTCATCCGCTTGTAGGAATCTCGAACGAACACTGCAATGTCATTCAGTAGTGAGAAAAGTTCACTTGCCACAACAACCCCAGTGGTGTCAGTTAGCACAAGGTTGAGGACATGTGAGTAACACCACATGTGTACTTGGTTAGGAGACTCTCCTGTGAGCAATGCAGAGAAGCCCCTGTATTGTCCCTGCATATTAGCTTCTCCGTCTGTTGCATTAACAACACACTGTTCGATATCTATGTCCATCTTCTCAAGGGTCTGTTTCACAAGTTCCACAAAGTATTCCAGTCGATGACTCACAGTCAATGACCGCAATGAGTCTCTCGTGGACAACATCAGTGACATGTCGCAGAACTACTGCACACTGGTCTTTGGATGTTAATGTGTTGTGTCCATTTGTATTGAGAGCATCCCAGCCTTTCTCACTTCAACAGCAATTGTCTGCTGAATCAACATTCTGATGACTTCAATTACTTTATTTGCTGTTGTTTCGAACACCTGCTCTGAGTCTGACTCTGAACTGACCACCATCTCCAGTTCTGCAGGATCACCTGAAGCTCTAGAGCTGCTGCTGCTTCCTTCTCCACCTTTGCAAAGAAAAGACTCTATTATCAGACTCACTATCATTAGTGTATCAGTAGGCTACATTAATAAAGCTCTGGAAAAAATTAAGAGTGGTCTCTTAATTTGGAGTGGTCTCTTAATTTGGAGTGGTCTTTTAATTTGGAGTGGTCTCTTAATTTCTCCCAGAGCTGTATATTATTGTACAGTAGAAACTTGTATTGCTGGTACTAATGGCGCTAATGATCTTTGTCATTGCCTGTGCTGTGTCACACAGGCTACTGTGTTACGTTCATGGATGTATTATGGTTATGTTACTGTAGCCTGTTTCGATGTACAGTGTATGTGCACTTTCCCTAGCTTATGTGGTTTGAGTCATGACTGAATGCTGGCAAGTCCATAGTCTAGGTTTCAAATGTTTTACTTGTTGAAACATATTACCTTCAATGTCATATTATGATCGCTATGTTGCACTCATTGCTATGATATAATTCCTCCACGAAGACGTAAGACGTGCAAACTGTTTAGCATACCGGCCGTTGTGTCACTATTATTAGCTAGGCTACTTAGCTAGCCATGCTGGGTGTCGTTTGTGTGTGTCAGTGTGTGTGTTTTAGCTGGTGTTTTTGACTGACCTGGTCCCTTCTTGACGAACATGTTGCTTATTTTGCAGCATTTAGCTGCGTCTGTGGCAAGGGCCTTTCTCTTCTTTAATTCTCTCCCTCTCTGCTCCACCTTTCCTTTTCTGACCGTCCATTTCGCCGTGCGACTAAAATGTTATCGGTGGAGAAGCAGGTAGACAGTTGCTATGTGCGTCGCGGAGAGACCTGATGTCATTTTTGGCGCGGGGACACTGCAGCGAGAGAGTGAGAGTCGCGCCTGATGCGTGGATTCTCCGTCAACTCATTCCTGCTTGCTATATTATCGCTGGTCAAGTTGACTATTCACGGCAGGCCAAAACAACCCTCAGGCCACCGGAAAATATCCCAGTGCTTCCGACGGCCAGTCCGCCACTGCCCCAACTGATATAAAACAGTCCTTAAACAATCTACTTTGGTTTAGATACAAGCATCATGAAATCTATAACATAATAAATGGATTTAAATGAAAATCCGTCCTTTGGACCTAACTTCCTTACAACTGGTTTCTTCCTTCACAGACTCCATGAAATGATGACCTCTTCCTAAATATTTGGTCACATGATTCATTTTGTGTATGGTTTCCTAGAAACAAGCGGTGGCTCAAATAACCCTTTGGCACGACTTACCCAACTCCCCCCTTCAGAAAATGATCATACTGGGTTCTCTTATGATAAGTCAATCAGTCGCTTAATAGATTTTTTTATTCTGAATATACAGTACCAGTCAAAAGTTTGGACACACCTACTCATTCAAGAATTGTTCTTTATTTTTACATTGTCTACATTGTAGAATAATAGTGAAGACATCAAAACTATGAAATCTATTGAAATGAAACTCTGGGTCTTCCTTTCCTGTGGCGGTCCTCATTAGAGCCAGTTTCTTCATAGCGCTTGATGGTTTTTGTGACGGCAGTTGAAGAAACTTTCAAAGTTCTTGAAATGTACTGTATTGACTGACCTTCATGTCTTAAAGTAATGGTGGACTGTCGTTTCTCTTTGAGCTGTCCATAATATGGACATGTTTTTTTTTACCAAATAGGGCTATCTTCTGTATACCTTGTCACAACACAACTGATTGGCTCAAACGCATTAAGAAAGAAGAAATTCCACAAATTAACTTTTAATAAGGCACACCTGTTAATTGAAATGCATAACTTCATATGTGTTATTTCATAGTTTTGATGTCTTCACTATTATTCTACAATGTAGAAAATAGTAAAAATAAAGAAAAACCCTTGAATGAGTAGGTGTCCAAACTTTTGACTGGTACTGTACATATACATATACAATAAAATATATTTTTACTCATCTACAGTACTCTAGCTGGAATAATACCTCCTCCCCTGCATGCTTTAGATGTAGGCCTATCCAAGACGAAAGCAAACAAATAAACTCCCAAACGCCTACACGTTAAACACGCAAACCACCCAAGTGGGGACGACCTCCAGCAACTCCAAAGAAGTCTCTCTGGATCGTGAATATCAGGTTGTTATTTTAGGCAACCCCAGGAAATTACAGCACAGAGAAAAAGAGAAGAAAAAGAAGTGGTCCATTCCACCATATCATTTTCCTGTTTCTATTTTCAAAGGATGAGGTATTCCTCGAGGAAGCCCTGTTCAGTTTACGAGCCCTCTGGTCAGATAGTTGACCTCAAATCAATGGGACGGGGCTCGTGCCGCCCCTCTCAAACGGCTGAATAGACAAGTCCGTGGAGCTTCTCTGTCTATCGTCTGAAAGAGCAGTAAGCCTTTCAGGACAGGACTAACCATTACTCCTCAGCTTTATCGGCCCCGGTTAATCTCAGACATTATCAATCAGAACAGGTATCTGGAAGTTTCAAAACAATATTTGTGCACTTTGAGTGATTGAAGTCTATTAAAAGCCCTTTTGTTTTCAGGTGGCCCTAAATAAACATAAAGTCATGTCAACTTTTTTTAACTAAACTGGCTATGAATCAAATAAAGCTTTCTTATTACCTGCTTCGTGGAATGAATGTTATACACTGAGTGTACAAAACATTAAGGAATATTGAGTTGCACCCCCCCCTCTTTAGCCCTCAGAACAGCCTCAATTCGTCGGGGCATGGACTCGACAAGGTGTCGAAAGCGTTCCACAGGGATGCTGGCCCATGTTGACTCCAATGTTTCCCACAGTTGTGTCAAGTTGGCTGGATGTCCTTAGGGTGGTGGACCATTCTTGATACACATGGTTAACTGTTGAGCGTGAAAAACCCAGCAGCATTTCAGTTCTTGATGCAAACCGATGCGCCTGGCACCTACTACCATACCCCGTTCAAAGGCACTTAAATATTTGTTTGTCTTGCCCATTCACCCCCTGACTGGCACACATAAACAAGCCAAGGCTCAATTGTCTCAAAGCTTAAAAATCCTTAAAAAAAAACAATTTAATCTCTCTCCTCCACTTCATCTACACTGATTGAAGTGGATTTATCAAGTGACATCAATAAGGGATCATAACTTTCACCTGGATTCACCTGGTCAGTCTATGTCATGGAAAGAGCAACTGTCCTTAATGTTTTGTATACTCAGTGTATATTGCCTCCTCGATTCTGGTGTTGATTGAATAGCGCCCATATAACCTCTCAATATGATCCACAGAGACAACCGCACCAGAACTAGAGCAGTCAGTTGCTCTTGCCTAGACAGGAGAAAGGCCTTAGAAGAATGAAGATGATCACTGCTTACTCCTGCAGTGTTTACACCATCAGATGTGTGCTGCTGTGCCATAATTATGCCAGTGGTGGAGAATCAAAGGTAAACCTGCCATTATTTTTGATACACACAGACAAGCGTCTGTACCTCCTCACAGACAGACACAGACACATACACACACACATGTACATACATAAACCGGTCAAAAGTTGTAGAACACCTACTCATTCAAGGGTTTTTCTTTATTTTTTACTATTTTCTACATTGTAGAATAATAGTGAAGACATCAAAACTATGAAATAACCAGTAACCAAAAAAGTGTTAAACCAATCAAAATATATTTTATTTTTGAGACTTTTCTTCAAAGTAGCCACCCTTTGCCTTGATGACAGCTTTGCACACTCTTGGCATTCTCTCAACCAGCTTCACCTGGAATGCTTTTCCAACAGTTTTGAATGAGTTCCCACATATTCTGAGCACCTGTTGGATGCTTTTCCTTCACCCTGCGGTCCAACTCATCCCAAACCATCTCAAATGGGTTGAGGTCGGGTGATTGTGGAGGCCAGGTCATCTGATGCAGCACTACATCACTAGTAAAATGGCCCTTACACAGCCTGGAGGTGTGTTGGGTCATTATCCTGTTGAAAAACAAATGATAGTCCCACTAAGCCAATCCAGATGGGATGGCGTATCGCTGCAGAATGCTGTGGTAGCCATGCTGGTTAAGTGTGCCTTGAATTCTAAATAAATCACAGACATTGTCACCAGCAAAGCACCCCCACACCATAACACCTCCTCCTCCATGCTTTATGGTCGGAAATACACACGCGGTGATCATCCGTTCACCCACATCGCGTCTCACAAAGACACAGCAGTTGTAACCAAAAATCTCAAATTTGGACTCCAGACCAAAGGACAGATTTACACTGGTCTAATGCCCATTGCTTGTGTTTCTTGGCCCAAGCAAGTCTCTTCTTCTTATTGGTGTCCTTCAGTAGTGGTTTCTTTGCAGCAATTTGACCATGAATGCCTGATTCACACAGTCTCCTCTGAACAGTTGATGTTGAGATGTATCTGTTACTTTGTGAAGCATGTGTGAAGCATTTATTTTGGTTGCAATTTCTGAGGCTGGTCACTCTAATGAACATATCCCCTGTATTAGAGGTAAATCTGGGTCTTCCAAATCCTGTGGCGGTCCTCATGAGAGCCAGTTTCATCATAGTGCTTGATGGTTTTTGCGACTGCACTTGAAGAAACTTTAAAAGTTCTTGAAATGTTTTGTATTGACTGACCTTCATGTCTTAAAGTAATGATGCTGTTTCTGTTTGCTTATTTGAGCTGTTCTTGCCATAATATGGACTTGGTCTTTTACCAAATAGGGCTATCTTCTGTACACCCCCCCACCTTGTCACAACACAACTGATTGGCTCGAACGCATTAAGGAAAGACATTCCACAAATACATTTTTAACAAGGCATACCTGTTAATTGAAATGCATTCCAGGTGACTACCTCATGAAGATGGTTGAGAGAATGCCAAGAGTGTGCAAAGCTGTCATCAAGGCTATTTGAAGAATCTCAAATATATTTTGATTGGTTTAACACTTTTTGGGTTACTACATTATTCCATATGTGTTATTTCATAGTTTTGATGTCTTCACTATTATTCTATAATGTAGAAAACAGTAAAAATAAAGAAAAACCCTTGAACGAGTAGGTGTCCTAAAACTTTTGACCGGTAGTGTACGCATGCACGACCAACGCACACACACACACAATCTTGTACAGCTAACTTTGTGGGGACACACAATTCAGTCCCATTTAAAATCCTATTTTCCCTAACCCTAACCCGTACTCTTACTCTAACCCTAACCTTAACTCTAACCCTAAACCTAATTCTAACACTAATTCTAACCTTAACCCTAAACACGCTAGAAATAGCTTTGACCTTGTGTCAAATCTTTGTTTGTTTACTATTCTTGTGGGGACTTCTGGTCCACACACACACACACACACTTTCCTCTCCCATCCATGCTTGTGAGTTCATAAAGTCCCTCAGAAAACCGTTTAGTTTTATACTGCCTTTGATCTCGACCCAAAAAGCACCACTCGCTATAATTACGTACTTAATGTCACATGCTAAAATACGACAGGGCAATTCATTACACTTGAAAGTAGCAGACGTGGTGTGTTGACATACGATGCTGGTGATGCATATGCTTATACCACTCACCACATAATCATCATCAATACATTGGAATGATAATACAAATCCTGCATCATGGTCCCTGAAGGCAAGTCAAGATGTTGTACATCAACGATTCCGGTTGAATCTCATGAACAGTGGGCCATGCTCTTTCCGTCTTTCTGCTTCCCGTCCCGGGGCCCTTGCCTGCAGTATAGTTAGAGGAGGAAGGGGGGACTGGAGCTGTGCTGTCTTTGCAGTACTGTGCTGGTTAATTATGGGTCTAAGTCGGTAGCTGTAGCTTTGCTCTGCTGGCCTGGCTGGGCGGGTAGTTGGAGCCAGTGGGTCTGGCACAGGGAGGTCTGGCCACAGACCCCGGCGGTGACGGCATGAAGTCTGGGACGAGTCAGAACACCAGCTCCGAGGGTTTGGAGCATTCCTCGAATTCCCCCACCCCCCCTCCCTCCCTCCCTCCCTCCCATGGCTTCCTCCCTCCCTCCCATGGCTTCCTCCCTCCTCACTAGGCTAGAGCCTCCCCTGCAGAGGTAAAAAGAAAGAGAGCAATGGCTTCCCTGTTTGCGTGTGTGTGTGTTCTTTGTTAAAAACAGGTGTAGACTAACAGTGAAATGCTTACTTGCAGGCCCTTCCCAACAATGCAAAGAGAAAAATAACACAAGGAATAAATACACCATGAGTAATGATAACTTGGCTATATACACAGGGTACCAGTACAGAATCGATGTGCAGGGGTATGAGGTAATTGAGGTAGATATGTACATATAGGTATGGGTAAAGTAACTAGGCAACAATATAGATAATAAACAGTAGTAGAAGCATATGTGATGTCAAAAATGTGAGTGCAAAATGGGGTTAATGCAGATAGTCCTGGTTGCTATTTGGTGAACTATTTAGCAGTCTTATGGCTCGGTGGTAGAAGCTGTTTAGGGTCCTGCTGGTTCCAGACTTGGTGCATCGGTATCGCTTGCCGTGAGGTAGCAGAGAGAACAGTTTATGACTTGGGTGGCTGGAGTTTAGAATGTTTTTAGGGCCTTCCTCTGACACCGCCTGGTATAGAGGTCCTGGATGGCAGGGAGCTCAGCCCCAGTGATGTACTGGGCTGTACGCACTACCCTCTATAGCGCCTTGTGGTCGGGTGCCAAGCAGTTGCAATACCAAGCGTTGATGCAGCCAGTCAAGATGCTCTCAATGTGTGTGTGTGTTCATTCATGCGTGTCTGTGTGAGAGAGACTCTGTGTGTGTGTGTGTGTGTGTGTGTGTGTGTGTGTGTGTGTGTGTGGGTGATGCAAATCCAGTAAGGTTTAGATGCAGGACACTATCTATCAAAACATACTGGGTCCCTGGTTGATGTAGGACAGTATCTATCCAGACTAATCAAAACATACTGGGTCCCTGGTTGATGTGCAAGCGGTCTGTTTGCCTTGGCATCTGTCAGGGAGTGTGTTTGATGGTGTGTAGGCTAGCTGAGTGTTTGCAGAATGAAAAAGAAGCACTGCGTGTCAATAAGAAACTATTTCCCATGACAGGTTTCCCATGGAATATTTACCCTATAATGACTAATGTACTTGCTATCTAGGGCAAATCCTATGGAGATATACACATGGATTTTTTTGAATAGTATGTCATTGTAAGTATGTCAAATGAAGGTAAGGCTGTGGTTTCATATAAGACTGTGGTATATGTTGATATGAGGTGTCTTCATATGTGGCTAATTGCTGAAACTGCACAGTGTGCGTTTCCCTGGCAGGTGTACTGTAGGGTAAATGTTGTGTGTGTGTTTTCGAGGCGAGACATGCTGCAGACACTGACAGGTGTGTGGGCTGTGGGGAACCAGAGGCGTGGTTACTGTTGACACGGTAAAAACACAGATCAAAGCATGTAGTGCGTCAAATGGCTCCAGTGTGTACGCAGCCCAGGGTCATCTGTACAAACCTGCGAACTCTATCACCATGACAAAACAATAAGGCATTTTCCACTGTCATTATGGAGACTAAAACATGGAACACATGTTAACATGAAAGAGTTGAATAACCTTTGCTGTTGTTTGAAGGCTTGTAGCATGATAGTGTGACATGTAGGACTTTTTAGATTTCCACCACTATTAAGGGTTAAATCAAATAATTACCTGCTATCACTTTTAAAAGGCAACTGCAAGCAGGCATGTTGAGAAACTACTATGGGCCTACAACACCAGGTGGTCCATTGTTTGAAAGTGTCCTTATGGTAAGCATTTCAAATGAGCAATAATATAGAAATTGTTTGTTTGGATATATTAATCATGTAAATGTTATTGCCTCGCATGAAACAACCTTTGCTGTTTGTTGAAAGTCTTGTAGCATGTTAGCATGAAAGAGTTTAACAACCTTTGCTGTTGCTGGAAGGCTTGTAGCTTGTAGCATGTTGGCATGTTAGCTTGAAATTGTTGAACAACCTTGGCTGTTGTGGGAAGGATATTAGCATGAAAGATGCCGTGCTAGGATATCAGCATGAAAGATGCCGTGCTAGGATATCAGCATGAAAGATGCAATGCTAGTATATCAGCATGAAAGATGCCGCGCTAGGATATCAGCATGAAAGATGCAATGCTAGGATATCAGCATGAAAGAAGCCATGCTATGGTCCTATGTACAGTAGCTCAGTTGGTAGACACATGCAAAATGTATGTGGCTGTGTGACTATGGATAGAAGCTGCTGAATGGCATATTATTGTATTATAAAGAATAGAAGAACTACCTTTGCTTTTAGTTGTTTGTTTTGCTAGTTTGTTGGAGGTCCTCAATCTATTTTTAATCTCTCTTAACCTAATGTCAATACTCAAATGGCTGAAGACCTTCACAAATTCACTGCATATAGACACATGCTATAGTTATATCATATTTAAAGCTACACTGTTTCAGGATATTGGTTGAACCTAGCCCGAAATAGGCATCAAAGTGGAGGAGAGGGCCACAGAAACAGTCCTATTTCTTCTCTCCGTGCACAAACTTTGCTTTGACCAGGCTGGTAGAAGTAGGTATTTATATTGAGCTGTGTGCTGTGGCTTCGCCACAATTCCAGACTGTGGCTCCCCAGACTCTGAGGTGTGCTGGAGGTTTTTAAGAGAAGGGGGACCGAGTGGGGACGAGCCCTCTAGTAACTAGAAACCTGACAGACAGGCCTCATCAAATATTCACACACACCGTCATATCACACACTCATAGACACCCCAGGGGAAAAAAGTGTGAACATGTAAAGGGACGTTCAGTTGTGGAATTATGCTTGGATGAATTATGAATGTATGAGGAGATGATGGCAGAAATATTGCAGTTGTGTCCTACCTAATAGGCCTATTCATTAAAAGCTTTCAGATTAGAACTTTGGCTCATTTGGTTGTGTTGTGTGTTCTATGAAGTATATTCCTTGTGTTGACATGGCGTTGGCATTCAAGGTTGTCTTCGTGGATCTGTATTGACGTTAGGATATAAACGAGGAGTTTTTAAGCCCTTCTTACACAACCTCTGTGAGCCACGTAGAACAGAACAGTGGGAGTTTGTGTTTGTTTCTTGGATATTCTGTTGAATCTGGCACTGGTCGCAGAGGCGAGTTGAGGGGGGAACCGGAGTTTGTGGTTATATGGGGCTGCTTGGAAGTCAGTCTGGGCTGAACCACCTTCCCTCCACAACCCAACATCCACCCCACCCCCCACCCCTAACACACACGCCACCCTACTCGTTCTCCCAACTACACACCGCTATACACTTGCATGCGCGCACACACACACACACTTACACACACACACACACTTACACACACACACACACACACACACACACACACTTACACACACACACCACACACACTGATCCATCTCAACCTCTCCTCTGCAGCCAGAACATTATAGTCTATCAAAGCAACAGGAAATACTAGACGGCCTTGTTTATGAGGAAAGCGTGTGATGCAATTCCAATCTTACCAGAAAGACTGGTGCCACAAGACCAGAATTCATTAAACACCTCACTGACAATGTTGAAAAATACATAGTGCTGAACTACTAGGTATACTATGGAATTCTGCGACACCAGTGAAGTTTACTTGCATTTAGACATAGAAAATTATATTTAAGACTAAATATTACTACATTACATTTGTAACCAACTTTATATAGCCACCCAGAAGAAAGGCACACGAACACCCACACTTCAGGTTGACTTGGTTCAAACTGTGATGACAGGCATTGACAGGACCGTCACAGCCACACGTTCACTGCTCTCAGAATATCTCTCTCAGAATGAATCCACAAAGTGATCGTATAGTATAAATGCGTTGTGTTTAACAAAAATACAGAAAAGCATACCTGCAGTAAAAGATATCAAACTGTGATGCCAGGCATTGACAGGGCGGTCACAGCCACACGTTCACTGGTTAGGTAGGACACAAGATATCTTTTAAAGAGGAGCAACAGTTATGATACAAAGCCCTCAATGTAAAGTGACATCAATCCATGAATAAACCACCTGCTAGCAAATAACCTACTAGCAATAGCTAGTGTGACATTACGGTGCACTGACTGACGGTGCTAGTTAGCTCGTCATTAACGTGGCTAGCTAAGCTAGAAAAAACGTGGTTAACTTGCCGAAATAGGCCTTAAATACATTAACGGCAACATAAATATGTACATAGTCACATTTGCTATTGACTTTGGGATATATGAGTTTTTCAAATACACTATTGTGTTATACAGTTTTAAACAGTTTTTATGTACAGAAGAAGGAGACACGAACCTGCTCTCAGAATCTTTCTCTCAGAATGAAGAGCAGGCAGACCAACTTTTCAAATAGGGGAGAAGCACACAAAACCCACTAGTTGTTCTTTCCAGGAAAATAATACAAAAATGGTCAATCTGAAGACCTCTCGTATTGCCAACCTTACTACAATGGCAGCAAATATTTTATGAATTCGACAATACATAATGAAAGGAAACTTTATCAATATCACACCTTGTTTTGAAGTGAATGGTTTCACCCACGACTCTGCCCGCGAACAGTGGTGTTCTTTGATATCTATATTGCACGCAGAGCAAGCGAAGTTGATGGAAACTCTACATTTTCACTTTGTCACACATTCAACATTTCTCCAGTATTGACTTGGACACGTATAGCTTATGTCTTATGAGGTGTGAACGTGCCGTGAGGTTGTTGTTGTATCTGGTTGTCTGACAGATGAAAACAAAAAAGAAAGGTTGTTGATGGAACTCCACATACTTCCTCTGAGGATGAAGTCTGGCATAGCTTCTGTGGTGAAAACCTGTGTTGGCACCGGTACTGCTACACTGCTACATGACGTCTTTTGTAACGGCAACACCTTTTTCATTATTACTTCACCCACGACTGGACTTGTCCATGTGTCCTAGGTATCTACTCTCACTCTGTCACCATAGCTACATAACAAATAGTAGCCGGTATGTACTTCCAAAAATGGTCTGAATAAAAATGACAAGCAACCGAAAAAATGCCTCTTTGGCACCTCCAATGTATTGAGCTGTTGTAGACTTCAGTAGTAGTGATCTGTTGCTTGGAAATCTTAATTTAGACCTTTGGAAGTACATACCATCCGTAACAGGAGTAAATGAAGATAGTTGCTCAGCGACACTCCATATTTGGTGAGTAACAAACGTACACTACATGGCCAAAAGAACATCTCATTCCAAAATCATGGGCATTAATATGGAGTTGGTCCGCCCTTTGCTGCTGCAACAGCCTCGACTCTCCTGGGAAGGCTTTCCACTAGATGTTGGAACATTTCTGCAGGGACTTGCTTCCAATCAGCCATAAGAGCATTAGTGAGGTCGGGCACTGATGTTGGGTGATTAGGCCTCGATCACAGTCGATGTTCCAATTCATCCAAAGGTTTTCGATGGGGTTGAGATCAGGGCTCTGTGCAGGCCAGTCAAGTTCTTCCACACCGATCTCGACAAACCATTTCTGTATGGACCTCGCTTTGTGCACAGGGGCATTGTCATGCCGAAACAAAAAGGGCCTTCCCCAAACTGTTGCCACAAAGTTGGAAGCACAGAATCGTCTAGAATGTAATTGTATGTGTCATGTATACTCCCTCTCCGGTGCTCGAGGTCACCAGGCTGCTCATCATTACGCACACCATAGTTACGTGCACCAGCGCTTCATCAGACTCACCTGGACTCGATCACCTCCCTGATTACCTTACTACTATACAGTATGTCAGTCCCTTTGGTTCCTACCCCAGGCGTTATTGATTCTGTTCAGTGTTTCACGTCTGTACGCTTCTCGTGTTTTCTTGTTTTGGTCCATGTGTTATTTATTATTAAATTCACTCCCTGTACTTGCTTCCCGACTCCTTAGTGTATTTACACGTTACAGTATGCTGTAGCGTTAAGATTTCCCTTCACTGGAACTAAGAGGCCTAGTCCGAAACCATGAAAAACCATGATTCCTCATCTACCAAACTTTACAGTTGGCACTATGTATAGCAGGTAGCGTTCTCCTGGCATCTGCCAAACCCAGATTGGTCTGTCGGACTGCCAGATGGTGAAGCGTGATTCATCACTCCAGAGAACGCGCTTCCACTGCTCCAAAGTCCAATGGCGGCGAGCTTTACCCACCTCCAGCCGACGTTTGGCATTGCTCATGGTGATCTTAGGCTTGTGCTCGGCCATGGAAACCCATGAAGCGACTAACAGTTCTTGTGCTGACGTTGCTTCCAGAGGCAGTTTGAAACTCGGAAGTGAGTGTAGGAACCGAGGACAGAAGATTTTTACTTCCTAAGCGCTTCAGCACTCTGCGTTCCCGTTCTGAGAGCTTGTGTGGCCTACCATTTCCTGGCTGAGCTGTTGTTGTTCCTAGACGTTTCCACTTCACAATAACAGCACTTACAGTTGACCGGTGCAGCTCTAGCACTGACTTGTTGGAAAGGTGGCATACTATGACTGTGCCACGTTGAAAGTCACTGAGCTCTTCAGTACGGGCCATTCTACTGCCAATGTTTGTCTATGGAGATTGCATGGGTGTCAGCAGCGGGTGTGACTGAAATAGCCGAATCCACTAATTTGAAGGTGTGTCCACATACCTTTGGCCATGTAGTGTATTTTGAAATTATAATGCTTGCAGAGCTGTCTAATGGGAGTTTGAGCTTCCTGGGTGTTAGAGAGGAGACATGTAATACTCATCGTCGACATCTCTAATGCACAGATACTGGGGCATACTCTTCTCTGCCCACTGTACAGGTACCAGGGTTTCAGACTGGTCGGCACAGTCATGTGCATTGTAATGGACACTGTGGTTTTGAAAAGACAAATAGCTGAACTATATAGCAGTAATTTGTTCCGATGTCAGCGCCAATGTTGCAACCATAAACTTACAACTAAGAAAAGCTATTATTGTGGTCAACCTTTATGCTACGTTTTACACACTTATCAATGTCATGTCCAGAAATATTATTTATTATCTAGATAGCTATTGTAAAGCAATATTTCACTCCTACTAATCCTTTTAAGGCAGGTCTGTCACCTGTGACATAAATCTGCATCACTATAGACAGCGTTTTCTTAGCCTCTTCCTGCTCTCTCTGCACTACTTTGCAGATCAAATAACTGCTGCTCCCGTCACCTGCCAGTGGAATGCTCCTGCTCTCTCCATCCATCAGCCGCTCCTCTCCCACGGCAGGCATGGCTGAGGCCGGGGCAGCACAACACAACACAGGGCCTGACTGACTGGTGGTTTGACTTCTACTGCTAGAGGTGTGTGTTTGTGTGTCTGCGCGTGCATTCATGCACGTTCGCTAGGTTCCAATCAAGTGGTGCCATCAACCACGTGACCCAACAAGTCTCGCTTTGCTCCGGGTCAGTCGGCATGTTTGTCTGATGTCTGCGGTTGAGACAGGGCGTTTCACCGTTTCTCACTGTGTTCACGAGAATCCGACCTGACTGGGGTAGAGAAAGAAAGAGAGGAATTTGGCATGTTTCAACAAGCATACCTGTAACCTGGGAGCTCTCCCATCCAGGCACCTAGTGATTTTCTCATGATTGTCACGGCCAGACGCAGACGACAGGCCTTGCAAAAGTATACTCCTCAGCAGAACTGGGGTGGCTTAGTATGGCGTCAGCCAGCACCACCATCACATTAGGAGATGCTTTTAGTGTACAGGGGGTGTTGGTGGGAGCGATGTGTAAGTCAGAATGAATGTTTTCATTGCGGCCACTGTGGGACGGTGGTGGCATGGTGGTGAATAGGCATGGAACACGTGTTTGTGTGAGATGTGTGTGTGTGTGTGTGTGTTTGTTTGTGTGTGTTCTCATCCTACCCATGAGAACCAAAGCAGACGTCAGGGAAAAAGGATAGACTGAAGGCTTAGGACTGGCCCCGAAAACAAACACTTTACTGTGTCTGTCGCTTTGGCTGCTGTGTACCGAATAACAAGAGCTTTGGTGCATTGTATTTCTCATAGTTTTGGCTCCTAATATGTTGTTTATACCCCCATTAAGTGTCTTTGTTCCCTTAGAAGACGAGACTTTAACTTCTGTTTAACTCATGTTGAAATGTTTCTTTCTTTTCACTAGCTGTCTTCTTTCAAGTGTGGGTCCCAAGTGGCAAGGTGACCTAAATACAAGGTTGGGTACTTGTGGGTCTCTGTGCCAACGCCGAGACACAAAAAGGAGGGTTTGGTTGTGTGAAAGTACAGGGGTCGTAATGTTGGACCTTGGCATGCGTGACAAACAATAGCCATGAGTGTCGTTGGCTGTCATGAAACATGAAAGGTTGCATAAGACCGATGAAGACAGAGCCAGAGAGTTGACTCCTACCTACACCCACATTTTTACCACCACACCTTAACAGCCACTTTGTGGCTGACTGTCTGCTGCTACTTGTCACTACTCAAATCAAATCAAATCACATCGAATTGTATTGTATTGGTCACATACACGTGGTTAGCAGATGTTATTGTGGGTTTAGCGAAACGCTTGTGCTTCTAGCTCCGACAGTGCAGTAATATCTAACAGTTTCACAACATATACCCAAATACACATAAATCTAAGTAAGGAATGGATTGAGAATATATATACATATATGTCAGGGCGGCATTGGACTGAGATACAGTGGCATAGTAAGCTTTATAGTATACAGAAGAATAGTATAGCATACAGTTTAAACATATGAGATGAGTAGTGCAAGATACGGAAACATTATTAAAGTGACTAGTGTTTCAGTTCCTTAAAGTGGCCAGTGATTTGTAATGTCTATAGGCAGAAGGCTCTGATGTGCTTGAGATTTCTGTTTAGCAGTCAGTGGCGTAGTATAGAATACAATACAGTATATACATATGAGATGGGTAGTGCAATATGTACACACAATTAGAGTGACTAGGATACTGTAGAATAGTGTAGAGTGCAGTTCATACACAGAGATGAGTGATGCAGATCCGGATACATTATTAAAGTGACTAGTGTTCTATTCCTTAAAGTGGCCTGTGATTTCTAATCAGTCTATAGGCAGTCACCTCTGATAGTGATGGCTGTTTAGCAGTCTATTGGCCTCGAGATAGAAACAGTTTTTCAGTCTCTCTGTCCCAGCTTTGATGCACCTGGACTGACCTCACCTTCTGGTTGATAGCGGGGTGAACAGGCAGTGGCTCGGGTGGTTGATGTCTTTGATTCTTTTTTTGGCCTTCCTGTGGCATCGAGTGCTGTAGGTGTCCAGGAGGGCGGGAAATTTTGCCCCCAGTGATGCGTTGGGCAGACTGCACCACCCTCTGGAGAGCCCTGCGGTTATGGGCGGTGCAGTCCGACAGGATGCTCTCAATTGGGTATCTGTAGAAGTTTGTGAGGGTTTTAGGTGCTAAGCCAAAATTCTTTAGCCTCCTGAGGTTGAAGAGGTGCAGTTGCGCCTTCTTCACCACACTGTCTGTGTGGGTGGAACATTTCACTGTTGTTGCACTGACTGAGGTTACAACAGAGAGATGCCTATGTTCATTACTATCAAATGGCACCAATCAGAGGGAAGTAGAACTATAAAGAAAGTGTGTGTGTGTGTGTGTGTGTGTGTGTGTGTGTGTGTGTGTGTGTGTGTGTGTGTGTGTGTGTGTGTGTGTGTGTGTGTGTGTGTGTGTGTGTGTGTGTGTGTGTGTGTGTGTGTGTGTGTTTTCCTCTCCTTGGGTTGCCGGCCGCATATTCATTGGCTTCACAGTAGCAGTCATTATCTTGTAATTACCTGTTTTTCACTTGTCAATAATTTACATTAGCCGACCCATAGACGCATGGTCTAAGGCTGTTCAGCTAATTGAGATGAGATGATATGATCATTAAGATAAGCTGGTGGTAGCTCCTACACCCTGGGGTGACTACTACCGCTAACATAGCATGGATGTGTAATAATAGCTGGCTCTTTCAGGACTCACTGCAGATAGCGGTGGAATCTCTAATTACTCTCAATTATCAACGACAGGAGACCTGCGTCATTACATTCCATCAGGTGGTTAGCAGAGTGCGTTAGCTAACGCGAATGGTGTTGAATGTTATGACATTTAATATGGCATTAGCTAGTTATTAGCCACCGCTGCTAAGCTAATAACAGATATTCCCATCCACAACCGAACCCTCTCAGACAGTGAACCAGGTAATGTGATTTTTGTAAGATGCAAAACAAACTGTAGCTTTTTGTGATTGACAAATTTCTATTAAAAGCAAAGGCGAATGTTCTTATATCCCCAAGCCATAACACTGCTAAATAGCTAACTAAATAGCTAACTAAATAGCTAACACTCAATTCATAATTTGCACACACACACACACACACACACACACATAATATGCACATACAGTTCTACTGACTCTACACACACCCATACCCACTCACATACAATCATCATATACGCTGCTGCTACTCTGTTTATCATATATCCTGATGCCTAGTCACCTTACCCCTATGCATAACTAACAATGTGCAGGGATCACTCCAGTATCCTTGCGCATTGCAAATATGGTACTGGAATTGACTGACCCGCTATATAGTATGTTGACTTACTTTCTCCTGTTTTTAGTATTGTATTGTTATTCATTCCTGCATTGTTGGGTTTGAGCTTGCAAGAAAGGCATTGCCATTTAAAACGGAAACTTGTTTTTAATCAAGCAGATCGGTTACAATATGTGCTCACACAAGTATAACTGATGCACGATCAAACGTCTAAAGGCGTTTCTGCTATCTGAGCGGGTGTGGCGTCTATAGTGTGTCATAGATGCCTAGCTGACATGTCACGAGTCTTGTCCTGGGGGCAGAACTGAGCGATTTCCCCTTAGATAGGCCAGCTGCAAAGTCAAAATGTTGCTTTTTAGGGCTAGGCATTAGGGTTATCAGTGTGGTTAGGGTTAGGGTTAGGGTTTGGTTGAAAATAGTTTAAAACAGATTTTATGACTTTGTGGTAGCCTGCATCATAGACTAGAAAGAAGAGGCCTCACTTGCCATGCTGCCAATAACTGAATGGATAGGAACATACTGTATGATGTGCCTGTCCTTAAATTAGAAACGTTGAGTTCTCATACAGGGTTCATCTCTTGTATATTATCTCTTACATGCTATTTGGTGTTTAAGGCTGGGTTTCTGTATTAGCCCTTTGTGACATCTGCTGATGTAAAAAGGGCTTTATAAATACATTTGATTTGTAGACAATCTTCTGTGTTGTATTGCCAAGTCATTACCAAATATTTTCTCAACTTAACTGGTTCAACCATAAGTTACCTGGTTAAATACATTTTGTGAAATGCCACTACGCATTCAGTCACTCACATGTAACAGGGTTGGTTATGTTTCCGCTTGTCACTGCAGGAATATGTATCTCAATGTTCACGTTCTGATCGCTTGGTTCAATCTAGACATCAGTAAGGTGTAATGTCATTGGCTACGCTTGCAGATAGGGGGAGATCGTGAACGTCAATTCTTCCCAGTCCGATATATACATGCAAGCGACGAATCTCAAATCTCTAGCCTTGTGTTTCTGCACATCTAATGTGCTTCCTTGTGTCTATCGTCAGAATAAACCCCAATCAAATGGGATCGCTGGCTGGACATTCATTTTTGCTAAACGCAATGCAAGAGAGTTACGAAATGTCTGTTACACACGCACACGCACATGCACCCACACACACACAAAAACACACACCTAGGACATTCCTCTCTGGCGCTTTTCTCGCCGACTTAGCTACGACTGTGTAGAGTAGGGAGGGCCAGGACTCAGACGGCTAATGTTAGGGCTAAGCCTCAGCCTCTCGTGTCAAAAGGCGCTGTTGTCCTGTAATTAGTCTATTATTCATCAGCAGCTCCCCTCCCCTGTCCTGTTGCGCCACGTCCCCTGAACTCTGCCAGGAACAACGATTTATGCCCCAGCAGCTAGCAGATAGTCTAGCTGAAGAACGCTAGGAGACACACATACACACACAGTTTAATTAAGGAAATGGAGAGTGCGCATGGAAGCAAATTGACTCATTGACCCCGCTTACTGACTGACACCCGCACCTTACAGTGTTATCTATCACCTTTGATTGTTTTATCCCTTCTCATCCATTTGCTGTACTTTGAGCTCTGAGTTTGGATGGATAGGCCATTGACTTGATCGGCTATCCCCTGTCTATGGGGCTAGGTTAGCAATGCTAGCTATAAGCTAGCCCCATTTCTCTACCATGTAGAGAGAGACACTTAGTTGTGTTAAAGTGAAAAACTAGCATTAGGACAGAGGTCTTAGAGGGACTAATCGAGAGGGAGAGGTGAAGGGGTTTTAGTGTTGCTGTGAATTATTAAATATGATCAGGTGTCCTGTGGTTTCCTCTCTTACATGCACAGAGGAAGAGAAGGCTCTGTGAATCCAACTCCAACATGGTCTAGTTTGTTCAAACAACTCATACTTGGTTTGTATTGCTAGCACTTTCTCATTCGTATAGACTGGCGGTTACAAGAAAAAACGGGTTTGAAAGGAAACCGCTACTTTGTTTAGTGTCTGAATGATTGAGTGGCGAAATGCTTGATGAATTCGTTCATAGACCTGTAGTACTGTCAAAATGTGCCGCAGCGCTGTTCAAAATTTTCCAGTGCAAGAGATACAAAATGGCAAGCAATGGCTATGGAACTACTGTATAATAAAATAGTGAAAAGTAACACTATTTGAACCTTGAAGCATTTTTAGGTGTATCCGATTTTATGTTTCAAACCCTTCCCTTTATTAGTTTGCGGGGTAAGAGTAGGAGGACCTAAGCATACTCCCTCCAGGTTGCAATGGAAAATCCCATGCTGTCCTACAGAGTGTATTTCCCTTCCAGTGAGCTCATCGTGTAAACCTAACACAACACAGCCACACTCCTCCCTCAGGCATCAGGCATCAACTCTCCCAGCCATATGTTGTTCAGTGTTTTAACACTAGGTGGGAGTGTTGAGCCAGTATGGACCTACTTTATGTATGGGACGTTTGGATAGATCAGAGTAAAGCAAAGTACAAGGAAAGGTAAGGAATATGTCTATGTGGATTATCAATATATAGAATATTGTATCTAATGGGACATCACATCTTTGAACAAAGAAACATCAACAATATTCATTTTTTTCTCTCCAGACAATCTCAAGGCACTACATACTGGTAGTGGTAGACATGACGTTTTTTTTCCAAAAGAGGATGCCACTGGGGTCAAAATGTGTTCTTTACCCAATAACCACCTGCATCTTAGGTGTAAAGGCACTCTGAGAATAAATAATACCCCCCCCCACGTCCCCCCCGGTCGTCCGACCTTGCCCCCCATTATACCTGAGTGACCCCATTGTTCCCTATGTGCCCACAGAGACTAGAGGCATTGTCCCCTGACCAGTGACCAGCTGTGCTGTGGCCAGAGGACTCACCTGTCTGTCACCATCCCAGGGAAACAAAGCCACTTCTGCTCTTTGTCAGTGGTGACGGCGATGGGGGACACTTCCAAGCCAACCAAGGGAAGCCTGTTTGAACGGTCAGATGATCATTGAATGACCCAGTCTGGATTCGCTGGTGTGGATGGTCGACATCATCACGTCTCTGACGGGCGATCCTTGTGCTTAGAAGGAGTGTGTGTCAGTGTAGAATAGGTCAACCTTTTTGGCATTGCTATTTATTTATTTTTGATTTTTTAAAGTCAGTTAAGAACAAATTCTTATTTACAATGACGACCTACCAAAAGGCAAAAGACCTCCTGCGGGGACGGGGGCTGGGATTAAAAATAAAAATACATAAAATATAAATATAGGATCAAACACACATAACGACGAGAGACAAAACAACACTACCAAAAGAGATACCTAAGACAACAACATAGCAAGGCAGCCACACATGACAACACAGCATGGTAACAACGTAACATGACAACAACATGGTAGCAACACAACATGGTAGCAGCCCAAAACAGGGTACAAACATTATTGGGCACAGACAACAGCACAAAGGGCAAGAAGGTAGAGATGACAATACATCACGCAAAGCAGCCACAACTGTCAGTAAGTGTCCATGATTGAGTATTTGAATGAAGAGATTGAGATAAAACTGTCCAATTTGAGTGTTTGTTGCAGCTCGTTCCAGTCGCTAGCTGCAGCGAACTGAAAAGACGAGCGACCCAGGGATGTGTGCACTTTGGGGACCTTTAACAGAATGTGACTGGCAGAACAAGTGTTGTATGTGGAGGATGAGGGCTGCAGTAGATATCTCAGATAAGGGGGAGTGAGGCCTAAGAGGGTTTTATAAATAAGCATCAACCAATGGGTCTTGTGACGGGTATACAGAGATTACCAGTTTACAGAGGAGTATAGAGTGCAGTGATGTGTCCTATAAGGAGCATTGGTGGCAAATCTGATGGCCGAATGGTAAAGAACATCTATGAGGGTGAAGGACTCATAATATACTGATAATGAATGCTTGACGCATAATGATAATGCACGCTATGGTTATGACGCAGAGGAGCACTTTCAGTCACAGACTGATCCCACCACGGTGTGCCAGAGAGCGCTACAGGAGGTCCTTCCTGCCGGCGGCTATTAGACTATATAATGCCTCACCGGGGTGCCGTGCCGTCCGCAACATAGATCTGGAACTGTTGGGGTGCTAGGACCTAGTTTAACAATTATGCATCCATCCGTGAGTAACTCTGGTCCGTCAGCACTCATTCACTCAGGACCTATTTATTCATACAGGTCTGTATATACATACTCATGTACAGTTGTTATATCATATCACATGCAATATTGCTAGTAATTCTTGGACCTAACTTACGTAGGCATTCACTCAGGACTGCATATTAGTATCCTGCCAGTTGCACCTTTTCTCATTGCTTTTAGAATATCGAATGTGCAATACGTGCAGTTGTCTGTAATTAAACCCTGCGCACTATGGACTGTATTTTAAGGGAATTACTATTATTACCCCAAATGATATCATACACACATTTAGCTATTAAAGTATCTCTTCCTGTCATTTACCTGTACAGTTTGTGTTACCACGCAAGTATTCACTTATCTGTAAATATAACTGTATACCTAACTGTACAGCTAATTTAACCATGCAAAATGTTCACTTACCTGTTCATTTACCCAGTCTGTCTATTAAGTAAACTATTATTACCCTCGCTCATATCATACGCATTTTCAGCTACTGAGGTATTTCTCTGCCATCAACCTGTATAGTATAGTTAACCATCCAACATCCACCAATGTATAGTGTACATTTTCAGCCAACCACCCATACTATGCAATGTCTCTTTCATAGCTTTTATTTTTTTGCACTCCAGATATCTTGTATTTCTATACTTTTTCATACTGCCGCTCTATGTATCATGTACCGTGTATCTGTCTTTTGTGTACTTTCGTTGTGGCATTTTGCACCTGCCCTGTGTTGTGTTGTAGCTGCTTGATAATGAAATTTCCCCCCCAGGGGATCAATAAAGTACCTATCTATCTATCTATCTATCTATCTATCTATCTATCTATCTATCTATCTATCTATCTATCTATCTATCTATCTATCTATCTATCTATCTATCTATCTATCTATCTATCTATCTATCTATCTATCTATCTATCTATCTATCTATCTATCTATCTATCTATCTATCTATCTATCTATCTATCTATCTATCTATCTATCTATCTATCTATCTATCTATCTATACTCATTTACATAACTTGTCTACTAAAAACATTTAAATTTAGGTCACTTGGTCATTGTTTTTTAAAAGTCAAAACCCTCTGGAGTGGACAGTGAACATCCTGTAAACTTCTATCAGTCGGCTGCAGCCTGCAGTGGTGACATGCCATCTCCTTTCTTAATGGCCCTTTGTTACACCTGCTGGCTCTGGAGGTCACGGGTCAACTACACCTGAGGCCGGTTCCCACAGACAAAGGTCCTGTGTGTGTCATGGCACCAGCCACCACTTGACTGCTACGTACACACACCAGGCAGGCTTGCAGAGTGGAGGGGGAACACAAAAGACAGTTCCATTCACCTGAATATTTCCACAAGACTATAAGATACGGGTGCCACTTTCTAGCAACGAATGTGCATCATGCAACAATTTTTTCAAGTTTTATTTATGTTTTCATCATATACTATGTTAATTATCACATTACTATGTACTATGTGTAAGGAAACCATTTTTTTTATACACAGATATGGGATCTTAATTTGATCACCCTGTTGCAGGAGAACTTTCCTGCAATGCAGGAAATGTAAAACTTATAGTGTACTTGTAGGTAAGGCTTCAGAAGTTGTACTTTCCACTGTGAAATTTCAGACTTGATTTTCCCTTACGAAAAATGTGTCAACCCTTACAAAAATGATCTACATAATAATTCATATTTCCCGTTAATGCAGGATTATTTTCCTGCTGTAGCAAACTGGCTCAAATTAAGATTCTTCATCTGTAGGAAAATCAATAAATACTCAGACACTGCAAAGGTACAGTGTCACCACTCGCCACACTGAAATGAATCTAACAGTATTAAATTCCACACAGTGGGTGTAGAGAGAAAGAGTCCATGAAGTGTGAATACATCTGTATTCTGTACTAAATGCATTCTCTGTATTTCTTCCAGCTCCTCTGGCAGCTAGTCAAGGCCGGCAGATGGGAACCTTTAAGTCTGCCATCATGTTCCTGTGTGTGAGGAAACGTTGGCCCCTGTAGTGCTGAGAGAGTACTGGTTTGTGTGTTTGTGTGTGTGTGTGTGTGTGTGTGTGGGTGTGTGTGGGTGGGTGTGTAGGTGTAGGTGTGTGTGTGTGTAGGTCGGTGGCTACCTGTCCAGACATGAGTGAAACAGGTGAGCCCCACTGTCCCTGTGGCACAACAGGGATTGGAGCCAAAGTCATTCCCCCTGGCTGCCCCCTCCCCTTGGTCTCCCCATTCTGTCCCCCACCACACCCACTGCCAGCCCTCCTCCACCTGTCACTACTGTCACCTGGGTTGGGAACCAGATGGGTCTCTCCCTCTCTCCCTCCTTCCTTCCCCAACACCCAGTTTGATAATACCCCTTCTGCCTCCCTTAAACTCTAAATCTATTCCTTTTCCAGGAAGATTGTGAGTGGAATGAGACTTTAAATTCACCTTATTGACTTCTATCATATAGAAAAAGATATAGTCAATGCAGATGCAATTATGTTTTGTTGATACATCTCTCGTCACATATTTATTACAGCCTATACTGACTTCTCACCTCTCCTTTAAACAAGATGGCCGACTCTAATTTGGTCCAGGCCTCCAATTCCCAGGTGATTAACTTCCTTACTCAGGCCCATCTCTCTGCAGGGAGCCTAGGCTACTGTAGTTAAAGACAACATACAGTATATGAGTCACCACTGTCCAGTATGGAGGTTATACCCAGCAGTGATGATGTGACGGTGATGGCACGAGACACTCCCCTGCTTGTTAAGCCTAACTGGCTGACTGACTGACGACCATTGAACTGCACTGTGAACCTGTCACAAGAGGGTTAGGCAATTTTGAACCACACGTTGGAAGAGTTTTACACAATGGGATTTATGTGTGAAATATCACACCGTGGCAGCCCAAAAAGCTTACCAGTGAACTCTGGTGTTGAACTGGGCTACCCGCCATTGTAATCCACCAAGTTGTTTGTTAACCTTTAGGCTGGGCTATTTTACAGGTTCTCTGGGGTTAAATAGGTTAGCTGTCTGAACATAGTGTGCTGCTATTTCCCTTAGGCAGGACAGAAACCTTTCGACTTCGTACTCACACTCCTTCTCTAGTCACGCAACCTCATCAGAGCAGGCATGCGAACACATGTACGCACACACACACATACACACACACACACACACACACACACACACACACACACACACACACACACACACACACACACACACACACACACACACACACACACACACACACACACACACACACACACACAGTATATGAGTCAGAGGAGTCTCTGGATAATCTCTGTTGTGGTTTCACTTTTTTGTCAGTGACAGTTATACTGTAGTTTAATGTATGTTCTGTGTTGGATATAATGTTGGTTATTTGTAGCATATAGATATTGCAGTTGTATCTAAATCCTCGAAGTCTCTATTCAATCCTAAGTAAAATCCTTAAAAGTCCGGACAGTGAAACAACGCACCCCCACAGTTTGAATTCCAAATGTACAGTATATCAATGTCATCACAATGTTCTTGAAACTTTGAAACTATAGAAACTCCCAGATACTAAATGATTGAATAGAGCCACACCAGTGACTCTGGGCTGGAGCTAGGGAGTGGAGATGGAAGGGCTTGGGTAGGAAGGGCTGCATACAGACATACTGTAGGCAGCCAGCTCCATTCAGTCTGACAGGCTGGGAACAGGCTGCAGGGCATTGCTGACTGACTGATAGGAGAGGCGTTAACCTTTTGAACAGCGCTGCGGTGACACATACTTATGCGTTCACAAACGCCACATACATTACATACGCAAACATTATGCATAAACACACATAGGCATGGAGGCACACACACACCTTTTACCTGCTGTAACCCTTCCAACCTATCTACAAATATTGATGTACAGAGCACTCCCAAGTTTACCTCCCAAGTCTGTCTCGGGTTAGTTTTGTCGTCGCAAGAGACAGATATTGTTGTGAACTTTCAGCTCAATAGTTCACAGCCCAATAGGCCCATGTAAACCTTCCTATGAAAATAAACCCATCCACAACAATTCAACTTAATCACATGGAGATAAAAGTGGTTTTCTCCAGATCTATCGTCGCCCATCCACCCACAGGCACACAACAGGCCTGCCATGTGCCAACTGCCAATGGCAACCTGTGTGGTATGGGCGTGGCACTGGTGATGGACTATCTTTGTTGTTCCTGGCATGGAGTGAACACACAAAGTGTCATGTCAGCTCTGTATTCTTCTATAGCCTTTGGCTGGCGCAGTGATAACAGCGACTAAACCGTGATTGTGTTTGGGGATCTGGGACATGGTCTGTTCATTTAACCCCAAAAGGCCTTGGCTCTAGCCCCCATTTCATCTGCCAGGTGTGGAGTAGTCTCCCCGAGCGGTTCCTACCATGCATAAGTGCTCTCATATGCTCGTGGCAAGGGAGGGAGGGAGGGAGGGGTAGTGCCTTGGGTCTTGGAGATCCTGTGTGGGGCAGTGTGTCTGTGTGTCAGTGTGTATTCTTGGTGGGGGTCGGGTGAAAACTCCAATCCTTTGTGAGGCAACAAGACTTTGTAACACTGACAGAATTCTTCAATTATAAAGCCACAACAAGCCAGCCATGGGTTGGAACCAGTCCCATAGGGCATGATAGATGCACATTACAGTAAGCTCTCATAAGTCACTACAAGCTGGTTTATTGTAAGTCATTGTCCTCCTCATCAGCCAAAGAAAGCTTCTTTGTATTTATGTACATACTACACATGGAATTAATAATTAATTGTATACAGGTGGACTATAATCACAATGAAGCTGAATTCAATCTCACAACAAGCCCTAGGCCAGATGAAGGGAACCACCAGAGCACTGTTTAGCCATACATCCTGTTGTCGTCGTGATCCCACTGAGTTCTCTTCTTACCATCCTCATACGGGGGCAGTATAGTGAGATTCTAAGATGGCCGCCCCTCCTCCTTCCTCTCCCCTGTGGCACAGTGTTGCAGTTCATGTACAGTGTGCAGGAAGTGATTAACAGTAAGAGATGAAAGGCGGTGGACAGGATAAACATTCCTCCCTCCCTGGGACTGAGTCGGCCTCCTCCAGGCTACAGCAGCCCTCCCTCTCTCTCTTCCTCCACTTCCTCCACTTCCTCCTTTTACAGACTTCCACCACAGCACAGCAACACATTGTCCCCACATGAGACATGACCGACGGGCCCGGACAATTCAGTGTGGGGTGCGTTCTGTGATCGGTTAGTGGAGTCAAAAAGTATGGGATGGAATTACGAGTCAACACTTGACACATTATGCGTGGACTGTCCCTGTCTCTCCAAATGGATTTGGAGTGGATTTGTGAGGCGGAGGAGCACATGCTAATGTAGGCTTTCATGGTTGACAGTACATACCTAAGACATAAATCCATCCTTTTGTTTGGGACTTCGACATTATGTTACAGGGTGTTACAGTGTGCTGATGTCAGTAGGTTTAAAGTACCTTGGCGAATGCTCATTTCACAAATGCTGCTCTGGTTGGTGGGTGCAGCTCACAGCTGGCGGGTTAACTGACTCTCATTGGGAGTCTATTATCTGATCAGCTGCAGGTGTGGAGGAGAGGAAATTCAGGAAGGGAACCCTCTCGTCTCTAGCCCTATGACATCAACCAGGCTGGATGCAAATTCTAATACAAGCCATTCCCAGTGTGTGTGTTTGTGAGTGTGTGTGTGTGCGTGTGCGTGTGCGTGTGTGTGAGAAGAGCATATTTAGCATATTATCTTTTGATCTTCAATGACGTGAAATATGCTACGATCTGAATACCTGCATGACTGAACCCCGTTGAACCTGCTGATGTTGTTAGTCAGTGACTGAGATAACATAATGAAACGTTCAACTCTAGACTCTCTAGCTTAGCCTTGACCTATGACATTAGCGCAACATATTGCTAAATCAAGTCTAAATTGACAGCTTTCAATCTGTACACAATTATGTCTTTACTGAATCCTGACACTATCCAACTCTGCTCCCCAAATAGACTTGTTGCCTCCTTCAGGTTCAATGGATGGGAGATCACAGAGCCCTGGGATCTGAAAGAGACAATTATCCTCAATTGGGGCATACCAGGAAGAACAAACGTTTAATAAGTGGCATGGGGGTCTGCTTGTCTTCAGAGGGTCAAGGGACAGGATCCATACAGGGGGGCGAATGAGTGAGCATGTCACCCCATGGCCAGGGTTCAGGTTCCCCCTGTAACCCCCAGCCCCTTCCCCGAATAATTGGGCTATGCCTGGGTGATCATAGGTAAGATAGGTGGTGTGGGTGTATGTCTTTTGTGTGTGTGTGTGTGGGTGGGTGGGGGGTGGCGGTGTGATGTGGCGTGCGTGAGATGGGTACCTGAGCTTTTTTTAATTAAGACACACACTGATCACTGCTTGCTGAGTGCATAGTCCTAACATTAGGACTAACACGGGACCAACAATACCAGTCTGGCAGGACTATGTCTACTAGATTTAGATCATCCAGAACTATAAATCCAGAACTTGACCTTGGTGCTCCTTTGAAGCCTCAGCTAGCCTCAGCTACATGAAAATATATTTGTGTTGGGTTGGATGAAGGCTCCAACGGCCTTTACTGTGGCTTGCGCCAAGCTCTCCAAGTTGAGTTGAAAATAGCAGTGCATTTTGGATATGTGGTTTTGCTCTTGCTAGTTCTTCTGAAGGCCTGAGGTCAGAACATATTGCTCATAATCTGCTTTATGTGCCACTTGACATGGTATAATTTAATGTCTTTCTAGCTTACTGGGGAATTCACGCTGTAAATTAACATGCTCTGGCTCCATTGAGATTATGGTCAAGCAACACTGACAATATGAAATATAGCATTTGGTTCCTGGACCAACAAACAACTCTGTTTCCTCATATTGTCCCTGGTCAGCCAGAGCTTAACCCTCCATTCAAAGATTGGCTATAAATCAATCTCTTAATAATCAGAAAAATGCACGTATGGCTTTCCTTTCAGCAAGGCCCATGTTTGGTCCCTGCCATTAAAAAACATTTAATCTGATTGAATAATTTGTCTTTGTGTCTGGGCCAGGCAAATCCAAGGGCAGCGTCGAGTCCAATAATTGGCTGACGGATACATTGACATCACCAGAGGTGTGAGGTCAATCTAGGACAACCTTGCATGTTCTTTGGTGCCACGTTCTGTATTGAGAGTTGCCAGGTGTGAAAGGATCTCCTTGTTGTTCTTGGGCTTATTTGAACATCTGTGCCGGGCCACTAGCCAGCTCAGTGGAATAGATTCAAGCTGAATTGGGCTGCAAATTCCAGCCAAACAAGGAGGGTAATTTAGCAAAAGTACACTTTTTGGGGTGGGGACGAGGATTGGGGAATTGAATGTCCCAGTGTTATGAATTGAAGGTTTTCGGTTCCTAATGCAACCTTACTATATGAAACATGTCTCATATTTTCCTTCCATGTTTTTCATACAACTTGATATGCTGTTGGAGACCCATCAAAAAGTTCAGGAAACACATTTCTTTTTTGAAGGATGATATTTGATGGGAAACCACCAAGGCACTTATATTCCTTCCCAGCCAACTGCCAAGGCCTCCTGCAAACTCTGAAGGTCCCAGCAATGCACCTTGGGTAAATTATTTCCAAGTATACTCCCCCCACTGGGCAAGAACTGGTTGAATCAATGTTGTTTCCATGTCATAAATATATGTGATGACGTTGAATCAACGTGGAAAACTGATTGAAGTTGCAAAAAGTTATAAATGTAAGGGAATTGTAATGACATGGGAATTGTACATTTTATTTCACGTTAGATGACAACTCAACCAAATGTAAATCAAAACTAGACGCTGAACTGATGTCTGTGCCCAGCGGGACATTTCGATATTTCGATATAAATAGAAACTTGCGATAGCTTTCCTTACTATGCCTTGACCCCTAGAATAAACACAACATGGGACCATTCCCCTGCGACTGATTCCTAGTTTGGGGCAGGTGGTCCACACGGACACCTCTATAGGGCTCTTACCCAAAGGTCAAAGGTCGGACCCCTAAAATTACGGGCTTCCTCTCCGCCCCCTAATTGCCTGTTTATTTTTAGTCCAAATAGGGCAATGTGGAGCTATTAAAAGAAACATGAACATGAGGACTGTTGTCTAATTACCATTGGCCAGGCAGACCCCTCTCACTTCTTTCCCTCCAATTGGTACCACATGCTACCAAAGAGAGAGTCTCCCCTGTCTCCCGTGTCTCCCCTGTCACCTCCACTGTCTCCCACTTCCTTTCTGTGGACTCGACTCACTATCTGGGGTGGCTCCTGGAAGAAACGTTTTTATTAATATACACTTCTGCTAACATGTTTATCAGTTTGCTGACAAAAAATATTACCTTTGGGAATGGGTTCTAACCCAGAAAATACTTTTAAACAGGTGAATTGAAGACAGTGACTGAAAAATTCATTTTCAGTCACTGTCTTTTTTACATTGACAGCCATAGTAGTACAGCACCCCTGGAGCAAATTAGGGTTAAGTGCCTTGCTCAAGGACACATCAACAGGTTTTTCACCTTGTTGGCTCAGGTATTCGAACCAGTGACCTTTTGATTACTGGCCCAATGCTCTAATCGCTAGGCTACCTGCCACCCTGAAAGTCCAAGCAATGCACCTTGGATAAATTATTTCCAAGTATACTCCCCCCACTGGGCAAAAAATGGTTGAATCAATGTTGTTTCCATTTAATTTCAACCCCAAAAATGTATGTGATGACGTTGAATCAACGTGAAAAACTGATTGGATTTGCAAAAAGTTATAAATGTAAGGGAATTTTGTTTTTTTCACCCAACCTTTAACCTAAGTCAAATGACATGGGGAATTGTTTATTTAATTTCATGTTAGATGACAACTCAACCAAATGTAAATCAAAACTAGACGTTGAACTGTAAATATATGGCCTACGGGAGAATGAGGCAGAGCGCTGAAGATTTTTATAAACGTCTCAAAATCCAATACGAAAGGTCCAAACGCTGATATCAAACATTTTCTTCAAAAGTAATTGGAATCTCTGCAGAGCACATGCACAGGAAAAGTAGGAGATAAACAAACAAACCAAACAAGAGGTTATCTGGGGAGTATCCGTGAATTTAGTTAGAGCACTTAAGGAAGCATTAAGTAATTGGGTCTATTTGGGCCTATTTGTGGGCAGAGAAGGTGGATGGGTTTGAAATAAAGCAGTGAGGTGGTGGCAGCCATGTTTTTTCGATTTACCAAGGTTTTATTGGAGTATGAAGCCGCTTGAGGATTACCGAATGGGGTATGTATTGACCGTATGCATGGCTCTGAGTGTTAGAGGTGCTATGGACATTTGATCGGGCCAAATAGAGATCTCCCACTTACTGGACCAGCCAGGACACTGGAGAATATTTGATGCCAGAGTGTCCATCCTTCATTTGCTTAGTATTGGTGACCCTTTTCTGGCTGGTATTTCCCCAATATATACAATATATTTTTGTTATTTTCTGCGTAGGTCTACGCGAGCAATTTTTGTTCCTCTTTGGATTCTCTCATATTTGTGGAATCCCTTAGATAATGGGATCTTGTAATCAAACCATATCTAGTTCAAAATTCAAATTCAAGGAACTGTCTGTCTCCCTGGTCTAATGCCTGTTCTTTTTGTATGCCTCCTGTGTGCTCTCTCCTATCTTGCGTTGTTGGTGACACTTGTGTGTGTGTCAGTAGAGAAGCCACGGCTTCTGTCAGGCAGGCTTCTGGTAATTGTCAGACACTTCGAGCCCACCCGCCTAGCTAGCAGTTAACACTGACCTGATGGATTGGGTTTCCTCCCTATCTACAGATGTAGGATCTTAATTTTTATCATCCTGTTGCAGGAGAACTTTCCTGCAATGCAGGAACTTGTAGCGTATTTTAGTTTTAAAAAGGCTTCTGACGTTCGTAATTACTTAAAAAAATGTATCAACCCCGGCCTACAAAAATGTCCATTAATTATAATCCACATAGCAATTCACATTTCCTGTTGCTGCTGGATTTTTTTCCTGCTGTAGAAAACTGCCTCAAATTAAGATCCTGCATCTGTAGCAGAGCAGCAACCATCCTACAGCTTCCATCCTAGTTCCTGCAACTTCAAGAATCCCTAGCTTTGTAGAAAATAGACACTAGAACATCACATTAAAGCAGTTAATTGATGGTGTTTAGGAAACAGATGAATGCACTAACTGTAAATCGCTCTGGATAAGAGTGTCTGCTTTATGACATAAATCAAAATATAAATGCAACAAGGCAGGTCATAAAAATACAGCTGCATTCTATCTTGTCATCTCTTTTGGTCAGGGTTTTTGTTTTCCCAATATGCAACAAAAAACCTGGAAATGTGCAGTTCTGCCAAAGTTATTTTGACACTTGTTCATAATAAATAATGTCTTTATGAGGGTGGTCACAGAGGCTTGGATCCTGCTCTCTCCCAGAACATTCCATAAATATGTTTCTCATGATTCAGTTTCGTTTACTTATTTAAAAGAGACACTGGAAAAACATACTATGCATTAACAATGTTTTCTTAATATTTAATCAAAGGATGTGCTGAGTTATTCATCTAACCATTTATGCATATAAACCAGAGGAGGCTGGTGGGAGGAGCTATAGGAGGATAGGCTCATTGTAATGGCTGGGTTTGATGTGTTTGGTACCATTCCATTCCGTCCATTACTATAAGCCCGTCCTCATATAGCTTTTCCCACCAGCCTCCACTGATATAAACATAGCTACCATACTACAGGAAAATGCCCCTCTCCATACACCTTGAACTCCAGATCCCTGTCCACAGCGTAATGTTATCCATGTACAGCTGTAGCTCAGCTGTAGATCATGTGTAAGGAGAAACATTGTATGGTGTTGTTCCTGTATGGCCTGTTTTAAATACTTAGTTAAGTATTACAGTAGTGGTTCATGAGCCTGACTCTCCAGTGGACAAGGGACTAAATACCCCAGCAAAGTCTGTCTTGTCCACATGAATAATTCAAGTGTTTTTAAACAGGATTGTGTCATTGACTGGTGACTGACAGGTAAACATTGGTCAAATCTTCTAAATTCAGTTGCAGATTATGCACCCTAGAAGAGAACAATCTATCACTATCCCCCTCTCAAGCTTGGTCAATTTTTAAAAACGACTTTATTTAAACCCATCCCTTGTTCATTCATTAGTCCTCTTTCCAGGCGGCTTAAGATATGGGGCCTCTGGGTACCTTTGCGTGATATGGGGAGTTTTGAGTGATGGCGGGGTGGAGGACCGGGGGGCTTTAGGCCAGTTATTACCCTGTTATTACTCTGTTATACCCCTGCCCCGGGCCCCCACCCAACTGTCAGTCAGCTTGATATAAACAAGATCCCCCGATCAGTCAGTCACATGTGGCCCCCATTCAACTGAGACTGACCAACATCTCCCATGGGAAGAGCATAGTCTTTACTTGAGTTGTTGAAACCTTTTCACCACTGTCAGTTTGCTGTATGGATTTGCAAATAAAGGGAAGGATTGGAAGGGAGACCCTCTTGCAAAGTCTCGAGCAATACAGTACGATTGTCATGTAGAGTATCCATTTGTTAGGCATGTAAACAAAGGAAGGTACAGTAGTTTCTCCTCTAGGGAAGTTGATAGGCAGCTAGAGAGCCTCGGCCACATTGCCAGTCTGTTTACAATATAAATAGAGTGAACTGGGATCAGTGATTACTCTTCTCAAATATTGAACCAGAGCAGCACAAGGTTAAATGAGAGTCTAGCATTACCCCACCAGCAAAATGCACAGTCTCCAAAATAGTTGGAATTTTTATTCAAATATTAAAGGTATGAGAGAATAAGGTCAAAATCAGTTATCTAAAATAGGTTGGGTTTAATATTGATGTACTTGCCCATTGAAGACAACGGAGCATGGGGTGGATGTGATATGCTGAAAATAAAGCGCAAAGATACGATAACCTCTCTCAATGGCCGTGCTTTTGAGGCATCTGGTAACATTTTAGAATAATGGCTGTTCACCCTGCTTATCAGGAGTGTGTTTTCCATTTTTCTCGCTTTTATCTTTGTCTTGGAATTTTAAACTTTCTGCCATTGAAAACCCATAATTGCGGAAAATGTTGAGTTTTTTGTTTGGTTTCAGTCTGGTCTGTTGGAGTCACACCCAAACGCTGCACATGCAGACTGTTTAATTTCCTGCTTGCATTCTTTGTTGTCACTTTTGTTGTTCTTTTTATTTTTTCCCTTTGTGACGTGGTCAGACATTACCATGGTTACAATGGTAAGTGTAATGCTTAGAATATGTTGTACACCATACCTGTGGTCCTTTGTAGATCAGTCGGTAGAGCATGGAGCTCGATTCTCGGGACCACTAAAATGTATGGATGCAAGTCGCTTATGATACAAATATCTGCTAAATATTATATTACCTACATTATGGTGGACTGCTCACGTCTCTGGCGCTTGTTTGTAGCACAGAGACTTTCATTTGCAAAGAGGTGTCTCGTGTTCTCCTAAGAGGAATTTGTTCATATTTATAATATACTAATAGTTTTAATTTATATTAACAAGCCCCTCAAAACATATACCATTCATAATCACATATTCTATCAATGCAAATAGTCCAGGTGGCCATTTGATTAATTGTTCAGCAGTCTTATGGCTTGGGGGTAGAAGTTGAGCAAATACATGTTAAATGGATACATGCAATATTATTAAAATTGACTCACCTTTGCCAATAGAAAACGTTGTACTGCTCTCCAAATTCACTTGCTTTTATTGAACAAACTATTGGCAATTTGCCAAAGCAATTAATGCAGCCAAATACCTATTAATGAATATGTTTGTGTAAATATGTTTTCACATGTTCAGATCTTATTTCTATTGGTGTCGGTCTTTGTCATACCAACAGTTGATGCTCCCTAGCTCACTGTCACTCTGTGTCCAATAAAATGTTGATCATCTTCCTAATTGGTGATGTCACCAGCTGTTGGGCCACTGTCACCACCCATACAGCTGTTAGGGATTGGTAGCGTGTCTGGCTGGCACTTAACCATGATCAACACACCTGATGGCACTCCCTGGGTAGAGCTATGGTCCAATGCCAGTGGGACACACACAGGTGAGTGGCATACTGGTTCTGGGCATCACTCCAGTAACAACTTATGGAAGTCAACTGAAAGGGAGGGGTATCACTAAGCACAACTAATAAATTCATCAATCACATATGACATGTTTGCTGACAGTTTGGTGTTGATGTGTAGTACAGACTTGCTCTATAGGTCTCAATCTGTGTTGAGTTTTTGAGATGTAACCCGCAGTAATATGAAACTGCTGTCACTTTGTCTGGTTTTTACGTTTGAATAATAGCTAGACCAATGAGAAGTTTAAACCTTACGTTTTTGCAATCCTGCATGAAATTCTAGACGAGCCTCTGCCAAACCAAGCATCTGGTCTTTCTGTCTTGGCGTTTCACTGGAATAATTTCAAACAAGGTTGGGAGGGAGCTACGGATAGCAGCTTGGGACACTCCCCTTATTCCAAATGATAATCTTCCCGAGAAATCTAAGGTGGGACACTGGTGGGGGTAAAGGTTGCTATCCCCTCAGTGTCCCTGAGCATTCTGGAGTCTGCAGGGGGCCAAGGGTTGGGCCGAGATGGAGGGCAGGGTGAAGCATTGAGGTGAGCCAGTAGCATTGTCTGCTGAGGGGCGGCCACTCAATTGGGCTGAGCCCATTCCTTTTGTTGATGTGTTTTGTTGTCATTGTCAACTGGGCTTTATACACATTCCATTCTGGCATGTACACTGGAGGGTACACTGGAGCTAGGTAGCTGTAAGGGGGTTGGCAGGGTGGTGGGGTGGTAGGGGGAAGGAGAAGTTGGGTTTGTAAATCTCAGAAGCTTTGAGGGAGACAATAGAGGGTGGCTACCTGAACCATATGGGCCCTTAGAGGCCCTTAGGGCCCTGAGCTGAGCAGTGCATGACAATGAGCCACTTCCAGAGTAGCCTCAGGTGTGTGCCACTGAAAGATTTATTTTTCTTGAAGGTTATCCTTCAAGTCCTGAAATGTATTATGACAGTGCGGACAATGATGGAACAAAAATTTGATTAAAAATAGAAAACGAGTCTGAGCTGTTATGGCACAAAGATGTACACCTGCAATGCATCATATTCAAGTGTCAGTCCTAGCTTACGATGTCAAGGGGAGAATCACTGTTTTTAACCATAACTTTCTACAAACAAGTCCCTTGGTAGCACTTTATAATAACTCCACATTATAAAGCATTTATAATGCATTACTAAATGGTTTATTCATAATTTGTTAATCATTACTCCCTCAAGTGTGGGCTGTATATACTTTATAAATACTTTAGAAATGTTTTGAGTGACCAGTGTAATTACTCACAAAAAGATGGACATGCCATTGGTAGACATTCCAGCAGTACCTGATGCTCCTTAAGGTCTCAAAATGGACCCTAGAACATATCAACAGTTAGACAACAAAGCAACAGTAAAAATGTTGTCCCCTACAAATGATGCAGCGCCCCCCTTGGGCAATATTGCCAATGCCGGATCGCTATGGCAAGACACATCATTCACCCATGTTTCATCAGACTCGGGACAGTGGTGTCTGAGATATGGTGTTGGTTAGCTAGACTTATATCCCTGAGCATGTGTGCCAAATTTCATCACTCTGGGTCAAACAGATCAAGCAATATAAACATGTGCCTGTTATAGTGCCACCGTGAGGTCGATATGAATGTTCTTGCATGTGTTGAGTCTTGACAGTGTTTGCAACATGTGTATCACATTTTGTTACAATACGAATATCCTTGACTGATTTATATGCATTTATGTGACAAACCACGTCTCATTAATGTTGTTTTAGGTAAATATTGTGTTGAGACTTTTGTCCATAGATGCTACATATCAAAATTGGTCAAAATTCATCATGGCGCCCCTGAGGCAAATTTGTAAACTTGTCAGGAGCGGGACCAATGGACTGACTTTTGGTCAAACGGGGTAGGTTTGCACCACTATCTGGCCAGTCAGTGTAATTTTGTAAATGCTGGATCTCTATGGCAAGACGCATCAAAATCGGGCCAGTGCTGTCTGAGATATTGCGTGTGACTAACGTACGAACATATTAGCGTACTAACATACTAATGGACGGAGAACGATCCACAGTCCCCTCCCCAATTTAATCATGGGGGACAATAATCACACAATACAGAGGATGTTTAAGAACATATATTGAACATTTTATTCCAAAACAGTCACACTGTTGTAATAAAATAGGCCGAAAAAAAATGCTAGCATAAGCATTCTTTGGCAATGACTTCTCTACCAAAACGAAAGTGTGGATTGCAGTCACTCCTTAGATGAATTAGTCTAGTCTAAGTTAACATTCACAATACAACTCTTCATCAAGTCCTTGCAACAGTTTCACAACTGATATATTTCCTTCCTGTGTTGTGCGCTTTCTTCTTTAACCATTGATATGTTCTGGGGGCCATTTTGAGACCTTAAGGATCATCAGGTACTGCTGGAATGTCTACCAACGGCATGTCCATCCTTTTGTAAGAAATTAGAGGAAGTTCCCAAAAATGTTTAAAGACCCCAGCCACCCAAGTCACAGACTGTTCTCTCTGCTATCGCACGGCAAGCGGTACCGGAGCGTCAAGTCTAGGTCCAAAAGGCTTCTTAACAGCTTCTACCCCCAAGCCATAAGACTCCTGAACAGCTAAACAAATGGCTAGCCAGACTATTTGCATTGCCCCCCCCCCCCCCCACCCCCTCTTTAATGCTGCTGCTACTCTCTGTTTATTAACTGTGCTCTACCTACATGTACATATTACCTCAATTACCTCGACTAACATGTACCCCCGCACATTGATTCGGTACCGGCACCCCTTGAATATAGTCTCGTTATTGTTATTTTATTGCATAACTTTTTTTTTGACTTTAGTTTATTTAGTACACATTTTATTAACTCTTATTTTCTTATTTGATTTGATTCGCAATTGAACTCAATACAATTTTTAAGTATTTATAAAGTATAAATAGCCCACAATTTAGATGACGCCACGCAAAAATACTTTTATTTTGTAAATGGTTAGTAAGGACCTATAGTAAACATTTTATGAATGGAGTAATGATTTATAAATGATGAATAAACTATTTACTAATCCATTATAAATGCTTTATTATGTGGAGTTATTATAAAGTGTTACCAGTCCCTTTCTTTGTGCCCATGCCAAATGAGAGCCAATGCTGAGCTAGATGCTTCACCAGTATTAGAACTGGAGGTTGTGTATTGACTAGGGGACCCAACAGGCTATGTCAATAACAGGTATTGTCTGTGCAGCTCTTGGTTAACTCTCCATTTTGTTAATCTCCAAGGCATGAGTCCGCAGAGCCTGACCTCTACTACACAGACGTGTATGAACCAAGGCTCTTCTCACTCACTGACATGGTCTCCCTTGCTAGCTACCTGTTTATTCCAGACCACTTTCTCATACTTCAAATCATCCCTGTGTCCTCTGGTGCTCCCAGGATTTTAGCAGATTACAGGTAGGGAAGAGTGGGATACATTGAGCCATTTTTTTACATTCAGCATCACTACATCAAGGGAATATAGTATTATTTCTAACAAATATATCTACATACGTTTTAGGATGTTGTGTATCCCTGGAAATAATCAGAATTCATGTAAACATTACAGTTTTGAAAACATAGCTTGTCTAAAAAAAGTTAAACTGCCTTCACATTTCTATACTGAATGAAATATTACCACTACCTTTTTAAAACCATGTTTATCTTTATTTCCAAAACACAACTGAACACAATTGCGATTGCTTTTCTGTCTTTTAATCATTTTAAGCATCTTTTAACATAGTTAAAGAATGCACTTTCATGCTAGGTTTAGGACCTCATATTGAAACTTATAGAGACCCCAAGCGATGTATAGAACCATCTTAAAATGATCTACTTTGCAAGCATCATGAAACCTCTTAACACAATAAATTCATTTGACTTAGTGAACATCAGTTTTTTGGACCTAACTTGCTTACCACTGTGTCTTCGTGGTTTGTTCCTTCACAGACTCGATGAAATGAAGAACTTTTCCTAAATATTTGGTCAAATGACTAATTTACCCCAATCTCCGCTAAATGGGTTGTCCTCCCCTGGAGCCCCTGTCACTGAAATATGAATGCCGTTTGAAGTACTGTAGCTATCCCCTACACAGCTGACGCAGAGTTAACATGTTCGGGATTTGAGGGAGATCAGTCAGTCTACTAGTGTAATCAACCCAGTCCATCATGTCTGCCAAACCTCCGCTCCGAGTCAGTTGCCCTAGATTGCTATCCTCAGGTCGTTACTTGTCTTTCGCTGTCTTTTCCTTGTTTTGAAAATGGTGATGCATAGCTGTGCACTGTTGCGTTAGCAAATGAATACGCTAATAGTATACCACAGTTATTCAACTGATTGTAGGTGTAGTCATTCATACATACAGTAAGCATAAAAACCACACACACACACACACACACGCACACGCACACAATGCAGCAGAAGTTAATTATGACTTGGACGATGTGCTGCACATACAGTAGTTTTGCAAAACCATCTGAGGGAGCCACTGACTTCAGTCTACATTATTTGTTAACGCCACAGATTTAAGTAGCTATTTCTGACACCGTACACTCAACTTCGCAAGAGTGACTTTCTTTTCCGGCCCAGCAGTCAGTGAGGGGAACTGCCAAAGCTCAGTCAGTCAATCAGATAAAATGTTCTCTTTATTTCCCTTTAGGTCATGCACGTAGTGAGTTTTTTATTCGGCACTACTTTGCAGTTGCCAGGCAGGGTTTTTCAAGCCCGGCCCTAGGGACTAGATGATGACTAATGGGGCCATGTTAACGTGACCAGAGGAGGCTGTTAACGTGACCAGAGGAGGCAGCTGGCGAGGATGAGAAGTAGACAGCCAATCTCTAGCCAGACTAGACGGGGGTGACTGAAAATACATCATCACTGACTGACCCTGGTCACGTCGACGACAACGGCTCGAGCCTTATATGGACATGTTGGTGGTGTAAAATAGATTTTTACAATATATTTAGATATAGACTGACTTTCCATGCAGACTTCAGTGTAGTTTCAAAGTAGTAAAAATATAAACCTATGATGTCAAAATGGTCTCCAAGTCTCTATTTCCATCAGTATTACTGTTGATTTCAATATGCTAACCACAAATTGGTGATTTAGAGCCTCCAGATTGAATAGAGAAGCAGTGGTTTTCTTTTGCCACAGTTGATGTTGCTAGGTAGAGCAAGCCTGCCTCCATTGTTTTATCTACAGTGTTGAATATACAGCCAGCCACCTTTCCAGCTGTAGCTCTGTACCCTAGTGTGCTGATTTAGTTTTCCCCTCCTGCTTGCCTTATTGAACCCCCTGTTGTCATGGCAGATCTAAGTCATTAGTAATTGTTTTGTGGTTCCCTCTCCTTATTATTATAATGCTTCCCTGACAAACATTTCTGTGAGTGATTTAAACACATGCTCCCACTAGGTAAGCCATCAAGGCTAATTGCAACTTGGGGAGCCTGGTTGCTCTCCCTCTCTTAGGACTGGTGGTTTCCTAGTGGTTTGGCGTTGTGGCTTTGTGGGATGTTTCATTAATGGCATTAGCGTGGTATCTCCCTATTTCAGCCACATCCGTTGCTGAGCACACAGCCATGCAATATCCATAGACAAACATTGGTAGTAGAATTGCCTTACTGAAGAGCTGTGCTTGTGATTCTGTGCTTCCAATTTTGTGGCAACAGTTTGGGGAAGGCCCTTTCCTGTTTCAGCATGACAATGCCCCTGTGTACAAAGCGAGGTCCATACAGAAATGGTTTTTCCAGATCGGTGTGAAAGAACTTGACTCGCATGCACAGAGCCCTGACCTCAACGCCATCGAACACCTTTGGAATTAATTGGAACGCCAAATGCGAGCCAGGCCTAATCGCCCAACATCAGTGCCCGACCTGAATGGAAGCAAATCTCCACAGCAATGTTCCAACATCTAGTGGAAAGCCTTCCCAGAAGAGTGGAGGCTGTTATAGCAGCAAAGGGGGACCAACTCCATATTAATGCCAATGATTTTGGAATGAGATGTTCGATGAGCAGGTGTCCACATATTTTTGGTCATGTAGTGCATCTTTATATATTCACACACATCTTGTAAAGTATATTTTTGTATTCTAAAATCAGAACATTTACTAAAGATGAAAAGCTTCACAGTCTGAATACAGAGGTACCTTCAACAGCTCAACTGTGTAAACTACCATGTTTGATTTTGTTCACATGAAAAACATGCCCAGTCCCACAGTCACAGCCTTTACCTGCCTTCTACCCAGTGGAAGTCACAGACGGCCATTCATAGTGCCTTGGTGAGAACGGCAGGTGTGGGAATCATTTAGATTCTAGAAACCCTCCCAGTTTGCCTGGGCCCTTATTCAACATTAGTCTGCCCAAGCTGTTACCCATTGTACCCTCCCTTGTGGCGGACAGCGGAGCAGAGGAGCATGAGAGCAGGGTGATTATAGCATTAAAAACCGGTGGCTGAGCAGAACAGAAGTTCCAGCTGGTGAGAAAGACAGGGCTGGTTAGAAGGAAGGGGAACCAGAGGCTGTTCTGTTCCCACAGGAAAAAGCAATCCAGTACAGAGAGACCTGTCAGACCACACTGTGGCTCCCATCTGTTCATCACTCCTACCTTCATCATTTCTCTGTCACTCCTCTTATGGGATGTAGTGGTCTGTTGGGAGGCTTTCTCAGTGTCTCTGTGTTTTGGGGTTTGGGGGACTACCTTGGTGCTAGGCAGTTATTTCTGTTGTAGGGTAACTTTCATGGCATGGAAAATAACAACAATGCACTACTGTTGCTGGAAGCAAAGGCTCCACCGAACTCACGACAGGTCTACACTAGGAAGGATTGTTGAAAATCTATAATACACCCACTATAATTTGTTTTGTTTAATACATTCCAAGCATTCCATAGTGCTACACTCTGTCCAGGTGTGCGGCCCTTTGCGTCTACCTGCGCCAATGCCACATACTCCAAACCTGGCCACTCTAACATCAAAGCTCAGGGGGTGTTCCCACTCAGGGTTGGGTATCATGGGAGAATGACCCTGAGAGAGGCCACTCTGGCCCTAGGACAGTGCGGAGCCACCTGAGAGAATAGGAGCAATCAGTCAGTGCATTCCACAGTCCAGTCCCCACTGTAAAGACTGACCACAGAGGACGGGGCTGGACAGACCGTGTCTGATGGCACGACTCCCAGTCACACCTGAGCTGCAGACCGTAGCTGGGTGGCTGGTTCTGCCTAGTGGGGGGCTCCAAAAGGGGGTAGCAGCATGCCATGGAAATGACTTAGTTATCATATTTGCAAGAGTATACAGGGAAAGTAGGCAATGTGTAGTTTGCATTATTTCTGTCTAACACAGTGCATCACTTTTGGAGTTCAGGTGCCCTTTCTATTGCTAATGACGCTCATTACATCACCACTGACTCTCTAGAAAAAATCTAACACTATTGGAGAACTGGTCCATCTCTGGAAGCTAGAGCGTCTTCAGAGAGGTCAATGTGTCTGCCTTGCCCTCTGCTCGGTACCTGAACTGAAGGTGCAGGCAATAAAGTGGAAACTCCTTTGATGTGATGCCCCACCCATGGGCCTGTTCTTCCTCTAATCAGACAATACATTAATCAATTACTGGACCCTGTCTGTCCCTTCTCTTCTAAGCAGTAGCAGACACTAGACTCTGTGTGGGAAACTCTAATCTCAGGTTCTAGACAGGCCTTTAAACTACCACTCACCCCCTGGGCGCTGAGGTAGTGGCTTGGATGAGTCCAAATAAGTCACAGTAGCCTGCACATATCCCTGCCTCCTCAGTACCTAGAGCACCACACCTATCCCCCTCAGGTGAGTGGCTGGTTAGATTGTTTCTGCGTTGGCTTGTCTGCATTCCCCTACCCACCTCCTGCCACGGGAAATGCTGATTTTGGGGGAATGTTGAGGGCATGAGTGTGAAAGTTTGCACCCTCTGTGATGGTATTCAGTGTTGTTATTATAATTTCAGAAAATGTCTGATCATGCCCCTATTCCAATACATTGTAAAAAATGTACTAAGTGCAAAAAGTTATATGAAACATATGGAAATATAAAACATCACTGGATGTATTTATCAACTATTCAGAGAAGGTGCAATTCAACTAAAAACACCACTATAATGGGGCAGAAACCCCCAGACACTAGGGCTTTGAAGGTGTAATTCAACTAAAATCACCACTATCATGAGGCAGAAACCCCCAGACACTAGGGCTTTGTTGTTTTCTTTATATAATCCCTTGTTTAGGTGTCAAGTGGAGAGAAAGGCTGGTTGGGAGCTAAGGGGCCAGTTGACCCACTTGACTAATGGAAGGGAGACAACAGTGAGGTTAGGTGACTTGTTAGCAGAGGTGTTCATTAAGAGATACTTGTATGCATAGCTTATTCCAAACATGTTCCAGACTTTTTCTTGTCGCTTTGATACCCACTGACTGTGATTATTTTCAAAAGTCATAGTAATCAGAAATGGATTTGTATTCTTTCACTGTGTTAAATGTATTCACTGTGGCACATCCACAGGCATAAAAATGTAATTCTTTAAAAGCCTTTGATCTCTTTATTACTTCATTTGATATCTTATAGAATTGCTCAACCCCTGGGGATAGTAAGACCTAGAAAGACCAAAGTCCCCCACAGACCTGTACATTTCAGCTTCTTCTCATCTTTCCCACTCTCTCTCTCCCACCAGGCTTGTTTATCTACCACTTGCCAAGTCTGATGTCAGGCCCACTGCACACACAGTGTCCCTGTGTGAGTGTACAGTTTCTGTTTTGACACCCACTCCTAATTACAGATGTAAATGATTGATCACCTGGATTTGGCTGCAGAGGATGGATGGTTGCGGAGCCCTTATACCTGTCACATGACGGTTGTGTCAAAGTTCACGGAACCAAGCAGAGTGGAGAAAACAGATACCTACATGGCCCGAGAGCTGGGAGATTAAGTTCTGACCACATGCCAATTGGACCAAAGGCTCCCGCCTATTAGTGGTTTTCCAGACCCTAGCTGCACAGGTGTCGAGGGATATCTGTGGCTCTTTGTTAGGCCTAATCCAGCGCCATTCTTCGACCGGAGCCCACAGCCTTCAGGTCTAAGCCACCCTCTTTCACATCCTAAGGAAGCAGGCTAGTGGAAGGTGAAATGTGATTTGGCTAATTGAGTTTGGAGTGGCTGGTCTGAGTGCCTGGGGAGAGGCTCAGATGGATTGCGATGGAAGGTGGTGGTGGTGGTGGTGGTGGGGAACCACTTGTTTCTCTCAAAAGGCAATACAGGTAGTAAAAACAGCCAAGGTCTGAATCTCCAGGTGTTTTCCCTTCTCAACTCCAATTAAGATGTTTACTGAGGGGCCTGGTCAAGAATACATCTTGATTAATACAAAACACAGGCGTCTTTGCTCAAATGGTTAAGAAAACAAATACAGCTGTGGTGCCCGCCCCCCCCCCCCCTCCCCCCAATCTGAGGGGGATGGGAGGGGGGGTTAACCCCAATCTTCTCCTCTGCTCTGTCTGCCTGGGCCTGGCACATATGGGACTGTGCAGCTGCAGCATGAGCCTCCATTGATCCTGGCTGACTGGCTGGAAGGAGATAGATTGGAGGGGAAATGGCTTAATTTCCCTCACTCTCACTGCTGGAATGCAAATAGCCCTCCACTACTACTACTACAGTCGCCCGATGTGACGAGGAGAGCCCCACACCAAAGAACCTGAAATTCCCTATGTGTTGTGGTCCAATAGGAGGCTTGGTGTCAAAGTTGCGGTGTATGAGTCGGCCTCCTGCCCTATTATCCAATGGTCTGTCTTGTCTCTCCATTGAATTGAGTATAGAACCTGCAATGTGATTAGAATTCTCAACGTATAAGGTTGCTGTTTCTAACCCTGTATATCAAACACTGCGTTGGCATTTTAACCGACAGGTGCCTTCTCTGTTCGTCAACTGAGGGTCAATCAGATCATCAGCGAAGGGTCGTGACTCAACATAGATGGGCTGAGATGAAAGAGTTAAACAGTGAGGCATACATCTCCTGCGGTACTTTGATCTATCCCTCAGGTAACTCTTTCATACCCATCAATCTAGACTGGGAGTTGATGGGAGGGCTGCTCTGTCAGAAAAGGCTTGTTCAGACCTAGAACACCCCCAATTCCCTCTTTGAAGGAACAGTGAGGTGAGGTGATATGTTCGGAATCCTCTAAACTAGCAAATGGTGTTGAACTCAAGTAGTAGTAACTTAGCTGTTAGTTAAGCTTTTCGTGGGAGAGAATATTTTAGACTGCTCTGGACTGTCCCCAAAAATGGGTTTGTGAGAGCTTGTTCAAAAGACACTAAAGTCCACACTTTGCACACTATGTCAATTAAGAACATAGTACAGGCCTACAATAGTGAACCCCATGAAAGAAAAACAACAACTGACGTAGGTCAAGAATGCAGGAAGGGAAAACGAGAGTGCGTCTTTTTGAGGTTCAAAGATGGTATAAGCCAATGACTGAGCCTTTGATGTCTTCTGGCAGCTAGACCTCAGACAGACAGCCGTAGACAATCTGAGCACCACAGCCCTTTTAAATCCCTCTACCGTCCTGGCCCCAGTAGTCTCTCCCCCTCCAGTGACAAGCACTTTAATATGACAAGGTTAAACACCTGAAGCAGTTCAGCAACAAGGCTGCTGTGGAGCAGGGGTTAGAGGTCAGGAGGGCAGCTTTTAACACTGTGCACTTTGGCATTTCATTATGGCAGTTATGGATTTTTTATGGCCATGGATCTAAGTAGTTTCACTTTACTTCTATGTGGGAAATATTTGATTTTACAAAGTATATGCACACACATACACATATAATATAGATCTATAGAGCCATAATAACTATCAGCATTTTAATATTTGCTCTGCAGTAGATCATTAATATAATTAGAACATTTTTGTAGTGTATTTCTGGTAGTGCAAGACAGCAGATATAATTCCACTTGTTATTATAATTGTATTTTATCACCATGGTTATACAGTATAACATAGTAGACATGATTGTATCATGGTTTATCGTTTATGTTGACCAAAGTGACACTGGGTTCTTGAGTTCACAGTAACTTACCTTCCTGTTGCTTATCATACATACCAAATGAGTGACAATGACATGACTACCATGCAGAAACCCTTTTGATATCAGTATTGACAAGTTTCCTTGTCTCCTCGTCGGACAATGCTGTGTGTTATTCAGTAGGCAGTAAGGACAGGCTGTGTGCTGTGAGGACTATTGTGTGCCATTGTAGGTCACAATGGAACTTGACATAGCTGGGGCTTCTTGTCAGCAGCGGAACTTGATCCTGTTGGTTTGTTCCCAGTGAAGAGCTATAATTAAGAAATAATGCCCGAGGAGGTGTGGTATATGGCCAATATACCACAGCTAAGGGCTGTTCTTGGATACAGCCCTAAGCCGTGGTACACTATATATACAAAAATATGTGGACACCCCTTCAAATTAGTGGATTCAGCTATTTCAGCCACACCCGTTGATGACGGGTCTATAAAATCGAGCACACGGCCATGCAATCTCCATAGACAAACATTGGCAGTAGAATGGCCTTACTGAAGAGCTCAGTGACTTTCAACGTGGCACCATCATAGGATGCCACCTTTCCAACAAGTCAGTTTGTCAAATTCTGTCCTGCTAGAGCTGCCCTGGTTAACTGTAAGTTCTGTTTTTGTGAAGTGGAAACGTCTAGGAGCAACAACAGCTCAGCCGCGTTTGCTGAAGCGTGTCTGTCCTCAGTTGCAACACTCACTACCGAGTTCCAAACTGGGTTTCCATGGCTGAGCAGCTGCACACAAGCCTAAGATCGCCATGCGCAATGTGTCGGCTGGAGCGGTGTAAAGCTCGCTGCCATTGGACTCTGGAGCAGTGGAAACACGTTCTCTGGAGTGATGAATCACGCTTCACCATCTGGCAGTCAGACTGAAGAATCTGGGTTTGGCAGATACCAGGAGAACGCTACTTGCCGCAATGCATAGTGCCAACTGTAAAGTTTGGTGGAGGAGGAATAATGCTGGGGCTGTTTTTCATGGTTCAGGCTAGGCCCCTTAGTTCCAGTGAAGGTAAATCTTAACGCTACAGCATACAATTAGATTCTAGACGATTCTGTGCTTCAAACAGTTTGGGGAAGGCCTTTTCCTGTTTCAGCATGACAATGCCCCCGTACACAAAGCGAAGTCCATACAGAAATGGTTGGTCGAGATCAGCATGGAAGAACTTAACTGGCCTGCACAGAGCCCTGACCTCAACCCCATCGAACACCTATGGGATGAATTGGAACGCCGACTTCGAGCCAGGCCTAATCGCCCAACATCAGTGCCCGACCTCACTAATGCTCTTGTGGCTGGATGGAAGCAAGTCCCCACAGTAATTTTTTAAACATCTAGTGGAAAGCCTTCCCAGAAGAGTGGAGGCTGTTATAGCAGCAAAGGGGGACCAACTCCATATTAATGTCCATGATTTTGGAATGAGATGTTCGACGAGCAGGTGTCCACATACTTTAGGTCATTTAGTGTATATTGGCCATATACCACAAACCCCAGAAGTGCATTATTGCTATTATAAACTGGTTACAAACGTAATTAGAACAGTAAACACAAATGTTTTGTCATACCTGTGATATACCACGGCTTTCAGACAATCAGCATTCAGTGCTCGAACCACCCAGTTTATAAAGAGAGGGATTTGACCTTGGGGCAGTTAGTCTTCTAATCACATTTACTCTAAACACACAGATAGTAATAATGCATATTGCTACAGTAAGAAAGATTATCACATGTAGAAGATCTAAAATAGTTGTGTCTTGCTAGGTCACTGGATACATTGATAGTAAACACAGGAAATGGGGATTTCCAACGTAACTTGACTAAACATAATTACATAACTCTGGATGGCTTTATAGAACTTCATATACTTTGAGGAACATGTTATCTATTTTCTGGTGCTATCATCTATCCCCATAGCCAGCAGCCCTTGATGTGAGCCAGGTTGACCTGCCCTGTCCTTGTCATCCAGACAGATGTCTTCCTCCATCTTCCAAGACCCCAGACGCTTAAACCAACGCTTATGGAACCCCTATTGTGCCCTGTAGATCACAAAGGGGGTGGTCACGTTACCATTAGCTAGCTAGGTAACCTCAGAAGGATAATCCGTGGACCTGGTAAACCGGTCTTTACAGAGCCTACTGTCTTTACCTGGCAACACTGAGCAACCTCAAGCCCCGCAGTATTGTCTGTTGATTGGGTTTGCACGTGTGCCCTCAGTCCAAGTCCCCTGGGCCAATCATCGTTCTCCAGCTGGAGTATGTTCATCTCCGTCTGTTGTCTCTGCTCTGTAACGAGGATATCCTGCCTCGTCCCAGTGCCCAAGAAGGCACACCCCACTGTCCTGAATGACTTCAGACCTGTAGCGCTAACATCCCACATCATGAAGACCCTGGAAAGGTTAGTCCTCGCTCACCTCAGACCCCTGGTGTGTTCATCAATGGACCCCCTGCAGTTTGCATACCAGCGCAACATCGGGGTGGATGATGCAATCATCTACCTTCTGCAGAGGGCCTACTCTCACCTGGACAACGCAGGTTGCACTGTGAGGGTCATGTTTTTTGACTTCTCCAGTGCCTTCAATACCATTCAGCCCCTGCTACTGGGTGAGAAGATGAGGAGGATGAAAGTGGAAGCACCCTTAGTCTCCTGGGTCACGGACTACCTGACCGGTAGGCCACAATTTGTGCGACTACAGAGCTGTGTGTCAGAACGGGCAGTTAGCAACACAGGGGCCCCCCAGGGTACGGTCCTGTCCCCCTTCCTGTTCACCCTCTACACCTCAGACTTCAGATATAACTCTGAAACATGCCACCTACAGAAGTTCTCGGATGACTCTGCTATTGTAGGGTGCATCAGGGGTGGGCAGGAGGAGGAGTACAGGAGCACAATCAGTGACTTTGTGTTGTGGTGTGAGCAGAACCACCTTCAGCTCAACATCAGCAAAACGAAGGAGATGGTGGTGGACTTCAGGAGAACCAAGGCACAACTGACTGCAGTCCCTATAAAGGGGATGGATGTGGAAATGGTTGAGTCATACAAGTTCTTGGGGGTCCATATGGACAACAGACTGGAATGGGCTGGTAACACCGGGGCCCTGTACAAAAAGGGCCAGAGCCGACTCTACTTTCTGAGGAGGCTCAGGTCCTTCAACGTGTGCAGTAAACTACTGCATACCTTCTACCAGTCTGTGGTGGCCAGTGCCATCTTTTTTGCAGTGGTGTGCTGGGGAGCAAACATCAAAGCCGGGGATGCTTCTCGGGTAAATAAGCTGATCAGGAAGGCTAGCTCTGTCCTGGGGATGAGCCTTGACACTCTAGAGGAGGTGGCGGAGAGACGGATCCTGGCCAAACTGCTGGCCATCATGGACAACGTCACCCACCCTCTGCACGCTATGGTTATGACGCAGAGGAGCTCTTTCAGTCACAGACTGATCCCACCACGGTGTGCCAGAGAGCGCCACAGGAGGTCCTTCCTGCCGGCGGCTATGAGACTATATAATGCCTCACCGGGGTGCCGTGCCGTCGGCAACATAGATCTGGAACTGTTGGGGTGCTAGGACCTAGTTTAACAATTATGCATCCATCCGTGAGTAACTCTGTTCCGTCAGCACTCATCCACTCAGGACCTACTTATTCATACAGGTCTGTATATACATACCCATGTACAGTTGTTATATTATATCACATGCAATATTGTAAGTAATTATTGGACCTAGGCATTCACTCAGGAATGCATATTAGTATCCTGCCAGTTGCACCTTTTCTCATTGCTTTTAGTATATCAAATGTGCAATAAGTGCAGTTGTCTGTAATTAAACCCTGCGCACTAAGGACTGTATTTTAAGGGAATTACTATTATTACCCCAATGATATCATACACACATTTAGCTATTAAAGTATCTCTTCCTGTCATTTACCTGTACAGTTTGTGTAAACATGCAAGTATTCACTTATCTGTAAATATAACTGTATACCTAACTGTACAGCTAATTTAACCATGAAAAATTTTCACTTACCTGTTCATTTACCCAGTCTGTCTATTAAGTAAACTATTATTACCCTCGCTCATATCATACGCATTAGCTACTGAAGTATTTCTCTGCCATCAACCTGTATAGTATAGTTAACCATCCAACATCCACCAATGTATAGTGTACATATTCAGCCAACCACTCATACTACGCAATGTCCTTTTATAGCTTTTTTTTTTGCACTCCAGATATCCTGTATTTCTATACTTTTTCATACTGCCGCTCTATGTATCATGTACCGTGTATCTGTCTTTTGTGTACTTTCGTTGTGGCATTTTGCACCTGCCCTGTGTTTTTGTTGTAGCTGCTTGATAATGAAATTTCCCCCCCGGGGGATCAATAAAGTACCTATCTATCTATCTATCTATCTATCTACAAACATGGGAGAATGAAAAATGGGGAAAGTTACTGTGCTATTACTCCAACGTAGATGTGATGTCTAGGATGCGTAGATGTGTTGTCTAGGTTGCGTTGATGTGTTGTCTAGGTTGTGTTGATGTGTTGTCTAGGCTGCGTAGATGTGTTGCCTAGGCTGCGTAGATGTGTTGTCTAGGCTGCGTAGATGTGTTGTCTAGGTTGCGTTGATGTGTTGTCTAGGTTGCGTTGATGTGTTGTCTAGGCTGCGTAGATGTGTTGCCTAGGCTGCGTAGATGTGTTTCCTAGGCTGCGTAGATGTGTTGTCTAGGTTGCGTTGATGTGTTGTCTAGGTTGCGTTGATGTGTTGTCTAGGCTGCGTAGATGTGTTGCCTAGGCTGCGTAGATGTGTTGCCTAGGCTGCGTAGATGTGTTGTCTAGGTTGCGTTGATGTGTTGTCTAGGTTGCGTTGATGTGTTGTCTAGGCTGCGTTGATGTGTTGTCTAGGCTGCGTAGATGTGTTGTCTAGGCTGCCTAGATGTGTTGTCTAGGCTGCGTAGATGCCTCCTCGATGTCTATAAACAAACAGTTAACAGACATGCCACCCTTCCTGCTGGCGTGACCTCAGCTGAACCGCGCCGCAACCTCAGAGCCACAGAGCCTGGATGGATTCGCAGTTTCTCAGACAGACGTCCCACTGATCCAAGCCAGACACCCAGGCCACCACCTCTCCTCCTTATATTAAAATTTACCAGCCGCCACTGGCACGGGGCTGGATTTAAGATTTACAGTGGAAAAAGTGTTGAGCTGGTGTGTCTGGAATGTGTGTTGGGTCTTGAGTTTTGCTAGGAGTGTGAGAAAACAACAGAGTTCTGTAAACACTGAGGGTAGTCCCAGCCCCAGATGTGATGCAGGCATGGAGAGAGAAGGCTGCTGCAACCCAATCCAAACCCCAATCCAAAGCTACTTGTGTCACAATGGCAGATCATCACCTCTCTCTCCCTTTCCATCTCTCCCTCCTAGCTGTTTGGATTCATAGTGACAGACTTCTGATGCTCTGATTTATAACTTCTGATTAATAATTTGTCTTGATTTCACATTTCTTTTGTATTTGTGGGGTTTATAAAGGCCCCATGATAACATGAAACCAATGACACATTCTGGAAAATTCCGATTCATTTGCAATACTCTATAGCTTTATTTTTATACCATTTAGGGTGTTATCTCTACTGGAAACAGGTCTATTATCTATAGTGTGGCTATTCTATAATGCAATTAATTATTTCCATATGGCTATTCAATAGATTCTAAATGCATTAGATTATGTGCATGCGTTTGTATCTGCGCTTGTGCATTGTAGATGTTTGGCCTCTGCAAGCCATTCCGCCTAACGGAAATCAGACGGATATTCTGGTAGGCTATAAACTGCGGGCCTTTACGCAGACAATCAATTACAAATGTAAGTCCGTCAGTGGCGAGGTGCGTTGCTTAAGCGCTCTACTCGCTCTGCTTTCTGGCAACAATTACTCCAATGATGAATTCAAAGCTTTGGCCAAAAACCAGACGCACATGGTATTTCGCAGTCACGTAGAGTGGTATTCCGCCACTCGTCAGTCAGTTAAGCTTGGAGGCTAATTATAGGTCTATTTCCCCCTCTTTCGCTCGATGCAGGTGCTTAGTCGGGGGTCCTGCTGTTGGTAGCGAGCTCCGAACCGAATCCGTCATATTGATGTGCGTAACATTGTGCAATGCTAGGTCTGTTTGGTCCAAGCCGCATGAGTCAGTCGGTCATGAACAATGGAACGTTGATTTATTTGAATTAGGTTACATTATTCCTTTTGGTCATACATATAAATAACGACAAGTTTGAATCATTTAATTAATGCATTCTAATATTAATTCATTCATTATATTATTCGTATCTGGGTATCCCTGATAAAATAAAGGCAAAATATGTTTGTTTTTTAAATATCTGCTATTTAATATTGGCAAATAAACATGTCTGAAATCTTTTGCGTGTTCTATCTATTTGTTTCTGTCTGGTTATGACTGTTTCTTTTTTAGTTTATTTTCTGCATTGATTATTCAATCTAATGTTTCATGTTGTATACATGTAGATTTGTTGTATATTATGCCTACACAACTTTTTTTAAATTTGTTTTTATTTAACCTTTATTTAACTAGACAAGTCAGTTAAGAACAAAACCTTAATAATAATAAAGTTGTATCAAATTAAGGGGGCAAGAATTGCATTACTGGAACTACAATAAATCATGACAATATGTTTACATGTCTTTTCATTTGCACAGAAATTTTACCATAATTTTGAATGCACAAAATCTATATGAACATGTGCTTGCATTCATAATACACACGTTCTGCTGGTCATTACACAAGTTATAGGCTGCTATCCCACTGGGTAAAGACGTCAATTCAAAGTCTATTCCACATTGGTTCAACATTTTATAGAAATTACATGGAAACAACGTTGATTCAACCAGTGTGCGCCCAGTGGGATGTATACTTTATAGGAATACTTTTTATTAGTTTACCAATGTTCCCTTAAAACCATATATTTTCTAAAATAAATAAAAAATATTGTTTCCCATAAGCTTGGACCACTTTTTTTATTAGCGAAATAATAGTCCTTTCAATTCATGTATCCAATGAGCCATACTGTAACACAATATGAGTATGTTAAGTGTTACTTATAAATGGCTTAGGACTTGAATGGCTCTGTAAGAGGGAAAGAAAAATGCACACCAGAGATATTCATTGTTCACAGCATAGCCCCAGTCCACAAACAGCCTCAGAGGAAGGACCATAGAGATAGATAGAGGACCGCAGGGCCTAAAGCCAGTTTCAGCATGGGCAGCGCCATTGAGGACTTTCACCATTTTGAAGTAGTTAACTGTGTGTGACTTCCTATGGGTTATGGAAGGATGACGTCATTTTTCAAAAACTTTATTGTCACATACACTGGATAAGCGTAGTGAAATATGTTGTTTTACAGGGTCAGCCATAGTAGTAAGCCACACTGGAGCAAATTAGGTTTAAGTGCCTTGCTCAAGGACACATCGACACATTTTTCACCTTGTCGGCTTAGGTATTTAAACTAGAGATATTTCGCTTACTGTCCCAATGCTCTAACCGCTAGGCTACCTGCCTCCCTTTAATTCCAGCCAGGTAATCAGGAGGGATCAGCCAATGAATTATCCTTGTCAGAAAATATTCCATAGCTGCAGGTGGCAGTAAATCGCCAACCTTGGCTAAATACCTGTTCAGACAACGCACAATAGGTGGCAGTATGCACCCTTTCAGTTTGTTTATCAATTCATAGATGTAGTAGAATAAGAAAATGGACTACTTCAAAATGGAGATGGTCTCAATTGCACTGCCCATGTTCTCAGAGACACCATAATGGGACATATGCATATACATGTTGAGTCCTCTAACTATCTCTATGGGAAGGACCCATCAGAAACAACATGGCTGCACTGCTGAAATGACAGTGATGTGCTAAGCACGCAGACAATGGTGTTCTTCTCAGTCAAATGGTGCCAGAAGAAGAGATTATAGAGTTCATCCTCTGTGGTATAAACTCTTCTTCTGTTTTGTTTTCTTTCCTACGGCGAGAACATGAATGGAAAAGAGCAAATACTGTTGTCTACAGTGGTATGTGCACTGTAACATGTACAGTACAGTATGTCAAATAGTCCAGTTCTGTGATAGACGTTCTAATATACCTGCCTCAAGTATAACTACAAAAACACAATATTACCTGTTAAAATTAAACAGAATATTTTCTATAGATTTTCTATAATTGCAAATGTATTTTGGGTGCCATTTAACCATTGGAGATTATACAAAAACTCAAAAGCTTTTATTTGCCACAATTAAATCGCATTTCAACTTCATGTGGAAAACTGATACACGTGACGTGCATAATCTCCATTTTCTTTGTTCTGCTCTGATCTGTTCTGTCAGGGGCAGTGGAGTGTCAATCACTCTAACACCAACTAGGCCTCACTCCTCTAACAGAGCCCTGCTTGTAAAACATGACATGCCCACGGGGAGATCACAGCCAAGCAGGGCGGCAGGTTAGAGCATTGGGCTGGTAACCTAAAGGTAGCTGGTTCAAATACCTGAGCCGACTAGGTGAAAAACTCGTCAATGTGTCCTTGAGCAAGGCACTGAACCCTAATTTGCTCCAGGGGCTGACTCTGTAGGTAGGCTGTCATTGTAAATAAGAATTTGTTCTTAACTGACTTGCCTAGTTAAATAAAGGTAAAATATGAATGCACGAGAATGTACACTTGATTTGTAAATGGGCAATGCTGTCACTCTGTATCAGTGCAGTGTGATGGACAAAATGGACTGACACACACCATGTGGGCTACGAAGACGCCAGTGAGTCTGGGCCTTGCTCAGGAGTATTGTTATTAAAATGTTCCCTTGCGTGTATTAAGACCGACGCAGCGAGGACACGTCCCAGTGCTGTGACTGCAGGGCTTGTCTTTGTTCTGCTCCTCTAATGCAGACATAATTACAAGCCTTAAAGAGTGTCTACCTTCCCTTTTCTCTCTCTCACACGTCTGCCCCACACCCCTGCCCTCACCCAGCACGATTACGACAGACATTCAGATCAGGGCTTAGCCATTGACTGAGCAACTAAGTGCCTTATACAGTGGGGAGAACAAGTATTTGATACACTGCCGATTTTGCAGGTTTTCCCACTTACAAAGCATGTAGAAGTCTGTAATTTTTATCATAGGTACTCTTCAGCTGTGAGTGACGGAATCTAAAACAAAAATCCAGAAAATCACATTGTATGATTTTTAAGTAATTAATTGCATGACATAAGTATTTGATACATCAGAAAAGCAGAACTTAATATTTCTTACAGAAACCTTTGTTTGCAATTACAGAGATCATACGTTTCCTGTAGTTCTTGACCAGGTTTGCACACACTGCAGCAGGGATTTTGGCCCACTCCTCCATACAGACCTTCTCCAGATCCTTCAGGTTTCGGGGCTGTCGCTGGGCAATACGGACTTTCAGCTCCCTCCAAAGATTTTCTATTGGGTTCAGGTCTGGAGACTGGCTAGGCCACTCCAGGACCTTGAGATGCTTCTTACGGAGCCACTCCTTAGTTGCCCTGGCTGTGTGTTTCGGGTCGTTGTCATGCTGGAAGACCCAGCCACGACCCATCTTCAATGCTCTTACTGAGGGAAGGAGGTTGTTGGCCAAGATCTCGCGATACATGGCCACATCCATCCTCCCCTCAATACGGTGCAGTCGTCCTGTCCCCTTTGCAAAAAAGCATCCCCAAAGAATGATGTTTCCACCTCCATGCTTCACGGTTGGGATGGTGTTCTTGGGGTTGTACTCATCCTTCTTCTTCCTCCAAACACGGCGAGTGGAGTTTAGACCAAAAAGCTCTATTTTTGTCTCATCAGACCACATGACCTTCTCCCATTCCTCCTCTGGATCATCCAGATGGTCATTGGCAAACTTCAGACCGGCCTGGACATGCGCTGGCTTGAGCAGGGGGACCTTGCGTGCGCTGCAGGATTTTAATCCATGACGGCGTAGTGTGTTACTAATGGTTTTCTTTGAGACTGTGGTCCCAGCTCTCTTCAGGTCATTGACCAGGTCCTGCCGTGTAGTTCTGGGCTGATCCCTCACCTTCCTCATGATCATTGATGCCCCACGAGGTGAGATCTTGCATGGTGCCCCAGACCGAGGGAGATTGACCGTCATCTTGAACTTCTTCCATTTTCTAATAATTGCGCCAACAGTTGTTGCCTTCTCACCAAGCTGCTTGCCTATTGTCCTGTAGCCCATCCCAGCCTTGTGCAGGTCTACAATTTTATCCCTGATGTCCTTACACAGCTCTCTGGTCTTGGCCATTGTGGAGAGGTTGGAGTCTGTTTGATTGAGTGTGTGGACAGGTGTCTTTTATACAGGTAACGAGTTCAAACAGGTGCAGTTAATACAGGTAATGAGTGGAGAACAGGAGGGCTTCTTAAAGAAAAACTAACAGGTCTGTGAGAGCCGGAATTCTTACTGGTTGGTAGGTGATCAAATACTTATGTCATGCAATAAAATGCAAATTAATTATTTAAAAATCATACAATGTGATTTTCTGGATTTTGTTTTAGATTCCGTCTCTCACAGTTGAAGTGTACCTATGATAAAAAATTACAGGAGTAGCACATAGTCTAGGAGTAGCACATGCTCATCTGCCCATTGTGTACTGATACCACAGTCAATCATTTTCTAGGTTCCTTTTCATAACTAGCTATTGTTTTAGTCGCAGCAAAAATCTTGCACTATTTTCAGTGACAGATAATGTAGGTAACAGTATAATAGTTTGCCATATTATTGCTCAGTTTTAGTGATGCCACAGGTAATTCTCAGGTCAATTCACCAAGGTTTCCAATTCGAGAGCCTATCCAGTGGAGGCCTTGTGTGGAGCTATAGCAACGCTCGGTAACAGAGAGCCTATCCAGTGGAGGCCTTGTGTGGAGCTATAGCAACGCTCGGTAACAGAGAGCCTATCCAGTGGAGGCCTTGTGTGGAGCTATAGCAACGCTCGGTAACACAGAGCCTATCCAGTGGAGGCCTTGTGTGGAGCTATAGCAACGCTCGGTAACAGAGAGCCTATCCAGTGGAGGCCTTGTGTGGAGCTATAGCAACGCTCGGTAACAGAGAGCCTATCCAGTGGAGGCCTTGTGTGGAGCTATAGCAACGCTCGGTAACAAAGCCCCATGAATTTCATATTTACTGTCGTTTTTTCTGACTTAAAGTTTTCTATGATATAATTTGTGGCTTTGTTCAGGCTGGTTGGCTCTTTTCTGTGTCAGAGGGAAAGGAGGAGACAAAGTCATTCCAGCCCTAACCCAGTGGTGGTGTACTCTACTCCAAGTAGGCCTATGGAGGGATAGCACTGGGAAAGACATGACCTAAATGAATGGGTCGTACAACAGCTTCATACTATATTTTACCAACACCCTCTGTTAACATTTGGACTATAATTGAGTTGAGGTACAGGCCAGCTTTAAACTTACTCCTGAAAGTTGTAATAGTAGAATGCACTAGGTGCAATTTCTAAATTGGGTAGTGCATCATCACAATTGTTACCCAATGCTGGAAGGGGGGCCCCGACTGAAAAGGTTTGGGAACCCCTGATCTAGCTAACTAGCTCATGGTAGGTACCCTAGCTAGCTGTATTATTTTGGTCTGGCGTTTTGAAAGGTTTCAGAGATGGACTAATTAATATCCTCTCTTGATCTGTTTGTTGTTACCCTCTGGGCAGCAGACACTTGTTGCTATAGATGGTAGGCAAGTTGATGTAACCGTATTTTGTCCTACCTGCTATGGTGGGTTTTAAATGAATTGGTATTCACACATTTGTTTTTGAGGTAGAATGACTTATTGATGCCAAATTACAAACCTTATCTCCACCTTCTCTATTCCAGAACCAATGGGTGTGCCTGAGTTATCACCTCTCAACTAGGTGAGCTGTTTCAACCTGGAACACTATTCTCCTGCTTTGGTCTGGTTCAGCCATTGTAGGAAGTCCTGAAGAGCAGGAGTGTGTGAAGGGTTTTGTTCCAGCCCAGCTCTGAACTGGGCTGAAATAAAAGCGTAAACACACTCCTGCCATTCAGATCTGGATCTGGGGGAGTATTAGATGGTATTGTCAGGATCTGGGGGAGTATTAGATGGTATTGTCAGGATCTGGGGGAGTATTAGATGGTATTGTCAGGATCTGGGGGAGTATTAGATGGTATTGTCCACTCTCAAGTTGAAATTGAACTTGTTGACTGATGCCAAAGCGGCGGCGTCTGCTAAGAAGAAGGGAGCAGCAGGCCAGAAGACTGCAGCCAAGGCAACACTGGTCCACACCTTCCCTGTCTGTCAGGTGAGTGAGTAGTATTGGTTGGTACTGTATGTGCCTTTAGCCTATTGTACTGGCCAGTGTGGTACAGTCTTTCATATGTGTAGTAGTTTGTCGCATTGTATTGCTTAGTGTATTAATGTGTCAACTTTGAATTTAACTTAAGCCACAGATTGTTAATGTCCTCCATTTTGTGCCAATGGTCCCAGAACTGGTTGATGTGCAGGCCTAAGTGACCACACACACTCAAATGGACCTACAGCTGCGGTAACATTCTTCCATCATTCACACACAGCAGACATAGTGTAAACCACCATGCTGTCAGCAAAATGCTGTCTTCGATGTTTAAATTGTATTGTGTATGTCTCAATGCTCTGATCACTCGTCGTCTTTAATGTTGTGATTCACAGACACACGATTACCACGATTTGAATGCTGCAACTGAGACGGAATGACGTCGGGGGACACGCGCTGAGACCCCGAGTATGACTGGACATGGGAGGGCCGGATATTTGTGACAACGACCTAAAACAGGTGCAGAAGCACACCAGACCCCTATTTTATGTTTATTTTATGGCCAACCACCCCTTTAGCTACCTCTTATTCCACACCAGGGGTGCAACTTTCACTGGGGACATGTCCCCACCCACATTCTGAAATTGCATTTTCGTCCCCTCCAGTTTTATCAAACAGCCTACCCGAAGTTATACAGCCTACCCCCCCCCCCCCCCCCCCCCCACACTTCTGTTGCACCCCTGTTCCACACTATGCCTTTCATGCCCCATGGTCCCTCAACTTTGGACACTTTGGAACTCTCCATCTTATATCTATAAACCCACCCTACCCTCATCCATTTTCCGTATGCTGTTTCATTCAGTTGTTCTTCTCCTGACTGGATAACATCTAGACTCAGTTACACGCTTCTAAGTGTTGTGGTATACTGATTTTGCTACCTTTTCTCCATCTGTGTAATGTGTAGTCCTCCTGCTTATTCTGGGGTTCAGACTGAATGCAGTGGCAATATGTGCTGCTCATAATTGGAAGCAGCAACATGGAACTAAATTGATAAGAAGGGTGTTGATATAGCTACGTATAGGCATGGCTTCCTTGTTTAAAATCTGTTCAGTGTGCATTTCTGTTACTCATTATTCTGGGGTTGAACTAGTATTTTGTATTAAACCTATTTTATGCATCCAGTTGTTTGTCCAATTGTAACTCACCTACCATAAATCACAACATGCTGTTTTACATGTGTTATTTGTGCTGGTCTTCCTTTAATGGAAAAGCAAAATAATCTGTGCGCTCTCTGATAGTAATAATAGTTAATATTGTGCTCTTCTATATCCCAGACTTTTGGTATTGATAAATAAATAGTTTGATCTTTACTTCAAGTCAGATGTTTATATGTTATGTGAGTTATGGGTGACTAGGTTAATTCTTGTCAAATAAATATGTTTATTAATTTAAGATTATGGATTACCTTCTGCAATGAGTTAATCTCTGGTTTTTGAATCTGCAACAGAACATGTCAACACATTGCTTCTTAAATTGGTTTAATACAGCAATGCATTCTGACACCATGAATTGAAATAGATGTCCCCTTGTTCATATAGTTGGCAGAAATTGTAAAGGATAATTTATTAGACCTCCACCGGCTGAAGGAGAAGAGAATCTGATAAAATAAGGTTATGTTGCTAATATAATCTATGTAGGTAGCTAGTTAGCTAGCTAGCTTCTTTTCAGAAAACTAGCCTATTCATTGCACATTGTAAATATCTGACTGCTACAAGTATTCTGTACAAGATACAAAACCAAATGGATAAATAAACCATCAAATATTAGTAAAATAAACTATGGAACAGTAAATGAACATTTTAAATATGTATTTTGTTTTGGATCAAGGTAGCTAGTAGCTAGCTAACTGACAGCAAAGGTGTCCGCTAGAGATGATGTGGGAGCTTGCAGAGATTTGTAGTCTTGCATGATGCCTACTTTGATGCTAATTAGCATTTTTCAATCTGAGCGTTAATAGAGCTGACTGTATTGATTAAGGTCACATTGTCCGAGAGAGATTTACACAGTTATCAAAACGCCATGCCAGGGAAAGACTACACAAAACACAAGTTTGAAGTGGTTCTAAAATCCCCTATGGGAAAAATGTATGGTGACAAAACGATTGGAACCATTTCAGTGTTTGACTACTAGGTTTTATGGGTACTGTGACAACAACACTGTGGGTACTCTATTAGTCTATGTCATATTTGGTAATATGTTAGATTATTTTGGTATGTTTGTTATAGCAATGTAAAGATCACACAAAAGTGTTTTCAGACATAATTATTTTAAGAGTATTGGGCTAAGCAAAGCAAAACAAGAACAAATGAAGTGTCTCATTAGATCATTATTCTTTTTTTCTATTTTTTTTTTGCGTTATATAGGCTACTTTAAAAATCTATACATTTCGAGAATAAAGTGACATTATTTAGAGAATAAACTCGAAATTAAACTTTGACAATAAACTCGAATTATTTTTAGAATAAACTCGAAATTTAATTTAGAGAAAGTCTAAATTGAATAAAGTCGGTTATATTTCAAGATTCAAGGAGGGGCTTGGTTAATTGCATGCCTCCCTGACTCGCTGTTGAAATGCCTAAATTATATGACCTGGCTCTAGTAACAAGGAAATCCTTGCTCTTTTAACACAAAATAACCACATTATTATAAGTATTAGGACGAAGAGGTTGTGCCGCAGATTGGGTCTTTTCAGGATGAACCACACAGGATGAGGTATTGGCGTTTGTGCAAAGTGAAATCAACAGTACTGTACGAAATACATATTAGGAACTTCATAATTCCTACTCTTCAGATCTCACCCTTCCCCTAGTCAAGTATCACTACTTCTTTCCAAACAGCGCCCTTCCCCTAGTCAAGTATCACTACTTCTTTTCAAACAGCACCCCTCCCCTAGTCAATTACCAGAATTCTAAAATTGTAATGGGTTAGCCCAGATCCAGGAAGTGGAGTGGTTGTGTTTACATGTGGGGAGTGGAGTGCCAATGACATCCATATTAACTAACAACATTGTCATTGAAATTAATTTAATCATAGCTAATTATGATGATGATCATTCATAATTGCCAGCTACATTTTCCCAATTGTATACCTCCACGTGTTGTTGTTTTTGTTAATGTTGTTGTCAGCTCTTAGCATGTATTTCGGCCAAAGGAGGAGCTCATTATTGTGAATAAATTAGTGCAAGTGTAAGCTGTGAGAAGGAGAATTTAGGCTTGAGGAGAGCAGGCATGATAACTGACCAATGTAGGGGTGAGGAGGATTGAAGACGAGGGGTGATAACTGACCAATGCAGGAGTGAGGAGGGTTGAAGTCGAGGGGTGATAACTGACCAATGTAGGGGTGAGGAGTGTTGAAGACTAGGGGTGATGACTGACTAATGCAGGAGTGAGGAGGATTGAAAAGTAGTGGTGATGCTTGACTAGCGCAGGGTTGATGCTTGACAAAGTGAGGGGTGAGGTCTGAGGGGAAGGAATTACCGAATCCTAACATGTATTCCGTACAATTGTTTACCATGATCCCTGCTGATTTCAGCTGTCGCATGGGATTATGGCTGAGAGAAATATCATGCTGTAGCCTACTAAAAATAAAAAACGTTGTTGACTTTATTCTCAAATTTAATTTCGATGTTATTCTGGAAATATTGCTACTTCATTCTGGAAATATTATGACTTTATTGACGAAATTAAATGTTGACTTTATTTTCGAAAATGAATAAAGGAGACCCACTTTATTCTGGAAGTATTTCTAGTTTTTGAAATACTACAGTGCAACCACCCAGCACGTTTTTTTTCTCTTCACTTGGCCCTAATAGGCTACTCTTCCATACTAATAACTTATGAAAGTAATTCCAAAATAATGTCAACATCAGAAAAAAATTACCTATAAGCTTATTTGCAATGGATTCCAGTGTAGGCTTAGTAAAGGGTGGGATAATCTTGGCACTTGATAAAAGGTGGCAAAACTTCTCCTTGACACGCGTTGCCTCTCATTAACAGCGGTTAGCAGTGGTTAGCAGCGAGTGAACCTTTTACCTTGTAGGCTACATAGGCCTACTGAACCAAACGGTTTTATGATGGTTAATATCTAGGCCTAATGATACAATTAGTGCATGCATATCTGTGCTGTCAAGTTGCGAGCTTTGCTGTGAGAGATGACAGAGGGACGTTCTGGGCTCTTTTATTGAATAGAAGGACGAAACATAGCCTGTAGGTAAATCTAGCCTATATATACTAGTCAACTAGGCGATTTTCAGTGTCACCTTGATGTGCAAGAAAGGCTTTGCTAATACTTGAGTTGGTTTCAAACTTTACCTGGCGCCACGGTGAGAATTGCAGAGGACTGGCATATTCAAAGAGCTGTCAAACTGCTGAGGTGGGATTAAGAAACTGGTTTGCCGAGGGGCAGGTAATTCACCAGGGTCAGATATTTATATCGTACATTCTATTGAGTTTGAATAGGTAGTTCTGATTGGAATTTTATCCATAAAACAACAGGTATATGTCTAATAGGATAACATTTCCATTAGTGAATATTATAGTTATAACGTTTATTATTAAGGGTTAATTATAGCCTACTGTTGGTTATAATTTGGTAAAATACAGGAAAACTAACCATACTGTGGAATATGGTTGAAAACGCATTTGCCATTTTATATTATTGTATAGGTCCAATTAAGATCAACAATGCACCAGCATTTTTTTTTTAAATAGCCCATGGGTTAGGTTTATAATTGAATGTCTATATAGCCTACATTGAATATGCCAATTTCCTTCGCAGGCTTGTAATGTCAACATAAATAAAGCAAATAGCCTATATCTGCATCTACTCGAATGAGAGTCAAATAGAACTATCCCTAGGCCTATACTACTAGTTGTTTTTGGTATCTGAAAGGGTTAGCGGGTTGTACGCATATTGGCAACAAGTGACCGCTCAAACCCCAAAACCCTGCTTGTCTCAGGGCCCGCATGCACCAACTTCATTAGGTGTCCATTATTTATTATAGGTCTAAAACTTTGTGCTCTTTTATGCATCGAAGAGTTTTGGTAGCGTCATCTAAAACAATCGTATACCAAAGGATGGCCAATTACACATACTTTTACATAGGAGACCACCTAATTGATTTGCAAAAAATATATTATTGCAAACAATTTTTTATTCAAAGTATGCGATTAATGAAGTGCATTTCCACTTTGAGTTTACATGGAACTTACCTTTTAGAGCAAAAATTGTTCTAAATGACATTAGGCTATTTTAATTATTCAGTAAATATAATTCTGCACCTTCTGTTTAAAATAAGTTGTTTATTATGTTATGTACATCGAGCCACGCACAGTGCACAACATATTGTTTATAAAATCGTTTAAGTGACATTAAATCAGTGGCTGAAGGAGTGCATTCAAAAACATACGTTAATGAACTTAATGAGTCTTTCCCGCAGGCTCGAGTGACATCGTAGGTGCTCCAGACCAATCAGAGCGCGCGCTGATGGAAGGCAGTGGGTTTGAGGCACACCGGGTCTACATGCAAGAGGTGTCTGGAGAATATTGTGAGGTGTAACCTACAAATGATGTGAAGAAGGATTGCCTTTTAATACGTTTTTATTTCGTTTCTCAGAGCCCTGGCTATACATGTTCTACTTTTGGAATAGCTTTTTTAATACGGGCAATGTTATTGACTTGACGGTGGATCCAGTTATACTTTTCCTCGCTATTCGACATTGCTCAATGCATTCCTCTTTAGACCGACGGTTTTATGGACTTCTGTATTAGCTAATGATGTCTATGGGTTTCATGCCTGATCGTTACAACGCTTCAGATCCCTCCAAATCTGCATTTTTAGAGATTGGGTACGAGCACCCTGCGCACCAGCAGCATTCCCAAGGAATCTCTCACATCTACCCCGTTAATAGCTTACATTCTGCCGGACATTCTCAACACGGTAGTCCCTTCTCCCCCAGCGCGTCCTCCTATGGCCGCTCCCTGGGCTTCGCCTACCCCAGCGCTGTGAACACTCATCCCCCGAGTGCCTACATGCCCTACCAGCACAACAATCACAGTTTGGCGCACTCCAGATTAGAGGAGACAGGTACGTGTAAAAGCAATATATAATTGTTCGTCATAGGCCTATACCATGTATTGTCTACGTATAACGCCAGTGTGCAAAGGCTGCGCGCTATCGCATGAGTGTAATGTTCCGGTTGACGGTAAAAGGAGTATAGATATTATGGAACTGTTCTTTAAAATGTATTGCAATTGTAGGCTGCATATTATCAGACACTTCTTTAGGCTACGGTAGGCCTATAACCTACACCACACGTAGGCCTATGTGCATTATAAAGCTGTGAGTCTGTACGTATTTGATGTTTCCAAAAATGACAAATGTCCTAATAAAGGTTGGGCTAAAAGGCAATACGTTGAAAAAGCAATTTACAGTCAGTGTTTTGGTAATCAAAATCTCTTCGAAATTTAAATGCATTTCAGGCATTTGGGGTTGTCTTTAGGCCTACTACTAATGTTCCATAATGAACACAGATGGTGTCATTAACATGAGTAGCCTACCTCAGAAACAGTCTTTCGTTTTTATTCCCATTATTAAAACAATTCCCGAAAATAAGAACATTTTCATCTATGCCCAGCACTATGGGTTTGGTTTTTATTTAACACTTAAATCAATTTATTATATGTCAGTGGACTTTCTATTTGACACTTTTATTGACTGTCTATTGTGAAAAGCTGGCGTTTTCATTAAATAGCCTATCTGACAAATGATTACAGGCCGCGAATGTCTATGTTGATGCAAACTCTCAAGTAGATAAATAGGCCTATATGCAGCGAATAGGCTTAGAACTAAATAAAACAATATATTATTAAATTTCATCTGTTCTGAAACCACATAGGCTTCCTGTTGTGCAGGTGTGCCTTTATATCTTACCCAGAGACAGGCCTTCCCATTAAGTTGTTTGTAAAGCTATAGGCAATGGGTTTGGCTAGGCCTACATTTGAAATGGACCATTTCAGACTAGACTAGCCTATATAAACAAACATCTGAGTCCCTGGGATATAAATATCTGTCATCCTCATTATATGTTTGAAATATAGCCTATATCTAATTTTATAATAATACAAATTGCCTTTCCGTTATCTGTCACAGTCGAAACGAAGTTAACAACTCTCCTGTAAATTGTTTTTTCTGCCATCATGTAAAGTGGAACGTTGTAAATCAAAGTGAATGTAGGCCTAGGCAACGACAGACTAGGCTACTAGGCTACTGTTCAGCGCAGCTAGACTGAAATTCTCCCCTCTATCCACAGACCATGAGAAGTCTACAGTGATTGAGAACGGGGAAATTCGCCTGAATGGTAAAGGAAAGAAAATACGCAAACCTCGGACCATCTACTCCAGTCTTCAGCTACAGGCGCTCCACCAAAGGTTTCAGCAGACCCAGTACCTGGCCTTACCCGAGCGCGCGGATTTGGCTGCAAAATTAGGACTGACTCAAACACAGGTGGGCTAAATTAAACCCTATAGTCTACATCAAGAGTAGGAAATGGGATTTTAAAACGATATCTTATTTCAGTAGGCTAATTACCAGATTATAATAAATTAGTTTTGTAGTGTTTTATTTCTAGGCCTTGTGTTATGTCTTCAGCCTAATTTTATTAAATAGGCCTAACAAACCAAATGGTTTATAACAATTAAAGTGGAGTGCCGACAAGCTATAGGTACAAAACACCTCATTAATTGTTTTAAATAAAACATAAATGTATTACATTTTTTCCTTATTAATTTAAATCTTGGAATATCCATTGTTCAAATTTGCCTCAAATAAAATCAAAGATCTAGAAACCTCACATACTTTAATTATATTGCGAGACTAGACTATATGTACATTTGTGCACAGATCAAATGAATAGCCTTGTTGACATAAGTGACAGAGAATGAAATATTATGCAAAGCTGTCTAACATCATTATGACAAAATGTTTCAGAAATGTTGACATGAAATCTTTAAACTTTACAGACAGGTTAACTTTTAAAAATGTAACACTAATACTTCCACAAGTTCATGTTTGTGGTTGATTGAAGAAAAACACAAAACAACCTTCCCCCTTGGTTGAATGGGGATGGGGGTTTAAGATGGATCACAGATATGTGGGTATTATTGCGGCTTTCTGTACTGCAAGACCAAAGAAACGGCTAATTGGAGAGCTTAGCTACTTCAATCTCTTAATGCAGCTAAATTCTCTACACGTATTCTTAGTCTTATATTACCATTGTGGCTAAAACCTTCTCTTGGAGCTGTCTGTGGCTTAAAGCAAACATAACTCAATTTCAGTATTGCATGTACAAGAGTATCAGAACGACAGAAATACTGTTACTAACAGAGTAACAGAACGGTCGAAATACATTTTGCCACTCTAAAGTATAGGCCTATGTGTAGTCTTTCTAAACAACAGTGTCTAGCAATGTTTTCCTACAATTACCACCATTTTGGGATAAAGTAATGTTAAAACACACTTACATACATTACAGCAGAAATACATATACAGTACAATGAGGTCAGTGGGCAGATACACACACGCACATACATACACACGAACGCACGCATGCACGCATACACATACACACGGATTTTACAGATTTTATCTGAAAACACAAGACAAAGTAGACTGTCATGCAGATTATCTACATATTTGTCATAAAACCAAAGCCTTTGTTGGCATTATTCATTTATGTCAGGTGAAATTATTAAATCTAAGGAGGAAGTCATGGCAACCATTTCCCTTGGATCAGTAAACACAAGGCACATAAACAGGTGGCGAGCATAATGTTTCGGTCCAACATCTCACCATACACATCTGTCTCTTATGGAATCAATCTTCAAGCCTTAAAACATTGTTTTGCTCAATATATTTTATAGGCTACTCTTCTATTCCAGATCTAAATCAATAGCGTTTATATCTTTAAAATCAAAATGATAGGCAATCTCAGGTCGACTGAATAAAGCTGTCATTCACTCCCTGTCAAAATCTCTGAAACACACCATCCCATCTGGGTCTGATTTGGATTTGTGTCCTGTTGCCACTCTTGAGAATATGGCTCTGTGGCTTTTTATTAATATTTTATACCATCGTAAAATCGATCAAAATCGCATGTTGTTCTGACTCAGCAGAATACGTCATAAATATAAATGCATCTGACGTCCCTCCTTGTTTACAGTGCTGTATTAAAGCACTTCAGGGGCTTTTTTTATTTCACTATATTTTTAGCATGGGATTGTTGTTGTCAGACTCATGCATCATTGGCCTCATAAAATGTTGAACAATGGGGGAGCTAGCATTTAATGAACTAGTGAAGTGTCGCTCATCCATTTAGCTGAATTGCAAAATGGTTCTGGACGAAGAAATGTGTTCAAATTATAAAACGTTTCAAGAATGAATGCCATCTTGAAACCGGGCCATTTTCCTTTGAAGTTATTATGGCCCAAATATCAGTGTAATTTCGAAATGATAAAATGTGAATATAAATGTAACAAGTCCACTTCAAATGAAAATACTTTCCATTGTGAAGATGATTGTTTAATGATTGTGGTGGAGGTGGTAGTGGGGTTTGATAGCGTAGGCTTTAATGTGCGACATTCCCCTCATATTTTTTATTTTCTCTTTTTAGGTGAAGATATGGTTTCAAAACAAACGCTCGAAATATAAGAAGATAATGAAGCATGGCAGCGGACCGGAGGGGGAACATCTCCACAGTACGTCATCTATCTCCCCCTGTTCACCCGGGATGCCCCAACGTTGGGAGGTGTCAATGGCAAACAAAGGGACCCCTATGCACCCCAACAATTACATGAACAATTTTGGTCACTGGTACCCAAACCATCACCAGGATCCTATGTCCAGACCTCAAATGTGAGCGAACCACCTCAACACATTGCGCGGTGCAGTAAAACTCCACCCAGCCATTTAGAACTTTTTAAATGCCTAAAGGCCTATAGGCTGCCTATACCCAAACGCAAACGTGTTTTTTTGCAATGTATGCTATTAGGATTACAATTTGTTATGTAGGCCTATGGTTATTTCTTATGTGTCCACTTTACGCACTGTTCTTTAGATTCGGCTTTGGTGGTAAATGTGCTGGCAGGTGGCAACATGCTTATAATTTTATTGCAGCAGGGGTCATGCACCTGAATATGTGTGTCGACTGGTTATGACCGTTTTTTTAAATGTGATTAACAGGAGTGCCCTTGCCCACGTTTGGATTCCTAGTCTCAGCAAATATGAACTCATTATGCAAATAAATGTCAGAAGTGTTTGATATAAACTGTATTTACTGAATTGCAGCGTCAATTATTGTGTCAATAATTTTTGATCCTTTAAAAGTGCTTTGTGTGACATATATAGCCTGGATGCAATACACCTAAATTATGTATGCTTAAATATTATAATGCAAACCCATGAAAATATGTCATGAGCATAATCACTTAGCTATTACAATTATTATAAAACCGTATGTCAAGATGGGGTAATAGCCTACTGTACTAAATAGTTTACCCTACTAATTCAAAAGAAACCCTTTTGCCGTGATATTGTTTTGTCAATGCCGTGACCCGGATTCGAACCGGGGTTGCTGCGGCCACAACGCAGAGTACTAACCACTATACGATCACGGCGAGCTACCAGGGCTGGCAGGTCGTGGCAGATAGTGGCACTTTAACTCCAGCCTGCAGTGACGTGGACAAGCATGTAAATAACGGCAGCTGTTCGAAAATTATTCTGTCTTGATATTCTATCGAAAAACTACTGTCTGCATAGTAACATATCTTTCTTAACTCTACAGTATACTTGAAAGAAAAGTTCCATATAGAACCCCAATAACCATTTTGTTCTAATAGTGTAGGCCAGTTGTTATTCTGTCTCCATTTTTAGGAGTATTCGAAATAAATTATGATTACGCGCGTGGGTAGGCATGTAGGCAATAAACATATAGGCCTAGACGTATTAGTTTAGATTACATAAGCCTGCAATATTGGAACCCATCATTGTTCAGTATATTGTATTTTGTTCGATTTTTATTTTATTGACATTATGATTATGACAAGAGCCGTGCCATTTGTATTTAATCTAAATTCATAATTGTGTTTCTTGTTAATGTACAGATTATGCTTGTTTTTCTTGTACGGAATTTCAAATCCGAGCCCCTCTGCGTACAATTAAGGAGGTCGAAACGTTACTCTCAGAACATCTGGATAAGTGAAAAATCGTCAGTGCTTCGTTGAATGGGCCCACCACCTATTAAGGTCATTTAGACAGTGTTTGTTGAATAAAGCTTTCATTTGTGCGGGATAATTACCAGCTATTCAAAGTCAACAAAATATCTCTCCTCATAAGTGGAAGAAAGGACGAATGTCCACGATGAGAAATAGGGCCTGTCCTACTGAGGGGACATGGAACATTTACCACCATTCGCACGAGACAGGTGTTCGGCTATACCAGCAGGGCAGTGCTAACATGTCTCATTAGATGTTTTCTTAATTGATTATGAATAGTCATTAGCCTACATAGTCATGACACCAATAAATAAAACGTTTCCAATAAGGTGTGGACATTTCCATGCAGCCTGTGAGAGAACAGACAATTAAAGCATGTTCATTTGATTACAATGGATGGGATATTTATGTTTACACCGTGGAATTATAAAAGAACCCCTTCTGTTTTTCATTTTGCAAGGGATGTATAATGATATGAGGCTTTCCTCCGTTTTTTCCCTCACGGTTTTGCGCTGTTTGCCTTTAAGTATAACAAAATAAGACGTCTTGAGTAGAAGCGGGCAGGCATTGCCACATTTCCAAATGCATTTTCACCCTCTCCCTCTCTTTGATTAAATCCAGGAAGAAAACTGTCTTTGACACAATCATATTATACATTATTGCATTATTCGATCCCGAAGCAGTGCCTGATTAATAGTACTTCGTACTGATTTGCACATTCTGGCGTGTAAACTGTTTAAACATCGGGAACAGGCTAATTATATTACTTCAAACAGTATACACTGGAGCGAACTGATGCTAATTCAGTATGGTGCAAATGTCGTAGTGAGCTTGATTAATGATATCTAATGCATACGTTGTGGAAGAAAATAACAAGTATTTTCTTATTTTTCACCCATCACCTCTTGTTTTCAGGGTCTTGTCAAAAATAAGTAAGTTATGTAAAATCCATTATGACCATTTTAATTTACTTGTAGTCTAAAAATGTAGGATTACTTGAATGAATAATTGCATCCAGGGTTGTTTTTACTATAATAATTTCATATGGTGATTGTTTTTGTAGGCATAAGATAAAATAGCATTTCGAGTCTCTTGTATTATGTCATTTTGGGGCCCAAGGCATTGATGACCTTCTGTGACCTTGTTCAGTTCACAGAACACGGCATACTTTAATTGAGATCATAGTATAAGGTTATGTGCTAAATTAACAATATTGCCAAATAATTCATACGAAATGTCATTAAACACAACACGATCTGTTTGCAGAGATGTCTATGAATACCTTTTGAATAACTTTTGATTTTAGTCTTAAACTTATTTGTGTTAACTGTAAGATTTTTACTTTTAAGTACTAATGGAATCCTATGTATGTTTATAGTTCGTACTATATATCATGAACAAACAATATGGAAACATTGAAATATAATAAATGACATTCTGTTGATCCCCCAAACTCATACCACCACTGCCTCAGCGATCGTTATAGACATACTGTGAATCGACTTACCTTTAACAGGGGTCTCCCGATGCCATACAGTAGAAAAAGGGAAAAAAAACAAGCATGACGTTCACCCTCCTGCAACGAGATAAAGATAACTATTGTGTTTCATTTAAATTTCCTCACCCTGCATTTTCTTTATATATACCCCACTTTCCATTTCTCCGTGTGCCCTGGGAAGAAGAAGAGGAGTCAAGTGTTGCTGAATGAAGTGACGGGGCATCAGACAAAATTATAGGCAATTTCACATCTCAAGATTAGAATAATGGGTGCTCAAATTGGACAGACAGAGTAGGGCCTTTCAAACAGGGCAATTATCAGGCAGATTCAAGGGAAACTCAAAAGACTGTTCATGCGACAGACATTGTAGGCTGCAGAAGGGGAAGGAGAGTGGGAGATGGGGGATGATATGGATAAAAAAAACGTGTAATGGATCAAAGCTATGGAGGCCTGCCTGGCTTATAAGGATCGGAGGTGCACTGTAAACCCCAATGTGCTGTCATTACTCAAAACGTTTGAGGAAACCCCTGAGTACAGTTACTTAACGTAATATTTTTGTACTCAAACCGATAGTCACTGGGACCCTGTAGGGGGTCCAGATTTGACTTGTATCAGCTTGAAAATGTTGAGTAACGCCCCCACCAAGCCACGCCCCAATATAATTTCCCAGTGTGCCTTGCATTTTTGAGTAAATTGTGGAGTTATCACCAATGACTGTGTTTGTTAGTGACAGAGACATACAGTACATGGTTGTTGAATTTATTTATCAAGTGAGTTCCTAAGCTAATCTTATAATTATAATTAAACTCTTTAGGACATTACATATCTGTTAAGGAATTATTTTGAGGCCTAGCTAAATTTTGGAAATTCACAGATTTAAAAAAAATTCTGGTTGAAGGATTTCCAGGAACCTTCCAACCGGGATTTCTGGAAAATGTACCAGAATTTCATAACCATAACTGCAAGTCACACTCTGCTGGTTGATGTGTTATTCCTGTTGGAATCCAGACAGAGTTAGAATATCCAACATATGGAATTTTTCTTAACCTGCAAACTGTTTTTATAATGATTTCAAGGATTAGGAAAAGTGTGAAGAAACTACCTAAACCATTTAAACTGGAAAAAACATTTCAGTAATGGGTACAAAAAATCTAACTAAATGATTGGATTAGTTTCGAAATATGTTGTTATTTGTCGTTGTGTAGCACAAGATGAATCAATCAATCACAGACATTAAAAACAATTCCATGCTGGGGAAAAAGTAAATTTCTTATCATAACTTTGAAAAATAGAGTTAATGTGACTTCTCATTTAGTTTTGAGTCCTTACCACACTTTTAAAAAAAGTAATAATGACTTTTCATTGACTTTGAGTTACATTTACCAGAAGTATTTGAGTTAAACATGCCTTGGGGTTTACAGTGTGTATGGTGGATTTTAATTGCAGGATAGCAGTGAGAGGGAAAATGGGGATGTTATTACAGTAAATCCCAGTTGCTTCGGCAGCGGCTGAATAGTAATGCTGCTCTATGGTGATTATTGTTATTAACTTGAGTGATCTGACATCTAGGGTAATTGTGTGCAGCTTCCCGTTTGGAGAGAATGACCAGGTTTGGTTTCATTTGAGGGAATGGTTGAATCCCGGACACAATGCAACACTTTGGAGGATTAGAACTATGACATACACACACACACACACACACACACACACACACACACACACACACACACACGCACGCACGCACGCACGCACGCACGCACGCACGCACACACACACACACACTTGCGCGCACGCACGCACACACACACACACACACACACATACACACACACACACACACATGCTCGCACGCACGCACACACACACACACACACACACACACACACATACACACACACACACACACATGCTCGCACGCACGCACACACACACACACACACACACATAAAAACACACACACACACAGAACACACACACACACACACACAAATACAAACACACACACACACACACACACACACACACATAGAGAGAGGCAAACTTCAACCTTTGCACACAACAGAAAGTAAAACATATAATGATGCTCCCATCAATGTTTATGCTGGCAGCCTGCCGAGTAAATGCCACAATCACGGTTTATCAAGTCCACCAACAATCACGATCCAACTGGCTTTGGTACCGCCACCCTCCACAGCCCTGAGGTCAACTGGGGTTCAGGAGTCCACAGCTGTCAACAATGCCTTTTCATTTCATTTACATTTGCAGCAAAATGGTGCTGGTGAGTGATCCCAATGCAAGGGGGAGGCATCAGACTTTGAATACGTGTGGGCAGCTGCAAACAGTCTTTCCATGGCTACATTTGCCATCCTGACTACATGTCAACCCCCAGTTCAACCCATTCCCTGCAACCCCAGAGACATATGTGACACCGTGCTGTTGACTGTTACTGTGCTACTGGAGGAGAAGAGCTCAGGATCTTGGGACAATCACTATTTAGGGCTCTTCCGATGTGTTGCCAAGTTCAACAGTTCACGAGCAGCCAGGGCACTTATACTTGCTAAAGTTTTGAGATTATATAGACACCTTTGTGACCGCTTCGGCCCACACACGCCAGCCCAAAGCCTAAAGCCACCTGGTGCATTTGTCTTCAGCAGAAATAGATCCCCTGACGACATATAAGCAGCTAGCTTGTCCATGGGCCACACATGGTGAGGGAGGCACAGAGGGAAGGTCATGTGTGTATATCTGAGATGTCAAAGATAGCAGAGATACATATAGTGTGCATCATGTCAGCCATTTTGGATAATGAGACACAGTAAAAACCCAAAGTAAATTCATGTTACTGTAATTACAAGCACATATAGTCAGTGATGCTCTATTGTTTTAAAATTGAATGGTAACGACTGAAGTGCTGTATGTGGCTTAACTGGTTTTGAAAGTGAATAGTCTTTTAAAGGTTGTCAAGTGTGTTACGTTGCATGGTGAACTCAGTTGAATAGCCAATATCTGTATTGGCATTTCCTAAATTATGATATTTATTCTTAACACAAAAACGGAACTTCCCAATGTAGAAAAAAGCATCGATCCTAAGTGTGAGCTAAAAGCACAGCATGGCAGATAAGTAACAACACTGTACTTTACAATGGAATTATTTTCTGAATCTGAATGACGAAAGCAACGTTCCAAAAACCTGTTAATCCCTCTATTTTGAATACAGTTCAAGCAAGCCTTGATATATGCAATATGCTGCTATTGTCAACACTTACTGCTGAAATTATTGAACGGACTTAGACTTAGGTTACATAAAATACATAATTAATTTAAATTCCCCGTAATATGCGAATAGTCAATATATTATTCCCTTCGGATTCCACAGGGTGAGTTTGCTGTACGCGTAAATAATTTTTGTGCGCAATGGCGCACATGCAATGGAGTAGAGTCGGTGGTGGTCCATCTGGTTCTTTTAACCACAGCATTAGCGGTTTGTATATCGTATGATTTTAGCAAGATCATCTTGAGGTTATGTGGTCAGTGTGTGTGTGTGTGTGTGTGTGTGTGTTTGTGTGTGTGTGTTTGCAATAATACAATTTAAATAGAGACTCAAATGGTTGTAGTTTGTGATAAGAAGTCAAGCTTATGTAAAATACGATATGTTATCTATTGCACAAAAGTTATGTTATGAAATACCTCTGACATCTTGTCAATATATCACATTGGTGACAGTTTTATTTAAGAAATGTGATGATTGATGTTGAATTTTGTCTATGGGATTATCAAGTCCAAGATATAACACAACCAAGGCTTTCCTGAATTACTCCAGCAAAGAATGGGTTAAAGATATTTGGCATTTTCTATCCTCTGATGCTCTTGTTTGGTGTCTATGAGTGTGTGTTTGTTTGTGTGTGTGTATGTATTCCTGAGGCAACACGCGTCCGTGCGTGCGTATTCTTTCTTGTTATCTGGTAACCGAATAATAGTGAACAGGGGAGCCTCCAGGGATTTTGGGCCCCATGAAAATATATAACATTGGGCTCCAAAATGTTTTTACCTAATGCTGGAATAATATTTTAGGGCCCCTGTCAGTCACAGGCCCTTAGAATCATCCTAACTTCCCCCCCCCCCCCATACGGCGCCCCTGATAGTGAAATAAACCGACTCCATCATGTCTGCTTGCCTTTCCCCTCCTACAGCCTCTTTGCACGCAGCCTAAAAAAACAAACCTGGACCTATACTGACTGCATCAAGCTTCAGGGAGGCAGGCAAGCTGTCACACCGGCATACTTAACCCTTTCCGGGTGTTGGCCGTAACATATTTGGTGCAACACTCAACAATGAAGAAAACAATTATATAAATTAAACATTTCCGAGATATATCAACAAATCTCAGATATGCTTAGAATTAAGCTGCCATGTTTGTTCTATTTTGTTGTGTCTGTTATTTCCTTTCGACTGGACCAGCGAAATACAGAAGAAACATAATATATTTATTTATAAGTGATTCAAGTGAGTAAAAACGTTGAAAAAATTGCCATAAGTTAAAAACACAATATTCAATTGATATCTTTATTGGTTTTGACAGAAATACAATAATAACATACTAATTACAACATGAATATAAAAAGGTCCGCAGCACCACAGTGCGATATTTCTATTCCAAACAAATATGATCTTAGTGGTTCTGCTTTCCATTAACACCTATGTACAGCCGACATTTTGTACAAATCGATATAAATTATGACCTGAGTTTCTGACGCATGCTCTGCAAACCCATATCCACGATTTAGTATGGATCAACTGAACAGTTTTGTCATTATTCTTACCGTGGTAGGTAAACTAGCCTACAGTAAAAAAGGTTTACCCAGCGTTTCAGGGAAATACCTACTTTCACCTTTGTCAGGTCTATGTCCAAAACAAGCCAGCGCCAGCTTATACTTTTTAGAGCTCTATAAAGTTCAGTTGATGTGGAAGGGCCTCATATTAAAACTCTGTTTTTAGTCTTTGTTAATAAACAGCCCCAACGCTTTGCTGTGGTACTGGGTGATGCACTGCGCCGGGGTGCTGTAGATGCGATCCCTGTTGGAACCAGTGGTTGTTATAATCCTCCAGGTAGGGGGGCGACGAGCTGAGGGGCGGCTGCGGGACCTGGGGCCTGCTGGCCGGGGTAGTGAGAGAGTTATTGTCCCAGACCGTCGGCGATGGCGGGGAGTTGCACGCCATGGAGTCGCTGGCATTTGGGCTGTGGTCAAGGGGAATCTCGCCGTTCTTGTAAAGTTTCTTGAATTTGGACCTCCGGTTTTGGAACCAAATCTTGACCTGTTAGGAAAGAGATTAATTATTAGTCTAAAAGTCAAACAATGAAAATCGTAATTTTGAAAATAGCCTAAAAACTAGTATCGTTTTCAAAGAGGACAATATTATTTTCAACAAAACATCTGCATTTAAAACAATCATAGCATCAGTAGGCCTAGGATTTTCATTGTTTGACATTATAAGGACATCTGGCTCAAGAACACACTTTAAAAACGTTTTAGTGTGAACTTTTGTTGTAGTTGCCAATATTCAAATGTAATATTTGAATTAAAGATGCTATTTTGTTCTACAATACAATGAAATAGCGTATGCTTCCTATGAATAATTTGATATTTACCTGTGTCTGTGTCAGACCGAGTTGAGCAGCAAGTTCGGCTCTCTCCGGGAGGGCGAGGTACTGCGCTTTCTGAAAACGTCTCTGCAACGCTGCTAGTTGGTAGCTGGAGTAAATTGTTCTCGGCTTGCGGATTTTCTTTGGTTTTCCATTCACCATACGAACTTCAGGCTCGGGTTCTTCTTTCACTATGAAGAAAGAAACAACAATTGTATCATTAGTTCTCACTATCAGTTTACGAAACAAATGTAACAATGATACCAATAGTAAGTCATCATCATTATACATGTCATGTTATTATCGTGATAATATATTACTATTAGCATTATTACATTGTTATATGCTAGTTGAAGTAGCAATAGCAATATTTCCATGTTGCAATACTAAAATATATGGAAAAGGTCTCAATCATGCTCAACCTGCTAAAATAACCTCAATAGTCGGTCAACATTTTATATAATATCCCTAAATATCTGGAAAGTGATTCGCAGACAGTTGCTATAAATGCAATTGCTAAACATAATGGTTTATCACTAGCTGTTCAAAACGGGCTATATTCTTCATCAAAGGCTATCAATTAGAACCTTGTTTCGAACTTCAGTATTGTAGTTTTACTCTGTAGTAATTTGTAATAAATCTCACATATACAAAATATGATTTGAACAGTTGAAATGAATGATATGTCTGAAACCCAAATATGACAATGCAGGCCCTTTAATTGTTTTCGCAATGTCCTTCTATTTCGTTTAACTGCAATAGTCAACTAATATATGTTATGCAAATATTTATCATGTAGAGCAGACCTGTACAACATAAAACTACACAAGAGGCTACCCTAATGTTTTTTTCAGAGTATGTAGGTAGCCTACCTTCTCTCTCTTCCTCTCTCTCTTTACGCAGACACGGAAACAATTCAGTGCATAAACTTCGAAATGAGGCAAAATATAAAACAGAAATAATTCAAATATTTTACAGTATTTACCTGAGCTTTGAGGTGAAGCCTGCAGATTATCTCTGTTGTAATGTCCATATTGTCTGTAGGCGTTTGTGTAAGGGTATTCAGACTTGGTGGGATAAACTCCCGCACCACCCATTCCATTGAGATTAAACTGGTGATGGTAGGCATTCATTTGTTGCGCGTATGTTTGACTCTGGTAATATTCGTGATGGCTGTGAGCCGTTTGTCCACTGTAGTAGCCCATGTCCGTGACTGAGGACTCGGGAAGAGTCGGAGAGTCCTTGGAACTCGGATGGCAACTCATAGATCCGGGGAGATCGGTCAAAATGTTCGCTATCTTCTTTTCATAAATCTGTCCACTCATCATGGGTCGCAGCCCTCTAGAGACAAGAAAGTCCACGATAATTCGTAAATACAGAACGTTTGTGCAGTAGTGTTAAAATAAATTGTAGTCAGTAGTGCGCCGTTAACGCAAGTCCTTGGAGAGCAAGTCCTCAAACTCTCCTAGCTGTAGTAACTTAGTTGTGGCAGCGCCCTACCCCGGTGAAACTGAATTATAGAGCGCTGGGATGGATACTGCGTTTTCATTGGCTCCAGTCAATATTTTTTTTCTCTCCCTCTTGTCCTCAAGGCGAAATCGTTGCGCTCAGTACGTAAAAAACTATCCTTGGCCAAAGGTGCCTAAATACGCATGCCTTTTGGCGCGTCAGGTCTGGCTTTTTAGTTAGTTATTTAGCCATTGACAGCATCACTCCAAAGCATAGCAAAAAAGCTATAAACAAACTTTGCATGACTTCCTGAGTGATCCTGTGCTTTGTTTGAAATTGAGCTCATCGCGTACTGACACTTCTGTGGCCTACTACGTATTCCACTATAGCCAGAACGTCTGTCTCATTCCTTATTCTTAAGAGCTAAAATACAGAGTCAAGACAACGCATGTACTTATTCAAAGAGGCCAAACTGTGGCCCTAGCCTATCCATTCTAATTCAAACGGATCGAAAGGATAAGGAAATGTATTTAATGTGTATGCGTGCGTGCCTGTGTGTGCGTGTTCCAAAATCTATGAAAATCTCCAAAAACAACAAACTGTTATTGTTATTGTCATGCTGTTAAAGGAGTGCTCATTGATTAGGTATAAAAAATTATGACGCATGAAGTAATATTACATCCAGGTTCTGTAGTTTTTTGGTTATATTGTCATCATCCAAGGCCATTATGAAGTCTTTAGACTACCACCATGATATTCTATGCCATTTTTTTTTTAAACAAAAAACACTCAAACCAAAAATGTTTTAAATAAAAAATTAAAAGTTCTTCCGGTGAGCGAATGTTGAAAGCATGGGCAACGCTGCTCCCTAGATGTAATATTACATCATGCGTCATCATATATATCTTTATGACTGTAGTGACACTATGAACCTCTGCGCATTCATACTCCTGTCGGTGTCTGTGTCCTCTAAGTAGTAGAGAATTCTATTGCATTCTAAACACAACACGTTGAACCCTGCCACTTTATGTATGAGGTTATACTACCCCCTTGTGGTGTGTTTGTGGAAGGTTCAACAGTATATGTAAACTGTAATAAACAAACAAATTATAATAATAATTGCGACCTGGCTGAAAATACAACTGTAAGAGAGATAATTCATTACTTTATATAGCTGCTTTAATTCTAGGAAACTCGTCACCAAAGAAGAATGTATTGTGTAACCTTGACTCTGGTGTATGACTGCAATTTTGCAATAGAATGCCTCCACATACTTAATTGGGGTGAAAAGCAGTGAATATATACTGTATTTGGCCATTATGACAATAAGTAGGCCTAGAGGTTACTTACATATTAGTCTTCCTTGTCCCGAGTGGGACAGAAGGACACAACAATCTTCTGCCACTGGAGTTTACATACAGGTAATGTTTGTCACTTTTGAGATTAGAGAACATCACTGTAGTGCTAAAGACCATCCAACAGGTGGCGTACATGTCACACCATTAAACTGTACAACTCTCTCTCTCTCTCGCTCTCTCTCTCTCCCTCACTCTCTCTCTCCCTCACGCACATACACACACAAAGACACTGTATACCGTATTAACTGTTTCACATGCCTACTATGGTTCCTGGTGGAATGTTGCGTTATCTAGAGCTGAGGTCATGAAGGCTTCTGCTGGAATGGTTAGAGAACAGAAGCAAATGAAAGATTCATTGTTAGTAAGTATCCCAGGCAGGCATTTTTTTCCGGAACTTCAGAACATACTCTCACAACAACTATATATATCACGGTAAAAAATAGCTTAGAGGAAGTTTTTTGTACTTCCCTAGGGTAATGTGTTGAACTGGAGCATCTGGATGTGTTCCAGAATAGGACAAAAGGTTCGGGCTTCTCACTGTAAACCAGTAATTACCGGCTAACCAGGGTTTGGTCCATTGACTAACTGGATTGAGCTTACCTTTTGTGAGAGACATTTTAAATGGAGCCTTTTTCCCTGAGGAGAGTAATTTTCTGCCAAACCTCTCAAATCCTTCTAAGAGCCAGCTGTGTCATTATGGTAGCCTCCTTGGCCTAAAGGGGTGACAGTATGACAGTACTGTACCGACTGACCAGCAGACTACAGCAAGTAGAGCCATTAGACAGACTGACTTGAGTTTTGGAACTTCTACTACAAGACTTTAGGAGTGTAATATGACAATGGTCACATTCACACAAAATGCGGGGAGGTTGATTTTGCTGGAGAAACTACACTTTGATAAAATACTTTTTGTGCTGAGACAATTGGAGTGGAGTCACTACCTAAAACAAGACTGGGTACTTCACCTGTGAAGTTGAACAGAGCACTTTGTCAGCTCTTTGAATTATCTGTCTACCTTCTATGTCACTCGTTTACTCTCTTCTTCCACACAAAGTACCTATTTAGTTTTCATCTTTATTTTCTTGTTAGTCTGCTTCTCCTCTCAGGAGACTGTTCTGTTCTCATGTTCTCTGCTTGGAGGAAAAACCCTCACACTTGTAGGTAATTTAGTTAATATTCCCCTATGGTGATACAGGGGGGAAAGTTACATGTTGACCTTCAGAATTATAGCAGATTATTATGGAGTCAGGCCTATTTCTCTGTACAGTGTGTATCTGTATGAATCTGAGAGCCCCATCTTGCAAGCCTCCCATGTGTATTAAGTCTACTCTGTGCAGAACTAAGATTTCAGAGAGCTACAAATGGACCGTTTCCTCTCAAAATGTTGCCATAAGCACATGGATTTTTGGGCCAATATCTGGCTACAAGGACATCTGGCTACAAGGACAGGGGAGAGAGAGGAAAGAGCCCAGGTAAAGCATGGGTAATGTCCTCCCAGGTAAAGCCTGGGTAATGTCCTCCCAGGTAAAGCCTGGGTAATGTCCTCCCAGGTAAAGCATGGATAATGTCCTCCCAGGTAAAGCATGGATAATGTCCTCCCAGGTAAACATGGGTAATGTCCTCCCAGCTAAAGCATGGGTAATGTCCTCCCAGGTAAAGCCTGGATAATGTCCTCCCAGGTAAAGCATGGGTAATGTCCTCCCAGGTAAAGCCTGGATAATGTCCTCCCAGGTAAAGCATGGGTAATGTCCTCCCAGGTAAAGCATGGATAATGTCCTCCCAGGTAAACATGGGTAATGTCCTCCCAGCTAAAGCATGGGTAATGTCCTCCCAGGTAAAGCCTGGATAATGTCCTCCCAGGTAAAGCATGGGTAATGTCCTCCCAGGTAAAGCCTGGATAATGTCCTCCCAGGTAAAGCATGGGTAATGTCCTCCCAGGTAAAGCCTGGATAATGTCCTCCCAGGTAAACATGGGTGATGTCCTCCCAGCTAAAGCCTGGATAATGTCCTCCCAGGTAAAGCATGAGTAATGTCCTCCCAGGTAAAGCCTGGGTAATGTCCTGCCAGGTAAAGCATGAGTAATGTCCTCCCAGGTAAAGCCTGGGTAATGTCCTCCCAGGTAAAGCCTGGGTAATGTCCTCCCAGGTAAAGCCTGGGTAATGTCCTCCCAGGTAAAGCCTGGGTAATGTCATACCAGGGGAACCCAGCTGCTGAAGGAGTCAAAGCTAATGGGATCCAGATGTGGCCAGATGTTGTGATGGATTTCATGAATGCGTGCACACACACACACACACGCACGCTCGCACGCACGCACGCACGCACGCACGCACGCACACACACACACACACACACACACACACACACACACACACACACACACACACACACACACACACACACACACACACACACACACACACACACACACACACACACACACACACACACACATACATACGTATACACACACACACCCTGCAGTGGATGCTGTCTAAAAGTCCCCTGACCCCAGGGGTACCACCCCCACATGTATAAATCACCAGAGACAAAGACCCACTCGTATTGGCCATCTGCTGGCTGCAATAGGCCTTAAAGGACATTCCTCTTTCTGTAAATGTTTTCAAGACTTAACACACTTCCGCTCCCAATGTTCCCCCACAATCCAGCCCATTTAAGATGACCCTTGGAGTGTGTGTGTGTGCGTGTGTGTGTATGCACATGCGTGCGTGCACACACAGTCTTAGAGGCAGGTGCATGCAACTCTCCATGACCACCAGAGTACATAACATCCTGTCAGACAGCTCTGTGCTTTGAAAAAGGTTGTGACCAGGTCAAATGTACAAGCTTCAGAGGAGATTGAGAGAACATATTGGATTTCAATCAAGTAATATGAATGGGCACTCTCAGCAGATGAATCCAAATATATCTGACCATTATATGAGAGAGAAACTGAGTGGGTGTAGTTTACCTGCTAAACAGATTTGCTTTCTTCATTGATGATAATGGAACTATTAGCTAGTCTATTCATGACTCACTAGAGGTAGTTAAACAAGTGCCCACTTTAAAAGAGTGTTGTTACATATTCATGGAGTTTAAACTAACAACCTTGGGGGTGTAAACTATAAACATTGGACCTCTCTGACCTCTACACCATTCCATGCCAATCAACATTGTAACAGTGTATTGGGTTAATTTACTTAAATACGCAAACTTGCGGTGAGAAATGCCAAGCCAACAAGCTGGACAATGTCACTGTCTCCAAGTGAAGCATTTCTTACTGAAAGATCAATAATGTCTTGGCTGTCTGTCTGTGCCCATCCTGTCAGACTCCATCTTCTCCCAAGGTTTTGGCTCTGGTTGTGCCTTCAGTAAGAAAAGGCCCTGTTCTTCGTTTATGGTGTTATGTACTGGAGAGCTGCACGCACCTGCCTCAAACTGTGTACACACACACACACACACACACACACACACACACACACACACACACACACACACACACACACACACACACACACACACACACACACACACACACACACACACACACACACACACACACACACACACACACACACACACACACACACACACACACACACACACACACACACACAACTCATGGTGGTTTCTTACACTCCCACCACCCACCAGCACAATTTAATTTCCCTGTGAAAACTTCAAGGCTGGAGTCTCTTTAGATAATGAAGTGCCCTGGCTGCATAGTACTGATCAGACAGAATGGATGGCTGGGTTTAGGGAGACAGGGATTCAAGGCAGGCTGATGAGTGGGAGCCCCAGCATTAAGTCTCTGGTCATTAATGAAAGCCACAATGGCTCCAACTCAAGGACGCTGACGCCTCTGTACAGTGTGTATCTGTATGAATCTGAGAGCCCCATCTTGCAAGCCTCCCATGTGTATTAAGTCTACTCTGTACAGAACTAAGATTTCAGAGAGCTACAAATGGACTGTTTCCTCTCAAAATGTTGCCATAAGCACATGGATTTTTGGGCCAATATCTGGCTACAAGGACATTTGATATATACTGATTCTCTATGTACAGTATTTGAAGTGTCATGACTCATGTCCAAATATTGGCCCTACTAGTACAGAATCCACAGTCATCTTACACCAGGACCTCAGGGAAGATCAGTAACTGGTGTAGCCCCTACACTCAAAACTGGCCTGAAATCCAGCACTCCCATCTCTCCTAGTCGAGGGAGACTGGGCTTCTGTAGATACATCCAAAACAATGTCCTCGAGAGGTCCTAGTGGGGCAGTAATCTGACCTGGGCCCAGTCACGGCTCAGCTAGATGTAATGGAGGCCGCAGCGTTCACAAGCTCTTTCACACCCAGTCTGTGGGGGGCTCTAGGGTCCTGGACTCTGGTGTTGGGGGGAGAGGAGGGGGGGGGGGGGGGAGGGGGGGGGGGGGGTTGGTGGGGGGGGGGGAGAGGAAAGAGACAAGGTAAAGCATGGGTAATGTCATCCCAGGTAAAGCCTGGGTAATGTCCTCCCAGGTAAAGCCTGAGTAAAGTCTTCCCAGGTAAAGCATGGGTAATGTCATCCCAGGTAAAGCCTGGGTAATGTCCTCCCAGGTAAAGCCTGGGTAATGTCCTCCCAGGTAAAGCATAGGTAATGTATTCCCAGGTAAAACATGGGTAATGTCTTCCCAGGTAAAGCATAGGTAATGTATTCCCAGGTAAAGCATGGGTAATGTCTTCCCAGGTAAAGCCTGGGTAATATATTCCCAGGTAAAGCCTGGGTAACGTCTTCCCAGGTAAAGCATAGGTAATGTATTCCCAGGTAAAGCATGGGTAATGTCTTCCCAGGTAAAGCCTGGGTAATGTATTCCCAGGTAAAGCCTGGGTAATGTCCTCCCAGGTAAAGCATAGGTAATGTATTCCCAGGTAAAGCCTGGGTAATGTCTTCCCAGGTAAAGCCTGGGTAATGTATTCCCAGGTAAAGCCTGGGTAACGTCTTCCCAGGTAAAGCATGGGTAATGTCCTCCAAGGGGAACACAACTGCTGATGGAGTCAAATACCTAATGGGAGTCAGATGTGGCCAGATGTTGTGACAGAATGAATGAACGCACGCACACGCATGCACGCACGCACACACACACACACACACACACACACACACACACACACACACACACACACACACACACACACACACACACACACACACACACACACACACACACACACACACACACACACACACACACACACACACACACACACACACACACTGTAGTCTAAAATATGCAAGCATTAACATACACACATAGTGTACACCCTGCAGTGGATGCTGTCTAAAAGTCCCCTGACCCCAGGGGTACCACCCCCACATGTATAAATCACCAGAGACAAAGGCCCATTCGTATTGGCCATCTGCTGGCTGCAATAGGCCTTAAAGGACATTCCTCTTTCTGTAAATGTTTTCAAGACTTAACACACTTCCGCTCCCAATGTTCCCCCACAGTCCAGCCCATTTAAGATGACCCTTGGAGTGTGTGTGTGCATGTGTGTCTTAGAGGCAGGTGCATGCAACTCTCCATAACATCCCATCCCACAGCCCTGTGCTTTTAAAAAGGTTGTGACTAGCTTCAGAGATGATTGAGAGAACATATTGGATTTCAATCAAGTAATATGAATGGGCACTCTCAGCAGATGAATCCAAATATATCTGACCATTATATGAGAGATAAACTGAGTGGGTGTAGTTTACCTGCTAAACAGATTTGATTTCATTGATGATAATGGAACTATTAGCTAGTCTATTCATGACTCACTAGAGGTAGTTAAACAAGTGCCCACTTTAAAAGAGTGTTGTTACATATTCATGGAGTTTAAACTAACAACCTTGGGGGTGTAAACTATAAACATTGGACCTCTCTGACCTCTACACCATTCCATGCCAATCAACATTGTAACAGTGTATTGGGTTAATTGACTTAACCTTTTACTGCAGTGGGCTAAATCAGGGTCACAAAGAGTGTTTCTTGGTAGTCTTAAACAAATGTACTTTAAAACAAATGTACTGTATACACCTCACACATGGTTATGGGCTTACTAAAAAGAAAACACCTGTATCATGTCAGATATAGAGTTAAAATGTATTACATTTTGAGTTTGCATCCCAATATTACATGTTATATACATCACAGAAGACTGAAATAGAACAAAACTGTTTATTAATTATGTAATTATGAAATTATGAAAAATATTAATTACATTCCACCCATGAGGCCACTAGGTAATTTGACTGCAGGAAATGGTTACCTACAGTGCATTCGGAAAGTATTCAGACCCCTTGACTTTTTCCAAATTTTGTTAAGTTACAGCCTTCTTCTAAAATGTATTAAATAGTTTTTCCCCTCTCATCAGTCTATACACAATATCCCATAATGACAAAGCAAAAACAGGTTGTTATACATTTTTGCAAATGTATAAAAAAAAAAAAAAAAAGTATTCAGACCCTTTACTCAGTACTTTGTTGAAGCACCTTTGGCAGTGATTACAGCCTTGAGTCTTCTTGGGTATGACGCTACAAGCTTGGCACACCTGTATTTGGGGAGTTTCTCCCATTCTTCTCTGCAGATCCTCTCAAGCTCTGGCAGGTTGGATGGGGAGTGTTGCTGCACAGGTATTTCAGGCCTCTCCAGAGATATTTGATTGTGTTCATGTCCGGGCTCTGGCTGGGCCACTCAAGGACATTCAGAGACTCCTGAAGCCACTCCTGCGTTGTCTTGGCTTCTATCTGGCCACTCTACCATAAAGGCCTGATTGGTTGAGTGCTGCAGAGATGGTTGTCTTGGTCACCTCCCTGACCAAAGCCCTTCTCTCCCAAGTGCTAAGTTTGGCTCTAGGAAGTCTTGGCGGTTCACATCTTCCATTTAAAAATGATGGATTCCATTATGTTCTCGGTCTGTCTGTCTGTCTGTCTGTCTGTCTGTCTGTCTGTCTGTCTGTCTGTCTGTCTGTCTGTCTGTCTGTCTGTCTGTCTGTCTGTCTGTCTGTCTGTCTGTCTGTCTGCCTGCCTGCCTGCCTGCCTGCCTGCCTGCCTGCCTGCCTGCCTGCCTGCCTGCCTGCCTGCCTGCCTGCCTGTCTGTCTGTCTGTCTGTCTGTGGCCAGGCTGCATCTTTCCCCTTTGGTTGTCCCTTCAGTAAGAATTGGCCCTATTGCTCCCCCTTTGGCTCAATTGACTTCTCTCCATCTTTTCTGTCTATCTAATCCCATTCTTTCTTTCTTTTTCTTTCTTTCTTTCTTTCTTTCTTTCTTTCTTTCTTTCTTTCTTTCTTTCTTTCTTTCTTTCTTTCTTTCTTTCTTTCTTTCTTTCTTTCTTTCTTTCTTTCTTTCTTTCTTTCTTTCTTTCTTTCTTTCTATTTCTTTCTCTCTTTGTGTTTCAAACACGCACACACTTACTTGTATGCACACCTAAGCGCGCACAAACACACACACGCACACATATAGAGGCATCAAGCCCTGCAACTTCAGCCCCGTCCGTGTTCTAACTGGAGCCTACTTATCCCAGAGTGGCTAGAAACAGCTGTTGAGGAAGTGATCAAAAGAAAGAGATAGAGAGAGAGAGAGAGAGAGAGAGAGAGAGAGAGAGAGAAAAAGGGAGTCTCCACTTCTTTAACACCTCTTTGTTCCCTCAGCCCATCCAACTCTTATTCACAATGGCCTCTTTCTGAGTGGGAGTTTGGCTGCCAAGGGAAGGTCGTGTAAAGCTATAAGAAGGCTCAGCACTGGCTGTCTCCAGAGTGGTGCATTGATTTCTGAGCGATCGCTGGGCTTCTCCAAACATAATGGCATTCCAAAGTTCTCTAACAGCAGTTAAGGAAGTTCTTCAGAGGTCATAAAGCAACAACCTCTGACTACAAATCCCCACACCAGACCCAGCATTCCACGGTTTGAACTTTGAGTGTCTGTGCACAGTCGAGATGCCCTCCCAGTGAAGGGCCAGGAAGCCACACTGGCTGATCCGTCTCTGTTGGTTTTGGCTGGGGTTAAGGCATGGAGGGGGACTAGATGAAACGGTGCCCTCCGCTTATCTCCATGACATGCTGAGTGACACCGGCATATCTCCTCACATCACAGCTCTGGACGGGAGTTAGGCTACACGCTTTCCTATGACAAGGTGACTGTTTACACTAGAGCCCTGCACAAGCATGAAATCTAAGCCCTACCCATGGCCCCTAACCAGGCCCAATTGCTTATACTAACTTCCTACATTAGTATATCTATTAACTGTTCGTCTCTGTCTGTCCCCACTCCATGCGCTCTGCATGTGTGAGTATCCATAGCAGCGACTCCGCTTTGGGCTGCTCAATGACTAGACATGAAAGAGCTGTTAGCTGTTAGCTAGTTAGCTACTTTCTGTCACTCTAAACTTCGACAACACTCACGGGACATTATTATTTTCTGTGAAATAATCTCTCCTGCTGACTTGGACAATGTTCTGGTCTTACATTTGACAAGGTTGAAGCACTTCTGACACCATATTATGATCCTAGTAAGATATGACTGTACAGACACACTGCACAGCAGACCAGGAGCAAATGGCTCAGCTTTAGCTGTAAAGGCTGTCAGAGCACCTGATAGTAAAAAATAAGTACACTGCAATGTCAAATGTGATCTTTCCGTAAGAGAAATGGCACACTTTTGAGAGTAAACAAGAACACTGTTTATTTTTATAGTCGCATTCATTCTGGATTCTCCAGGCTAATTCATTGTATGCGGTAGGAAAATGATTGATAACTCAGCTGCGTCTAGGCGTGTGTGAATCCGTTATGAAATCAACTCAGGATTCAGAAATGCATTAGTCATACACAGTACGTTTAATTTGGAGTAAGTTTAATTCAGTGTTCAGCGAGGCCCACACACTTGACTGCGCCTCAATGACGGAGGTAGACAGGAAATAATGGCAACGTGTTCAATCTGGAGGTGTCTTTGTGTAGGTTTGTGTCAGTCAAAGTTAGTCAGTCACCCAACCATATTTAAAAAGCTATTTTACTGAGTTATGTGCAAGGGAGGAAAATTACAGCACAGTCTTGTGAAATAATTTCTTTGACATGCACCTTGTTTTGTAAGCTTGTTAACACTGACTGTGTGGAGACTAGAGGTGTCATTTCTCTGGGAACATCTCAGCGCAGAGGGGTTAGGGGAATTGCCATTCCTGCCCTTTCCACCTCAACAGCCAACACAAAAACTCTGAGTAGAACCAATAGACATACCATATATACAGTATTTATGTGTCTCTAGGCAATATCTATTTTATCTTACTATATACACAGACAGGAAGTACAGTATGAGAGATGACTTGTGGGTTGACTGAGATCTCTTAATGGGTTATCCTATTTACAGTAGGCCTTGCATACTTAACATCATTCCATTGTGCTTGTGAAATTTGAGAAAGCTAATGTACCTGCTGTGTCACCCGGTTGAATAAATATGCAATATGACCCTTGGCCACCTTTAAAGAAACATGTTCTCAGACACTGAAAGAATTTCAAAACTATAATACAGACAACAAATTGCAAATAAATTAGATTTATTTGCCTGTGATGCAATAAAATTACATGTGGTCTTTGCATAAATAGAATGACCATTGTCTACAGTATAAACTGTAAATCTAACCGTAAATAGACCACTGTCTACACTTTCTAAACGGAAGTATCTAAACCGCTACCTACCACATACTGCAGTGTATTGTTATCGGGCCAGTTAGCCGGTGAGAGACAGTGCCACCCAGTCGGGCCTCTGTGTGTTTGTCTTTCGCAGTGTCCCTAAGGCTCCCCAGCACTAATGAATGGATATTTAATGATCTGAGAGAGCCATTCAATTGAGTGGAAAATGTGCAGTTCTGTGGAGCGCGGCTCCCCCTGTCACAGGAAAACAAAAGCATCACTCTGCATTCACCCCCACCCAGGAGAGAGAGTGTATTCACACACTGTGTAAAGAGGCTGAACACACACATAGCCACACACATACGGTGAGTGGAGTAGAGAGGGTCCAGTGGCTATAATTGCAACACTTCACATTCCAGATCCTGTTAGACTAATCCTAATCAACCCTCTGGAACAAGGAGTGCGTTCATAAAACATTGGATTTAGGACTGAATAGGGATTGATAATGTATGATTTTCATGATTTTCAATAGTGCTTATTTGTTAAGGTGATACAAGGTGATATTGATATAATTACAAGAAATATACTTAGCATGCTGATTAAAAATGATATTTATCACTATCTTACAAGTTACAACAGAACTTAACGAGAGACTTCCTATGTTTGATTTAGGATCAGGTATCTTGTGGTAACAGTCAAATCTGCCCACACTAACTCAAATACCCTTTTCTTCATTTGCTTTGAAATACCAGTTTAAAACAATGCAACACCCAAACCATGCAGAGAATACTATTTGGGTGATTCACTCAAGTTTATGAATGTTAGGAAAATACAAGCAGATCTGCCCATCCCACCTTGCAATAAACATGGACCCAAACCAGTTCAGCCAACCGGTTTGTCAAATTAACGTCAAATGTAGATTTTTGGGGGCATTTTAGCTAACCCTAACCCTAACCCTTTTCCTAACCTTAACCTAATTATCCTAACCTGCTACATTAATTCTCCTAACCTGCTGCGTAAGTTCTCCTAACCTGCTACGAAATATAAAATCTGACGTTAATTTGACAAAAGCTGGATCCCTTCTAGCCATGACCCAACCAACCCAGTCAGTTATTGAAAGACAAGGTGTGTTAAATAAAAACCCCTCCTTTTATGTCTGTGTATTTATTTATGGGTCACAAACACCCTCTATAGGCCCCATGTGGTCACTGAGGAGCCGTTCGACACATTCATTCTTTCAAAGCAAGACAGGAAACAGGAAGTGCGATAGGAAGTGCTCTGTGTGTTTATGAGAGGACTAAGGGGTTTGACCATGTAACCATGTTTAACTGTGCAAGAGACCAGGGTCAGCAGCAGCAGACATCTCACAGACGTCTAACGGTGAACAGACAGGAGGGTGGCTTTAATGGAAGGAGACCCTGTAAATCCAGGGGGTGCTCCAGCACTGTCCTAGCTGACTGGATTCACTGCCGCCCCCCCCATTCACTGGTACATTAGGCCTCATCGCAGTGACTATACATCACTTTTACTGCATTATAACTCTAACCAATAGCCGAGTGGAGAACAAGAATGGGCACGGTAAATAGGATAAAGTGGGGGTTGATATGAAAATAATTATCTGGCGAAACGTTGGTAATATCTCAATATGACAACTTGAGTCATGTGGACAACTGTGGAGAAACACAGTAGAACTCCTTTCACAATATTATTAGCTTGGAGAGGAAAATGCGCTACGTTGTGTGAGCTACGATAAGCTACAGACATATCTATATTTCCTCTACAGTCTTATCCTACCATAAAGGGTTTCCACGAGTCAAAATTGTCTATATCGTAAACATTCACGAAAACAAACATTTGCTTTTTGGTCTTAATTTAAGGTTGGGGTTAGGAATAAGGTTAGCAATGTAATTACGGTTCGGGTTAAGGTTAGGGTGAGGTTTAAAATCACATTTTAAGATGATAAATTGTAGAAATAGGCGGAGTGACGACCGCCATAAAGGTAATGCAGAACATGCCCTGTCTAAGGAAGTCTGAGCCCCTAAAGGAGAATGTTTAGGTTTAGTCTTACAAAGAGCTCTCCTTTGGAAAACATTACAGGCAAGTGTCAGTGTGTAGAGACAGCAAAGTTGTTACGTGTGAAGTTACGAGTCAGAGTAACGTATCCCATGGGATGAATAAATCCAATGAGTGGCGTTTAAGAAACCTTGACCAAACCATTACTACAGGTTCTAATGTCTTGAGTGGACTTTTTTATTGGCTGGTTCTATTTTCTTAAGTGTAGTATTTTCTTTTTTTTAGCTAGTAGTTATCTTCCCAGTGTATCTATGGGAACAGGCTACCTCAGCATTGTTACTATGTTTCAGGGCACTGTGAATTGGGGATCATCTCTCTCACACATAAACAGAGTGGTGTTGTGACTGGCCTTTGGCTGAAGGTCAAGCAGATGTCAAGCTGGAGTTAGAAAGTGAAATAGCCTGTTACCCTGTCCTGTTCTCTCTCTCTCTCTCTCTCTCTCTCTCTCTCTCTCTCTCTCTCTCTCTCTCACATATGCAGCGTTTACCGTGAATGCAGTCTCCGTCAGCAGTTGCTACATACATTTTTTATGTAACTTAATTAATGGTATATACCCATTGATTCTTGAAGAATATAACTTAGAAATGCTTTATGAACTTAGTTCAACTGTTGTACCCCATCAGAACCTAAAATATAACCTTGTTTTACTCCAATGTTTGTAAACAAAGTAAATGTAAACAGAGACTGTGTAGTTTCAGAACATGGTTAAAACTATGTTTGATATCATGGACGGTCAGTCCTTGCATCCATAGCTCTGTTTATGAATTTGAGTGTGGCTACATTGCTCCAGCCCCATCCCTCAACATTTTGCCCAAACACGGGCAAATTCACTTCAGCGATCCAGATTAAGTTGAGCCCTTAATGTGCACACTGCTAAACTTAGCTTGAAGAATTACTCTTCATGATAATATATGTGTATTTGAGCATTTCCTTGAAAGTGTGTTATCAGACTTCTGGGAAATCAGCCAGATCAAACTCAGCCTCCCTATAGACTGTATGTTCATCTCTATCACTACTCCAAAGGAACTAATACATTCACTGGACCCGTTGCCTTTAAACAATATTTTTTAGACGGTTAAAGGAATGACACCCTCCTCTGTTTGCTGATATGATACACTGCTGTTGAAAAATATCTGCAGCACACATTTGAGATTTTTGCCTCCCAGAAATATGTAACACTCCACAACATTACAACACTCTACAACATGATTTTCAACGTCGTCAAAAATATCTTATTAGCCCTCACATACTGTAGTATTGGAAGAAGGGCTTGACATAGGACTATCATGATGAATTACAGTTCCCCCTGCTGCCAATAGCCTTCTCTATGTTGTTACATTGGCAGAGGATGGAGACAGAATGAATCAGCGCTGAGTTAATTTCTTGAAAATGATAAATTTGTCAGAAATCTGCTTCCTCTTGCATATTGAAAAGGCTGATAATATGGGCAGTTGTACTGTATTACCTTTGTCAATGACTTAATGGCATGCTGCCCTTTGGCTCCAATTCCATGACATTGGAAAACCAGGAAGTTTAAAATACTGTCAGATTATAAATCTGTCTTTCATGGATTATGGCTATGTAGATTACATATACCTTGGAGTAACAGCTCTATTGTTTCCAAAACCCAGCATAGATGTGCCCTCCCGTCGCATGTCTCTCGATCTATCTCTGAAAGCTAAGCTCCAAAACAGGTGCCCTTGGATAGTGAGAGACTATGTAGTACCCCACCCTCCACCTCAGGGCATACATTCCTATAGCTAGTCATTCAGCTCATGTAAAACCTGAGGAATATCCTGTTGTATGGGTCCCAAACCTCTGCTGCATTTCAGTCCCACCACAGACAGACATACGAATGGTTATGCATGTATAGTTGAAGTCGGAAGTTTACATACACTTAGGTTGAAGTTATTAAAACTCATTTTTCAACCACTCCACAGATGTCATGTTAACAAACTATAGTTTTGACAAGTCGGTTAGGACATCTACTTTGTTCATGACACAAGTCATTCTTCCAAAAATTGTTTACAGACATATTGTTTCACTTATAATTCACTATACCACAATTCCAGTGGGTCAGAAGTTTACATACACTAAGTTGACAAGCTTTAAAAAGCTTGGAAAATTCCAGAAAATTATGTCATGGCTTTAGAAGCTTCTGATTGGCTAATTAACATAATTTGAGTCAATTGGAGGTGTACCTGTGGATGTATTTCAAGGCCTACCTTCAAACTCAGTGCCTCTTTGCTCGACATCATGGGAAAATCAAAAGAAATAAGCCAAGACCTCAGAATAAAAAGTATCCAAAAAGTATAATCTTTGTCCCCATGTGCAGTTGCAAACCGTAGTCTGGCTTTTTTATGGCGGTTTTGGAGCAGTGGCTTCATCCTTGCTGAACGGCCATTCAGGTTATGTCGATATAGGACTTGTTTTACTGTGGATATAGATACTTTTGTACCTGTTTCCTCCAGCATCTTCACAAGGTTCTTTGCTGTTGTTCTGGGATTGATTTGCACTTTTCGCACCAAAGTACGTTAATCTCTAGGAAACAGAACGCATCTCCTTCCTGAGCGTTATGATGGCTGCGTGGTCCCATGGTGTTTATACTTGCGTACTATTGTTTGTACAGATGAACGTGGTACCTTCAGGCATTTGGAAATTGTTCCCAAGGATGAACCAGACTTTTGGCTGATTTCTTTTGATTTTCCCATGATGTCGAGCAAAGAGGCATTGAGTTTGAAGGTAGGCTTTGAAATATATCCACAGGTACACCTCCAATTGACTCAAATGATGAAGCTTCTAAAGCCATGACATCATTTTCTGGAATTTTCCAAGCTGTTTAAAGGCACAGTCAACTTAGTGTATGTAAACTTCTGACCCACTGGAATTGTGATATAGTGAATTATAAGTGAAATAATATGTCTGTAAACAATTGTTGGAAGAATTACTTGTGTCATGCACAAAGTAGATGTCCTAACCGACTTGTCAAAACTATAGTTTGTTAACATGACATCTGTGGAGTGTTTGAAAAATGAGTTTAAATTACTTCAACCTAAGTGTATGTAAACTTCCAACTTCAACTGTATACAGTACAGTATACTATATTCTAGTCATGGCTCATCCTATATAACTACTGCTGTACACACATTTTCTATTCGAATACTGTCTATACTGTCTATACACACCATCCTATATAACTACTGCTGTACACACATTTTCTATTCGAATACTGTCTATACTGTCTATACACACCTTTACATATATATTATATTTATATTCCGGACTCTGACATCGCTCGTTCTGATATTTCTTCATTTCGTTATTTTTACTTGTGGATTATGTGTGTATTGTTTTGTATTGCTAGGTATTATTACTGCACTGTTAGAGCTAGGAACACAAGCATTTCGCTGCACCTGCGATAACATCTGCACATCTGTATACGTGATCAATAAACATTGATTTGATTTGAAGAGCAATAGGCTCTCCAGATGCACTGTACTGTAAATTACCACCTGTCCTTTCCTCTACGTTTTTATCAGGAAAACTTAGCTGAAAAAAGGGTCTCCTCTGTGTAGAAATAGTTCACTTGATATTCTGAACTCTAGCCAAATGCTTAAGTGCCTGATGCCAAATCTCATGAACTAATTACTCAAACTGAATAGCATACAAATTCAGCTAGGCCTACCCGTAAATCTTAGTTATAATGCAAGTAAACAATGCTTTTTGTTACATAATATGGCTTCCTATGGCGATTCATGCACATTTGTGTGCATATCGAGGCCTGGTGCAGGGGTGGTTTCTGGACAAATCTCAGAATTTGATAAACTGTATTTCATATCTGCACACTGAGACATGGCTGGAGTTTAAATAGACGGCAGTGTCTTCCTCGCCATGCAGCCGCTGCAAGCAACATACTGGCCACATAGCAACTAAGAGCCCATGGCAACGGCTGACTCTCTCGCCGAGGTGCTGAGAGAGCGTGCTGTGTTTCCTATTCCACTAATGACCATCAACCACTGTGTTCGTGCCTCAAGTCGGTCTGAATTCATACTTGCAGTATAACGTACAATGTAGCCAAAGGCTTTTATTATTGTTCTCAAGCTCATTTGTTATTGTCTGAGGTAGCCATTTTGTAGGCTACAGTTTTTTCAGGAGGATGTTTTGTTTTTCTCTTTATGTGGTTTCCTCTCATTTCCGAGGCCATTTGGTTGATCTGTTTTCTTCCATTTACATTGTCTCCAATCTATTTACAATTGACCCAGGCATGAGGTAACTGAAGGGAAGGACAGGAGCCAAGGATGTGAGGAGGAGTACATATGGAACAGGCCTTCCCTCTTTCCTAAGTGCACTTCTCTACATTAGACCCAGCCCAACACCTACCATATCAGGCAAGTCACCCGTTATACAAGTCAGTATTCAATGTCCATCCATGTGTGAGGACGTCAGGAGATGATGTGGAGACCGGCCACTAGGGGCAACAGTGACTGCTGTTACCTTCAAGTAGGCTTTGGTTTTGCTGGGGCGTTATGGATGGGGATGGCAGATGGGCATAAACATCTGGTTCCAAAGGTTGCATGTTTTAATCCAGTGATAGAAAGTTGTTTTTGATATTTGTGTTTTAAGCCTATGCCAAAGCTTAACCCTTACCTTAACCATTCTGTGTTGATGCCTAACCTTAACCATTCTGTGTTAATGCCTAACATTAAGGATTCTGAGTTAATGCCTAACCTTAAGGATTCTGAGTTAATGCCTAACTTTAAGGATTCTGAGTTAATGCCTAACCTTAAGGATTCTGAGTTAATGCCTGACCTTAAGGATTCAGAGTGAATGCCTAACCTTAAGGATTCAGAGTGAATGCCTAACCTTAAGGATTCTGAGTGAATGCCTAACCTTAAGGATTCTGAGTGAATGCCTAACCTTAAGGATTCTGAGTGAATGCCTAACCTTAAGGATTCTGAGTGAATGCCTAAACTTAACCTTGTAACGATACAGAGAAGTAACCAAACATTTAGAAATGTTATATTTGGAACAACGTCAACATTTGATCTTTGAGAAACAGCGATGAACTTCTAATTCTGGCGTGAGACTGTGACATATTGTTGGACAGATACACTTACTATATTCATTCCTGCTATCACATGTTCACAATCAGGAAGTCCTGATACCATCACACCCACCCGTCCATCCACCCTCCACTCCCTTTGAAAGTGTCTCCTAGAGAATACTTTTTTTTTGTAGTAATTTGGGACTGATACAACCACAAAGCAAATTCCAAACGAAAGCGGGAAAACAACCCTGCTGTAACCTCTTCAATAAGACAGATATTACAACTAAGAGGTAAAACAGAGAAATAATGAGATTGAAGAGTAACTCCTGTTTTTCCAAAATGTGGGAATGGAGGGAAAACTGGGAGATAAATGTGTTGCTTGTGGTCTGGGGTAGAAGGTATCTAGGGCTAGTGGCAGTTACATTAGGCCCTTTGTCCTGAAGTTCACAGAAACGGGTGTTGGCTTTCATTTGGGTCTGGGGAGCACACATTTAAATCAAATACATTTGTATTTGTCACATACACCGTTTACAGCAGGTATAAAAGGTGCAGTGAAATGCTGATGTGCAAGCTCCCTCAACAATGCAGTACATTAGTCAATAAAAATAATAACAATACAAATAGTCAAGTTATAAATAACAAGTAATAGAAGTAATAGGAGAGGTAGTATGCATAGTAATAATGGACTGTATTACACTGTATTTACAAATATAACGTTGGTAGTGACTTGGTTACGCAGGTTACGTATGTGTGTGTGTGTGTTTATGGGGATGTGTTTGTGGGGTAAACAAACATACATTTGACCAACTGGAGACAGTTTGTTAGTCCCCACAAGGTCAAATGCTCTTTCTAGGGGGTTTAGGGTTAAGGTTATTTTTAGTGTTAAAAATAGATTTAGTGTAAAGGTTAGGAGCTAGGGTTAGGAGCTAGGGTTAGATTTAGGGTTAGGGTTAAGGTTAGGTTTTCAGGTTAAGGTTAGTGTTAGTGTTCAAGTTAAATTTAGGGTTAGGGTAAGGGTAAGGAAAATAGGATTTTAAATGTGATTGAATTGTGTGTCCCCACAAGGTTACTTATACAAGACTGTGTGTTTGTGTGTGTGTGTTTGTGATATTCACGGAACAGGAACTCCAGGAGAAGTGCCGTGAACAACATCAGGACCTTTTCATGGCCTTCGACACTGTGAGCAGGGAACTACTATGGGGCGTCCTTCTTAAATTTGTCAACATTCTTTGCCAGTTCCATGATGGGATTATGCCTCGAGTGGCCATAGGAGGGCAGGAGTCAGTGCCCTTTGAAGTACATGTTGGTGTGAGGCAGGGGTGCGTGCTGGCACCTGTACTATTTAACATCTTCCCCCTATGTGTCACCCAACTTCTCCACAAGGAGCTTGAGGACAGCAGCAGGGTTGTGGTGGACTTCAGACTGGATGGAAACCTATTCAACATCAGGAGGCTCCAAGCAACCCCCAAGGTTTTGACGGAGCGGGTTCTTGAGCTGCAGTATGCAGATGACTGTGTTCTTGTGGCCCACACTCTGGAAGATCTTCAGTCCATCCTTGTAGCGGCTGTGAGGGTCTATAGCAGGATGGGAATGCCTATAAACACCACCAAGACAGAGGTGGTCTGCCAATGGAGATCCAGCCCTCCACCCACAATGCCAGTCTTCACCATTGAACACAAATCACTGACAATAGTCCCGTCCTTCAAATACCTGGGAAGCATCGACTTCAAAATCCAAAACAGGCTCAAGCAAGCCTCAGCTGCCTTCGGGAAACTCAGACACAGGGTCTTCCAAAACAGGGATCTCCACCTCCACAGTCGCCGTCTATCAACATAGGATGCCTGCAGCGCATCCTGGGAATCACTTGGCGTGACCATGTGCCCCATATGTAAATACTTGTTAAGACCAACTGCAAGAGTAGGGAGGCCATGGTCACCCAACACCAACTGTGCTGGCTCGGGCATGTCATTAGGATCTCTCAGGAGCACTTCCCGCAGAAGATCCTGTATGGCCAGCTACCTCTTGGCCGGCGGTCTGCAGGGAGGCAGATGAAGAGCTACAAGGACCAGCTGAAAGCATTGCTGAAGAAGTGAAACATCAAACCCACAGACCTGGAGGAAAAGAACAAAGAGACAGCAAGAACAGCCAGGCCTGAACCCTCCAAAACAGACTGAGACATACAACCATGCCTGAAACCTCCAAAACAGACTGAGACATACAACCATGCCTGAAACCTCCAACACAGACTGAGACATATAACCATGCCTGAACCCTCCAACACAGACTGAGACATACAACCATGCCTGAAACCTCCAACACAGACTGAGACATATAACCATGCCTGAACCCTCCAACACAGACTGAGACATACAACCATTCCTGCCCCCTCCAACACAGACTGAGACACACAACCATGCCTGCCCCCTACAACACAGACTGAAACATACAACCATGCCTGCCCCCTCCAACACAGACTGAAACATACAACCATGACTGCCCCCTCCTACACAGACTGAAACATACAACCATGCCTGCCCCCACCAACACAGACTGAGACATACAACCATGCCTGCCCCCGCCAACACAGACTGAGACATACAACCATGCCTGCCCCCGCCAACACAGACTGCATATGCACCTGCAATAACGTTTGTGGATCTCGGATTGGACTCTACAGTAAACAAAGAATTCACCATTAACTCTGAAGTCATCATCGGATACGATGGACTAGTATAAGCAAGTAAGTGCGTGTGCTTGTTTGTAAGTTTGTGTGTGAGGGTTGGATGTGTGTGTAGTTAATGCAAATAAGGTGCAGATAGTCTCTGAGGTGCAGTTAGTCTCTGATGTGCAGGTCTGTGCAGGTAGACAGCTAGGGTGAGCTGTTCAGCAGTCTGATGGCCTGGTAGTAGTAGCTGACTCGGAGCCTGTTGGTCCGAAACCCGATGCTCGAATATCGCTTGCCAGATGGTAACAGAGTGAACAGTAGATGTCCAGGAGGGCAGGGAGCTCGCACCCAATGAAATATTGGGCCATCGGCACCACCCTCTGTAGAGCCTTCCGGTTGAGGCTGGTGCAGTTGCAGTAACAGGCGGTGATACAGCTGGTCAAGATGCTCTTGATTATTCAGCTGTAGAACTTCTTGAGGATGCAAGGGCCCATGCTAAATTTCTTCAGTCGCCAGTGGTGGTGTGATTGGACCATGTCAGGTTATCTATCTCCCGCCCTGTTTCCTGTAGTCCACGATCAGCTCCATGGTTTTGCTGATGTTGAGGGAGAGGCTGTTTTCCTGTCACCACTTTGACAGGGCTTTAACCTCCTCCCGGTAGGCTGTATCGTCGCCGTCGTCAAACGTAATGATTGTGTTGGAGTCGTGCATGGATACGCAGTCATGGGTGTACAGTAGAGGTCTTCACGGGTCCAAAAAGTTGGACCTGGAACCCGAACGGGCCAGAAAAACAATCAGACCCGGACCTGAATGGACAACTCAAACTAGACCCGACCCGTAGACTAACTGGTCTGGATCTAGACTTGACCTGATTGGACCCAAGTGACAAAAAAATTATGTTTAGCTGTCAAGTTGCTCATTTGGTTATCAAATATGTCTTTATATATTGGCTAGGCTTTTTATAGCACAACAAATTCAACTTATTAGCGGCAGGTAGACTAGTGGTTAAGTGCATTGCAGTTAAGAGCGTTGAGCCAGTAACTGAAAGGTCGCTGGTTTTCTCCATTCTTTAGTCCTCCCATCAGCGTAAAACAGCAGGAACCGGGATTCATCTAACCAGGCAATGTTTTTCCAATTCTCCAGTGTCCAGTGTTTTCATTAGCCCAGTCCAACCGTAGTTTCTTGTTTTTTACTGAAAGAAGGGGAACTCTGTAAGGTCGTCAGCTGCCATACCCCATTCGTGTCAAGGTATTACCAATTGTGCATTCTTTTATGGGTCTTTGGGCACCAATGTTGTACAGGACTGTCAATTGACTAACTGTAGTCTGTCGTGTCAGCCTCTTTTGTCTTCTTTCATAAATTACTTGTTTTCGACCACTGGCCTGCATTGGCTGGATGTCCTTTGGGTGGGTGACCATTCTTAAAACACACAGGAAACTGTTGAGCGTGAAAAACCCAGCAGCATTGCATTTCTTGGTAAACTCAAACCAGTGCGCTTGGCACCTATTACCATACCATTTTCAAAGGCACTTTAATATTTTGTCTTGCCCTTTTTCCCTCTGAATACACAATCCATGTCTCAATTGTCTCAAGGCTTAAAAATCCTTATCTAACCTGTCTTATACCCTTCATTTACACTGATTGAAGTAGATTTAATAGGAAACATCAATAAGGGATCATAGCTTTCACCCGGATTCACCTGGTCAGTCTATGTCATGGAAAGAGCAGGTGATCCTAATGTTTTGTACACTCTATTTTCACAATTCCTGACATTTAATCCTAGTAAAAAATTCCCTGTCTTAGGTCAGTTAGGATCACCACTTTATTTTAAGAATGTGAAATGTCAGAATAATAGTAGAGAGAATGATTTATTTTAGCTTTTGTTTATTTCATCACATTCCCAGTGGGTCAGAAGTTTACATATACTCATTTAGTATTTGGTAGCATTGCCTTTATATTGTTTAACTTGGGTCAAACGTTTCAGGTAGCCTTCCACAAGCTTCCCACAATAAGTTGGGTGAATTTTGGCCCATTCCTCCTGACAGAACTGGTGTAACTGAGTCAGGTTTATAGGCCTCCTTGCTCGCATAAGCTTTTTTAGTTCTGCCCACAAATTCTCTATATGATTGAGGTCAGGGCTTTGTGATGGCCACTCCAATACCTTGACTTTGTTTTCCTTAAGCCGTTTTGCTTGGGGTCATTGTCCATTTGGAAGAGCCATTTGCGACCAAGCTTTAACTTCCTGACTGATGTCTTGAGATGTTGCTTCAATATATCCACATAATTTTCCTTCGTCATGATGCCATCTATTTTGTGAAGTGCATCAGTCCCTCCTGCAGCAAAGCACCCCCACAACATGATGCTGCAACCCCCGGTTGACCCACGGTTGGGATGGTGTTCTTCAGCTTTCAAGCCTCCCCCTTTTTCCTCCAAACATAACGATGGTCATTATGGCCAAACAGTTATATTTTTGTGTCATCAGACCAGAGGACATTTCTCCTGACACTTTTGTACCTCTTTCCTCCAGCATCTTCACAAGGTCCTTTGCTGTTGTTCTGGGATTGATTTGCACTTTTCGGACCAAAGTATGTTAATCTCTAGGAGACAGAACGCGTCTCCTTTCTGAGCGGTATGACGGCTGCGTGGTCCCATGGTGTTTATACTTGCATACTATTGTTTGTACAGATGAACATGGTACCTTCAGGCGTTTGGAAATTGCTCCCAAGGATGAACCAGACTTGTGGATGTCTTGGCTGATTTATTTTGATTTTCCCATGATGTCGTACAAAGAGGCACTGAGTTTGAAGGTAGGCCTTGAAATACATCCACAGGTACACCTCCAATTGACTCAAATTATGTCAATTAGCCTATCAGAAGCTTCTAAAGCCATGACATCATTTTCTGGAATTTTCCAAACTGTTTAAAGGCACAGTCAACTTAGTGTATGTAAATGTCTGACCCACTGAAATTGTGATATAGTGAATTATAAGTGAAATAATCTGTCTGTAAACAATTGTTGGAAGAATTACTTGTGTCATGCACAAAGTAGATGTCCTAACAGACTTGCCAAAACTATAGTTTGTTAACATGAAATCTGTGGTTTTAATGACTTCAACCTAAGTGTATGTAAACTTCAGACTTCGACTGTATACTGTATATATGTTCTGATATTTCTTAATTTCTTAATTTTTATTTTTCGATTATGTGCATATTGTTTTGTATTGCTAGGTATTATTACTGAACTGTTGGAGCTAGGAATACAAGCATTTCTGTTAGGCTCTGATCATAGGGAAGCTTTTGGCTCCCTCTAGTTTTCTTTGGTCAGAGCCTGACAGATCTATGTATTCTGTTTCTATGTTTGTTTTTTTGTTGGTCCCCAATTAGAGGCAGCTGTTTCGCATTTGTCTCTAATTGGGGGCCATATTTAAGTTCAGTATTTCTCTGTCTTTGTGTGGTTCATTGTTGGGAAATAGGTGTAGGAAACCTATTGTGGTGAGTTTGTGCATCGGTTCTTTGTTATTGAGTTATGCTGAACTATATCAGTGCTACGTGTTGGTCTGCCTGTCCTTCTGGAAGTGACGATTTCACTGTGAAATCGATCAATAAACTTTGATTTGATGAGTAATAGGCAATCCAGATGTACTGTAAATTACCACCTTTCAATTCCTCTAAGTTTTTTCAGGAAATTATTTTGCTCTTCTAAGAATAGATTTTGTTTGGGTCAAATTTCTACTGAATTTTTTTTTTACTGAAAAAAGCATCTCCTCTAGGTGTAGAAAGAGTTAATATTTTGAACTCTAGCCAAGTGCTTAAGTATCTGATGCCAAATCTCATGGACTAATTACACAGACAGACAGACTGCATAGCATACAAACACATCTAGACCTACCCCTAAATCTTAGTTATAATGCAAGTAAACAATGCTTTTTGTTACATAATATGGCTTCCTATGGCGATTCATGCACATTTGTGTGCATATCGAGGCCTGGTGCAGGGGTGGTTTCTGGACAAATCTCAGAATTTGATAAACTGTATTTCATATCAGCACACTGAGACATGGCTGGAGTTTAAATAGACGGCAGTGTCTTCCTCGCCATGCAGCCACTGCAAGCAACATACTGGCTACATAGCAACTAAGAGCCCATGGCAACGGCTGACTCTCTCGCCGAGGTGCTGAGAGAGCGTGCTGTGTTTCCTATTCCACTAATGACCATCAACCACTGTGTTCGTGCCTCAAGTCGGTCTGAATTCATACTTGCAGTATAACGTACAATGTAGCCAAAGGCTTTTATTATTGTTCTCAAGCTCATTTGTTATTGTCTGAGGTAGCCATTTTGTAGGCTACAGTTTTTTCAGGAGGATGTTTTGTTTTTCTCTTTATGTGGTTTCCTCTCATTTCCGAGGCCATTTGGTTGATCTGTTTTCTTCCATTTACATTGTCTCCAATCTATTTACAATTGACCCAGGCATGAGGTAACTGAAGGGAAGGACAGGAGCCAAGGATGTGAGGAGGAGTACATATGGAACAGGCCTTCCCTCTTTCCTAAGTGCACTTCTCTGCACTACCAGATACACATTTTCTTTACGGGGTAGATCAGCTTTAATACTGCAGAAAGATTCTAGCTTCCATCAATGTAGTTGTCTGCATCATTTCCATTCCCCCATATATATTTTCTGTAAATATATACAGTACCAGTCAAAAGTTTGTCTTTATTTTTACTATTTTCTACATTGTATAATAATAGTGAAGACATCAAAACTATGAAATAACACGTATGGAATCATGTAGTAACCAAAAAAGTGTTAAACAATGTTGCCACCCTTCTGTTTAGAATGTAGAAAAGAGTCAAAATTAAGAAAAATCCTGGAATAAGCAGGTGTGTCCAATCTTTTAACTGGTACTGTATATTTATAGGCTTCCAGCTTATACATACTATATACATTTTATGGACACAATGTATTTTACAATACAGTTCTCTTTTTTTGTTTTTAATCCCACCTTCAACCCCTTCCATTTATGTCTGAAGACCATCCAGTTTTGATGATCTATTTGCCATATATTTTTAATTGTGCTGTTTCACAAAAGTTCTGAACCTGTATACATTTTTTACAGACCCAGTATATTTTACAAAAGTTCTTGTTTTTAGTCCTGACTTTCAGCTCCACTCAACACCTCCTATCTATCTCTTAACACCATCCAGTTTTGATTTCTATTTGCCATATATTTTTGCCATATAACTGTGCTGTGATGTTTCACAAAAGTTCTGAACCTTTCTATTCTCATAGTTTCTACATATTGTAAATTAAACATTTAAAAAGTATTATTGTATTATCGACTGACTATGGCTTTTCAAATCACCCAGCAGTGCTATTTGCAGAGTTAGCTCCAGGTAAATGTTGGTATTCTTCAGCCATTCCAGAACCTGCGACCAAAAAGAAGCTACATATGGACTGTACAAAAACAAATGATCTCTTCACAGCAAAATCTGCAGAGCTGGGATGGTTGTATCCCCCATATATGTAACATTCTATTGGTTGCAATTATTTTGCATAATAATATAATTGGAACATTTTTGAATCCGGTGTAGTTTTGTGTATCAGCTGATAAACCATGTGCTATAGAATCAGCACATTGGGAATCTCTTCCCAACTATTTTGCAGTCTATATGGCACAATTTTTGGTCCTTAAATGAAACTGGTGTACTTTTGTGCAGTCATTTGGGACTGGAACAACCACAAACCAAATTCAAAACGAAAGTGGGAAAACATATAGATGTAACCTCTTCAATTAGACAGATATTACAACCAAGAGGCAAAACTTAGAAATAATGAGATTGTTTTTCCGGAATATGGGAATGGAGAGAACACATGGGGAGCACACATTTAAATCAAATACATTTGTATTTGTCACATACACCGTTTACAGCAGGTATAAAAGGTGCAGCGAAATGCTGATGTGCAAGCTCCCTCAACAATGCAGTACATTAGTCAATAAAAATAATAACAATACAAAGAGTCAAGTTATAAATAACAAGTAATAGGAGAGGTAGTATGCATAGTAATAATGGACTGTATTTACAAATATAACGTTGGTAGTGACTTGGTTACGCAATGGAATACATACTATATAAAAGAACAGCAGGGTTTACTGTGCGTGTGTGTGTGTGAGAAGTTCTGACAGCATGTGGGTGCTTGAGTGTGTGTGTGTTTTATATTTGTTTGTGTATGTTTGTGTGTAAGTTTGTTTGTAAGGGATAGATGTGCGGGTAGTCAGTGCAAATACGGTGCAATTGTCTCTGAGGTGCAATAGGCTCTAAGGTGCAGGTCTGTGCAGGGAGACAGCTAGGGTTAGCTGTTCAGCAGTCTGAGTACCCTGACGGGACTGGGTCTAGACCAGATCCGATTGGGCCTGAGTGACAAGAAAACAATGTTTATTGGCCAAGTTGATTCACTGATTAACAAATATATATACATTCAGTATATTTGCTAGGCCTTCTATAAGTCAACAAATGTACCTTATTAGTGGCAGGTAGCCTAGCGGTTAAGACCAATGGGCCAGTAATTGAAAGGTCGCTGGTTTGAATTCCAGAGCCAATTAGGTGAATAATCCGTCACTGTGCCTTTGAGCAAGGCACTTACACCTAATTGCGCCTGTAAGTTGATCTGGGAAAGAGCGTCCGCTAAAAGATTAAAATGTAAATATTCTGCAGAGCTGTGGTCAGGTCCATTCGGGTCCACACAGGTTTATCAGCTGTAGTTACATAGATCCGAGACCTGATGACAATCAAACAGGACCGGACCCGAGGGACAAGTTAGCATTTCAGGACCGAACCTGATAGGGCTTGGGTCGGGTCTCTGTATTTTGGGTCGAACTGTGAAGGTCTTTAGTGTACAGAAGGGGGCTGAGCACGCACCCCTGGGGAGCCCCCGTGTTGAGGTCAGCGTGGCGGAGGTTTTGTTGCCTACCCTCACCACCTGGGGTCTGCCTGTCAGGAAGTCCTAGATCCAGTTGCAGAGGAAGGTGTTCATACCCGGGGCCTTGAGCTTAGTGTCAAGCTTGGAGGGGACTATGGTGTTGAACACTGAGCTGTAGTCGATGAACAGAATTCTCACATAGGTGTTCCTCTTATCCAGGTGGGCTAGGGCAGTGTGTAGAGCAATGGTGATTGTGGTATGCAAATTGAGTGGATCCAGGGTGTCAGGTAAGGTGGAGCTGATGTGGTCCTTGACCAGCCTCTCGAAGCACTTCCACAAAAGTGAGTGGTACAGGGCGATAGTCATTTAGGTAGGTTACCTTAGTTTGCTTGGGTACAGGCACAATGGTGGTGATCTTGAAGCAGGGAGAGGTTGAATATGCCCGTGGACAATGGTGTGCACATGCTCGGCTGGGGATACAGTTTGGGACGGCTGCTTTGCGAGGTCTTACTCGGCCACACAGATCGAGAGTTCATAGTCTGCAGGACTATATCTCACTGGTCACCCCCAAAGCCAACACCTCCTTTGGCCGCCATTCCTTCCAGTTCGCTGCTGCCAATGACTGGAACGAATTGCAAAAATCATTGAAGCTAGAGGTTCCTATCTCCCTCAATAACTTTAAGCATCAGTTGTCAAAGCTGCTTATCGATCACTGCACCTGTATATAGCCCTTCTGTAAATAGCCCACACTACTACCTCATCCCCATATTATATTTATTTTTGTTATTTTCACAAATCTTGCACTCCAGTATATCTATTTGCACATCATAATTTGCACATCCTTCATTCCTGTGTTAATGATGATAATCTGTAATTTATTTCACCACTATGGTCTATTTATTGTCCTACCTCCTAACCTTACTGCATTTTGCACTACATTTTGCACTCTGTATATAGATTTTCTATTGTGTTTTTGACTATGTTTGTTTACTGTGTAACTCTGTGTTGTTTTTGTCGCACTGCTTTGCTTTGTCTTTGCCAGGTCGCAGTTGCAAATGAGAACTTGTTCTCAACTGACCTACCTGGTTAAATAAAGGTGAAAAAAAAAAAAAAAAGGACGATCGCCGTTGATTACCTCGAAGCGAGCATAGAAAGTGTTTAGCTCGTCTGGGAGAGAGGCATCAGTGTTCGCCACGCAGCTGGTTTTCCCTTTGTAGTCCGTTATGGTTTGTAGTCCTTGTCACATGCGTCTCGAATTGGAGCCATTGAAATGCGTTTCCACTTTGTCCTTGTATTTTTGCGTCTTTGATTGATTTCTGGAGGTCGTAGACGGCTTTGTATCCGTTTTGGAATGGAGAATGTTTCTCATATATCCTTTGTTAAAGTTCTAAGCCACAACAAATACAGCCTCAGGATATGTGGTCTCCAGTTTGTATAATGCCCTGTGCAATTCCTTGAGTGGCAGCGTGGTGTTGGCTCAGGGGGGAGGGGGGGTTGGCATTCATTGTGAGGTACTCTCGTTTAGTTATCTCAAATTCCTTTGCCCAATTTCCTTTTAACCAGATCAACTCAGGTCTCACACGGACGTCTGTCTTGACGCGAGTCAGAGAGGTCAAGAGTTGTAGTCTTTGTTTACATTATTGCATGGATCTGTTCAACATCACTGCTGTACAAGATGTATTAGTGATAATGCAGCGTCAGGTTGTTGACACTTTATACACAGGCGTGTTGTGCAATCAGCTTTGGGTTAAATACTATTTACTGGACCTTGTGAGATGAAACTTGAGAACAAGTAGAGAGGTCACTATAAATAAAGCTATTGTATAAATCTTTAAAAACTAATGGACAAACCATTTAAGTTATCAAAAATACATTTTAGGCAGACGTTAAAGTAAAGAACGCATGTGACAATGTTTTAACCATGTTATAAATGTACCACTGTCCATAAATGTAGGTCCATATCTAACATATCTACACTGAAGGAAAATATAAATATCCCAGAAATAAATGAAACATGAGCTGAAATAAAAGATCCCAGAAATCTGGCATACACACAAAAGGCTTATTTCTCTCATATTTTGTGCACAAATTTCTTTACATCCCTGTTAGTGAGCATTTGTCCTTTGCCAAGATAATCCATCCACCTGACAGGTGTGTTATATCAAGAAGCTTATTAAACAGCATGATCATTACACAGGTGCACCTTGTGCTGGGGACCATAAAAGGCCACTCTAAAATGTGCCTTTTTGTCAAACAACACAAAGCCACAGATGTCTTAAGTTTTGAGGGAGCATGAATGTCTACCAGAGCTGTTGACGGAGAATGTAATATTAATTTCTGTAGCATAAGCCGCTTCCCACGTCATTTTAGAGAATTTGGCAGTACATCCAATTGGCCTCACAACTACAAGACCATGTGTATGGCGTTGTGTGAGCTAGCAGTTTGCTGATGTCAACGTTTTGAACAAAGCGTCCCATGGTGGCAGTGAGGCTACGGTATGGGCAGGCATAAGCTAGGACAACAAACACAATTGTATTTTATCGATGGCATTTTGAATGCACAGAGATACCATGACGAGATACTGAGGTCCATTGTCATGACATTCATCCGCCGCCATCACCTCATGTTTCAGCATGATAATGCATAGCTCCATGTCGCAAGGATCTGTACAAAATTCCTGGAAGCTGAAAATGTTCCAGATCTTCCATGGCCTGCATACTCACCAGACATGTCACCCATTGAGCATGTTTGGGATGCTCTGGATTGACTTGTACGACAGCGTATTCCAGTTCCAGACAACATTCAGCAACTTGCACAATCAACATCCCGATCAACTCTATGCAAAGGAAATGTGTCATGCTGCATGAGGCCTGTTATATGTTCAGGGTTATGTGAAATCCATAGATTAGGGCCTAATGAATTTATTTCAATTGACTGATTTCCTTATATGAACTATAACTCAGTAAAATCTTTGAAATTGTTGCATGTTGGGTTTATATTTTTGTTCAGTATAAGTGACAACAGTTTATTAGTTCGCATTGGAATGTGAACTGAACTGTTATCACCAAAGTCATTATTTATTTGGGGATAAAAAAAGAGATTATAAGTCGTAGAGATACAAAACTGCCAGAAAGCAGAAGCAGAGCTCAGCAGTTAGTGATCAGTGATACAAGATCTGAACCAGGAGTCATCTGACAAAACAACAGATATCTTGAGGGATCACATATTGCCTTGCGGACACAATCACACAACTGCCAGGGAGGGTGATGGAGTGTGGTCTCAGAGGAGGGTGGTCTCCCTGACTCCCTCCAGTACTCTTTGGGTCCAGGAAGGGAGTCAAAAGAAGAAGAATTGGGGGGTTGGGGGAAACAAGTTAGTAGGTGGGTACGTTCTTAACCACAAACCCCTCTCTGAAGTCTGTAAAGGGATTTAGGGTTTAATGAACTGGCTATTGCAGGTCAGGGGTCTGAGTGACAGGCTGGGGAGTGAATGTGGAGGGTAGCTCTTATCAGGGCACTCATGTGAGGGCAAGTTGATGCCAATCAGTTGGCCTGGAGGAGGAGAGTCAGGAGGGAGGCCCAACTCTTACAAGGCTGGCTCCACAAACATTCATTAGAGACCAGTTGAGAGCTCTCTCAGCTCAGAATGACCTCCAGTCAGATAAGGCTACTCCAGCACAACAATGATCAATGTCATGGGAAATAGACTGGCCAAGATCTTCTGGGATTATGCTGCACATGTTTGGTTACAGTTTTTATTATTCGCTTTGGTACTATTATCGCAAGTATGTGGTAAAACCTCACAACTGTTAGTAAAAAACTCAAAGCAGATCATCAAAAAGTCTGTTTTTTCAAACAAGTAATCACATGTTCAATTGACTAAGTACAACGCACAAAATTACACATTCACTTTTTCACCACACCTAATCAGTGTGTCATCAAAGAAATACCTTTCATATGAAGTAATTGTCTTTCACAATGCAATGCTCACAATACTTTTGATATGCTTCTCATCTGATTTGCGTAAATACATTTGACCAACACTTAATCCAACTGATCTTAATGGTTAATCACTGAACCGTTTAGTAAACCTATAGATTTTCATTTCAGCAATATACAGTATATGGATTTTGAGAACTACAAAATGTGTGTTTGTACGAACATATAAATTACGTGTAACCACACATGATGAGTACTCGTTATTGCTAATTGATTTCACATAGTGGTAACCACAATTGGTCACTATAAGTGGGGGTGTAAACACTGGCAATTTCTTTCAACATGGAGCAGGATAGACAGCAAGGAATAGGAAGAGCTCGTGGACAAGGGATCCGTCAGAGAGGTGGGCATGGGCACCAACAGAGAGGTGGGCATGGGCACCAACAGAGAGGTGGGCATGGGCACCAACAGAGAGGTGGGCATGGGCACCAACAGAGAGGTGGGCATGGGCACCAACAGAGAGGTGGGCATGGGCACCAACAGAGATGTCAGAGAGGTGGACATGGGGCCCGTCAAAGGGTTGGTCATCAGAGAGAGGGAGGCAGAACTGTTGTCTCTAATGAAGTCCGGGACATCATCGTTGATCATGTGGTGAACCGAGGCCTTAATATGGCAGAGGCTGCCAGATTAGTTGATCCAAATCTAAAAAGTTCAACTGTCAATTCTATCATCCGAACTTTTCGCCAAGAAAAACGATAAGTGTGGAGGATGTATACTATTACATTTACAGTAAATTGTAATGCATGTAAATTCATCAGACATGTTACAGTATTCGTACAGTATGATATATACTCTGTTCTATGCTTAGAATTTACAGAAAACCCCATAGTGGTGGCCGTAGCCGTGTGCTGACCGACCAGCAAGAGTGGGCAGTGGTGGAAATGGTGAGGGCCAGGAATGATACACGGCTGTCAGAAATAAAGCAGGCAATTGAGGAGAACAATGACGCCTTTGCCAATGTGGCATCCATCAGCCTACCAACAGTATCCCGCCTTTTAAAGAGGCACCAGGTATCAATGAAACACATTTACCTGGTGCCTTTTGAGAGACACAATGACCGGGTGAAACAATTAAGGGCTGAGTATGTTCAGGTACAGCACTATATATTGTTTTACTGTTACTATTTGATGCATCACTTACGTCATATGTATATTGGAACAACACTGTAAAAAGAACTAACCAAAATATATTTTTTAGAGGGTTATGGTGCTTGACGCTGATGTGAACCATCACAAGTATATTTTTGTTGATGAAGCGGGCTTTAACCTGTCCAAAACTCATCGCCGTGGACGGAACATCATCAACGGGCCACTGTCCAAGTGCCTGGACAACGTGGAGGAAACATCTCCATGTGCGCAGCTATCTCTGAAGATGGCGTCGTAGGACGTAGGCCATTACTGGCTCCTTTAATGCTGCACATCTTATTGAGTTTCTCAATGAAATTGAGCCGGCCTGTCAAGGTGAAGGGGTCACCTATGTAATTGTGTGGGACAATGTCAGGTTCCACCACGCAGAGGTAGTTCAAGCATGGTTTCAGGCCCATCCCCGATTCATGACCCTCTACCTGCCTCCATACTCTCCTTTCCTCAACCCTATTGAGGAATTTCTCAGGTGGAAGGTGGAAGGTCTATGATCGCCAACCCCTTGAGCGTGCCACCCTCCTTCAGGCCATGGATGATGCATGTGATGACATCAGTGTAGACCAATGTCAAGCATGGATTCGTCACGCCAAAAGGTTTTTTCCAAGGTGCATGAACAATGATAACATTCATTGTGATGTGGACGAGAATTTATGGCCAAATGCTCAAGACAGGCTCGATCTAAATTAATGTAATGTGTTCTAAATGTTATGTTTTGTTCTCATTTAGTTACATTTCATTATAGAAAGTATAACTATGTTACAATTATATCTGAAAAATAAAAACTAATTTGCCCAAATGATTGTAGAGGATGTCTTCATTGATCCTTCACTTGATTACACATAGGATGGATATTTTGGAAATGATAGATTATGTAAATGTTGGGTAATGTAAGTGTGTTGCCTAATGTGAAAACTGTGTAATCTGTTTTTTATAGTACTGTAGCATATTAATTTCAGCACTTCTAAAGCCGATTTGAAACATGTATCTTGCATTGTTTACTGTTGGATGTACTGATTGTTAAAAGTACTAAACTGAAAGAAGATCATACTGTTGTGTTTCGGTGATTAAACCAAATGTTCTCATTACATATTACAATAATCTTGTGTTTGAAACAATGATTATGTGGACTGAAAACATGTGCAACTGACTGAAAGCACTACATCAGGTTTTGAAAGAATGACTAACTGCGTTACAAGTGTGATCAGTTTGGATTTTTGTACTAAGAGCTTTGAAAATGTACACCTTACTTACCAAAGCGAATAAAAAAAACTGTATTATGATCAAATAAATCTAATTCAACCTGTGTAGAGAAATACAAAGGGTGATATGTGTATGACATCTAATTACCATACAGGACGCTACACCTTGAGGAAATATCAATAGCATATGTACTGATATGTCCAGAGCTCGGTATGTTTGAAAGTTAGTCGTGTGTGTGTGTGTGCGCGTTGGTGTGCGTGCGTGCGTGCCAGAGAAATAGAGTTCCTGATGTGAATTTACACAACTAATTGCATAAAGTGCATTGCCATCATCAAAGTGCTGTGCGCAGCTGTACCAACATCTTCTATCAAGCCAATAATTCCATCCACTGACCTCTGTACTCTTCCAACCTACCGGAAAGAACGGGTGAAAGTGCTCTGGCGACAGGTTTGAATTCTGTGTGTGTAGGCTACTTGTTCAAATGGGTGTGGAGGAGCGGAGAAGGGGGGGGAGGAGAGAGGCAGACATCGACACCTAGGCAGTGGCAGTTACATCCACAGACGAGAGGGGATAGACGTTTCTCAATGGAGTGCGTATTTTGAACCATAGGCTGTACAGGGACCTCAGTGTGGTAGAAATATTTTTCACTCCGGCGTTGATTGTGGAGCGTTGATTGCACGTCAGGAATAAACATGGCCCCAAGTCTATATCTCCACAGGGTATTGGCTGTGTTTTGTGTGACACTAGCCTGCAATGGATTTAATATAGACTCGCGGTTTCCAGTTATCAAAGAAGGAAAAACCAAGGGCAGTTTCTTTGGATTTGCTGTTGCCCAGCACAAACAGACGGAAGGGTCCACGAAATACCTGTGAGTATCGCGGTGTACATCCAATGCAAGTGTTATATCCTTTTCAGGCGCCATAAATTATGGCGTTCCACTGATAATTCCATTTGGATAGGTATAATTTGTTTAGAAACTAAATAAAATGAAAACGAGATACTTAGAAGTTTCATCTGATCTTGCTCTTTAAAACACATTTCTTCCGTTCATGCGCAAGTGTAATATTTCGGAAAGGTCCAAGTTATTTTAAACTTCAATCGTTTTTGATGTAAAGCCCGTTTAGATTAGGCTACTTTATGAAGTTCACTACAACACCTGTCCAAAATAAGCGGGTATGGGCGCCGTGTTTTATGTTCTGCTGGCCGCAATCTCATAATGAAGTGCAACTTCTACATGTCAGACAACTGTGCGCGCTGAGGAACCAGCGATCCTATACTTTCATTCAATAACTTCTTATTTTGTCAATTGCACAACATGTTTATTTTATATAAATATCACATCGCCTATAATCTAATTTAGCAGGCGTAAAAGAAACATAGGCTATAACATAGACTTCAGTGACCATAGCCTACTGTTGGCTGTCCTTGTTTGCGTGTAGGCAATTCATGAAATAAGGTCCGCCAATATCGCTACAGTACATCTTTTTGTACTGATATCCAGATACAAATATTTTGTCAAACCCCCTTCTATCACTGACATTATTTTCCTAAGTTTCCTCAACTTTCTTTAGTTCTATTGCTGTCTCTTGTTAGTAAGTCTAAGAGAAACAATGGGTTTGGTGCTTGTGGTTAAAAGCAGAACGTGCTGCTCAACGAACAAGGCTTAATATGAATGGCCTTCAATTGATGATGTTGTCCCTCATTGGCTGTCATGACATTCCATACCCTTCATTCCACACAATGGTTATTACAAGGCTGTCAGATGTTAATAATAGTAAACACGGCACTGATTATTGTACCCTGATCTGAACAAGAGAGTATACATTGTAAACAACTGGCGAGCTTTTGAATAAGATTCAAAGCACTTAAATGTTTGTTCCTTATTGAGTGGGCTGTGGCAGAGACTTCATGCTCATAGGGGGCACTGGGGCTAGTTATGAGGTTGGGAGAATGGGAACCTATCTGGGCTAGCTAAAGCCAACTTCATAAAATTGCTAGGTGGCTAGTAGATTTGTCATGCTAAAAAACAACAGCATTTGGGTTGTTTCTCTGTAATTCTACTAGCCACCTAGCAATTTTATGAAGTTGGCTTTATCTAGCCCAGATAGGTTCCCATTCTCCCAACCTCATAACTAGCTACCAAGAAGCCATTTAGGGAAATCAATCAAATTAGATAGATAGATAGATAGATAGATAGATAGATAGATAGATAGATAGATAGATAGATAGATAGATAGATAGATAGATAGATAGATAGATAGATAGATAGATAGATACTTTATTGATCCCCCGGGGGGGAAATTTCATTCAGAGTAGCTAGCTTGTCTAACTATCTTAGCTTGCAGGCCTGCTGCCAAGGTTGGCAGACTTTCTAAAGCAAGCAATAACTAAATGTACTGAAAAAGACACATTCCTTCCAATCTTTCACCCAGATTTTAGCAGAGAAGCAGCACTGCGCATTTAGTTTCTTTAAAAAAAGAACCACTAGTCAGGAGGATACAGACAGTTCAAGAGGTGTGCTTAGATATGCAGAAAAATATGCATATATTTTATTTTACATAGAATTAAGCATAATGATAATGACTAGATTCTAGTAAAACCTGTTTCAGGCGTTTTAAAAAAGCACAATTTACGGACAGGGGGCCTCATGTACTTTGTGCCCCCTCAGATTATGACGCCCCTGGCTGCAGGTGAAACAGGTGTGGCCAGGTGAGCTGTGTTACAGCCTGCAGCATGTCTGTGTGGTGAGTGCACTAAAGGCATCTATGCCGAAGAAAATGTATCCCCAAGGGTTTAACTTATTATGGGCAAAGGATGGAAAAGCAACTATTGTTTTGCAGTGGAATACCATGCCATTTGTCTCACACACAAACCATGTGTGCCTTTAAGTATGCTTTATATGCATTGGAGTTTCTCTGTCTTGAACATGTACTTTGCCTTCAGCCTGACTTTAAAATGTATTACATTTAGATGTTTTGTTGTCACACACAACACCCCATAATGTCAAAGTGGCCTAGAACTGTCTTGCCTAGACATTTTTACATATTAATTAAAAATGAAAAGCTGAAATGTCTTTAGTCAATAAGTATTCAACCTATTTGTTATTGCAAGTCACATAATAAGTTCCATGGACTCACTCTGTGTGCAATAATAGTGTTTAACATGATTTGTACTCAGTTGCCGTAGAGGAAGGAAACCTATCAGGGATTTCAACATGAGGCCAATGGTGACTTTAAAACAGTTACAGAGTTAAATGGCTGTGATAGGAGAAAACTGAGGCTGGATCAACAACATTGTAGTTACTCCACAATAATTAGAGTAACAGTACAGATATGAGGTAGTCATTCAAAAATTAAACACTATTGTTGCACACCAAGTTAGTCCATGCAGCTTCTAGCACATCAGAGAGTGCTGCCTTTAGACATAGATTAGAAATCACCGGCCACTTTAAGGAACTGAAACACTAGTCACATTAAGAATATTTTTGTATCTTCCACTACTCATCTCATATGTATTAACTGTATGCTATACTATTCTTCGGTATCTTAGTCACTTACTCGTGTTTACATACTGCATCACCAATCTCTTATGTGTATACTGTATACTATAAAACTTGCTATGCCACTATATCTCAGTACAATGCCGCTCTGACATATATGTATATATATTCTCAATCCATTCCTTAGTTAGATGTATGTGTATTTGGGTATATGTTGTGAAACTGTTAGATATTACTTGTTAGATATTGCTGCACTGTCGGAGCTAGAAGCACAAGCATTTCACTACACCCGCAATAACATCTGCTAACCACGTGTCTGTGACCAATAACATTTGATTTGATTTGATTTGACAATACTAACCTAAATGACAGAGTGAAAAGGAGGAAGCCTGTACAGAATAAAAATATTACAAAACATGCATCCTGTTTTTCAACAAGAAACTAATGTAATACTGCAAAAAATGTGGCAAAGCAATTAACTTTTGTCCACCACTCTCCATATTTTCAAGCATAGTTGTGGCTGCATCATGTTATGGGTATGCTTGTAATCGTTGAGGACTGGAGAGTCTTTCAGGAGAAAAAATAAACCTAATGTAACTAAGCACAGGCAAAATCCTAGAGGAAAATCTGCTTTCCACCAGACACTATGAGATGAATTCACCTTTCTGCTGTAAATAAACCTAAAACACAAGGCCAAATCAACACTGGAGTAGCTTACCAAGAAGACAGTGAATGTTTGTGAGTGGCCGAGTTACAGTTTGTACTTAAATCTACTTGAAAATCTCTGGCAAGACCTCAAAATGGTTGTCTTGCACTGATCAACAACCAATTGACAGAGCTTGATTAATTTTGAAAATAATAATGGGGAAATGTTGCACAATCCAGGTGTGGAAAGCTCTAAGAGATTTACCCAGAAAGACTCACAGCTGTAATTGCTGCCGAAGGTGCTTCTATAAAGTATTGACTCAGGGGTGTGAATATACTTATACAATTAGATTTTCCTTTATTTCATTTTCAGTACATTTCCTAACGTTTTTCACATTGTCAAGATAATTTTAAGTTTAGTCTGTAACACAACAAAATGTAGAATAAGTCAAAGGGTATGAATACTTTGTGGAGGCACTGTACCTTGCAGTCATTATAGATTGCAAACAGGGGTTCGACATTCTTTCCACATGTCCCCAGGACATTTCACTCAACTGAGACCTTGGTTTGTATTTTGCAATACAGTGTTCATTGGCCTTGGCCAGTAATCAATGCAGGCATTATGTTATTATTGAAGTGCTTGTATGGAGTAATTAACATAAGAAAAAGTAAGAAACAATTAGCAATAGAAATAGCGTCAGCCTTCAGACTTTGAATTTTTGCCTGTTTGAATTGGTTGTTGCTTGCTTCTGTAGGTAAGCTTAACTTCCTCTCTCCTAACAGCTACCTATTTGAGGCTCTGATAGATCTCTGCAAACAGTGTTGTCCTTATGTGTGCTCTTTGAAGAACCCTAGACTACCTCAGTTGTATTTAGGACTTCCTCTTGCCAATTAAACTGGCCATATCATTCTACAGCATCCATGAGAAGTTTAGTTCTTTGATCTCAGATTTTTGTTTTGTGCTCGTCATAATTGCTAGCAATTACTTGCAAGAGCTAAGCAGGAAAGAGAATTGTAAACCAAGCCCTGCACTTCCTGTGAGCTAACTGTGGAAGCGCAAAATTGAGAATTGATGACCCCTCCCTTCGTCCGATTAAGCCTCCATCCATCTGTTTCATCTGCTCTAAGTGGAGGATTGATGTGTTAAACTGACAGTTCGTTCTGGTCAGTCAATGGATGTATGGTTCTGTCCTGCTGACACTTGCTCTGTCCCCAGAATGATGGTGTCATCATCCAGAGGTTGCAACATACAGAAGTTGCAATGGAAAAGATTCAGACACCTTGACTTTTTCCACATTTTGTTACGTTACAGCCTTATTCTAAAATTGATTAAATTATATTTTTTCCTCATCAATCTACACACAATATCCCATAATGAAAACGTTTTCTTTTAGGAAATTTATTAAAAATAAAAAACAGAAATACCTTATTTATGTAAGTATTCAGACCCTTTGCTATGGGACTCGAAATTGAGCTCAGGTGCATCCTGTTTCCATTGATCATCCTTGAGATGTTTCTACAACTTGATTGGAGTCCCCCTGTGGTAAATTCAATTGATAAGACATGATTTGGAAAGGCACACACCTGTCTATATAAGGTCCCACAGTTGACAGTGTATGTCAGAGCAAAAACCAAGTCATGAGGTCGAAGGAATTATCCGTAGAGCTCCGAGACAGGATTGTGTCGAGGCACAGATCTGGGGAAGGGTTCCCGAAAAATGCCTGCAGCATTTAAGGTCCCCTATCATTCTTAAATGGAAGAGGTTTGGAACCACCAAGACTCTTCGTAGAGCTGGCCACCCGGGGTAGAAGGGCCTTGGTTTTCAGCGGCAGGGACTAGGAGACTAGTCAGGATCAAGGGAAAGATGAACGGAGCAAAGTACAGAGAGATCCTTGCACCAGAGCACTCAGGACCTCAGACTGGGGTGAAGGTTCACCTTCCAAAAGGACAACGACCCTAAGCACACAGGCAAGACAACGCAGGAGGGGCTTCGGGACAAGTCTCTGAATGTCCTTGAGTGGCCCAGCCAGAGCCTGGACTTGAACCCGATCTAACATCTCTGGAGAGACCTGAAAATAGCTGTGCAGCGATGCTCCCCATCCAACCTGACAGCTTGAGAGGATCTGCAGAGAAGAATGGGAGAAACTCCCCAAATACAGGTGTGCCAAGCTTGTAGCGTCATACCCAAGAAGACTCAAGGCATTAATCGCAGCTTAAGGTGCTTCAACAAAGTACTGAGTAAAGGTTCTGAATACTTATGTAAATGTAATATTTAAATGTTTTATTTTTAATATATTTGCAAACATTTCTAGGAACAGTTTTTTGCTTTGTCATTATGGGGTATTGTGTGTAAATTGATGAGGGGGAATAAACCCTATTTAATCAATTTTTATATAAAGCTGTAACGTAACAAAATGTGGAAAAAGTCAAGGAGCCTGAATACTTTCCGAATGCACTGTAAGAAGGGGACCACATTGCCATGGTAATGAGGCTGGAGGCCTGTGGGACTTGGTGACAAGGCCCCTGGTTGGAGCTGTAACAGTTTTATCAGTACAGAGAAGCAGAAGGAGTGGAAGACCCTGCAGCCAAAATGTTATCATCGATTTCACCTTAGTGCAGTATTATTTACACTCTTAGCTCAACATCTTACCTTCAAAACAGCCCATCCCACTGAAGTCATTACCGATTTATGTTGTGTAAGTATGTTATATGAAATATCAGTCTTTATTCTATGCCATTCGTGCAAAGTATGTGAACCAGCATGCTTTTGTAAGATACCATACAGTAGTTACTGTAGGATAAGTTAATTTGGCATGTTTTTGGGACAATTATGAAGAGACACAAGAATGTTTAAGTTAGGGGGATTTCAATGTCCTATCTGTTCCATCTCTGTGTTGTCTGGGCAACCATTAGAAGAGAGAGAGATTTAGAGAGATAGTATGAATATGTGAAGAAATGTGTTAGGGCTTAATGAACCAATCAGTCACGACGTTTAAAGTGGGCATTCTTTGTGTATGTATGTGTCAGGTCAAGGATAGGACTAAATGTTTTCGAGACAGTTTGTCTCATGCGATGGAGATTTTTTTTATTTGATTTTATTTAACCTTAATTTAACTAGGCAAGTCAGTTAAGAACAAATTCTTATTTACAATGACGGCCTACCTACAGGGACAGCCATAGTAGTACGGCACCCCAGGAGCAAATTAGGGTTTAAGTGTCTCGCTCCAGGACACATCGACAGGTTTTTTCACCTTGTCAGCTCGGGTATTCAAACCAGCAACTTTTCGGTTACCGCTAGGCTACCTGCCGCCCAAAGATTTTCATTAAAATTAAAAAAATAATAATTTTAAGAACAAATTCTTATTTACAATGTCAGCCTAGGAACAGTGGGTTAACTGCCTTGTTCAGGGGCCAGGGGCAGAACAACGGATTTTTACCTTGTCAGCTCAGGGATTCAATCCAGCAACCTTTCAGTTACGGGCCCAACACTCTAACCACTCAGGTACCTGCCGCCCCAAAAAGAGCTGAAACGGTTTAAAGAAGTGGTCACCAAACTTTTCTGAGCTGAGATTACTTTCTAAATCAAAATGCAGGCCAAGATCCAGTGTGGTTAAGGTTATGGTCAGGTTTAAAATCACATTTTAAGAAGATAATTGTAGAAATAGGCAGGCTTTATGGCTTTGTGGCTGTGGTACATAGTGACGACGCAGTCTCAGAGCATCAGAGGGTCCTCCTCTCACCGTCAGACCATCCCTCAGCCCTTCGCTAATACTCACCAAAAAGGGGAAACCGTCTTCGAGCTGATGGAGAAATTCGAGTCACACCACATTATTTTTTAGCTCATGCAGAAATTCATATTGCTACTCATTCATTTTGAATCCAAGATGGCGTAACAGTGCAGACGTATTTTTTGTTCGTCCCGTCTCATGTAAATAGTTTGTAATAGTTTGTAAATTGTCTTTCCACACATTTGTATTTATTTATTTTGTTCCCGATTTACCTCTCCTGCAACCCACCTTACCCAACGTGAAACGGATCTATTATCCTTACTTTTCATTCTTTTAACTGAACCGCAGTCAGAAGCTAGTCTGCTAGCTAGCTTGCTAACTAGCTTCTAGCCATCGCTAACCACTGCTAGCGGTCCCTCACCACTGCTATGCCTGCATCAGACAGCTTTTAGTTCGGACATTATCGGCCAGTCTGCACAGCGCGCTACCAACCCAGTGCATATCGGACTGCGTTCCCTTCCATTTCACCGGATTTCCACTGAAATCACAGGACCATCACACCGGATCATCACAGCTAGCTAGCTGCAATCGAGTGACCGACGTTTTTGGCTAACCTCCATTGTTTGTTTACATCCTACCTATGCTAGCGTGAGCTAGGCTCATCTCCCGGACAGCCGACGTGTGCTAGCTACTCTCCCGGGCTCCAGTACCTTGTCAACCTGCCTGGACCTTTCTACTGTCGACACGGAGCCCCACCGAGCCACCGTGACTGGTCTGCCGACGTAATTGTCCGACGTGGTCTCAACAGGGTTCTCCTCTGCGACGTCGCCGAAGATCCATCTGCTAGCCCGGCCTGCTAACACTCTGAACACTGTGCCTCCTGGCTTGCCTAGTGCAGCGCCCATTGAATTCTGCTCTCTGGCTGGCCTCTTTGCTGCTCATCGGACCCTATGATTGCTCAGCTTCACAGCTGATGTCTGCAGGACTGTCTGGTTATACGGTATTTCTTTCTGTTTAACTGCCAGGCCTCAGGTCCTGTGTGTAGCATATGACATTTTTCTCTAACTGACCCTCTTTGTCCATTCATCGCCATTACCCGTCGTTGCCTTAGCCCTCTTAATTAACTTTTTTTTTTTTTTTTTTTTTTTTTTTTTAAATTTTAATTTTTGTCCCTCATTAACTGTTTGTTTTTATGCCCCTTTATTTCAATATGCCTTGTCTTTTGTTGTTTAGGTTAGCTATTATTGTTTTATTTCACTGTAGAGCCCCCAGTCCTGCTCAACTGGCCTCTGATAGCTCCTTTGTCCCTCCCCCCACACATGCGGAGACCTCACCTAGCTTAAATGGTGTCTCCAGAGATGCAACCTCTCTCTTCATTACCCAACGCCTAGGTTTACCTCCACTGAACTCACACCCTACGATACCCTTGTCTGTACATTATGCCCTCAATCTATTCCACCACGCACAGAAATCTGCTCCTTTTATTCAATGTACCCAACGTACTAGACGTCCTGTTCTTAAAGCCCTTAGTAGAATACTGATTCTATTACTCCTCTGTTCCTCTGGTGATGTAGAGGTAAACCCAGGTCCTGTAGCTCCCAGTACTACACCTATCCCCCAGGCGCTCTCATTTGTTGACTTCTGTAACCGTAAAAGCCTTGGTTTCATGCATGTCAACATTAGAAGCCTCCTCCCTAAGTTAGATTTATTCACTGCTTTAGCACACTCCGCCAACCCGGATGTCCTAGCTGTGTCTGAATCCTGGCTCAGGAAGGCCACCAATAATTCGGAAATCTCCATCCCCAACTACAATATTTCCCGTCAAGATAGAACTGCCAAAGGTGGCGGAGTTGCAATCTACTGCAGAGATAACCTGCAGAGTTCTGTCATACTGTCCAGATCCGTGCCCAAACAGTTTGAGCTTCTACTTTTAAAAATCCACCTTTCCAGAAATAAGTCTCTCACTGTTGCCGCCTGTTACAGACCCCCCTCAGCCCCCAGCTGTGCCCTGGACTCCATATGTGAATTGATTGCCCCCCATCTATCTTCAGAGTTTGTACTGTTAGGTGACTTAAACTGGGATATGCTTAACACCCCGGCCGTCCTTCAATCTAAGATAGATGCCCTCAATCTCACTCAAATTATCAAGGAACCCACCAGGTACAACCCTAAATCCGTAAACATGGGTACCATTATTGATATCATCCTGACTAACCTGCCCTCCAAATACACCTCATCTGTTTTCAACCAGGATCTCAGCGATCACTGCCTCATCGCCTGCGTTCGCAATGGGTCAGCGGTCAAACGACCACCCCTTATCACTGTTAAACGCTCCCTAAAACACTTTTGTGAGCAGGCCTTTCTATTCGATCTGGCCCAGGTATCCTGGAAGGATATTGACCTCATCCCGTCAGTAGAGGACGCCTGGTTGTTCTTTAAAAGTGCTTTCCTCACCATCCTAAATAAGCATGCCCCTTTCAAAAAACGTAGAACTAAGAATAGATATAGCCCTTGGTTCACCCCAGACTTGACTGCACTAGACCAACAGAAAAACATCCTGTGGCGCACTGCATTAGCATCGAATAGCCCCCGCGATATGCAGCTATTCAGGGAAGTCAGGAACAAGTACACACAGTCAGTTAGAAAAGCAAAGGCCAGCTTTTTCAAACAGAAATTTGCTTCCTGTAGTACTAACTCCAAAAAGTTCTGGGACACTGTAAAGTCCATGGAGAATAAGAGCACCTCCTCCCAGTTGCCCACTGCATTGAGGCTCGGAGACACTGTTACTACCGATAAATCCACGATTATCGAAAATTTCAATAAGCATTTTGCTACAGCTGGCCATGCTTTCCACCTGGCAACCCCTACCCCGGCCAACAGCTCTGCACCCTCGGCAGCTACTTGCCCAAGCCCCCCCCGCTTCTCCTTCACCCAAATCCAGACGGCTGATGTTCTGAAAGAGCTGCTAAGTCTGGACCCCTACAAATCTGCTGGGCTAGATAATATGGACCCTCTCTTTCTGAAATTATCAGCCAAAATTGTTGCAACACCTATCACTAGCCTGTTCAACCTCTCTTTCGTATCGTCTGAGATCCCTAGAGATTGGAAAGCTGCCGCGGTCATCCCCCTCTTCAAAGGAGGAGACACTCTAGACCCAAACTGTTATAGACCAATATCCATCCTGCCCTGCCTTTCTAAAGTTTTCGAAAGCCAAGTTAACAAACAGATAACTGACCACTTCGAATCCCACCGTACCTTCTCTGCTATGCAATCTGGTTTCAGAGCTGGTCATGGGTGCACCTCAGCTACGCTCAAGGTACTGAACGATATCATAACCGCCATCGATAAAAGACAGTACTGTGCAGCCGTCTTCATCGACCTGGCCAAGGCTTTCGACTCTGTCAATCACCGCATTCTTATTGGCAGACTCAACAGCCTTGGTTTCTCAAGTGACTGCCTTGCCTGGTTCTCTAACTACTTTGCAGACAGGGTTCAGTGTGTCAAATCGGAGGGCCTATTGTCCGATCCTCTGGCAGTCTCTATGGGGGTGCCACAGGGTTCAATTCTTGGGCCAACCCTTTTCTCTATATACATCAACGATGTCGCTCTTGCTGCTGGTGACTCTCTGATCCATCTCTACGCAGATGACACCGTTCTGTATACATCTGGCCCCTCTTTGGACACTGTGTTTACTAACCTTCAAACAAGCTTCAACGCCATACAACACTCCTTCCGTGGCCTCCAACTGCTCTTAAACGCTAGTAAAACTAAGTGCATGCTTTTCTATCGAACGCTGCCAGCACCCGCCCACCGGACTATCATCACTACTCTCGACGGGTCCGAATTAGAATACGTGGACACCTACAAATACCTAGGCATCTGGTTAGACTGTAAACTCAACTTCCAGACTCACATCAACCATCTCCAATCCAAAATTAAATCCAGAATTGGCTTCCTATTTCGCAACAAAGCCTCCTTCACTCATGCTGCCAAACATGCCCTTGTAAAACTGACTATCCTACCGATCCTTGATTTCGGCGATGTCATTTACAAACTAGCCTCCAACACTCTACTTAGCAAATTGGATGTAGTCTATCACAGTGCCATCCGTTTTGTTACCAAAGCCCCATACACTACCCACCACTGCGACCTGTATGCTCTCGTTGGCTGGCCTTCATTATATATTCGTCGCCAAATCCACTGGCTCCAGGTCATCTATAAGTTATTACTAGGTAAATCCCCGCCCTATCTCAGCTCACTGGTCACTATAGCAACACCCACCCGTAGCATGCGCTCCAGCAGGTATATCTCACTGGTCACCCCCAAAGCCAACACCTCCTTTGGCCGCCATTCCTTCCAGTTCGCTGCTGCCAATGACTGGAACGAATTGCAAAAATCACTGAAGCTAGAGGTTCCTATCTCCCTCACTAACTTTAAGCGTCAGCTGTCAAAGCTGCTTATCGATCACTGCACCTGTATATAGCCCTTCTGTAAATAGCCCACACTACTACCTCATCCCCATATTTATTTTTGTTATTTTTCACAAATCTTGCACTCCAGTATCTCTATTTGCACATCATAATTTGCACATCCTTCATTCCTGTGTTAATGATGATAATCTGTAATTTGTCTCACCACTATGGTCTATTTATTGTCCTACCTCTTAACCTTACTGCATTTTGCACTACATTTTGCACTCTGTATATAGACTTTCCATTGTGTTTTTGACCATGTTTGTTTACTGTGTAACTCTGTGTTGTTTTTGTCGCACTGCTTTGCTTTGTCTTGGCCAGGTCGCAGTTGCAAATGAGAACTTGTTCTCAACTGACCTACCTGGTTAAATAAAGGTGAAATAAAAAAAAAAAAAAAAAAAAAATTCATTGAAGCTGCAGTGCTGGTTGCGGCGCGAGTGGAGAAGCGCATTTCGTGACTTATAACAGTGTTGATTAAAAAGTGTTGACAGTGCTGAATAAAAACTTAAACATGAACTCACTCATAAAACAGCAGCTCTTTGCTCTATTAGTTGACAGTTTCTCTCTAGTCATGGTTTTAAACGTTTTGAAATCACAGTATCAACTTACTTTGCTGTGTGCTTGAGGAAGCTGCAGAGTACAGACACGGGGATCTGAGCAATCCGATTGTCTAGCGGTAGGCCTATAGGTGCACTTGATTTGCTCTCCAGGCACGACGAGTAGGCGGAATTTGTACCTTCAGACACATGAAATGGTTCAAAATGGGCACACTTCGCCTACCCGGTGTTTAGGGCAGCTGAAACAAGTGCACCTATTGCTAACAGCAAGAGACAGAAAAAAAGTATGAATGCAAAGCTTTGTCGCTGTTGGTTTTATATACATTTGTCACGATCGACTAGGAATGCCTTGGAGATCGACCAGTCGACCACTGGTTTAAAGTGAATGCCATCATCCACTTTGACTGATTCCAGGACAGTACTTTAAACTCAGGTGAAGCAACGAGATTTTAGAGTTTCTCTGGCCGTTGTGGAGAAGCTCGATGGAGATAGTGAAAACCCACACCCCCAAGACAAGATCTGGTGCCTGGATAGCGTTGCACGTTCCTCACACAGTACCTGTACCTGTCTGAAGCCAAATATGGCATTCTTCCCGGGACCCTCACCCCTCCCTTCCCATCACATCCACATCTACCACCCATTTTTTTTCTTCTGCAGAGGGTCTTTCTTGTTCTCTATTGGAGTAGGGAGGAGGTAGCAATGCTGTCAGCTGGTCTCTGATTGGCTCCTTTCAGGACTCTGACCCGTGGTATGCCCGGAATGTTTCACCCTTCCCTGCACACTCGACCTGCCAAGTTGCAGGTTGGGACATGAATTAAATGAGTTTGGGGGGAATTCACAATTCAGCAACTCTTGGATGTGTCTTCTGTCTTCTGCCTTGTTCAACCTTCAGCAGTAGACAGACAAGCTGGTCTGTTACTTCTTAAGCTAGATTATGTTTATGAACCACAGCACTCAAACATAGGCCAATCAATGGTCATAATTCCTCACGTTTCCAAGGCTTTTAATCAGAGTAGAGAGTTGCAGTGTAGCCATCTCATCTCTTTCTGAGGGACGTTATTTCTCTGTAGATTGCTGTCAGATCTTTTATAGACAAACTGCAGGTTCGGTGTTTTAATAGTTTTTCATGTTTGAAAAAGCATTGAGTTTCAGTTCAGTTCAGTTCACCTACAGTGCCTTCAGAAAGTATTCACACCCGTTGACCTTTTCCACATTGTTGTGTTACAGCCTGCATTTAAAAGGGATTAAATGTTGATAGTTTTTTCACTGGCCTACACACATAACCCCATAATGTCAAAGTGGTATTATCTTACAATTACAAATTAATAAAACATTTAAAGCTGAAATGTCTTTAGTCAGTACGTATTCAACCCCTTTGTTCAGGAGTAAAAATTTAATTAACAAGTTACATAATAAAATGCATGGACTAACTCTTTGTGCAATAAGAGTGTTTAACATGATTTGATTGAATGACTACCTCATCTCTGTACCCCAGTCATACAATTACAGTGCCTTCAGAAATAATTCATACCCCTTGACTTATTCCACATTTTGTTGTGTTTTTTCTCACCCATCTACACAAATTACCCCATAATGACGAAATGAAAACATGTTTTTAAATGTATTGAAAATTTTAAAAAATATCTAATTTACATAGTTATTCACACCCTTTAGTCAATACATGTTAGAATCACCTTTGGCAGTGACTACAGCTTTGAGTCTTTCTGGGTAAGTTTCTAAGAGCTTTGCACACCTGGATTGTAGTTACTCCACAATACTAACAGAGTGAAAAGAAGGAAGCCTGTACAGAATAAAAAATATTCCAAACATGCTTCCTGTTTGCAACAAGGCACTGAAGTAATACTGAAAAAAATGTGGCAAAGCAATACACAAATTGCAAATCCAATATAACACATTACTACTGTAAGTACCACTCTCCATATTTTCAAGCATAGTGGTGGTTGCATCATGTTATGGGTATGCTTGTAATTGTTAAAGACTGGGCAGTTTTTCAGGAGAAAAAAATTAACGGAATGGAGCTAAGCACAGGCAAACTCCTAGAGGAAAACCTGGTTCAGTCTTCTTTCCAACAGACACTGGGAGATTAATTCACCTTTCAGCAGGACAATAACCTAAAACACATGGACAAATCAACACTGGAGTTGCTTACCAAGACGACATTAAATGTTCCTGAGTGGCAGAATTACAGTTTTGACTTAAATCTGGTTGAAAATCCATGGCAAGACTTGAAAATGGCTGTCAGGGCTTGAAGAATTTTGAAATTAATAATGGGCAAATTTTAAACAATCCAGGTGTGGAAAGCTCTTCGAGATTTACCCACAAAGACTCACAGCTGTAAGCCCTGCCAAAGGTGGTTCTACAAAGTATTGACTCAGGGGTGTGAATACTTATGTAAATGAGCTATTTCTGTATTTTATTTTCAATACATTTGCAAAGATTTCTGAAAACATGTTTTCACTTTGTCGTTATAGGGTATTGTGTGTATATGGGTGAGAAAAAACATCTATTAAATCGATTTGGAATTCAGACTGTAACACAACAAAATGTGGAATAAGTCAAGGGGTGTGAATACTTTCTGAAGGCACTGTATGTCACTTCCCTCTCTCACTGTGATTAGGTCCTATGTAAAACAATGTGAGGATGAATTGTTGTACATTACACACAACTGCCTGGCCTACTTTTTTCCTTCCAATTAATTTATCCACTGCCTGGGAACTGTAAAATAGGGACTAACAAAATAATTAGGGCAGAAAAATGTCCTTCCACATGGTGGCCAAATGAGGAAGACGGGTTTGTTGGACTTGGCTGGGCTCCAACATTTCTTATCAGCGTTCTGGTTGTAGGCTTTGTCTTCAGAAGTAGGCCTTTCAAAGCACCAACGTCATGCCACGGTGACAAGACTGGCTGCTAAGAGACCTATGCTGCCATGTGTCCCTTAGGCCCACATACACGTACGACATGATATTCTATACAGATAATGTTTGCTGTCAAATCTTTGTGACGGAACTCATCTCAAGTTTTTTTTTTTCTTCGTGAGAATTGCATAAAATATATTTACGAGTCACTGTAACCTAGTCTTTATCTTAATTGAAAGTCTCAGCAGCTGTGAAGTGCAAATTATGATTATTTGATGCAGTTTGGGGTAAATGGGATTTATTCATGTCAGTAGTTGTTGTCGTCAATGCATTAGCCTTCTGTAACTTTGTCTCTCTCTGTTGTCTGCCGTTGGCAAAATCCATACGTCAGTGCCAATACTGTTTCCAAGAGAAATCTTTAAAAAGCACAGTAATGCTGAAAATGTATGGGATGTAAGATACTTGTACTTATAGCATTGAATCGACAGAATGATATATAATTTTTAATTAGTTTAGAGTTTAGATTATGAGCAGTAATTATTAGCTTACAATATTAGAAAAAAAAGTGCTATCTAGAACCTAAAAGGGTTATCCCACTGTCCCCATAGGGAGAACCCTTTGAAGAACCTTTTTTGGTTTCAGATAGAACCAATGATTTATACATACACCAGATGACTGATAGGGAGCGCTGTGTTGAAGCCACAGTGCCGTCATCTTGGCACTCTCTCCGAATTGTAAAAAATATTTTGCAACCTATAGAAATGCATTTATTAATTTGATTTTGTCACATTTATTATATTACAGACACATTAATGCATACTTTTAAATTATATTATTACCTGGATCCAAAAAGGGTTCTACCTCGAACCAAAAAAGGGTTCTCCTATGGGGACAGCTGAAGAACCCTTTCGGAACCTTTTTTTCTAAGGGTGTATACCTGTCGACAAAGGATGTGTCCTCTGTCAGAAGTATTATGAGTCAGGGGTTATCTACCAATGGATGTGCTCTGTAGGATCTTAATTTGAGCCAGTTTGCTACAGTAGGGGAATAATCATGCAGCAACAGGAAATTATTATGTGGATTATAATTAATGGTTGATACATTTTTCGTAAAGGAAAATCAAGTCTGAAATTACAAACATCAGAAGCTGGGGCTACAGGTAGCATAGTGGTTAGGGCATTGGGCCTTTAACTGAAAGGATGCTGGATCGAATTCCAGAGCTGACAAGGTGAAAATCTGTCGTTCTGCCCCTGAACAAGGCAATTAACCCAGTGTTCACCGGTAGGCCATCATTGTAGAGTTTGTTCTTAACTGTCTTGCCTAGTTAAATAAAGGTTAAATAAAAAAAAAAACTCAAATACACTACAAGTTTCAAATTAATATCCTACATCTGTACACAGTGATTAGTTTAGACAGTATCTCATAATGGAAAAAAAGTGTCTATTTTTATGCTGGGTCAAATTTGCTGTAGGCCTATTTACTTACATTTCCTTGCTATTTCATTGGATTTTTTAAGTGTATTATGACTATCCATGGCAATGAACAATAATCATAATGGCATTTACGATCCGTATCAAATTGCTTAGAGATAGCATGGCATCCCTCAATGTGTGTAGCAATCAAATTAATGACTGCTTCTAATAACATGTTGTAATGAATGAACCCCAGCTGGTCATTAGCCCACCCACTATCGCCCAGTATCTCTACCATGGAGAATCATCCCTCTAGAGGGGCTTTCACTAGGGACTACCTGCAGCGACGACTCTGCTTCTACCCTACAAACACAGGAGCACGTCCTTTGTCCCCTCTCTGGTTGTATAAACAGGTTAAAAAAGCATAGAGTTACAACTTGCCATGGTGCCTTAGGCCCTCAATGGGGTATATATGGTCGCCAAGGGAGCAACATGCTATCTTTCACTCTGCATGTCATTTTCCATCTCAGGAAGGGTAATGTGATATGGATGAAGAGATCCGTTTACACTTGGCCATCTCTCTGTACCTCTCTCTCTACATTGTACGGTTGGAAGATACTGTAGTTTGGCTATGACTGGTCTGGTGGTTGCCCTTTTAATGAGCACAAACAGACAGTGTCAATATGTCTGCTTGGATTAAACAGTGCACAATATCAGTAGTTTATATGCTGTCTTTATTTCAATGCTTTTCTGCAGTTATCTTGCTACTTGAGAACCGAACAGAGTACTTGAGTGCTTTCAAATGTAACTATTGTGATATTTTAGTAGGCTACATTACATGTTTCCTGTGATTAGAACTTTGCGGTCTTCAAGTATCATACAAAGTTCACACCGAAACGATCCATTCTATCCACGCACTCAAAGCATAATTACCATTTTCAATAGCCAAACATGCTAACATCACGTTAGCCAGGTGCAAACTGTCAATAATAACCCCCTGAGCCGTCCCACCTGTATCCCCCCTAACATGGTTAAACACTCCTGTACTCCCTGACTGCATGGCCAGGCACAACTCCCAACACCATCATTAAGTTTGCCGACGACACAACAGTGGTAGGCCTGATCACCGACAACGATGAGACAGCCTATAGGGAGGAGGTCAGAGACCTGGCCGTGTGGTGCCAGGATAACAACCTCTCCCTCAATGTGATCTAGACAAAGGAGCTGATTGTGGACTACAGGAAAAATAGGACTGAGCACGCCCCCATTCTCATCAACGGGGCTGTAGTGGAGCAGGTTGAGAGCGTCAAGTTCCTTGGTGTCCACATCACCAACAAACTATCATGGTCCAAACACACCAAGACAGTCGTGAAAAGGGCACGACAAAGCCTATTCTCCCTCAGGAGACTGAAAAGATTTGGCATGGGTCCTCAGATCCCAAAAGTTCTACAGCTACACCATCGAGAGCATCCTGACTGGTTGCATCACTGCCTGGTACAGCAACTGCTCGGCCTCCGACCGCAAGGCACTACAGAGGGTAGTGCGTACAGCCCAGTACATCACTGGGGCCAATCTTTCTGCCATCCAGGACCTCTATACCAGGCGGTGTCAGAGGAAGGCCCTAATAATTGTCAAAGACTCCAGCCACCCTAGTCATAGACTGTTCTCTCTGCTACCGCACGGCAAGTGGTACCGGAGCGCCAAGTCTAGGTCCAAAAGGCTTCTTAACAGCTTCTACCCCCAAGCCATAAGACTCCTGAACAGCTAATCAAATGGCTACCCGGACTATTTGCATTGTCGGCGCCCCTCCACCCTCTCTTTTACGCTGCTGCTACTCTCTGTTTATTATCTATGCATAGTCACTTTAACTCTACCTACATGTACATACTACCTCAATTACCTCCACTAACCTGTGCCTCCGCACATTGACGCTGTACCGGTACCCCCTGTATATAGCCTCACTACTGTTATTTTACTGCTGCTCTTTAATTATATATATAAATATTTTTTAACTTGTACATTTTTTATTCAACACTTATTCTTCTTAAAACTGCATTGTTGGTTAAGGGCTCGTAAGTAAGCATTTCACTATAAGGTCTACACCTGTTATATTCTGCACATATGACAAATTCAATTTGATTTGTTTGATTTGATTTGAAGACTCAGGGTTAACTTGCTGGAAATTTCACTATGTGAAACGTTATGGCTTTGTGGGGGCAGTGAGTGAGGTGGAAGTGGCTGTTCGTGGTTTGCTCAACGTGGGCCACTGATTTTGCGGCCTTGTAAAGATTAGAGATCTCAAGGCCAAAGATCTCCCAGGTCAACCAATAAACACATATCCAGACTCAAGACTTGTAGCTGTGGGGGTTCTAGTCAGGGGACCAGGGTACTTTGCATGGTTGGGGTATGATTCCAATAACTGTTTTTTGAAGTTCCCATAGGAAAAATAAAGTTATTCTAAGTCAATATATCAGTGTTAGTGGTAGGGTAGGGATTAGGGAACCCCCCGATGGTCACCCTGTGACATCACTCAGTCTGGTAAAGCCCTTACGTATGAGGCATAGTGGATTGAGGTGTTCCAGTGCTTTAAGGGCCAAACCATTGATGTCAATGGAATTCAATCCCAGTTTAAACCACAGTCAGTGCTTGTTGTGCTCTCCTGTCACTGTTTGACCAATGGCACCTTCAGCAGAGTGGGAAATAACCGGATGCAGACGGTTTTCAGCGGAAATGGAAAGAGCATGTGACCCGACTTCCGCTTTTGGACTTTAAGAAGGCGACACCAAAGATGGTGGATACATTTATATATGAATATAAGCCGTTTACCATTTAAAATAAAACTTAACAGGGTGGTTCTCCCATAGTGTCACGGTTCGGGATGTGGAGAGACCAAGACGCAGCGCAGGGATAGTAGTTCGACATTTCTTTATTTAGATTTCTATATACTATGTATAGTTAAATAGAATTTCTATGTATAAAGATCAAAATGACGAACTAAAATTAACACAAACCCTCAACAGACTACCGAACGTCACGTTCACAAATAACACACTAAATGAACGGACGTAACGAATAAACTTACTCACCGTGACTGCGACATACATCGATATGTAACGATAACAACCCACACCCGCGTGAGGGATAGACTCGACATATATTGGATCCCTAATTAGAGACAATGGTTAGCAGCTGCCTCTAATTAGAGATCCACCCAAACCCCAAAAAGAAACAGAAAAGAACGACACTGTCAGACTCTGCCCATAGCTACATAGAGATGCCTATTGCTTCTCTATGGCCAGAGCCTGACAGTACCCCCCCCCCAAGGCGCGGACTCCCGGACGCCTAAAAAAACCCACACACAAAACACGGGGGGGTAAATGGGCGGGAAAACTAGTCCATCGGGGGCGGCTCCGGCTCCGGCGCTGTGGACAGTTTTGTCCCGTGCCCCTTATCACCGGTCCCGGGCTGTGGACCGGTGGGGCAAAAGGCTCCGGCCATGGAGCGGGGAAAACAACCGGGCCCGGACTGGGCACCGGTGGGGTAACCGACTCCGGCCATGGAGCGGGGAAAACAACCGGGCCCGGACTGGGCCCCGGTGGGACAAACTGCTCCGGCCATGGAGCAGGGAAAACCGCCGGACCCGGACTGGGCACCGGTGGGACGAACTGCTCCGGCCATGGAGCTGGGAAAACAACCGGGCCCGGACTGGGCACCGGTGGGGCAAACGGCTCCGGCCATGGAGCGGGGAAAACAACCGGGCCCGGACTGGGCCCCGGTGGGGCAAACGGCTCCGGCCATGGAGCGGGGAAAACAACCGGGCCCGGACTGGGCCCCGGTGGGGTAAACGGCTCCTGCCATGGAGCGGGGAACACAACCGGACCCGGACAGGGCACCGGTGGGGTAAACGGCTCCGGCCATGGAGCGGGGAAAACAACCGGGCCCGGACTGGGCCCCGGTGGGGCAAACGGCTCCGGCCATGGAGCGGGGAAAACAACCGGGCCCGGACTGGGTACCGGTGGAGCGGACTGCTCTGGCACTGAGGCGGAGCAGACGGCTGGACCCGGACAGGGTACCGGTGGAGCGGACTGCTCTGGCACTGAGGCGGAGCAGGCGGCTGGACCCGGACTGGGTACCGGTGGAGCGGACTGCTCTGGCACTGAGGCGGAGCAGGCGGCTGGACCCGGACTGGGTACCGGTGGAGCGGACTGCTCTGGCACTGAGGCGGAGCAGGCGGCTGGACCCGGATTGGGCACCGGTGGAGCGGACTGCTCTGGCACTGAGGCGGAGCAGGCGGCTGGACCCGGATTGGGCACCGGTGGAGCGGACTGCTCTGGCACTGAGGCGGAGCAGGCGGCTGGACCCGGATTGGGTACCGGTGGAGCGGACTGCTCTGGCCCTGGGGCGGAGCAGACGGCTGGTCCCGGAATGGGTACCGGTGGAGCGGACTGCTCTGGCACTGAGGCGGAGCAGGCGGCTGGACCCGGATTGGGCACCGGTGGAGCGGACTGCTCTGGCACTGAGGCGGAGCAGGCGGCTGGACCCGGATTGGGCACCGGTGGAGCGGACTGCTCTGGCACTGAGGTGGAGCAGGCGGCTGGACCCGGATTGGGTACCGGTGGAGCGGACTGCTCTGGCCCTGGGGCGGAGCAGACGGCTGGTCCCGGAATGGGTACCGGTGGAGCGGACTGCTCTGGCACTGAGGCGGAGCAGGCGGCTGGACCCGGAATGGGCACCAGTGAACTGACCTTCGCAGGAGGTTCAGGGGCGCTGACCTTCGCTGGAGGTTGAGAGGCGCTGACCTTCGCTGGAGGTTGAGAGGCGCTGACCTTCGCAGGAGGTTGAGAGGCGCTGACCTTCGCAGGAGGTTGAGAGGCGCTGACCTTCGCAGGAGGTTGAGAGGCGCTGACCTTCGCAGGAGGTTGAGAGGCGCTGACCTTCGCAGGAGGTTGAGAGGCGCTGACCCTCGCTGGAGGTTGAGAGGCGCTGACCCTCGCTGGAGGTTGAGAGGCGCTGACCCTCGCAGGAGGTTGAGAGGCGCTGACCCTCGCAGGAGGTTGAGAGGCGCTGACCCTCGCAGGAGGTTGAGAGGCGCTGACCTTCGCAGGAGGTTGAGAGGCGCTGACCTTCGCAGGAGGTTGAGAGGCGCTGACCTTCGCAGGAGGTTGAGAGGCGCTGACCTTCGCAGGAGGTTGAGAGGCGCTGACCTTCGCAGGAGGTTGAGAGGCGCTGACCTTCGCAGGAGGTTGAGAGGCGCTGACCTTCGCAGGAGGTTGAGAGGCGCTGACCTTCGCAGGAGGTTGAGAGGCGCTGACCCTCGCTGGAGGTTGAGAGGCGCTGACCCTCGCTGGAGGTTGAGAGGCGCTGACCCTCGCTGGAGGTTGAGAGGCGCTGACCCTCGCTGGAGGTTGAGAGGCGCTGACCCTCGCTGGAGGTTGAGAGGCGCTGACCCTCGCTGGAGGTTGAGAGGCGCTGACCTTCGCAGGAGGTTGAGAGGCGCTGACCTTCGCAGGAGGTTGAGAGGCGCTGACCTTCGCAGGAGGTTGAGAGGCGCTGACCTTCGCAGGAGGTTGAGAGGCGCTGACCTTCGCAGGAGGTTGAGAGGCGCTGACCCTCGCTGGAGGTTGAGAGGCGCTGACCCTCGCTGGAGGTTGAGAGGCGCTGACCCTCGCTGGAGGTTGAGAGGCGCTGACCCTCGCTGGAGGTTGAGAGGCGCTGACCCTCGCTGGAGGTTGAGAGGCGCTGACCCTCGCTGGAGGTTGAGAGGCGCTGACCCTCGCTGGAGGTTGAGAGGCGCTGACCCTCGCTGGAGGTTGAGAGGCGCTGACCCTCGCTGGAGGTTGAGAGGCGCTGACCCTCGCTGGAGGTTGAGAGGCGCTGACCTTCGCAGGAGGCTTAGAGGCGCTGACCTTCGCAGGAGGCTTAGAGGCGCTGACCTTCGCAGGAGGTTCAGGGTGGCTGACCCTCGCAGGAGGTTCAGGGTGGCTGACCCTCGCAGGAGGTTCAGGGTGGCTGACCCTCGCTGGAGGCTCAGGGTGGCTGACCCTCGCTGGAGGCTCAGGGTGGCTGACCCTCGCTGGAGGCTCAGGGTGGCTGACCCTCGCTGGAGGCTCAGGGTGGCTGACCCTCGCTGGAGGCTCAGGGTGGCTGACCCTCGCTGGAGGCTCAGGGTGGCTGACCCTCGCTGGAGGCTCAGGGTGGGGAGCCGGCACGGGTCGTACCGGACTGGGAAGGCGCACCGGAGGTCGAATGCGTGGAGCTGGCACGGGACGCACCTGGCTAGACGCACGCACTGGAGGTTGGGTGCGGGGAGTCGGGCAGAGGTCCGGACCCAGACTGGACATCGGTGAAGCGGATTGCTCTGGCCTGGAAGGGGAGTATCTGACCGGACCTGGACTGGTCCACTCCGCCATCTCCATCTCCATCTCCTCCTCTATCTCCACCAATTCCCTCAGAACCTCCCCAAAATGCTCCTCCAGCTCTTCCTCCTGCTCCTTGCTCTGAGCCCCCCATTGGTACCTGGGTCTCCCCATGGTCCACATGGGGAGTGGAGTTGGCTCCTCCAGGAGCCCCCACGGGTGAGGGAACCGAAGCATGTCCTCCTCCTCGTCCTCCTCTGAAGAGTCCGACTCGAACCCTCCGAGGAGTTCGGTGTTGGTAAACCGACGCGGGGCTATCTCGCTCTCCGTCTCTCCCCATTTGCGCTGCTTGGTCTCGTATTGGTGGGTTGTTCTGTCACGGTTCGGGATGTGGAGAGACCAAGACGCAGCGCAGGGATAGTAGTTCGACATTTCTTTATTTAGATTTCTATATACTATGTATAGTTAAATAGAATTTCTATGTATAAAGATCAAAATGACGAACTAAAATTAACACAAACCCTCAACAGACTACCGAACGTCACGTTCACAAATAACACACTAAATGAACGGACGTAACGAATAAACTTACTCACCGTGACTGCGACATACATCGATATGTAACGATAACAACCCACACCCGCGTGAGGGACAGACTCGACATATATTGGATCCCTAATTAGAGACAATGGTTAGCAGCTGCCTCTAATTAGAGATCCACCCAAACCCCACAAAGAAACAGAAAAGAACGACACTGTCAGACTCTGCCCATAGCTACATAGAGATGCCTATTGCTTCTCTATGGCCAGAGCCTGACACATAGACACCAATGCAATAACAGCTGGGTTTGGTCTACTTAGTTCATTGACTTTCATTGAACTAGAAAAAAACAGTGTGTGGATGCATGCTTACGCCTCTGTGTGTGTGTGTGTGTGTGTGTGTGTGTGTGTGTGTGTGTGTGTGTCTGTGTAGGTCTATGCATGTGCATGAGTGCGTAGATGTATGCAGGTCTGTGACCGTGTGAAAGAGAAACCAGAGGGGGTTATTCAATGTTCCAGTCATGCGAGGCCTAACATGAACTGTTCCTCAAACATGTCTTTGTTCCGTGTCAGGGGGATAGTGTGTCATTTCCTCCTGTGATGTACAGCACCATATTAAAACGCATGTCTTTTTAACGTGTATTTCCTGTCCGATTAGAAGGACCCCTCGCGGCATTGTTGACATTGATCCCAATGATGCATTCATTCATTTCCTGTATCCCCGGCTTTCACTGTATGCATTGTATGCTTCCTAAATGGCACCCTATTGTCTACATAGTGCACTATATTGGGAATAGGGTGCCATTTGGGATGTGTCCATCGCATTTTTATTTATTTATTGTTTTTACCTTTATTTATCTAGGCAAGTCAGTTAAGAACAAATTATTATTTACAATGACGGCCCACCAGAAGGCAAAAGGCCTCCTGCAGGGATGCGGGCTGGGATTAAAAATATAAATAAATTAAATAAAAATATAGGACAAAAAAACATATCACGACAAGAGAGAAAACACTACATAAAGAGAGACCGAAGAGCATGGCAGCAACACATGACAACACAGCATGGTAGCAACACAACATGACAACAACATGGTAGCAACACAACATGGCAACAACACAACATGGTAGCAGCACAAAACAGGGTACAAACATTATTGGGCACAGAGAACAACACAAAGGGCAAGAAGGTAGAGATGACAATACATCACGCAAAGCAGCCACAACTGTCAGTAAGAGTGTCCATGATTGAGTCTTTGAATGAAGAGATTGAGATAAAACTGTCCAGTTTGAGTGTTTGGTGCAGCCTGTTCCATTCGCTAGCTGCAGCGAACTGAAAAGAAGAGCGACCCAGGGATGTGTGTGCTTTGGGGACCTTTAACAGAATGTGACTGGCAGAATGGGTGGTGTATGTGGAGGCTGAGAGCTGCAGTAGATATCTCAGCTAGGGGGGTGAGGCCTAAGAGGGTTTTATAAATAAGCATCAACCAGTGGGTCTTGCGACGGGTATACAGAGATTACCAGTTTACAGAGGAGTATAGAGTGCAGTGATGTGTCCTATAAGGAGCATTGCTGGCAAATCTGATGGCCGAATGGTAAAGAACATCTAGCTGCTCAAGAGCACCCTTACCTGCCGATCTATAAATTATGTCTCCGATGACCATGGGTAGGATGGTCATCCTAGTTTGGCAGCTGGAGTGAAAGAGGAGTGATTACGATAGAGGAAACCACGTCTAAATGTAACTTTAGCCTGCAGCTTTGATATGTGCTGAGAGAAGGACAGTGTACCGTCTAGCCATACTCCCAAGTACTTGTATGATGTGACTACCTCAAGCTCTAAACCCTCAGAGGTAGTAATCACACCTGCGGGGAGAGGGGCATTTTTCTTACCAAACCACATGACCTTTGTTTTGAAGGTGTTCAGAATAAGTTTAAGGGCAGAGAAAGCTTATTGGACACTAAGAAAGCTTTGTTGTAGAGTGTTTAACACAAAATCCAGGGAGGGGCCAGCTGAGTATAAGACTGTATCATCTGCATATAAATGGATAAGAGAGCTTCCTACTGCCTGAGCTATGTTGTTTATGTAAATTGAGAAGAGTGTGGGGCCTAGGATAGAGCCTTGGGGTACACCCTTGGTGACAGGCAGTGGCTGAGACAGCAGATGTTCTGACTTTATACACTGCACTCTTTGAGAGAGGTAGTTAGCAAACCAGGCCAAAGACCCCTCAGACCCCTTAGCCGGCCCACAAGAATGGAATTGTCTACCGCATCAAAAGCTTTGGCCAAGTCAATAAAAATAGCAGCACAACATTGCTTAGGATCAAGGGCAATGGTGACAACATTCAGGACCTTTAAGGTTGCAGTGATACATCCATAACCTAAGCGGAAACCAGATTGCATATTAGAGAGAATACTATAGACATCAAGAAAGCCAGTCAGTTGATTAGTGACAGGTTTTTCCAACACTTTTGATAAACAGGGCAAAATAGAAATAGGCCTATAACAGTTAGGATCAGCTTGATCTCCCCCTTTAAATAAAGGACGAACCAGGCTGCCTTCCAAGCAATGGGACCCTCCCCAGAACAGAGAGACAGGTTAAAAAGGTCAGAGATAGGCTTTGCGATGATAGGGGCAGCAACCTTAAAGAAGAAAGGGTCTAAACCAGTGATGTCAGAGATACGGCCCGCGGGCCAGATCCGGCCCGCCAGCAGGTTTCATCCGGCCCGAGATGTTATGGGTAAAAAAACAAAGGCAAAACGTTTGCATACAGTTATTATCAACTATGTGAGTAAAGTAATAGATATGATCATAGATTGTAAATAAATCGAATTTGATATGTTAATTAAAGCTTGCACTACTATCTATCCGCAGGAAGTAGTAAAAACCGCCAGTTCTGCACTGACAATCATGTGACTTGATTGTCAGCGCAGCAACTGGCTTTTTATCTTAACGGTTAAGCTATCTTAGCAAAAAATGCTATCGAAAAAGAGAAAGGTTGACACGGAATGTAGGGTATTCCAAGAAAAATGGAAAGAGACGTTTTTCTTCTGGGAGGTGCATGGCAAACCTATATGCCTTATTTGCTCACAAAAAGTGGCTGTAGTAAAGGAGTATAACATCAAACGACACTATGAGACCCGAGCAGAAAAATATGACAAGTACCCTGGGCAACTGCCAACCGAAAAGGTGAATGAGCTAGCATCATCTCTAAAAAAAACAACAATCTATATTTTCCAAATGTAGAGAGACACATGATGGAGCAGTTAAAGCCAGCTATATCATTGCCAGTGAAATCGCTGCAGCATCCAAACCTTTCTCAGTGAGAGAATTTGTGAAAACCTGCATGCTAAAGGCAGCTGAGCTGGTGTGCCCTGAGAAACGACAAGCTTTAGCTAACATTAGCTTGTCGAGAAATACTGTGGCAGAGAGAATCGGGGAAATTGCCGGAGATTTGAACAGTCAACTAAAAGACAAAGTTAAGTCATTTATTGCATTCAATATCGCAATTTCTGTAGTTCATTCTGATTGATTTGTACAGCTATTCTGATTGATTTGTACAGCTATTCTGATTGATTTGTACAGCTATTCTGATTGATTTGTACAGCTATTCTGATTGATTGGTACAACTATTCTGATTGATTGGTACAACTATTCTGATTGATTGGTACAGCTATTCTGATTGATTTGTACAGCTATTCTGATTGATTTGTACAGCTATTCTTGACCGATATTTGGCGTTTAATAACAATAACCTGCATTCAAATGTATAATCAACAAATAACACAGATATTCAAACATAATATGTAATTATTAATAGTTAACATTAATAGAAAACATGATTTCTATGGCGCTTATGATTAATTGGCAATTTGTTGCACTTCTCTCATCTGTACTTGAAATGTATTCTTGTCAATGTTGCATAGAAAAAGGCTTTCTGTTCAACCTGTATTTTTCTGATTGCTTCATGTAATACTACATGGTGTTTTTTTCATGTGCCAACAATGCATTGATTGGAATCTGTAGGCCTTCTTGAATTATTTCAAATAAATCCGCCAGCAGTATAAATAACCATGTGTAGAGTCAAATTGGTTTTAGCAAAACATTGTCGGGCCCCCATGAGGTCCCATTTGAACAAATCCGGCCAACTACCTAATATGAGTCTGACACCCCTGGTGGTGAAGTTTAAGGAGCTCTTCTAGCACCGCCTGCAGGGAGAACCTTTGTAGCGGGGCAGGGGCCTTGTATGCATATCCAAGTGTTTCCTGGAATGTTCTCTAAAATGTCTGACACCATTGAGAAGAGAGATGTTTGACCAGCGGAGTGATGTAAAAAGTGCCTCTGGAAAGACTAGAGAAGAAGTGAGAGGGGAAAGCAAACCAAATGCTTGGCCAACTCTCCCCTCAGCAACCTAGCGTCAGCTAGCCTGGAGATATCTAGCTGAAAATCTATCTAGACCCCTTCTTGTGTTCAGTGGGTTTATTGAGTTCAAAAGGGTCTTTGGCTGGTTTTTGGTTGCAAGAAAACTAGCATTCACCTTCAAAATATTATATTATTTTGACTATATCCTGATATAGTTATAGACTAGCTATACACTGCTATCACTTGTAGTTGTTGAATGAGAAGCTGTATTTCAGCCACATGCTGCCACAACAACTACTGTTTTATAGTAGATGGTTCACCATTAACCACCATTCAACATCCAGGGATCATTCACAAAGTTAATGTAAACATTACTGAGTACATTTATCATTTCATAACTTTCCTATCTGTTGGAAGTAGCATGATGTCAGTGTTTCTTATCGGCATAGGGTAATTCCATTAAATAATGTGAGTGCTTTCGTGTATTTTCAATGTATTGATGACATTGAGGACCTTTGCTTCACTAGGATCTGAAAGGAACAAGTCAACTAAGTCAGTAATGATACCTAGTGGATCATAGGAGGTGGATAATGTTGTAAGCATGTTTGTCTGCCAACCAACCACAGTTCCAGAGGCAGCAGGTGTTTCAACTAGCCTGTTTCAACTAAACTGTTTGCCTTGTCAAGACTCATCTGAAAGCTATGTGTGTGCACAAAGAATGTGCTAACAGCTAGGTGTGCACACTGAATATTCCGATAGCAATGTGTACCCTTGTGGGTTTTCTGAAGGCGAGGTTGGGTGCGTTCAAAGAAAAGACAGGTATTTGCTGAAAATAAAATACATCAATTACAGAAAATAGAAAATACGTATTCCTGTCTCTCTCTCTCTCTCTCTCTCTCTCTCTCTCTCTCTCTCTCTCTCTCAATCACCCACCCACCCACCCACCTACTCACACACAAACACACCCACCCACCAACCCACCCACCCACCTACTCACACACAAACACACCCACCCACCCACCCACCTACTCACACACAAACACACCCACCCACCCACCCACCTACTCACACACAAACACACCCACCCACCCACATACTCACACACAAACACACACACACACACACACTCAACGTTTCATCTCAAGTGAGGACAGGACACAGATGTCCCTTTCCAGTCAGGGTAGAGTCGGACTGTGTATTCCTGTAGCTAGCATTTCAACAAGCAGTCATTACACCATTACAAAGAGACAAATAGATTTTAAACCTTGTTTCTCTTGTTCTAATGCAAAATCGAATCTGCTAATTGAGTCGAGCTAAATTCAGTATTACTACCCCATTTATTAGCTTAGCGGGTCAAACGACAACATTTTCCAGGAATCGATTTGGTCATATTGCTTGTCTATAATGTAATTGGTTTACACACTGGCACTGTCACAATGCAGGTGAGGCACCTTGCTCTTTCTGTACACTATCTATCTTGTTGTTGTGTTTTCTTGCTGTGTCTTGGTCTGTGTCTTTAGAGTCATTCAGTAAGAGCAGGAGCGACGTGCAGTGAGGTCGCTGCTGGGTAAGCACTGGCTATTATCAAAGCCAGATTTACTCACAAATAAACCTTGATGAATCCCAAGTTCACCATACAACAGATAGCTCCGACAACCAGAGTGACATTAACCGAAATTGACAAACCTTTCGGTTACTGGCCCAACGCTCTAACCGCTAGGTTACCTGCCGCCCGCTTTCCTGAGGTTCTGATGCAGTTTTAGCAAATGTTTAGATGTGTTGCATAAAACCCACAAGATATTTCTTATTTGGCTTTTCATAACAGCTTTTCTTTCTTAGATTATCACAGGATAAGCACTGCCTACCTTGACTACTACCCTGACTAGACGTCACTAGTTGGCAGTGAACGCCATGTGGGCCCTTTAAGGCTAATCTCAGACCTGTAACGAACAGGTTCCCTGGGCTTATCTGCATATATATGCATAAACGTACACACAGGCACGCACAAACACTCACGCATGTACATACACACACAGACACAGGCACATGCTTTAGCACACACGCATGCAATCATGCGTACACACACAAACCCACTCACACCTCCGGGCTCTTTGGGCAGGGTGCCAGTCCAGCTGGGCCGATGGCTATCGTCTATCTCCACCAGACCGGTGTCATGCCTTATCACGCCTCTGTTTAGACTGGGGAGAGATGGATGCACCCTGACAGGAGCTATGCTCTTTTGTAGACCTGTCTCATTGGCACTGTGTGGAGCCTGGACTCACTTTGTCGTTGAAGTATTTTGTAGCATTCAGATGAACAGGAGAAATTACCCCATCAATTCAAGCTATTTTTATGATTGTAGTAGGATCTTCATCCACAGAATGATGTCTTCTCCCAGGTATTCAAAGGCCGTAAGAAGTTTGATTTGAGGCTGAGGAGGGAGAGAGTCGGTACTGGTTGGGCACTGAAGGAGATTATATGGCCCCGTTTCAACATGTTGTAGTGTGTTGGCTTAGGTATCTGGAAGACAGAGGACTGTTTACCAAAACAAGACACCCTGTCACCTTGCTTGTAGTGTCACTTTCTAGTTTGTCTGGCTATGCAGTTCTCTCTCCTCTCTCTCCTTCTCTCTCTCTCACCCTTCTCCTCTCTCTTTGTCTTTCTCTCTCCCTCTCCCCTCTCTTCTCTTCTCCTCTCTCCTTTCTCCCTCCTCCTTCCTCTGTTCTAACTGGCATAAAATGGTCATTTGTGACTCAGCAACTCTTTGTGGAAAATGCTATCACATTATTTCCACCGTTTTGATAAGAATATGATTCATTCAAACGCTCCTCCTCTTTTCAACTTCTTGTGCTCTAAGGTCTCCATTCAATCCGCGTCGCGACAAGTTCTGCTTTACAGCGTGATTGAAATGGAAAGTTCCCGCTTTAGCGGAGACTGCGTTCACAGTAAACGCTGCATATGTCGGTTCAATCTGAAATGACCTTTACGTTTCTATCGCGGAATCTGTAACTCTTCAGTTTTTTGCAGATTTAATAGAGCTCTGCATCTCAAGAAGGCAGAGGCAACGCACCTATAGCAAATGATTAGTTAAGGCACATTTCAACATGTCCTTTGAGTTGGAATGTAGCTCCAACTTCCTTGTTCCTGATCCAGAGAGAGAGTTGAGACTGTTTATTAAAAGGTGATGAGCAGAATGGGAAACATGGGTGGCCATATTGTTTCATTTTGAATAAGTCAGTGAAGGTCAAGAATAGAGAACGTGCCTTTGTTTTTGAGCTCAGCTGCTTACAGAATACAGTCAATGTTTCATATTGAGAGACTATGAGGGTTGTGTGTAATCTTTCATCAATAAGGATAGCTACAATAATTTCACAACATGCTCTTAAGGATACTATTTTTATACTTTCTTTACAAAGTATGTTTTGTGGTTGTCACATTTATTTTATGTAGCCTAACCCTTAAAGATGAAAGGGGAAACAGTGCCACCGGTCGCCCAGTGGTTATGAAACCACTGCACTGTTGGAGCAAGAAACATAAGTATTTCGCTACACCCGCAATAACATCTGCTTTACATGTGTATGTGACCAATACAATTTGATTTGATTTGATTTGAAACAGAGGAGCATCCATCGTCGTGGTAAAAAACGATCGTAATACAAACTCTGCTGTTCTATGATGTGCAATCATGTCCGAGAGGGGAAAAAATAGTGTTGTTCTTGCAATATCGCAAAAGGACGTGGCAGTTTCCCGCAATGGATTCCAGCTTTAATCTGCAAAGCAGCTTTTCATTAAATGCAACAGATGAGTAACTTTGACTTTAATTACATTTCCTCTATGTTGTCTAAGGGGACCTTTAAAAACATGTCTACATCAGTGGAGGCTGCTGAGGGGAGGACGGCTCATAATAATGAAACCATGCGTTTGATACCATTTCACTTATTCCGCTCCAGCCGTTACCACGAGCCTGTCCTCCCCAAGTAAAGTGCCACCAACCTCCTGTGGTCTACATGTGAGAATTGTTATGGGTGAGAAGTCTGTCAAGCAGCAGAGTTGAATTGCCAAAATAAGCAAAAGGTGACCCACGTGCCCCAGTACTGGAGATGAGGGATAGTGAGGACATTCCATTTTGTGGGGACATGAGGTCAAACTGATCCAGTATTGTTCAGTAGTGTGCTGTACTACAGTAGCAGTTCATTGGCCCAAGCTTCCCATTTCTCAGATTAGCGGTTAGCGAACTCTGTGCCCCAATTCCTCACAGCTTTGGACAAAAATAATGAATCCAGTGTTTTGTGTATTGTTTTGTTTACTTTCTCACAAAGTGCAAAGGTCATCCTGGTTCCATCTTTGCCTGTTTCATGCTGTTTTATAGTTCTATTGTCGAGGTCTGCTAATCCATGTAAATGGCGTTGAGTTTTCCCACAGGAATAGCAAACCCCATATTTGACATTTATAAAGGTCTTTGACTTTATCCGTAAGTCCCTGTTTTCACTCTTGTTGTGACTTTTCAGTTGAATAACTTGGGTGGCCTTGTCTCAAGATTTAGCAGCCAGCCATATATTCAAACAAGCTACTGCTCATTCCAGTGTAAAGGCACATATAGATGTCTGACTCTTCACACGCACGCACACACACACAAAACCCTGTTGCTGCAAAGTGGGCCTCTCCTCTCCTTCCTTTAAACCTAGTGCTGGATCCCACTACAGCCTTGGTTCCCCACGTATCTGTCAGTGGTCCCGGGCTTCCAACCGCCTGTGGAATCTCAGATAAAACCAGACTACTGAGTGACCACCAGAACCAAGGTCTCTCTGCCTCCCTAAGGAGCATACTGTGTGTGGGAGCACTTGTCATAAGCCCCAGTAAGAGGCACAGTGTCGGGCACAGTGTGTAGACCTGGGTCACATTGGCCCTGGTTGTCATCACCAAGGCAAGGTAATTGATTAATGGCTGATAATGCACATCGGGAGAAAGGAGGGATAATTGTTTCAGATGAGGCAGTGATTGCTGTTGTAGCTGGAGAATGTCAGAGCCATGTTCTTGGGAGAGGGGATGCCAATCCTAATTCCTGTAATGGTTGGGCATAGGATACCCTTGCACCAGTAATCTGTCTTTATATCTCTTTCAGGGCCATGTTTATTGTATAGCCTTACGTGGGCTGAATTACCTTTGTCCATTTTGTAGTGGGAGACTTCTGTTCATTGTCACTGAATGACATGGGACAGGAGGTTTTCCTTGCTCAGGTCACATAACCAGGAAAACCTCCATGGCCAGTGTATGACATATTATAGGCCTAAGTGTTATGTGTAGACTTCTGTTAGTGTTAATCTGTCTAATGTGCTGCTGTATGGCTCAGTTGGTAGAGCATTGCACTTAAGGTACCAGGATCGTGTGTTCAATTCCCATGGCCACCCACATAACTGCAAGTTGCTTTGGGTAAATGGCATATATTACTATTATTGATAAACAGTAAGGTTGCCTGATATGAGCGTGTGAGAAGGTCTGCTAGCCATTCTGTGTCGTGTTAAGTGAACAAACACTGAGGTCTGTGTAGGAGTCGTGGTGCCAGGCACAATCTCCACTTTATATACACAACCCACCCCTTAATGTTCTCACCAGTAAGACGCACAGTATGGCTCACAAGGTCTACTGTAATATGTTATCTGAGTCATTTTTATCACGTCTGGACATCTTTTAAATTTTCACCTGGATTATCTCTTCCTCCCTTCAAATGCCTGTTACCTCAAATTAAATCCTGCCACTCCCCTCCAAAGCTTCAAATATTTACTTTGAAACTCTCTTTGTTAGTAGTATTTCTCAACATAAAGTATTTTCCTTGAAGGAAGGCTGTATTTCTTCTTGGACGGCTCCTATCTCTCCAATGTGTTTACTTTGACTTCTCAGTGAGGTATGAGCCCTGATATGTACATGGGTGTGAGACTTGATATTTACATGGGTGTGAGACTTGATATTTACATGGGTGTGAGACTTGATATTTAAATGGGTGTGAGACTTGAGTTTTAACTCTGCCCTTGTTCTCTCATCACCTGGTTTCAATGAATATTAGGCACCAAAAACACTTGACCCACTTTATTTCTGTTGATGTCATCAAGTTGTGCCAATAACATAACCCAATGTCACAGTCATACGGTAAACACTTTGCGAAGGTTGACAATTGGAATATGAACAGTCATGTGCTAATTTGAATTCTTTTAAAGTAAAATTCAGCAATAAAGTAGTACATTTTGACCATTCACAACAGATCATAGTCCCCTCAATGCTTAATTTCTTCATTGACAACATTGATTCATTGTTAGCATCTTAGCTAATCGCTAACCATATTTCATACAAATGTCCGTCACACTTACATACTTACTTAATTTATACAAGTTAGGCTTGATAAATCGTGTGCTGACTGAATGCTGTGGCTAGCCAGGGTCGGTTCCCTTGTAGATACCGCTGGCTGCTTCACAGCTTTTTTACCCTGGTGCTAATGTTGTGGCTGTCTGGGTGAGTGAAGAAAAAGACCGGGTTGACACCCTAAGCTGCTGTCTGTTGCGTCCAGACTTGTACCACAGTTCACGGTTCACGCTCTGGCTCCCCTCACTCTGATCTCATCCCTCTGAGATAGTTTAAAGGTCATGTGGTTGCTCTCTCCCAGCCCAGAGGCTTTGTGGGTGGTTGTGGGGAAGACATGTTTGGGATGGGCTAGAGAAGGCTGACCAACTTATTAAGAGAGGTAAAATGTCTCTAACTACATGTCCCAAGTTGTTGTACAAGATGAATAATAATGGTTTGGCTGTATCAAACAGTTTCTGTATCAAATAGTTCCGACTTCCTAGAGTGATAGTTCATGAATATCCATGAATTATAGTTCATGTCATGAATGCCTATGTTCCCTATGTTGATATACAGTAGTCTATATTATAAACCTAACAGACATTATGTCTCTGTTATATAGTCTCAGGAAACAGGAAATGACTGTGATTTAAGCTGTTATCTTCTGTCTGTATGTCTGTCTGTACTCAGTCTCCTATCAGGAGCACCCAAGGAGAAAGCCCTGGCTCTGAGGAACGTCAATGAGACAGGCGCCATCTACTCCTGCCCAGTGACCACAGAGAACACTGACTGTGAAAGGATGGACTTGGTCAGCTCCAGTAAGTACGGGCACTCTCACTGTCACTACAGTGTCTCCATATGAAAGGGTTCTCCTGGTTGAATGGTTGACATGGGGCTTGGTTGGGTGGTTCGGTGCAGAAAGGCTTTTTAGGTGGTTAGATAAGGATTTGTTTGTTATAACCACTGAATTATGCTTTTTGTATGTAATTTATTACAGTGGAGACTGGGTTCACTCCCCCTAGAGTGGGATTTTCTATGAGGAATTTTTTGTTTTCAAAAATGCAAAAACAATCCATACAAATTTGCCAGAGCATTTATTGTCTTTATTATGAAATCTGTTAACAATACTCAGATCAGTTTCTGCACTGCTCTTTATCTAAGATAATACATTTTATAAAAACACTGTAGGATCGCCTGTATTTGATATCAAGGTCTAGCTATCTCATACTTATTCCAGACCAAGCAGAATACCTCCTGCTCCCAAAGGTTATCAAACTATCAAATTGGACAAATTCCCATGCTTCCCAAACCCTTACCTATGCCCTGATTTGCTAAGCCCAACCAGCATGTATTAACATCTGTAATTTCTGAAAGACATGCTCCGAATAGGAACATATTGAATTAAAGGTTATGATAGACTGACTCACCTAGGAGGAAATTATAGCCTCAGAGGCTGAAAGGAAGAATGATAATGTACTTTTGATGTTAGTCAGTCTCTGTACATTTTTTGTGGTTTACACTTGTTCAGGCTTGACCCACATTGGATGAGACTGCTGCTGTTTTTGTTGCTAGGTGTCTTACTTTCATGATGATTATCCTGTTTCTATATTTTGGGGTTTGTTCAGTTGGAATGTTTCATTTCAGTTTCAATTAACAGTCAGACATTGCCTTCAGAAAGTATACAGACCCCTTAACTTTTTCCACATTTTTTTACATTACAGACTTATTCTAAAATTGATTGAAAAAAGAAAAAATCCTCAGAAATCTACACTTAATACCCTATAATGAAAAAGCGAAAAAAGGTTTTTAGAAAGTTATGCAAATGTATTACATTTACGTTTTAGTCATTTAGCAGATGTTCTCTTCCAGAGCGACTTACAGTTAGTTAAAAATGCATTCCAGGTGACTACCTCATGAAGCTGGTTGAGAGAATGCCAAGCATGTGCACAGCTCCCAAGTGGTGCAGTGGGCTAAGACACTGCATCTCAGTGCTAGAGGTGTCACTACAGACAACCTGGTTCTAATCTAGACTACTTAATCCATTTTGGAATAAGGCTGTAAACCTAACAAAATGTGGAAAAGGTTGAGGGGTCTGAATACTTTCTGAAGGCACTGTACATGTCTGCTCTGTTGTCACTTTCATGGAAGTGTAAAAAAAAGTTAATATGGAAGCTTTATAATCATTTAATTACATCAAATACATTATTCATTCTTTGTCATTGAATTAACTTTGTATTGATCATTTCTGATACGGTCATGAAATACAGATGTAATTAACAGCTCACAGCTTTATGCTTCTATTTACAATAAAGCATGAACAATTGCCCTCTAAAGCAATGAGTGTAATGTGTGACTCCCACAGCGGACTCGTCTGAGATGGTGGAGGGGATGTGGCTGGGAGTGACCGTGGCCAGTCAGAGAGACCTGCCAGGGGGCCGAGTGCTGGTAAGAGTGGGACAACACCCTCTGGTTCTCTTTCCTCATTGAAAAGTGGGCCGTCTCTTATCGCTTATAACTCAAATTTTCCACAAATCTGTCTTTGACAGTGACATCAGTTCATGATTTATGCCAAAGTCTGGTCAATTTAAAACCATAGATAAAGCATAGGCATATACAATAAAATATACAATACTATATATGTTATTGTTAATTTACATAGAAATGTATTTTGTGAAATCTGCATACAAATACACAAACACAATACACTATACAGTATGCATGCAGTATGAAAAACACTGGTATTAAAACACTGGCATATTACATAATTTATGCAGCAGCATACAATAGATTTTTGGACTGTTGTGCTGTGCTCACTTGAACAGGAAAGTGGTGCGGCGGTCCTTCACAAATTTTGTCATGAAGCTGTCTGCCAATTATTGTGCTTTCAAGACAACTGGGAAATTGGAAAAAACAAGGTTGAATCATGACATCAGTGATCTTCAGGTCAGTGCTCTAGAAAGAGGCCCGAGTTCCTGACTTGTAATTCCGAGTTGGATGACCGTTCAAAACGTTTTTTTCCAGTCGGAGCTTGCTTCTTTCAGAGTTCCCAGTTGTCGTGAACTCACTGAAGTCTGAGATTTCCCAGTTCCGAGTTTCCAGTTGTTTTGAACGCAGCAGAAGTCATGCTGGATTGACAGCATAGCCAATGTATTCAACCTTTTCTGGCCCATGGTGTGTTGCGTGTGAATGTTTATCCTTTTAAGCTTGTAAAAGAGACCCTTAAACCCAGATTTGGACCACAGACCCTCTCCACCGAATAACAGGCAGGGGAAGCAAAATAGTGATTGATTTGCAACGCTTGCAGTTAGCCACTGATTCCTTCCGAACCACTCATTGGTGAATTTACGATTTCCAACTTGTTGTGTAATGTTTATGTCCAATGGCCGATCAGCACCGGAAAGTATTTGCCAGTAGGTTGTCGACATGATTCATGATGATGACTGCTTGTCTAGCTTGCTAGCTAAGATTTTGAAAGCGTGATGTCAACATGATCAGTCTAATCAAATTTATAGTAGAAATGTGATTTGACATCATTTTATCTGTGGCCAATGACCTTGAGTCTTCTTGGATGGGCACTTCTAATGTAAATCTATGGCAGCACCCAAGGGGACTTGAACTTTCTAGCTCTTCCTGTAGATTTTGCGGTGACGTAGTGTCCCCATGAGTGACAGAACACTGAGCCAGTCACGGCGCTGCTAGAGAAGATTACCAACCCTTACGCTCTGTATTTTCCGCTGGCTGCCCCTCCACCACAGAAAGCACTGAGCTAGGCTGAAACACCTGCATTTTGGAGCTGCCTTACTCAAGAAAGCAAAAAGTGTTTGTACTGTATGCTGCTTTTATACATATGACACATATTAAGGCCAAAATAACATGCAAAAAAGGCAACAACAACAAACAAAACCAAAAAATATATATATATACAGTATATATTTGTTTTTGCTAAACAAGTGGGGCTCAAGCCCTGAATGATGGGTCGCCACTTGTTTTAATTGACATATTTAGTGTTGGCTATAGCCAAAAAAGACAGGAAATTCAAATGAGCAGCCCGACCCTACATTTGACACATGTACTAAGGCTTTACAGCAAACTCATCATATTAAACCTGCTTCAGTAAAAAATGTGAAATTGACTCAGCTATTACACTACTATGACAAAATAGCACTCCTGCATTGTAATGTCTAATTTGTGTCCAGGCGTGTGGGCACCGCTACGTGAAGGTGGTGCGGGGGGGCACGGAGGAGCAGCGGCGGATGGTGGGGAAGTGCTACGTTAGGGGCAATGACCTGACCTTCGACCCCAACGACGAGTGGCAGGCCTACAGCTACGAGGTGTGCAACCCCAACTTTGACGTGGAGCTGGAGGGCTTGTGTAACATGGGCATCTCGGGGGGCATGACCGACACGGACGTCTACATTGGCTCGGTGGGCAGCTACGTGTGGCAAGGTGGGCACCAAAAGGAGTTCAAAGAGAAAGAGTTGCAGTCTTCTTCTGTTCAGCCTTCTCTCATAGCCTAGATGGAAAATAGCAACAAAGGTTCTTCTGTACAGCCTGGTCTCATAGACTAGATGGAACATAGCTAACAAAGGTTATTCTGTACAGCCTGGTCTCATAGACTAGATGGAACATAGCTAACAAAGGTTCTTCTGTACAGCCTGGTCTCATAGACTAGATGTAACATAGTTATTAACAAGGCTTCTTCTGGACGATCATGGCTTAAAGGTTTGTGTGAAACTGTATTGTTGTCTTTTGTCTTTGTTACCTAGGAAACGTTCATGTAACGTGGAGAGACCCTGATCCAGCAAACTCATGGGACTCAACTGACAAAGACTTTGGGCAACTGAACAGACGAAACAGCTACATGGGTTTGGCTCTATCGTTGACCTGGCTAGTAGAGCCATTTCTGGATAAACAGGGTAGACTAGGAAGCCTACTGTAAGGGAGAGTCTCATGCTCCTTCATTTCAAAATGCTCTCAAACATAACCACTCCCCCATTCAAAAAGATAAACATCTCTTTGAATGTATTAATTAAGAGGAACTACTGATGCTATCTATATGGCAGCGCTCTGTTTAGCATAGTGGCAACTGTATCACAGGAAGTTACCTTTGACCTTTGTGTTGAAAGATTTAAGGGGAATGATTAGGCCTACCTACCATAAATGAATCTGTAACGTTGTTACAACATTGTTTTAACATTGTTTTAACACCACAGGTTACTCCGTATATGAGGACAGGAAGCTGCTGAGTCGAGACGACTTCACGGTAGTGACGGGGTCTCCCAGAGATGAATCCAAGGGCTCAGTGATGCTGGCTAAGAAGAGCAACACAAAGCTGGTGACCGAGCTCATCATCCCAGGAGAACAAGTGGGCTCGTACTTCGGGAACAGCCTAGCTGTCACCGACCTCAACAATGACAAGTATGTCAACACCGTCCATTGGAAATCCCCAGCTTTAGTGGGCCAATAGCTTGATTATCTAGCAGTCAGAAACAAAACAATAGCAAACGCAAAAGCAAAAGAATAGCATGTGCTAATCTTTTGAGAATAGTATTGAGAGCAGTTTGTTATTATTTTCTTACAGGATTGATTACATTTGAATTATATCACTCTATAAAATATAAATTTACCAATAGCCCATCGGCTGTAGCTTTTACCTCTACTATTTGACATACATTATATTATGCATTATGTAGTGTTGTGGTGTCTCTCTTGTCATGATGTGTGTTTTGTCCTATATTTTAATTATTTATTTATTTTTAATCCCCCGTCACTGCAGGAGGCCTTTTGCTTTTTGGTAGTCCGTCATTGTAAATATGAATTTGTTCTTAACTGACTTGCCTAGTTAAATAAAGGTTAAATAAAAAATAAATAAAACATGCTCTACCTGACCAGTGATGCAGAGAATAATGTACTGTAGTGATTGAATCGTTTTACCACCTCAGATACAGTATCTGTCATGACATCATGGCTGAGAAATGTGTGCTCTCTCTTTCTCATAATACATGACTAAAACCTTGAGCATTTGTCTTCATGGTCTGTCAGCATGTCCAAGAAAAAGATTATACTGAATAACATTGTCAAGAAAATATTTTGGCTATACAAAAGACTAGCCAAAATATATATAAAGCCTGTCATAGGCTATGTTGCCCTCTCTAAAAGTACATTAGAGTGAAGAGTAAGGTGTGTAAAATGGTTGATAAACCATATACTGATTTTGATCCATGTACTACAGTGGGGAGAACAAGTATTTGATACACTGCCGATTTTACAGGTTTTCCCACTTACAAAGCATGTAGAAGTCTGTAATTTTTATAGGTACTCTTCAACTGTGAGAGACGGAATCTAAAACAAAAATCCAGAAAATCACATTGTATGATTTTTAAGTAATTAATTTGCATTGTATTGCATGACATAAGTATTTGATACATCACAAAAGCAGAACTTAATATTTGGTACAGAAACCTTTGTTTGCAATTACAGAGATCATACGTTTCCTGTAGTTCTTGACCAGGTTTGCAAACACTGCAGCAGGGATTTTGGCCCACTCCTCCATACAGAACTTCTCCAGATCCTTCAGGTTTCGGGGCTGTCGCTGGGCAATACGGACTTTCAGCTCCCTCCAAAGATTTTCTATTGGGTTCAGGTCTGGAGACTGGCTAGGCCACTCCAGGACCTTGAGATGCTTCTTACGGAGCCACTCCTTAGTTGCCCTGACTGTGTGATTCGGGTCGTTGTCATGCTGGAAGACCCAGCCACGACCCATCTTCAATGCTCTTACTGAGGGAAGGAGGTTGTTGGCCAAGATCTCGCGATACATGGCCCCATCCATCCTCCCCTCAATACGGTGCAGTCGTCCTGTCCCCTTTGCAGAAAAGCATCCCCAAAGAATGATGTTTCCACCTCCATGCTTCACGGTTGGGATGGTGTTCTTGGGGTTGTACTCATCCTTCTTCTTCCTCCAAACACGGCGAGTGGAGTTTAGACCAAAAAGCTCTATTTTTGTCTCATCAGACCACATGACCTTCTCCTATTCCTCCTCTGGATCATCCAGATGGTCATTGGCAAACTTCAGACGGGCCTGGACATGCGCTGGCTTGAGCAGGGGGACCTTGCGTGCGCTGCAGGATTTTAATCCATGACGGCGTAGTGTGTTACTAATGGTTTTCTTTGAGACTGTGGTCCCAGCTCTCTTCAGGTCATTGACCAGGTCCTGCCGTGTAGTTCTGGGCTGATCCCTCACCTTCCTCATGATCATTGATGCCCCACGAGGTGAGATCTTGCATGGTGCCCCAGACTGAGGGAGATTGACCGTCATCTTGAACTTCTTCCATTTTCTAATAATTGCGCCAACAGTTGTTGCCTTCTCACCAAGCTGCTTGCCTATTGTCCTGTAGCCCATCCCAGCCTTGTGCAGGTCTACAATTTTATCCCTGATGTCCTTACACAGCTCTCTGGTCTTGGCCATTGTGGAGAGGTTGGAGTCTGTTTGATTGAGTGTGTGGACAGGTGTCTTTTATACAGGTAACGAGTTCAAACAGGTGCAGTTAATACAGGTAATGAGTGGAGAACAGGAGGGCTTCTTAAAGAAAAACTAACAGGTCTGTGAGAGCCGGAATTCTTACTGGTTGGTAGGTGATCAAATACTTATGTCATGCAATAAAATGCAAATTAATTATTTAAAAATTATACAATGTGATTTTATGGATTTTTGTTTTAGATTCCGTCTCTCACAGTTTAAGTGTACCTATGATAAAAATTACAGACCTCTACATGCTTTGTAAGTAGGAAAACCTGCAAAATCGGCAGTGTATCAAATACTTGTTCTCCCCACTGTATATGCTACAATGATACAGTATGTATATGGTTGTGTGTTAATATTTGTGTCTGCTATTTTTTATTTTCACCATCCTAGCTGGAATGACCTGATCGTAGGTGCCCCGTTCTACTTTGACCGTCAGAAGGAGGAGGGAGGAGCGGTGTATGTCTTCATGAATGAGAACGGATCTTTCCAAAAGACACCTAGCATGGCACTGAAGGGTCCTACGGCATCTGGTTTTGGATTTGCAGTGGCAGCCATTGGTGACGTCAACCAAGATGGATTCCAAGGTAGGCCTAACATAACGGGTAGCCTTTTGTGCATTGTTCAAATTCCTTAAAAGTGCATTATTCCTTCCTCCTTTACTTGAAGTAATCACTGATTTAACATGATTGGACAGGTCAATGCCAGGGCTCCACCACATGGCTTTCACCTGTCCAGTCAATTCCAATCAGTGATTTCTTCTAAGAAGGGAGGAGGAAAAATTCACTTTTAAGGAATTTGTACTGTGCGGAATGTACTGCAATGAGGACGTAGAAGAGGAAGAGGAAGAGAATCCATTGTGTGATTCTGATCAATGCTCATACTCTTATTGTTGGGTCTGCATTGTTAAATGTTGCAGTCTCACCGATATGATAGAGGGAAATAGCGTTGGTGTAATCAGACATGTCACTAACCCTAACCCTAACCTTAACCCTAACCTTAATCATAACCCTTACCTAACCCTACCCCTAACCCTAACCTTAACCCTAACCTTAACCCTAACCCTGACCTTAAGCCTTACCTAAACCATTTTACAATTCAACTTCAATGGGGTAACGTCAGAGTTGGACATCCCAAGGATTTCGGATAGCAAATGGTTCTCAAGTCCATTGAAACATTTATTCTGTCATGCTGCTGTCACATAGTGGCCAAATACAGCCAGCACAAGGGCTTATTACTGGAACTATAGGCAGAGATCTGTGAATAATGCTGAGATGCTCATGTCTCCACCCTTACAAAGGAAGTCGATTTCGCAAAGGCGGGAAGGCAGGCGACAAGCTTAGGTCCAAAATAAGCCCATAAGAAACACATTTTGGAGAGAGTAAAACCTCTTACTTCACCTCTTCCTTTCTGCTATAGGCATGTCAAATCAAATCAAATCAAATGTCATGTTATTGTCACATACATATATTTAGCAGATGTTATTGCGGGTGTAGTGAAATGCTTGTCAGAGATGGTCTTCTACACACTACTTACTTAATGTATTATATGCATCAAATATGCAGATTATTAATTGTTTGAGCAAATTTAATTGGTCATTTTCAAAATGTATGGTAAAGTATTTCCAATACTTCTATTTCCTCTATAGACTTTGCAGTAGGAGCCCCATTCCATGAGACTGGGAAGGTCTACATCTGGATGGGAAGCAAGAAGGGAATCTCTGAGGAGCCCAGTCAGGTACACACTGGCATACTTAGCATTAGGCAGAAGAGGCAATTGCCTCAGTCCTCACATCAAGGGGCCTCGTGAGCTGGGCATTAAAAAAAGTATATATACAACCCCGATCAAGTTTGGAATATTACTCATTCAAGGGTTTTTCTTTATTGGCACTATTTTTTACATTGTAGAATTAAAGTGAAGACATCAAAACTATGACATAACACATATGGAATCATGTAGTAACCAAAAAAGTCTTAAACAAATCAAATATATTTTATATTTGATAGCCACCCTTTGCCTTGATGACAGCTTTGCACACTCTTGGCATTCTCTCAACCAGCTTCACCTGGAATGCTTTTCCATCAGTCTTGAAGGAGTTCCCACATATGCTGAGCACTTGTTGGCTGCTTTTCCTTCACTGCGGTCCGACTCATCCCAAACCATCTAAATTTGGTTGAGGTTGGAACCAAAAGTCTAAAATTTGGACTCCAGACCAACGGACATATTGTCCATTGCTTGTGTTTCTTGGCCCAAGCAAGTCTCTTCTTCTTATTGGTGTCCTTTAGTAGTGGTTTCTTTGCAGCAATTTGACCATGAAGGCTTGATTCACACAGTCTCCTCTGAACAGTTGATGTTGAGATGTGTCTGTTACTTGAACTCTGTGAAGCATTTATTTGGGCTGCAATCTGAGGCTGGCTACCTTGAAGAATCTCAAATATAAAGTATATTTGTTTAACACTTTTTTGGATACTAAATGATTTCATATGTGTTATGTCATAGTTTTTATGTCTTCACTTATATTCTACAATGTAAAAAATAGTGCACATTAAGAAAAACCCTTGAATGAGTAATATTCCAAACTTTTGGCCCCCAGTGTATACATATATAATAAATAATCTATCCTTTTAAGCTAGAGATATCAGTTTTTTGCATGGGATGCAAAAAGCGGTGTTTGTCAGACCAGGAGACATCCTTAAAATCTTCTCACAAAAACCTCTGTAGAGTCGGTTTGGGCTACACACGTTTTGCTCTACGACCCCCACAAGTGTCACAGAACTCGTCTGAAGGTAACCCGGTAACGGGTCGAAAAATGAATAGGGCATTTCCACTTAAAAGGTATATGGGTAAAATGGATTTATTTATTTTCTTGATTTATACATTTTTCTTATTTGTTTTGTCTGTCTTATATCTCTCAGATATAGGACAGACACTTCAAAACATACTTCCTTTACCTACAGGGGTCTTAAAATTCCAAATAAAATAGCTAAATTATTCTTATGTTAGCTTAGTAGAAACCCAGCCCCAGGCCATTAGACTCTAGGGGGATACAATCTGCATTTCTGCCATCATCGTCGAGGCAGAAGACATGTATGTGTAGCCCATGTATCTGATGCTGTCTGGCCAAACATATTATGGCCTGTCATACTCTTTTTGGCCAGACAGCATCAGATACATGGCCTACATATATTAAGACAGAGGGGCGCTGTTTCGCTCACTCCGATGCATTTTCCAGTGAGATAGTTTCAGCCATTTGCAAATTGAAGAAAAGTTGGCGGTGCACAGTGCACTGTTCCCGATGCTGAAATTATTTTGGATGAAAGTGCAATCAGATGAAAACAGATACATTAGACTGGTTTGATGAATTTTATAGATCATAGCTCATTAATATTCCCCCAGATAATGCACAATACATGATCTGCTATGAAACCAAAAGGAGGGGAAGAACAGAGGTGAATGCAGGGAAATGGAGGAAAGATACTGTATCGTGATCTATGTCGTTTTGTAACGTGTCCGTGTTGCCCCCTATAGGTGATTGAGGGGAAGTCAGTGGGTAGCGGTGAGTTCCAGACCTTTGGCTATTCCATCAGTGGAGGTATGGACATGGATGAGAACAGTTACCCTGACCTCCTGGTTGGTTCTCTGGATGACCGCATAGCTCTGCTCAGGTAAGTAGTGGACAATAAATACAGTATGTATTGAATTGAATCAATTAACTTGCATATATTCATACAGGATCTTGTTTCCGTCTCACTTCATTTAATCTGTCTTCTCTTGATAGTAATGTGCTTATTTTTGTCCATGTATTCTTATTCTTTGTGTAATCTTTTAACATTGTTCATTTCCAGGGCTCGTCCAGTTATCCATCTCTCTAAGAACTTCACTGTTCTGCCAAAGATTGTGGACCCTAACCTTTGTCCCCCTGGAAACAAATCCTGGTGAGAAAGGTTCCTCTCAGATCACACTGTATAAAGTAAATTAATGTAAACTATTATTTGACTAGTGTCTCTTCTGTGTCTCTTACAGTGTGACTGTGACAGTGTGTTTCTCCTACACACTCAGCAATGGAAACAAAGATTTCAAGAAAAACATCAGTTAGTGATGTTCCCTTTCTAATACAACCTCATTTTACTGTATTTTTATTCTATTTAACCTTTATTTTAACGAGCCAAGTCAGTTAAGAACAAATTCTCATTTACAATGACGGTCTACCAATAGTAACTGAATGGTGAATGATGACTGGAGTAATCTTCTTTCTAAGTGAGTAGATAAGATGTTTCTGAACATTTAAAATTCAAACGAATAATGCCATGAGACAGCGTGCAAAAGTCAAGAAAAAATCGTAAATAATGATTAGTCAGATGCCGTTCAGAGGCTACAAGAAAACATGCTAACCCCTCACCATTACCAATAGCAGGGAAGGTTAGCATTTTGGGGTGGGGCAATGATCTTCGTGCCTCTGTAACTTTCTCACATATCATTATTCATGCTAACATTTCAAATTTGGCACAAGACAGTATTCACCATTCAGTTCCTACTGGCCAAAGCAAACTGCAAATGCATCCAACAAGTTTGTAGAGTCACAAGCTTGATGTATTCATTGCATGCAAGCAATATGGGACCCAATAATAAGCTTTTGACTACTTTAATACATTATAAGTGAATTTGTCCTAATACAGATAAAGGGGGCGGCAGGTAGCCTAGCAGTTGAGAGCATTAGGTCAGTAACCGAAAGGTCGCTGGTTTGAATCCCAAGCTGGCTAGGTGAAAAATCTGTCAATGTGCCCTTGAGCAAGGCACTTAAACCTATTTGGTCCTGTAAGTTGCTCTGGATAGGAGTGTCTGCTAAAATGTACTTATTACTTATTTAAATGGGGAGGACAGATATGTATAAAAATACCTTCAAATAAAAGCTGACATGCTATACTGTCCCCTAATATGAAACGTTGTATCTCAAATCTAAAATGCTGGAGTATAGAGCCAAATAAAAAAATATATAGCTTCAGTGTCTAAATACATACAGTATGGAGGGGAATGTATGTATGGCTGTACATCTAACTACTTTTGTCTTTCCTCTCTGTGCAGTGGTGAAGTACACAGTGGAAGCCGACATGCATCGCCGGAGCCCTCGAGTTGTCTTCCTTGTCAATAAGCTTGCCACCTACACAGGCCTCCTTACCATGCCATCTCCCAAGACCGAGTGTCAGGTGCTGGAGCTCAGACTAGCGGTAAATACTGTACACACACACACACAATATTTGTATTTATTTATTTACCTAGGCAAGTCAGTTAATAACAAATTCTTATTTACAATGACAGCCTACACCAGCAAAACTTGGACAACGCTGGGCCAATTGTGCACCACCCTATCTGACTACCGATCACGGACAGTTGTGATACAGCCTGGATTTGAACCAGGGTATCTGTAATGACACCTCTAGCACTGAGACGCAGTGCCTTAGACCGCTGCGCCACTTGAGAGCCCAATATATATGACTGCTTACACAGGCACACAGACATATACAGTATATGACTGCTCTCACACACACACACACACACACACACACACACACACACACACACACTCATCTGTATCATCCTCTCAAGGATCCTGTGAGGGACAAGCTGGAGCCGGTGGTTTTCTCCCTCAACGTGTCCCTGGATGAGCAGAAACCCAAAGTCAGAAAGGCCCTGCAGAACCTGGACTCCTACCCTGTACTGAGCCACAAACAGAAAGTCTCTGAGAGGAAAGAGGTATGTTACTGACTTAAGAATAACCCGATACCATAAAGTGCGTAGTGATAAGTACGTTTTCAAACTCTTTCTCCTCCTTTGCAGATCAACTTCCAGAAGGAGTGTGGCTCAGACAACAAGTGCACCAGTAACCTGCAGCTAACTGCGACGTTTGCTAACGAGGGACTGAAGCCTTACCCCAGGTATGTGGAAAACACAGAGGAAGATATGTAACACATGGGGTATCGGGGCAGATGGTCAGTCTGAATACGTTGAAAATGAATGTTACTCTAATAACTGTATGTTGTAATTGAATTAATTGAGACTTGATCCCAATCATGTACAATAGATGGTAACACATCGATACGCCAACAAATTAAACAGTACACACATCTGCACACTCACACCTTCACTAACATACACACTCACACCTTCACTAACATACACACTCACACCTTCACTAACATACACACTCACACCTTCACTAACATACACACTCACACCTTCACTAACATACACACTCACACCTTCACTAACATACACACGTGGACACATGCACCAATATACGTATCATCCTATAACCAATAGTACCTTCATTTCCCTTTTATCATTTTATGCACATTTATTTGTCTACTTATTTACTTATGTTTGGCAACAAACACATTGTATACAAATTAATGCTGAATTTGTCGTGACTATCAGTAACATTTCAACTAACTATCTACTAACCCTAGCCCTAACCCTAACCTTAACCATTATCCTAACACTAAATGTACCCCTTACCCTAACCCTAACTCTAACCTTAACCTTTACCCTAACCCTTACCCTAACACTAACTCTAACTCTAACCTTAACCCTAACTCTAACCTTAACCCTTACCCTAACACTAACTCTAACCTTAACCCTTACCCTAACACTAACTCTAACCTTAACCCTAACTCTAACCTTAACCCTTACCCTAACACTAACTCTAACCTTAACCCTAACTCTAACCTTAACCCTTACCCTAACCCTAACTCTAACCTTAACCCTAACTGTAACCTTAACCCTTAACCTATCCCTAACTCTAACTCTAACCTTAACCCTTACCCTAACCCTAACTCTAACTCTAACTCTAACCTTAACCCTTACCCTTACACTAACTCTAACCTTAACCCTAACTCTAACCTTAACCCTTACCCTAACACTAACTCTAACCTTAACCCTAACTCTAACCTTAACCCTTACCCTAACCCTAACTCTAACCTTAACCCTAACTCTAACCTTAACCCTTAACCTATCCCTAACTCTAACTCTAACTCTAACCTTAACCCTTACCCTAACCCTAACTCTAACCTTAACCCTTACCCTAACCCTAACTCTAACCTTAACCCTTACCCTGACTCTAACTCTAACCTTAACCCTAACCCTAACTCTAACCCTTACCCTAACACTAACTCTAACCTTAACCCTAACTCTAACCTTAACCCTTACCCTAACTCTAACCTTAACCCTAACTCTAACCTTAACCCTTAACCTATCCCTAACTCTAACTCTAACCTTAACCCTTACCCTAACCCTAACTCTAACCTTAACCCTTACCCTGACTCTAACTCTAACCTTAACCCTTACCCTAACCCTAACTCTAACCCTAACTCTAACCTTAACCCTTACCCTAACCCTAACTCTAACCCTAATCCTTACCCTAAACCTTAACCTAACCATAACCTTAGCAAGCAGTTGCTTATCAACAAATAGTTTGTTGATAATCCAAATAATGTGTGACCCGGTAGACCCCCACCAAAAACAGGGTTGGACCACAGTGCTTCAGATTCACACAATCTCTCTCTCTCTGGTGCAATATTTACTGTGATGCTTGCTCGCCGTCCGTTTGTACGCAGTCAGGGGAACCGCCAATTGCTGCAGTACAGCAGTAATGTGAAGAAGGTGATGCTACTAGTGGTGGTGACTAACGCGCCAGGTCCTGGGAAGGTAGCTGAGGACGCCCACCAGGCCTTGCTCAACATCTCCACCCCCTCCACGCTCAGTTACTATGGCGTACGCTCCCAAGTAAGTCCACCGGAGGGTGAAACCGGGTTTGGTGAATTCTGGCTATTGACAGGTACATTGACTTTAATTGCTCCATTAACTACAGTGTGTTCTGTACATGCAGATAGTAGTATCATAAGTATATTATGTGTAGGATCCTGACGTAGAATGCCGTGCTGGGGAGACTGTTATGTGTGACCTGGGTAATCCACTGAGGAGCAATGAGAGGGTAAGGCCATACTGTTATTCTACGTAGCGATTATACAGTGTATTACATCATTGATTTGACCCTGTTGGAATGTTGATTTGTGGTTGTTAAAACCATAAACCTCCCATGGTTCGAAGGTCTCTCTGCAGCTCATCTTTCAAACATTAGGGATCAACCTTCAAACCAGGGAGATTGAGTCTCAGTTGCTGTTGTCCACGTAAGTAACACGAGATATGTGTCGTCGCTCTATATATCGTGAACTCATTATCAGATTAGCAACACTCAATATTTGTGTCCCAACTGAATATGATTAAGTGAATAAACTAGCTGAATAAACACATACAGTGGGGAGAACAAGTATTTGATACACTGCCGATTTTGCAGGTTTTCCCACTTACAAAACATGTAGAAGTCTGTCATTTTTATCATATGTACTCTTCAACTGTCAGTGACGGAATCTAAAACAAAAATCCAGAAAATCACATTGTATGATTTTTAAGTAATTAATTTGCATTTTATTGCATGACATAAGTATTTGATACATCAGAAAAGCAGAACTTAATATTTGGTAGAGAAACCTTTGTTTGCAATTACAGAGATCATACGTTTCCTGTAGTTCTTGACCAGGTTTGCACACACTGCAGCAGGGATTTTGGCCCACTCCTCCATCCAGATCCTTCAGGTTTCGGGGCTGTCGCTGGGCAATACGGACTTTCAGCTCCCTCCAAAGATTTTCTATTGGGTTCAGGTCTGGAGACTGGCTAGGCCACTCCAGGACCTTAAGGTGCTTCTTACGGAGCCACTCCTTAGTTGCCCTGGCTGTGTGTTTCGGGTCGTTGTCATGCTGGAAGACCCAGCCACGACCCATCTTCAATGCTCTTACTGAGGGAAGGAGGTTGTTGGCCAAGATCTCGCAATACATGGCCCCATCCATCCTCCCATCAATACGGTGCAGTCGTCCTGTCCCCTTTGCAGATAAGCATCCCCAAAGAATGATGTTACCACCTCCATGCTTCACGGTTGGGATGGTGTTCTTGGGGTTGTACTCATCCTTCTTCTTCCTCCAAACACGGCTAGTGGAGTTTAGACCAAAAAGCTCTATTTTTGTCTCATCAGACCACATGACCTTCTCCCATTCCTCCTCTGGATCATCCAGATGGTCGTTGGCAAACTTCAGACGGGCCTGGACATGCGCTGGCTTGAGCAGGGGGACCTTGCGTGCGCTGCAGGATTTTAATCCATGTCTGCGCAGTGTGTTACTAATGGTTTTCTTTGAGACTGTGGTCCCAGCTCTCTTCAGGTCATTGACCAGGTCCTGCCGTGTAGTTCTGGGCTGATCCCTCACCTTCCTCATGATCATTGATGCCCCACGAGGTGAGATCTTGCATGGTGCCCCAGACCGAGGGAGATTGACCGTCATCTTGTGCCAACAGTTGTTGCCTTCTCACCAAGCTGCTTGCCTATTGTCCTGTAGCCCATCCCAGCCTTCTGCAGGTCTACAATTTTATCCCTGATGTCCTTACACAGCTGTTTGATTGAGTGTGTGGAGTCCGTTTGATTGAGTGTGTGGACAGGTGTCTTTTATACAGGTAACGAGTTCAAACAGGTGCAGTTAATACAGGTAATGAGTGGAGAACAGGAGGGCTTCTTAAAGAAAAACTAACAGGTCTGTGAGAGCCGGAATTCTTACTGGTTGGTGATCAAATACTTATGTCATGCAATAAAATGCAAATTAATTATTTAAAAATCATACAATTTGATTTTCTGGATTTTTTTTTAGATTCCGTCTCTCACAGTTGAAGTGTACCTATGATAAAAATTACAGACCTCTACATGCTTTGTAAGTAGGAAAACCTGCAAAATCGGCAGTGTATCAAATACTTGTTCTCCCCACTGTATGTTGGTGTTGTTTCCCCAGGTTGAGTGAGCAGAATGACCTGTACCCTGTACCTGTGGTCCTGCTGATAGAGAACTCCATCCAAACCTCCTTCTCCATGTAAGTGTAACTTCAGACACATGCTCCATGTTGTCCTGGTGCCATGCTGTGTGCCTGTATAAATTCAAAATAATGTCTTAATGGATAATGAAGTATAACACCATAACTAACTAACTTCCATTGTTAGTTACTTACTAACTTCTAGCCTTCTTCTTCTTCTTCTTCTTCTTCTTCTTCTTCTTCTTCTTCTTCTTCTTCTTCTTCTTCTTCTTCTTCTTCTCTCTAAACAGAGAGAATCACCTGGTCCAGACCTACTTCAGCGGGGAGGTGATGGGAGAGTCAGCTATGAACACCACCAGTGATGTGGGCAGTCTTGTGGAATACACCTTCAAGGTGAGACACCAACACTTAGCTAACGTCAGCCATGTTGTGTTCCCTTGAATTATGACCTGTAATTGTAGGCGTAACAGTTTTGTGGTAATACGTAGTAGAAAGATTTAGCCCATTTTATATGTAGAACGGACATGTTATGCTGTCACAGAAACAGGAATCCTGTCAGCTGTGTATACATTTTTTTTTATATATCGATATCTGTTCTGTTGCAATGTGTCTGTCCTGTGGTGACTTTGATACCACACTCCTACCACCAGGTGTCAGTGGAGGGAGAGCCTCTAGGTGCGCTGGGGACCCTGGCCGTGGAGTTTGAGTGGCCCTTCGAGGTGGCCAATGGGAAGTGGCTTCTCTACCTGACTGAGATCGTCACCAAGGGGACAACTGAGACACACTGTGTTCCTCCAGGGGACATCGTCAATCTTCTCAACCTTACAGTGAGTTACCAGAGTCTTTCTGAGGCTCTATACAGGCCCATAATTATATTGTATCTCTATGACCAACTGGGACCAGTGTGTTACAAAAACATTATTAAAGCATTATTCCTTGATCTCTGTTTACACCCACAGTTAATCAGTAATATTAATACAATTGCAATAAGGAGAAGTGTTTGGTACAAAGCAGACAATAAAAGCAGACTTGAACCTAACTCACAAGTCTAAAATGGGCAAAATATGAATTCTGGCCTAGATTCAATCAGTTCAACTATTAACCGGCGATAGCCGACACCGCATAGCTGATGTTTTGGCGGTGTCGGCTATCGCCGGTTAACAGTTGAACTGATTGAATCTAGGCCAGAATTCATATTTTGCCCATTTTAGACTTGTGAGTTAGGTTCAAGTCTGCTTTGTAACTGCGTTGGAGCTGTCAAATCAGTGAACAGCTGCTCCCCAGTTAACAAACATTTCCACAACTTTAGAGAACGTTCCCATAATAGTTACATTAGGTCATTAACTAATGTTTTCCTAAGAATGTTCCCATGATGTGCAAGGAATGTTTTCAAGAGACCAATGTCAAATAGAACTTACCCAGAACATGGTTACCATGTTCACAGAACATAAGATATTAATGTTATAGACATTATAAATGTAATTATTTCCCCCAAAAATATAACTATACATCACAAACTTGTCACTGTTGCTGAGCCAATTAGATCTACACAAGTGCCTAGGGAGGAGGGGTTAGGGTTTCTTCTGGACAGGGCCTAACTATACTGGCCCAATAAGCACATTCCCTAGAGATATCCCTTATTGGGACCGTGATTAGGGCTGCTAGGGCAGTTGTCACCAACCAAGGCATTCCTAGTCGATCGCCAAACATGTCTGTAAAAAACCCAATGATTAAGCCTTGGATTCCTATTTCTTATATTAGTTTCGGGGTGTTGGCGGTAGGTACACCCAATTCAGCTGCCCTGCGTGCCTGACAGGAGAACTGTTGCCATTTTGAACCATTTAATGTGTCTGAAGGTACAAACTCTCCCTTCCCTGTGGGCCCGGAGAGAAAATCAGGTGCACTACGGGCCACCGCTGGCCAATCAGATGGCTCAGATTACCATGTCTGCAGTAACGTTGCAGGCATAAAAGAAAGCTACAGCAAAGTTGATACTGTGAGATTTCAAAACGTTTAAAACCATGACTAGAGATAGACTGTCAAGTAATACAGCAAAGAGCTGCTGTTTGTATGAGTGAGTTCATGTTTAAATTCTTACTCAGCACTGTCAACACTTTGTATTCAACACTTTTATGATCCATAAAATGCGCGTTCTTCCTATTTCCACGTAGCGCTACAAGAAGCACTGCAGCAGTAATGAATGAGTAGGACAGCGTATCGATTGGCTTGTGTTGTTGTTATTATTAGCAACTTGGGTCTTTTTTAATATCAAGGAATATTTCACTTTCTCTGTTCATAGGAGTAACAACATGAATTTATGCAAGAGGCAGAAATAATGCGGTGCGACTCGAGTTTTGCCATCAGCTGGAAGACGGTGTCCCTTTTTGGTCAGTGACAGTGGAGGAAAGGGAGAGCAGAGGGATGTTGAGAGGCGGACCCTGTCTTCTGCTCTCTCCCACCGCTGAGACTGGCCATCAGATACAGGCACCATCAGCCCAGTAAAATAAACAAATAGCAAATTACACTCTGTAACAATGTATAGTGTACATATTCAGCCATCCACCCATATTATGCAATGTCTTTTTATAGCTTTTTTGCACTCCAGACTTGTATTTTTATACTTTTTCATACTGCTGCTCTATGTATCATGTATCGTGTATCTGTCTTTTGTGTAATGTCCCGAGCTGGGACAAATAAGGCAAGTCAGAAACACGAACATGAGGGCAACACATTTTTAATCACCTAAACTAGACTGTTGTTATGGCCACAGCCCGCGCCACTAAACATGGATGGTTACGGTACACAGGATGAACAGCTCTGCGCTCAGGTGCACGACAAGAACATAAAGAGAACACTGAAAAGACACTAGCCCCTATTTATCCCCTTAAACCCCCGAGAGATTACCCACAGAACGGAAGAACAACTATAACACACACACAAAAGTAACACATAACTCCAAACAAATAGAACCCCATATCAGGTCGTTACAGTATTTTCGTTCTGGCATTTTGTACCTGCCCTGTGTTTTTACGTAGCTGCTAGACGTAAAAATGTCCCCTCGGGGATCAATAAAGTATCTATCTATCTATCTATCTATCTATCTATCTATCTATCTATCTATCTATCTATCTATCTATCTATCTATCTATCTATCTATCTATCTATCTATCTATCTATCTATCTATCTATCTATCTATCTATCTATCTAATTGATTTAAATGTATGCTCACTTAGCAGTGCCTTGCAAATAATACAACAACGGATCTATTACAAGTAAAGTCTACCTTAAATTGGCCCAAACAATGCATTGGCAGGGCAATTCAAGCGAAGCCAATATGAGGCGATAATGTATTGGGTCTATAGCTTACTTCACAAACCTCAAGTCACGTAAAACAAAATCAGAGCGGTAGATCTCGGTTTGCATTTTGATTCAGAAAGTGATCTTGACTCAGAAAAGGTTGGTGACCACTGTGCTACGGAGTCACCCAACTCTCACATTCTAGCAGTTATTGGCATTATTGGCACTTGAATTGTATTTAGATTGTTTATATGGACATTTTGTTAGAAATATTAGTTATGCGTCATTGTTTATTACCATAATGTGTATAGATATCTCCTCTTTCACACATTTCTGGAACTTTGGCTACCAGTTTTGTGCCTTTGTGCACAACCTCCAGATTCTTTTTCAGGTTTGTTGTGGTGTTTCTGGACAAAGAGATCAATGCTGCCTTGCAGAGTTTGCATTTGACTCAAATGTTGTCCCTGTTTCTCCTCGATTAAAAATTAACAAGGAAAGGGTTAAGCAGGGTAAGAACACAGCTACCATCTTGCTTTGATTTTCTGCTTTACGAAAGCCTATTGGAAACGTGTTAGCCTACAGAATGAATTCAGTTAGTATGAGAAAAAGCTTTAAAATATATATATATATATATATATATATATATATATATATATATATATATATATATATATATACAGTGGGGAGAACAAGTATTTGATACACTGCTGATTTTGCAGGTTTTCCTACTTACAAAGCATGTAGAGGTCTGTAATTTTTATCATAGGTACTCTTCAACTGTGAGTGACGGAATCTAAAACAAAAATCCAGAAAATCACATTGTATGATTTTTAAGTAATTAATTTGCATTTTATTGCATGACATAAGTATTTGATACATCAGAAAAGCAGAACTTAATATTTGGTACAGAAACCTTTGTTTGCAATTACAGAGATCATACGTTTCCTGTAGTTCTTGACCAAGTTTGCACACACTGCAGTAGGGATTTTGGCCCACTCCTCCATACAGACCTTCTCCAGATCCTTTAGCTTTCGGGGCTTTCGCTGGGCAATACGGACTTTCAGCTCCCTCCAAAGATTTTCTATTGGGTTCAGGTCTGGAGACTGGCTAGGCCACTCCAGGACCTTGAGATGCTTCTTACGCAGCCACTCCTTAGTTGCCCTGGCTGTGTGTTTCGGGTCGTTGTCATGCTGGAAGACCCAGCCACGACCCATCTTCAATGCTCTTACTGAGGGAAGGAGGTTGTTGGTCAAGATCTCGCGATACATGGCCCCATCCATCCTCCCCTCAATACGGTGCAGTCGTCCTGTCCCCTTTGCAGAAAAGCATCCCCAAAGAATGATGTTTCCACCTCAATGCTTCACGGTTGGGATGGTGTTCTTGGGGTTGTACTCATCCTTCTTCTTCCTCCAAACACGGCGAGTGGAGTTTAGACCAAAAAGCTATATTTTTGTCTCATCAGACCACATGACCTTCTCCCATTACTCCTTTGGATCATCCAGATGGTCATTTGCAAACTTCAGACAGGCCTGGACATGCGCTGGCTTGAGCAGGGGGACCTTGCGTGCGCTGCAGGATTATAATCCATGACGGCGTAGTGTGTTACTAATGGTTTTCTTTGAGACTGTGGTCCCAGCTCTCTTCAGGTCATTGACCAGGTCCTGCCGTGTAGTTCTGGGCTGATCCCTCACCTTCCTCATGATCATTGATGCCCCACGAGGTGAGATCTTGCATGGTGCCCCAGACCGAGGGAGATTGACCGTCATCTTGAACTTCTTCCATTTTCTAATAATTGCGCCAACAGTTGTTGCCTTCTCACCAAGCTGCTTGCCTATTGTCCTGTAGCCCATCCCAGCCTTGTGCAGGTCTACAATTTTATCCCTGATGTCCTTACACAGCTCTCTGGTCTTGGCCATTGTGGAGAGGTTGGATTCTGTTTGATTGAGTGTGTGGACAGGTGTCTTTTATACAGATAACGAGTTCAAACACGTGCAGTTAATACAGGTAATGAGTGGGCTTCTTAAAGAAAAAACAACAGGTCTGTGAGAGCCAGAATTCTTACTGGTTGGTAGGTGATCAAATACTTATGTCATGCAATAAAATGCAAATTAATTATTTAAAAACCATACTATGTGATTTTCTGGATTTTTGTTTTAGATTCCGTCTCTCACAGTTGAAGTGTACCTATGATAAAAATTAGGAAAACCTGCAAAATCGGCAGTGTATCAAATACTTGTTCTCCCCACTGTATATACACAGTGGGGAGAACAAGTATTTGATACACTGCCGATTTTACAGGTTTTCCCACTTACAAAGCATGTAGAAGTCTGTAATTTTTATCATAGGTACTCTTCAACTGTGAGTGACGGAATCTAAAACAAAAATCCAGAAAATCACATTGTATGATTTTTAAGTAATTAATTTGCATTTTATTGCATGACATAAGTATTTGATACATCAGAAAAGCAGAACTTAATATTTGATACAGAAACCTGTTTGCAATTACAGAGATCATACGTTTCCTGTAGTTCTTGACCAGGTTTGCACACACTGCAGCAGGGATTTTGGCCCACTCCTCCAAACAGACCTTCTCCAGATCCTTCAGGTTTTGGGGCTGTCGCTGGGCAATAGACTTTCAGCTCCCTCCAAAGATTTTCTATTGGGTTCAGGTCTGGAGACTGGCTAGGCCACTCCAGGACCTTGAGATGCTTCTTACGGAGCCACTCCTTAGTTGCCCTGGCTGTGTGTTTCGGGTCGTTGTCATGCTGGAAGACCCAGCCACGACCCATCTTCAATGCTCTTACTGAGGTAAGATCTCGCGATACATGGCCCCATCCATCCTCCCCTCAATACGGTGCAGTCGTCCTGTCCCCTTAGCAGAAAAGCATCCCCAAAGAATGATGTTTCCACCTCCATGCTTCACGGTTGGGATTGGGGTTGTACTCATCCTTCTTCTTCCTCCAAACACGGCGAGTGGAGTTTAGACCAAAAAGCTCTATTTTTGTCTCATCAGACCACATGACCTTCTCCCATTCCTCCTCTGGATCATCCAGATGGTCATTGGCAAACTTCAGACGGGCCTGGACATGCGCTGGCTTGAGCAGGGGGACCTTGCGTGCGCTGCAGGATTTTAATCCATGACGGCGTAGTGTGTTACTAATGGTTTTCTTTGAGACTGTGGTCCCAGCTCTCTTCAGGTCATTGACCAGGTCCTGCCGTGTAGTTCTGGGCTGATCCCTCACCTTCCTCATGGTCATTGATGCCCCATGAGGTGAGATCTTGCATGGTGCCCCAGACCGAGGGAGATTGACCGTCATCTTGAACTTCCATTCTAATAATTATACCAACAGTTGTTGCCTTCTCACCAAGCTACTTGCCTATTGTCCTGTAGCCCATCCCAGCCTTGTGCAGGTCTACAATTGTATCCCTGATGTCCTTACACAGCTCTCTGGCCTTGGCCATTGTGGAGAGGTTGGAGTCTGTTTGATTGAGTGTGTGGACAGGTGTCTTTTATACAGGTAACGAGTTCAAACAGGTACAGTTAATACAGGTAATGAGTGGAGAACAGGAGGGCTTCTTAAAGAAAAACGAACAGGTCTGTGAGAGCCGGAATTCTTACTGGTTGGTAGGTGATCAAATACTTACGTCATGCAATAAAATGCAAATTAATTATTTAAAAATCATACAATGTGATTTTCTGGATTTTTGTTTTAGATTCCGTCTCTCACAGTTTAAGTGTACCTATGATCAAAATTACAGACCTCTACATGCTTTGTAAGTAGGAAAACCTGCAAAATCGGCAGTGTATCAAATACTTGTTCTCCCCACTGTATATATATATATATATATATATATATATATATATATATATATATATATATATATATATATATATATATATATATCACGCAGGTAGAAATACACTACTGTTCAAAAGTTTGGGGTCACTTAGAAAGTTCCTTGATTTAGAAAGAAAAGCACATTTGTTGTCCATTAAAATAACATTAAATTTATCAGAAATACAGTGTAGACATTGTTCATGTTGTAAATGACTATTGTATCTAGAAACAGCAGATTTTTTATGGAATAGCTAATCCAAGTTTATCATTTTAAAAGGCTAATTGTTCATGTTTTTCTTTGCAACTCTGCCTAGAAGGTCAGCATCCCGGAGTCGCCACTGTTGACGATGAGACTGGTTTTTTGAGGGTACTAATTAATGAAGCTGCTAGTGGAGGACTCGTGAGGCGTCTGTTTCTCAAACTAGACACTCTAATGTAATTGGCTCAGTTGTGCACCGGGGCCTCCCACTCCTCTTTCTATTCTGGTTAGAGCCAGTTTGCGCTGTTCTGTGAAGGGAGTAGTACACAGCGCTGAACGAGATCTTCAGTTTCTTGGCAATTTCTCGCATGGAATAGCCTTCATTTCTCTGAACAAGAATAGACTGATGAGTTTCAGAAGAAAGTTATTTGTTTCTGGCCATTTTGAGCCTGTAATCGAACCCACAAATGCTGATACTCCAGATACTCAACTAGTCTAAAGAAGGCCTCTTTTATTGCTTCTTTAATCAACACAGCAGTTTTCAGCTGTGCTAACATAACTGCAAAAGGGTTTTCTAATGATGAATTAGCCTTTTAAAATGATCAACTTAATTTAGCTAACACAACGTGCCAAATATCACAGGAGTGATATTTGCTGATAATGGGCCTCTGTACGCCTATGTAGATATTCCATAAAAAAGCTACAATAGTCATTTACAACATTAACAATGTCTACACTGTAATTCTGATTAATTTGATGTTATTTTAATGGACAAACAATTAGTTTTCTTTCAAAAACAAGGACATTTCTAAGTGACCCCAAACTTTAGAACAGTAGTGCATATTTCTGAAAGTAATATACTGCTTACTTGAAAAAGTAACTAATAATATTACATTAACTCGTTATATTACTCCGTTACTCATAAAAGTAATACAACTGTAAGTAATATATTACCCCCAACATTGGTCTCAAGTGATTCTGTTTGTCTATTTTTCCACAACTTGAGATGGAACTCTGTGTTGTGTATTGTTTTGGTATAACTGGCATCATCTTTGTTTCAATGGCAAATGTGAGAAAGTAGACATGCTACTGTAAATGGACATCTTGTCACGTTCGGGTGTGTAGAGAGTAGACCAAGGCGCAGCGTAGCGATAGTTCGACATCGTTTATTAAATGAATATACTATACTTGATGGGAACTATACAAAATAACAAATGCAATATATAATAACAGACACACACTTACTTCAACACGGTACAATCGACAATGAACCACGCCATGGGAGTGGAACACACACATATAAGTAGGATCCCTAATTAGAGGTAATGCAATGCAGCTGCCTCTAATTAGGGATCCCACACACAACACCACACAGAAGTAGAACGACTAGAACTGCCAGACTCTGACCATAGAGCCTGACAGATCTGATATTCTGAGAATATGGCAACCATGTTCTGGGTATGTTTCTAACAGAAGCAAAACTACCACCTGGGCCATGTTTCAGATAGAAATGCAATGACGAGAGCTGATGTGATTCCTTATCAGAGACACATGTTTGTTCTACATAGTATATATGTTTTTGTGGATTTCAAAAATACAATATAAAATTCTCTTTGAGATGCTCAGCTGTCTAGAATTCTACCAATTCTCATCTTTCAATGAGAAACTCATTTTAATTAGATCAGATTGGTATGTTGTAACTGTTGCCAAATTAATACATGAACATCTATTGCTAAGAAAGAGTAGGACTACTCCACTACTGGGTCTAGAATCCAGGCCACCACCAATGACAAACACCCTACTCACTGTCCTAATAGGGGATATCTCTAGAGCATGCGCTTATTGGGCCAGTATAGTTAGAGGCTGTCCAGAATAAACCCTAACCCCTCCTCGCTAGGCACTTGTGTGGATCTGAAACAACTTGACAGGTGTCAGCAATAGGGTGAATGCACTTTGAAGTAAAACTTTTATTGAACATAGTGATTCAGCAGTATCGTTAAAACAGGTTATGCCCCACCAACATTTGACAACTATACAGAAAGTCCTTAAATTGAAGTTGAAATAAGTAAATCAAATCAGTGATAAGAGAATTGTCAAAATAATTGATAACTGAAACAGACATGGTGGCGTAGCAGGAAGATCTGAAAGTTGTGAACCAAGAGGTTGTGAGTGCAAATCCCAGGTGAGGACATGTTGAATAATAATTACTGTATAAATTAACATGCACAATGTAATCATGTGTGCCAAATATGTATGTTGAAAACATTGTATGTTAATAGCACTGTGTATGTGTAGGTATCACTTGCCAACAGACAAAAAGAGCTGTGAATGGCTCAATGTTTCAACAGTAACAAGGTGTGATGTGTAATGACTTTTTTTTAGGTTTAGAATGTTTCTTTGGGACATCCTGACAAATGAAGCACACAAATGTTCTTGCAACGTTCCCATGAAGCGTGTTTAGAACTTCAATATCTTACATTCTGAGAAAATGGCAACCATGTCCTGTGTATGTTTTAAACCATCAGAAATCTTGACACATTAACTAAAAAGTTAAAAACAAGAAAGTGTAGGCTATATAGAAATAATTACGTTAAAATTGTCATAAACAAAATAATGAGGATTTATATTGTGGTGGAATATTCTATTAAAGTGAGAGAGACTGTAATTTCTTCAAACAATCGTCTTTATTCAATATCGACTAATTATTGCAATAATGAGGCTGGTCAGTCCAACAATCTTGACTGTTGGACTGAGAGTCTAACCTCTTTTGGCAATGCTGTTTCTTATATATCTTATACTATAAAATGCTGAGTCATGGCTGGTTCAAACCCTCCCATACAGATTGGGTGGCATCCTAAGGTTCATCCTATAGTCATCTGTACAGGGGGGTTGTCTTAACCCCACCCTGGAGTCTCCCAGATGCAAGTATGAACAGAGACAATGAGATGTTTGTTATATTCCTTAAGGCTATCCCTATCTCAGTTACCCCCACCGCATCTTATCTATGGAATGCCAGAACAGAGAGAGACATCTGCCTCAAATGCACCACCTTTTTATAGCTTTTTGCACTCCAGACTTCTTGTATTTTTATAGTTTTTCATACTGCCGCACTATATATCATGTATCGTGTATCTGTCTTTTGTGTATTTCGTTCTGGCAATTTGCACCTGTCCTGTGTTGTTCGTAGCGTAGCAATCAAGTGTCTATCTGTCTATCTATACACCATGATTGAAATTTAAAGGCAACGTTCCCGCTTTAGCAGAGACTGCATTCATGGCAAACGCTGCATATGTCTGCACAAAGATAGACTGAAGAGGTCAATGATATTTTGAGACGTTAGTAGGAGTTGTTTCCATTCCAGTAATTACTGTTGTGCTTCTTTGTCTGTTTCCTCTCCTTCTTTGTCTGTTTCCTCTTGTTCTTTGTCTGTTTCCTCTCCTTCTTTGTCTGTTTCCTCTTGTTCTTTGTCTGTTTCCTCTCCTTCTTTGTCTGTTTCCTCTCCTTCTTTGTCTGTTTCCTCTCCTTCTTTGTCTGTTTCCTCTCCTTCTTTGTCTGTTTCCTCTCCTTCTTTGCCTGTTTCCTCTCCTCCTTTGCCTGATTCCTCTCCTCCTTTGCCTGATTCCTCTCCTTCTTTGTCTGTTTCCTCTCCTTCTTTGCCTGTTTCCTCTCCTCCTTTGCCTGTTTCCTCTCCTTCTTTGTCTGTTTCCTCTCCTTCTTTGTCTGTTTCCTCTCCTTCTTTGCCTGTTTCCCCTCCTTCTTTGCCTGTTTCCCCTCCTTCTTTGTCTGTTTCGTCTCCTTCTTTGTCTGTTTCCTCTCCTTCTTTGTCTGTTTCCTCTCCTCCTTTGCCTGTTTCCTCTCCTTCTTTGTCTGTCTCCTCTCCTTCTCTCCTGTCCATCTCTCTCTCCCCCCAGTTGTCCAAGAACAGGAGCAAACGTCCCAAGCGAAGGGTGGAGGGCGAACATCCTCATATCATGGAGCCGCAGGCGGTCCTTACCGTGCTGACTCCTCGTAAAGAGACCTACCTACTGGTGAGGATAGGGCATTAGACTATTTAAATCCATTATCTACCATTTCTGATGCTGTGATCATGAAAGCTCATCCAGAGACAAGCTCTAGAAGCACCATTGATGAGCCTTCACTTCAGTCAGTCACAAAAAATAATGGCAAATATAGTGTCTAGTGTCCGGTCCTAATTCTGGGCCTGTTTTTGTTGTGAAGGATTGTTCAACGTGGACGGCCCGCTGTGTGACGTTCACCTGTCCCTTGATCAACATGTCTACCTCTGCCATGATCATTGTGAGGTCACGGGTGTGGAACAGCACTATGCTAGAGGTGAGAGGTCAGAGGTTACAGCAAGATTATTGGACCAAAAGGGGCCAAATTGCCAAATCAGAATAGGGTCATAACCATAACATTTGGGGTTGTGTGTGTTTGTCAGGACTACAAAAATGCTTTGAGGATTAAGGTTAGAGGACAGGCCACACTGAAACTTGTGACGGAAAACCCCACCATCAAGATGGAAAGTGAGACCAGAGAGGTTAGTGTCGTAATGATGATGATGATGATAATGGTTAAGTATGATGATGTAGACAAATTCTTAATATGGTATGGATATTGACCATGATATTCCCCTCTCTCTCTCTCTTTCTCTCTCTCCCCATCCTCCAGTTCCTAGTGGACATTGACCCAGTCCTTGGGGTGGAGACGCCTTACGAGGTTCCCCTGTGGATCATCATCGTTGCCGTGCTAGCAGGGATCTTGCTGTTAGGAATCATCAGCATCATACTGTGGAAGGTGAGAACCCTAAGGACTTTCTGATCAATACCATAACTATACTATTTGTGGCTATCATATTTGAATGTAAACCTGTTTTGACATGTCTGTTGTACACTGCTTGCTTGCAATAGTATCCTGTTTACTCCAATGCACCAGTAAAATAAATTATTCAATGTAGCCTACATGTGTGACTGCCTTTTCATATGGACTGTGTTTGTATCAAGTATGTTATACTGTACACTGTATCAGTAATACTCCATTGAACTCAACTGCGCTAGCTGGCTAGTTGTATTATGCTACTGCTAGCGAATAGCCTACAGTATGTACAGTGCATTCGTAAAGTATTTAGACCCGTTGACTTTTTCCACATTTTTTACATTACAGCCTTATTCTAAAATTGTTTCAATAGATTTTTTCCCTCATCAACCTACACACAATACCACATAATGATGAGGCAAAAACTGTTTTATAGACATTTTTGCAAATGTATTAGAAATAAAAAACGGAAATATCACATTTACATAAGTATTCAGACCCTTTACTCAGTACTTTGTTGAAGCACCTTTGGCAGCGATTACAGCCTTGAGTCTTCTTGGGTATGACCGGCGGGTAGCCTAGCGGTTAGAGCGTTGGGCCAGTAACTGAAAGATTGCTGGTTAAAATAACCGAGCCGACATGGTGAAAAAACCTCTCGATATGTCCTTAAGCAAGGCACTTAACCCTAATTTTCTCCAGGGTGTCACAATCGTGATGAAACAGGACCCGAGGCGCAGAGCTGGAGTGAATAGACATTCCTTTATTTCGTAAAATAATCCAAAAACGAAACAAAGGAGAGGCAGCGACCGTGAATTGGCGTGCACACAAAAAAGGATGAACACATACAAGAATCCACAACGCAGGTGGAAAACAATGGAACATAAATAGAATCCCCAATTAGAGACAACTCGAGACAGCTGCCTCTAATTGGAGACTGAAATAAACTAAACAGAAAACACCCCAGTCTATTGTCAGGTCCCGACTGTGGCCCTACAGCTCCCCCTAGAGGGAGCCAGAGACCTGGCCTCAGTCAGAGCCTGACCCAGGGGCTGACCCTGTAGGTAGGCCGTCATTGTAAATAAGAATTTGTTCTTAACTGACTTGCCTAGTTAAATAAAGGTTAAATAAAAAATTTAAAAATGACACTACAAGCTTGGCACATTGTATTTGGGGAGCAGATCCTCTGTCAGGTTGGATGGGGAGCGTCACTGCACAGCTATTTTAAGGTCCCTCCAGAGATGTTCGATTGGGTTGAAGTACATGCTCAGGCTGGGCCACTCAAGGACACTCCTGCGTTGTCTTGGCTGTGTGCTTAGGGTCGTTGTCCTGTTGGAAGGTGAACCTCTGCAGGTTTTCATCAAGGATCTCGCTGTACTTTGCTCTGTTCATCTTTCCCTTGATCCTGCGTAGTCTCCCAAGCCCTGCTGCTGAAAAACATCCCCACAGCATGATGCTGCCACCACCATGCTTAACTGTAGGGGTGGTGCCAGGTTTCCTCTAGACGTGACCCTTGGCATTCCAGCCAAAGAGTTCAATCTTGGTTTCATCAGACCAGAGAGTCTTGTTTCTCATTGTCTGGGAGTCTTTAGGGGCCTTTTGGCAAACTCCAAGCGGGCTGTCATGTGCCTTTTACTGAGGAGTGGCTTTCGTCTGGCCACTCTACCATAAATGCCTGATTGGTGGAGTGCTGCAGAGATGACTGTCCTTCTGGAAGGTTCTCCATCTCCACAGAGGAACGCTGGAGCTCTGTTAGAGTGACCATCGGGTTTTTGGTCACCTCTCTGACCAAGACCCTTCTCCCCCGATTGCTCAGTTTGGCCGGACTGCCAGCTCTAGGAAGAGTCTTGGTGGTTCCAAACTTCTTCCATTTAAGAATGATGGAAGCCACTGTGTTCTTGGGGACCTTCAATGTTTTGGTACCCTTCCCCAGATCTGTGCCTCGACACAATCCTATCTCGGAGCTCTACAGACAATTCCTTCGAACAGATGACTTGGTTTTCGCTTGTCAACTGTGAGACCTAAATAGACAGGTATGTGTCTTTCCAAATCATGTCCAATCAATTGAATTTAGCACAGGTGGACTCGTGTAGAAAGTTGTAGAAACATCTCAAGGATTATCAATTGAAACAGGATGCACTTGAAGTCAATCAAGTCTCATAGCAAAGGGTCTGACTACTTATGTAAATAAGTATTTATGTTTTTTTATTTTTAATACATTTTCTAAAAAATCTAAAAACATGTTTTAAATTTGTCGTTATGGGGTGTTGTGTGGAGATTTATGGACTTTTTTTATTGAATAAATTTTAGAATACGGCTGTAACGTAACAAAATGTGGAAAAAGTAAAGCGGTCTGAATACTTTCCGAAGGCGCTGTATAAGTGCTGCCCCATTAAACTCAATAGCGCTAGCTCGCTACCGCTAACTAGCTGTTAGCTTCTCCATGTAGCTCCAGTCTAACTGTACCACGTGGTCCCCCAGTGTGGCTTCTTCAGGAGGGCCAGCAGGAGGGAGATGTACGAGGCCAAAGGCCAGAAGGCTGAGATGAAGAGCCAGCCCTCAGAGACGGAGAGGCTGACTGAGGACTACTGAGACAGGAGAGGCCCCCACTGAGGGGCCATGCTACATTCCAATAGGGCTCCTGGGTAATGCAGTCTTCCGGCCTCCGCCACGGGCAGTGTCTAGCACACTACACGTAACACCTTGTAGATTGTGGGATGTAGTTGGTAGTAGGCTAGTAGTGTGTAGATGGAGAATTTGGATTTCTTCCATACTAACTTTTCTTCATTGTCAATTCTAACTAGCATTTGTGTCTCCCTTCTTTTTCAGGCTGATAGAGTGTACTGTACCTAACATTGTTTTCTTTGATTTTCTACCGTATTTACTAAGTATCTATTCTACAGCATCTCTCACTCTCCTGATGAATGACTTTACTTTCTCTCCTCTTCAATTGCTTTTTTACTCTATGGGAAAATGTATTTCTTGTACTAACATAAATTGTCCAACTTTGTCTAATTCCCAAATTTAGCCTCCAGAATTTCCAATTCTTTCATAAAAAAATCCACAGTTCAACACTGTTTGAATATGGCTTTCCTAATGCTGTGTTGTCTGCCTGTTTGTCTTCCCAACAGCTTGGCTTCTTCAAGCGGGCCATCTACTACCGGATTATGCCAAAGTACCATGGAGTGAAAATCCGTAAGGAGGAGCGTTACCAGTTTAACATGGGCTTCCAGCCGGAGGATCCAGGCAAGAAGTACTGGATCACCAACTGGACAGAGATGCAACGTTACTACTACTGAAACCCTGACCTATGCCAAAGTTCCGGAGCCTTGTGACAGAAGGACACAAGGGTTTTTGGGATGGTACACAACTTGGAGGGCACAGCACACAGACCAATTGTTAATACTGACCACATTGATTCTGGAACCTTTCTCCACTGTGTATAAGTCTCTGTAGATTTCATTTTTTTTTTTGCAATATGCCAAATATTGTCTTTCACAAATTGCAATGTTTAAAGTATTTTGATGAAAGCAGTGTTGTACATTGGAAGAGTGTTTAAAAATCCCAGTTTGGTTGTAAATTGATTTATGTTCCTACCACTGCATATTTAAGTACTGAAAAAATTACCTTTGCATGTATATTTTTCTTCCATATGATCTATTTGCAAGTTCCTGAGGAAAGTTGTTTTTTGTCATCACTATTTCTTTTTTTTAAATCAGGTGAATTAGTCTGTAGAAGTTCTTAGTAAATGTAAAATGTACTTGTCCATGTTCCTTTCATATCTCTTTTCGGTTTAGCGATGATGTCACTACAAAAGTAGTTTGGGAGATTATTTTGAACTGCGCAGAGCTTTATTAATCATCAGGATGACTTTGTTATGACAGAACAACAACAACAACAGTGCCTTAAAAGAGATGGATTCAGTGTTGACACTTATATAGTGCCTTCAAGAAGTCTTCATACCCCTTGACTTATTCCACATTTTGTTGTGTTACATGCTTGAAATCAAAACAGATTAAATAAATAAAAACTCTCACCCATTCTACACACCAAACCCCATAATGACAACGAGAAAACATGTTTTTAGAAATGTTTGCTAATTTATTGAAAGTTAAATATAGAAATATGTATTCACACCCCTGGATCAATACATGTTAGAATCACCTTTGGCAGTGATTACAGCTGTGAGTCTTTCTGGGTAAGTCTCTTAAGAATTTTGCACACCTGGATTTTGCAATATTTGCACATTATTATTTAAAAAATGTGTCAAGCTCTGTCAAGTTGGATGTTGATCATTGCTAGACAGCCATTTTCAAGCCTTGCCATAGATTTTCAAGCCAATTTAAGTCCAAACTGTAACTAGGCCTCTCAGGAACATTCAATGTCGTCTTGGTAAGTAACTCCAGTGTGTTGTGTTTTAGCTCCTCTAGGATTTTGCATGTGCTTAGCTATTCTGTTTCTATTCCGTTTCTTTTTATCCTAAAAAGCTACGTAGTCCTTGCCGATGACAAGCATACCATAACATGATGCAGCAACCACCATGCTTGAAAATATGTGGTACTCAGTGTTACTCAGTGATGTGTTGTGATGGATTTGCCTGAAACATAAAGCTTCGTATTCAGGACATGAAGTTCATTTCAGTTTTACTTTAGTGCCTTATTGCAAACTCAATGCATGTTTTGGAATATGTTTTATTCTGTACAGGCTTCCTTCTTTTCACTCTGTCATTTAGGTTAATATTGTGGAGTACCTACAATGTTATTGATCCATCCTCAGTTTTCTCCAATCACAGCCATTCAACTCTGTAACTGTTTTAAAGTCAGCATTAGCCTCATGGTGAAATCCCTGAGCGGTTACCTTCCTCTCCGGCAACTGAGTTAGGAAGGATGCCTGTATCTTTGTAGTGACTGGTTGTATTAATACACCATCCAAAGTGTAATTAATAACTTCACCATGCTCAATGGGATATTCAATGTCTGTTTTTTTGTTTTATACCCATCTACCAATAGGTTCCCTTCTTTGCGAGGCATTGGAAAACCTCCCTGGTATTTGTGGTTGAATCTGTGTTTGAAATTCACTGCTCGACTGAGGTACCTTTCAGATAATTGTATATGTGGGGTATAGAGATGAGGTAGTCGTTCAAAAATCTTAATGTTAATTAAACACTATTATTGCACACAGTCAGTGCAACTTATTATGTGACTTGTTAGACACATTTTTACATTTGGAATTACATTTGTAAAAATGTCTTAAACATAATTCCACTTTTACATGATCTGGTATTGTGTGTAGGAGAGCAACACAAAATCTCAATTTATTCCATTTTAAATTCAGGCTGTAACACAACAAAATGTGGAAAAAGTCAAGGGGTGTGAATACTTTCTGAAGGCACTGTATGTCTGTGGATTGCATGCATCTCCACAACTTTAGACAAAGTATATTTGCAGGGTTTAAAGTCCCTGTTATTTCCAGTAGATCTTGGATGGACAGAAAGCACATTACAGAAGGGAATTAAGAAAATAAGTTGTATGAAAGCAGGTTAAGAGTTTATTGTCAAGAATCTTGTTCTGGAGGCTGATCTGCAAAGTGGTCACTAGCTAGCACAGCCACAACGTCATAAAATCTGATTTTAAACCTAACCTTAACCACACTGTTAACCCTAATGCCTAACCCTAACCTTAAAACCTACATTTTTACAATATAGCCAATTTGGACTTTGTAGCTGTCCTCTAAGGAGACATCGCTTTGTTCTGCCTCCAGGACAAGACTCATCACAAAAAACGTTCACCTGTGGTATGAAATGGCAGTACAAACGTTAAATTACGGTATGAAATGGCAGTACAAACGTTCAATTGCGGTATGAAATGGCAGTACAAACGTTCACCTGCGGTATGAAATGGCAGTACAAACGTTCAATTGCGGTATTAAATGGCAGTACAAATGTTCAATTGCGGTATGAAATGGCAGTACAAACGTTCACCTGCGGTATGAAATGGCAGTACAAACGTTCACCTGCAGTATGAAATGGCAGTACAAATGTTCACCTGTGGTATGAAATGGCAGTACATACAGTACGTGACCCTACTGGCCTGATCTATCCTCTGCATATCTACTTCTCACAATAGGCCCTAAGCACTCCAGCAAGACATAGAATAGCCTAGTAGTTGCTTGATTTTATGCTCCATATTTGGAACTAGAATATTCGGGGGATGGTTGTAGTGCACTTGAATTGTGAATGGCCGACAGCAGATGAAAACTTCTTTAAATTGTGATTTATTTCACTGAACTGTGTGGTTGTTCTAGCGGTAATCAAATAGAGGGAGTCGTAACACTGAACTTAATGCATAGGTCTTTGGCCTACCATGAGATTACTTTACATGACAGCAATGTCAGCGGGCTAGACAGTTCAGTGTGATTTTAATATAAAGGCAATGTTCCCGCGTTAGCGGAGACTGCTATCAAGGTAAACGCTGTACAACACAGTGTACTGGAGGTTGTGAGCGTGAGCAACGGGATTCGATGTATTCATATTCTCATAGTAAGTTATGCTAGTGTGTGAATGACTGACTGTTTGAATGACTGCATTTTCTCCTGAATCATTTACATTGTAACATTTTACTTGTGTGGTTTCTTCTGTCGTTCATTGATGTGCTTCATATTATGAAGTTATTTGGAATGTTTGGTAGGCAGAGCATTTCTCTTTGGGGCCAACGTGCGTAACTAAGGCCCACAGAGCATTTCTCAGTCAACAGAGAGTAGACAGCTACTGGAGGCGTCACACAACTGTCTGGCTGCGTACTAAAAGGCACCCTATTTCCTACATTGTGCACTACTTTTGACATTGGTGTAAAGTACTTCATTACATTTCACTACTTACGTTTTTTGGGGTGTCTGTATTTTACTTTACTCTTTATATTTGTTTACGTATTTTACTCCACTACATTCCTAAAGAAAATAATGTACTTTTTACTCCATACATTTTTCCTGACACCCAAAAGTACTATATTTTGAGTTGGTTTTCGCTTATAAAAAAGTTATATTTTGAATGCTTAGCAGGACAGGAAAATGGTCCAATTCATGCACTTATCAAGAGAACATCCCAGGTGATCCCTACTGCCTCTGATCTAGTGGACTCACTGAACACAAATGCTTTGTTTGTAAATGATGTCTGAGTGTTGAAGTGTGCCCCTGGCTATCCGTAAATAAAGAAATATAAAATAACTGTGCCCTCTGGTTTGCTTAATATAAGGAATTTTACATAATTCATACTTTACGCTTGATACTTAAGTATATTTTAGCGATTACATTTACTTTTGATACTTACAGTGTATTCTGAAAGTATTCCTTTTTCCACATTTTGTTACGTTACAGCCTTATTCTAAAATGTATTAAACACATGATTTTCCTCAGCAATCTACACACAATATCCCATAATTCACATAAGAAATACCTTATTTACATAAGTATTCAGACCCTTTGCTATGAGACTTGAAATTGAGCTCAGGTGCATCTTGTTTCCATTGCTCATCCTTGAGATGTTTCTACAACTTGATTGGATTACACCTGTGGTAAATTAAATTGATTGGACATGATTTGGAAAGCACACACCTGTCTATAGAAGGTCCCACAGTTGACATTGCATGTTAGAGCAAAAACCAAACCGTGACTCTTCCTAGAGCTGGCCGTCCGGCTAAACTGAGCAAGCGGGAGAGAAGGGCCTTGGTCAGGGAGATGACCAAGAACCCGATGGTCACTCTGACAGAGCTCCAGTGTTCCTCTGTGGAGATGGGAGAACCTTCCAGAAGGACAACCAACTCTGCAGCACTCCACCAATCAGGCCTTTATGGTAGAGTGACCAGACGGTAGCCACTCCTCATTAAAAGACACATGACAGCCCGCTTGGAGTTTGCCAAAAGGCACCTAAAGACTCTCAGACCATGAGAAACAAGATTCTCTGGTCTGATGAAACCATGATTGAACTCTGTGGCCTGAATGCTAAGCGTCACATCTGGAGGAAACCAGGCACCATCTCTACGGTGAAGCATGGTGGTGAAAGCATCATGCTGTGGGAATGTTTTTCAGTGGCAGGGACTGGGATACTAGTCAGGATCGAGGGAAAGATGAACAGAGCAAAATACAGAGTTCCTTGATGAAAGCCCGGACTGGAATCCAATCGAACATCTCTGGAGAGACCTGAAAATAGCTGTGCAGCAACGCTCCCCATCCAACCTTACAGAGCTTGAGAGGATCTGCAGAGAAGAATGGGAGAAATTCTCCAAATACAGCTGTGCCAAAATTGTAGCATCATACCCAAGAAGACTCAAGGCTGTAATCGCTGCCAAAGGTGCTTCAACAAAGTACTGAGTAAAGGGTCTGAATACTCATGTAAATGTGATATTTCAGTTTTGTATGTTTTACATATTTGCAAACTTTTCTAAAAAACAGTTTTTGCCTTGTCATTATGGTGTATTGTGTGTAGATTGATGAGAGAATTTTTTTTTTTTTAAATACATTTTAGAATATGGCTGTAACTTAACAAAATATGGAAAAAGTCAATGGGTTTGAATACTTTCTGAATGCACTGGAAGTATATTTAAAACCAAATACTTTTAGACTTTTACACAAGTAGTATTTTACTGGGTGACTTTCACTTTTACTGAAGTATGACAATTGGGTACTTTTCCCACCAATGACGTTTGACCTTATGGGCCGTGATAATGCAATGAATAGGGGATTTGGTACGCAGCCAGACAGTCTTATATCCACTCCAGTTGACACCAGAGATATTCTGCGAAGAGATTCTTTAACCGGTCATCTGTAGTCGTTGCCACAGAGGTTCCATTGACTCACACAGTGGCTGGGGAGGGAGGGGCGATGTTAAGTGGTGTTATTTTATACCATGCTGTTTCAATGTACTGTAATTAAACAGTTTTTAACCACTTATTTGATTGAATATATCACTTGTTATTACCTGCACGATTGACCACAATGTTATTAATTGTTTCATAAATTGTATCTTGCCACGCAGAACCTCATTGACCAATCAAATCAAATTTTATTGTTCACATACACGTGGTTAGCAGATGTTATTGCGGGTGTAGCGAAATGCTTGTGCTTCTAGCTCCGACAGTGCAGTAATATCTAACATGTCATATCTAACCGTTTCACAACATATACTCAAATACACATAAATCTATGTAAGAAATGGATTGAGAATATATACATATGTCAGGGCGGCATTGGACTGAGATACAGTGGCATAGTAAGCTTTATAGTATGCAGTATACACATAGATTTTTGATGCAGAATGTAAACACGATTAAGTGACTAAGATACTGAAGAATAGTATAGCGTACAGTTTATACATACAGTGGGGAGAACAAGTATTTGATACACTGCCGATTTTGCAGGTTTTCCCACTTACAAAGCATGTAGAAGTCTGTAATTTTTATCATAGGTACTCTTCAACTGTGAGTGGCGGAATCTAAAACAAAAATCTAGAAAATCACATTGTATGATTTTTAAGTAATTAATTTGCATTTTATTGCATGACATAAGTATTTGATACATCAGAAAAGCAGAACTTAATATTTGGTACAGAAACCTTTGTTTGCAATTACAGAGATCATACGTTTCCTGTAGTTCTTGACCAGGTTTGCACACACTGCAGCAGGGATTTTGGCCCACTCCTCCATACAGATCCTTCAGGTTTCGGGGCTGTCGCTGGGCAAGACGGACTTTCAGCTCCCTCCAAAGATTTTCTATTGGGTTCAGGTCTGGAGACTGGCTAGGCCACTACAGGACCTTGAGATGCTTCTTACGGAGCCACTCCTTAGTTGCCCTGGCTGTGTGTTTCAGGTCGTTGTCATGCTGAAAGACCCAGCCACGACCCATCTTCAATGCTCTTACTGAGGGAAGGAGGTTGTTGGCCAAGATCTCGCGATACATGACCCCATCCATCCTCCCCTCAATACGGTGCAGTCGTCCTGTCCCCTTTGCAGAAAAGCATCCCCAAAGAATGATGTTTCCACCTCCATGCTTCACGGTTGGGATGGTGTTCTTGGGGTTGTACTCATCCTTCTTCCTCCAAACACGGCTAGTGGAGTTTAGACCAAAAAGCTCTATTTTTGTCTCATCAGACCACATGACCTTCTCCCATTCCTCCTCTGGATCATCCAGATGGTCATTGGCAAACTTCAGACGGGCCTGGACATGCGCTGGCTTGAGCAGGGGGACCTTGCGTGCGCTGCAGGATTTTAATCCATGACGGCATACTGTGTTACTAATGGTTTTCTTTGAGACTGTGGTCCCAGCTCTCTTTAGGTCATTGACCAGGTCCTGCCGTGTAGTTCTGGGCTGATCCCTCACCTTCCTCATGATCATTGATGCCCCACGAGGTGAGATCTTGCATAGTGCCCCAGACCGAGGGAGATTGACCGTCATCTTGAACTTCTTCCATTTTCTAATAATTGCTCCAACAGTTGTTGCCTTCTCACCAAGCTGCTTGCCTATTGTCCTGTAGCCCATCCCAGCCTTGTGCAGGTCTACAATTTTATCCCTGATGTCCTTACACAACTCTCTGGTCTTGGCCATTGTGGAGAGGTTGGAATCTGTTTGATTGAGTGTGTGGACAGGTGTCTTTTATACAGGTAACGAGTTCAAACAGGTGCAGTTAATACAGGTAATGAGTGGAGAACAGGAGGGCTTCTTAAAGAAAAACTAACAGGTCTGTGAGAGCCGGAATTCTTACTGGTTGGTAGGTGATCAAATACTTATGTCATGCAATAAAATGCAAATTAATTATTAAAAAATCATACAATGTGATGTTCTGGATTTTTGTTTTAGATTCCGACTCTCACAGTTGAAGTGTACCTATGATAAAAATGACAGACCTCTATATGCTTTGTAAGTAGGAAACCTGCAAAATCAGCAGTGTATCAAATACTTGTTCTCCCCACTGTATGAGATGAGTAGTGCAAGATCTGGAAATATTATTAAAGTGACTAGTGTTTCATCCTTAAGTGGCTGATGATTTCTAATCTATGTCTATAGGCAGAAGGCTTTGATGTGCTTGAGATTTCTGTTTAGCAGTCAGTGGCGTAGTATAGAATACAATACAGTATATACATACGAGATGGGTAGTGCAATATGTACACACAATTAGAGTGACTAAGATACTGTAGAATAGTGTAGAGTGCAGTTCATACACAGAGATGAGTGATGCAGATCCGGATACATTATTAAAGTGTTTAGTGTTCTATTCTTTAAAGTGGCCTGTGATTTCTAATCTATGTCTATAGGCAGCCACCTCTGGTGTGTTAGTGATGGCTGTTTAGCAGTCTGATGGCCTTGAGATAGAGAAGCTGTTTTTCAGTCTCTCTGTCCCAGCTTTGATGCACCTGTACTGACCTCACCTTCTGAATGATAGCGTGGTGAACAGGCTCGGGCGGTTGATGTCTTTCGAAAGGCAAAGTATTCACTTATAAATTCAAATATTTCTAAAACAATGCATACACAATAATGACTTTACAAACAATCAGTTGAAACATTTGTTCCCCAGGCTCAGCTTTTCAAATATTATAAATAAAGTACAAAACAGTTATATTCTTTGTTCTTTGCATAGTCAAAATGATTTTGACTACAAATTTATATAATAAATATACAAGACATCCAACATAAGGGAGAAGCAGACCAAAAGAATAAACAAAACCAATCAGGATGCATGGTATAAACAAACACTGCTGACGACACTGCTGTTACCGGGTGAAGGTGATCTTCTCATTAGGCTAGTAAGTGAGGCCTCACTTCAGCTCCAGCTCAGATGAGGACAGATCTCTCCGTTTTGATTTCTTGTACTTGTAGCCCAGGAGGAGGGTGGTCACTAGGAGCACCAGGCCCAGGACCAGTAGGACACACTGGCCTGCTGTGGCCGCAGCACTGTCCAGACTCATGCCCAGAAAGTCCACTTTACCATTATCTGTGACTGGGGTTGGGGCTGGGGGGGATGTTTCTGAGCCATCACCTGGGAACACACACACAGAGGTGAGTGAGGTGAATCAGAATACTTACTCTTATCCTGTTTCAATCTAGTACTAGGCTTAAAATGAACAGAGACAGAATGCTATATGACATTTCATTAAATTGCCTCGTCTCCAGATGCTGATGACAGGTAGCCATCTGAGAGTAGGAGTTCCAATGACGGACCTTAAAATATAAGATTCACCCATTTTGAATGTTATATCTTGTGTGTGCATCTCTGAGTGATGTTCTATCAATATCCAGGGTAATTTGTGACCCGTTTCAGGAAACTAGGCGTATGTCGCGTCACTACTTCACAGGAGAGCCGTTTGAAATGAAATCTAAATACGTTTTTGCCTTCTCAAACGTGAACTTTCATGTGCCTTAATAACAAACCTGTATGCCTTCTGTAAATACGAATAAAATGTATAGTCTAGTTGGTTTAGCCAAAGAAAAAGACAGCAACCTTCCCACTGGCCATGATTGGCTGAGATAATAAGTGGGCTGGACATGCCGAGAGAGGAGTTCGGATTGGTCTGCCATATAGAAGGCTTCTGTCTATTTGAGCTGGTTAGTACAGTATGTCTAAGTAATCCTGTCTAATGCGGCTTTTTTTTATGTATCGTGTATTAAAAAACTGCATAAGTGTTGCTCTCCACTTTCTGGAGGACTGAGTTTTGAAACCAGTGGAATTCGAGTATGATAGCTAAGGAGATGGAGAAAACACCTGTCTCCGGATTACATCTTCAAACTAAGGCCGGGCAACCGGAGACACGTCCAACCATGAATGATGTATACGGGTAAGATACATTTTCAGATATTACACGTTTCTAATTTTGACAGAAAGAGGAATTTGCTTGGCTAACTATAGCCTAATGTTAGCTAGCTAACATTGAACCTGAGAACGAGCGCAGAATAACTGATGATTGTAAACGTCAGTAAACGTCATCAGTCCGGTGTGCACTCTGAACACAAAACCCTCTGAATTTACAAATGGACAATCAGACAGCACAGTTTCAGTCAACAACGTTCTGGATAACATAACAGCCTAACCAGCTCTGCAATGGTGAGTAATGTTCAGTGAGCTGTTCTCTCTTACTTAGATGTCTGGAAGTAGCTAGCAAGTTAGCTTGGGTGCTTGACTGCTGTTAGTACATTCGGATCAACCCTTAAAGAGATGGGTGGGGCTAAAGCTTCAGAGGGTGTGAACGATGCTGAATGGGTGTAGACAAAGAAGGGCCATTTTCGCAAAAGTGTATTAACTTTGAAAGCAAAATGACTTTCCCATTGTTCCTCAACTGTAGTGTACTATAAAATGTTGTAGCTCAGAGTCTCTACTTTTGTCCAAAATAAAAAAACACCACTTCAAATTTTTCTACATAAGACCGATTTGAGCAGGTCAGTCACATTTAATGTTTTCATGTGTATCTGAGCTATTCGCCATTCAAGCAGGCAGAAGTACAGCCAGAGTTTTGCATCATATGAAAATTACCCCGGTAATCGATAGATCATCGCTCAAATACTATAACATAAAAAATGGGTGAATCTTTCCTTTAAAAGGTAGACTCAGCGATATGACGTAAATGCAGAAAGAAAACAGCATAGTGGGTACATTTCCGCAACAACTAAGAGCGTTGAAGCGTGAGGCTCAACTTCTCTGCTTTTTTGGTGCCCTGGCTACCTCGCTGTGAACAGCGTGAAGCGAACCTGTGCACATGCACAGATACTATGTGTAAGTCTTGAATCTCGCTCATCTCAATATCTGAATGTGCTGCTTATGGCAACGCCATTTCGCTGAGTCTACATTTAAGGTTATTATAGCTGGTGGTGGTGGGGAGGTGGAGGGTTGTCGTTAACTTTTGTTGTAACACGCAAGTGGAAGAACATGGGTAAGTTAGACATATAAATACATCCCAAGATTTACACCCATTGGTTGAGAGAGAGTGTGCATTATTGTGCCGTGCTCATAGGCTAAAAGGTAAACGGGTGATTGACATTCCAGACTTGGCAAGAAAAGAGAAGATGAAACGTTTGTATACATCCCCACTATGCCCGTAGAATTATGTTGTACTTACTGGATAAAGTTAAAAAGAGCATTCAGACCAGCCTCACTGATTGAACCTTCATAAACTATACTGAACAAAAATATAAACACAACATGCAATAATTTCACAGATTTTACTGAGTTACAGTTCATAAGGAAATCAGTCAATTCAAATAAATTCATTAGGTCATAATCTATGGATTTCACATGACTGGGATTACTGATATCCATTTGTCACAGATACAAATACCTTAAAAAAAAGGTAGGAGCGGTCAGAAAACCAGTCAGTATCTGGTGTGAACACCATTTGCCTCATGCAGCGCGACGCATCTCCTTCGCATAGAGTTGATCAGGATGTTGATTGGGGCCTGTGGAATGTTGTCCCACTCCTCTTCAAATGGCTGTGCGAAGTTGCTGGATATTGTCAGGAACTGGAACACGCTGTCTTACACTTCGATCCAGAGCATCCCAAACATGCTCAATGGGTGACACGTCTGGTGAGTATGCAGGCTACAAAAGAACTGGCACATTTTCAGCTTCCATGAATTGTGTATAGATCCTTACAACATGGGGACGTGCATTATCATGCGGACACATGAGGTGATGGTGGCGGATGAATTGCAAGACAAAGGGCGTCAGGAACTCGTCACGTTATCTCTGTGCATTCAAATTGCCATCAATAAAATGCAATTGTGTTCATTGTCCGTAGCTTATGCTTGCCCATACCATAACCCCACCTCCACCATGGGGCTCTCTACTCACAACGTTGACATCAGCAAACCACTCGGCCACATGGCGCCATACAGGCCGGTTGGACGTACTGACAAATTCCCTAAAACTATTCCCTAAACCTTTTATTTTGCCCAGCACAAGGTGCACCGGTGTAATGTTCATGCTGTTTAAGCCTCTTGATATGCCACACCTGTCAGGTGGATGGATAATCTTGGCAAAGGACAAATGCTCACTAACAAGGATGTAAACAAATTTGTGCACAAAATTTGAGAGAAATACGTTTTTTGTGCATATGGAACCTTTCTGGGATATTTTATTTCAGCTCATGAAACATGGGACCAACACTTTATATTTTTGTTCAGTGTACATTACTTTTCAAGATTGCTTGTGTCAAAACTGAGAACATTGAGACCAAATCTTAATCTCAGAAAAACGTGTTTACGTCATAATTAGAAAGGAAAATCTCTCTCTTATCCTTTCCGCCATTTCAACTTTGTACAGTCAGTGTGGTCTGAGAACAGAGGTCTCGTCTGCGGTCCCCCTCTTTTCTGACATTCCATTTTCCCACTCTTTTGTGTTTTTTTCCCCTGTCTTTTCGACATCCCAGTCCATCTCTCTCCATTGTTCTCTCCACCTATAGGATTTCTCTCATTCAAGTCCTGTCTCCTCGCTCTATCTAATCTCGAACTCCTCCTTTCAGCAGGAACTCATCATGAAGGATTGGAGGTATTGATTTCATTGCTAGGAGCCTCTAAACCCACTAAAAGCAATGCTTCCGCCCTTACAACAGTTGTTTCTCTGCAGAGGCATTGGTTTCAGCTTAAGTACATTTTGGTGGCTCTAATCATTGAGCTATAAATGAACTGGAGACAGCGTCAAAGATGGCTGACCGTTGTTTTCAACGTAATCTACTCAAATTCGCATACACCATTTCGTGGTGGCTGCCATTTGCTTTACAGAGCCCATAACGCTTGCGCACTAGCACTCAGTGTGCACTGGAGCCCAGCTCAAATAGCAATGATGTCATCACGTCGTCCAAAAACATGGCAGACATTAGTTGAATATAAAATGTTCATATCTTTGGATGCGAGGTTCTTCTGGCTTTGGTCCCAAAATTGTCCTGAGTCAGCTGAACTGCTACTCTGTTAAAGTGTTCCCAAAACTGTCCTGAGTCAGCTGAATTGCTACTTTGATAAAGTGTTCCCAAAACTGTCCTGAGTCAGCTGAATTGCTACTTTGATAAAGTGGTCCCAAAACTGTCCTGAGTCAGAACTGCTACTCTGATAAAGTGTCAGACCATAGTAGTTATTTGTCAAACTCCAAGTCATCAAATTGTAAAGCTTAACTACTAAACTACAGTCGTGGCCAAAAGTTGAGAATGACACAAGTATTGGTCTCCACAAAGGTTACTGCTTCAGTGTTCTTAGATCTTTATGTCAGTAGTTACTATGGTGCACTGAAGTATAATTACAAGTATTCCATAAGTGTCAAAGGCTTTCATTGACAATGACATTCAGTTTATGCAAAGAGTCAATATTTGCAGTGTTGACCCTTCTTTTTCAAGACCTCTGCAATCCGCCCTGGAATGCTGTCAATTAACTTCTGGGCCACATCCTGACTGATGGCAGGCCAGTCTTGAATAATCAATGCTTGGAGTTTGTCAGAAGTTGTGGGTTTCCTGGCCATGGACCCAAAATGTCGATGTTTTGTTCCCCGAGCCACTTAGTTATCACTTTTGCCTTATGGCAAGGTGCTCCATCATGCTGGAAAAGGCATTGGTCGTCACCAAACTGTTCTTGGATGGTTGGGAGAAGTTGCTCTCGGAGGATGTGTTGGTACCATTCTTTATTAATGGCTGTGTTCTTAAGCAAAATTGTGAGTGAGCCCACTCCCTTGGCTGAGAAGCAACCCCACACATGAATGGTCTGAGGATGCTTTACTGTTGGCATGACACAGGTCTGATGGTAGCACTCACCTTGTCTTCTCCGGACAAGGTGTTTTCCGGATGGCCCAAACAATCGGAAAGGGGATTCATCAGAGAAAATGACTCTACCCCAGTCCTCAGCAGTTCAATCCCTGTACCTTTTGCAGAATATCAGTCTGTCCCTGATGTTTTTCCTGGAGAGAAGTGGCTTCTTTGCTGCCCTTCTTGACACCAGGCCATCCTCCAAAAGTCTTCGCCTCACTGTGTGTGCAGATGCACTCACACCTGCCTGCTGCCATTCCTGAGCAAGCTCTGCACTGGTGGTGCCCCAATCCCGCAGCTGAATCAACTTTAGGAGACGGTCCTGGCGCTTGTTGGACTTTCTTGGGCGCCCTGACGCCTTCTTCACAACAATTGAAGAACAATGATTGCAAGCACCACCCTCCTTTTAAAGCTTCCAGTCTGTTATTCTGACTCAATCAGCATGACAGAGTGATCTCCAACCTTGTCCTCGTCACCTGTGGTAACGAGACAATCACTGACATGATGGCAGCTTGTCCTTTTGTGGCAGGGCTGAAATGCTGTGGAAATGTTTTGGGGGGATTAAGTTCATTTTCATGGTAAAGAGGGACTTTGCAATTGATTGCAATTCATCTGATCACTCTTCATGACATTCTGGAGTATATGCAAATTGCCATCATCAACACTGAGGCAGCAAACTTTGTGGAGACCAATAATTGTCATTCTCAAAACTTTTGGCCACGACTGTATGACTATGATTTATTCAGGTAAATTAATCAACCCATCAGGGGTCAATTTTATTAAACAATGTCATCATTTCGAAAACCTTTTTGATCCTTTTGAAATGTTATGAGTTTGTCAAACAACTAGTTACCAACAATAAAACAACATGTATCATGAATATTGTGGTAATAGAGGATTTAAATATACAATGCATTCGGAAAATATTCAGACACATTCCCTTTTTCCACATTTTGTTACATTACAGCCTTATTCTAAAATTGATTAAATAAAAAAAATCAATCTACACACAATACCCCATAATGACAAAGTGAAAACTGTTTTTTAGAAATGTATAAAATAAAAAAAACCTGAACTACCTTATTTACATAAGTATTCAGACCCTTTGCTATGAGAATCGAAATTGAGCTCTGGTGCATTCTGTTTCCATGGATCAAACTTGATTGGAGTCCACCTGTGGTAAATTCAATTGATTGGATATGATTTGGAAAGGCACACACCTATCTATATAAGTTCCCACATTTGACAGCGCATGTCAGAGCAAAAACCAAGCCACGAAGTCGAAGGAATTGTCCATAGAGCGCCGAGACAGGATTGTGTCAAGGCACAGATCTGGGGAAGGGTACCATTTCTGTAGCATTGAAGGTCCCCAAGAATAGAGTGGCCTCCATCATTCATAAATAGAAGTTTGGAACCACCAAGACTCTTCCTAGAGCTGGCCGCCCAGCCAAACTGAGCAATCGGAGGAGAAGAGCCTTGGTCAGGAAGGTGACCAAGAGCCCAATGGTCACTCTGACAGAGCTCCAGAGTTTCTCTGTGGAGATGGGAGAACCTTCCAGAAGGACAACTATCTCTGCAGAACTCCACCAATCAGGCCTTTATGGTAGAGTGGCCAGACAGAAGCCACTCCTCAGTAAAAGGTACATGACAGCCCACTTGGAGTTTTCCAAAAGGCACCTAAAGGACTCTCAGACCATGAGAAACAAGATTCTCTGGTCTGATGAAACCAAGATTGAACTCACTTTGTCACTTCTGGAGGAAACCTGGCACCATCTCTACGGTGAAGCACGGTGGTGGCAGCATCATGCTTTGGGGATGTTTTTCAGCGGCAGGGACTGGGAGACTAGTCAGGATTGATGGAAAGATGAACGGAGCAAAGTACAGAGAGATTCTTCATGAAAACCTGCTCCAGAGCACTCAGGACATCAGACTGGGGCGAAGGTTCAACTTCCAACAAGATACTTTCCGAATGCACTGTATAATCCCTCTTTAGTAACACTATTGGTGTGCTAGTTTGAAAATGTGCTACAAATGTGCTGAAAATGGCTTGAAAATGTGGAATCAATAGTAAACCTTTGTGAAATTTGGCACAGAGGTAGTCGGAAGACACCTTAGCCAAATAAATTTAAACTCAGTTTTCACAATTCCTGACATTTAATCCTAGTAATAATTCCCTGTCTCAGGTCAGTTAGGATCACCACTTTATTTTAAGAATGTGAAATGTCAGAATAATAGTAGAAGGAATTATTTATTTCACCTTTTATTTATTTCATCACATTCCCAGTGGGTCAGAAGTTTACATACACTCAATGAGTATTTAGTAGCATTGCCTTTAAATTGTTTAACCTGGGTCAAATATTTCGGGTAGCCTTCCACAAGCTTCCCAAAATAAGATGGGTGAATTTTGGCCCATTCCTCCTGACAGAACTGGTGTAACTGAGTCAGGTTTCTAGACACTTTTTTAGTTCTGCCTACAAATTTTCTATAGGATTCAGGTCAGGGCTTTGTGATGGCCACTCCAATACCTTGACGTTGTTGTCCTTAAGCCATTTTGCCACAACTTTGGCAGTATGCTTGGGGTCATTGTCCATTTGGAAGACCCATTTGCGACCAAGCTTTAACTTCCTGACTGATGTCTTGAGATGTTGCTTCAATATATCTACATAATTTTCCTTCCTCATGATGCCATCTATTTTGTGAAGTGCACCAGTCCATCCTGCAGCAAAACACCACCACAACATGATGCTGCCACCCCCTTGCTTCACGGTTGGGATGGTGTTCTTCGGCTTGCAAGCCTCCCCCATTTTCCTCCAAACATAACGATGGTCATTATGGCCAAACAGTTCTATTTTTGTTTCATCAGACCAGAGGACATTTCTCCAAAAAGTACGATCTTTGTCCCCATGTGCAGTTGCAAACCGTAGTCTGGCTTTTTTTGGCGGTTTTGGAGCAGTGGCTTCTTCCTAGCTGAGCGGCCTTTCAGGTTGTCGATATAGGACTCGTTTTACTGTGGATATACAATTGAAGTTGGAAGTTTACATACATTTAGGTTGAAGTCATTAAAACTCATTTTCCAACCACTCCACAGATTTCATGTTAACAAAATATCGTTTTGGCAAGTCGGTTAGGACATCTACTTTGTGCATGACACAAGTAATTCTTCCAACAATTGTTTACAGATAGATTATTTCACTTATAATTCACTATATCACAATTCCAGTGGGTCAGAAATGTACATACACTAAGTTGACTGTGCCTTTAAACAAAATTATGTCATGGCTTTAGAAGCTTCTGATAGGCTAATTGACATCATTTGAGTCAATTGGGGGTGTACCTGTGGATGTAATTTAAGGCCTACCTTCAAACTCAGTGCCTCTTTGCTTGACATCATGGGAAAATCTAAAGAAATCAGCCAAGACCAAGACCAACCAAGTCTGGTTCATCCTTGGGAGCAATTTCCAAACGCCTGAAGATACCACGTTCATCTGTACAAACAATAGTATGCAAGTATAAACACCATGGGACCACGCAGCAGTTATGCCACTCAGGTATGATGCGAAAAGTGCAAATAAGAAGTGCAAAATGACTCAAAGTGCAAATAAATCCAAGAACAACAGCAAAGGACCTTGTGAAGATGCTGGAGGAAACAGGTACAAAAGTATCTATACCATAGCACTATTCATTTGAATAAGTAAAAAGTAACCTAACGTAGCAGGTATAAAAGAAACGCCTGAAACTGTTGGGGGGAAAAATGTCAGGAGATTCTCTTCTGCACTGTTCAACCAATCCAGTAAATGTGGAGGAGGAGTTAAGATGGAGAGTTGCCTTGTTAACGTCCAAAAGCGGAAGTCGCGTTACAGGCTCTCCGCTAAGGGTGGGTAAAAAGAGACGTGCACTTCATGATGCATTCACGATCGATCTAAAACCTTGTCAGTCATAATTAAGGGCCATATTTAATTTAACAATACAATAATTTTTGTTGGTAATTTAATCTTTAAATGGACTAAATACATAGCTTAAGTGTTATAGCAGCAACAACAACAAAAATCAGTCATGCCAAATTTTATTCAACCATTTTATTTGGATTGGCAGGGACGGTAGGAAGGACATGGTCCCCTAAGCTTGCCCACAACACTGCCTGGCTATCAGACTTACTTGGTGGTTTCCAGTCATATTCAGGCCAGCCTCTAACCTCGCCATTCTTGTTGTTCTCTGCCTCCAGCCAATCAGTGAGAGGTTTGAAGTACTGTACCAGTGGCTTGGCAGACATGGTAGGCTCTCCAGTGATCATAGCCATCACTTCAGGCCAAGGCTTACTAAAACCCACCTTCATCACGTCACTGCAAAACACAGGAAATTAATGAAAGTTATTCCAATAGTATATCAGAAAGACTGCCTAATTTTTCTACAGTCTAACAAGTGTTTCAGATGCAACAGTTTATATACACACACACACACACACACCTTACAACACTTCCACATATCTGAATGACAACTTCAAACAAATTTACATACAAACGATATTATCACATTAAAAGATTGACAGTGCTGTCATGGTGATAGAATGCTACTTGTTTGAGGGTGTACAGTACTGACCCTAGAAGTTTCCCTGCCTCTTTGGAGCGGTAGATATCACATTCGTGGAGAAGGCCTACATGTCCGGAAGCGTTACACAGAGCCTGATGGAACTGGAACTGGATGATGAAGCTCACAAAGTACCTGATAGGAAGACACTCCCAGTCACATGACGTTCCCACTGCCATCCCACATACAAAACAATCTGTTTTATGAACATCATCTGTATTGGTAGACACAGTAAGAATATCAGTAGACGCAATGTAGGCCTACTTGTGTTCTATGAACAAGAAAGAAAAGTTATCAAATTAAAGTAAGGTGGATGTTACAGTTGAATGTTCGGGTCACTGTTGTTTTCTGCATGTGCATTGTGTACCACTGATTTCATCAGATGTTCCCTTGCCTACCTCCCTAAGAGATCTATCCTAGTTAAAGAGTAATACATGTGTGTCAGACACCGCACCTGACATAGGGCACATTAGCAGGGATGTGGAACTTTGCACCTGGGTCAAAATCCTGCTCAGTACGGGCCACAGGTGGACACAAGCCCTGGTACTTCATTCTGGGAGGGACAGACAGTATAATGAAATGATTCAGTCTTTTTGTTACTTTTACATAGATGAGATTAGGGGGATGGAGAATGGGGTTATACACTAAAAGTAGTAGTCTATTTTTATTCCTTTTTAAAAAATTATTATTATTATAATAGTAGCAGTCTTTACCTCATGTTCCACCATTCCTTGTTGTACTCGTCCTGAGAGATGCGTCCATCAAACACTTTCCACCTCCACTGGTCCATCAAGTAGCCGAAGGGCAGGAAGGCGATTTTGTCCAGGGCTATGCTCATGAGGTAATTGATCGTACTCTCTGTGGAAATGAACAGATACATTCACGTTTAGGGGGGTATAGCACATTCACAGTGCAATCACAGCATATAGATAGTTAATTTATGTTTACCACACCTATTGCTTTAAAATAAAATATTTAGTTAATGCTTTGTCTGCAGCTGTTACCACAACCATTGTTTCTGGTTGGCAGAAGGTCTTAGTAGTGAATAAAAAATGTTTTTTAAAGTATTTTCCTCATATTTACGAAAGTGAAAAAAGCTGGGTCGGTCAAAACAATTAATTAGTATGAGCTCACCTGGGTTGTCCTCCACCACATCCAGTAAACCAATCTCCTTTAGATGCTTGGGAGTGGCGACAGACAGGGCCAGCACATCACCAATGGCCTCGTGGAAGCCTGGGTTGGCGCCATCGCGGAAGGAAATAGGTTGGTCCTTGTACTGCAGGAAGTACTGCACATGACCCATCTCATGGTGCACGGTGATGAGGTCATCCATGGTTATCACAGTGCACTGTTTGATCCTGGAAATGAAGGATAAGAATTCATCATTTTAATGGCCAAAAAGGGCAATCCTCTTTGTTTTTTCATGGTGAACGCAAACACATCTTTAAAGGTGAAATACAAAGACTACGAATGGGAGTAGCTTGAGTGGGACTCGAAACCTGCAACCCTGTACACGTCAGTTCCAATAGCCAAGTCATTAGACCAACTGTTCCAAAGCTCTTGTCAAAGTTTCTGCCGTTGTAATGTACTAAGGATACTACAAACACTGCATCCCTCCAAAGTACCTGAAGTCTTTGCGGTTGTAGAAGTCCCAGGCGGAGGCATGGCACACCACGTTGCGTCCATCATTGGGTTTCTCCAGCATGGACTTGGCCCAGAACTCTGGAGGCATGGGCAGTAGCCCCAGAGAAGTGAAGAAGTTGTCTGACTCTTGGAACATCCTGGTGGCATTCCAGCCCTGTAGGGAAAAAACAAAAAAAGTTTTCATGGTCAGGTCACATGGAAACTCAATAATATCCAGCCCTTAAACAGAAAAACCTGTGGTGGTGAAGTTTGTCTTACCTTGGCTATCATGGCTGGTGTGGCATCTACTTGAGTGGCAGCGGGGTACGGAATGGCCAAGTCCATGATGCCAGACCAGGTCTGCGCCCACATGTTACCTGATATGGTCATACATAATGTAAAATGAGTTTTGGCCTTTGGTGATGACATCCATGGTGGATTCTGACAGAGTCTCACCTAGAAGATGGGCAGGGATGGGTCCCTTCAGGTTGACGTGTTTGCCTCCATACTTCCTGTAGAGAGACCTGCGCACGTAGGCATGCACATTGAGATAGAGGGGCTCCAGCTCCTTCCACAGACGCTCCAGATCTTCTTCAAAGGTGGGGGTCTCGTACAGGGAGCGCCAGAACGCCCCATTGTCAGAGTGTCCTATGAACAGACAGCATTAGGGTCAGGGGGAATTCAGAGCCAGAATAGCACATAAGTAATTTGCGGAAACCGACAAAGCCTCCCCCATCACCTCTTTTATTTGTGTTAGCACTTGAACCCTGCCTGCACCAATTAGAAAACTTCCAAACTGCCAGCCTCTGGGTCTGGTATTTTGAAGACTTTACCGTTAAGAGTGGCAGCTTTGTTGGCCAGTTGCACATATCTCTTGTAGTCCTGTCGCAGTTCTCTGCCAGAGGCATTTCTCCAGCCCTGCCAGGCAAACAACAGCTCATTGTAGTCTCTGGACTCAGCCATGATCTTCTGGAGGTCTGAAACAAGAGACAAACCAGAGATGGATTCAAAACAAGGGCCCGGTTTCCCAAAAGCATCTTAAGACTAAGTTATCGTAAGAACCTTCATAGGAGCATCATTAAATCTCAGAGCGGTTTCCCAAAACCATTGCTATTACAGTTGCACTTAAACGCTTGTTATCTACCGACTACCCCTTGACCACTTGTAGAAGAGCTAAGTGCTTCATTAGATAATTTTTTGCCCTTCTACATCATTTTATACACAGAAGATCTCCAATAAACATAGAATCAAGTTGTTTTTCCTGTCTCTCTCTGACCGCCGATAACGTCAGAACGAATTTGACTACAAATACAAAGTTGCCAATGTCTTTGCAATTGTTACAAACAAGTGAAGGATAAAATTATGCTTCAAATGAAAACCGAGATGACTGCATTAAAATATAAATAGGCTTACAGTAGGCTGACATAGGCCTATATACACTGAGTATACACAACATTAAGAACACCTGCTCTTTCCATGACAGACTGACCAGGTGGAAGCTATGATCTCTTATTGATGTCACTTGTTAAATCCACTTCAAATCAGTGTAGATGAAGGGTAGGAGACAGGTTAAAGAAGGATTTTTAAGCCTTGAGACATGGATTGTGTATATGTGCCATTCAAAGGGTGAATGGGCAAGGCAAAAGATTTAAGTGACTTTGAACGGGGTATGGTAGTAGATACGGAACGCTTTCGACACCTTGTAGAGTCCATGTCCCGACGAATTCAAATCAAATCAAAGTTTATTTGTCACGTGCACCGAATACAACAGTTGTAGACCTTAGTGAAATGCTTACTTAAAAGCCCTAACCAACAGTGCAGTTTAAGTAAAAAATAAGTATTATGTAAACAATAGATAAGTAAAGTAAAATGACAGTAAAAAATACATGTATACAGGTGGTATCGGTACAGAGTCAATGTGCAGGGGCACAGGTTAGTCGGGCTAATTTAGGTAATATGTACATGTGGGAATTGAGGCTGTTCTGAGGGCAAAAGGGGGAGGGGCTGCAAATCAATATTAGGAAGGCGTTCCTAATGTTTGGCATGCTCAGTGTATTTCAATCATATTGAAGTTAACTTAAAGTTAATTCAATTAAGTTCTATTTTGCTAATTGTAGGCTACTGTCATTTTTGCCTCAATATATTTCATGTGCTCAATGATACAATTTATTGTGTTATTATAGGGTAGGCGAAGCATTAGGCTAGAATAAGCTATTTACAGACATAGGTGATAATATATCTCTTGGCGCTTATTCGTAATCAGTATTGTGGAATTATTCTAATGTTATGGTAAGATGTGAATGGAGAAAGCTGTTCTGAGAACAGCGTTGCTTTTCTTTTGATCCTATCGATATCGACACGTTCCAATGACGCACTTAGCAAACGTTCTTTCTGCGTGGTGTTTTGGGAAATGCATGTTACATCTTCGACTGTTGTAGGAACAATGTGTCGTTAAAACACTCATAAGCCTATGTTCCATCGCTATCGGGAAACCAGGCCCATAACTATCGAGACCCAAACCAAGACCAGACCTCTGGAGACACACTAAAACCCAACCTCTTGAGACCCAGAACCAGTGACCATGACGAGACCAAGAAATGTAAAAGAACAAGACCCAGACCAACTATTTTAAAAATGTTTGCGCATCTTGATCACATAAGTTGTAAGACTATAAAAACGATGGTTTTGTCTGAGACCAAGACCCATAATTAGGTACCAAGACCCAGTGTATTGGGACCCAGAACAGGACCGCAAGATCAAGACTCCATCTCTGAGACAAACCTCTTTATCACATGGACTACTAATACAAACTAGTTAGAAAAATTTACAATAGATGGACCTTTCAATTAGGTAAGTGTTTTAGGGCCCTGAACCAGACAATGGGGTTGGGCAAATGTATTGTGGGATCTTACCTGGGTCCAGTGGATGGCAGGTCCCATTGGCTCTGCACACCTCAGCCACACTGTACCTGGTCTCCATGTTGGCCAGCACATTGTTGTACTAAGTGAAAATCAAATGACCATGATCATTTTAGAATAATTTCATTAAACATTATGGTCAATGCACTGTGTGATTTTTATCTTGATTTAGTTTCTGAATAGGGGATCATTTGAAGGTCTTGGTTCAATAAAAGCATTCTTACCTCTTTCAGTTCCTCGTTGGGAAGCCCTGCCCTTTCGATGTCACCGAGTTTATTCAGGATACGCTTCACGGCACCATCCTGGAAGTCGGTGGTGTCATACTTGCGGGCCTCCTTTCCGTAGGTCAGTGTGTGGTTAGACATGTCCAAGTTCTTCTGCAGCTGGAGACAGAATCAACAACAACACACTCGTCACGACTAGCCATTGATTTGACCAAGTGCGAGAAATGTGCCAGAAGATACAGGATGTGCCGTAGAATCAAGTGTCTTAGTGCTTGGCTAGAACAAAAGCCTGTTTATCCTGTAGCTCCTCCGAACCCTATTTCATGAATTCTGAGAGCAGTTTGTGAGTTGTAGGTTAGTTGTGTGAATGACTAGTTGTGTACAATATAAATGAGAGAGAAGTTCCATTCAGTCATCAGACACCTCTTACCATGTTCTGCTTGTTCTTCTCATTGATGTCAGTGTTGTAGGCCCACGATGCCTCAGTGTAGGCATTCCAGACGACCTCCGCAGTGCTGTTGTACTCCTCCAGGAAATTCTTTGCCTGCACCTCATCTGCAATCATGTCTGGGTATAGAGCGAAATGTACAGGTAAGGCAGAATAGCTCTCGTAGCTCAAGCTACACGGCTATGTGACCGTGGCTCGATTTCAGCTTGCGTTCGTATGCAGTTCATCTTTCAATGTCATCCATACACAATTTAAGAGAGAAGTGAATATATTTGTATTGATTTTCAGCATGACGTTTCAATGCACATTGTGACAACAATGAGAGTTGAAAATAATGTAAACATGGAAAAAAAGACCCATCACTAATAATAACTACAATTATTACCATGATCATTAATAATAACGATTACAAGGATCACAATAATAATTGCACTGTCTAGAATCATCAAATTTAAGTGGAATCAAGCAACAAAGACATTCATCACCAACAATTAAGTGTTTAAATTATAATTATTTAGATAGATGGTATAGAGAGTTTTGTAACACCATAATTAGTTGGAAAAGGAACATTTAATGTAATAAACATAACGAAAGATCAATGTACATACAAAACAAAAATGTATAGATTAAGACAGGTTTTTCTAAATTTGCTCTGCATTCTTTTAAGCTGAATTGTATATTTTTTCTTGTTTGAGGTGTAAAAATGTATTTTAATCCATTTGCCAAAAGTAGGGGGCAGACTTTCAATGCAAAAGAACCATGGTTAAAATTCTTAATAATAATATCATCCATTATTTTATTGAAATATCATCCTTATTTTCCTTAAAGGAAATTCTCCATGTTTTATTTAATAGAAATATCATCCTCCTTCGGTTAAACCTGTTTACTGGCTTACCAATATCCTCTGGGTAGCCCTCTGGTAGGGGTGGAACCCAGTTAAAGTCGGGCCAGCCCAAGGTCTCATTCATTGCTGCATTCTGCTCCTTCAGCCATGTGATGATGGGACCAAAGTATTCCATCAGGGAGCTGGCGTCCATCTTGTTTGTCCCGACGGCTTCCTGGAGCACCTCTTCCCAGGGCTTGGATTCTCCGGATTTAAGAACCGTCCTGTAAAAGTCAACAGAGGCACTTAGGGAAATGTGTCATGCCTAATTTACTATAGTGTTGTATGGTTTAGCTTTAGCACGTCTAGGGACAATGCTTTATGGTTGACTCAGGTAGAGGGAAAATATCACACAGTTCAAATTACAGTCTAAGATGTGAAAAAGTATTAACTTATTTCTTAGGGTCATTAAGAGATTCAATGACCATCTTTTGTGTCTGTCATCTCCTCACTTGATCAGGTAACACCATAGAGGCAATAACACTATACATACTCTAAAATCTTTCCCGCCTCCTTGGACTGGTAGATGTCACATGTGTGCAGGGGTCCAGTCTGATTGGCTGCCTGACAGAGCTTCTTGTGGAACTGGAACTGCAGAATGAAGCTCACAAAGTATCTGCAGGAGAGAAAACAGTTGTCAAATTCATTTTGATGGCGTTTGACGATCGATTTTCTATTAATGTGTATTTGTAATATTGAGATTCCCTCAGTGCAGTGGTGTAAAGTACTTAAGTAGTACTTTAAAGTATTTTTACTTAAGTCATTTTTTGGGGTATCTGTACTTTACTATTTATATTTTTGACTACTTTTACGTCGCTACATTCCTAAAGTATGTTTTGGCAATTACATTTACTTTTGATACTTACAGTGTCTTCGGAAAGTATTCAGTCACCTTTACTTTTTCTACATTTTGTTACGTTAGACTTATTCTAAAATGTATTATATAAAAGTTTTTCCGCAGCAATCTACACACAATACCCCATAATGACAAAGCGAGAACAGATTTTAGACATTTTTGCAAATTTATGAAACATAAAAAACAGAAATACCTTATTTACATAAGTATTCAGAACCTTTGCAATGAGACTCAAAATTGAGTTCAAGTGCATCCTGTTTCCATTGATCATCCTTGAGATGTTTCTACAACTTGATTGGAGTCCACCTGTGGTAAATTCAATTGATTGGACATGATTTGGAAAGGCACACATCTGTCTATATAAGGGCCCACAGTTGACATTGCATGTCAGAGCAAAAGCCAAGCCATGAGGTCGAAAGAATTGTCCGTAGAGCACCTGGTTTGTGTCTGGTTTGAATAATTTTTAAATTATTCATACATTTACTTTTGATACTTAAGTATATTTAAAACCAAATACTTTTAGACTTTTACTCAAGTAGTATTTTACTTTAGTCATTTTCTGTTCCAAGTGGCGCAGCGGTCTAAGGCACAGCATCGCAGTGCTAGCTGCATCACTACAGATTCGATCCCAGACTGCATGAGGTGGCGTACAATTGGCCCAGGGTCGTCTGGGTTAAGGGAGGGTTTGGCCAGCCAGGATGTCCTTCTCCCCATTGTGCTCTAGCGACTCGTGGCGGGCCGGGCTCACGCACGCTGACACCGTTGTCAGATGTACGGTGTTTCGTCCGACACATTGGTGCAGCTGGCTTCCGGGTTAAGCGTGCATTGTGTCAAGAAGCAGTGCGGCTTGTTGGGGTCGTGTTTCGGAGGACGCACGGCTCTCGACCTTCGCCTCTCCAGAGTCCGTACGGGAGTTGCAGCGATGGGACAAGACTGATTACCAATTGGATATCACAAAAAAGGGGTGTAACTTTTGTCTTATAAAGTCTATTGAGAAATGAGAATGTAATACTCCTGTATATGGATCTGATGAAAACAGTGAGTGAGACGGTGTAAAAAATTATTCTACCTGATGTATGGGGTGTTTCCTGGAATGTGATATTTTGCTCCAGCGTCCATGTGCTCCTCTGTGCGTTTGGTGGGAGGACATATACCCTGGTATTTTGTCCTTGAAAAGTAAAGGGAAGGCAAATTGACAAGTGTTTTCTGAAACATTATTTTGGATATAAACTATTTCCCTCCACAAACTTTCATCGTGTTAAATATTTTCGTGCCACTCACCTGAGATGCCACCAGTCTGCGTTGTAGCGCTCTGGGGGGGTGCGCCCACTAAACACACTCCATCTCCACTGGTCAATGAGATAGCCAAAGGGAAGGAAGGCCATCTTCTCCAGAGCCATCTTCAGCAGGTAGTTGATGTTACTCTCTACAATGAACAAGCCAATTAAATCACCACAATAAGTAACTAACACCTTACTTGCTTACTTAGTGAGTAACTAACAAGTACGTAATAACTAACTTACTTAGGCTAGTGACTTTCTTACTACTTATTCATTAACTTTCTTACTTTACTTACAAACGTATTTACTACTTTCTTACTTGGAAACACTGTACTTACTAACCACCCAAAATGAAATTGCTTTATGAATTGTATACTTAAAAACAGGGAGAAAATAAATATTAGGGTGTACCATGGTCATTGGACATATTGGACAATAGGCCGATTCTGGACAGATGCTTAGGTGTTGACACAGAGAGGGACATGACATCACCAATGGCTTCGTGGAAGCCTGGGTTAGCGCCGCGGCGGAAGCTTATAGGTTGTTCCTTGTACTGCAGGTAGTATTCAACATGGCCCATCTCGTGGTGCACTGTGAAAAGCTGCTGCATGTTGACTGTGGTGCACTGTTTGATCCTGAATGTGAGGAAACATCACATATGAAGACATTTGAACTTCATAGCAATGGAAACCTTTCTCATCCCCTCCCTCTCTTTTCTCCACTCCATTAGTTAGTTTCCATAACTACATTTCCATTTGTTCACCTGAAGTCCTTTTTATTATAGAAGTCCCAGGCAGATGCATGACACACCACCTCCCGACCTTCTGGCTTCTCCAACATAGACTGGTCCCAGAACTCTTGGGGCATTTTGATAAGGCCGAGGGAGGTGAAGAACTCCTCAGCCACCCGGAACATGTGAGTAGCATTCCAGTTCTAGGAGGAGGAAAATCGTTGAATTTCAGGTATATACGGCCAAGCTAATGTTAACAGACTTCCATTGGACGAGTTGAAAGTTAAGTTCCTTAACTTTCAACTCACTGTTCTACATGTAAACTGATCTACAGTAATAACAAAATCTCAAATTTCAGCAGCTTACTTTGGCCACCATTTCATCAGTCACGTCCACATTGGGTTTGCCGGGGAAGGGGATCATCATGCCATAGATGTTGTCCCAGGTTTGCGACCACATGTTTCCTGAGGAAATTAAGTACAGGCCCTTAGCATTAGCCAGAGGCTTGATAAAACTACTGGTTGAGCCTTCCAATTCAGACACTGAGCAAATACCGCTAATGCGTTATAGCTAGCGCCTGGGGTTTCCTGATGCATGTTTACCTTTATTGTCATGAATCTTGCCCTGGAGGCAGAACCGAGAGATGTCCACTAGATGGGCCAGTAGCAAAGAAAAACATTTCTGTATTGTAAAAATTCATGAAAAAAAATAGCTTTATGTTCTTCATTTGAGGTTAGGCTTAGCACTAGTAGTGTGGTTAAGTTTAGGTTTAAAACCATATTTTGTGACTGTGCTTGCTAGTGACCACTCTGCAGAGCAGCCTCCAGAACAAGATTCATGACAATAAATGCCAACCTGCTTTCCTGACAATGTGACTTGACCAGGAAACCTCAGGGCCTGTTCTAACCTATTGAGTGGCTGACAGTAATGTCTATTATAGGCCCAGATCAGGGTCAAGGTGTGAAAGCTAATGCTGAGTTTCGATGGACTGAGTTAAAGTTTGAAAAATGGTGACTGGACATTTTGCATTGGCTAGAAGTTAACACAAACATTTAAAGGTAAGCTCACCTAGCAGGTGAGCAGGGATAGGTCCTTTAAGATTGATGTATTTGGGGCCATAGTAGCCGTAGAGCTTGCGGCGCACAAAGGCGTGAAGATTCTGGTAGAGCGGCTGCACCTGTTTGTAAATAGCCTCCAGGTCATTCTCAAAAGTCTTTGACTCGTACCTGGAACGCCAGTATGCTCCTGTGTCATCGAAACCTAGAGACGACACAACCATCATGCTTATCAACAATTACATTTCACCTCGTCCACCTCTCCTCTGTCTCTTTCACTACAGCTATGGCTATAACTTACAATACCTCTAAAATACTGTATGTTAGAAATAGTAACATCCACAGTGGCACACATATTTAAGGTCAACGTGAGAATCTTACCATCAGTTTTATAGGCCTTGTTGCTAAGCTCCACAAACTTTGGATACTCTGCCTTGAGTGGCATACCCGATGCATTGTGCCAACCCTCCCAGGCATACAGCAGTGTCTTGTAGCTCCGTGAGTTGGCCATGATCTCTGTCAGCTCTGTGGAGCCAAAGTCAAAAGACACCCTCGGTTACGGAATACAGAAACTGCTAGAGCACATAAGGGACTGCCGAATTTCCAAACGGCGCCAACGAAAAGAGAACAATAGTTTAAACTTTTCTAAAATAATGAGGCATTTAAGTGTTTAGATGACTTCATGATCTCCTCTCAGTGTGAGAGGTGCATTACAGATACATCTTCTAAGAGATTAGCCTTGAGTTATGACTCAACAGCGGCAGAGTGGCCTAAAAACAACACATTTGCCTTCAGAAAGTGTTCACACACCTTTACATTTTCCATATTTTGGTGTGTTACAGCCTGAAGTTTCAATTGAATTCAATTGATTTTGTCGCTGATCAACATTCTACACACAAAACCCCATAATGTCATTGTGGATTTTTTTTGTAGACACTTTTCAATAAGTATTAAACAAATTAAGTATTCACCCCTTTGTTCAGGAGTGAAAATTTGCATAATAAGTTGCACGGCCTCATTCTGTGTTCAACAATAGTGGTTAACATAATTTTTGAATGACTACCTCATCTCACAATTATATGTAAGGTCCTTCAATCGAGCAGTGAATTTCAAGCACAGATTCAACCACAAAGACCAGGGAGGTTTTCAATGCTTTGCGAAGAAGTGCATCGATTGTTAGATGTGTCAAAAAAAGAAGAAAAATAAAACGTTTACATTGAATATCCCTTTGAGCATTGTGAAGTTATTGAGTGGGCTTAGGATTGTGCATCAATACACCCACTCACTACAAAGATACATCATAACTCAGTTGCCAGAGAGGAAGGAAACTGCTCAGGGATTTCACCATCAGGTGATTTTTTAAAATAGTTTAAGAGTTCTGATATGAGAACTGAGAATGGATCAACAACATTGTAATAACTCCACAATACTAACCTAAATGACAGCGTGAAGAGAAGGAAGCCTGTACAGGCTTCTTGGGATAATAATATCCCAAAACATGCATCCGTTTTGCAACAAGGCACTTAAGTAATACTGATAAGAATGTGGCAAAGAAATAACTTTTTGTCCTGAATTCAAAGTGTTACGTTTGGGGAAAATCCAGCAGAACACATCACTGAGTACCACTATTCATGTTTTCAAGCATGGTGGTGGCTGCATCATATTATGGTATGCTTGTCACCTGCAAGGACTAGGGAGATTTTTGGGATAAAAATAAATGGGATACAGCTAAGAACAGGCAAAATCCTAGAGGAAAACTTGGTTCAGTCTTCTTTCCAACAGACACTAGGAGATTAATTCACCTTTCAGCAGGACAATTACCTAAAATACAAGGCCAAATCTACACTGGAGTTGCTTACAAAGACGACATTGAATGTTTCTGAGTGGCCAAGTTACAAATCGGCTAGAAAAGATCTATGGCAAGGCTTGAAAATGGCTTTCTAGCAATGATCAACAACAAACTTCAGAGTTTGAAGAATTATAAAATGAATAAATGGGCAAGCTCTTAAGAGATTTACAGCTGTGAGTCTTTTTGGGTAATTGCTGTCAAAGGTGTTTCTAACATGTATTGTCTCAGGGGGGGGGTGAATACTTATCTAATCATATAGTAGTGTTTTATTTTTTATAAACGTTAGAATTTTTCTTACACTTTGACATTACAATATTTTGTGTAGATCGTTGAGCAAAATGTACAATTAAATCAATTTTAATCCCACTTTGTAAGTCATGGGGTGTGAATCCTTTCTGAAGGCACCGTATTTTACAGTCTGGGCATAGGAAGTGAAGGTGAAGAAAGTTGCCAAAGTGAGTTTTGTGGGGGAAAAAAGCAATGATCCAATGGCTGGGGTCCCTGTTTGTTATTATAATAATACAATACCGGTCAGATTCTCTAGAGTAACCCAATGTTTACTTTAGTAGATTGTGAAATTAGGAATCATCTGGGGCGGAATGGACTCTCATTTAGAGTGTAAACACATTAGCAGAAACCATTTCTATGACCTAGATTAAAATGTAGATTAGGGTGTTAAAATGTACGGAGTGTAGCAGGCCTGTAAGGGTGTTTTTGTTGATGTTTGATTTCTGTCCATTACATTGCATAACATTGGTAAATGACTTACAGTAAGTGCAAAAGGGATTGTTTGGGTGGATTACAACATTTTGCATGGAAATGCCTTCACATCTTTAATTTGTTTTGGCAATCATGATAGTTTAGTTTTTAACTTGAGTTTTTTGGGAGCGGGCACAACTCACAAAGCACAGGCCAAGGTTTAAAACAACACTTAGGTGAATGACTGATGAAGTCGACGTGCTCTGCACTGTAGTCCGATGACCAGTGGCAGGACGTTTCAACGTTCATAAAGAGCTGAAATTTAACCACTACCCTCTGAGATCTCTTCAAAGTAATTGCCCTCATCCTGTAGCTTTTTCTAACTTGATAGACTATTTACCGCTTCTCTTGTCTTTCTTGGACAACTGTACACCTTTTACTTTATGTCTTAGAGATTCTCTGGTACTTTTGAAAGCAGCACTCACTAACCAAAAGTGTATTTATTTATATTTATTTTCAAACACTCACACACACACACACGCAGCATAAATGGGGAGGTTTAAAAAATACTTTTAGTCACCAAAGTACCGGAGCATGTCTTTAACTGTAATTACATGAAGACAGCCACTCACCTGGCTCGATAGACCAGCATTCATTAGTCTTTGGACACACTTTCGTGGTAGAGTATATTTCAGACATCTTGCTTAATATGATGTTGTACTGGGGAAATAAGGAGAGTGTGAAAAGACACGTTTACTCTGTGACTTAATTCAAAACTTGCTGATGCCGTCCTTCAACAGCTGAACTAAACATCTGCAAACAGATATTCAGACATTTCAGGATCACATTATGCACCGCATCTGAGTCTGACTCAAAGCTTGTGATAACGCTCCTCCTGACGAGATGAGACTAACCTCCTTTCTTTCTCCTGCAAGTAGGTTAGCCGCTCCCAGGATGTTGATCTTCTTGATGCGCCTCTGCAGAGTAGTGTTGAAGGTGGCCACCAGTGTAGGAGAGAAGTTATCTTTGGCCTTCTTCCCCCAGGCTTCTGTGAAGGCCTGCTTCATCCCATCAGATTCCACCTGTAGACACAGACAGGTGATGAGGTTATATAGTGTAGCTGCCCAACAGCCCTCGCTTCACAACATCCCGTATCTTGGGCAAAGTAGCACACGATACTAGTAGTTACAGTCCAAGGTGAAAATAGTACACACAGGTACAACTGACATCTAATCATTTGGGACATTAATATATTTTGTTCAGAAAACTATTAATAACCCTAACAAAACTATATGCCAGAAAAAAGGAATCCATGAACTGTAGCCACCCTTTTTATATAATGGCCACTCACACAATCCTATTCCCTACTGGTCTAGTGTTGTTAGACTGATTGCACCAATCACAAGCAAAGGCCCACCGCATATTGAATGTTAAATGGGGATCATCACAATTAGCTGTTTGGCCAGAAGGCCCTCTTTGTGGAAACAGTTAAAGCACAGGGGTTGAGTGGGAGAACAAAGCTAGAGAACCCTGGCCTAATGCATAAGAGGATGACATACAGACATATTGTTATCTTACTACTGTATTATAACATCACAAAACATCACACATACAGTTGAAGTCGGAAGTTTACATACACTTAGGTTAAAGTAATTAAAACTCATTTTTCAACCACTCCACAGATTTCATATTAACAAACTATAGTTTTGGCAAGTCGGTTAGGACATCTACTTTGTGCATGACATGTAATTCTTCCAACAATTGTTTACAGACAGATTATTTCACTATATCACAATTCTAGTGGGTCAGAAGTTTACATACACTAAGTTGAAAATTCCAGAAAATGATGTCATGGCTTTAGAAGCTTCTGATAGGCTAATTGACATAATTTTAGTAAATTGGAGGTGTACCTGTGAATGTATTTCAAGGCCTACCTTCAAACTCAGTGCCTCTGTGCTCGACATCATGGGAAAATCAAAATAAATCAGCCAAGACCTCAGAAGAAAATGTGTAGACCTCCACAAGTCTGGTTCATCCTTGGGAGCAATTTTGAAACGCCTGAAGGTACCACGTTCATCTGTACAAACAATAGTACGCAAGTATAAACACCATGGGACCATGCAGCCGTCATACCGCTCAGGAAGTAGACACGTTCTGTCTCCTGTAGATGAACGTACTTTGGTGCAAAAAGTGCAAATCAATCCCAGAACAAAAGCAAAGGACCTTGTGAAGATGCTGGAGGAAACGGGTACAAAAGTATCTATATCCACAGTAAAACTAGTCTTATATCGACATAACCTTAAAGGCCGCTCAGCAAGGAAGAAGCCACTGCTCCAAAACCACCATAAAAAACGCTGTGTTTTGCAACTGCACATGGGGACAAAGATTGTACTTTTTGGAGAATTGTCCTCTGGTCTGATGAAACAAAAATAGAACTGTTTGGCCATAATGACCATCGTTATGTTTGGAGGAAAAAGGGGGAGGCTTGCAAGCTGAAGAACACTATCCCAACCGTGAAGCACGGGGCTGGCAGCATCATGTTGTGGGGGTGCTTTGCTGTAGGATGGACTGGTGCACTTCACAAAATAGATGGCATCATGAGGAAGGAAAATTATGTGGATATATTGAAGCGACATCTCAAGACATCAGTCAGGAAGTTAAAGCTTGGTCGCCAATGGGTCTTCCAAATGGAAAATGACCCCAAGCATACTTCCAAAGTTGTGGCAAAATGGCTTAAAAACAACAAAGTCAAGGTATCGGAGTGGCCATCACAAAGCCCTGACCTCAATCCTATAGAACATTTGTGGGCAGAACTGAAAAAGCGTGTTCAAGCAAGGAGGCCTACAAACCTGACTCAGTTACACCAGTTCTCTCAGGAGGAATGGGCCAAAATTTACCCAACTTATTGTGGGAAACTTGTGGAAGGCTACCCGAAATGTTTGACCCAAGTTAAACAATTTAAAGGCAATGCTACCAAATACTAATTGAGTGTATGTAAACTTCTGACCCACTGGGAATGTGATGAAAGAAAAGAAAAAAGCTGAAATAAATCATTCTCTCTATTATTATTCTTTTCACATTCTTAAAATAAAAGTGGTGATCCTAAAAAACATAACCCTCACAGTGCAACCTGCGTTGTCCAGGTGAGAGTAGGCCCTCTGCAGAAGGTAGATGTCAGGAATTGTAAAAAAAAAAAAAAAAACTCAGTTTAAATGTATTTGGCTAAGGTGTATGTAAACTTACAACTTCAACTATAATACATAACATGTTATCTTTTCAGTTCTGACACTGACCGAAGCGCATTGCAGATGTATCAAAGGGTTGAGAGGCTCTAGCCAAGCCGCCTCAGTTCACCTTAGCTTCCTGCTTCTGACAGTTGATATGTTTTACCAATACTGCCAAAAACTAGACTGTCACAAACAGATTAGATAGGGTTGTTTTTGTTATCAGTTTAGAATGTTTTTTACAGTTTAGCGAAATCCTCACCAGTAACACAGGGTGTATGCTAACCTCAAGATGGCACACAGTCACACATGCTAACACGGATGCATTACAATGTTTCCCTTAGTGTCAGTATGCCACCAGCTATAGTAGTTTGGGGTTTCTTTATAATCTAGTATCACGTTTGGGGAAAACACAAAGCAACTCCTTTCTCTCCTCAATGTTTGTTCCTAAACTACGTAGACTGGCCTTAGTAAACTGGCCTTAGTAAACTGGCCTTAGTAAACTTAGTAACCCTTTGTGTACTTTCTCCATGCATTGTTAATTTAACCCATTTGGGTACTGTTGTTTTTTTAGTGCTACAAAATCACTCATTGAAAACCTACTAATGCCCAAGCTGTCTTTCTCACTTTGTGTTTTCCTACAGGGAATTTTTGGTGCACTCTGTCTACCTCCACTGTGTAAGGGAAGCTCCAGTCCAGTAGTTGTGTTATCTTAACCACAGAGCAAAGAGTCCCTGTCAGGACACTGAGTACACTGGAGATGTCTGCAGTCACAGCCCAGGACATAGACATCCTGTCAGGGCTGGCAGGAAAGTAGCTTCTGTTACTGTGATGTTTTCATTGAGGTCCAGCTTATCTGATATGTCTCTACCACCACTGATTAACAGTAGGCTGAACGGAAAACTGGTAACAGTGTTGAGGCATTAACTCTGACCTTTCTCACCCCACCTCCTTTTTCTCCCTCTCTTAACCTCGGTTTTGCTGCCCCACACCCAATTATATTTCTCTATTTTTCTATATGATAGTAAAGATAAGGTGAAAAGCTGTTGACTGCCCTCCTTTCTCTCTCAAGGCCGTTGAATGTGTCTCTAATTCGAAGGCCCTGACTGTATAGTATACCCAGCAAACAGGGGACGTCCTGAGGCCATTTGGCGACGTTTCCACCAGGTCCCATAAGGGTTTTGGCGCAACGTTCTCCCTCTGACGTTCTGATAACATTCTGAGAACATTGCGTATGGTCCCAAGGGAACCTTATCTGGGAGATATTTGTCTAGTTCCCTGGACATCATAGAGGACCATGTCAGGACCTTTATAGGACATTCTCAGGGCGTTTACATTTAACTAGTTCTTAGGACATCGCGTGAAGTTGAGAACGTTCTCTGGGGGACCTTTTTCTAGTTCCCGGTTTGTCCTGAGGACATCCCCAAAGACGTTTTGCAGGACGTTCTTGGGACATTGTATCATGGTCCTCTGGAGGTTTTGTCTAGTTCCCGGTTTGTCCTGTGGACGTCCCCAAGGATATTTTTAGGATGTTCTTGGGACATTGTGTCATGGTCCCCTGGAGGTTTTGTCTAGTTCCCAGTTGGTCCCTGGGACGTTCAAAGATGTTTTTAGGACGTTCTTGTTACGTTGTGTTATTGTCCCCTGAAACCCCCCTGATTGTCCCAGGTGTCCCAAACCATTTTAAGTAAAGTCATGAAATGGTATCAGGGTTAAGATAAGTAGTACGCTGTTCAGCTAAAATAGTGCAAAGATATTGAATCAATGACAATATGATTACATTTGAAATGATCACTTAGTACTGACTATGTGCCACAATGTGATCTTTCTGCACCACAAAGTCCCCTACACATTCATTACCTATAATAAAGCTCTGCACTTAACAAAATAATGCCATCTGCACTGCTATTTAAATGATCAGTTAATCTGACTGTCACACTCTGATCTGTTTCACCTGTCTGTGTGATTGTCTCCACCCCCCTCCAGGTGTCGTCCATCTTCCTCATTATCCCCAGTGTATTTATACCTGTGTTCTATGTTCTGCTGTTGCCAGTTCGTTTTGTTTCGTCAAGCCTACCAGCGTTTCTCCCTCTGCTCCTGTCTCTCTATAGTTCCTGTTTTTTAGTTTTCCCGGTTTTTAATCTCTGCCTGCCCCTGACCTGTCTTTTGCCTGCCCCTGTTGAAATCCAGAGGCAAAGGTACAAGACGGCAGGCAGGCTCAGGATCAGGGGCAGGCAGGATGGTCTCTGCCTGCCCCTCCCCTGTTGGATTAATAAACTATTGTTACTCCAACGTTGTCTGTGCCTGGGTCTTGACTATTGTCTCATTGATTTAAATGACTTATTTCAGCAATTTGAGTTTTTGTAGACTTGTCTAATGGTGGTGGGGCATATTATTATGTTTTAATGTTACTCCTGAATCACTATGTAAATATAATAGTTTGTATTCAGTGTATTTTTAACAGAGCCGAGATTTACTTTGAAGTGCAAAGTGTAGAAATTGGCCTACAGGTGAAATCAGTTATTGATACATACATGGTTGTGTAGCAGCCAAGAGTTTGTGAGGGCATGTTAAATAATAACTCCTGTAGGAATAAACATACACAATGTAAATTTGTCAATTTGAGTCAAATATGTAAATTTTTAAAAAATGTATGTGAAATGCACTGTTTGGGACCTTGACACAACGTCCTAAGATCGTCCTTAAAATGTCCTCGGGGACGTCCCCAGTACAAACCAGAACTACACAAAACCTCCAGGAGACCATGAAACAATGTCCCAAGGACGTCCTAAAAACATCCTCAGGGAAGTCCCCGGGACCAACCGGGAGCTAGTCAAAACCATTTTGGGACTGTTTGCAGGGTAGTGTCGTTGCACAAAGGGCTCAAGGGTTCACTCTTGTTAAGCCTCTCGTCAATATAAAGTTAATTTGTAAAGAGGGGAATGGGGAGGGAAAGATTTCCTTTCACACGTCAGTCAAATGTTTCCATCCAATTTTAGATTGGAATTCAGAAAAACTAGGAACCGCAGTCAATTTCAAGTGGCACTCTCAGTGTTTGGCTAAATTAAGTATTCATTTTTCTCAGAAAATCAGCATCTTCGCTTTGTATGATTTCAGATTTTCTGAGGAGAACGAATGCTTCATTCAAACGTGCTCTATGAAAGTTAAAGAAGCCTTGTTGAAAGCAGCACACCATGGATTTGGACCTGCTTTGACAGCCCTGGGTGCACACGTTTCATGTACTTTTTGGGTAGTTGATATTCCATCTGCGTTTCAAAGTAACTGATGGTTGCCCACAACCAGCGGTGCTCTTTGAGTGTTTCATTTTTAGAGCCTAATTGATATTAACCCTCCGGACAAATCTGTCTGCTGTTTGATCCTTTGCTCTCCTCGGCCTGGACTCATTTGCACTGAGATGAAATAACGCGTTCTGAGACTGCGAGGTTATCATAGGTGTGTGTGTGTGTGTGTGTATGTGCGCATGCCTACGTGCGTCTACATAGAGGCTCATAGGGAATACATCTAGCCTAATTCAATTGCCTACCATGCTTTACTACGGAACAGTATAAGAGAACATTTCACCTCAGATTCTGCACATCAGTCTAATCCACTAAGACAAAGCTCATGTCTGAGACAAGGACTGAGACAAAGATTAACTCAGTGATGTGGTAATCCCAGCCCAAGTTGAATGGAATGTTGGGGTTAACTCTTCAGCACATACCCACCAGTCAATGTGACGGTCATGCCAATTCAGTGTCAGGGCCTGTGGGGAGGAGACTCGGAGAGAGACCAGGCAGGCTCCCGTCTGCCTGCCAGATCTTATAGAACTCAAAGTCCCTGATTCCCTTTGATCCCATCTTTGATGTGTAGGGAATAATAGCGCTCATAACTGGCAACCTACCGGTCGGGCCAGAGCTTGCTTTTCTTTCACCTCACATCCTCGGCTCACTGTTGGATATAGGAAAGCAATGGGCATTGTCTAAGTTGACCCCGGTGGCACGAGCTGGGTTCCGGACAGGTTACACCTGTTGTGGCCAACGTGGTGGAGCCATCGTTCCATTCCGTTCCTTTCAGGCTAAGACACTGCATCTCAGTGCTAGAGGCGTCACTACAGACAACCTGGTTGAATCCAGATTGGGAGTCCCATAGGGCGGCGCACAATTGGCCCAGTGTTGTCTGAGTTTGGCCGGTGTAGGCTGTCATTGTAAAATAAGAATTTGTTCTTAACTGACTTGCCTGGTTAAATATAAAAATATAAGCCTGGCGAGTGTAGGAAAACCCTGTTGAGACAGCCGTCTGGCTAGGGAGAATAACTCTCTGAGGCGGAGACGCTTGATGCCTGGTGTGTGTTATATATATATATATATATATATATATATATATATATATATATATATATATATATATATATATATATATATATATATATATATATATATATATATATATATATATATCTATCTATCTATCTCAGAGCAGCAGAATACTGCCTCATACCTCTGCAGTTTAACTGATCCTTCCAACTGCCTGGATGGCTCTAGTTTTTCCAGTCTCTAGCAAACACCTTTCCCCAGCCCATACTGTTATGCAAATGTACTCCTGCTAGCATATGGTGAGACGGGAGGAGCAGTAAAAGATAAGCTGGTGGCACTAGCATGCAAATGTCTCATTACTCCACTCTGAAAAGTCCCATTTAAACGGCACTACTGTTTATCCTAGGAAATCCATGTTATAAAATGTCAAGTGCATCAACCTGTGAAATTGCATTTTGGTAGTGTACCAGTACAATGCTTGAAAAATAATCAGGCTTTTGAACGTAATAAAATAACTAGCCCCATTCTCCCCTCTCCACACACACCCCGACCCCCTTGGGCTTCTTTCAAGACTCGGAGATGCTCGAACCACATGTGTTTTAGGTCCTTTTGATGATTTCTGAAAACACACAAGCCGTGTTGGCAGAAACGTGAGGAACTGAGCATATAATTTTGGATGAGGATGAATAGTGTTGGTTGTAAAGCCATGCGGGGCTCAACCCAACAAACATCCCTCTATGGGTGCTGTTGTCATACAAGGAACCAGTCCGGCCCTGGCAAACAACTCAGTAACCCTTTACAGTACCCCCATAAAGCCTTTATACAAGCTATGTATACATACGTGAGGATACAGTAAAGTGTTACTGTAAGGGTGGATGGTTCATGCTCTCTGTCGGGTGTTGCAAGGAGAGGCAGGAAGTAGAAGATCCAGTGCATGGTTTTTATTTTAAAGGGATAGTTCACCCAAACTACAAAATAACACATTGGTTTCCTTACCCTGTAAGCAGTCTATGTACAAGGTGTGACAGCAATCCATCCATTGCTTTAGTTCCCTGGCAGTGGCTGGAACTGTGGCACAAATCTCATTCATGCCATGGGACTGATATTGGCATTTTTCGCGCATAATGTTCAAATAATCTATAAGTGACATTGGTGAGCTTCACAATACATTTGAGATACTTTCGGATGATTTGGGCATGATGTACGAAAAATGCAAATATCAGTCTGATTACTTGAATGGGATTTGTGCCATAAATGCTAAAACGTTAGCATTTGGAAACAGTGCCAAGGAAACTAAACCAAATCATGGTTTGCAGCAGGGTAAGGAAGCCAATATGCAATTTTGTAATTTGGGTGAACTATCCCTTTAAGGCTCTTGGAGCAGGTGCAGGTATTTACAAAAAGGTACAATTCATCCAACAAGATGGACCAGGCTCGGGGTAAAGTAATGAAACTGGATTTAAAAAACGAGTCAAAAGAAGATAAAGACTGAAGATCAGTCATGACTAGCCCTGGCACAGACAGGCGGACATTTTGAATTCTCTCTCTCATAAAGCTCTACACCTGAGCATTTGTACCTCTCCAGCCCTTGAAACAACAGTTATTTATTCATTTCTGTTTTATTCACCTGTAAGAAGTTAAATAAAAGGTTAAATAAAAGAAAGCCTGTCCCTTTAAGAGTGAGTTGCATCACAGCTAGCACAAGCTAGCAGTGTTAATTAGCCTTACTCCCAAATTCAGTTTGCTACCTGTGGCTGTGCAGAGAATCTCTGGTTTTCTAACATTATTATTAATGGTTTTATTCTTTACTGTGTGTGAATACAAGAACTGTGAGTACAGTATTTGTTTCCTTATGAATTTGTTTTAGTCATATTTTCATAATTGTACAGAATTCTATGCACTTATTTTTTTTGCTAACTAATAAACTACTGTTAGCCACATTTTGCCTGCCATCTGACTAGCTTGCTAACTAGCTAGCTAAGTTTTAGCCATGTATGTTGTTTTTGAGTCACTATTGTTATCGCAGAGGAGACATTTTTTCTTGCTAAATACAGTATATGTGCCTGATTTCTGGTAGATCATCAAAATATATCACATCACGTTTTTGGACTCATTCAGCAGTTTTTGCCTACCTAAGTAGAATACTAATGAGTGTTGAAAGTTCAATTTATGTTCCTAAAACATACTGTAAGTTGGAAATTATGGTGTTGCTGCTTCCCGTTGACAATAACTTTTGATAAATAGCCCAATGTCAAAACACCATTTTGAAGTGTCCAAATCAATAATAATATCAATTTAGGCTGATTGTGTACACATATATTTCTCACTAGTTTAACCATTTACAGAGTTAGAACATACTCTTATGCACAATTTAACCGGGCGCTCTATAAAGAGCTCCCATAGTGACTGTGCAGCAGCTCGTTCATTCGCTCTGCCTACTTATTATAACCCATCAAGCCATAGTATTGATATTATTCTATTCATTGTTATTTCAGACCACAGTGTATGGACACTACAATTGGATAAATACAGCTTTATTGAACCATCTCACAGCTAAATATCGCACAGAAACCTGAACATTTATGTTAACTGTAATCAACATTAAAGACCAGTAAACTGAGGAACAGCCCCTCTCCTTTCTCTCCAGAGCACAATCTCCATATCTTTGCCTACTCACACCAGTGATAATTCCCTGAGGTTCTCAACCTCTACAACACACCATCACAATATTGGAGTGATTCAAGGCTGCAAGTTAATTTGCAGTATGACCAATAGGGAAATCCTGTCAGATGTTGGACCCAGTCCTATTGGACTCCTATCCTATAGGATTGTATTTTTATAGGATTCCAATCATTATAATCCAATAGAAATCTAATAGGATTTTCTGTAGGATTTCTTTGGCCATTTTGAGCATGTAATCGAACCCACAAATGTCGATGCTCCAGATACTCAACTAGTCTAAAGACGGACAGTTTTATTGCTTCTTTAATCAGCACAACAGTTTTCAGCTGTGCTAACATAATTGCAAAAGGGTTTTCTAATGATCAATTAGCCTTTTAAAATGATAAACTTGGATTAGCTAACACAATGTGCCATTGGAATACAGGAGTGATGGTTGCTGATAATGGGCCTCTGTATGCCTATGTAGATATTCCATAACAAATCTGCCGTTTCCAGCTACAATAGTCATTTACAACAATTGTATTTCTGATCAATTTGATGTCATTTTAAAAATGGACAAAAAAATGTGCTTTACTTTAAAAAAAAAAACAAGGACATTTCTAAGTGACCACAAACTTTTGAACAGTAGTGTATATTCACATGAATTCTGATTATTCCCGGGGATACAAACATTCTGAAATATGTAGATATCTTCGTTAGAAATAGTAATGACTGAGCGATGCTGAATGCAAAATAATTGCTCAACTTAATCCACTCTCCCCTAATGTTACTTATCTTCAATGTTCAAGAATGATTTAGATTACGCAGGTAACACGCTCAACCAAAATGTATGTTTGGTGACTTGACCAAGCAATTTTATCAACATGTATACTGTGAAATAAGACTAGTGAGGAAGCACAGTTAGCTTTCTCACAGTTACCCACAACTAACTTAGCTTTGGACTGAAGAGGCCAACATCTAAGTAATTAAACAACTGTCAACCTTTCATTCAGACACCTCTGTGTGCTGAGTGGGGGAGGGGGTCCTACCTTTTTGTCGGAGTTGTGGGCCGTAATGTTGGTCTGGTATGTCCAGCTGGCCTCTTGGTTTTGGTAGGTGACCAGCTCGGCGGTGGTATTGTAGGCAGTGACAAAGTCTTCGGCCCCGGCCTCTGTGGCAGGGAAGGTCCCTGGCACCCATTCGGGTGGCAGGACAAATTGACAGAGTCCCAAGAGTGGCAGTAGCACCACCACCGTTCCCCAAAGCATTCTGGCCATTCAGTCTCTAGAGAAAAGTGGAGAAGAAGGTCAGAGTGGGAGGCTAAAAATACACGTGTTGCTGTGAGAGTAGAGTAACACCTTCCCTGGGTTTGTCTCATCCAAGTCTCCCTCCTGCTTCTCTTCTCCTACTGCCTCTGTCGGCTCCTCAAATGCTGAGCTGCCACAGCCGGCTCCTTTTTAAGTGGCTAGCAGTCTAACCCAGCCCACACTTATCTGCAGCCATCCCCTTTACAGCACTGCCTGCCTGCACAGTTACTAACAGTAGGGAAGAGTGGGGTAAGTTGAGCAAAAGGGTTAGTTGAGCCATCCCTTGGGAAGATCTCAATTACATACAGTGGGGAGAACAAGTATTTGATACACTGAAGATTTTGCAGGTTTTCCTACTTACAAAGCATGTAGAAGTATGTAATTTTTATCATAGGTACACTTCAACTGTGAGAGACGGAATCTAAAACAAAAATCCATAAAATCACATTGTATGATTTTTAAATAATTAATTTGCATTTTATTGCATGACATAAGTATTTGATCACCTACTAACCAGTAAGAATTCCGGCTCTCACAGACCTGTTAGTTTTTCTTTAAGAAGCCCTCCTGTTCTCCACTCATTACCTGTATTAACTGCACCTGTTTGAACTCGTTACCTGTATAAAAGACACCTGTCCACACACTCAATCAAACAGACTCCAACCTCTCCACAATGGCCAAGACCAGAGAGCTGTGTAAGGACATCAGGGATAAAATTGTAGACCTGCACAAGGCTGGGACGGGCTACAGGACAATAGGCAAGCAGCTTGGTGAGAAGGCAACAACTGTTGGCGCAATTATTAGAAAATGGAAGAAGTTCAAGATGACTTCTCACCTTGTGGGGCATCAATGATCATGAGGAAGGTGAGGGATCAGCCCAGAACTACACGGCAGGACATGGTCAATGACCTGAAGAGAGCTGGGACCACAGTCTCAAAGAAAACCATTAGTAACACACTACGCCGTCATGGATTAAAATCCTGCAGCGCACGCAAGGTCCCCCTGCTCAAGCCAGCGCATGTCCAGGCCCGTCTGAAGTTTGCCAATGACCATCTGGATGATCCAGAGGAGGAATGGGAGAAGGTCATGTGGTCTGATGAGATCTTGGCCAACAACCTCCTTCCCTCAGTAAGAGCATTGAAGATGGGTCGTGGCTGGGTCTTCCAGCATGACGACGACCCGAAACACACAGCCAGGGCAACTAAGGAGTGGCTCCGTAAGAAGCATCTCAAGGTCCTGGAGTGGCCTAGCCAGTCTCCAGACCTGAACACAATAGAAAATCTTTAGAGGGAGCTGAAAGTCCGTATTGCCCAGCGACAGCCCCGAAACCTGAAGGATCTGGAGAATGTCTGTATGGAGGAATGGGCCAAAATCACTGCTGCAGTGTGTGCAAAACTGGTTAAGAACTACAGGAAACGTATGATCTCTGTAATTGCAAACAAAGGTTTCTGTACCAAATATTAAGTTCTGTTTTTCTGATGTATCAAATACTTATGTCATGCAATAAAATGCAAATTAATTACTTAATCATACAATGTGATTTTCTGGATTTTTGTTTTAGATTCCCTCACTCACAGTTGAAGAGTACCTATGATAAAAATTACAGACTTCTACATGCTTTGTAAGTGGGAAAACCTGCAAAATCGGCAGTGTATCAAATACTTGTTCTCCCCACTGTACTCCTCGCATGCGCTCGCCTCGTCTCTTTCTCAAAACCCATTGGAGAAGGTATTCAGAGGGTAGGGACCTCTGGCACTCTCATCCAATGGGTTTTGAGAAGGAGGCGAGGAGAGAGGATGTGAGGAGTATACAATTGAGATATTCCCCTAGTTTCTAGAAAACCAGACACAAAATGTTATCAAGTGACCAAATATTTAGGAAGAGGTCATCATTTCATGGAGTCTGAAGGAAGAAACCACATGGGAAAAGTGTTAAGCAAGTTAGGTCCCAAAAAAGTATTTTCACAAAGTCAAATGAATGTATTGTTTCATGATGCTTGTATCTAAACCAAAGTATATAGATCATTTTAAGATTGTTTTATACATCAGTTGGGGTCACTATAAGCTACAATATGAAGTGCAAAACCTAGCATGAAAGTGCATCCTTGTGGCTGTGTGTGCTTATACATATATTCAAAATGTTTGCCTTGGAGTTGAGCCAATGGCCACCATACCTCATACAAATGAGGATTACATTTCGTCAGTTTTCTGCATAGTATTTTAAGTTTTATGCATATGAACTCAAGATAGTAGTTATTTTTTGTTACATCATGCCCCTTGTATAGAAACGTAAAACAAGCAGCGGAATAAGTCCATTTGAGCAGCAACAAGGGATGAAAGAAAAGAAGACACTGAAGCGGTACATTGACAAAAAAAGAACTAACGTGCCTGTGTGAAAGAGAGGCTGTGATAGAGTAGCAGAGGTACACAATGTCTTATCTGATGACATGGAGTAGGAGCTTGCTAAACATATCAAGAATCTTGTGGACCAGTATCTTGCGTAGCCTCAAATGCAGAGAACTTACAAATTGGCACATCGAAACATCATTCCTGTCCCAGACAACTGGTCAAGAAATGGAAGGGTAAGTGAGAGCTCTATGTCTGAATGTAGGCATACATTTAAGATACAATATACCACACCCCCATTTCATGAATTCAACTTTGACCTACCATCACCCACTAACCCCAAGGTGGCTTCATTTTAGCCTGACAACTCCCAGTAAATTCTTCCACTGCTCTGTCGTTCACTGAGAGTGTAATCATTTAATTAGTTTGTATTCACGAGGGGCATTGTAAAAAAGTAAGTGATCATCTCTAAGCAAACAAAGTATCAAAGCCAATGATTACGTTTTTTTAACCATGTGTGTTCCCGCTCTGGCCCAAACCAATTGGTTTCTGGACCAATCAGACGGCCCTGAATGTGTTCATGTTCGAGAGGTACTCAGATCCAGACTCATTGCGGAGAAGAAACTAACGTCCGTGGGCGTGGCGTAGCATTTGGCCGGGGGAAGGAATCTAGGTAGTCAGTCAAATTCAACTTACTCTGTCCCTATGCTCAACTTACCCCATACCCGGTGGGCAAGCTATGTTTTAAAATGTTTACATTAATTCTGGTTACTTCCAGGGATACAAAATATCCTGAAATACACTGAATAAAAATATAAATACATGTAAAGTGTTGGTCGCATGTTTCATGAGCTGAAATAAAACATCCCAGAAATGTTCCATACGCACAAAAAGCTTATTTATCTCAAATTTTGTACACATATTTGTTTACATCACAGTTAGTGAGGATTTCTCCTTTGCCAAGATAATCCATCCACCTGATAGGTGTGGCATATCAAGAAGCTGATTAAACACAGGTGCACCTTCTGCTGGAGACAATAAGGCCACTCTAAAATGTGTAGTTGAGACACACAACAGTTGTCTACCATAAGTCACCTCCAACATCGTTTTAGAGAATTTGGCAGTACGTCCATCCGCCCTAACAACCGCAGACCACGTTTAACCACGCCAGCCCAGGACCTCCACATCCGGCTTCTTCACCTGCGGGATTGTCTGAGACCAGCCACCCGGACAGCTGATTAAATTGTGGGCTTGCACAACTGAATCATTTCTGCACAAACCATCTTAGGGAAGCTCATCTGTGTTCTTGTCGTTCTCACCAGGGTCTTGACCTGACTGCAGTTTGGCGTCGCAACCGACTTCAGTGGGCAAATACTCACCTTCGATGGCCACTGGCACACTGGAAAAGTGTGTTTGGGATGATCTGGATCGACCTGTATGACAGCGTGTTCCAGTTCCCGACAATATTCAGCAACTTCGCACAGCCATTGAAGAAGAGTGGGACAACATTCCACAATCAACAGCCTGATGAACTTTATGTGAAGGAGATGTAGTGCTGCATGAGGCAAACGGTGGTCACAGCAGATACGGACTGGTTTTCTGATCCATGCCCTACCTTTTTTTTTCTTAGGTATCTGTGACCAACAGATGCATGTCTGTATTCCCAGTCATGTGAAATCAATTGATCTGGGCTTAATGAATTTACTTCCATTGACTGATTTCCTTATATGAACTTTAACTAAGTAAAATCTTTGAAATTGTTGCATGTTTTGTTTATTTTTGTTCAGTGTACTTGTTAGCAGTGTTGGGGATAGAAGTTACGCTAAACTAAAGCTACCCTAAACATATAGTATGATTAAACCCCCTAGAGTCGATGTCCGCGCCCCATAAAATCTGTCAGTTTAAGATAGAAATTTCTGCGTCTCAATCCACCGCATCCGCCGATGTCGCACTTCCGAGCTAGAGCTGTGTTTGACTATGAGACATCCCGAAAATCGGTCTTCTCACAAACATTTTGTTTTACACACTATTATGACCCCTCTAAGGAAAATGTTGACTCATGAACATGATGGTGTTCTCCGTTTTGGTCTACGACAAGTGTTTTGGGACACGTCTCAAGTCTGTACAGACGATCTGCCAACTTCTGTCTGTAGCATCTGAACAGTTTGGCTTATACACTAATATGACCCCTCTGTGGAAAAGTGAGACTCTCACAAATACGTACATCTTGGTTTTGCTCTAGGATGCCCACAGGCCTCACAAGACTTGTCTGAAGGTCCCCTGACACCAGTTGAAAAAAAATGCATAGAAGTATAGTATATGGAGACTGTTTAGTGCCCAAAATTAGGGGTTAAATACATGTAAAAAAAAAAATCTAATCTTTCTTATATTATTCAGAACAAACTTCATTTAGATAATAAAAAAATTGGGGGGGGAGGGGGGGTTATCTGTTGTTCCATGTAGTGAATCTGTTATTCAATGTATTTGTATGGGCTAATAGCAGTAAGGACAAATAAAAATGTTCTAATAATGTATTTTTTTGATACTTCAAATTCAAAACCGAATAGCTTAATGGTCCTTGGTATGACCTTCGTAAAACAATTTCATATAGTTTATTAGAATAAGTGCAAATCAATCCCAGAACAACAGCAAAGGACCTTGTGAAGATGCTGGAGGAAACAGGTACAAAAGTATCTATATCCAAAGTAAAATGAGTCCTATATCGACATAACCTGAAAGGCTGCTCAGCAAGGCACTGCTCTGCTCCAAAACCGCCATAAAAATAGCCATACTACGGTTTGCAACTGCACATGGGGACAAAGATCGTACTTTTTGGAGAAATGTCCTCTGGTCTGATGAATCAAAAATAGAACGGTTTGGACATAATGACCATTGTTATGTTTGGAGGAAAAAGGGGGAGGCTTGCAAGACGAAGAACACCATCCCAACTGTGAAGCACGGAGGTGGCAGCATCATGTTGTGGGGGTGCTTTGCTGCAGGAGAGTCTGGTGCACTTCACAAAATAGATGGCATCATGAGGAAGGACAATTATGTGGAAATATTGAAGCAACATCTCTGCCAAAACCCCACCGCCACCATGGGGCACTCTGTTCACAACGTTGACATCAGCAAACCGCTCACCCACACAACGTCATACACTCTGCCATCTGCTCGGTACAGTTGAAACCGGGATTCATCCGTGAAGAGCACTCTTCTCCAGCTGTAACTGAAACTGTCTCCACAAACTGTCAAACATTCTTTGGTTGTGCAAACCCACAGTTTCATCAGCTGTCCAGGTTGCTGGTTTCAGACGATCCCGCAGGTGAAGAAGACGGATGTGGAGGTCCTGGGCTGGCGTGGTTACACGTGGTCTGCGATTGTGAGGCCGGTTGGACGTACTGCCAGATTCTCTAAAACGTTGTTGGAGGCGGCTTACGGTAGAGAAATTAACATTCAGTGCTCTGGCAACAGCTGTGGTGGACATTCCTGCAGTCAGCATGCCAATTACACACTACCTCCAAACTTGAGACATCTGTGGCATTGTGTTGTCACAAAACTGCACATTTTAGAGTGGCCTTATTGTCACCAGCACACAATGTGCACCTGTGTAATGATCATGCTGTTTAATCATGCTGCTTGATATGCCACACTTATCAGGTGGATGGATTATCTTGGCAAAGGAGAGATACTCACTAACATGGATGGTAACAAATTTGTGCACAACATTTGAGAGAAAAGCTTTTCACAGAGAATCAGCCCTCCCCATATCGGAGGAAGTAGCAAGCCAAACCTAATATTCATCGATATACAGTGAGTAATAATGTTTTCTGGATGACATGAGCAAGGAGAGGGTGCTTATCATTGCGATTTGATAGTAGTTGGTCTCATGCGGCCGCTAATTCGTTCAGTGCAGCAATCAATATTGATAGTAGCTATTATGGTGTCGCGTGGGTCACGAGACCGCTGCATTTCACTATAGTATCAGCTATACATTTACGGTGTCTTCCAGTAACATTAACTTGTGTGACTTGCGCAGGCAGTCGCAATTAAAATTGTATCATGTTTTAGTACCCGTTATTAATCTCCTGATTCGTTTTCTATCATGCTATGCTGCAACTCTTAATGATGTGGTGATACTCGCACACTCTAATGTATACAGTATTAATTTACTATGTGCTGCTTTTAGAGTGCGTCTTGTGTTTATTGTGTATCATTGTGGTGTGTTTTGGCTGGTGCAATTCATTGTATCGTCTGGTTTATACCAGATTGCCCCCTTATAGGATAAACAGGCATTTTTTCAGTTTTCTACTAATTGAGTTATCATCATTATCGTTGTGGCATCAGGTTAAGCATGTCTTAGGAGTGTACTAGTATTAGCCATTTACGCGAGTTATCATGAATGCTTGTACATTGTGCGTACGCAGGCAATTTATAGCCTGATGCAGCTCACTCTGCTTCAGTCATTTCTGTAGCTCATCGTGACATATCTATCACCATTGTTCTGGCCCAAGTGGGATGGCGTTAGTCTGTCGCCGGCTAAACATTCCCGGGTCTTTTATAGTTTTAGCATATATTTCACAGAAGTACATCTCATTTTAAAGTGATTACTACTGATAACCCTATTATTTTTTTCACCTTGTACCGTGGTGTGAAAGCTGACGCTGTATCGCGGTGCGATGACCAATTAAAGCTCACTTTAGGGGCTCCCAAGTGGCGCACTGCATCTCAGTGATAGAGGCGTCACTACAGTCCCCCTGATTCGAATCCACAACCGGACGTGATTGGGAGTCCCATAGGGCGGCGCACAATTGGCCCAGCGTCGTCAGAGTTTGGCCGGTGTAGGCCGTCATTGTAAATAAGAATTTGTTCTTAACTGACTTGCCTAGTTAAATAAATAAATACAAATATATGTATATGTGCCTGTCTTAGCAGCCATATGTGTGTGTGTACAATATTTACCGCTAGTCTGAGCTCCAGCACCTGACACTCGGTCTAGGGAGATGGCATGGTAAGGAGGCCTGTGTAGGTGGCAAGCTTATTGACAAGGAAGACAACTCGAGGGCTCCGGCGATTATTTTATTTTTTTGTAAATTGCTTCCAGCGGTGTTGGATTGGCTGTTGATACTAGCATTACCTAGCATGCCATGGGCTTGCTAAACAAACACATGGCAATCAGGTGTTGCGATCAAGAGTTCATCGCCTCTAATGGAAACCCCTGTTAAGAGTTTCTTGCGTGCATATTTCAATATCTATGGGCGTCTATTTCTTCTTGTTATCAGGTCATCTCTTCTTATGGCTTACCGGCATATAGTTTAGGCATAGCCCTCAGCTGCCGGTTAGTTGCGGGTGTTAGTACACGGTACGTTGTTTTATGCTATGTGATGGTATGTCATTAGTTCGTGCTACACATAGTATTCACACACAGACACAGTAGACAGTCATGTAATGGTAAAATGACCTTAACTGGTCTGTTGAGCACCCCTACATGGCGATGTGTTTACCTGACGTACGCTGCACAGCTCATGCTATACATGGTTAATATTCACACTTAGTAACAGTATTCTAATGGTTTGATGGCTTTGGTGGTCCACATTTAGTTACGTCACAGCCTTACTCTAAAATAGATTAAAATAAATGTTTTCCTCATCAATCTACACACAATACCCCATAATGACAAAGGGAAAATACGTTTTTAGATGTAGAAAAATCGGAAATAACTTATTTACGTAACTATTCAGACCCTTTGCTATGAGACTCGAAATTGAGGTCAGGTGCATCCTGTTTCCATTGATCATCATTGAGACTTTTCTACAACTTGTTTGGAGTCCACCTGTGCTAAATTCAGTTGATTGGACAAGATTTGTAAAGGCACGCACCTGTCTATGTAAGGTCCCACAGTTGACAGTGCATGTCAGAGCAAAAACCAAGGCATGCCAGTCAAAGGAATTGTCTGTGGAGTGCCGTCCAGATCTGGGGAAGGGTACCAACATCTACTTCTGATTCCAAAGGTTGCAAGTTCAAATCCAGCAATAGAAGGTTGTTTATTTGAGAGTTTTTGTTTTAAGCCTATACAAAATGTTAACTCTTACCTAAACCATTAACCCTTACCTTAACCTTTAACCGTTACCTTAACCTTTAAGGTTGAGTTAATGCCTTAACCTTCAACCCTTTGAAATGTGATGTTCAATAACTTTGAAAATTGACATTTGAGAAACATGGATGAATGTCTAATTCTGATATGAGACTGTGAGAGCTAGTTGGATAATCCATCAGAATTGGATCTAAAGTCTGTCACCTGGGGACAAAAAGGTGTCCTGGGCCAATAGTGTCAGACAGCAAGCTGACTGTGATGAGTGTCTGTACTACCATCTATGCAAGGCAACCCCAGTCAAGCCTTCCTCCAGACTCGGTACTATAATTGAATTGAGAAGCTGTAATGGAACTCTGTGAAGTGTGGCAAAGCCGTGATAGCCCTGAGCATCCAATCACTATACATAAGAGGCCTAGGTTTATTGATTATGGATTATGTGTGGGGTGGGATTGGTTTGTCCCTGAGCCCAGTGTACATGGTTCACTCATCGACTCTGTTGTGGATTGTGTCTCATTTCCCTGCCCATATTGTGAGGATCTAGCAGGGATTAAATAAGCACTGTTTATGTCATGGTTCTACTTTTCTCATCTCCACATCCTGATTATTGGTGGGGGGGGGGAGTTTTCAATCAATTCGCTATGTCATTGTTCTGGTGGATTGTGATTCACACTAACTTGATGCACACAACGTTGACATTCTTTTCCGCCAGTGACATTTTAGAAAACATCCAAATACCATCAGTGTCTTTGGTATGGTTATAGTATAGTAGTACTGTATATGATAGAAGTGCAACTCACTTCAATAAGGATACTGTGGTCAATTCCTTAACTGAAGTTTCAGGCTCCCTGGCCATCATCATAAAATAATTATAAAATGTGTTAAATGTAATCTCTTGGGAATATTGTGTGATGCACTTTGTTTGCATTTAAGGTTTAACCCAATTAAATGTCCATGGAGGGCTGAATTTACATGGCGCACAGATTCTATAATGGCTATACCCAATGAGTAATATTATATCCTAGCCTCTTGGCTGTAGAAGAAGCACATGCCTGGGATACTGCTGTGAAACAGATTCTGGAGAAAAATAATTGGTTGCCTTGTGGTGGTTATTACTCAACATATCAATGTCTGGATAGGATACTATTTAATTTCACTCTGGCCTCGATATAAGACTAGCGATTTTTGCCAAATCAAATGTGAAACTGCACATTCACAAGCCAAGAGATGATCTTTCCATAACATGTGGAACCTTCCGTAACACACAGAACTACTGTACGCAATCTTTCGTAACATAGCAGCTAGAAGGTGCTTCATCATAGCAAAGTAATCAGTGTTCAGCATTATTATAAAACGGGTCATTATTGATTCCAAAAGGCCCGTTCTGCACAACAAGCTCGGAGAGCTACTGATGTAATGACTGGAGGTCAATGGGAACACAGTGAGAGGAACACTGAAGAGAGCCACCGTGAGATATTTCTGCATTCTCTACGGTACATCAGTGTGGTCTCTCTATAGTACATAATTGTAGTCTATGGTACGTGAGTGTGGACTGTCGGCGTCGAAACAAGGGCTTGGCATTGTAGGTATGCCGTCATTGTAAATAAGAGTTTGTTCATAACTGACTTGCCTAGTTAAATAAACATTTTTGTGCTGTGATGCTACCAAATATTCGAAACACCTTCGCCCTCAGAACAGCCTCAATTAGTTGGGGCGTGGATTATACAAGGTGTCGAAAGCGTTCCACAGGAATGCTGGCCCATGTTGACTCCAATGCTTCCCACTGTTGTGTCAAGTTGGCTGGATGTCCTTTGGGTGGTGGACCATTCTTGATACACCCGGGAAACTGTTGAGCGTGAAAAAACCCAGCAGCGTTGCAGTTCTTGACACAAACCAGTATGCCTGGCACCTACTACCATACGCTGTTCAAAGGCACTTAAATCTTTTGCCTTGCCCATTCACCCTCTGACTGGCACACATACACAATCCATGTCTCAAGGCTTTAAAATCCTTCTTTAACCTTTAACCTTCTTTAAGCTATGATCCTAAGGGATCATAGCTTACACCGGGATTCACCTGATCAGTCTATGGCATGGAAAGAGTTAAATGTTTTGTATACTCAGTGTATATGACTAGGGCTGTGGCGGTCATTAAATTTTGTCAGCCAGTGATTGTCAAGCAACTGCCGGTCTCACGGTAATTGACCGTTAATTAACATAAACACATTTAGCTTCTCCTGGCTGCCACATAGTCAGACCTTTGCAACATCTACATTTTTAAGTCTAATAAATCCATGTAACATAGCCTACACCGTCACAATAAATCTATATATTTTAGACAGGTCAAAAGAAGCATGATATGAAGATAATAGTCTTTCAGAAGAACAGAATAGCATACTCTGAGTTGTCCTTATGTTAGGTCCTGATCTGGCTATGCCAAATGTCTGACTCACTAATTCATTTAGCAGACAAAGTTTGCTTATAATTCCTTGGCATTATTTTATATTATTTTATAGTATGAAGAATACAATTGAACAAAGCTGAATGAAATGAAAATGATATTTTATCCAAATGATTTGATGGAGTGCGCACATGCGGCTATTCTTATTTGAACAAAGAAATAGGTATTCCTATATGCTTAATTTCGAGTTATTAATATTACTTTAGTTGTTCTACAAACTTTGGCCTATATGTTTTGATTTGTAATACATAGTAGGGCTGCATGATGCACCTTCAATTATTATTTGAAAAAAAGTTGCTTGGAAGGCATGAGCTCTGCTTAGTTTTTTGTGAAGGCTGTATACGTTTCATCAGTCTCTCATTCACAATTTGACAAGCACTTAATAATGCCTTGAATTTCACGGCAGCATCCCCTTTGTGTGGCCCTAATGCACCCTAAAAAAATCCATGCCTTTTGCGGCCAGTGGCCGTTGTGCCCTTGGCCCGGAGCGCTGCGTTGTGCCCTTCTTCCTAGGTGCTGCGCACTCCGAAGCACCTCTCACTCACATGGCTCTCCATCACATGATCGGTTCTTTCTCACATGCTGCGCGATTCCTTATCCAATTCCAAAGTACATATTGAAGATACAGCGCATTTGAAAAGTATTCAGACCCCTTTACTTTTTCCACATTTTGTTACGTTACTACCTTATTCTAAAATATATATATATATATTTTAAACGTTCCCTTGTCAATCTACACACAATACCCCGTAATGACAAAGCAAAAACAGGTTGAGACATTTTTACAAATGTATTAAAAATGAAAGTATTCAGACCTTTTACTCAGTAATTTGAAGCACCTTTGGCAGCGATTACAGCCTCGAGTCTTCTTGGGTATGATGGTACAAGTTTGGCACACCTGTATTTGGGGAGTTTCTCCCATTCTTCTCTGCAGATCCCACTCAAGGACATTCAGAGACTTGCCCTGAAGCCACTCCAGCGTTGTCTTTGCTGTGTGCTTAGAGTCGTTGTCCTGTTGGAAGGTGAACCTTCGCCCCAGTCTGAGGTCCTGAGCGCTCTGGAGCAGGTTTTCATCAATAATCTTTCTGTACTTTGCTCAATTCATGTATGCCAGTTAGGCTCTACACCTCTTGTACATCAGACAACTTCAGTTGTGATACAAACCTTATCAAAACATATAGGCGAGCTAACGTGAGGTGTGCGACTATGATTAGAAAAAGTAGCCTAAAAAAAGGCATTGTCTCTTGCCTTACACGGGCATCAATTTTTTAAATTCTTATTTACAATGACAGCCTACCAAAAGGTATCCTGTGGTGACGGGGGATTAAAAATAAATAAATACATAAATATAGGACTAATATTGGACAAAACACACGTCACGACAAGAGGTACGACATTGCTACATAAAGAGAGACCTAAGACAACCACATACAGTGGCATGGTGGTTATCATTCACAAATTATAATATATAATTCACAAGTGATAGGCTAATATTGTCACCCATCAGACTATTCTCGATTTAATCATGTCTTTACATATACTAAATAATATGTGTGAAATTGGTTTTGATTAAGAATGGACCAGGGGAAAAAGTGCATTAGGATTCAGACCTCTTGGCTTTTTCCACATTGTTACATTACAGCCTTATTCTAAAATGTATTAAAAACGATGTCTCATATATCTACACACAATACCCCATAATGACAAAGCAAAAATATGTTTTAAGAAATGTTTGCTAATTCTATAAAAAATTCAACACAGAAATACAATACCGGTCAAACGTTTTATAACACCTACTCATTAAAGGCTTTTTCTTTATTTTTACTATTTTCTACATTGTACAATAATAGTGAAGACATCAAAACTATGAAAAAACACATGGAATCATGTACTGTAGTAACCAACAACAAAAAAATAGCCACCCTTTGCCTTGATGACAACTTTGCACACTCTTGGCATTCTCTTAACCAGCTTCATGAGGTAATCCCCTAGAAAACATTTCAATTAACAAGTGTGCCTTCTTAAAAGTTATGCGTTTGAGCCAATTAGTTGTGTTGTGACAAGGTGGGGGGTATACAGAAGATTATGTTTGGTAAAAGACCAAGTCCATATTATGGTAAGAACAGCTCAAATAAGCAAAGAGAAATGACAGTCCATCATTACTTTAAGACATGGTCAGTCAATACAGAACATTTCAAGAACTTTTAAAGTTTCTTCAAGTGCAGTTGCAAAAACCATCAAGCGCTATGATGAAACTGTCTCTCATGAGGACCGCCACAGGAAAGGAAGACCCAGAGTTACCTCTGCTACAGGGGATACATTAATTAGAGTTACCAGCCTCAGATTGCAGCCCAAGTAAATGCTTCACAGAGTTCAAGTAACAGACACATCTCAACATCAACCGTTCAGAGGAGACTGTGTGAATCAGTCCTTCATGGTCGAATTGCTGCAAAGAAACCACTACTAAAGGACACCAATAAGAAGAAGAGATTTGCTTGGGCCAAGAAACACGAGCAATGGACATTAGACCGGTTGCAATTTGTCCTTTGGTCTGGAGACCAACTTGTAGATTTTTGGTTCCAACAGAGTAAAACAACAAACACATACACTACCGTTCAAAAGTTTGGGGTCACTTAGAAATATCCTTGTTTTTGATAGAAAAGCAATTTTTTTTGTCCTTTTAAAATGACATCAAATTGATCAGAAATACAGTGTAGACATTGTTAATGTTGTAAATGACTATTGTAGCTGGAAACGGCTGATTTTGTTATGGAATATCTACATAGACGTACAGAGGCCCAATATCAGAAACCATCACTCCTGTGTTCCAATGGCACGTTGGGGCAAAGGTTCACCTTCCAACAGGACAACAACCCTAAGCACACAGCCAAGACAACGTAGGAGTGGCTTCGGGACAAGTCTCGGAATGTCCTTGAGTGGCCCAGCCAGAGCCCAGACTTGAACTCGATCGAACATCTCTGGAGAGACCTGAAAATAGCTGTGCAGCGATGCTCCCCATCCAACCTGACAGCTTGAGAGGATCTGCAGAGAAGAATGGGAGAAACTCCCCAAATACAGGTGTGCCAAGCTTGAAGACTCAAGGCATTAATCGCAGCTTAAGGTGCTTCAACAAAGTACTAAGTAAAGGTTCTGAATACTTATGTAAATGTGATATTTAAATGTTTTATTTAGGAACAGTTTTTTGCTTTGTCATTATGGGGTATTGTGTGTAAATTGATGAGGGGGAATAAACCCTATTTAATCAATTTTAATATAAAGCTGTAACGTAACAAAATGTGGAAAAAGTCAAGGAGTTAGCAAGTTTGGTAGGCTACTAATGACCATCAGCAGCATCAGAGCTCGGAGAAGCCTAATTACCATGACTGCCTTCATGACTCGTGACCGCAGGTGTGGCGGTAATACGGTCACCTCAACAGCCCTATATATGAGAGATAAACAGTGTGATTAACCATTAACCAATTACACAATCATATCATCATTTTATATCATAAAACAAAAGATAGAACAATCAAAGATAAGTCAATGAGACGTGAGGTTACCTTCAAACACAAGTTAATGTAAGCTCTGTAGCTACCCCTATACAATATATAACAGTGAAAATACTGTATAGATAATGAAATAGGGGTGTACTTAAATAAAACAAATATTGTGGCGATTGAGACTTTTACTATTATCTAGATGACAATCAATCAACCAACCAATCAATTTCAAGGTAATTCAAGTTGAAGTATTCCGTCCAACAAAATATGTGTTGCAATCTCATGTATGCATTGCCCTATCTCAGAGGAAACAACTATGACTTGACATGTTTTAAATGGACAAGACACCTGACGCACCGCACGTAATGCAAGGGGACCTATTTGAACTGCTGAGGTGAATATGCATTATATGACTGACCTCTAGCGGAGGTTCAGTAGAGTAGGCTATAGCTTTGTCAACGTATTTATGTCCCTTGTTCTTCTCCTTTCATTTGGGTCTTTGAAATAAGACTATGTTAGAAAAATAACCAAAAGGGCGAGTTTAAGCAATGTCGTTATTTAAATAAATAAAATGTATATTAGGGGGCTGACATTAAAAACCTAGGCCTATATATTTAATCATTTCACTGTAAACAATTGTGATTATCCATGTAGCCTAGCTAGAGGCTACCTAATTAGATGGTTATCCACCGTGCTAAATCGTATGGTTGGTTATTAAGTTTAGCCTATAATATTAACACAGCAGTCTAGTTGGAGTCAAAACTCATACCCTGCGGTTATTCCGCATTCAGCAGCAACTCCTAACAACATAATGCCTCGCCTGTCACTTCACCTGGAGTGTATTCATAGTCAGATTCCGTTGCAAAACGTTTGGTCTATTGCAAAACGTTTTGCAACGGAAGCCTTTTACGGTTTACTCTAGGAACCAAACGGAATCAAACAGAGCAAACGATACGAAACGGGGAGGGACCTATACCTGCATGTGTCTAATATAAACGATCGATTTAGATGCAAAACGTTTGCCGTTTGGAGTAAATGGTTTCCGTTGGAACAGGTTTTGAAAAACTTCAAACATTTTGCAACGGAATCGTAGTAATGAATGCCCCCCTGTAGTCTGGCTCGCTGGCGGGACGCTTTCGTTCGTCCTCTTCGACTATTGAAACAAGAACACACCCACGGAGTTTGACACACCTTTAAGTTGTAGTTAACTTTTGCACATTATTTCCTACCGAACAAAGTCTAAAATGACGGAGCAAAATAAGTGTTCAGAACTTGCTACGCAAATATTAAAAGAGGCTTCCACGTCGAGAAAAGCGCTTATTGACAACTACAACAACCTTCACAAAGTGGCAGATTACTGTGAGAATAATTATTTAGGCCTACAGGTGAGCATTTTTGACAATGATAACTGAATTAACAAACTAAATTCTTTAAAAAGGCTTAGTCTGTATTTGTTTATTGAACATATCTTTGGGGAAATTGTGAATTACTTTTACTTGATTGTTGTGATCTTTCCCTTTCTGTATTTGGAACAAAAACTACGACAACTTATTTATAACGTCGTTATAAAATATTTTAAATGTTAAGTTAAAGCCATTTTGAGGGAACATAGAGACATATGAAAGGGCAAGTTGTTCCCTTTCTGTATATCTTAGAATTCTGACTGTGTCGCAAAGTATAGGAACACTGCACGAGGTTTTGATATACAGTTGAAGTCGGAAGATTACATACACTTAGGTTGAAGTCATTAAAAATCATTTTTCAACCACTCCACAGATTTCATGTTAACAAACTATAGTTTTGGCAAGCCGGTTAGGACATCTACTTTGTGCATGACACAAGTAATTCTTCCAACAATTGTTTACAGACAGATTATTTCACTTATAATTCACTATATTACAATTCCAGTGGGTCAAAAGTTTACATACACTAAGTTGACTGTGCCATTAAACAGCTTGGAAAATTCCAGAAAATTATGTCATGGCTTTAGAAGCATCTGATAGGCTTATTGACATCATTTGAGTCAATTGGAGGTGCACCTGTGGATGTATTTCAAGGCCTACCTTCAAACTCAATGCCTCTTTGCTCGACATCATGGGGAAATCAAAAGAAATCATCCAAGACCTCAGAAAATAAATTGTAGACCTCCACAAGTCTGGTTCATCCTTGGGAGCAATTTCCAAACACCTGAAGGTACCACGTTCATCTGTACAAACAATAGTACGCAAGTATAAACACCATGGGACCACACAGCCGTCATACCGCTCAGGAAGTAGACACGTTCTGTCTCCTGTAGATGAACGTACTTTGGTGCGAAAAGTGCAAATCAATCCCAGAACAACAGCAAAGGACCTGGTGAAGATTCTGGAGTAAACAGGTACAAAAGTATCTATATCCACAGTAAAATGAGTCCAATATCGATATAATCTGAAAGGCCGCTCTGCAAGGAAGAAGCCACTGCTCCAAAACCGCCATAAAAAAGACAGACTACGGTTTGCAACTGTACATGGGGACAAAGATCATACTTTTTGGAGAAATGTCCTCTGGTCTGATGAAACAAAAATATAACTGTTTGGCCATAATGACCATCGTTATGTTTGGAGGAAAAAGGGGGAGGCTTGCAAGCCAAAGAACACCATCCCAACCGTGAAGCATGGGGTTACTAACTGACCTAAGACAGGGGCATTTTTACTATGATTAAATGTCAGGAATTGAAAAACTGATTTTAAATGTATTTGGCTAAGGTGTATGTAAACTTCCGACTTCAACTGTACAATAATGCTTGAATCATGATTAAGAATGAGGACACTTGGAGGGGATTGGAGGAGACCAAGGCTTTGACCACTCAGGCTTTGGCCAGTGTGGCCTACCAGATCAATAGCCTAGCCACTTCTGTCCTGAGACTGCTGGACACCCAGACCATGCAGCTGAAAGACATGGATAACTCCCTCAACCTCCTCTCCCTGGTGAGTTCATGAGACTACAGTACAGTATGGGACTTTTGCTCAATAGACGAAGTACAGTACAGTATCGCGTCCCACATGGCACCCTTTTCCATATATAGTGCACTAACCCACTATATAGTTAACAGGGGGCCATTTGGGACACAAACTCAGTGTTGTAATACCTGTGCTATCTCCCAGGCTGTAGCTATCCATCAGGAGAAGGTGTCTCGGAGAGAGATGGGAGTTTTCACCACAGTAGCGAAGTTGGCTTGCACCAAATTAATGAGCCCTCCCAAAGCTGGCCGGGAGCCTGAGGGTTGCTACATCAGAAGAGCCATTTCATTCACCGAACTGGACACACTGGGCCACAGCTTTAATGTGAGGACATCTGGGACAATGTTTCCCTTATGGATACATTTATCCCACAGACTTAGTATTGTTTTTTTGTAATATGATATTGATTTTACAATGCCAGCATCACATTAACAAGACTGTCCATAGATAATAAATAGCACTCTACATTATTGTCATTAGCCTTACTTAGCTACTTACTTATTCCCACTTACTTACTTTGTCTGTAATTCAATCCCGCCAGAGCAATGTTACTAGGCCATCTATCTAGATGATGATGACTTTAGAACAGTATTATGGTCGTTGTGTTTTTCTCAATGTATTGTCTTCCCCAGCCCAATGAGTTGCAGCCTCGGAGAAGAACAGGGACCACAGAGAGCGTGCGGAGTACAGGGAGCTGTGGTCCTGTGGAGTGTCCCGTTGGTCCTGCTACCCAGCCTGGGGAACCCTCCTCAGCCAGCGTCAATAAGGATCTCTATAGGTAAGCACAGCACTGGTTAGGGTGGTGATGGGATAGGACCAGTAAGCATACTGTTGTTAAACTCATCATGAAATCCAATAAAGCCCTTATAACCAGTAACACCTATTAGTGTTACATCGCTTTAACTGTCTCAAAGATAAAGGGATACATTAATTGAATGGAACCTTCTCATTCTACCCTCCCAGGTCCAATCTTGGCATACATGTGGCCCTACCATCAGTGCCCACCTTGCCAGCCTCCTCAAACCTCACCCAAGACTGCCCACAAACCCCTCTTGGATCCACGTTTGACTCCAACATCCCACGTCCTCCACCACCTGGCTCCATGTGCACTGGTCCTCCTCCGCCTGCACCCTCCATGACCTCATCAAATAACCTTCCTCTTCCCCCTCATCCTACCCTGAATGCATCCCCTAATGTTCCCTCTCCGCCACCCCCTCCTCCACCTCCTCCCAGTTCATCAAATAGCTTCCCCCCTCCTCCTCCACCTGGTTCAATGGGTAATGCTCCACCTCCTCCGCCACCTCCACCGCCTCCCAGCTCATCAAATGGCTTACTCCCCCCTCCACCTCCATCTGGTTCAATGGGTAATGCTCCTCTTCATCCTCCACCTCATCCCAGCTCATCAAATAGCTACCCCCCTGCTCCACCTCCACCTCCTCCCAGCTCATCAAATAGCTACCCCCCTCCTCCACCTCCTCCTAGCTCATCAAATAGCTACCCCCCTCCTCCACCTCCTCCTAGCTCATCAAATAGCTACCCCCCTGCTCCACCTCCACCTCCTCCCAGCTCATCAAATAGCTACCCCCCTCCTCCACCTCCTCCTAGCTCATCAAATAGCTACCCCCCTCCTCCACCTCCTCCTAGCTCATCAAATAGCTACCCCCCTGCTCCACCTCTACCTCCTCCCAGCTCATCAAATAGCTACCCCCCTGCTCCACCTCCACCTCCTCCCAGCTCATCAAATAGCTACCCTCCTCCTCCACCTCCACCTGGTTCAATGGGTAATGCTCCTCCTCCACATCCTCCTCTTCTCCCTGGTACCTCCACTAAGGTGCCCCCACCTCCACCTCCTCCTCCTCCTCCTCTTCCATAACTTATATTGTTAAATGTCTTCCCTATCTGCCTTCTGCTATGTAAGGATTATACGAGAACATGGCACAGTAAAGAATTGAACTGAATATGGTATATAACAGGTATATAGTGTGATCATGATTGAGTTTTTATGAATATGTATAAAACTAAATTGGATTTATTTCAATTTGCAAGTATATTGATGACAGGATTCTGCATTAAAGGAGGTTTTTAAATCTATATTTTCTTTTTGTGTTTTGCAGAAACTACCTCTATGTCCACCAGTTTTACAGTTGAAGTCAGTAGTTTACATACACCTTAGCCAAATACATTTAAACTCAGTTTTTCACAATTCCTGACATTTAATCCTAGTAAGAATTCCCTGTCTTAGGTCAGTTAGGATCACCACTTTATTTTAAATGTCAGAATAATAGTAGAGATAATGATTTATTTCAGCTTTTACTTTCATCACATTCCCAGTGGGTCAGAAGTTTACATACACTCAATTAGTATTTGGTAGCATTGCCTTTAAACTGTTTAACTTGGGTCAAACATTTCGGGTAGCCTTCCACAAGCTTCCCACATTAAGTTGGGTGAATTTTGGCCCATTCCTCCTGACAGAATTGGTGTAACTGAGTGAGGTGTGTAGACCTCTTTGCTCGCACATGCTTTTTCAGTTCTGCCCACAAATTTTGAGGTCAGGGCTTTGTGATGGCCACTCCGATACCTTGACTTTGTTGTCCTTAAGTCATTTTGCCACAACTTTGGAAGTATGCTTGGGGTCATTGTCCATTTGGAAGACCCATTTGCAACCAAGCTTTAGCTTCCTGACTGATGTCTTGAGATGTGGCTTCAATATATCCACATAATGTTCCTTCCTCATGATGCCATCTAATTTGTGAAGTGCACCAGTCCCGCCTGCACCAAAGCACCCCCACAACATGATGTTGCCACCCCCGTGCTTCACGGTTGGAGTGGTGTTCTTCGGCTTGCAAGCCTCCCAACATAACGATGGTCATTATGGCCAAACAGTTCGATTTTTGTTTCATCGGACCAGAAAGTACGATCTTTGTCCCTATGTGCAGTTGCAAACTGTAGTCTGGGTTTTTTATGGTGGTTTTGGAGCAGTGGCTTCTTCCTTGCTGAGCAGCATTTCAGGTCGATATAGGACTTGTTTTACTGTGGATATAGATACTTTTGTACCTGTTTCCTCCAGCATCTTCACAAGGTCTTTTGCTGTTGTTCTGGGATTGATTTGCACTTTTCGCACCAAAGTACGTTCATATCTAGGAGACAGAACACGTCTCCTTCCTGAGCGGTATGATGGCTGCGTGGTCCCAAGGTGTTTATACTTGCGTACTATTGTTTGTACAGATGAACGTGGTACCTTCAGGCATTTGGAAATTGCTCCCAAGTATGAACTAGACTTGTGGAGGTCTTGGCTGATTTCTTTAGATTTTCCCATGATGTCAAGCAAAGAGGCACTGAGTTTGAAGGTAGGCCTTGAAATACATCCACAGGTACACCTCCAATTGACTCAAATGATGTCAATTAGCCTATCAGAAGCTTCTAAAGCCATGACATCATTTTCTGGAATTTTCCAAGCTGTTTAAAGGCACAGTCAACTTAGTGTATGTCAACTTCTGACCCACTGGAATTGTGATATAGTGAATTATAAGTGAAATAATCTGTCTGTTAACAATTGTTGGAAGAATTACTTGTGTCATGCACAAAGTAGATGTCCTAACCGACTTGCCAAAACTATAGTTTGTTAACATGAAATCTGTGGAGTGGTTGAAAAACGAGTTTTAATGATTTCAACCTAAGTGTATGTAAACTTCCAACTTCAACTGTATGTTATGGTCCTCCATTCAGTTATACAGTTATTCAGTCATTCAATTATACAGTTATTTGGTTATACATTTATTCCGTTATTCAGTTATGTGGTTATTCAGTTATATACTTACTCTATTATGCAACGACCATACCACACAAACAGATCTGGGACCAGGCTATTGTAGCCTACATATCTCCCCTCCAAAAGTGCACATTCCTACCGGCGTAAAGCAGCTGTGGGTTTCACTCATCCAAACTACCCCGAACGTGTCCCAACAATGCCCAGGCTGCATTCCTCAGTTACATGCCTTAACGTGGACCCCTTGTTTTCCTCGTTATCCTTTTATTCTTCATTTCCCTCTCTCGTATAGTCTTACACATCTATATCGTATCTCTTATACAGTATGTTTATCAGAATTATCTCCATTTGAGTCTCCGTTTTATGTGCCTCAAAGCCTATTACTGTATTTTTATTTATTTTTATTTAACCTTTATTTTACCAGGCAAGTCAGTTAAGAACAAATTCTTATTTACAATGACGGCCTAGGAACAGTGGGTTAACTGCCTTGTTCAGGGGCAGAACGACAGATTTTTTACCTTGTCAGCTCGGGGATTCGATCCTGCAACCTTCCAGTTACGGGCCTAACACTCTAACCACTAGGCTACCTGCCCCCCACTATGAATATAGTGTACAGTTCTGGTCAAAAGTAGTGCACTAAATAGATAATAGGGTGCCATTTGGGACACAGTCGTAGCTTCAAAGTGTTTTGCGTCACTGATAGTACCTGACAGTAAACATGCTTAGGGTGCTGTGTCGTTGAACAGGTCAATAAGGCTGTAAAAGTGTTTGTCTTTGCGTACTTCCTGTGACGATTATGAAAGCAACTCACAGGTTCGACACACATGTCAATGTACATTCAGAGGTCTTGGTTGTTAAGGTAAGGTGCATTTTGAATACATCTATTAATATGAAAAGCAGTTATAATGTAGTAGTCATGCATTGGTTGCATGCTATTGTATGACTGTTGTCTTACTCCAAATCCAACTGATTTTAATTTAGACCTTGAAGTCTGAATGAAACATAAGTGCCAAATTCATTCAACCCAGTTTAATTATTTTAACATGGTCATGGTTTGGTAGAGGGAGGCAGGATAACAACTACGCCTCTCCCTCTTTGTAACAGTATATAAAGTGTAGCACCACTTTTCCATTGGATTGTAGCATTGTATTTAAGGGCTGTTGACAGGGGCTTTGTAATGATCACTCTTGTCATTGGGCATTTATAGACAGAACGGTCAAAGGTTTATGCTCCAGCTTACTTGTTTTAATATGTAAAAGAGGTCAAACGTGGACAATTGAATGTAGCTAATTCGGTTGTCTGTGACTTTAGGGATGTAATCATTACGCCGATTCTGTTGCCAAACGTTTTGCCTATTGCAAAACATTTTGCAACACAAACAGTTTACTTCAAAAGGAAAACGCAAACAAGAGTTTCTATTGGACAAATTCAGGTAGGTCCCTCCCCGTTTCGTTCCGTTTGCTTCCGATTGATTCTTAAATGGTAAACAGTTCCCGTAATAAATACACCCCTGATCACATCTATCTCTGCTCAGTGGCCTGCTCAAAGTCCGCTGCGTTTGGCCTTTAGAAGAAATTTCAAGGATACAGACTTTAGATAGACTTGTGTAATTCTTCCCTACACTACCGTTCAAAAGTTTGGGTTCCCTTAGAAATGTCCTTGTTTTTGAAAGAAAAGCACATTTTTTGTCCATTAAAATAACATCAAATTGATTAGAAATACAGTGTAGACATTGTTAATCTTGTAAACGACTAATGTAGCTGGAAACGGCAGATTATTTATGGAATATCTACATAGGTGTACAGAGGCCCATTATCAGCAACCATCACTCCTGTGTTCCAATGGCACGTTGTGTTACCGTTTTGCAATTATGTTAACACAGCTGAAAACTGTTGTGCTGATTAAAGAAGCAATAAAACTTATTTAGACTAATTGAGTATCTGGAGCATCAGCATTTGTGGGTTCGATTACTGGCTCAAAATGGCCAGAAACAAATAACTTTCTTCTGAAACTCATCAGTCTATTCATGTTATGAGAAATGAAGGCTATTCCATGGGAGAAATTGCCAAGAAACTGAAGATCTCGTACAAGCTATGTACTACTTCTTTCACAGAACAGCGCAAACTGGCTCTAACCAGAATAGAAAGTGTCTGTGTTCTTTTGCCAATCTTAATCTTTTATTTTTATTGGCCAGTCTGAGATATGGCTTTTTTGTTGCAACTCTGCCTAGAAGGCCAGCATCCCGGAGTCGCATCTTCACTGTTTGCGTTGAGACTGGTGTTTTGCGGGTACTATTTAATGAAGTTGCCAGTTGAGGATTTGTAAGGCGTCTGTTTCTCAAACTAGACACTCTAATGTACTTGTCCTCTTGCTCAGTTGTGCACCGGGGCCTCCCACTCCTCTTTCTATTCTGGTTAGAGCCAGTTTGCGCTGTAATTGCAAAAGGGTTTTCTAATGATCAATTAGCCTTTTAAAATGATAAACTTGGATTAGCTAACACAACGTGCCATTGGAACACAGGAGTGATGGTTGCTGATAATGGGCCTCTGTACGCCCATGTAGATATTCCATAAAAAATCAGCCGTTTACAGCTACAGTAGTCATTTACAACATTAACAATGTCTACACTTCATTTCTGATCAATTTGATGTTATTTTAATGGACAAAAAAAAATCGCTTTTCTTTAAAAAACAAGGACATTTCTAAGTGACCCCAAACCTTTGAACGGTAGTGTACATCTTATGTAATCTGGGGCACCTAGAAATTGAAATGACTTCTGAGAATGTCCAATGTAAGTGGTTCTCAAACGGTCACAAAAAGGGATTGAGATGGGTTATTTCTGGGTCATGAAGCTGATTTTGACATTGAATAGGAATTGAACCTGACTGATTGACTAACGCTTACTGTTGGTTCACGTAGAGCTTTTGAAAGTTATAATAATGATGAGGCTTCTGAATAGAAATGTAAGGAATTTCCGTGAACTGTACCTTTTGAATTCTCTTTTATGTATTCTGTACATGGAGATAGAGGCCTGTCACAACAACAGACTGTGCATCATGCAGATTGAAAGTTGGTTACTTGATATGATAAAGTAAGTCTATTTCTCTTTTTCATATTTTTTGTGATCTCTACCAAAGGAAAACAAACATACTGATGTTCCAATTAATACACAGATGTGGATGTACTGTAAACTACACATTACAACAGTATCTGTGCATTAACATGAGGTATTATTTAAGCAATAAGACACGAGGAGGTGTGGTATATAATGAAATTCCCCCCCCGGGGGATCAATAAAGTACCTATCTATCTATCTATATGGCCAATATACTGAGGCTAAGGACTGTTCTTATGCACAGCTCATCGCGGAGTGCCTGGATACAGCCCTTAGCCGTGGTATATTGGCCATATACCACAAACCCCCGAGGTGCCTTATTGCTATTCTAAACTGCTTACCAACGTAATTAGAACAGTACAAATGTATGTTTTGTTATACCCATGGTATATGGTCTGATATACCACGTCTTTCAGCCAATCAGCATTCAGGGCTCCAACCACCCAGTTCATAATTGTAAAAAAACAATATCCAAATATGAAAGTTTAATACAAAATGTGATGTATTTGGCGTACACATTATAGCTATTATTTTGATCTTGTGGATGTTCAGTACTTGCAAACATAATTATGTATGTCTATGAATTTGAGAGTGATTACATTTCTCCAGCCCCATCACTCAGCTGTTTACCAAAGCTGTGGCAAGGTGTCCGCTTTGTAGTTGTTTGAACTACAGATTCCCCCTTTAAGTAAGCCTGCCTCTAGTTTCTTTAATATCTGCATATTTTCTACCAAAGCATTGCAACAGACCTCACACAAGAAAAAAATAGTTGCTGTATTTAGAAAAAAGCTCTTTGTTATATTACTATGAAAATAATTGCAAATCTAACCTAGGGTGGTCAAGCAGCTCCCTCCGGATCACGCAGACTGCTTCAGCATGAGTTTTAAACTGTCTCACTGCTATGTTACCTTCTCCTCTTTACTCTCTACCATCGCTGCATGTTACTGTACTGTACTAAAGCACTGTGTTACGCAATCCCATTCAAAAGAGCACATTCATTAGTTTGACTTGCCCAATTTAGCCTGGCAACAGAGAGACCTCTTCAAATTATGATTTAATAATATACAGTACAGCAAATAGTTTAACAAAGATGTCAAAGAGCAAAACTAAGTGACAATCCTTGTCATTTCCATGGTCAACATCAAACCTAAGTTGAATATGGCTTCGGGAAGTATTTTTCCCTCATTAATCTACACACTATCTCATTATGACAAAGCAAAAACAGGTTTTAGACATTTCTGCTAAGTTATTTAAAAAAATAAATAATAATATCACATTTACATAAGTATTCAGACCATTTACTCAGTAGTGAGTTGAAGCACCTTAGGCAACGATTACAGCCTCGAATCTTCTTGGGTACAAGCTTGACACACCTGTATTTGGGTGTACTTTCCGAAGGCACTGTATAGTTGTGGCTGTAGTAGACTGCCTGACTCCTGACTAAATCCTACATTCCTCAAACTACAATTCCCAGGTTCTTAATCATGCCTTTGATGTGCATAGCGCTGTACCTGCTTTGTTGCCGTAGCAACTGGCCATGCACTCAGGAAGAAGAATCAGATGACTCCTCTATCTATGTCATCCCTATACAAGAAGAAGAGAGGACTGGAGGACAGCGAGAGGAGCCCCCCAGAAGACCTCCTCGGCCCTCAAGGGCCCCAACCCCACCACCGTTACCCACGACTGTCTACAGACCTCCCTATAGGGAACTGCCGCCGTATAGCTCAGTGGACCTCATAAACCCTGCGCCGCCATACACTCCGGTACGACCACACTCCACTGCCAGGTTGACCTCCTCAAACTGTCAACAGACATCTTGATTATAAAGACATTCAGCAGCTGTCAACGCTTTCCCCCGATTTTGTCATTTAAGGGGGAAATATCAGCCTTGCAAAACCAGACTGAATACTGTGCTCACTATGTTTCACTTGAATCAAGCTAGAAAAAAATTACTTGCTTTTAAAAACACAGGCAGTGCAATCTTCTAAGCAGTCTAGTGACCGGACGGCTAGAAACATATGAACACTTCACGTTCAGTTTTTAAGTGATCTACTACCCTTGAAGAAACAGAAACTACACAAAACAGAGGTATCAGTAACTATAACCTTTCAACCCTAACAGCACTAACATGAACCTGACTCCTCTCCATTGCAGTTTGACCCAAAGGACCCAGAGGACGTTCCACCTTCCTACCGAGCAGTGATAGAGGACATACCACCCGTCTACACAGCAGTGGTGGTGCCAGATGACCTTCCATCTGTCTGGTATGCGCCACTGCCCCCAGTCTCACCCCCTTTACGCCCAAGTCCAGGTTATGCCCAACCCCCATTACCAAGACCCTAACATGGACGTGACTTGCACAATCGAGAATTCTATTTTTATCCCAAGGCACTTGTGCTACAGCCTGGTCCCAGATGTGTTTGTGCTGTCTTGCCAACACCTGTAGACAGCACAAACAGATCTGTGACCAGGCTACGTCTGCTATTTCCCTTGCACATCCATGGGGTTCATATAGAGCTCTGAACATACAGTTGAAGTCGGACGTTTACATACACCTTAGCCAAATACATTTAAATTCAGTTTTTCACAATTCCTGACATTTAATCATAGTAAAAATGTCCCTGTCTTAGGTCAGTTAGGATCACCACTTTATTTTAAGAATGTGAAATGTCAGAATAATAGTAGAGAGAATTATTTATTTCAGCTTATATTTCTTTCATCACATTCCCAGTGGGTCAGAAGTTTACATACACTCAATTAGTATATGGTAACATATAAATTGTTTAACTTGGGTCAAACATTTCGGGTAGCCTTCCACAAGCTTCCCACAATAAGTTGGGTGAATTTTGGCCCATTCCTCCTGACAGAACTGGTGTAACTGAGTCAGGTTTGTAGGCCTCCTTGCTCGCATACGCTTTTTCAGTTCTGCCCACAATTTTCTATAGGATTGAGGTCAAGGCTTTGTGATGGCCACTCCAATACCTTGACTTTGTTGTCCTTAAGCTATTTTGCCACAGCTTTGGAAGTATGCTTAGGGTCATTGTCCATTTGGAAGACCCATTTGCAACCAAGCTTTAACTTCTTGACTGATGTCTTGAGATAATGCTTCAATATATCCACATCATTTTCCTTCCTCATGATGCCATCTATTTTGTGAAGTGCACCAGTCCCTCCTGCAGCAAAGCACCCACACAACATGATGCTGCCACCCCCGTGCTTCACGGTTGGGATGGTGTTCTTCGGCTTGCAAGCCTCCCTCTTTTTCCTCCAAACATAACGATGGTCGTTATGGCCAAACAGTTCTATTTTTGATTCATCAGACCAGAGGACATTTCTCCAAAAAGTACGATCTTTGTCTCCATGTGCAGTTGCAAACCGTAGTCTGGCGGTTTTGGAGCAGTGGCTTCTTCCTTGCTGAGCGGCCTTTCAGGTTATGTCGATATAGGACTTGTTTTACTGTGGATATAAATTAGATACTTTTGTACCTGTTTCCTCCAGCTGTCTCCTAGAGTGCATTCATCTCTAGGAGACAGCTGCGTGGTCCCATGGTGTTTATTCTTGTGTACTATTGTTTGTACAAATGAATGTGGTACCTTCAGGCGTCTAGAAATTGCTCCCAAGGATGAACCAGACTTGTGGAGGTCTAAAAAAGAAATTCAGATGATTTATTTAGATTTTCCCATGATGTCGAGCAAAGAGGCACTGAGTTTGAAGGTAGGCCTTGAAATACATCCACAGGTACACCTCCAATTGACTCAAATTATGTCAATTAGCCTATCAGAAGCTTCTAAAGCCATGACATAATGTTCTGGAATTTTCCAAGCTGTTTAATGGCACAGTCAACTTAGTATATGTCAACTTCTGACCCACTGGAATTGTGATATAGTGAATTATAAGTGAAATAATCTGTCTGTTAACAATTGTTGGAAGAATTACTTGTGTCATGCACAAAGTAGATGTCCTAACCGACTTGCCAAAACTATAGTTTGTAAACATGAAATCTGTGGAGTGGTTGAAAAACGAGTTTTAATGACTTCAACCTAAGTGTATGTAGACTTCCAACTTCAACTGTACATATGAAGGCCGTACAAAGAACAATGCTGATTAATCTACGTTTTTTAGGGAACTTTGGTTTCATGTGATATAGATACAGAGTTAGTGAAAACCCAGGGCCTGAGATACTGTATAGTGGTACATCTTATTTAAATGTAACACTTTTGGTCACTGAAGTGACTTTGTACTGTATTAGAGTCAAGTATCTGGGCCATCATAGAGTCATTGTTAATTTTACTAAAACGGGACGAGACAAAATTATCTCTGTGACTAAAATCGGACTACTAAGTGGTTTGGAGAGATTGAGAAGCTTTTTAGTAATATTAGCAGCACAGATGTGCAGCGCAGTTCTGTTCAGCAGTGGGAAGGACCAGTCACACTCTGAAAACACAGCCTACATCAGCTGGTGAGCTGCGGGGAGCAAGTGATGAGTGCGGGCAGACAGGCTCCATTCCGGCTCCGATTATACACATCACCCAGGCGATTCTCTTGCTTCACCTTAACCAGTCACCACCACCAGCCTTCTAGTTAGAATACTCTTTGCTGGTTAGGAAATACAAGCTGCTTTACTAAATTAAAAACAATAGCAGCATTTAGTTTAATAGTAAAACAACAGTCTAGCTGTGTTTTTCTCTCCCTTTAGTAGGCTATAGAAAAGAAGTCTGTCTTTGAATTTGTAGTCTTGTTCAACCCTCCCACTTTTCCCACTGGGGGGTTCTGTAGCCAACGTAGCCAAGTGTCCCTCTTCTCCTCAGAGAAAACGGCTTGATTTAAGCCCTTAGACGACCATTCAAAAGACATAATACCAGAGCGACCAGGAATTAGCATCCTTGGATACTGTCCTCCCTCATCGACTTCTCTTTTTTCACCTCTGTTCCATCTCTCTTTTGTGTTTGTTTGTTTTGTATGTAATGCACAATATCTCTGTAGGCTGAATTAGGAATTTCAATGGCCAGATAATTCTTATATAATATATGTTTGTCATATTTCATCTTTTGGAAAGAGAATAGGATGTTATGCAGAAACATATGTTGGTAGGAAAACGTTATGTATGTTTGTGCACATGGAAGTCAATGATTTATGTTTAATACAGGTTGAGGCCAATGTGATGAAAGGGCATTTAATTGACTAAATAGATTTTGACAATAACTAGACTAAATAATTATTCAAAGACTAGACAAATTCTAAAAAATTAACACTGCATGGAGTATTTTCTTTTTATCTTTTGGAAAGAGTTTCTAGCGAAGAAGATACAACAGTGAACGAATGCATCTTTATATTTGTCATATTTTTATATAAATTATATTGTTTACATTAATGTACATTATTTTGATGTATATGTAATTTCTATTCAAAATGAAAAAAAAAACAATGCAACCCTTTTACCTGATGATGTCTCCTGCTTCTTTGTAATGCGGAAACAGCACTCAAGGAAGAAGCTGCAGCAAATCTAAAAACAAAATACATTATCCACTCCATATAGGAGTGAAACACTGCCAAGATCCTCTTTGTCGCAGTGTCTTGAATTAATTGATCCTAGGGTACGCTGTGTATGCTACCAAATCCAATTCACTCGATTCAGAGCCGCCTCTTCATATACGCAGATTAAAACTCCACAGCTGGTGGGGAGGGGGCACTAAAACATTTTGCCTGCGAGGTGGGGGGGCCCCCTGACCAAATATCCCTTAGGGTGCCTAAAAGTTTGCTGTTTACTATAGAGCCACATTCACCATGGACCGCATACTCTTTCTTACTTATCATGTTAATGCACACATACAGACAGGCTTAGCCCCCCTTAGACCTAGCGATTGTAGCGTTAACCGTAGGCTGGTTAGGTGGTTTTGTAACAGTTGATACTGTATAACCATTTCAATCCCAATTGATTAACCAAGACAGTACAAATGAATGCATTGAAATACATTTGGGATTGAAATGGTTATACAGTACCAACTGTTACAAAACCACTTAGCCAGCCTACTGCTAACGCTACAATCGCTAGGTCTAGGGGGTGCTAGGCCTGTCTGTATGTGTGCATTAACATGTAACAGTATGCTGTCCATGTTGTATGTGGGTATATAGGTGACAGGAAACTTACCGGTCCATGGTCATTAAGTCTCGTATTTCGTAGTTCAGATTAAATGTGCAACACAAAACAACTCTGTGGGAATCGAGCACTCCCCCATTCTCATGGACGGGGCTGTAGTGGAGCAGGTTGAGAGCTTCAAGTTCCTTGGTGTCCACATCACCAACAAACTATCATGGTCCAAACACACCAAGAGAGTCGTGAAGAGGGCACGACAAAGCTTATTCCCCCTCAGGAGGAATAAATATATGAGTAAGGATTACTTGGCTATACACGTGGTACCAGTACCGAGCCAACTAGGCAAGAGTATAGATAAGCTGTGATGCAGCCAGTCAGGATGCTCTCAGGCCTACCACCGTAGTGTCGTCAGCAAACTTAGTGATGGTGTTGGAGTCATGCGCGGCCACGCAGTCGTTGGTGAACCCACCATAGTGCCCACCAAGCTTAGTGATGAGCTTGGTGGGCACTATGGTGTTGAACGCTGAGCTGTAATCAATGAACAGCTTTTTAACATAGGTATTTCTCTTGTCCAGGTGGGAGAGGTCAGTGTGGAGTGCAATATAGATTCCTTAATCTGTGGATCTGTTGGGGCTATTACTTCCTGTTTGAGTTTTTGCTTGTATACAGGAATCAGGAGGATAGAGTTATGGTCAGATTTGCCGAATGAAGGGTGAGGGAAGAGCCTTGTATGCGTTTCTGTGTATGGAGTAACGGTGATTTAGAGTTTTGTTTTCTCTAGTTACACAGGTGACATGCTGGTAAAAATTTGGTAAAACAGATTTCAATTTCCCTGCATTACAATCACCGGCGGCCACGAGAAGAGCCACCTCTGGATGTGTATTTTTCCTGAAATTGCGCTAACTCCAAACATATTGCAGTGCATGTTGGGATAGCAGCCAACGTAGCCTGGAGCCTCCAGCCTTGCTTGCTTGGTCGAAGTGACTATCGGAGGTTCTAATTAGTACCTACACCCTTAATTATTTTCACTCCCTCAGCTTTGGGACACTTGTGTACAGTATATGGCGGAGGTGTGCGTGAACGCCCAAATGGAGAGCAGAGGAGCGAGGGGAAGGGGCAGGTTTGGGATTCAGCCTACCTGTGCACCTAACTACTAACTAACCTTAACTAACCTCCATTTGAAACACAAGGAAGTACATTTTGAAGAAAATCTAACTTAAGCCATGAGGATGAGGCAATGTTCTACAAGATTTTTCATCTTTAATATTTTACAATCTTATGTAGCTGCCCCCACTACCTCAACACAGTAGTATAGAAACCCAGAGCACTAAAGTTTTTCTTTATATTTATATTTTTTACAGTACAATATTACGAAATTCTGAGATAAAATCACTGGAATTATACATAGGTTTTTTTTTTTTTTTTATCTTAGGGAGAGGGATAACATACAGTAATCATGCTGTAGCATGTGAAAAATAGATAACATTTCAACCTATAACTAGTGTACAGTATATCCTTGGCCTCTGTGCCGTGTTAAGGCAAAGTAAGCATGTTGGAAGCCACTTATTAATTTATATATATATATATATATCCTGTATAATCAACATTGAAAATAAACTAAATATGTCCATCAAAACAAACGTTCTACCCAGAAAGAGTCAGACATTACAAGTGATAGTTCACATGAAGTAAACTTTCAAAAACTAACAAGTGTGCACAGTAATCAAACAATTACACAGTTTCAATTAAACGTATTTTCAATCATCTAAAACATTTCTTAGAGGACTAAATTCACACTTAGCAACTGTGGTCACATCTGTGCTACAAAGATCACCAACTGAATATTTCCAACATCTCACACAATAAAATTGATTAAAAAACAAACAAATTTGATAAAAAACATGGGTAACAAAGAACAAAGAAATGAAAGATTACATTAAAATATTCAAAATCTCAGAGTGAGAAACTAGAGCATATTGATGTGTATGCATTGTTGATTGCTGTGTGTATGTCTGTGTGAGTATGTATGCATTTATGCGTGCATTTGTGTATTCGTCTCAGATCATGTATTGCTATGCTATCTTTTTTTCAACAAAGATAACATAAATGAGAAGAAGTACAATAACATCAGGACAGCTGTCAATTATTTACAATCATTAAATCGGCCGCAAAATGAAACATTCAATGTAAACATTGCACTACATAGTTTTCGTAAGATTTGAGAAGGCTAAACATTTTCAGTGAACTCCTGGTAGTATAACAATATTCATTATACTCCAAGACCGCCAGCACAGTTTTTGCAAAATATATAAGCCTACTTCAACATATATAATATACTGCCACTCGTATCACTCACACGCTACGCACTGTACCTTAAATCACCTCTAAAGCCTCCTCAACAAATACCAATATATATTTTGTTATTCATTTATTTTATACATCTTTTTTTTAACAAAAATTGCAGTTTGACATCATGTCTGCAGAGGAACTACCATGAGGCTGACCCCTTGCACTGGAACATCGGGATTGGCCCTTTACAACAGACCTCCAACCAATAGCGTCACAAGCTGTGGAGGGAAGCTCCACCCCTATACAATTTACTCTCTCCTGACTGGTCTCTCTCTACGTGCGGCCTGTACCAACTCCTCAGACATTTGACGCCTCTTCTGACCTCCTCAAGCCCTCCAGATGATATCCTGACCTCTAGCTCTGACCTCTGATTGGCCTTTTAGAAGACCCAGCTGACAGGAACCCACTGCTGCTCTGAGCCCAGTCTCTCCAGCGCCGTCTTCAGGCCGCAGAAGGCCCCCTCCAGGCTGTCGTTGATGATGTTCAGGTCAAAGTAATGTCCGTAGGCCCGCTGGATCCTCTCGCTCTCATCCACTGTCCTCTTCAGCTCTGAGTCCTGCAAGGGAGGAACAACCGGGTGATGATAGTGGGCATCATGGGCAACTATGACTTGTTTGCGTATGAATAATTGGGCCCATTCAAAAAGCATCTCAGAGTAAACGTGCTGATCTAGGATCAGATCCTCCCTGTCCATACAATCTTATTAATTGTGGTCTAAACGGTCAAACTGATCCCATGGCATGACCGAGAAGGTAACAAGGGATGATGTAAACACTGAGATTGGTTGTACACAGTCAGAAATGAACTGGCGTGAATGGGCTTGTTAAAGATGATGAATTTTTATTCTTAATGCATTTTGAACATACCAGTCCTCCATTGTACCATGTGTCTAACAACATGGTCTGCTAACAGTAACAGGACCAATCATGTAGCTGTGATGCAACTGTCCAGTCTGTCTGGGACTCACTGTTAACTGTTTGGTCATCACTCCGGCTTCTTTGGCAGACTTATTCATGGCTTTGAGGACCTCATAATCTGGAGCCTCAATAAACACCACGTAGGGAAGGAACTCTGACGTCCGCAGAATCTTAAGTGCCTGCAGTATGGAATTAAATTGTTGAAAAGTAGGTTTAATAATATATTATTATTAGATGCTAATGACGTAACAAGCTATGAATAACTTGAAAATGTGTCTCATTAAAGGAATCCATTCCTTCCGTTTCATCTCTGTAATTCAAACTCTGGCTTTGGTTAAACAATAAGAGCATTATATCATAACCCTATTACTTTACTGATCTATGTGCTGAAGTTTGGCATAGTGGTAATGCAGCCAACAATCTAAATAAAACAACTAAATATGAATGGGGGACAGAATCTGCTTTAAAAAAAGGCCATTGATACCAAAAATAATTCCAGAGGATAATATCTGAATGAACAAAGTTTCCCAGATGCTATAGTCTACCTGTGGGTTGACGTCCAGGATGCAGATCTTGCCAGCGTCCACCACCTCATGGATGGAGTTGATCTTGGTGCCATAGAGGTTCCCATCATACTCGCCATGCTCCAGGAAGCGCCCGTTCTTAATGTCCATATCCATCTCGCTGCGAGTCATGAACGAGTACATCTGTCCATCCTTCTCATGCACCTTGGGTTTCCTCGAGGTAACTGGTAATAAAGACAGGTTGATGGCTGTTGTTTGGTTTCGTACATTAAGGTATAGCAACCGACAAATACAGTGCTTAACAACATACACAGAATCACAAAATATAGTCATTGTTTCAAAAAAAAATGTAACCTTTATTTAACTAGGCAAGTCAGTTAAGAACAAATTCTTATTTAACAAATGACGGCCTACACCCGCCAAACACGGACGACGATGGGCCAATTGTGCGCCGCCCTATGGCACTGCAAATCACGGCTGGTTGTGATACAGGCTGGATCCCTCATATAAATGTATTTGTATTTTTAAATTGTTTACGTTTTTTGCAATACTTTTCTCATATGACATATATTTTCAGAATACCAGATTAAATCAAAGTGTTAGCGGCTCTGTCAGTGTTGAACGTTAGTACTACTCACAGGGGATGGTGGTCCCATAGCGCATGGGGTCTGACACCAACAGTTTGTTCTTCAGACTACGGCGGCCCACTCCCTGTGCTCCAATCAGAACCAACGTCTTCCGACGGAACGGGGAAACCTTGGCCACCTCCTCGTATATCCTCAGCTCGTGCCGATCAAACTCTAAACAGTCAACAAATTCATATCAGATATCCGCATTACTAACGGTATTACTTTATCTCATCGAATTCATTCTGCATTGACAACAGTTTACACTTTTGTCTAATAATGCTTACAAGTAAAGACTACATTCGCAGGAGTTTCAAACGTTGTTACATTTACAAATGGTCATTTTGGTACAAAAAACGTACCTGCATTTTTGGTCGTTAGATACATCATCTTTTTTTTCTTCTTCCCGCCCATTCCAGAACAAAGAGGACCTGAGAAAGGCAACACACAACATGTTCGCTCTTCATTCAATACTTCTCAACCCACTTCAATTGAGTCTTTATCAATTTAATGAACAGCGCCTGCCAGTCAGGGCCCGTTGTCTTTTACAGTGTTGCTGTTCTGAATCGTAAATCAAGTCTGCTGAGGGTGCAAAAGTTAGCATGCACCACCAGAGGGCAGTATGCCTATGTATTACAGTAAGGCTGGCAGTTCCATTTGATTGCAACAGTACAACTGGGAATCACTGTCACTGCCCAGTCGTCTCTTCAGTATAGCTGGCAGGTGGGCTTTGAGGACGTTTGTTTGAAGCAGGGACAACAATGGGCATGCCATAACCTTTTGATGTGTGTCTCTTTGTTCATGAATATAAATACGACTGTGATATCGACACAGTGGACCAATATGTTGATGGAAGGCATTAAAAGAGCTGGCCCTTTGACAATGATCACTAATGTTTTTTAAATATGGCTTGATCACATTTATGTACTGTATGCTGGTTCCAAAGGCTCAGTTGGTAGGACCATGGCAACACCACTGTTGTGTGTTTTATTCATACAGTCAATACAAGTAGCTTGGGATAGGCATTTTATATATAATTATATCATATACCACGTGAATAGCCCCCACAAGTGTCCTACATGTGTCTACAACAGGCCAAAGAGAAGTCTTCCCAGACTGCCACTTCCTCCTACTGAAGTTCCATTTAGATTTCAGCAGGCGCTCTTATCCAGAGCGACTTACAGCAGTGAGTGCATACATTTTCATACTGGTCCACCGTGGGAATCAAACCCACATCCCCGGCGTTGCAAGCCCCAATCAATACCAACTGAGCCACAGGGGACAAGTGAAATGAAGGGAAGTAGATGCAGACTGACTCACCACCCACCACCTGTGCTAGCATGCTACAGACAGAGGACACTACAGAATGAATGTGACCTGATCCCTCTGTTTAGAAAGAGCTTAAATGAGGAACAGATTGAATCAGCCCGCCTGTCTGAGTCATATCTCTCTAAGCCTGCTGCTTATTGCTAGTCCCTCTTCACTGATGAAACAGCCGTCTTGAAGGTTGACTGGGGGACAAGCAGGCGGCTAAAACACATACGTGAGCAGTGCACACAGAGATCACGCAGAGCAACAAATCTTTCTTTTGTCTCATTTATCTTGTGTCTATCTTGTCTTGTGTTATTTCCATGACAAATATTAAGTAAATCTGTTCAACTTATCAACTGAAAGCGTTATCTTTAGTATGTAGAAGATGTCAAGCTACTTTGTGTTCTCCAGCCCTTATGGGTTATTAATACGGTATAAGGACTAATGCATATATAATGTACAGCACCTGTTGTAACCAGCTCCAGATCTCTCTTGACAAAAGCCTTCCTCTTCTCCTCCAGGAGCTGGCTGGGGATAAGGCCTGCACTGCCCCCCTCCAGGTGACATGCCTGTGATGTAAATAAATACATAAAGATGTTCTATCACTACATTCAACAACAATGCATTGAAAACTATTTAGGAAAAACACGATAAAGTGAAAGACTTAAGAGAGGTTGTCCATTAGGAGTGACCGACCTGCCACCAGTTGAGGTCCTCCTGGTTGAAGATCTGCAGGATGTCTCCACTGCTGAAGCCCAGGCCTGCCTCCTTACAGGGGATTAGGTTGTCATGGGACGGGTCGTAGTCAAAGTGACACTTCACATACGCCTGGGGAAGATGGAGAGGGAGCTTGGTGAATAGGTCAGAGCTTGAGTAGAGGTATTTGTATTTCTTAAGGATCGCCATTAGCTGCTGCCAAGGCTACTATTCCTGGGGTCCAGCAACATTAAGACAGTTATTACATGACATCACATTTCATAACACTTTACCCCAAAACATTTAGTGTGTTCCCTCAGGCCATCACTCCACCATCACATTTATAACTGTATACATCCATGTGTACGTGTGTATAGAGTGAGTGTCTTATCATGTGTGTCATAATATCCATTGCTCAATATACTGCTTATTAAAAAACATTTTAGTGAACACTTTAGTACATTATAGTCAAACTTCTGTAGTTTACATGCCATACTACTATAAACACAATATTGTCAACCAGTGTGTGGTCTCAATGGTCCCTGGTGAATAGCTACAGTATCTGGTCAAGACCACATAAATCAGACAGCCTTGCTCACTTGAAACGTATTCATCCGCCTCTTCCTTTCCCAGACAATACAAAGCTAGAGCACCACCCCTGTATCCCTTCTCCTAAAAATGGAAAAGCTGAAAGGAGGTAGAGCCAAAACGGGTAGCCATGGCAACCATTCCCTATGCTCTAGGTGATTTCCAAAGCCGGCGAGTTGAAGCGTGAATGAAATTACTTTAGCACTGTGGAGGGCAATGCTGCCTCTAGGAGTCAGAGAGGGCACTGGGTAAAATGAGTTGTCTACACCTCAGCATACACCAGCACACAGTACAGAGAGATGTTTATTGTTGATACTATGTAATATACAGTTGAACATCTCTTTAATGGACTGGATTTATTAAGCATATAAGGGGAATGTATCATCTATCAACATGTACTGTAGCACCCACCTGCACGTAGATCCTTATATGGAATGGAATTGTGTTTTGACAAACAGTTTTTCTCATGGTTGGCAATGTGCTGTGACGATGGAGCAGCTTTCAGACACAAGGGAAATGTCTCTACAAACTCTACAATAGCATCTTATCTGTCATCTCTCTCCCTTTCAGAGATAACATTCTGCAGCAGCTCTCGGGTTTGGACAGCTTGAAGTCGCCTCCGACAATCAAAATAATTCAAAATGGACCCTCGTCGATCATCAGAAAGAAATTCAAAGACCTTTAAAATTTGTCCAAAATTATTTCAAAAGGAATAGCTCAGATCTGATGTTATCCAGTCAGCCATTAGGGGCCGATTCAAAGGCACTCGTTCAAAAGGGCGTCTGGCCCAGGGCTGCTGTCCAGCTCATATTGGGCCTTGGCAGGTCAGTGGATGGACAGTACATAGCTGTGGGGTATTAGCATGACATTAATTACTGTTATTAAGACAGGTGTCCAGTCCTGTGAGCTTTTCCTTGTTCTCTGTCATTTGGGCCATGCTGTCACCGAATACACTCAGTCTATCACACTTTTTGGCTCTTTAGAGACCCAATGTCCATTAGCTAGACTCCAGGGTTAAACACTCAGAGCTAAGGACACTATACCAACAACGAATTCAAAGGCTGGGCCTCTAAATGGAAAGGAATTAAGTTTAAGATGACTAATAGTAACCAGTAATGTGTTTTGGGTGTATTCACTAAGGGGAACGAATCCACTATTTCAAATAACTTACTAACTGCAAAAGTTAAAACTCTTGCAAACGGTGTGCAAGTCTTAAAAACTCTTATATACAACATTTTTGTCAGCTGAAACGCTGAGGATGTGACTGGAAATCATACATCGAAAACATTTTCTTTCTAGTTGGAACAGATCTAGTGAACAGATCAGTTTTCTTCCCGGGTTGTTTTTGGTTTGCTCTAAACTGTGATGGCTTGGTTGTGGTAAGGCCTCTTACTCCCACCTAGGGGAGGAGAGAGGCACACAACCAAGTCATCACACCCTAACTAGGGTGATTATCATCCCCAATCAGAGACAGCTGTCTAGCGTTGTCTCTGATTGGGGATAGTATTTAGGACCCACACATTTCCACCTGTGTGTGGATCATTGTTCTTTTGTTTGTCTGCACTGCCAGCAGGCCACAAAGTAAGTCACCGTGTTTTTGTTGTAATCGTGTTTGTTTTTTTTAGTCTCCTTTTTATATTGAATGCTTCGTGAGAACACCTCATTTTTAATAAAAAGGATGACACTTCACCAGCGCTCTGTATATCGTCCCTTATATCCGACGCACCGTGACAGAATGATCCACCACCCTGGGACGCAACGGGGGATAACTTTAGGAGATATCCTCCTCGGTATGGGAAAAATTACCGAGGAGGAACACTCTTATTATCGCTCGGTGGAGGAAGGCTGGGGTCCGGAGCAGCCTAGGCGCCGGAGACGGAGGACACGTCACCGGGCTAGAGTTGAGGACCAGCCTGGAGCCCAGAAAACCCCTCAAACTGATTTTGGGGGGGGGCTATGGGGGTGGTCGGGGATCGAGGGAGAAGAGCCCCGACCACTGCACTCGTGGGGGTTCCAGGAGGAGCCCCTACAGCCATGGGAGCGGGAGAACATAGAGGAGTCGGAGGAAGACGACGACGATGTGCTTCTGTTCCCTCACTCGTGGGGGTTCCCGGAAGAACCCTCACAGGATGGGGATTGGCGGTGGAGTAGGCACGACAGGGACAGTCGTGCTCCAGCGCCAGTTCCCAGTCCGGTGCCTCCAGCGCCGGTCCAGAGTCGGAGGAGGAGGAGACCGACTCAGCGCACCAAACCATCGGTGCGCAACACTAGCCCGGTGCGACCCGTACCAGCTAAACGCACCCAGCCAACGGTGCGTTTCCCCAGCCCGGTATGGCCCGCGCCTGCTCCGCGCACCAGCCAAACGGTGCGTTTTCCCAGCCCGGCGCGACCCGTGCCAGCTAAACGCAACAACCCAACAGTGCGTTTCCCCAGCCCGGCGCGACCCGTGCCAGCTAAACGCAACAACCCAACAGTGCGTTTCCCCAGCCCGGCGCGACCCGTGCCAGCGCCTCGCATCAGATCACTGGTGCATTTCCCCAGTCCTGTACGCCCCGTGCCTACTCCTCGCACGGAGGCTACAACGACGGTCGCCAGCACAGCTCTGTGGTTGGAGACCATCTCTGCGTCGGTGCCCAGAGTGGGCACGACGTTCAGCCCCGCTGTGGAGCAGGAGCTCCATAGCGCGTCGGTGCCCAGTCTGGGGCCGACAGCCAGCCCAACCACAGGGCTGGAAACCCTCTCTGCGTCGGTGCCCAGGGTGGGCACGACGTTCAGCCCCGCTGTGGAGCAGGAGCTTCATAGCGTGTCGGTGCCCAGTCTGGGGCCGACAGCCAGCCCAACCACAGGGCTGGAAACTCTCTCTGCGTCGGTGCCCAGGGTGGGCACGACGTTCAGCCCCGCTGTGGAGCAGGAGCTCCATAGCGTGTCGGTGCCCAGTCTGGGGCCGACAGCCAGCCCAACTACAGGGCTGAAAACCCTCTCTGCGTCGGTGCCCAGGGTGGGCACGACGTTCAGCCCCGCTGTGGAGCAGGAGCTCCATAGCACGTCGGTGCCCAGTGTGGGGCCGACAGCCAGCCCAACCAGAGGGCTGGAAACCATCTCTGCGTCGGTGCCCAGGGTGGGCACGACGTTCAGCCCCACCAGAGGGTTGGGAACCATCTCTACGTCGGTGCCCAGGGTGGGCACGACGTTCAGTCCCGCTGTGGAGCAGGAGCTCCATAGCGTGTCGGTGCCCAGTCTGGGGCCGACAGCCAGACCAGCTGCAGGGCTGAAGACCATCTCTGCGTCGGTGCCCAGGGTGGGCACGACGTTCAGTCCCGCTGTGGAGCAGGAGCTTCATAGCGTGTCGGTGCCCAGTCTGGGGCCGACAGCCAGACCAGCTACAGGGCTGAAGACCACCTCTGCGTCGGTGCCCAGGGTGGGCACGGCATCCAGCCTGAGGTCTCCGGAGAAGGTCAGCAGCCCGAGGCCTCCTGTGACGGTCAGTAGCCCGAGGCCTCCTGTAAAGGTCAGCAGCCTGAGGCCTCCTGTGAAGGTCAGCAGCCCGAGACCTCCGGAGAAGGTCAGCAGCCCGAGACCTCCGGAGAAGGTCAGCAGCCCGAGACCTCCGGAGAAGGTCAGCAGCCCGAGGCCTCCAGTGAAGGTCAGCAGCCCGAGGCCTCCAGTGAAGGTCAGCAGCCCGAGGCCTCCAGTGAAGGTCAGCAGCCCGAGGCCTCCAGTGAAGGTCAGCAGCCCGAGGCCTCCAGTGAAGGTCAGCAGCCCGAGGCCTCCAGTGAAGGTCAGCAGCCCGAGGCCTCCAGTGAAGGTCAGCGCCACGCCACCTCCAATGAAGGTCAGCGCCACGCCACCTCCAGCAAGGGTCAGCGCCACGCCACCTCCAGCGAAGGTCAGCGCCACGCCACCTCCAGCGAAGGTCAGCGCCACGCCACCTCCAGCGAAGGTCAGCGTCCCGGAGCCTCCAGCCACAGCTCAAGGCCTGGAGCCTCCTCCACCGGTGCCCAGTCCAGGGCCGGTCGTCTGCTTCGCTCCAGTGCCGGAGCAGTCCGCTCCACCGGTGCCCAGTCCGGGGCCGGTCGTCTGCGTCGCTCCAGTGCCGGAGCAGTCCGCTCCACCGGTGCCCAGTCCGGGGCCGGTCGTCTACGTCGCTCCAGTGCCGGAGCAGTCCGCTCCACCGGTGCCCAGTCCGGGGCCGGTCGTCTGCGCCGCTCCAGTGCCGGAGCAGTCCGCTCCACCGGTGCCCAGTCCGGGGCCGGTCGTCTTCGTCGATCCAGTGATGGAGCAGTCCGCTCCACCGGTGCCCAGTCCGGGGCCGGTCGTCGGCGTCGCTCCAGTGCCGGAGCAGTCCGCTCCACCGGTGCCCAGTCCGGGGCCGGTCGTCTACGTCGCTCCAGGGAAGGAGCAGTCCGCTCCTCCGGTGCCCAGTCCGGGGCCGGTTGTCAGCCCCTCTCCAGGGTCGAGGGCTCCCACACCAGGGTCCAGACAGGACTTGGTGGAAGGCGGGAGTACTGAGGGGGGAACCATCGCGCCGGGGTCCGGTCCGAGAGAGGCTACTCTCAAAGCCTGTGCCACGCCCGGAACCGGAACCGGAGCCCCCACCAGCAACCACCTCAGTACCCCGCCATGTCCCCCCTAGAATTTTGGACACATTTTTTTTTCAGGAGAGGGGGGATGTTTGTTGTGTGTGCGATCGGGAGTCCGCACCTTGGGGGGGGGGTACTGTGATGGCTTGGTTGTGGTAAGGCCTCTTACTCCCACCTAGGGGAGGAGAGAGGCACACAACCAAGTCATCACACCCTAACTAGGGTGATTATCATCCCCAATCAGAGACAGCTGTCTAGCGTTGTCTCTGATTGGGGATAGTATTTAGGACCCACACATTTCCACCTGTGTGTGGATCATTGTTCTTTTGTTTGTCTGCACTGCCAGCAGGCCACAAAGTAAGTCACCGTGTTTTTGTTGTAATCGTGTTTGTTTTTTTTAGTCTCCTTTTTATATTGAATGCTTCGTGAGAACACCTCATTTTTAATAAAAAGGATGACACTTCACCAGCGCTCTGTATATCGTCCCTTATATCCGACGCACCGTGACACTAAACCATACTCACGGTGACTCCAGTAGCTAATTCATTACTCATGAGAGAAAAGACATTAGTAGGATTAAGCACTCCAAATATTTGGAAACAATTGTAAAAGAGGTCAAAGGAGTGTAGTGGATGCGTATTCTTGGCTCAAGGTTAAAGACTGCAGGAGGCAAACATTGGCTTTACAGAATTATCTGAAAAGCCAAATAGATTTTCATGTAGCGATTTGATAGGTGTAAGAAATATGGTAATAGGTAATATCTGTACTCTGATAGCCTAAGTGGAATTTTGGGGCATATTGGATACACCTATCCAATGTTTTAAGATCTACAGAAGTCCCAAAATGGATATGGGCTAGGGTTACATTTAGAATTAATCATAGGACCCTAGGAATTTCGGCAGCCGTTGCTGAGGTCATATGGGTCAATGTTTGGGGTCACCGAGGGATCAATGGTCAGGGCTCAACTCACCTGGCGTGGGGTGTGAGGTTCCTGGTAGCTGGGGAGGATCTTGAGCACCACGCTGCCGCTGGCCTCCTTCAGCATCTGCTGGAGCACCTTGGGGTCATTACCCACCTCTTTTGCATTCACCTCCTTGATAATGTCCCCCACGTAGAGGAGGCCTTGCTGGTCGATCATCCCGCCGTGAAGAATGCGGGCGATCACCAGCTCTCCACTCTCCACCCGAAACGTCACACCCTACAAAGACAAAGATGCAGCACTTTATTTTACATTACTGTTTCCATTGGTTTTTACCTACCTGAGCCGAGTCACCGAAGAGGAAATTGTCCATGATCACGAATATAAGTACTAACAAAGGTTGAACAAGGACCACCATTTTGTTTTTCAGTTTCATAAAGAACCACAGCACAACTCAACAAACAGTTCAAAATGGCTTGCAGGGTATCCAGCATTTGTCTCACTGAGTCTTACCAGGTGCTCTCCAGACACCTTGCGAATGCCCACCATCCTTACTGCGTCTGGGGGCACAGGCTGGTTGTTGAAGGCAGCATCCATGAAGGAACAGGGGCTGGGAGGAGGAGTCTCAAAGGTCTTGGAGGCCACCGAATCATGGGTTTCCATGAGAGACTGTGGACCAATAGGGGCAAAGGATCATGATGTTGATGATTTCATGGCACATACTGTAGGATAGAAATGTTAATGTTAAATGTTAATATTCACAGCTGATCTTAAGAAGACTGTATTGGATACATTAAACAAAGTAGCATCCATGGTAGCTACATCAGTTAGGTCAGTTTCCCTTCAATAAGGTATTTCTTTGAGAATGGAGTAGAAGTCTCATGCATGGACAGGAGGGACCTGATCCTAGATCAGCTATGATATAAGGCATGACCTAAAAAATTGAGTGTGTAGACCTGGAAGTGTGGCTCCTTCAGTATGCGTGACAGTTCGTCTGCGGCCTTGCTCCTGTGCGTGAGGGGAGTGAGCTCCTTCAGGATGTCCTGCACCAGTTCCATGTTGTTGTCACTCACCGCCTCCAGCTTGGGCTCCTCCAGTCTCTCATGGGCCTGCGGGTAGCAGGGAGACGGGAACTGAAGGTCAAAAAGTTCTTGTTAATATTTAGCAATCTTTGTTGGTCATTTTAGCCCATTGCAGTAATTATTTATATGTACTATTTAGCAGACACGTTTATCCAAAGCAACTTACAGTGCAGTGAGTGAATACATTTTAGTATTCAAACCCACGACCCTGGCATTGATAGCGGCACGCTCTTACCAACTGAGCCACACGGGACCATTAGTACCAAATTAGAGCTCATTTATGCCAAATCTCACGACGTACTTAGGCCGTACAAATAGTCACAGAGTACTTACTATTAACTCAGTTATTTTCTAGCAATAAAGTCACTGTACTGTAAGAATACAGAAAACACTTAAAGAAACACAGTGCATCTCCCATGCAGCAACAAACCACTTGGAATC